>OZ043913.1:11401551-13901551 GCA_964056405.1 Acronicta alni
TGTCCGCGTAATTGCAATGAAAAGAAATTATTTATACGCTCAATGTAAAATTCTGGACTAGGTAAGTTATTCAGACAATATTATCAAAATACATGACTGCAATTACGCGGACACGCAACCAACATTTTTGAAGGCTATCCTACTTAGAACTTTCATTACAGTATTTATTGTGATTATTTGATTTTATTAGAATGTTAGAAGAAGTTATTCTGTTCATTATTTTTAATACTTTTATTTAAAAATGATGGCAGTTATTATTTATAATTCTTTTCTTTTTTGCTCACTCACAGCTGCCCCATTATTCTGGTAGTCGGAAGCACGACTGCCACGCTAGCTAGTTATCCCAAGTCGAGCAAAGTCTTATTGGGTTTTACTATGAAATTCTCAGTAGCTTCTAGCTCAGGCGCCCAGTTAATGTCAATAGGCTCTTCCTCTCTCACATGGCACCAAAATATTCCAGCAAAGTATGGATGTACATTGGTACACCTCTGCCTAACCCTTCGGGAACCGGCATTATATTTATTTATTGGCTTCTACAGAAAGCGTCTCTCTTATTTGACAAAGGTACTTTTAAAATTTGTGTGAATTATACTCAACTCTCTATCCAACGCGGTTTCATGAAGGGAAATTGGATTTTGTCAAATTATTACATCGAAACAGCTCATCGTATCTCCTGTAAGACTGTTTTAACGCAATAATCGTTGAGATAGTACTCGTTACAAAGAGAATCACTTGCAAATTGTGTTGAGCGCGTGCTTACGCCGTCAGCCCGTCTCTGCCAACATTAATCCCTATACGTCCTCTTGTTTATTTTCGTTTTATTTGCTACAACAATAAACGTCACGCTGGTATGTGTACAAGATTAGCAGTTGCAAACACCAGATGTACCTAAGTAATATTTCATATACCTAACTTGTTAATGCTTCTGAGTTAAAATTAAAATGTATAGACAAAATAAGAATGATCTAAGTATATAAATAAAATGACGATTGTTGTTTTTGCAAGTCTAAAACATAATTAATATTTAGAAACCTGAACCTTTCTCTACCTTCATTATTATTATAAAAATAATATTTAATTAATAAGCGTATCAAACACAAATCAACAAAGGTAGCCAAACGACCCTCGTTCTTACTCCTGCAGATCGCACGAAAGATCGCTCTGCTACTAAAAGCCCTTTGCACCCGAGGGTTAGGCCCTCGAGCCATGTCTAATAATTAAAATATACAGAGAACAATGATACGTTTCGCTCCGTTCAATGTTTATTGTCGCTAGGGCGTGCGGCGTGAACCCTTTGCGATTTCAATTTGGGGCGGGAAGTCTCCGGGCGATAGCGGGCGAGTCGGCCTAACTACAAACAATCGAGTTAAAGCAACATTAGTTTAAACGTGACCGATGTTCCGTTGCATTATGTTGGTATCGATTCTCGACTTAGATACGGCACATTACGCGCATAATGTCGCGTATCGTGACGACATCAAACTGCTGCTGCAAATGACTAAGCGCTTGTAATGGGTATTATAACGCAACATTTGACACCTTATGTTTAGAGCTTAAAGTACTTTGAGTTTGTAAGCTGTTAATTTTGCAACGTTCATGTTAAAAAAGAACGAAGAGCTTTTAATAGCTGCGAGCTATTTCGCTGGTTCGTTTTTGTCATTTTATTGCAGCGTTCGCGTTGTGACACCGTACACACGTTAACCGTACACATAGGGATATGTCACAGCCCTGAGCTGGCTTTATAGAGCTGCAATAGTTTAACGTGGCCTTTTTTTTTCCAAGGGCTCGGTTTCAGGTCGAAGGCATACCGTTCATGTTGCGTTTGCTAATAACGCCATAAAACTATGCACTAAGTGTGCGCGTACTGTTGTGACGGAACTGAAATTGAATTTATTAGAATTAGTCCAGCTTGGAGTGTAAAGAGAGTGTGACATCTAATTCTATCCAAGCCGCCTTATATACTGTTCAACTGGCCAATTTAGTTGCTCAGTTTCAATATACCTATTACGAAGTGATGTAATACTCATAAGCTTTGGCCATCAAACTGTCAAAATTCGTGCAATATATCATCTTTGGAACCGAACCGCTGGCGCTGTAGGAAAGATCATGTTCTATAGCATAACCTAGTTATCATATAAGAAGTAGTACTCAACCTCTATGTCATTTGAGTTCTTACTATCTTCATTACATCATTAACCGTACCGTGCATCATAATGCATCATTAAAGCCCTGGAAAAATTTGATTCACCTGTGCCAACCTCCAAAGGTAACTCTGTATGTCGTGGAGTTACGAAAATCAACTAGATACCTAAGATACCATACCAAGGAAACGATTCTTGAGGATATTGCCGCGACTAATGCGAGAGTACTATATTATTAGTGATTCTATAGCGAACGAAGGATCATCGATGTACACAGATTCCTAGAAACAAACACGGAGTAGTCTTCCCCGAGCAAAAGAAAAGATATTAGGAGCTTTGTGGTAAGCTACGTGCAAAAATGACCTGAATAATTATAATTTAGGGTACCTAGAACTCTTCATCAGCGTGCCAAGATATCGCCGCATAAACATACGAACTAAGGAGAGTGACATTTTTATGTTACCTGAAGGTTTTAAACCTCGGTGATGTTCCCCAGGGTTGCCGATACCTACACAATGTGCGCATGGAAAATGAAAGAGTAATTTCTTATTTTGTACTTTAAAATTGGATAATCGTAATCCCTTTACCCTATCCTAAATGAACGATTTAATTTTATTAAATGCATTTAGTAACTAAAGGTAAGCTCTACAATATTTTAATTTCCTAGATGTAAGCAATATACATTGTATTCCTTCGGGAGACCATTGCTCGTCATAGGATCACATAGGCTAGAGAAGAAAAAAGTAATAATAATATAGTGCACTTTCCGAGTAGAGAAGGTACATCCCTGATGTTGATAAAAAGCGGACTTCTCCAAAGAACTATGTTGCTAGTAGTTTAATCAAAGTGGGTAGTTACATCAACATTGTTGTAACTAATAAAAAACAACATAACATAAAGAAATAACAAAACAACATTTTCTGTTTTCGGACACTCAGTCTCAGCCACAGTGCATTAATTATGCGTTTTGTTGCCAGAGAATTCTGAAAATAATTTATTGCCAGCATGTGATACACAACAATAGTTCTTGACGTGTTAAAAATATGACAGATAATAGGTTGATACAACCCTTGACTACCTCTAGTTGGTGACGGAAGATATTTTTTATCTATGAATATAGAAGGGCTAAAGTCAACCTAATTAGATTGATTATAATTGCTACAAAGTATCCATATCTATCTAATAGCTGCCCACCGTGGTGTCACCCGCCTTTTGTTCCTTTTTGCTCGGCTTCTATTGGTCGTAGCGTGATGTTATATATCCTATAACCTTCCTCGATAAATGGACTATCTGATACAAAAAACAAAATCAATTAGAACCAGTATTTTATGAAATTCGCGCGTTCAACCAACAAAAACTAACTCTTCAGCTTTAAAATATAAGTATAGTTAGAATAAAATATGAATAAATAAAAATCAATGGCTGCATGTATCAGCACCTGAGCACGACTCGATCGATTTGGCTGATTTTTGTAGTAGTTATCAGCACAAGATATGCATGAAAGATTTTTTTTAAACAGGTCAACTGTCAGCTCAACGATCGAGTAGTCAACGTAGTTATATCTTAGCCAAAAACCCCCCTGGAGTGATAATATAATATCCATATAATACGTGAAGAGAAAACACGGACAGCTAGTGTGTCAGCTTCATAGTCAGCTTCCGTATGTTTGTGTCTGCACTAACTCGAGAATATGATGGATTGACTTGAAATCTTTTAACAATATTGAATTTCTATAAAGAGCGTTTTTATAGAAAACTAAAGATAGACAGAGCTTTAGCGAAGCCTGACTTTTAGCTAGCAATAAGAATAGAAAGTAACTGTCTTATGCCTGAGAAAACATGGTTTTTTGTCTCAAACCATTAAAATATTAAATGCAAAAGCAACAGCTAATGGAATCCTAAAACACATCGGTTTACAGTCTGTAAACCTCTGCTTAACTCTTCGGGGCATACAGCCGTAATGGTATAATGTAAGCTTATATTTATAACAAAGAAGCTCCTGTTAATATGATTCCTTTATTTGAATCACCGAATGGTAATTAAATCTAAACTAACAAAGAAAAAGGTATACTTTCTACATGAAAATAATTCTAAGGAGACTGGTGCAATAACCCAAAGACGTTAATAATCATAACAACCGGGTCTTTCATACTAAATAATAATAATATTCAACTTGTAACATTGCGAGGGTTGTCCAAATTTCATCTCCGGAGCGATGAGAAATGGCAGTTAAGCTGAAAGTTTTCACAATTGGTGTAACTATTCAGAAATCCGCTCGAGAGCGAAGCGGCGGACACTGTGTACGTACTTTTTAAATGATTTAGTAAACTTATACTTTCGCTCGAGCGCGGTGGTTTCAACGGACTATCAATATTAAAGCCCAGATTTTTTTAATATACCCTAGATGGTAGGACGCTGGGGTCGGGGCTCGTGGCTAAGTAATAACACCGCTGATCATCCGATTTTCAAGGTTAAGCTGCGCTAGGCGCGTTCCATCTGTGGATGGGTGACCATTCTTAACATATCGAGACCCCCCATGCCTCCGAGAGCACTTGAAACCGTCGGTCCCGTTGTCATACTAACACCTATGACAATCTTTAGTGATAATCGGAACCGTAAAAGCCTGAAAACCAGTCTATTCTCAGGATATCGGGTATTGCCCTTTTGCGGAGGTCTGATGGCAGACTGGAAGCCAACATCAACAGAGTTGAAACAATGTTCGGAGAATGATGAAAGACAATTGGAGCATCTAAAATGCCTTAGGGCCTAATCAACTAAAGTTGAAAACTTTAAAATTCCACACGTACGGTACCTTGCATTCGTGCCGACGCTCTATAATGATTTTATAGTAGTCTAAAAAAAGGTAACATACCTAAATAGCATACGTTTTTCACGCATATGTTATGTTAGTCGCGAGCCATCGACTACCGATATTATTTTTATCACATATCATAGGGGGTCATCGATTACCGATATTATATTTATCACTTATCATAGAGGGTGAGTTATTAATCAGTCACAAATCCCAACTCAAATCCGATACTGAGTCCTGACTGAGGATTTCAAAACTTAATAATTCAATGCTGAACCTAAAAATAGAAGCTAAGGCATCTTGGTCAGCCAGGTGGGTACGAAACCAATAAGTCAGTGGAAAAATAATAATAATTATGTTGATAACGTTTTACTCAAATTAGAGTTACAGCTGTTTTTTTCATCGTCTAAGAGAGATTGGTTAATGGAGTAGTTAACTGGGGCATCACAGAAGCGTGGTAATTTCGGCATTATCTTGTAGATACTTAGTGAGGGATTTGGTAATGGGAATATATTGCAGAGGCGTTGATTACCAGTGTCCACAGGCCCAGGACAAAGCGGAGATTACCTGTAACAAAGCGGGAATATATTAGATTGATTTGAAAGACAATTGTATATTATAAATATGAGCATACTTAATTACTCTATACGTACTATGAACTATAACTAAGACCGCTCAGATCTTTCCATTGTATCGTACCTTATGGAATGTTATTAGTTCCAGTTTCAATCAGTCTGATTGTAAACTAGAGCCTATAAGTCGTTTAAGAAAATAGAACCCGTGCATTGGCCGTCGACATATAGTATAACGCATCATGGCGAACGTAGCCACAAGCGAGTTGACTTGTAACGCAGAAATTTGCTTTGCGCACACAGACCACTGTAATACAATTTTAATAAAAATTACTGCGGTGTCGCGCACGTGGCTGCCTCGTAAAGGTGGCTCCGCACGCCAGCTTACTGCTCGCCCAGACGGCATCAGTATTAAATTATAAGCGAGCTAGTATTGTATGGATTTAAGTTGTTTGGTGATTTAGAAGCGGGGGCGTGCATAATTAATATCATAATCATATAGTCTAGAAATATAATAATAAGTAGATATGACCATTGAACTGCCAAGTCAAAAGTCTCGAGTTCGAATACACGCCACGCACCTCTGACTTTTCGAATTCGTATGCGTATTAATAATTAATTATCACTCGCTTAAACGGTGAAGGAAAACCTCGTGAAGAAATCTGTATGCCCTAGAAATTTAGGCCACCGTTAAACTAAAACCTAGTCCGTCTCGTTCTGAGAGGAGTCCCGTGCCCAGCAGTGGGATAGTATATGAATTGATGATGGTGATGACTTACATTGTAGTGTAGTGGTAAATTTAATGTACCTTATACAACAGAATACAGGTCTGTCGGACTCGTACTAACTAAAAACCGCACTTGCCCTTGCCCTATTCGTGACATCCACTATACCGTGATATGCTATGGTGCAGTACAATCATAGGTTCTCATCAAACGGGAGACCTTCTCTGTTGTACTGGTTCCTCACTAGCTACTAGGACCATTGCTGATTTACTGATCGCACGCCACGGCTCACAGAATTGGAGAGAGGATAAATCTCTCTCCCTTTCCACCGTCACTTTTACGGTACTAATACTGTGTAGGTAGCTACACAGTCTGTATTAATACCTATGTCTAAAGTTGCCCTTAAATTTACTGAGTCCAGTTTTTCGCTACAAGATGGAATACCTACTTATACCAGTCTCGTGAAAAATTCGAAGTTATTAAAATATTATGAAGCATTGAGATACTTTTATAAGTATAATAAAAATAACAAGGAACATTTTCTGTAAAATTATAATAGAAAAATTCAGGTATTCAAAAAATATTAACAAAGTCTTGTGTTGTTATACATATTATATTGTTATATTATGTTGTGTGTTATTTTATATTGTTTTTATTGTTATATTCTATATTGACATACAATAATTCGTTTATAAAAATTATCTTTGTACCTCTAAGATTATATTTAATTGTCTCCCTCCCTAAACTCATAGAATAATAATTAACAAATTTTACTAGCAGACTTGTTTGCTTCGCGACTAAAATTCATAAATCAGCTTCACGAAGTTCTATTACTATTAATTTATTACAAAGGAACGTTTTACCCTCTATTAATTCATTATGAAGTAGGTATTGTGAAATCGTCATGATTCATTCAAGTGTAATTTGTTGCTTGTTATACTTGTATATATATACGTATCTCAAACAACCTTAGCTAATATTCACGATGAGTCCTTGTCAATATTTGACACTTTATGTATACCTTGTATATTAAGGTTATACAATAACTTTGATTGCTTCTCTTTATTTATATTTGATTTAACTGAGAATTACGTTACTTTGGTACATTAATTAGTAACGTAAAAGATCCCCAACCTGCGTTAACTAAACAAGTAATTCATAAAATTCCCTTTGTTTTCGGCTTCAAGTCGTATTTCTACGTGTAATTGCCTGAGTCTCAGTCTCTTTTCTTTTACTCCGATTAGTTTTCGCCAGTTTCAAACTAATCTCCTTAATTTCGGGGAATAGATCGAATCGAATAAAGCTTTAATGAAGTTTGCCTTTTACCGGCAGTAAAGGCATGACCGTTCCAAAGATTCCAAGCTCCAAGTGATATGATTCATTGGATTTTCCGTATACGAGCTGAAAAAAATGAGTTCCGAGTCGGTAATTAACACTGGGAAAACCAGTCAACTAAGCCGGGCTATTGTCGTGTTGAAACGAAATAAAACAAGTGGTCAACCGGCATTGTTCACAGGGGAAACGGGGCAAAACTGGTGCTCTGCAAAACTTGGCGGACAATATTGCAATACAAACGAGCCTGCAGAATAAGTAGAGTTCGCTATAAATCATAGAAGTTAGCATTGCGATTCTTGTTCGGAAAACAAATAAATATAAACGGTATGGAGCGACCAGAGGACCCTCACGGTCTTGGGCCTTCATTTGAATTTCATAAAGGTGCTGTATTAAAACAATCGCAGCGAAAAGGGCACCCCAAGAGGGAGACAAGAACTATAGATATATAAGTACATAACATTATTTTTCAGAAAGAACAGTAGCATGGTGCGATGTGTTTGTTTATCTGATTTTTCCTGAATTGCATTGAATTCTGAAATGGTAAGTAAGTAAGCACATGACCTACAACTACACATTCCATTACACTAAGGCTTTTAAAAATTCTTAATAATATGGAAAATAACATAACAAAATATTGTACTTCAAAGTCAACGTAGTTTTTAATGTAAAACAAAGTTACAAGAAAAAGTACATTTTACTAAGCTTTATTAAGGTAGCTTTCAGGTCTAAATTGAATTTACGTAGAGAAAACAAAAGCTGAGCCTTGACAGGTGTGTTCTGAAAATATTATTATGTCTTTGTTATTATCATTTTTTAAATAAAATAGTTTTGTTTATTTAGTTATAATTTGATTAGATATACGTTTATGGCTTAATTTTTTGAATAAGTGGAGAGATGCACAGGGTACACATGGGTTTACCTGTGCCATTGCCAGAGCTAATAGTACTGACTTTAGTTCTTAATTACTGTTATAGAATAAGGGGTAAACGTTTTGGCTACAGAAGTATGAGAAGTATATTATAGAAATGATATTTACAAATAAACTATCCTGCATAGCCAGGGTTGAGTGCCGCAACACTCGCCGCAGTTATACATTGTTCGCTTATTGTTCCCCACGCAGGAAGTTCGATCATAAAAATTTATTTTAACGCCGTTAACTTTGCTCAGTTAACATTCGTTGATAACTCTTTGCAAAGTTACAGTTTTAATTAAAAATTTCAATTTTCTACTGAATTGAACACGAACTCTATGAGCAATGGGAGGGGAAATATATTATATATGATTACAAGACTAGAAGAGGTGGAGGCATTACCATTAACAAAAATGCCGTAAACACTTGATAAACAAATTGCGAAAAGAAAACGCATCGTGAGATGACGATCGCACAATCAGACATTCCAAATATCTTCAATAACGCGAATTTGGCCTCATCAAAGGCAAATGACGGGTGATTCAGTAAGCCACCGGCTTAGCCGGCGATGTGAAAGCACTTCACGTCAAATCCGCGTCAAGTGGTTCAAATTGCCCCCTCCTCCTCTCAACACCCTTATGATAAATGTAAGGAAAATTGAAATCACGTTTCGTTTCCTCTAGTAATTCGTGAGACTAGCGTGAAGGTATAATGTGTGAAAGATTAGCTTGCAAAACGTTGTATCGGTGGTAAAAAGTTGTTGGTATTGCGCGGTTGTAGATAGCTATATACAAGTATTACAGGGTTATCACGCACATGTTTCATTGTTTATTACAAAGATTATTCGAGAAGATTCAAACCTTTCCAGTAGGCATAATTAACATGTACGTTTGCAGTAAAATTTAAATAAATGTAGAAACAAGAAAGTGCTTTCTGAAACTTACATAATTTTGGAACTCGTATCATTAACGAAACAAAAGGTTGACAGCAGGGAGTTAATTATGTATGTGTGATTATTGTGTAGATGATAAGGGGCTTTAGTGGCACGTTTAGGGTCTTTCATAAACTGCCTGTTTAACAATAGGTCGTGAATTACAGCGAAATAAGCAAACGTTGGAACTGAAATGTGCAGAAGTTTGACATTAAAACATGAAGGAAGTAATAAAGGGCGTAACGTAAGTTGTCGTTGAGATATAGGAAACCGCTTTAGTGCAAGCGAGACAGACACGTTATTAAAGTTATAAATATATTCGTCACACGAAAATTATGCAGTGTAACTTGAAATTTGACAACCTTAAGGTCTAAATTCGTTTGAACCCTCCATTTCGAGTGCCGACTCCCTGTCGAACCTTTGTCATTTTAATCATACTTCCGATCTTTCAAAATAATGTTATTGAAATATGTTCAATTTCCTACGTTCTGTAGGACTTTGTAATTTTCTGCGTGTTGTCGTGCTTATGTTTCACAAAGGATATGTGTATAACGTTGTATTTTTTGAGAATTACTATTATGTACTGCAGAAATTCTGTCAAATTTAGGCGTTAACTTAGGCTTATATAAAATATTCAATAAAATAAATTAAAATTAAATATATTATTATTTATGTAAGTCAATAGTTATTATTATTACTATATCGCACTGATTATTTTTATTACTATTATGATGACGTTGCGACAGGCCCAAGTAGATGCCCAGGACGAGCTAGACCTTTATTGGAATGAATAGTCGCAGAAGGCTTAAAGCCGCGATGAGTGGAAGGAAGGTAGAAGGGCCTTTGCCCTGAAGTGGGTCGACAATAGCTGAATAAAAGAAAATATTTTGTTATTGTATCTGTTGTAATCCCTCTTGTTGGAGAAGCCATATTATATTATTTAGGCCTCCAAAGATTTGTTTGCACGGTTTTTCAATATCTGTACTAGTCACTAAGTACTAATAGTATATGCAACTAGATTTGACTTTTCAAAATTGCCGTAATGGTCTAATTGAAATAAAATGACTTTAATAATAGTTTGACTTTGACTATTAATGCGACAGTAACTCCGTCTTTTACGCCTAAACCGCTGAACAGATTTAATAAAATTTTGGTACATATGTACATTACAACTCGGAAAAGGACGTAGGCTACTTTTTTTCTCATTAAACTAACTTCATAAAACCGCGGGCAACAGCTAGTTTCCAATAATTGTACTACAATTTTATTACATAATATACCTAGTAAGGTTACATCTATTGCTATTTTACGAGCAGACCCACATTACATATCGAGACGGAGAAGGAATTAAATTCTCAAAAACAGTTCTCCGTTCGTGACTGATAGAAATAAGTAGTATGGGATGAATTATTTCAGCGTGTTTACACGATATAGTTGGATTCTCTTTCTTATTGTTCCTTGACGAGTTAAAATAATAGGCTGGATATAAATTAAACTATGATTGTTTAGATCACTAGCAACTAAACGAGATCTTTCAACAACAAGTAGATAGACTTGTAAATGCTATTCACTTTATGTGACCCAAAATGATCCAACTTATACTTACATGAACCACTTAACATCACTGCAATTGTTTAACCGTTCACGTGAAAGTGCTCATATACCTCTCGGTGGCCTAGCAACGGTAGGTAAACATTGTTAACTCCGATCGAAGTACTAACACCTCAAGCGTGAATGTTTTTCGTGGAAAATAATTGGGGCATTAAGCGCCTTTTGAAATCATTATGTTACAAACTACTGTCATTAGCCACAATAAATCACCGTTTGTAGTATATTATGAATGAAAAAAATATATTGAAAATGTAAATAAAAATGTTTTTTTTTATTTACATTGTCAATTTCGATAAAAGTCGTACCTATGTGAGCTAAACAAGAAAACAACAACAATTAACATCACCAAGGCTAAGCATAATAACGAATGATAAAATAAAATGGGGAAATTGCGCCATACTTTGCAAAACAAAATCAACAATATTATTTATATTCTTGGACAATTATTTTACACAGCACCATCTAGATAATAATATATACATATGAAACACCCAGATAAACACAAGTTTACGTTCATCACATGAATATTTGTGTCCTGTGGGAATCGAACCCACGACCTCGTGATCAGGAGTTCAATACGCGTACCACTAGACCACAGATTTCGTTGAATTTGACTGATTTTATTAGATAATGTCATTAGTTTTTGCAGCAAATATTAGAAAGGAGTCTATATTACTAATTAAAATAGCAATATTGATATTAGAGAGAGAATCCAGAAATGTTATTATATAAAGATTCTGTTGGTGTAACTACTTATAAAATCCAGGTTAAATTTAAAACGTAATCATGAATTTATTTGTTAAAGTAAATAAGTATTTAATAGCTACATTATGGGCACATGTGGGCACAATTACTACGGCCGCCTCACATGATTATATTGCGTGAAAAAGCGAGCAGCATTATGTAAATATAAATAAATAATTTTAACCCGCCTGCGTCGTTCACATTGAAGTAATGAAACTGACCATTACTGGATATAAAAGCGTACATTTTAATTTTTGTTTCATCGAAACCTGTATTTTATTTAAATTATGAAAAGTACCAACTTTGGCTTTTTAAAAATCATGTTAGTTTGTTGTTGTTGTTTAATTGAATCATACTCTAGGCAGAAATGTAAAACATTAGAATCGAAATTCAATTTTAAATTTTAGTATTTTTTTAAATTACTTTTTAACTTTAAATTACTTGCGAAAATTATTCATCAAGAAATCCTAACGTGTACAAAGTACCTAGAGGTACTTATAATAAAGGTTTATTGAAAGTAACCACCATAAAGGAATTCGCGGTAAGATACGCACCCCATTATTAATTAAATTTAATTTGAATTCCAATTGCAGGCTGATATCAAAGGGCCTGTCAACTTAAGGGCTATCGCAGGTACGAGTCATAGCCTCCAAGTACCAACTCCGCCTGTATCTCTGCACCGATCTTGACAAATTAATGTCGAAGGGCTATTTTAATACATTAAGTTAAAGCGTAATTTTATCGAAACATTGAATTTCATTTCGTAGATTAAACATTTTCGGTATTGGTTGAAGCCGTTACAATAATCACGCTATAATAATTATACATAATTATGGCAATACTGATATGCGTAAATAATTAAGTACATACCTATGGATCTAAAATTTTATGGTAACTGTAAATTTTAAAGCGTAGTAAAATCATGTTGCAAGTAACGACGTGTTTTATGCGGATATCTATTGTACCTACTGTTACTTGGTGCTTGTAATAGAAAGCTTGGTGATTATGATATATTTTTTATACCAAAAACGTGGAAAACAAGATACGGCCCACCTGATGAGAAGCGGTTACTGTGGCCTACAGACGCTTGTAACACCAGGGTTATCACTTGCGCGTTTCCGACCCTGTAAAAAGAAAGAGGAATAGTTGGGTTGGCAGTATAAGGGTCAAAGTCCTCCCACTGCCAACACAACATTTCCTCGCAGAGTACTGGCAACCAGTATTAATTATGAGATACGTTTTTTTACCATTATGTAATTTATAGCCGTATATAGACAGTAAAAACGTGACGAAAGAACTGATTTTGTGACCAAGTAATAATTTTATTTCACTTAGGATGTCATTTTATTTTAGAAAACGACTATAACTAACCCAAAACACCGTTTTATCAGCCGTAACTAAATAACGTCAATGATATTTTAGCTTGACATCGATTTTTCGCTTCGGACGCACTGCATTGCACTAAAAATGCAGTGTTTATTGCAGATAACATATTACATAGCACGGGAAACTGCACATCATTATCTTGCGAGCCTTTTCCCAACTATATTAGAGTCGGCTTTCAGTGTAACCAGATGCAGTTGAATATCAGTAATTTACACAAAGCGACTGCCATCACACCTCTGCAACCCAATACCTGGGATATACCGATATCCTGAGGTTAGACTGGTTGTCAGGCTTTTTGGCTTCTGACTACCACTAAGGATTGTCATAGGTATTCGTATGACAACCGGGACCGACGGCTTGAGTTTAATTGCAATTTTCATCTTTATAAACCGATGTATAGGTAGGTAGAACTCGCGAAACTATAATTTAATTAAGTTTCTATAGTAAATTGTTCCACCTAAAATGAATAGCATATTCAACCGGATAATCATGAACTAATTATTCCATGAAAACTCTCTCCTAATATAGGTTTTTCCTATCACAGAAAATATAAAACTAAACAACTAAATACTAAACATTAAACAAAAAGAAAACCTAATCATTATTCTTTCCCACCCTAAAATAAAGAATAAATCTGCTTGAAATAAAAGTATAAAATAAAGATACCAACATTCCGAAAACATGTTCAGTAAAATATTACATACTTACTGAATAAAAAAGTGGATTGACAGCGTACATGTCATGCGAATCGTCGTTGAATAGAATCGACTTGCGTGTAATTCAGACATTGACTCCGATTTTCGTTGTATCCCGCAACCGTCATGTCACGTCAAAACGTCAGAGAGGAACATGTGATACGGACGGCAAGCGGCGTATATAACTGAATATCGAAGCTCGCGAAACTTACAAAATGTACTTATCATATATACTTATATCTTACCTTCACAATACAAACTTCATAGTTAGAAAAAAATCAAATTACTTTACTCAAAATTGCAATCAACCATCAAATAGTTATAGACTTTTATACTGCAAATAAGCAAAAAGTTAATTTTTCAGCTTTGAATACCTCCGCTTCACCAGGTACGATATTACGAACTTCCTATTTATTGCCAAGTTGCTCATTCATACTGGCCTACAATGGCAAGGAGACAATACTAGTTCAATTTTACTTTAAAGACACTTGCAGCTCCAGACTGCCACTTTAGGATTGGACGAGTTCACTCATTTTCTCGATAAAACTATTGGAAAACTTTTAATTTGGCACAGTTAAGTGATAGTCGGTAGGTATTCATAATTGTGCTCTCATTTCTTTTGCCACAATTGTAATGTTATTATTTTATGTAATGTTAGGTATTTAAATTTATAAAAACGAAAAGAAGTATTTCGAAAATCAGTCTCATAATTAATTATATTTCGCTAACAATCTGGAAGCTCAAAAATTTGTGAGGCACTGAAGAATTTGTTTTCTCATCCGAACATGTAAATGATATCCCTAAGTTTCGCATAAAAACTGTAATTAATATTTCTAGAAAGGAAAGGTGGAAGAAAACACGAATGCGTCACATTAATGCGAACATATTTGTGTGGTGCATGTATGCAATGATATACACGCGGGATAGAGGCTGCGCGATCCTCGATATTTCATGACGGGAGTTTAAACCCATGACATGCCCGCACAAATATCCCGGCCATGCATCCTCGGGGCTAGCAGTGATAAATGAAAACTGGCACGTCAGGCATTTGTGAACGTACTAGGCTACTCGCGACGTTGTTGACGTTCAATTACACTGGTAATTTCCGATATAAATTGACTTGTAAAGTTACTAAGGACTTGATAGCCATTATTGGTGGTAGTCGCAAACATGTTAACTGTAACAGACATTTTAAGTAGCGATATTAAGATTTAAAAAATAAGCATATCTACCTATTAGGTACTTTTTAAATTTTAAGTCAAGGACACGATTGAAATTAGCTCATATTACCCATTGTTTCATTGATATAATCAGCGTGTTTAGTTACGCTGGGCGCATTTTTAGCAATTCCTGTGCAAACAATTCATATTTAGAACCTTATCTAATGTGAATTAAACTATCATTCATCAAAGCCCATTTCAGTAGTACAAGTTGAGTGGACTGCAATGAAAGCAATGTGTAGTACCATCGTTTCTCTTCAAACCCAGAGCTCAAAGTCGTTCATTGTAATAAAATGAATAATCCAGAAGCGCATTGTACAAACTCATTAACGCAATAGCTTAGCAAACTGCGATCTAGCAGAGAGCTTAAATTTCCCTTACCTTAAACGGGCTACATTGCCTAACCACTTGGCAGAAATTCAGAAAGCCGCTGCACTAATAAACGGTACAATGCACCTATATGTAGGACATGCACGTACTATAAAATACTTTGTTTTATTCCACGCTTTTTGTGTTACACAACGTAAAAAGTGAAAATTCTTGAACAGCCAGAATAATAGCATTGAGCTGGCTTTTTTAAATTGCTTCCAGCAAATTGGGTAGGTTTTCTTTATTTTTCGTACCTTTACTTTTCTTAGCATAATTCGAATTCCATATAAGATTTCGCCTAGAAATCTGTATATTGAAAGCAGACAAATGCCAAACATTTCGTTCCTGCGGTATAGTACGAGTAGTGATCAAAGTGAACTCATGCTGAAAATAGTGTCATCGCATTTTATTTAGGAAAATACACGTGACTTGCAGTAAACACGGATTTCGTATTGAAAATACTACCAACTGAGTTCCAATATCCCTCGTGCAGAGATGTAATCTAGCCAAGAACCAGTTCGAGCTCTGTACGTTTAATTTTCTGACCTAATAAATACAAGATTTCGAGATAACTGAACTAGGTTGCCTTCTTTTGAAATTGTCGTTGGTATTTTGTAGCACCAGTTGGGATTGAAATTACTTTTAGGTAAGGGGTAATTTATGTACCTATCTGAATTAGCAACAGATTTGGCAGACCTCATTTTATACAAGACTAGCTGTGCCCTGCGGTGCTACGTAGGTCGATCTCATATTTTCCAAATCCGTGGGAATTTCCCTTAGTATATTTATTAATTTTTTGGTGGTGGACTATAGCCTAATCCCTCTCAATATGAGAGGAGACTCGTGCCCAGCAGTGGGACAGTATATGGGTTGATGATGATGATATTTATGATCACTATCTATGAGAAAGCTACATATCTGTCGATTGTAAGGTTGTAAACTATATAGCTTCTGAGATTCACTGATAACGCAGTGATAAGTATTTGTATATTAGTAGTGGTATTTTACTGTTATTTATACGTTGTTTAAAATATATTTTGGAAACAAACATTCCGACTGAGATCATGGATACATTATCACATAAATATATAACTCATTAACGCGAAAAATCTTAAGATATAAAAACTAAAAGGTCGGCTATATTGGTGAGATATCGCATATAAAATAGCTGACATGAATATTTCTCAATACCAATTCCTTGTGGGTAAGTATCTCAAAGTTTAAGTGAAAACCATGGGTGATTTTAATAACCACTAGCCCCATAGTCATAATGATAGGCATATTCTAAACTAATCGCATTTTTTAAATTAAAAAGGGTCGATTTTATGCGTCTACTTAGAAAGTTATAGAATTTACTAAATCCAATGTCTTAAAAATAAGTCTCTCATATGAAAAATAAAATAAGAGATGTATTGTATATGTGTTATTCTTGTTTAATATTTGTGTCGTAGTTAAGGTTCAGTTGTTACTTCATGTTTTATTTTGGAACCGTTGAGTTCCAGGTTCTGTGAGAGGAGCCTACAACCGGAAATTGCCTCGCGAATGCGACATTCTCTCCGTCGAATTATTGTCAATTGGGTACGTTATTTCCGCTTTACGAAAACATCCTGTAATTATTCGGATATTGTCAAAACGTAACAGAGAGAGGGTTGTTAAAACGAATCACGAATAATAAACAGGTATCCATTATTCATTGTGTTTTTGTTAAATTTTAATTTGTTCTGTAAGTTTTAGTGCACCTTTGACCTCTCCTTGGAATTATCGTAAATTTATATGAAATTGACGGTATTACATGAATATTGAAATATCGTCTTATTGTCTTCGTGATTCATAGAATTTTGTTTCGATAATATTGTCCGTAAATTTTGTTTCTAAGTTCCCCGTGAAACAGGGCTTGTTTGATTGCGGGAGCTGTCTTCTTTAAAAAAGAAGGATAGCGCAGTAGACAAGCCAGTGTACACTACGTGTAGCGTGTTTAATTCCTACTACCTAGTAGGAATTAAACACAAAGTATCCGCTATCAACAAATGTAGGTAAATTTGTTGATAGCTGATACAGAAGAAAATTTAAATGCTGGGCAATTAAATAAAAACATATAACTGGAAATTAACAATATTTATGAAAAGGAACAAGGGAAACGTCATCCTAACTTTTTACTCAACCTTAGTAATATAAAAAATACCATAAAATAATTGAGTAATTCAAACTATGTATATTGTTATCATTGGGAAAAAGAATTATTTATTTAAAACCAGTAACACTTTAACAAATACGGATATCCATACCAAGCAAAACATTAAAGCTTGAAATCACACAGAACATCAAGAGAACACCATATACCACAACAGCGCTCTGAGTAGAAATTCAAATTCAACGCTAAACGGTCGCACCTATACCAGCAATATGGTTACTGCAATTGTGGTGCTCCGTCACCGCAAGCCAAATGGAATCGATTCGGTTTTAACGCAATGTTCTTGGCCACAATATCAACAGTTCTATCAGGATTAACCCACATACCGTTAATTAGCAATGGTCCAAACACTAAAAAAGTTTAAGCAAATAGAATTTCTCTAAGCCCAAGTAGGTACACTTTCGGGCAATGAATGCGGGTGTTACTAATTGAATAATTAATATTTTTTTTTAAATTTTATTTTTCAACCCGGATCCATCCCTCACAAGTCTACTTGAATTTCTAAGTGTAACCTTTTATAAGAATGAAGCAGTACCGTAGCGGTGTGAGTAAAAATCGCGCTGTTGAGGCCGACAAAAGGTTCAACAAAGAAATCGGACCAAAAATTTACAGTTTCGTCACGTTCCCACGTCAGTCTATCCATCCATCTGCGTGAAACACGCTCCTGTAATTCTTTCATTTTACCATTTTCTATCGGGAAATGGCGATCAACTTTTTAAATGAACGGTAATAAAAGCTTAAACGCCCTGGGGACCACTTTTTGCTGGTTTTTTAAATATGGATTTGAGCAACACTGTGAGACGTATGCGAAAATTTTAGAAATTCAATTCATGCCACGTCGCGTTCATATATTTTTAATATAAGTATACAAAAGGAACAATAATACTGAGTAACCACAATTAACGAGCAATATTTGTGGTGTTGTTACAACATCTTTTCTGTAGCTATGAAATATTAATGAAAATATTAAATTAATTTGTATCAGTAAAGCCATTTTCAATTCCACCAATTATATTGGCAACTCTATTGAGAATATTATTATCTACCTGGAAAATGGAGATCTACATGACAGTGGCAAAAAGTAGAAAGCCATTTTGTTATAAAAAAAAAATAAAGGGATGAACAATCAGTTGGAACATGATATTATTTATTCGATAGAAACGCCACGATAGGGTGCATACATGTGTTTTTTTTAAATTTATTAACACGTTTCGAGATAGTTTTTCGAGTGTGTGCGAACTGCACAATAGGCTCAGAAAACCCACCACTATAGTGATAGGGTATTAGGGTAGGTGAACTACCTATAATTCACACTTTGTATTGGAATCGATTGGCAAATCGTCAAGTTGTAAATAACAGTGCTACATTTTTACCGAAGTGCCTGAAGACTCTTTAACCAATGTGGTTACCAGTGATGATAACATACGGCACAGAGAGAGACGCGGTCGCTCATTATGGGTTCATAAGAAAGCTCAGGTTCACTCAGCGAGCTATGGAGCTTGGTATTTCTCTACGCGACCAAATCAGAAATGATGAGATCGGTAGAACGAAAGTTGCAGACATAACTGAAAGAGTCACCAAGCTTAATTTGGCAATAGGTGGGGCACATAGCTTGTAGAACTAACGGCCGCTGGGGCAGAAACGTTAGTGGAGACCAGGAATCGGAAAATGCAGTGTAGGACGGCCTCCAACGAGATGGCCGGGCGACTGGTATAGGTTACTGGGAGTTGTGGGATACAGGCGGCTTGTAACCAGTCTTTGTGGAAGTCTATGGGGGAGGCTTTTGTTCAGCAGTGGACCTCTTCTGGCTGATATGATGATGATGCATGGGTTCATAATCATCCGAGTTAACTTATCTGAGTTATACGTTTATAATAATTATTCAACAGGCCTAGTGTGACTGTTGAATAATACCTAATAATACCTTATCATGATTACTGCTAATTGAATTATTACACAGCTCTCAATTTAGTTGTAATCGAGTATGATATTAATTATAGTAATTCGTGGGAATCAGATTCAAACGATAAAGGCAGATACAGACATTCGCAATAATGTTAAGTGCCATAAATCTATAATTACCAACTTGAATAACAAATTACAATTTACGTAAGTCTTGTGATAGGGCGATATTTTTTCTGCAAATACTATTACTTTTTTGATACAGTTAGCGGCTCGGAGTTTTTTATTTGTCCCAGGTTTATGGCAAAAAACTCAGGTTCTATTACATGAAAATATACCGGTGAACTATGGCTGTATAATCTCTGCTTAATCCTTCGGGGTAAAGGCGTGTATGTATGTTTTCCTACTACGAATATAGGCTGATGAAGATGTCGTTGTACTATAATATAGTAGCTGAAGTAAATAAAATACCAGCCAAATCTGCAGTTTTTAGAGACAGTGGTTTGGAGAATTATGTCAGCTAGTCAGTCTGTTTATTTTTTACACTATATTGCTTTTCCTATTCATGAAAAAATATTGTTGGCGATTTTCATGCATGTAATAAAAATGCGCGCCACATTTCAACTTCGAAGCAATACGCCGCCACATACAATGCATTGCATGAAAGCAGTTTCTGTATGGGACTTAGTGCTGTGACGTAATCGTACTCTGTGGATGTATCATTATCATATCACTTTTCTTTGAAAGACATCTCAAAGCTTACAAAGAAACACAAATATAACCATGTAACATGTTTCTTTGATGCAATAGTCAGTGTGTTGCATTACAATTTAAAATAGTGCGACTTTTATTTTTCTGAAGTTGTCACATATTTCAATTATGTTATTCCATTGTTTACCGATTTTTTTCATTTGTCTAAAGTAGTTGCGTCTTTCCAAGTATTGGGTTATAGAAAAAAAGATCTAGCAAGGAACTAAGTACTACATTAAAAAATAGTTACTAAAATCCGTTTTTTTCCATTGTGTTCTATTTCAATTTAATTGAATGCGGTTTGACGTGTCGCGTGTGAAAACGCAATGTTTGTCAATGATTTAGAAAACTAATTGTCGTTGCGTGATTGTGCCGCAGGTTTGGCCTGAAATATTGTTCAACTGGCACATAAATGCAACACTAATAATAAGTTATAAACTGGCTCTGTGATATTACTGATTGAAAATTATTGTAGGTACGTAGTTACTAACGTGGATAAAAGCTATTATGTATGCAAACCCGTAAAACACAATTTTGTTCGCTAATATTCTTGATCTTAGTTTGTTGCTGTACTTTATTATAAGTGTTTGGTATTTAAACCTTATAAATGTTTAAATACAGACACTTATAAGTTAGGTAAGTAAAGGTGTTAGCGATAAGACCGCTATTATCCTTAGTTTAATTATGTTTACGTAATTATTGCTTGTTATTATAGAAACCTTAATCTACTATCCATCTATTTATCTACCCACCTACTGTCTCGACTTCGGTATTGAGAATAAGATAGGAAATATAACTAGATACTTAATGGTGTATTCTCTAAAACTATGGAGTAAACATTTACATTTCTAGTTCACTTCGGGACATACCATAGCCTACCATCACTCCCTTATTCCCCAAAGGGTTAAGCAGAGGTGAAAGTATTAATATACACTCACAGTTTGTAGTATGTTAAGCTAAATATTTAAAGGTCATCTATGCAATTATTTCGCATAACCTTCACAGGTCAGTAGCTTCACACTTATTAAAAATCATATTGAAGAATGCAACTTGTGCAGCGAATTTCGTTGCTGACTGTACCACCCTAACTTAGTAAAACTTTGCAGTATGAGCAGAACATACCGCGTTAGCAACAGTTATACGGCCCAGCTAATTAGTTATTACAGACTACCGGGAACTGAAGTAGCACCTACCCTGTTATCCGTGTATCTGTATCCTGTTTTCTTTCCTTGAATCACTCATACACACGCCCGCTCATATATTAATTAATTATAATGATTCCTGTTACTTAATTTTTTTATTATTCTTTTCCGATATATTTCAAAACACTCCATCATTAATGATACTTAGATTAAATATAATTCATCGTCGATGGTACATTTTCGCTGATTATTCAGAAGTATTTCAAGTAGCATGGAAAAAATCAAATTCATAATTTATTTTATTCGTTTTCATCAAAAAAATATTAAGTCCTCGTAATTTGGATCCAAATTAACGTTAAAATACTTGAAAAGCAGGAAAAGCTTATGATCTCCCCTTTTCAGTGAAAACAAAGAGAATGATCAATTTCGACGTGTATGTTAGGGTTTTACCTACTTAAGTATGAGAGGGCGTTTTAATTTAATTGGTATTGTTACAAGGAAAAAAATAAATCTCTTTCCCCCGTAATTAGCATCGATTCGATTCGATTGCTGTAACATCTTAGCATAACGTGAGTGGCTAATATTTTATATTAGGTAAGTATCTCATAATCGATTAAGATATAATAAATTAGCCGCTTTCTATAGATCGTGTTACCTACCACACGTCAGTGGCTAAGCAAAACACAGCCTAAGTCATACTCATACAATGACATTATCACAATCATAAAAAAGTCGACTTATCTACAAAATTAAGCAATGCGAACCGACCAAATTGTATCATCGTACACCGTTTTCTCCCCAGCCCGAGGTAAATGTTAGCTATATAAAAAGAAAACGTAACAAAAAATATAAACAACTGTCACATAAAATATCTCCGCCCTGAATCTGCTTACTCATAATTACCAGAGTTTCTAAATACGAAAAATAAAAACATGGTCGTATAAAGTAGGACGACGGATCTAAGACCTCTGAAAAACGAGCCGACATTATTTATTCGCGGGCCCTCTTACGGTTTTAATTCGGATTTATGTATATACATTTAAGAAGGAGGCTTACATCCCCGGGCTTATGATGTGGACGCCTTGTGTGCATCTACTTTCTCTTTTGTCCATTTGAAAAGAACATTATTTACACTCCGTGCACGTTAGTTCTAGTTCCACTTAGGCAGGTTACGTTGAATTGAATGCTGCCTTCATTCAATTCAACGTAACCTTAGATACTGCTTTCTTTTCAGACATTTTAGCTCAACCCTGAGCCATCTCACAAACATAATCCTTTTCATTGAGCTCACCCCTACGGATAGCGCTATTGAGGTAGCGCTCAAAGCAAAAATGAATATTAGCTATTAATTTTAATTTTACTTTATTAGCTATTAATAAATTAATATAGCCGTTATTCAATATAACCATCTTAAATGAAACTCCATGGTAATCGCAGCCCAGCGTTAGGAATTTTCAAGTGCTGATACGAAAAGTAATACAAAAACTATTACTACTACTGAGCCCAAAGGCAAAACCGAAAATTGGCGAAACTAATAAATACCTAATAAATAAAACCTAATATTACACAAGTAACAGGGTAATCGCGTTGAATCTTTTACCAATCGTGAATAGTGATATTAGGAAATTCTCTTTTCTAATATCCCGTCTAAGTGGATACCTATGTGAAGCGATTACGATCTATACTTAGTATTTTTCTTAAGCTTTTCTTCCATACTAACTTTCATACGGTAGAATCCAAAAAGTTGGAAAAGTGAATCTCTTAATTTCTATTACCTTCCTTCGTACTTAGGTACACATCACTTTTACATAATAAATGGATATAAAAAGTCAAATCAGTTTCACGTCAATTGTAATTAGGAAATATATTCGCGTTCCTACGCGTTACTTTAGCAAATTGATGAAAAATCCATGTCGAGAGATCTTCTTGTCACAAATGACAAGTCATTTTGAAACAGGCGAAAAAGGCTGTGATTCTTTTTGATAATGAATAAATTGTAAGATAAAATACATTAAATTTGTTGAGAGGTACTTAGACGAGAATCGTACTTGTGTTGCTACAGTCAAAATCGTAATTTATCTATCGCACAAAAATGTATACACGTGGTAAAAGATTTTGTTCAACCTTTTTAGAAGGCCAAACTTCTTTTGATATAAAATAGAAGATAGTTTTGGTATTTTTGGTATCAGTGTTGTCAGTTCAGTGAATAGCCTATGCAAAATGCCAGATTTTGGTAACGATAACGTAAATACAGTCGATAATTTG
The DNA here is from genome assembly GCA_964056405.1 of Acronicta alni. Classification (NCBI taxonomy): domain Eukaryota; kingdom Metazoa; phylum Arthropoda; class Insecta; order Lepidoptera; family Noctuidae; genus Acronicta; species Acronicta alni. The sequence continues at coordinate 11,425,252 of OZ043913.1, forward strand.
TTAAAACAAAGGACGAGGTTTGACTGTGTGTGTTTACAACCCCTATGTCTGTCAGATTTTCTAGCTTGAAATGGACCCGGTACCTAGTGCAAGCCATCGATTTGCATCAAAGTGTCGCCGCCAGTAGTCAACTCAACGTCAGGGCACTATGTATTTATAATTATTATTAATTACATATCAAAGAAAACATAACTGACTTAGTTTTGACGTAATAATGCATTAGTTGATTCAATTAATGGTTTCAAAGAATAAGTGCAAAAAATCTTACTAGAAACTGCGGTTAAACTTAAGTGAAATTGAAATCTTAAGATTGAAAGTTTAATTTGATTCCTTTTCAAGCTGCCAATAAAGGTCATTAGACACATCCAAAGAAAGAATGGCCTAAGCCTATCTGAAAGAGATAGTTATTTAAAACTTTTCTAGGTTAGACAACTTTCATAGATTGTTTTAGATACTTAATCGTTCCGACGCGCGACGTTCCAAGTTTCCATCTTATAATATCTTTACAAATTTATAACTCAGAGAATTTCTCAAGCCTGTGCAATGCTCCCAATAGATGTAATAATATTAATGCTGGATCAAAGAATAACTAATATTAATATGGTCAAATTTGTATATTATTGATCCGTAACCTAATCATATCATAAATTAAAAATATACAACATAATATTATAAATCATAAATTAAATAATGGTGCCAAACTGTGAGTAAGTATACATAATGCACAAACTCTTCAAAAATCTTACATTTTTAAATTGTTAAACACTGTATTTCAAGATGTTGTCCGTTAATGACCCAAATATATCGGTCAATTTGCACCCTACGGTCCCGTTGCGAATTCGCAAACAGTTTGGTGCCTCGTTTGATATTTGATATTTTCTCCATTAGAACCAAATTAAAAAACTTCAACACTCGTAAAGTAGGAAACTTTTTCACAGCATCGTTTTCTGTGAGTGGAAAATGATGTCTTCATTAGCTCATACTTGATGTTTGTACGTTTTAAGTGTAGTTTCAGTTTGCAGTGTTTCTAACAAAATTTCACAGGTGGTATGTAGTTGAATTTGAAAAGTTTTTCAATTTGCGACACAGAGTTTTTCCGTTAGTTTGATAATTAAAAATATGTTAAACTCGGTGTGTTTGTTTTCATTTGCATTCCCAATGTTAATAAGGGGTAAATTTCGAGAGAATGGGAGCGTAATATAAAATTTACTCTGTACCACATTTTTACCTACAGCTTTGTGAATGTCGTATTCAAACTCTGAGCGTGCGAGAATCACGTGAAGTTCTCGACATTCAGCGAGCAATTTTTAATGTAGATACTAATTTTCAGCCGGACAAGTCGCCGGCACTATCAATTCAGTACCGCTATGAAATGCGAGGCGATGCAGCGACTCCTTTGTGATATGTAGTTATTGGGCACGGTACAATGTCGGCACGATCTGTTCTCGGTTTGTATGACGTTGCTGTTCCTTAGAATCGTAATAAAATTTTGCGCATCGTTTCCTACCTCTGTCAGTTCTTCATCTTGTTGCGACATATTGGCTTTCTCGTACATTTCTTTTTGTTTTGCTCGTCTTTTCGATTATTAACTTATGATAAGTCGATATTTTATTAGTCTGATATTTGATAATTTAATGTTAGGAATGTTTTTTTTTGGTTTCGCCTTAGTGTATGTGTATTGCCTACAAGTTTCGAGTACCTAAACTAAAAATGGATGTCTTATTTAAAATAACGTTACTTAACTTGTATTAAACTTAAGTTCCAGTAACTGTTCGCTGGTGATTATCAACTCTCCGTATTCAATATTAATAAGTATTAATGTATTTAATAAACCTGATTCTATAGTTGGTTTATGAATGTTTTATTTGTATTCGAACGTTACAGTTTGGTGCTCCAAAATTGCTTCAGTATTTAAGTGTCAATTTCACAACTGATTATTGTTAATATCGTCAAATATCAATAATAGTATAAACCGTTAAGATAAACCACATTGCCTATCAATCCACAATCCTGAGCACTATAACGTTTACGAAGAAATATACGAGATGAAAATATTATTCATTCAATTTACCCGAACGGATATCGATGTGAAATCATGCAGATAAGCGGAGCCGAGGGTTCCAACCTGATCCCACTCCCACATGGTTACTTAAAATCGCATGTGTAATTTAAAAGGAGTGGCTGACACACCACATTTACTATGTAGAGAGCAGGGAGATGGCACGTCCCCGATAACACAGATAAAACGAGGGAAGCTGGGCTCTAAGGATTTATCACCGGCTCCCAGATTTATTCATTTGTAATTGTACCCACTTGTGGAATATCCCTTATCCATCTAAAACGGTGTTTAAGTTACTGTTAGTGGTTCAGCAATCTGAGAGATTAAAACATACTATGGGAAAAAATTCTTTACGCCGATAAAGAAAAAACTTAAAATATTGTTAGTATAAATTGATCATATCACCGCTAAAGCAAAACTATTTTAGTATAAAATCTCTTGTAATTTCTCGACAAAAATTCGATGTCTAATTTTTACTTTAATTGTCATCTGAAGGCTAATTGGGTAATTGAGTACTATTTGAGAAGACTATTTACTAAACGCCATGAAGGTATTTATATGTTAAACGTATATCTATAAACCAGTCGTTTTTCAATGTTCTAAGTATATAAACAACAATGTTTTGTAGATGACATCTTTAGGGGAGTGACTGCTCCACGTATAGGGGAGCTTTTAAAGATCAAAGTTAAAACGGAATGGGCCTTTGAAAGTGATGCGTCCTTATAAAATGTACCTTAGGTAGAAAATCAAAATTATCTCTAAAATCATTTTTTTTTACTCCAAATAATTAATTATTTATGCATCAAACTATTGCTGAATTGATTCAATACCTTTTTTATAGTACTTACGGAAAATCCGGATAGATGACAGGGTATGTGGGACATACATACTGAACCAAATTAAAAAGTTTCGACAAATTAATCTTAAAGTTATTTAGCGAAGGAAAAATTCGACCGCGGGCAGGATTCAAACCTGCGTCTTCTGGTTAGGTACACCAGATGCCACGCCGTTTTTCCTTCCCTAAATAACTTTAAAATCTTAGCATGGAAAATGCCAAAAAAAAAACAAAAGAAATAACAGAAAATTAATTTTAGTTATCGTATTTTTGAATTCAATACTACATACATTTTGGTTCAAAACAGTTTTTATAGCATGTTTAATTGTTTACCAAGTACCATTAGTTGTCATGGCAGTCTACGTAACATAACTTGTTGGCAACTCACACGTGCCAACAAATATTGCAAATAATAATTATAAATGATTATAGTTTTAATATTGAATGTTCCGCATTAACGTGGTATTTCAAAATTATCGTAATGCCGCCCCGTCGCCGTCCCTCTGCCCGTCCGCATGCTCCAAATCGATTCATAATGTACCTAGTTGAAAGCCGAATACGCGAGCTCCAGTAATATAATTTGAAAAACCAAACATTACGGGACATCACTACATATATTCGACTTGCCATATTTGAACAAGTTTGTATACCAAAAGTAATACAAGAAAAAGTTTGCGCGTAAGTTGGCGAAGTACATAGAATTTTCTTTCGACATACGAGTATTATAACGATATTTTAAGATACACTCTTGTGCTGACATGAATAGGAATATCAAAGATTATCAATTTTTTTACAAGTTTGCTAAGTACCTTATGTAGGTATTTATTATTTTTTAAAAGATTCTTATTGCTAGCATTTATTAGATTATTATTACTGTTTATTAAAGCTACTATAAACATTGATTAGGAAACTATTAGCCATTGGTCACGTTCTTGTTGTTTGTATAAAAATATTATGTAAACATTTTATGCATAAATGTGTCATGGGATGGCCGTCGTTTCTCGAGCGGATTTTTCTAAGGAAACCTTAAGTTTTTCTGCGGTACAATATTCTGAGTACATTCTCTCGGTTTGAGATTGCCAATGAGGTTACGATAAGGCGAGCTTGGCGCGTGAGTCTGCATATTTTTCTCGCTACGTTTTCAATTTAATCCGTATAATCTCAATGTGGGGTTGTTACCAAACAATTTCTCCCTTATTTGATGGAGAGATTTTAATAACAATAATTCTACTTTCTTAAAAAAAATGCTGAAATTGTGTCAGTTATTTTGTTTATGATGTTAACGACAAGTCTTTAGTATGAAACCACGGTACAGAATTTTGATTTTTCAGAATTTTGAAGGACTATAAAGCTCAATGTGTAAAGCTAGAATAATAACATTTTTATTATAAAAGCAACTTTTCCAAAAATCCGAATCGTGAAAATGTATAAAATATTAATACCTGCGAAATACGAATAACATTAATCCCCGGCTTGTATTGTAATATATTTAAGTGCAAAAACGAAACGCACAAGGGCATGGCTTGGAAATCTGCTAAATCCCTCAAATCCTTTAATGGACGTTCGGAAATGTTGTCTAAAAGGTGTAAACGCTCACAGGAGCAGCTTTACCGAACCATACTATGTACAAATAGGTGTATTGTGTTGTAACGTATATATATACACTATAATTATTTGAAGCACAATATTAGTTCAATTAGAGAGCATTTTTGTCTTCCATTCGATTACCCGGAACCCTAACAAATGGGCCAACACATCACTGTCTCGTTCTCTCCGCAAACTAAAAATATTACTAGCATCACTCTTCTCCTATTTCTCTCTAAAATACATTTCAGAGTTTCTACCTATTTGTAGCAATTTATATTAATAAAGAACTACAAGCTGTGGCGTTAAAGACCGTTGTAGACTTAATTTTCCTGGTTGAAGATTTATAGGTACTGATCAAGCAAAATGGATTTGTTGGCTTTCCGTAGAGGTCGACTAAAGAAAAAAATTTCAGATAACATTCATCGACTTGATACAAATAACGCGCTCTTTTGCACGAAATAGTATCGTAAGCGGAAACAAAGAAGTCCATTTTGCAATTTTAATGCAGCATTATTTCCGAGGAGTGCGCGATCAAAAGGAAATTTTACCTTAAAAAGTTGACTCTGCAATCCCTCACGTTTGACGATGCACTTTTATCTTAGCTACAGTCAAAAAATGCATCACCATTACTGGGAGCTCTCCCAGCGGGCCGGAATTCTTGCTCTCTGATTTTTTTACAGACGAATGGAAAATTTAATTTTGCTCTCATTTCGGCGCGAACCTTACTTGAGGCATCTCTGATTTCTCACTTTAAGCTCGGGGCTCAATAAACTATCTGCTAGATGGATTGGATTTTGGAGGGTTTAAAATATTACTTACGAATTCCGTTTTCCTTTGGAAAATATGGATTTTGAATGTTTGAAATGAAAATGTGATTTAGATTTGCGGAAAATAATCGAGAAATGTAGTAGGTACATTTTAACACTCAGCGTAGTGTTAGAAAATATAACCGTTTTCTATGCGTAAATTGATTCTGAAATCATAATCAGCTTTTTCCTAACTATGCTTAGGTCGGCTTCCAGTCTAACTAGATGCGGCTGAATATCAGTGTTTTACACGAAGCGACTACCATCCGACAACCGTAAACCAATTTCTGGGCAATAACGATGTCCTGAAGATGGACTGGTTGCCAGGCTTATAGGAGATTCTGACTACCACTAATGATTGTCATAGGTGTTCGCATAAGAACCGCTACCGACGGCTTTATAATAATAATTAATTATTTATTTATTAGACAACAAAGGGCTTATGTGGTCTTAGAGGCACGGACGGATCTTGATGTATTGAAAGGTCACCCATCCACAGAATGACCGTGACCATGGCTTGTGCAGCTGAACCTTGCAGATCGGTTGATCAGCGGAATTACAACTTAACTGCGAGCCCTTAAAGTAGTGCAAATTAAATCAAAGCGTGAATTTCAGAATAATTACTAATATTAAAATATCAGGTTCAAAAAGGATTTATCTAATAACAGTTGTAATTTGAGCACCATTCATTCAAGTTCAACTTGGACATTTCAGGTGAGTCGACACTCTATGAAAAATGGTGCATTGCATTGAATCGTTTCAGAAGCAATGTGCATGAATTTTAAATTTTCTGCATACAGATGAATCAGACTTGCCCCCATTGAAAAACTGATTTAGATCAAGCAATCATACGTACTTTGTGAAGAAGTTTCTGTCTGTTACATATTTAAGCATACGTTTCTAAATAATATTTAATTAACTATTAAAATCTCATACGTTTTAATCATCAATGCGTCCTTCCTTTGAATAGATTTTCCGTTTGCTTCTGACACTGCTTGTGTAAGCCAATTTTATGTATTTTTAGTTTACTTAGTTATTAAGACTGACAACGTTATCTTTTAACTGTTGTCTTTCGGCTAAATATTTCAGACCGATTTTTCAAAGGCTACATAGGTAGGTAAAATTGAAATGATATGCTAGAAAAATACAGATAGTAAAACGTTAAAAATAATAATAGTTGTAGTGCGGAGAACCGCCTAAATCAGCTAAAAGTATGTGTATCACTAACATATTCGAGCTCACGTAGCGGTGTTATCAGCGTCCCGCAGCCGCGACATCCTACCCCACACCCCGCTCCTTCTCAATTGTTTATTTCTAAGGATAATCTTTACAAACACCCGCTAAATGTAAATAAATAAAAGTAATACCAACCCTCCCGAACAAATAGACGAAGGGATTTTGCCGCTCGATTTTTGAATTTCAAATTTGGGTAATGATTCGTTTGAATTTAATAAAAAATAAACATTCGTGTAGCTAGTGATGTGGCCAGTCCTGGATGTGACCTATTTAAAAGGGTTTATTGTGGCGATTGTAGTACTGAGAAAATGATCTTTGCCACTTGCATTGAATCTAAATCCAGCACATTGTTGTATTATAGGTTCCGCTTCGCTCCTATTCCAACAAAAGTTTTCCTGATATTGATAGTTTGAATGCTTTCGTTATATATCCGAACGAATAAAGGTATTCTGTGAGTAAGAATATCAAGGAAATATTGACGATAAAGTGCTTAGAGTGATTACTAAGGGCTCTTTTTGTTAAACGTAAGAACGGAAAACGATACATTAATGTTTTATCACACCTTAAAATATTAAGGGTCAATGGAGCCTACGTTTGGTAACCCTAAAGTGTTTTATATTCGGATCATTATGTAAAGTAGGGCCTAAAGCAACTCTCCGTGAGAATTTGATATTCGCTAATATTTATAATCGCAATTTAAAGGAGTGTATCTGAAGCTATGGCTTTTTGGCAGTTATTTTTACTAAGACCGTATGCACAAAGTTCATGAAAAAGTGATTTGCTGATTTAACTTTTGTTGACACATATGCCTTTTGCAATATTAATATTAGTATTCAATTTCACGATTTAATTGAACTTACAAGAATTTTGAAACATTACTTGAGGTCAATCCACAAATTTCTTCGACTTAATAGTTTTTATTTTGGACACGTAACTATGACACGTTAGGAGACTTTTTATAGGATATTTCTGGTATATTCATGTGACCTATCGAAATATACAGGTGGTATTAGAGACTGACATTAAAAAAAAACAAAATGGCGGACCATAAATACCTAAGCCAAAATCTTCTCCTTTCTCTTGAATCGTTTCTATTCACCTCAGTTATAAATCAAAACCTTCCCTTTAACAATATAATCACAAAGAAGTTTATATTTATTTCATTATAATAAAACCGTCTATGATTTAATATTAAGACTAACTAAATAATTATTTACGAAAGTGTTCGGCTCTACTCAACACCTTCCGTTAATTAATGATAACAATGTCTATATCTGGCCTCTGTTGCTATGGATACCTGGCATGAAACTGATGTAATTATTCAATGAAATAAGACGCTCGGTCAAACACTGTCCCTGATTATCCTTTTGTTAACACCAGCAGCATCCCTTCTAATTATATATTGCTTCCTAATTAAAAAGGGTTCCGCAGCTCGAAGTACAACAAAAGCTTAATAATTAAATGTTTTCGGAAATAGTAATTAACTTGTTTCCTTATTTAATCAAGACGGCTGAAACCCAATCTTTTTTCGCGATTTCGGCATTATTACGGGATATCTAAGGATTCTTTGTTGAGCAATTTAATGATTAATATTGTTTTGTCTCCAAAGTTTAACTGAAAACATTAATTATTTACACTGTTCTGTTAAATAAATGTCTCAAATATCAGTTAAATTAATTTCTTATGGGATTGTCCTACTTGTTTCTTTTATCTCCGAAGGTTTGGGCAGAATTGTACAGACGCCAGCAGGTCAAGCTATCCAAAACCTGCAAATTTTCCCGCTTGAATATGAACTTTATAGTTTTGTATTAAAGTTAAAATTCAAATCAAAAAAATTAGACAGATAGTGGTAGGTTGATGTCCTGGCCTCTGTACCTGATATACAAAAACCTACAGTCTGCTATTACTATATATATTCATTATATATTGCTATATATATATTCACTCCGCACAAAGATTATAGACTCGAGGAATTACATAAAACTTAAAAGAAATTCGTCTTAAAGATCTTAAGAACTTCAGTGTTCGCTACTCTTAGTTGCACTAATTCAGCACAAAAGGTAGACTTAGAGTTATAGCATTGTGGCCTAGTTAACTTTTCAGCTTAACGGTACAAGTGTTAGTTGTTGTCTGGAGTACTTAACTTCTGACTGAACATACTTTGTTTTTAGATTGAACTGTATGATTAACGGTAGTAAGGATATTGAATTAGTAGTTCAGCAAATAGTATGTATGATTTTCAGTATGATCTAAAGAGATCATGAGCCTCTTTGTTTTGATAGACTTACAAAAGAATGAACTTTTCAACTTTATAGAATATAGTTTTCATTGAATTGCGACAGACGGCTTGTTATTACCGTTTATCTACTTAACCGATATTTTCCGATACACGGACACCGATTACGTCATTACAAACCGTATAAACTCCTTTGAACTACCGACACAAAGGATATATTATATATCATTATATATCTGTCATTATGGTCTCTATTTAAATTCCTATAACAAAAATAATATTTACCAATTGCCACGTTAATATTTACCAGTTGGTAGTGTCACTGATCGAGCCTCATGATTCAAACTCAGACAATTTATCGTTCACCTCCTACATTATTTCGGTAGCCACAGCGCGTTTACCTCCATTCCAATATCGAAATTCGAAAAAAGGACACGTTTTAAAAATAAAAAGACCGATACGTACATAAATTAGTAGTGAAAAAATGGCTTCTCCGCATAACGTGAGATATGGCCAATATAACGGGCATGATGTACGCTGGATGGGAGTCGCGCGGTCAATATTGATACGCCTTTATGACCCATTTACCTTTTTGGTTGGCGCGTAGCGTGGGCCAGGCACCGGCGGAATTCCGTCAGAGTGCCATTTCAAAACGCACGCAGCTTTTGAAAAGCGCTAACTTGTTTACATTGCCTGCGACCAATTTTGTAGTTTGTACTACGCTTTTACATATGCTACGAGGTGTGCTACGGCTACGACGTAGTCAATATGAGTGCTACGTCAGCGTAGCGAGGGAAGCTCTCACATGAATCTGCGTCAGTTGTTGTTAGTATGCCGCAACACTCCAGACTTTGGACACCTATGTTACTTGACTTTTATAACCAGCACAGTTTATATTTTTTTAAAGAATAAAAAAGTGTCATCAAATTGGCAGATCATTCTTGAATCAATCTTCATAGTTCATTTTGAATTCTTAAATGAGATTTTGACCTTTTCGTGTGTACATTTTAATTTCACTGTCCACTTGATAACGCCGGAACCGTTTATATAATTGGACTATAAACTCGATTAGAATACATTTGTAACTGAATTTTCAATAAAAGTTGTTGACTGAATTGTTTGATGCCAATAAAGTATTGAAACAATCGATTGGCAGAAAGCCAGGTTTTTATTTGACGTTAAATGATCTAAAGTAGACACAGTACATATATGTTATAATTTACCTACCTACATTGTCTGAGTTCGAATTTGTGCCTGGTTAATGAAAATTGGCTCACCTATCAGTTACAACATAAAGCATACTAGCAATCTATGAGTGTTCAACAGTTCAACACTTTCAGGAATACAGAAATGGTGTTACGTGTATACTATTTTGGCGTACTCACTTTTTCACAACCTTCACCGCATCAAAAAATTGTGAGTTGAACATTGTAAAACCTATAGTCTAAAATCGTTTTGTGTTGATTGCGTATTGATTGTGCAACCGGCGAACCATTCGGTGCACTTTCCAAGAACTTTTTGCGAACGTGTGGTGTGCCAGAATGCGTTGCTTTTTAGCACCCGTTGTCAGTTCCGGTTCCCGGTTAAACTGATATTTGATTGCCGACAAAAACATACTTCGAATTCGTGTTGGCTGATTATTTAATTCACAACCCTATTTAATTCTTCACGATCTTTCGTATTGGTGTAAGATTGCCAAACAAAATTCAATAAGTAAAGTTTCATTATCATAAGTGCAGTTGTAATCTGATTTTGGAAACAAGTCTACCTGCTGCCAAATTGGAAAGCAATCTGGTGTTATCAAAACACCGAATCGCTAAAAGGTCAGCAAAGGTCCATCAGTGTTGAAATGACAACAAGTCCTACTTGACAAAGAGATAAATTTCTTTCATACACACATATTTCTTTCTAACTGAAAGCGCAGTAAATTGTTTTCATTGGATAAATGTCAGAGTGATCGAATTGGGGTATTTTAGTAAGAACAGAACAGCCCCTCGTGAAGGTGTCGACTCATAAAATAAATTGAAATGCTTCGTCGATCAAGATTCGCGGCAGGACGCAGCGGCCGCTCACAGCTCCGACGATAAATCAACTCGACGCTTTTGTGTATAAAAAAGGAAAAAAAGAGCGGGGAAGTCGTTTATTTGTTTCCAAACTATATTCGAGCGTTTCCCAAGCTTCGATACTTTAATAAAAATCTTGCTGTGGAATTGAAATTTCACATTTCGTCGCACTGGGCTCGGTCGGGTCAATGAGGGGGTATATAATACGGATACGGGGGAAAAATGGATAAGTGCAAAACTTTTGGCATAACCAGCTTTGGCAGCTCTAATTAGGTAGAAAATACTATCTTGGCCCAAATGTGAAGTCTTTACTTAGAAGGATTAATTTAATGTGTCTTAATATTATTATTAATCATGTAATCATAAACTTCTCTTTGATTAGCTATCATCCGCGCGTGTAAAACCGGGACCAAGTTGTACTAAGTTTCGGCGAGTATGCGGGAGCCTGAAAGGGCATATAAAAAAAAATGCGCTCTATATTAAAAATAAACTGTTGTCTAAGGTATTCAGGTCTACATTACACAAAAAACTGCCTTCGTTTGATGTCTAATCCATGTAAAATCACATAATCGCTTTGCATTACCATAAAATGAATTCTCGGATAAACTCCATGATTCCATGATTCTCGCTTAATCCGAATAAAGTGGTTAACGGCTAACAAAGAGGAACCTTAATAAAGGTCGTGATTGACCACCAGACTGAGCCCAAATCATGGACCTTTAGTGCCTAATTCCGATTGAAGAAGGTAATTCAGCATTGAACTTTCCTTTTTCAATAATGGAAACCTAAAATATTTGGTTTTCTATTAAAAAAGAATTATGTTTATTAGACACTCAGAAGTACTTAATATATAAATGGTTGGATGTATAAGCATCTATCGTAAATATTTCTGAAAAAAAAATACCAAATGCTGTGACTGAATAGTGTTTTGTATAATACGTATGCAAAAATGGATTCAAATCGTACCAATATAAGGTAATATTCGTTGAATAATGTTCCAACTAGCATTCCCGCTATTCAGGGGGCCGGTGAGAAAAATGGGAAATTTTTGGTTCCCCATTGTATTTGGGACGCTTGACATTAGATTAATTCCTTTACCTTTCTCAGTCTGTCGGGGGTGAAAACCTCTTGTTCTCTCGTCCACTTGAAAATAATTTATCGAGATTAAAATTTATGAAAATGAAATTTTACTTTGCCGCTTTCGTTGTAAGTAAAGTTTGAGGATTGAAATAAAAAGAATTTATACATTTTAATGATAAATGAGTTGTAATTTGATTAAAAATCTGGTAAAAATCTTTGCGTTAAATTAAAAATTCTGAAAACAATGAACGACCTTTATTAATATTATTGTTTATGGAGTCTTTTGTTTGGCTTTTTAATATATAAGAGATAATGGTAACTGACAATATCGATAAGAAACCTCTCATAGTTGTTTCGTATGATAACTGGGGCCGGCAGCCTAACTGACTCTCTGAGGCACAGAGGGGTGTCTGAATGTGTTAAAAATGATCACCTATCATAAACTGACCACCGCCAGCGCAGTATTAGCGTGATTATGTGGCAACAAGTCCTCATTACGGTGCATAATATGAAACCTACAAGCGTAAGTAATAACTGACTAAGTTAAGTGCATTGAGTAGCTACACAGCTGCAAAAGGCATGATATAGGTACGAAACTTGGTAAGACTGCTTGTAATCAACGGGGCCATAGGTTTGCAGCACTGAAACTTAGGCAAAGTTCGGGATGCAAAACAGTGTCGTGCTCATAGCACAAGCGATTTCAGTGTATACATTACTTATTTCTTGAGAACAGTAATAGAGAAACAGTATATTGTAAATTGCAAAACAAGTTATATAACTTTGAAATAAAAATACTTTTTTCGGATTTTTATCCCGATATTGCGGATCCTTTACAGCGTCCATGGTCACATGTAGACTGAGGTGGTGGGTGTCTTAATGTTATAATTACCGACAGCTACCCTACATTTTTGTTCATTACTGGCAATCCGATAAACGCACAACGAGCTCACCGTATTCTTTGGTCTTGCAATTTTAGGCCCGAATATTTATTTATTAGTATCTTTAACAGGATTATAAGCAGCTAGTAAGACCCAGCCATCTTCTCTCTTGAGATGATTGATTTAATAGAGAAGATGGCTTACCACCTCGTAAAACATCAGCGTAATTTGCTTGATAAATTATTATAAGGCACTCGGCAATTTGCCAAGTGTTTTTTTGTTATTAGATAATGTACTGTTCAAGAGATGGGCTCTCAAACTGTCACTATGAAACTTACATTATATTTTTACAAAATACTAACTGTTTTATAGTACAAAAAACCCTCATGGATGGCCTGCCACCTGGGGAGGTGGCAGGGTATATCAGACTCGTACCGACTAAAAACCGCACGCCTTCACCTGCCCTATAGTCATCGCTATGGGATCCGTACCATTTACTACGATCCATCTACAACACTCTACTAGCCCATAGTATTATGTTGTAAGCTTTCTGGTTGTAAGTTTTCAGTTATCAGCGTTATACAAATATTATATTATTAAAAGTAAATTATTTTTCAATTCAGTCTACGGATTTTAGTTTTTAGTTATTTTAGTCATTTTAGTTATTTTAGTCATTTAAAGCTTTTCAGGTTTTCATCATTTAGTTATTTCGTTATTAATTTGAAATGTTTGATTTATTAAAAACCGTACCTAATTATTTTAATTAGGTTCACTGAATTAGTAATTTAGTTATAGTTTCTCTTTATTTCACAGTCCGAGCTACAAATATTTTTATTTCAGAGTTCCCTTTACTCCTTTGTAAATAATCATTAATTTAATCTTAAAATTAGCATTTTGTTCGATTTTGAAGTAGTTTAATACACAAAAAAAGATATTATCTGCTTTCAAACGAATGTCATTCATACCTATTTATACTAATAAATTTGCTATCAAAATGTTAGTTTTCAGTACCTGAGTACTTTATTGGTGATAATGATTAAAAACAAGTACATGTAATAAGTATTTTATATAGACTGTTAATCTCGGTATATCTGATCACATAAACAAGAGATCTCAGTCACAACTCAACATAAAATCCACAGGGATAACATAAATATCATCTTGAATGTATATGCTTTTTGAATTTAAAATTTTAATGATGCCCAAAGTTACCTAATGGTCGGCCAAACAAATCGGCCTTTTCATACATCAATACGGGTTATGAAAAGAACTCTGATATAGAAAAAGTTATAATCGAGCAATGAATGCCCTGCACACGTACGTTACGTACGCTAATGGCAGCAATGGCTTTGAGACAGGTGCTCTGTCTCTTGCTTGCAATTTTTAAAACGCATTTTTTCAAGTTGGTAAGTACTTTTGAGTTAAGTGTTTTTTTCTTATTGCAATAAAAAAACTACCTTTACTGTTGAATAGATTCTACCTGGAAATTCGGACGAGTAGACTCAGTAAGACATTTTTTCCGAGTTGGTTTCACGGGATTAACAGGAAAATTTAATAATAAGTACTCTTTATGTTAATTAATACTGTTTACAAATTCGAATTATATTTCCGGTTAAAATATAATAAGCTTAGTCGCCTCCTACTCGTAGCTCATCTATTGAGAGAACTGCCCAATTATTTCCGAATTAAATTCCCGGGATTTCCAAAAAAATGCGGGATTAGAAGTACGTAATATGTTAGTGCTGGTTACAAACTATATGAGCAACAACCAAATTTCATGTAGGTAAATCTGTTGAGCCGTTACCGCTATCGGAATCCCGGGATTAGTAGGAAAATCCTGGTTATTTTCTGGGATAAAAAAATACCTAATTGAATAAATAGGTGAAAGAATTCAAGAAATTCCCACATTTTTCGGGATAAGAACTAGCTTATATGTTATTCCCGGTAACATATACTAATTGTGTAGCCAAAATTATATACATAGGTGCGGCCGTTTTTTTGTATTATAATGTGTTTGATTGTTATTCAAAAAATAAACAAACATGCACCCATCTTTTACATTTATAATATAGTATGATTATATGACGTACTTTATGTAAGTAATTTAATATCATTGTACAATTACTACAATAATTGTAGATTAAAGAGCGTAGATTGGATTAATCTCTATGTTAGGCGCAGATGTAATTCAGCCTAACCCTCTCGTAGGCCTTTAGCTCGTGGGTACGTTAAGATCCCATACAATAGGAGGCGAGCCTATTGCTATTCACCATCAACCCTTAAACTGTCCCACTGCTGGGCATGAGTCTCCTCTCAGATTTTCAGTGACTACTTGATCAAACGGTAGTGAAATATTTAGCCATTTAATTATTGTAAAATATTTCTTGTAGTCTAAAATGAATGTTAATTGATTCTGTTATAGCCTAGTAATATGACCATTGGACTGCCAAGTCGAAGGTCTCGAGTTCGTACCCAGGGCACGCATCTCTCACTTTTCGAAAATAATGTGCGTATTAATAATTAATTATCACTCGCTTAAACGGCGAAGGAAAACATCGTGAGGAAACCTGCATGCATTAGAGATTTTCTCGACGGTGTGTGCAACCCGCACTAGGCCAACGTGGTGGACTATAGCCTAATCCCTCTCATTCTGTGAGAGGAGACCCGTGCCCAATAGTGGGAAAGTCTATGGCTTGATGATGATGATGAATTGATTTTGTATTTATTAATTTCTTATAAAAAATAATTAGGCCCCTTTTAATATTTTTCCCGAAAAATTAAGTCCGTTCTTATCTTGTCATCTTTTTAATAAAGTATGCTATATGCAAGCATGATTACGCTCATTCAAAAGAAAAATGACCCAACTCTACGTAGAGAGAATTTTCTGAAATATGTGAAAATTCCCGAAAACTCTGCGAACATCCGACTCCATTTCCAAAATTATGCTGAAATTAACAATGTGAAACTAAATGAATATGCAAAAATTTATAAACTGCCTATAAAAACTGTTTATGATTTTTTTTTTATCTCCCGATAATGTTACTCGACTGCATAATAAATGTACCAACCAATTTAAATATTGCCCCCAAATACATTAGTACTGTTTGGTTTAATTTACACATTAAAATTGTATCAACATCTCATTTTCCTGATTTGCATTGCTGATCGGGAAGTTTGCGATCAACTTAATTGAATTTTGATTCGATTTTATGATGGTGGCTAGAAAATACTGCGGTAAAATATATTTTAATACTTCAATTTGCTTTAGCATTCACGTATTGGAGTTTTTTTTTTCTTTAATAATCTCCTGTAAAACCCGCAGGATCGCGAATAAATTTAAATGCTCATTATTTTTACGAATATAAAGGGCTGCTGGCTTGCAGTGAAGTTACTATTTAATATACTATTTTTTATACAATAATATGACTTATTTAAAATTATTGTTATAATATTTGAAAGAAAATAAAATATAACATACATTTTCTTTCTATCCAATATTTTTAGTACTGGCTCGTGTTAGATATTTAGATTTTTTAAAATATCATTTGCGCAATATGTATATTTGCGAATTTTAATAGTATTATTTTATTCAAATATCGATGGCAAAGATACAATAACAATTATTATGCCCGACACAAATCATGGTGCCGTCGTCGCGCGTCGCCGCGGCCGCAAAACACATTATATTAATAATTTGCATATTCATTTAGGGAAATCAAAAGTAACAAAAATTACTGATGGAATAAATAATAAGTATGGATACTAAATTGATATTTTAAATAAAATAAATTAACTGTAAAACTATATAATGGTAAACAATTAAAATATTTAAACAACTGAGTGATAAAATAAAGAAAAACTAAAACTGCTTTGTAAAAATGTATTATGCAGATTTATAAAGTTTATTTTATTTTGATCTGCAATAACTTGTCATGAAATAATTGATACTGCATTTATTCAAGTTAAAAAAAAATTTAGTTAGGAAAAAATTCTAAGTTAAATATATAATATAAATAAAATAAATAAAAAAATATAATAAAAAAGAAAGACTGCCTTAATTTAAACTTACCTTTAAAGCAGCCACTTATTCATCACCAATCGGCACCAAAGTCATTATTGTCACTTAGTCTTCATCGCAAAAAATATCAGTCACTCCACAAAAAACTTTCTATGTCCAAGAAAAATTTATGCAGGTGGATAGTACATTACTACGACCGAGGAGCGCGGGAGCCCGGTGGGATTTGCGTCCCAACTCGCTGGCTCCAGACTTGATTCTGAGGCCCGAACATGCCTGCCGGCCCCATATATCCTGGCTGGGCTGGGGTGGAAACGCGCAGGCGTCCAGCACCCTGTTGCTTCTTAGGCATGGGAAAATTAAGCGCATCGATATCGATAAAAATATTTTAAAATTGAACATGTGATTTTTTGTTTCGTATATTACCAAAAAAAGAATTATTATACGTTTGAAATCGATGTGGCATAAGCGATGCTGCATTGAATATTTTTGTTTCAATTTTAATTTAATATCTATTTACAGAAATCTGTATTTAATTATTGGTGAGTAATTGTAACGCAATAAACTAGAAAATATATTTATTTGGTTAATTTACGATCATGTTTTATATTAGAAATATTTATTTTATTGCTTCATTTCGATGAAATTGTAAATATAATTCTTAAATTTTAATAGTTATACAAAATACAAAGAATTCCTTATGAAAACAGATTTGTAGTCTAACAAACCAGAAACTATATTTTGTTATACAATTGAGACTACTTCTTTTCGCATGACATTATTATTGCACAAAATTACCTTAACCTATCAAGATTGCTTACATTATTTCACGAATAATATTTTAGTAACTATTATTGTGTAAATCGATAGGAGCGTGAGCTGACATCACTAGTGATCTCCCCTCACACCCTACCAACCTGTAACACCCCTCGTCCTCCTCCCTATCGTTTAAACACTGACTTATCAAAAAACTTATGTTTAAGTTAGATGCCATTACAAGTTTTGCCACACGGGCAGGGGCAAGAATTCGCCCGTGGTTACCCCAACCGATACCCGTTACATTAAACATCCTCTTAATTAAGATATTTGGTGGATGGTTTTCTAGATCCTTAAAGTTGTGCCATAATCAGATTACGAGACAATGTAAGTTTTAACGAAAACAGGAGGGACGGAATATTAATTTTCTGAAAATGTTGTCTCGGACGTTTTCATATTTAGACTCTATTCGAAATCGTTTACGCAAATTATCGAAATTCTAATTTAGCCGTAGAACTACGCTCAACGGCACTGCCGAGGACCTTTGTTTGGACCATTTGTTTTTTTTAATGCGTCTGTAAACTCGCTGCCTGTTTTTAAACCTGGAGGCTAAAACAGGAAGACAAAGAGTTTTCATTATTCAGATGCAGACACGGAACTTTTTCACTATTGATCTGGCAGCGTTGAAAATTTTTCGGTGTTTCTAGATTTTACTTTCCATTTCAATAAAATACAAAATAGACTTTTCACACAGTCGATGAAAATATTTATAAGTGAAATGTTTTATACCAATTCGACCAATTATATACGTTGAAGGGAAATTATAATTAGTTACGATTGCCGTAATGAAGTAATAAGAATTAAATGTAACGATAAATAATGACCCTAAATTACTATTACTCAAACATCCGAAAGAAAAAATCAATAGACATATCCCTATTGACTTTTTCATATCACTATTGATTTTTTCCAATGTACCTAAGTATATACATACACTGTGGAGAGATTAACCATTTTAAAATTTTCTTGCATTGCCAGCGGTAGAGTTACAAAAGGTAACCGTAATTAATCAAGAACATTAGCTGAAATAGAAGTAAAATAAATATACAAGATTAGGATAAAGGTTTTTTAAATAACGATATGTCCTTGTGTAATATAAAAATTATAGAGAATAAACATTTTGAACAAATAAATGAGTTTGTTTATTGAGGAAGTATTTTACCAGATTTTTTTTAAGATTGTAGATGTGGATAAAGAGGTAGAATCAAGGTAATGATGCTGAAAAGACTGCTTTTGACAAATCATAATATGTTTCGTCAAAAGGATCTGCTGCTGGGTTTTAAATAATGACATGATTTTCCAGAAGAATTACTCGCAGTGGTTCTTTTAGCCGTAGTATGGTAACTGGATGTATGCAGAACTAACATGAAAGTAGAAAGTTAATAGCTGTAGAAATAGGAAGGATGTGTGGGGCAATTCGGAATTATAGTTTGTAAAATAGTGTGTTAAAATAATCTTAGATACTGTTTAAAATAAGTATATCCTGAATTGAAAAAGAAAATCATTTTTATATGTTTTGGGTATTATAAGAGAATTAGGCACTAAAAAGCAATTAACAAAAAGAATTTATAATGCGAATGCCAGTGAAAGAGGCTGGAGGGGACGGCTTAGAAAAACATACATCCACTTCATCGGTGAGATCTTTTAAAAAGGTCAGGTGCGTAGTACTTGCTACCAGCTTGTATATATTATAAAAAGATGTATAAGTACAGATTCTCTATTAAATTTTATAATATCTAATATTCTGCCGGTTTAAAGGTTAATACAAAAAATGCAGTAGTGTACATACCTAGTGGGTAAATGAGGCACTACTACTGCTAGTGTTGGTGGCGTTGGTTGCCGTTTACCGCCAGGCAGAAGGAATGCATGTGTTTGTCATATTACTAAAACTAAACCCATTCTATAGGACTCTTTAGCGATTACACTAATATGGTCACGGAATGTAAATTTCTGGTCGAAATCGTCCCCGAATAATCTAATATAGCAGTACCATTTATTTTGTTTTGGAAGGTAATTGACCGCCTTATTCGACTAAAAGTCTTAGTATCTTATAAGAAATTGCCCATTCATAAACAGCATTAATTAATGTAATTTTGTATTGCTTTGTCCTATACAGTTTTGAAATTACCATAAAGCTTCATCTGCGTAGAGAAGACATTGTGTATGTTTTGGAATTGTCGGTAAGTCGTTTATCATCAAGAGCAATAGTAAAATTTCGAGGATTGAGCCTTGACTTACCGGAACGCGAACAGCAGGGACTGGACTCACAGATCCCAAACCTTAAGAACTGTTGATCACATTCTACAGAGGTAGGACTCGTAGGAGGTTTGGCCAGAACACTATATATATATATATATAAAGGTAAAGGTAAAAGACCATAAGTAAAGGTTTAAATATATATTGTGTTTCGAAATGTTCCAAAATATTTGATATATAAAAAAAAACACATTTTTAAACAGCTGTTACATGATTGTTACCTATTTCGAGTGAGTAGGTAATTCACAGTAACGAAAGGGTAAATTAGTTGTTCAGTTTCACAATCAAGTTCTACCACGAGTTGGATGCACCATTATATCCCTGTTAGCTTTTCATGAACGGTTTTATAGTTTCATTATGTACATTCATTATAACTATCTTTTGTATTTTTTGGCTTGGAAATTACCATAAAATATAGTCATTAGGTTAGGTATGTCACCTTACCTACCAACTATCTTTATCTTCCTTTGCCCTGTGGTCTATGGCTATGGAACTTGTGAAATAGATAGAGTATTCTTAATTGTACACCAAAAACAAATGCCAATGTGAGCTTATTCGCTAGCTCCTCAAAGGCCTTGCCCCACACGGTCGTCATGTGGAAAATACACATACTGTTTACGGAGGCCGGAGGCTGGACAGACCTGCACCTGAGGCTAGACCGGTGCGTCTACTACGGATCGGGAATAAGGAGGTTGCTTCGCTCTCATGTTCTGTTATCTCCTTCTCTTACCTGTAGGGGCTAGGATTTCCACTTCCATATTCATCTACGAAAAGCCGGGTGGGGTTAGGAAATTTTAAGTAAATTGAACCTTACAGAAACAAACTAAATAGAATAACGCGAAACATCCTAAGACCAACATTGAAGAGTATATATTAAGTCTATAGAAACCGTCGGAGTCAATTCCATTATCTTTCAACAGTGAACTGCACTTTATTCGATTTAACGAATTTACTTGAAGTACGTTGATTTACTAGTCTCTTGCGTGGCCTGGTATGCCTGTTAGCAACTTATTGTAACAGTAAAATAAAACCAATAGCTATTATAAATTATATCTGTTTTTGTAAATGGATCTTTAATCTGTCTAGGAATAAAAAAGTGTAAATAACAATTATCCAAAAGGAGTATTTAAATCATACTACTATTTTATCTGCGAAAGTTAACTACGGTAAAAAAACCATATTGTTCGAAGGAGCACAGCTGTTTAACGACCTACGAAATGACGTAAAAGATTGTGATAATATTAACAGACTTAAACTAATACTGAGAAATTACGTTTATGAAATGTAGTCATACCCCATATTAAATGTTAGCAATTACATACTATATATTTCTTTTGTATAACTTCACCAACAAAGGCAAAATGTATTTATTTAGATACAAACAACTACTTTGTATCTCATTGTAAGTGAACCTATGTATTGTTCTTATGAGAATAAATCCTTTTAACTCTGTTCGTTACGTTTTCACATCTAAAGCACTGAACCGTTTTAAATGAATTTTGGTACGTAGGTATAGAGAGACAGGATCTTGGATAAGAACATAGGTATTTTGTCTAACAAGGTCCTTAACACTGGGAAACGAATGAAACTCCAAATCCAAATTATTCTTTCTACAGAATTTTTTGATAATAGGTATACACTGTGATTGGAGAATTACAAATAGTTCAGTAAACAGTCTTAAATCATTATAAAATTTAGGAGTAATCTCAAAAATAGCTCATTGTTTGCTAGCTACATTATCTATGCTACTTACACACCAAATTCGATTTAGTGCAATCACTTTCAATCTAGAGAGGTATACATGACTAAAGTAGAGATTTTAAGAAAATAAATTTTTAAAAAATCTAAACTCTAAACTAGTGATTTTCGCGGAACATTAACAACAATTATGTTGCGTTTAGATTATGCGTTGGGATGTCCTCGATCCAAAAAAAATTTTTGGACCACTGTAAATGGGCCACCCTGTATAACAATGCAACAAATTTTTGATCCTTCCAAAGTAATAAAAAAATATAAAAAAAGAAATAGGTAATTGTAAAGTTAATAAATTCTAAGGTTAGTGTTATTATTAGCCTCCCACTCCTTCATGTACGTAATTAAAAAAATGCTTTATGACGATCAAAGTCAATATCAATAAGATGTTAATTACAAACACATCAGTGCCATTGTAAAAAAGTAGTACTTCTCCTATTTAATCGAAAGCGTCACAACATTTTGATATCCTTTGTTTTATCAGACTTTATATTACATTGTCATTTGCATACTGTATCTTCATAAAGGAAATAGTACTTCATCTTCTATTTCATCCAATGCCTCACAGCCTTTGTTAGGCTTTGTTTTGTCAGATTTTAAATTATATTGTCATCGGCATACAGTATTTTATCGAGGAATACGGAAATATAATATCGTGTGGTATCATTTAGACATGCATCGTTATTGAAATATCACCGTGTGGTATTAGGGTTACAATCCACCAATTAAAGCTAAGCGGAGTATGGTAAATATATTTTTGTATATCCACATTTTCGCTCTGCTACTACCGCGGAGAGGGAGAGTTGTATGAAATTCGACATATTGCACAGAAGAACAATAAGCAGAGTTAAGTATCGGAGCGAGGTTAGGTGGCAAGGTACACTTCTCACCAGTGTAGAGCAGGCCTGGGCAACACGTGAACCTGGTTTATAGCTATAAACAAAAGTCAAATTTTATAGTAGGTACGTACTGCCTGGTTGGTTCTATGTAGCTACATAAAACCACGAAAACAAAATGTTAGTAATAATAATAATAATAAGTAGGCGGTCGCCATGTGGGATGTGGACTCGGCCATCATTGTGCCTATAGTCGTTACGGTCAATGAACTTATCGCCAAGAGCCTCGACCAACACCTCAGGAGGCTCGAGTTGGGTGGCTGGGTTAAGGGCCTAATTCAGAAGGCAGTACTCCTTGATACGGCGTATATTGTGAGGAGGTTCCTGTCTCTGGGGCCCTAACCACCGGTAGCTTGGACCCTGTCCCCGATATCGGTGGTCTGACTATTTTTTTATATTTGTAAATGTTTTTGTTTTCTTTTTTTGTAAAAATATTTAAAAATATAATGTAAATAAGAAATTAAATAAATACGAGGATAATAATAAACTTTATTGAGCAAAAAATACAGGTTTACATATTTAAAAATCACTGATCCCCACACTAGGATACCCTGTGTTGTGGAGATCAGTCTCTTTCGCCTTAAAATAATTAATCTTAAGTAAATAACTATTCATAAATTGCAATTACAAAGATGCGGTGCCATGTATTAGTATGTGTGTGTGTGTGTGTGTGTGTGAGAGAGAGAGCGCGTGAGTGCGTGTGTGTGTGGGTGTGTGTGTAGCGTGTGTGTGTGAGTGGTTGTCTCATATGTTAACTAATAAGTAAGATTTTTTCAGTTTGCGTAGTCCAGACCCAGGAGCCAAGCATTAATTCTTTTCTTACAGCTGTACAGTGTCAAGTTAAGTATATTAAGACATTTATTCGCCTTACTGTACAGAAATGGGCCCATCCAAGCAAAAATTTTATTGCCAAAAGTGAAGTTGCAGGAGCGTTTTGTCCACATCGGCTTTCTTCTGGAGCGTCGATCAATTGTCATAAATGTAAGTGCTATTTTGTGAAATCTGAGTATAGCAGATATTATATATAATTGCGGGACAGTTAGCACTTGTACTTCTTGGTACAATTGGGATGTTGGATACCGGATTCGTTTTTTATACATAACCTTTAAGACTGCTCGCTGTACACGTTCCACTGTGAGTAGATAAGTTTTGCTTGTGGGTCCCCAGGAGACAATGCAATAACTTAGAATTTATTGGCACAAAGAGGAATAATTATACCATATGCAATATGTCCCTATCGGCTACTGATCTCAGTCTCCTAAATATGTGTAGTAGTTTTTTTACCCGTCCACTCAAACTATCGACTTGTTTGCTCCATGTTAAATGTCCGTCAATGACAACACCAAGATTAAGTATTATCCTGCTGTCTAAAAGGTTAGCTCCCTCCTGTATTCCCTCGATATTTTTCTGTACCGCGCTTTAGCGTTGAGGTGGACAGTCAGCCTTACTAACATGTGAGTGGAGTGAGATTAGATTGCTTTCTGTGTACTATTGTAGCAGTGTTGACAAACAACGGTTCCGCTAAAATAAATGCGGGTAATATGTCCTGAACACACAAACAGGAACGTAAATGAAGTATTTGATAATATTCGTCGGCTTTTAAGTTAATGTTATTTGTATTTTGTACCAAGTGCCCTCGCTGACTACAAACGCAGTCTGTTTTGATTGGTCACTTGGCTCGGAACGAGTTTGAAATAACAATGTAAAGAGCATGGTGATGGTTAATCAGAATTGTCATCAGTTTTTCTGAGTTAGAAAAGTGTCAATTGACATTATTTACTCGTAAGACTTGTAACTCTTTAGTTTAGATAGTCGCTATCGTATCCGGAATTTTTACATAGTGGAGAGTCGTCTATATTGTACCGTGGGTTGATTCGTATCACTGCGGTCTTTTCTACTTAATGATTTTATTTTTTTCGAATGACAATACTTTTAGCGCGCTGGCGCCACCCATTGAACGCAATCCTTTGGCTAAAATTATTTTAAATATCTATTATTATATTATACTAGCTGCCCCCGCAAACGTTGTTTTGCCATAAAAAAAAAAATTAGGGGTATGAAAAATAGATGTTGGCCTATTCTCAGACCTCCCCGATAAGCACAAAAAATTTCATCAAAATCGGTCAAGCCGTTTCGGAGGAGTATGGCAACGAAAACTGTGACACGAGAATTTTATATATTAGATATATTTTTTAATTTTAGCGCTTGCTAACCGTTATGGAAATAATGATTGTAGTCAACTCTGTAATACGTACATACCTACATAATTTCATGCTTCTTCCGTTGGAGTAGGCAAAGATTACCTATAAATTTCCATTTTCTGAGATCCTGGCACACCACTTTTGCTTTATCCACGTTCATCAACCTCCTCATGGATAATCGTTGGCTTAGACTGCTCGCTCTTAAACTGGCTTTTATTGAGACCTTCCGCAATTTGGTGGTGGGACGTTCGTCAAGGTCAACCTCTTCCAACTCTTTCATTCGTACTCGCCACGTATTGTTGCCACTGGTTTCGTCTATCTCCCTTAGCCCTCTCTACCTACATGCCCAAACCATCTTAAAATAAATTTCTCAATACTTGACACTATATCGTTTTTCACTCCAACAAGGCTCTTTTATCTCGCTGTTCCTCACTTCATCTTTCTAAGTTACTGCTATCATCTCTAAGATATTTTTTCTACTCATATTTCTTCTGCTATACGTAAGACGGAACCAGTAGTTGTCGAAAGGGAATATTTATGACAGTGTGCAATATTTTGAGTAATTTGTTGCAATATAAATGGCGTAGAAGTGGAACAAGTGAAGATGCTTACGAGAGATGTATAGCATGAGAGCGAGATTGGAAGGAGAGTGAATTCTGGTAATCAGATAAAAAGGGAGCTAGATACTTTCATGAACAGCAAACAAAGTTTCCGAAATGCACGATTAGGTAAGTATATTAGAGGAGTATTAGCACCGATACTAATCATCATCATCATGTACCCATATACTGTCCCACTGCTGGGCACGGGTCTCCTCTCATATTGAGAGGGATTAGGCTATAGTCCACCACGCTAGCCTAGTGCGGGTTGGCAGACTTCACAAACCGTCGAGAAAAATCTCTAAGGTATGCAGGTTTCCTCACGATGTTTTCCTTCACCGTTTCAGCGAGTTATTAATACGCACATGAATTCGAAAAGTCAGAGGTGCGTGCCTTGGGTTCGAACTCGAGACCTTCGACTTGGCAGTCCAATGGTCATACCACTAGGCTGTACTAATGGCCGATACTAATGTATGTTACTAATAAATAAATAATAATAATATACATTTTGGTATTTTCAGACATCATATGACATTTCAGAAGAATATGAACATCTGCATATAGGAAGATATTTGTTGCGTTGCATGATATGGAACATCTTAGTTTGCAAGTGCGGACGGTGTTCGAACTTTCGTATGGAGTCGGCGTTTTGTGTGGACGGTGTTCGGAGAACTTTACAAACGTGACGTAACAAAATTGTTTGATGTTTGTGTTCGCGATGTAATTAACGCTGTACCGAAGCAAACGTCGCGGCACGGCTTTCATGTCTCTCATACTGCATTGATGTGAGCAGAGGTCAGACAAAATACTACCCGCATTGAACAACTCTTTGATTCTGTAACCATGCTATGGTTACAAATAAGAAAAGTTCGCAGCCTGGTAAAAATTACGTTTTGTGTCTTACTATAGGTATGTTACTTCTACCCATAGCAGATTCAAAGCGATATTTAGCATCTTAAGTTACATTTTCCGTGTGTGTGTGAGAACCAATTTAGGGAAAATAAAAATTTAGGGAAATATACTTTTCCTTTCATCATCCACCCTAAACTTTTCCTAAAATGTTGATATTATCTAATCTAAATCACTTTAAAGGAGAAAAATATGACTACAACAACAGTTTGACTTTTTTTATACTTATGGATCGTTCGTCACCGGGTGAGACAGCAGGGTTTGTCATACTTAGTTGTGGCGTATGTCAAGAGGTTCATGCCGTAGCTACAACGTTAGAGTAGGTCAGGATCGGACTCGGGGAAGTCCGACCGCCCGAGCAGGCGACGCGGTTTGTAAATTCCGCGTCCCGCTCAGCGGATCGGTTGAAGAAGGGGAGAGAGAACGTCTCATTTCTCTCCCCTTACGCATGGGCGGCCTGCCACTGCCGGGTCTGCGGACGATTGCTACAGTGCTCTCGTAGTCCCGGCACTAAAGTAGTGACGCGAAACGCCGAGGTTAGTTTTAGTCAGTAGAAAAAAAAAAGGGTGGTTTGTAGTCGGTAGGAGACCATACGCAGCCACATTTCCGGTAGACGACCCATGAGGATTTTCCGATTAACAAAAAATCGTTATAAAAAATAACAAGTAAATTTCTTATTCTTATTCTTGTCACATATAAAAAGTTATGTGTCATATCGGACACTTATCTACTAAGATTTCCTTGCCTTTATGGTCATGGAACTCATGATAACGTTCACCACAAACCGCACATCCCCATTGCATTTATTGAAATCGTAATAAAAGTTTTAAACGTACAAACCGACCCGACTTTGACAAAAGTAACGTAGATACAAAATTAATTTAATGTGATTTTCTCCTCCACATGTTTGTTGCCTGCGAGTTATACCTAAACGATTGTGCATATTTGCAATAGTCACTGTTTCATGCCGGTAGGCTGACTCAAAATATCGGGGCACTGCATGCTCTGTTGAAACGTGACGTGAATTTTCGGAAACGTAATCAGAAATCCAGTGTCCACTGCCCTTTGATGTCACAGTGAACTCATCACTATTTTATTTGGATACAGTTTAATTTCGTCACCCGTGATTGGGTCTAACCATTAAATGAATTGGCATTTTTATATAGTTGACGCGACAAACATACATTTTTACGGTACCTAGGTGCAATAGTCATGTAGGCCTAATCACGACTGCTACAGAGGTTCTGGGTTCAATTTCCAAGTCGAGCAGTGTTATTGGGTTTTTCTATGAAATTCCAGTAGCAGCTCGGAGCTTGGGATTGTGCCGGGTTAATGACAATAGGCTCACCCCTATTACATGGGACCTAAAGATACCGGCAAACTGAGGGTGGACATTATTACACCTCTGCTTAACCCTTCGGGGAATACAGGCGTGATGGTATATTAATGTTAACTCCGAGCTGCTACTGAGACTTTCATAGAAAAACCCAATAAAACTGCTCGACCTGGGGATCTACATCGGAACCTCTATAACAGTTGTACCTACGACCACTAGAATAATAAGGCAGTCAGTTATTTTACTGAAGTTTATTAATATACTCATATAACCTTGGTGTCTTTAACATGAGAGAGAACAGGCATTTTCTGGGTATGCGTGTTCCACCTTCGACCTAATTGTCGCTTACCATCAGGTGAGATTGACGTCAAACGCAAACCCATCACCAAAAAATAAAAAAGTTAACGAACGTCATCATATTGATTCATTACTGCATAAATCGATTGAACACTAAAACGGAATAAGATCGATAACAATGCCGTTGTGAATTAATATTATTAACAACGACTTCGATCACCGTCTTGTAATTTTGAAACATGTGCTTTAGTGTGCCCAACGGGTTTTATTAATGGAGATTGTGGTCAAACACTAATCTTTTTTTATACCACTAAGATGGCAAACAAGCATATGGCTCACCTGATGGTAAGCAGTTATTATCCTAAAGACACTTGTAACACCAGGAAAAAAAAGAAGAAAATAAAATGAAAGAGTTGGCAGTATAAGGGTCAAAGTCCCCTTTGACAACACAAAGTTTCCTCGTGGAGCAATCGAAACCTTTTGATTGGAGTTACTCCCACTATGCCCTACCTCTCTTAAAAACATATATCTCCTATAAAAAAGAACAAATAAACAAACGAGTATTGTTTATTGTATTAGTATATACCAATGTTTTAGGTAAACGATTCTCGATAACTTGATATTTTATTATTGTTAAGACGTATTATCTATGTTTTGTAGCTGGTCGTTGTATTTACGTGTTATTTGTACATTATTAAAAAATGAACATAGCCTACAGCCTGGTGTCAGATTTTTTTCATAATTATGAGACGATGTTTGATGTTAGAGCAAAAATAGTTGGTAAGCTTTTGTTCAGACACGGCCCTAGGGTATAATTATGAACTGTATTGAAACCTACGTTCTAAATGTTTACGAAAACAAAATAACTGCTTGGTAATATTATACCAATTAGTATTTTCTCATTATTTCAGTAATAGATATAATTAATGTTGTCTTTGTTCAGGTAAGTAAGATAGTTTTTTATGGGGTGAAAATACCTTAAGAACGTTGTTATTTTATACTCATAGTCACTCCTACTCACTCCTCTACTCCTACTCCTATACCACTAACAGTATAGGAGGAGCTCGTGGCTAAGTAATAACTAAGCTGATTAAACTGTCTGTAAGGTTAAGCTGCGCTAGTCGCGGTCCGTCTGTGGATGGGTGACCATTCTTAACATATCGAGACCCTTCGTGCCTCGGAGAGCATGTAAAGCCATCGGTCCCGGTTGTCATATGGATACCTATGACAATCGTTAGTGGTAATCAGAAGCCCAAAAAGCCTGACAACCAGTTTATCTTCAGGGTATTGGTATTACCTAAAAATTGGGTTGCGAAGGTCTGATGGCAGTCGCTTCGTGTAAAATAGGTTACCAGTACCTATTTTCAGCCGCATCTGGTTAGACTGGAAGCCGACCCCAATATAGTTGGGAAAAGACTCGGAGAAAGAGAAAGAAAGAAGTCTCAGTTGTATAATAGTAGTCACAAGTGCCGTTTCAGTGATTTTAGAGGTAGTATGATGGGCCGAGTGGGAATCAAATTCCAGTACCAATATGGATGAACATTAACATTATATTACATTACCTGTTCCTCTTTCACCCGCATCTCAAAAGGCTTTTTGAGACAAAAGGACTTCACCTCATTCTCCAAGATCTATTAATCTATCTCTGTACCAAATTTTATCAAAATCGCTTCAGCGGTTTAGGCGTGAAAGCGTAACAAACTGAGCGACTGACAGACAGTTACATTCGCATTTTAATATCACTAGGTAGGGATTACCCAGAAATTGGGTCAAGCCAATATCTGGACAACATAAATAATCATAGGTCTGCTCGTATGACAACTGGGGCCAACGGCTACTCGAGCTCTTCCAGGCGCAATAGTCTAAGAATGATGGTTCATTCTAAGCTTCGCTTGCCGCGGAATGACTGTGGCAGGGTTAAGCTTCCTTAACCTTGCTGATTGACTGAACAACTTAGAATAGCCAAGAAGATAAACATTACAAGACCACACGGAGGGTCCGATATAATTCAATTAAACTTATGTATTATAAGTATTTATTTACAAAAAAAAAGTATATAAGTATTATATCCATTGTCTAGTACCCATAGTACAAGCTCTGCTTAGTTTGGGACTAGATGGTGTTGTGTAAAATGTCCCAAAAATATTTTACCTTTTTAAAAATATTTTAACTTACCATGACTTCAGTACATGATTCTGGACCCCCCCGCGTTGGAATTTTTCGGCGGATTTTTCTTAAATTTACGTTTTTTTTGCAGTTTTTTCAACTTTAAACTGTATAAAATCATTATTTCTATCTAACCCAATAAAAAAAATAATTAAAAAGTCATTAATTCACTTTTGTCACTAAAAACAGCATTGTAAATTAAACTCGAAAGATCTTCTGGTCAGCTGTTTCCTTAGAGTTCACTTGCGAGTTGTAAAATTTAAGGAACAGCCGAGGAAAAATTCCAACGCAGGGGAGGTCCAGAATAATGTACTGAAGTCATGGTAAGCCGTTGCGCGTCGATGTCCCTTCCAGCCTGTATAACAATGAATAAGGAAATAAAGCAAAATGAACATTTTGTTTTATATATTTTTTACCGAAATGTGTTGCTGGGGAGTTAGTTGCGCCGCTTCTACAGCCCAGCTAAAGCAGTAGGAGTCGGTGCAGGTTGGGCATTTTTGGGGCTATCTTAAATGTAACAATGACGTTCAAAAGTACTACCTAGTACGTAGTCTATCTTGAATAAATTATTTTGACTTTTGAGTTGTGTTGATGGATACCTACAGTTCGCCGATATGTTTAAGTCCTTTGTAATATGGGTGAATATATTCCCACAAATCCGGAGTGCAGTGATAACAGTGACCGTGAAATCCGGACAGCAGTGATAGGCTAGGGGTATGACCATTGGACTGCCAAGTCGAAAGTCTCGAGATCAAACCCAAGGCACGCATCTCTGACTTTTCAAATTCATGTGCGTATTAATAATTAATTATCACTCGCTTAAACGGTGAAGGAAAACCTACATACCTTAGAGATTTTTCTCGACGGTTTGTGAAGTCTGCCAACCCGCACTAGGCCAGCGTGGTAGACTATAGCCTAATCCCTCTCAATATGAGAGGAGACCCGTGCCCAGCAGTGGGACAGTATATGGGTTGATGATGATGAAATCCGGAACAAATTCAACTGGTACTGAGAATTTAATTGAAAAATTAAATTTCATTTTATCACTACTTACCATGTGCAAAGGCAAAGTATAATATTGCATATTGTCTGCTAGGTTCTATTCAGGAGTCGTAAATCAATCAATTCTCGGTATGAAGCAATTTTCTCAGACTTGATGTCAATATACTTAAATATGCTTCAGATAATGAAATGTACTCTACAGTCTGATCACTTCTAATACTTTTCTCGAAATCTATTAATTTGACAAGCTTATTAGAGAATCGCTCTATTTATAATGGATCTATCCCACATCTTTCGATCCATGCAAGTTAAAAAATCAAGCAGTGATAGCCTAGTAGTATGTCCATTGAACTACCAAGTCGAAGGTCTCGAGTTCGATCCGTGACACGAACCTCTGAGTTTTCGAAATCATGTGCGTATTAATAATTAATTATCACTCGGTGAAATGGTGAAGGAAAACATCGTGAGGACACCTGCATGACTTAGAGATTTTCTCGACAGCGTGTGAAGTCTGCCAACCCGCACTGGGCCAGCGCGGTGGACTATAGCCTAATCCCTCTCATTCAGTGGGACAGTATATGGATTAATATAATAATAATAATATTTATTCATAATTACAAAGGTAAAATATAATACAGAGATAACTTATAAAATAACTAGGAGGTATTACAGTGTTAGGTGCCTGTACTAGGTAAACCTGTGTCACAGGCGGCAAGTGCTGATCAGATAACTTAGTAAAATATTACAATTTGTAATAACTAATAATCCAAACAGTATGTAACATAAATTAGAAAAAAATGATAATGATAAAAAATAATAAAAAGATAAATTATGGAATATTCATAATGATGAAATGCTAGGCCTAATAGTATCCGCTAGACTAGACCGCAGATTGATGGCGGAGTTGACGGCATCGGACCTGTCACGGTTGTGGCGAATGACACGAATCCCATGGCCGAGAAATGTAGGGCAGGAAAGCAAGGGGAATTCTTAGGCGCTAGGAGTCCTAAACACCATGCCCTCTCCCCAGTTGATAGATGATCCATGACGATTTTCATGCTATAAAAAGAAAAAAAAATCTTTTCCCAAACACCCTATAAAAGTCTTTCCCCAAACACCCTACCCCACCATTGGACATTATAATTTTAAATATTTATGTAATTTAATATAATTACGTTTATATAATTTAATAGGTACATTAGTTTATTTTATTTTGTGTGTGTCACTGGTTGGGTGCCAACCGAAAACCAGCGCTGGGTATTAAATACGCCCAGCATGATGCTGAGCTGGCAACCCATTCGGGACAAGCATGCCGACAACACATAGTGGTGTTTTTTTTGCTTTTTGTATGTTTATTCCTTATTTAATTTTTATCTGTGTTTTACGGACTTGTCGTCTGAATAAAATATGTGTTTTTCTTTCTTTCTTTCTTTCAAACATGTTGAGGTCGGCTTACCGGTGCGTGGGAGTTTTACCCTACTGATAACGTTGCGATATTAATACTGCTCAGTACGAGAGGAACCGCAGTTCCGGACTATTGGTTCATGCACTCGGCCGAGCGGCCGGTGGTGCAAAGCTACCATCCGCGTGATTATGCCTGAACGCCTCTAAAGCCGAAGCCAGCCTAACCGAAACCGGCAAGAATATGCTCACCTGTGGAGTCCATAGATTCGGGAGGCTCTAAATAATACTACTTTACTAGTCGCGCTTCACCTCGTGAGGTGCGACATCGAAGCCCATTTGGACCTATTATTTTGGGTACCCTTTTTATGGGAAGCGTAGGATGTCCGGCGACCAGGTGGGCTGATGACAAAAAAAGGTAGTATAGTACTAAGAATGATGGTGATAATGACCTTTTTTATAGTATGGAAAATCCTTAAAGGTCAACTACTACCCGGGGAGACGGCAGGGCATATTGGACTCATATCAACTAAAAACAGCACTTGCCTTCACTCGCCCTATAGTTAGCGATAGCGTACCTACTAATTTCTCACAGACTTGCGATAGGCGTGACGTGTTTGATGTTTCATATTTACTAATTGTGGAATATTCCAATAATTTCAAAGCTCATGTATCAATAAAAATAACCAAAGTTAGTTAATTCATTGATATTCCCTTTAAACCTTTTACACTGCCGGATGCGCCACAAAGTCACATAAGCAACTTTAATGTTTCTCCTTTAACCAATTTTAAAAGGCTTTTAACGTTAACTGCGGGCTTCCCTATTTACTATAATAACCTTAACCAACCTAAACACGGTGCATCAAAGTATGAGGGACAAGGTTGTTCCGTTTACCTACTAACAAAGTTATGCTGCGACCGGTCTAGCTAGTAAAGGGACAACGTAGTTTATTAAAATATCCATCAATAAATTGCTGTTAGAGTTCAACTCACTTTTTTTTGTATTATTTAGGCGTGGATAAAAATACAAAAAATAAAAGTAATCCAAAAATGTTTGTTTTCTAATTACATGGTTAATTCGTACCTATTAGTGTTTAGAGCCTCCTGATAGGCAAATCATTCCTGTGTTAGGAGAATCCGCACTTCCGTTGCTTACCGTTGTTTTTAAGTACAGTTAAGCATTCATCTAGGCATTGCCTGGAAAAGCTCCTGATAATAATAATAATTTACAATAAAAAGGAGCTCTGCTTCCCGAACTAGATCTAACCTGTATCTCAGGAGACAGTGCAAATGATACTGAGTTGGATAGAAGGAAAACGCGCTAAATGCAGTGCGGCAAGATGGTTAGACGCGATTTAGAACACTGTCGGAGGAATCATGCACCAAGCGGTCCACAATTCGGAACACCGCATGGCGACACATGGAGCCCTGTCGGATGGGTTCGCGTTCCGCAGTAAGTAATGAGGGAACGACGAGGAAGAAGAAGTGAATTATAAAATCTAGTTTAAAAAGTGAAGTATTATAATATGTAATTAATACTTACAAATCATAATAACTATATAAGATAACCGATTGTTTCATTACTTTCTAAACAAATGACCACAAAAATTGAAGATTCCAAATTGGTGAATCCCATCTGTCTTCACAGCATTTGTCTGTTTAATTACTCTAATGCCCCACCCTATAAATTACTGTTGCTAATGAACTACCAACATTATCCTAACGATTGTTCTTAGCCAACTTTTAAAGCCACAACTGTTTATTTTCCCGCATTAAAAGCTCTCCTAATCCTATTAAAATAAAAATAAAACAAGGTATTGAGCAACAAATTTTAAAGTCGGTGCCGCGCTCCGTATAGCCTCCGCCCCGCACGGTAAACTTTTCTAATATATTAAAAATTTCCCGCACAAACATGCTGCATTAAAATCGGAAAGTATCTAGAAACTTGCGTATACATACGAACACACGGGGGAATTTATTGACTCCGTTATCATGAAACGATTATTTTGATTTGACAAACACTTTGAACATACACTTGACAACACGTTTGGCATTAATAATCATTTATTCAAAAACTACATGACAAAAAATGTGTAACAAAGTCTTACTTGTATTTATTATTTACATTACAATTAAATAGGTGCCTGAACTAGGTAAGAGAGGTAGGGCATAGTGGGAGTAATTCCACTTAAATTGGAGGTGCCCGACTGGGGAAGTACCTCAGCCTTATTATTAGCCTTAGCCTCAGCCTTGCAGAAAATCGGAGTGGAATAACACTGTTTTGAGCTGTGTTGTGTTCCTTACGGTGAGCAAGGTTGCCAGTGCTGCGCGAAGAAAAGTTGTGTTAGCAGTGGGGGGATTTTTACCCTTATACTGCCAACGCAACTATTCCTCTTTCATTTTATAGGGTCGGTCGGCAACGCGCAAGTGATACCCCTGGTGTTGCAAGCGTCTATAGGCTATGGTAACCGCTTACCATCAGGTAGGCCGTATGCTTGTTTGCCACCTTAATAGCATAAAAAAAAAAAGTTTTATTTGTCACAGAAAATAAATGTTGAGCTTTTAGGACGCGCTAATCTTATAAATCGTTCGGCAAAATTCCATGAACTAAAGACCGTGCAAGTGATTCAATTACTGAAAGTATCTAATGTCCCTAGTTAAATGATTCCTGAGGCTATCGGGAATCTTAGCCTCGGGAAATCTTATTTCTCCAGACTAAATTATTTACGAGTTTATGTATTTTATAAATCTCTTTTTGTTCTACTTTACTGATAAATTAATTGGTTTGATGAAACTAAGTATATTTTGTTTAAATTGTGTGGCTAAATGACCGTATTAAAGCTGTACATATGTCTAGGATAGTGTTTGTACGTCAGTAGAGTGTATGTCAGTAGTTTTTACCTTTAGTAGATATCTACTAAAGGTAGAAACTACTGATAGAATTGGTAGAATCAGACTGATCCCACGTATGCAACGTATGCAACACATTATGACATCTGGACTCTAGAGTTTATATATACATGTACGGATTAGTAACACCCACGCATAGGATTGCGTTGCACATGATAAGTATTTCTCTGATGAATAAGTTTTTTATATAACATCAAGAATCCAGATATCATAAAACATTGGATACGTTGCGTACGTGGGATCAGTCTGTGTCTACTTTTATCCGCGTTGCAATATAAATTTAAATGACTTTGAATGCATTTAATATTTTTTAAGGTCTTAAGTTCTGGTCCTGCTGCAGAGATCATCTGAGCTGGCAACACCGAATTCCCAAATAATCTGCCTCTAAGAACTGTTGTGAAACGTAACTAGTGAAATAACTCTTATGAGAATTAACAACTGAGATCTCAAGATGACAACGTACGAGTAATACCATTAGCGTTTCTTGTGTTTTTTCGCTGTGGTTGTTTTACTTACTCTAGTGACGACGTCGCCACATAATTGCACGTACTTAGATAAATCACATTTGTAGATAATGTTTAGAGATTGATAATTATATACGTACATAAGGTTTAAAGATTAAATGAGATAATTATACACACGTACCACATTAGTATATAAGCACCATTTTTACATAGACCAAACAGGTCAGATCAGATCAACAACCATCTCGCGTCTCATTACTTTCCTTGGCAAAACGATGGAAAACTTACCATCAGGCATCGCATGACTAAGGCTACGCGTAACTACTCACCTGTGTGACTGCTTGCTGGCACATATTTAGTTTTAATAAAGGTACCCCACATTATATAAGTAATGAAATTTTATTCAAAATATTATAATGTAAATTTAACTTCTATTAAATATTTAATATGTTGCAACAGTTAGCTAAGTTGTTAATCATAAAACTTTTAGGGTCGTTTTTAATTTGTAAAATTTACTTAATTGTATATTTTACTGTTAGGTATCTAATAAGATACACCTGTAGGACCTGTAGTTCTTTGTATTATCTGTTAATAAATATTTTTTAAAAACAAAAACAAGCATCAGGCGGCCCCTATGCTCGTTTGTCATCATAATCTCAATAAAATAATAATAATTTATTTCCCAAATAAAACTTTACAATATATAAGAGTTTCCAGTTGTCCCAAACTATGGTAGGCCTGTATCTTCGGCACCAAAAAGTCTACATCTAGAAATCAAACTATGTTTGTGTTATAATCATCACGCAGTTTAATTGCAGAATAAACCTAATTATTCATGTGCATATTATCTGTTTACTTCCAACCGTTTCGACTTCAATCGTGTACCTACTGTTCTTTTTATTTGTCCCAGCGATATCACATAATTAACGGAACATTGATATAAAAAAAATGTACAGACGCCGGCAGGTCAAGCTATCTAAAACTGTAAAGTTTTCCCAATTGATTATATGATCCTTATTACTTTGTATTAAAGTTAAAAATTAATCAAAGTAATTTGACAGATTGCGGTAGCTTGATGTGCAGGCCTCTGTGTACCTATCTACAATGTTCCTTGTAAATGTATTATTTTATACCACTAAGGTGGCAAACATGTATACGGCCCACAAACAGGTAAGCGGTTACCGTAGCCTAAAGACGCTTGTAAAACCAGGGGTATCATATGCGCGTGGCCGACCCTGTACCCCTGTACCCTGTAGACCCTAAAAGAGGAATAGTTGGGTTGGCAGTATAAGGGTCAAAGTCCCCCCACTGCCAATACAACTGCTGACCGAAAGGAACATACAGCTCAAAGCAGTGTATATTTTGAGTGTATTTTCTGCAAGGCGGAGGTACTTCCCCAGTCAGGCAGCTCCAATTTGAGTGGAGCTACTCCCACTAGTGGAGTTACTACGTCCTCTAAAAATATACTTAGGTGTTTAATTAATATCTGTACGACTTCAAATAAAAGCTTTCTTTCTTTGTGTTGTAGCCAGTCATACGCGTGCAAGATGGATCCTTTCTACCTAATAATAATTTATACGCTTACTTCTGAAACTGATACCATTATACAAAATTGAAAAAAAATAAAATGTTTTGACGATTTAAAATGGCGTACCAGTTTAATATCCGTGTAGCAAATTCTATTTCCTGGCGAGACAAGATAACATTATTATAATAACGAAATGATCGAAAGATGTATTTACATTCAGAGATAAGGGCGGTAAGGTATTTTCACGAAGATTAATACACATTTTGGAAAGAAACCTCTACCTACCTCTGTGGTGTAGCGGTTCGAGTGTCGTCGAACACAAGGTCGATTCCCACATTACATTTAATTTATTTATTTATTCTCTCCCTTACAGCTATCATAGTCATCCAATACGATAGCAAGTTCTTAAAAACTTATACACTACACACAATATTACAATAATAATAGTTTACATACTATACTACGTTTATAAATCTCCAATAATACTAGTTTACATACTACTTTATATCTATTAGGTACTTATATCCTATTTAAACAATCAGGAACTATAATATTTCTTAATTTAATTTAAAGCATATACCTAATATAATGGACATTTGCGATTCACTCCGATGGCAGGTGAAAACATCAATAAATGTATGTAATTCATTGATATTACCGATTGCTAG
Organism: Acronicta alni; assembly: GCA_964056405.1. Taxonomy (NCBI): domain Eukaryota; kingdom Metazoa; phylum Arthropoda; class Insecta; order Lepidoptera; family Noctuidae; genus Acronicta; species Acronicta alni. Next base: position 11,463,248 of record OZ043913.1, read on the forward strand.
ACTAACCATATAGTAGTTAATATTTGAGTATGTAATGTATGTATGTAACCCGCACTAGGCCAGCGTGGTGGACTATATTAGCCTAATCCCTCTCTTTCACAGAGGAGACGTGTATATAATGTAATAGACGTTACGAGGAAAATGGACACAACTACAAATAGATACAATTGCAACGATAACTGAGAAAATCCCGCGTTCTGAAAGGATCAGTGCCTACGTGAACCACGGAACCCACACTGCACTCGATTTTATATAACATTATTCCCTCTCACGTCCGGTTTAGGTCTCGTTAGCCATTGTAAACGAAAACGTATCACAATTTGAATTTTTGGACAGATTTTATTGAAATTTTAAAATTCTCGTGGCTCAATGTTCTCTCAGTAAAGTGTCCGATGCATACATCGATGGGAGCCGCGGCAGCTGCTGATGGTGCACTATTTTCTCTTTTATTCCGTTGCAAAAACATTGGTAACGTAAGTTTTTATTGTAGGCAATGGAGATTTTTTCACCTAAATATATTCTAGTAATGTCTACGTCTACGCTTGTTTCTGATTTCAAGACTGACTTAAGCTGAAAAATTTTAGTTTTCAGTGAAGCTAGAGTAAAATCTACAATCAAAATAATAAAGAACTATGCTCGAATTCCATACATGCAGAGACCTATCATTCCATTTTTTGGCAGGAGATGAAAAATGATGTTAAGTGTAATAAAGTAACTACTAGTACAGATGTCTACAATCCGTATTCATGTGTTTTACTAATCAGAAAATGATGTTATGGTGAAAATCACATTTGAGGTTATATTTAATTTCAATATTATTTATGTATAGCTGAATAAAGAAACATACAATGAGGTATTTTTTTGGAAGCCCATAGACGTCAGTGACACCAGTAGTATCACTCGAGCTCCTCAAGTATTTAGCGGCATATGTCCAGTAATTTCAGTGCTACATTGCCCTTCAAACCGGATCCAAATAATGTTAGCGGCAGAAAACTAGGCTAAAACCACCTCAGACAAACTCTGGAGCATGGGCAGACTCTACTAACTATGTAATATGGATAGCATAGACTATCTCAAATACTCATTATCATTTTATTAGGTACACGAATTAAATTAGTGCTACTAACTACTTGTTTTTTTAAATGCGGTATATCTGCAAGCAGTGGTAGCCTAGTTGTATGACCATTGGACTGCCAAGTCACAGGTCTTGAGTTGGAACCCAAGGCACGCACCTCTGACTTTTCGAATTCCTGTGCGTATTAATTATCACCCGCTTAAACGGTGAAGGAAATGAAACCTGCATACCTTAGAGATTTTTCTCGACGGCTTGTAAAGTCTGCCAACTCACACTAGGCCAGCGTGGTGGACTATAGCCTAATCTCTCTCAATATAAGAGGAAACTCGTGCCCAGCAGTGGGACAGTATATGGGTGATGATGATATCTTCATGGATCGCCTGGGGAGGTGGCAGGAGACATGTTGGACCGCGGTGGGATCGCGGATCATGCGAGAGCGATTCCCTTAGTGGTGGTGGTTTTAGTACCGACTAAAACCACGGGCTCTCGGGCTCTCCGAGATGGCCAGCATGCCGATGCTGGCCATCTGCCCGGAGAGCCCGACATTACCGTCCCGCATCCCTGAGCGTGGCGGCATGCATAAGGAGCATTTCCCCACCCGGAAAAAAAAGGTAACTGGGTAAAAACCGCACAATCTTATCCTGTAGTCATGGTCATCCATGGTTTTCATGGCATTCCAAGTACTGATGTATCTAGAAGTATCTATGAAATGAAAGAAAATATAATCACATCCCAAGCTCTTCTCCTTCCTTTGACGAACTCTGGAGCGGAGCACTAAGCCCTCACAGTTACAGCTGACAACGAACAAAAAATATTCCATATTCAATATTACATTCCAAGTACTCAATATTCCTTTTCAAACAGAATTGAGTTCTTTGATAACAAAATGCAGTATGCAGTTTACGGGTGAATTACAACTTCTTCACACACGGTTAAATTGCGTTTATTGGAAGCGTTCATGGTGATATTTGCTGTAAAAGGACAAGATACTAGACTAGATATTATTATATTTTCGGGATGCCGATTTCATAAAAGTGTTTGTAATAGATTGAATAAATATAGCACTTTTTGAGGGTAGGTACATAATATTTATGTTCACCACATGTGTAAAAATGTTTGTTAGGTCGCTTCATTTTTTTACAAACAAATCAAATATCATAGGTCTAAATACATTTTTCATACACAAGCCTGGTAGTCTATTTTTTAGCAATCACATTTTCCAATTAACTTGAAAATATATCGGGAACTACACATTCACCCAGTTTTCAGCAATAAAGCTTTGCACTTGAATTCAAAAAATAATGGACTAGCCTAACCGCTCTCATTGTGAGACAAGACCAAAGCGTATAAACCAGAGTAAATAGAATGATGGCATCATCCATTATTTGAATGATTGCTGAACATTGGGTAAATTTATCGCTTTCACTATACCCTTTCAATTAAGGCATGCAAAATTATAATAAAAATATTAAAAACCGGACAAGTGCGTGTCGAACTCGCCCACCGTGGGTTCCGTACAAATTTGTAAGTACATCTAATAGTTTAGGAATCGAGTCTCGTAGTTTTTTCCGAACGTTTCCCGAAAATGTATAGTTTTCAGTTTTTGCCTTTATTTGTAGATTAAGACGATATTATTGCCAATTTTCATAGTTCTAGGTCACCAGAAAGTACCCTATAAATTTTGATGTCCTTCGAAATATACTTACGTTTTTGTGGCATAAACGGCCTATCTTTTTTTTTACGTTTGACTTTTTCACAGCTTCAAGGGAGTGTAGACCTGAGTATATAGTTTTAATTTCAACTCGATACCTCTACGCGTTCCTGAGATAAAGTGTCTTGGGTTATCCTATAAGAGATCAATGTTTTTTCGTTTTTTTTACGGATCCCTAAAAACAAATCCCTAAAAAGAAACAGCAATGTAATTTTATTTTATTTTAAATGACACCTGCTGTCCTGCATTATGGAAAAAGCCCTGTGTCGCAGGGGACTTCACAAACATAAAATTAACAGACACAAAGTACATGCAGACTATAAACAAATATTCGTGGAACATACAAATATTTGCCTTGGGTGGGAATCGAACCCACCAAACTTGCAGAAACACCAATAAATATTTAGTTATTTTCTTGAAATTTTCTACTTTTCTATAATTCGTTTGTATAAAGTGGTTTACTTGCTGAGCGCCGATGCAAGAAACGTTCGTCTTAAAATCATTGAATCAATCATTCCATTTGCTGGCATAGCCGTGCAAATCAATTCATCTTTCCATTTCCGATGGAATATTTAATTTGAAGTGGGTAAAGCTTTGCAGCTCACTGGGTTAAATAAAAACCTTCTGTATTTTCTTCTTTACAGTATTCAGGTACAGGATTTTATGCACTTAGGCGTCGCCCGCGGATACACTCACACGATGCTGTTTTTTGTATAGAGAAAAAAAACTATGTCGTCTTTTGTAGAAGGTATGGAACAAAAGAGAATAAGTTTAGTAAAGTATAATCTTGTATGGGTGGGAGTCGCAGTGGCTTAGTGGTCATAGCGTCTGGTGTACCTAACCAGAAGACGCAGGACGCAATATCTTTTATGATGTAATGTTAGTGATGTCACACTGAAGACAAATAATACAAAATAATGAGGTATATGGGTGTTTCTTATGTATTATAAGTATGTATTTACAAAAAAAGTATATATAAGTATTATATCCATTGTCTAGTACCCATAGTACAAGCTCTGCTTAGTTTGGGACTAGATGGTGTTGTGTCAAATGTCCCAAAAATATTATTATTATTTGTATCTCCACTTTGGATATCACGGCATATCTCCCGTGAGGAAGACATCCGGTCCTTTGGCAGGCTTGCGCGGGGACACAGGTCCAACGCGTAGAGGCCCCTTGGAGAGCTTTGTTCTAATATGGGATGGGGCACCAACCTGGGGTACCCTTAAACTGGACTATTAGAGTACAGCCTGGAGTCTCACGGGTGGGTGCAGGACTATTGCAAAGTATGTATCTTAAAATTAATTGGGTTTATGGATGTGGGTGTTAGGTGGACCAATAACTTCTTTTGCCGGAAGAAAACGGCGTCTGCCTTACAACCTCGAATAAATATCCTTAGGGATGGCAGACGGTGACTCGCCACCTCACTAGCTGGGCCCCCCGAAAAGCTGCCAGTACAGGCAGAAGGCGGCAACAGCGGTGTGAGCGGCTAGGGGTGTAGAGAGGTGCGGCCCCGGTTTCACCGTCGCGAGTCTCCACGAGACCCGGATTGGGTTTCCCCGCTATTACGCCATTAGACACTTCCACCCCCGACCATATAGCTCTGGCGGCCCCCCTCTGACCGGCCAATTAAGGCAAGACAGAGTTGAGAGTCCTGCGGGCGCTCTTGGGGTTTCACTCCACCTACCCAGTACGGGCAAACTGGAGACGAGGCCCTGACCGACTCTCTGGGGCAATAAGGACCGCAGTGACGCCACTCACCATCAGCTCGCCACAAGCTGCCCTGCGGTTTGTGCGCTTTTCTTTACACCTTAGGACACATTTTTTGTTTTATTGTCATAGGTTTGTAGAAAGCGTTTCTAATCTACCCTCCAGTTTTACGTTAGTCTCATGATGAGGTAACGTTTGTCCCAGAGGGGGTTTATTATTATTATTATTATATAATTACAATTTCAAAATTATAGTAACTGATATGATATAAGCTAAAACTGATATGCTTACCCAAAATGCGATTTGTTCGCAGACAAATATAATCTAATTATGATCATGAACCTAAAGTTCTGTGAGTGTAGCTAGCCTTAATGTTTAATCTTATTTTTGTTTTGTTTTAATTTGAAATTTTATATTTTTGTTATTCTGTCCACTTTAAATATTGTAATTGATTTTAAACCGTGTTATTCAAAGTAAAATAAATAAAAAAAGTAATAATTAATGAATTCACCAATATGACTACTATATTTACATTAAATAAATGGAGGCATCAGCTCTTTTCGTCTCGTCGCTGCCAGCTATAAGCACCTAAGAAATATAATATGTAAGTAATAATTATTGTTAATGTATGTACCTATATCATATATATAAAAGCTTATTGATAAGATTTGATGTCTGATGCCGTTGCAATGAACACCGCACCACCAAAAAGTACTTATACTAATTAGTGCGTTCGCCTTTTAAGGCGTTCTTACCGGCGATAATTAATGAGAGCTCTACCTTCTTAGATTTACTTCGCATCGCTTTGTCTACCCTCTCCGCAATGATACCCATGGTATGAAAAGGGAAGCTGTCTGCCTCATAAGCCAATTTATTATAAAGGTACCTTACCAAACATTGAAGATATTTGCCGTAGAGGGGCTTAGAATACAAAACTTCCTGTGCTGTGTTGGTACGAAACGCAGGTAGTAAAAGTCAACACACACTTGGCGGTAGGATCAAATCGATCTATCTAGCTAGCTACCACCCCTATATTATGGTCACGAAACTTTTACTGTGTTCAAGTTCAGTCAGAGCCCGAAAGGGTATTTACTTGAACTGCGAGCACCATCTTAGACTTCTTTGTGTTTACAGTTAGGCAAAACAGTAAAAAAGTTTTAAGTATAACATCACATCCTTAATGATATTATAGATGTATCTTTGTCTGTTTGCTATGCTTTGACGCCTAAGAAGCTGAACCGATTTTAATGGTATCTGGTACAGAAGAGTAGACCTTGAAAAAGGATTGACTGTTATCAAAAAACCCTTTAGGATGCGGGTGAAACATAAAAATGTATTTAAATTAATAAAAAATGTATGATTTGTAAATATATGTATATGTATAGTTATTTTAATTATCAATATCTAATCAGCCTGAAATCAATACATTTTAATTATTTTTATGATTTTTTATGAGATTAAATAATCCCTGTAAAGGTATCATCGTGTAAACAGGCTTGCTTTTGTATCCTTCATAAGTTTTACTCGCTTATTGTAGTTTCATTAAGCCTTATTTTCGAGATCAATTACCTTTTAGAAGATTAAGCCCGTATCATCAGGCTTTGGCCAAGCCTAGCTGCAGTAGTTTTCAGTGAAAGCTCACTGCAGACGATAACCACTTACTCAGCTTGTGAGCTGATTGATCTCTATTGCAAGCACTCGAATAGGTACTTTACTACCTGATATTGCAATACGATTGCGATTCAGTCCTATTTTATATTTCAATATACTCGTAAGTATGTCCTCGAGACACAATATTTGCATGCAATATTACACGTTGTCTGCAGTAATATTGATGAATTCTGCAGAATATATTATAATATTGAACTGCAAGGTAATTTTTTCACCAATATTTGTAAATATTTGTTATTTGCATAAATTAGACAAGGCAGGTCGTCACTTAAGAGTTAATAATTACGACGAAGCTTGTCAATCCAACGCCATTCTATAAGAACTGCTTTTGCCTCTCTGGTTCACTCTTGGTACACCGGTAACCTCTATAGGTTACCGATGTAAGTATAATCTATTAAATTAATACGTGAAGCGAAAACTTTGTACCCCTTTTAAGGAATATTGAGCGCACAGAAGATTTGGCATAGTTAAAAATTACATATATGCAGAAGGAGTGCAGAAAGCTAAAATTTTTGTGTAATAAATGTTACAAATTCCTTAAATTCAATAAAATAAAATATTCATTGTTAACGTTCGAGCTGTCAATATCAAACACACCTACATAATGTAAATACGTCAATTGGTTTTTTAAATACGAAAAAAGAGCAGTAATATTAAAACTAAAAAGGTCGAAGTTCGGCCACCATGGGACCACTAGTACAAAATTAATCAGAGTTATAGACGAAACCACTACATTTATAAATGAAGTATGGCAAACATTGGTTAGTCGATGACAATTACGTTTATTGACAATATAATATTACGTATAGATTAAATTGTTTTTGAAGTAAGAACTGAGTAAAAATTGATGAATTTGTCTACTATTTCTGAACTTCTGATGTTTATAATTTATTAAATTACTAAAAGTCGATAAGAAACTATTATCGAATAACTTCATGTCACCAATTAGACAAGTTTTGCCCAACTTAAACAGTCACCATGACTTATGACTAAAATTGATCGACAAGTTGAAAAATTATTATTTTCTCAAATAAATAAAACTAATATCCTTCCTGGCTATGGAGCCTATTTTATAAATAGTTTAGTTCCCTTAATGATTACAAAGGTTTGATGGAAATTGTAGCACGCGGAAGGGATTCCTGACCGCATTCCTTTCCTGATAAGTTCAAATTTGTTTCTGTTTGGTTTTATTTATTTATATACACTTTTCATACACCAAAAATGCAGTAGACATGACACAATTGCGGGTAAAAATATACAAAAAGCCTTATCGCAGGCAAGGCCTTAGGATGGACATATCTGAACGGAACTAACAGCGGGGTTGACAGCATAACATACCATTACGCCTATATATCCAAGGGTTAGGCAGTGTTGTATGTACCAATGTACACCCACAGTTCGCCGTATGTTTAGGTCCTATGTTATAGGGGGCGAGCCTATTGCCATTAACCGGGCACAAATCCAAACTCTCCAGCTGCTACTAAGAATTTTACAGATTAACCAGAGAATTAAGAAATTGACTGATAATTTTTGTGAGCGTACCGGATTACTCGCCAGTGAAGCTCTTTACATTAGTAAAATAAAAACAGTACCTACGTCAGATATCGATTTTCGCTCCCCTTGCGAAGACTAGTGTCCATTTGGCCGTATGAATCATTAATGTTATTGTGTATAATTAGAGCTTGTGTGGACTCATTTATGTATATTCGAAAATAAAACATTTTGTGTGGGTGTATTAATGGGTTTTCTTTGTTTAGTTTGCCTTCCATTAAAAGAACAAAGACTAAGAAGGAACCTTTACAAAGGAAAGATAGTGGGGCACTAGGCACAACCTATTGGCAACCTTGACGCATGTTGCGGGTACATACCTACATACCATCAGTTCTGTACTCCACAAAGGGTTAAGCAGAGGTGTATTCAAATGTGTAATCTCAAAATATTAGCAAGCTTAAGTGGCAGTGGCATATCTCGTAGAACTTACGGCAGCTGGAGCAAAGAGGTTCTCGAGTGGAGGCCACGCACTAGAAAACGCAACGTAGGATGGCCTCTACCGATACGAACAGATGACCTGGTAAGTCTATTGGGAAGACTTTGTTCAACAATGGACCTTTTTTTGGCTGAAATGTTGATGATTATGGTGTAAACTAATATATAACCACAGTAAGCCTCTAAGTTTAGGTCCCATGTAATAGGGGGTAAGCTTATAGCCATAAAGCACAAATCCAACCCTTGAGCTGCTACTGTGAGTAAACTTCAGCAGTGGGGAAGTATATGGGCTGATAAAGAGTTCATTTGACTGGGGCTTTATTACTAGTATTGTACATATTGCTTGTAAATAATTTCTTTCACGACAAAATTTTTACTATAATTATAATAACTACCAAAAAAATTACAGAATATTGATTCTTATAATATTTTTCTTGTAGTTCCCCAAAAGCTAAGGAATGTATTAATGTAGCCTTTTTTTTTGTTTTATAGTACGGAAAATCCTCATGGATCCTCCGCCTCCCGGGGAGGTGGCAGGGTATGTCGGACTCATACCGACTAAAGACCGCACTTGCCTTCACGTGCCCTATTGCCATGGCCATGGGATCCGCGAAATTCGCCACGACCATGACAGGCTGTGGTCCAGCAGTTGCTGGACCCCATCGATAAGCGAGGCCTTTCCTCGCATACTGTTTAGGCACGCTTCGTTACAAGCGTGCCGCCTACTGGGGCCATTGTCTGGTCGGGTGGCAAATTCCTCCAATTCAACCACCCGCATGCCACAGCTCATGGATGCCGGAGGTCTGATGTATTAGTGTAGCCTACCTACAAACATGGTCCTTCGGTCCACAATAATCATATAACTCTTTTCTACACCGCGATATCATACCCACGGCCTTGTATTCCACAATTGTATTTGCGACCAATGCGAATCAATCTAATATTCTATGTTCAAGTTTTGTAATTATTATAGGTATGTACGTTATATTATTATTCGCAAACCCAAAATCCCTTTTTTTATGTAACTACGGTTGAGAACATCTAGGCATTTTTGTCTTGTTTATTCGTTGTTTAGACTTTCATAATATTACGATTTTAAACGGGTGCGCGGTGTCAGTACGAGTCTGACATATCCTGCCACCTCTCCAGTCTGTCCCCAATCAGTCAGATCCACGAGGACTTTAAACAAAAAAAAAAACAGTTTCACAACGCGGACGTTAGTTTGAAGGATTTTTGTAAAATGCGTGGAATATTATTTCTATAGACGACGGCAGAGTAGCCATAACATCATACTTCATTTGGCAAAAGTTGAAAATGGTTGCTTCATTGGCGTCAATAAAAATGGTGTCGTAACAATGGCGTGCACCGCGATGCATAAATTCTGCAACTTTAAGGGTACCTAATTGTATATTTTTAGTCAGCTTAGTCATGTTTATTTTTATAAATATTAACAACTTCATACTTGTTTCTGGAACAAGCTAATACTAAGACGCTACAATAATAATAATACTAGGCGTAGAAATGAAACTATTATTACGAATTTTATCGATAAAGATCCATAGTTTAGTTGCTACTCTTTGACTTACAAATGGTTAATAACCATTAACTTCTTCCTTCTTCTGTTTATTTTCTAGAAAACTAGCGACCCGCCCCCACTTCGCACGGGTGCAATATACATGTATTATACATATAAACCTTCCTCTTCAATCACTCTATCTATTAAAAAAAACCACATCAAAATCCGTTGCGTAGTTTTAAAGATTTAAGCATATATAGGGACAGAGAAAGCGACTTTGTTTTATACTATGTAGTGATATGAAAGCGGTATTAAGTATAAATTCCTCACATGAAATACTGCACTAAATCTTCTAGTTTTCCCACTTATAAGAAACGACTATATCATTTTTGTGCCGAGTTATACCAGGCAAGCAATTTGGGGTAAACGCGATGAAAGTTGTCACATTACGGGGCCCAAATTACCCGGGATGGTCAAATGCTTCTCAGATATATTTCCAGGGGAAAAATCTATCTGTAATTTTCCGCATAGGCTACCCAACCGGTATTATGATACCCATCATCATTTACCATCATTTTACTAACATTGGTACATAAAACAGGTTCGTAGGGACAACCTTAATTATTGTAGTTAAAACTTTGTTCACGGTTATCGTGATACGGGTCAGCTTTATAATTATAAATTTTAAGTTAAGATCCTACTTCCTATCCTACTAATATTTTAAATGTGAAAGTGTGTGGATGAATCGATGTTTGTTACTCTTTCACGCTAAAACTTCTGAACAGATTTTGATGAAACTTTACAGTATTATTATTTATACATCAGAATAACATATAGGCTATAATTTATAAAGATTTTGAGTTAACTGGCCAAATTAGAACGATAGTTAAAAGTAACTTTTCCACGCAGACGAAAACGCGGGCAGAAGCTATAGTATTTTAATATTGCTTATTATTTTCCAGGTGAATAATAACTTAATAGGCGACTAAGCGTTTGCAACTAATAAAGTAACTTGCCAGCGATTAAATATTTTCGCGACTATTGAAATAAATAAGCTTAAAAAATAAGGGTGTTATAAAAAGTAAAAACTGGCAGCTGAAATGGCTTCTACTTTAAGGTAGCAAGCAAAATTAAATAATAAACAGGGCTAATTGAAATCATATTATTATAGTGAGGTAATAAATATTGACATAGCGACTAATATATAATATGGCACTTTTGAGTTTGTGTAGGTAGGTTTGTAATAACCTAACCTAAACTAATTTCTACTTAGGTTAGATTAGGTTGTTAAGATTTTTTTTTATAAAAAAATAAATACATAAGCTATTATTAATATAGTTTGTTGCAAAAGCGACTCTAATATTGTTCCTAAATTATAATAAACCATTAGAAGACCTTGTTGGCATCAAACTATATTAATTAACCTAAAAATCCCTTTCAAATTTTTGGATTCACCCCTGCATCCCTATTCACCCCGTTTGACAATGGATATGGTAAATAGTGAACAGCATTATTACATAAAAGAAAATACAAGTTAGATTGTTTATTAAAACCACTTCTTGTAAGTACCTAGCAAAATGCAGTTTATGTTTGATGGATGTTCTCCGTGAAGAGCGCCTTGGAAACTTGTACTGTGTAAAAATGGAAGTTGATTATAAAACCCTAGTTAATAGAGGATATTCTTCTGTAGACTATTGTCTAAGTCTGCCGTCTGCACTATTGTATTCTTGTCCTTAATTAAAACTTTTATGGCAAAGAATAGGTATACATACCACCTGTATATAAATGAAATTGACGTGACAAAGCTGAAGCCGTGATGTACCTACATAATTAGAAATACTACGAAGAATTAATTACAAACTTAGTTTTGAACTTATTTATTTATTTATTCAATAACCAACTTATACTTACAGACGGATAGTCTGTAAGTATAAGTTGGTTATTACACGTACAATTTATAGGTCAGAAGTATTATAGAAATGTCATGCATGTACTCTCTGCCTGTTAAAAAACAATATACCGCTTAAAGCAACAGCAGTAGCACGTCGCAACCTATCCCTATCTTATTAAATGCACTACTTTCTAAGGGAGAGGGTGCCCTTTAATTTCCGACGCGGAAAACATATCGCTTGCAAGAACGAAAAAAATTATCGCAATATTAAATCGAATGCGCGTTTATTATACCCAACCTTGAAAAGTATTTGAATATCTGTTATCAAAATGCATTTTAACTTGTATCAAGATTTATTATGACGCTTTTATGAGTAAACTCGGAGTAGAATTTAAGCGTTAGTTTTTAGTGTTAGGAGACTTTTGTTTATAACATTATCATCATATTACCTAACAGAGGCATATTGGGAGTAATTCCATTCAAATTGGAGCTAACTGACTGGGGAAATACCTCCGCCTTGCAGAAAATCCAAGTGAATTAACACTGCTTTGAGCTGTGTTGTGTTCTTTACGGTGAGCAAGGTTTCCAGTGCTTCACGAGGAAACGTTGTGTTGGCAGCGGGGCGACTTTGACCCTTATACTGCCAACCCAAACATTCCTCTTTCATTTTACAGAGTCGGCAACGCGTAAGTGATATTCCTGGTTACAAGCGTCTATAGGCTACGGTAACCGCTTACCATCAGGTGGGCCATAAGCTAGTTTGCCACCTTAGTAAAAAAAAAGTTTCGGGGTAAAATATTTATACCTTGTACACTTTTTTTTAAATAAATAATTTCTTGGACAATTTTACACCACCGTATTTAGACCTAAATTAAGCAGACCTACTATGGGTATAATAATACTTTCTCTAAATACATTATTTTTAAAACAAAAAAAAAACACCCAGACAAACACAATATTTGTGTTCTGTGGGAATCGAACGCCACGACCTCGTGATTAACAGTCTGACACGCGAATCACTAGACCACAGAACGTCCTCAAACTGTTCCTGTACTTAGATCGACATACCACTTTACACCAGGCGCACATAAAATTATGTCGATACACTGGTACTGTATTTCTACATAAACACGTAAGTACAGAGGTCTTCGAGTAACCTTCTGCGGTAGGTATTTCCAACAGTAAAACCGTCATAGCTACATAAGACAAAAGGACTTGTTGCTTCACCGTCGTCATTACTTTTTTGTGAACATCTTTCCCTTAGGGACATTTGTTTTTTTTTTTTGGGCAACGTCGAAAAAAGGTTATTTGCACTGAATAGGTGACAAATCGCTGCGCTGTATTAAAAAAAATGCGATTCTAGAGAAACAACGTACTCTGTTTCAATATAGTTATTGTTGTTTTTTTTTGTTATCATAGGCATAATTATAATTAATAACCGCCCAATTAGGCACTGGTCGTTAGGGTGACTCCAGAGCTGGAGGTCCAAGGTTCAATTCCTTAGTAGAGTAAAGAGTAAATGGATGTTTTTTTATGGAATTCTCATTAGCAGCTAGAAAAATAAGATTTTATTACTATAAAATTTGCTTACTAAAGATAGGATTTGGACATTACATCCATCAAGTTTTATATAAAAAACCTTCCATCTCATGTAAGCTAATCAGTAGACTGCTTTTTTATTCGTTACGTTAAACTATCATCACAATGCTAAGACCCAAACGAAAACGTATACTATATTTTTTGAATTTTTCATGCTAAGATTATAAAGTTATTTTATCGAAAATGGGTACTTTATGTAGGTTCCTGAAATAAACGTCAACAACGTTCTTGTCATTAAATGAACTCTGTTTAATATCACATCATTGAAAAACTAGTACAATAAAAAAACGAGGGAAATGAGAATGGGAAGAAAACAGCGTTGTCTGGCTGTCGACTTTTTAAAATTATAATGAATTCTTTGAATAAAGTCTGTGTTTGCTATGTTTCACAGACCTTCTCTATATTTGACGAGGAACCCTTTCAAGTAGTAAGGAGTTTGAAGCTAGTAATAAAAACTTGGTACCTAAGTATAGTGCCGCAAAACGATCTTGAGTGTTTTGAAAAACCAGCTGAATAAATAAATCTGATTTAGAAGATCAAGATAAAAAAGGCTAATTACCAATAGTAGTCGTGAGCGCGACTGCTACGGTAGAGGTGCTGGGTTCGATTTCCAGGTCGAGCAAAGTGCTATTGGGTTTTTCTATAAAATCGAGAGTTTGGATTTGGCGATAGGCTGGCTCCTATTAATCTAAACATATCGGCAAACTGTGGGTGTCCATTGAGTACACCTGCTTAACCTTTCGAGGAATACAGGCGTAATGGTATGATGATGCCGTATGAGAATGCCGAAATGCCCCTTACTAAGTAAGCACATTCATTGTTTCTAAAATTAGGGTGACACGAAGTAATGCATACGGATAGACATAATGGTAACCCTACTTAATTCTCTTAGCTTGAGAACAGTCTCCTCAGGATATCGGTCTCGTCTAGAAATTTGGTTGGGGAGGTCTGATGGCAGTCGCTTCGTGTAAAATACTGATATTCAGCCGAATCTGGTTAGACTGGCAGCTGACCCCAACATAGTTGGGAAAAGACTCTGACGATGTTTTTTTTTATTAATTTTATTTATTTGATGCACAAAACACAATTACAATAGCAATATATACGCCTTAGAACTAAACATTTTGGTCTAGATTGTATCATAACACTATGTGCATACTATCACAATTACAAAATCATCATCATTCACCCATATACTGTCCCACTGCTGGGCACGTCTCCTCTCATATTGAGAGGGATTAGGCTATAGTCGAACACGCTGGCCTAGTGTACCCTTGGTTACTTCACAAACCATCGAGAAAAATCTCTAAGATATGCAGGTTTCCTCACGATGCTTTCCTTCACCGTTAGCGAGTGATAATTAATTATTAATACGCATATGAATTCGAAAACAGCCCAATGGTCACACCACTAGGCTATCACTGTTTTTAGTCTCGGTAATTTATTCATATCATTTTTATTAGGTAATTACAAAATACTTAGATACCTAATAAAAAGCTCATTTACATATGTTCAAACGTTATCTTGCTTAAGTAGGCATCTGTAGGAGTCATCACTACCGAAATCTTTGTATATTATCATGTGCGTGGCTTGGGCCTCCACCTCCATAGCCATAGTGAGTTGCAAAAATGGGAACCAAGTTTGAGGTCCTAGGTTCCATTCCTAGGTGAAGCACTTATGAAATTCTTAGTAGCAGTTCCGATTGTGGATTTGTGCCCCGTGTGACCTCGGCCACTATTTCATGCAACTTAAATGCCGGTGAACTGTAGGATTACACTCATGACCTCACAGAAAAGCCATCTGAATTATGATTGCATGCAAATTTATTTTTTGGAGTAACTAATTAGTATTTTACCTGTATGCAAGCAGGTATTTACACACCGGCTATTGTTATAGCAAGTTAGAACAAGCGGAGAGAGAAAGCAATAAATAGAGTGCTAGCAAATATGGCAACGCTTCTAACGTTACGAGTAAAAACATCAATAGATAGCCATAAGAGCATCAAAAACAAAAACACTTCATCTATTTGTTGTTACAATCAACCTGCACTGCACTTGCAACAGTCCCCCTTGCTGGCTTGGGGTAACAACAATAAATACAACACACAATAGCGTCACGACGAATAATGTTATTGATTCGCACGACTGACCGAAGCGACGCGACGCTTTAAGTCCCCTATGATTCCCTCGCGGGAACATATTGCTTACAGCTGAGACTAATAAAAAAATATCAAAGGGGACAAACATGTTACCCACAATCTACAAATGTAATAAATAAAAATGACATTTATATTCCTACTATGGTATTAATAAAGGTTTAATAAAAGCCCGCCAAAACCACGCACAATATATCAGGATCAGACTGAGATGATGTAAATAAATTGATTATATGATTGGTATTATAATATTTTCTAAAAAAGAATGAAAAGATAGGCTAGACTAGTGTTAATTTTTGTAGTACGAATCAGTACCTAACCAATTAGCTCATATTTTTGAGTTGAAATCAAAATTGGATTACGGGTGATTTGAGGTAGCAGGACAGGAACATTATTTTTATTAAGAAAGAAAGAAACAAAATTTATTCTGACAATCACAACACAAGACGAAATACCGAACAACAAAATAATTGATTCAAGACTTAAAATAAGTAAGTAGGTATGTACTACGTCATTATCCTGTGCGATGTCAGTACGATGTCAGGATATCTCAGCAGTATGCTGCAGCAAGCAAGCTGCTCTTCTGCTGATATTCTGATAGAGCCCGCTGATGAGGCCACGGATAGTCTCTAATATAAATTTAATACAATATTTATAAATATAAAACCGGATGTTTTAATGTTAGTTGAAATAATATCGATAAAATATTAGAGCTGCAAAGAAAATAGCTCGTGAAGTAGAAGAAAAGGTTTCTTATTACTTTATTGCAGAATCATGTTTCATGTTTTCAAGTAAGTATATTATAAGTACCTAATGCAATTTTTCATTTTAATTCTATTGAGTACGCAGCGCCATCTTGAACAATGGGTATTTGTTCAATCATCGAAATGCGCCTCCCCCAGTGGTGCGGTGGGGTAGCAATACCTATTTGATGTTTTATTTTGCAATAAAAGTATTGAATGCAGCTGCAGCACATTAGTTATGCTGGTGTTATATATGTTCTTTTTTATCTTTTCAATACTCCGGTTATATGAAAAAAGTTTCACTCACCATTACCTTCCGTTACTATATCCATGTCCAGTTTTAGAATACCTTTACTTTATTAATTAACAAGTAAAAGTAATTTAACTGCTCTAAATTTTACATGAGCTAATTTAGTTAACTTGAAATAGATGGCGGGAGGTCGAGATCATGTATTATTTATTTGTTGCTTTCGAGAAGTGGGTAATTAGTGCGAATGAAGCCTTTGGGTAGTTATATCAACAAGTTCTCATTTTACAAAGGAGATGAGTTTGGGTTGAAATAGATGCAGACAGCTGATTTATATACATGCATTAAAATTCGCAGCCGCCGTGTGTGGCACTACAAGTCAGCAGATTGGAATGGGATGCGGTCCTTCTTTGCGTCCTACCCTTGGAGACAGGTTTGCTTCTCGCCGGATGATCCCAATGCCGCTGCTGATTCTGTTACTGATGTGGTGCTGCAGGGTATGGAACTTTTCATTCCATCATCTGTGGTCCCCATTAGTGGCAGATTCCGACCTTGGTTCGGTTCATCCTCCAAAAAAGCTTCTCGCAGGAAGCAGGAAGCTTACCGAGTCTGGGCTGATGCGGTGGTGGCACGGGATGTAAATACCAGCGCACTAAAAAAGGAGTACAACTTTGCCTCCAGGTCCTACAAAAGAGACATTGCAAGGGCGAAGTCGAAGCACATCGGTAGAATTGGCGAGAGGCTTGAGCGTTTTCCTTCGGGAACTCGTGAGTTCTGGTCACTTGCCAAAGCTATCGAAGGCAATTTCTGTAAGCCATCCTTTCCACCTCTACACATGGGAAATGATTCGTTGGCCCACGACGCAAAAGAGAAAGCCGATCTTCTGGGCAAACTCTTTGCGTCCAACTCGACCTTGGATGACGGGGGACAAGAGCCGCCTACTATACCGCGGATCGAGGGTGGTATGCCGGATATCCGGTTCCACCAACGCGCAGTGCGTTTAGCACTTCTTTCCCTCGATATCCATAAGTCGAGTGGGTCTGATGGAATCCCTCCTGTTGTGTTGAAGATGTGCGCTCCTGAGTTAGCACCAGTTTTAACACGTTTTTTTTGGCTCTCTTACTCTTCTGGCGTTGTCCCGACATCATGGAAGACAGCATTAGTCCACTCGATCCCTAAAAAAGGCGACCGCTCAAATCCGTGCAATTACAGACCGATAGCCATAACCTCCCTTTTCTCGAAGATAAAGGAGTCCATTGTCAACTGCCAGCTCCTTCGGTTCTTAGAAGATCATCAGCTACTTAGTGACCAGCAGTACGGCTTTCGTAAGGGTCCGTCGGCTGGTGATCTTCTAGTATACCTGACACATCGTTGGGCACAGGCGATCGAGACTAAGGAGGAAGGGGAAAGGAGAAAGGGAAGCCTTGGCGGTCAGTTTGGACATAGCGAAGGCCTTCGATCGGGTATGGCACAAAGCGCTTCTTTCGAAGCTCCCTTCCTATGGGCTTCCCGAGAAACTATGCGAATGGGTCACCAGCTTTCTTGCAGACAGAAGCATAAAGGTCGTAGTAGACGGTGAATGCTCTGACTCTATGTTTATAAATGACAGCACAGGCGATACTTTCTATACCAGCCGCGCTAACACTTCTCGGGAAAACGTCATCGAGAGCCGAAACAAACTTGTGTCTGAAATTGAGACCATTTTAGAGAAAGTCTCAGAGTGGGGCAGGCTTAATTTGGTCCAATTTAATCCTACAAAGACGCAAGCTTGCGTATTCACCGCCAAAAAACTGCCGTTGGTCATTTCACCTCGTTTTGAGAGCATCCCCTTAACTGCCTCAACTAGTATTGGAATACTTGGTGTCGACATATCGAATGAAGTCCAATTCCGCGGTCATCTAGAGCGCAAGGCTAAATTAGCCTCAAAGAAGCTTGGTGTGCTCAGTAGATCGAGACGGTATTTCACTCCGGCCCACCGCCTACTACTTTATAAGGCGCAGGTCCAGTCCCGTATGGAATATTGTTCGCATCTCTGGGCAGGGGCACCCCAGTACTAACTTCTCCCTCTGAACCGCATCCAACGGAGAGCGATTCGAATCGTTGACTGCCAAGATATTTCAAACCGGCTAGACCCCTTGGCGCTGCGTAGATATGTGGCCTCGCTATGCATCTTCTATCGCATGTACTATGGGGAATACTCCGAGGAATTGTTCGGATTGATCCCTGCTGTTACTTTCCGCCATCGTTCCACGCGACAGCAGTTCCATCCACATCATGGTTGGCAGTCCACTACTGTGCGTTTCTCTAGAAACTTACTGCCTCGCACAGGGTGCGCCAAAGTTCACCTAAATTTTCAACTCCGATAATTGGAAATCCGTTGTTCCTAACCGAATGTTCTTCCTAACATTGTTCACCCTAACAATCACAATTCCTAACTACTCTGTCTCTAATGTTCATAATTCCGAAGCATTCAACTTCATAATGTCAGTAGCAATAAACATCTATTATACTTTTATTTGTTTTCCTATATTTTCTCAACATAACCTTCTTTTACACTATTATTCAAAGTCCCGCTCCAGTCAAGCAGTCAAGTTCCAGAAACGAATCGGTCCTATTCATAATTATTGGTTTAGGTTAGGTTAGAACTGTGATAAACTCCCAGTTATGGTAATTATGTTTAGGGATAAAAGCGTTATGATAAAAACAGTAGGAGTTTAATAAAAAAAAAAAATTAAAATTTTCGGAAACATGAGTGTTATGAACATCGCCGGTAGCACTACAAATAGTATGAATGAAAACTTTAGGATGAAAAATTTTAGGAAGAGTGATCATTCGGATTACAAATCATTAAGAAGAACAATTTCGGGTTAAGACTTTAGGTGAGCCAATATGGACCCCCTCGCACAACTAAACTGTGGAATGAACTGTCGCCTGCAGTATTTCCGGACCAATATGACCTTCAAACCTTCAAGAAAAGAGCGTGACTCCTCTGGTGTTGCGGGTGTCCATGGGCGGCGGAAATCGCTTATTATCAGGCGATCCGTCTGCTCGATTGCCCCCTATCCCATAAAAAAAATAATCGTTATACATACAAAAACTTACCATCATACCTGTATTCCTCGAAGGTTTAGGCAGAAGTGTACCAATAGACACCCTCAGTTCGCCGATTTGTTTAGGTCCCATGTAATAGGGGGCGATCCTATTGACATTAACCAGGCAAAATCAAACTCCAAACTGCTACTGAGAATTTAATAGAAAAACCCAATAACACTTGTTCGACCTAAGAAAAATGTACATAAGGTTCAAAAACTCGAGTAGACTAATGAGATCAAAGCTTTAATACAAAATTGGGCTAAATAACAATATTTCATTAGATATACATTTTAAGGGCTATTCTGAGGTCCAAAATTAACATTTCTGTTGACGTGGATAAGAGAACTTTGATACGGCTTGTCAATATTTATCTGTTGATCCCAAATGAATGGAAGTTAAACAAATAACGTACCTATGGGCTGCTTATTGTGTCCTTCGAATTGTAAAGTCAACAGGGAGGACTGCTGTGGAACCTGTAGCTAATCGAATATGATAATTTATAATTATTTATTTCTATAGTAACACTATGGGTTAAAATAAGAAAGGGGTGAGGGTAAATATGTAAAATAAGTCAATGTTGCCGAACAGGTAACATAAACATAAGTTGTTCCATACCTGGGCACTGAAACACCTGATCTACGCTGGCGAGTGACTTATAGCAGTCTTTAGGGGGCAACTATTTCTTTTTATTGAAAGGGGAAGAAAAATTACAGCTCTATCGAAGGGTCGTAGGGGCTGCGACATTGCCCTGTAATATACGTATTATTTTTATTTGATATAAACTTGTTAGGATTGTAAATTTAAAGGTTACCGAAAATGATTTCTATTTGTAATATTTAAGTACCAAGCCAACTACAATTATTATAAAAGAGTCCACGTTTTAAGACGATTTAATTGATGTTCCTGATATAGAATGACAAAAGAATTTTAATATATACCTGATACATAATTATTAATTATAATTATTTTTACTTCACCTGCTTGGAAAGTGACACTGTCTTGTTACTTATACCTGGGGAGTAAGAATCTCTTTACAGCCTTTAGGGTCGTAAAGTTGTATGAAAATCCATTATTAAAGTGTTTTAGTTTTTTTTTAATACAGATATAATATTTAATGTCGACAAGAAAACAAAGGAATGCAAAATTATAATTTCGCACAAAACCTTATGAAATAAATGCAATTTTGTTTAAATTATAACTACAGAGGTTAGCAGCAGAATATTGATAATTAATTAAAAATAGAAGTTTAGAAAATGCGCGCGCTTTAGTGGGGTTCTATTAAATTTTATTTTTCGTAGCTTGCACAACATTAGGTAATTATTAGTGAATATTACATAGTAAGTATGACTTTGGGGTCATGAACTATATATAGTACTTCTTTTTATTTTCCTTGTAGGTGAAATAAAAAGTACTTACACGCGGGGAAAGTAAACATTACAAACTCGCTTGGTTTGCGGCCTTCGCAAGCTGGGGCCTCAAAATGCACACTCGTTAGTAATGTGTCGCCTTCTCCCCTTGGGGTACAATCTACCAATAATATTTTTCTACTTTCTTTCTTTTGGATCTGTAATTTGTATCTTGACGGGTTCAAATAAATATGAAAAATATCTGTGGTCTCCAAATATCACAAATAAAAAAAATTATTGCCAATATCCAAAATATTAATAATAAAATAAAATGAAAGAATACGTATAAAAACTTAAATTCACCACGATGAACCCTACACAGGTTGATAAAATGAAATGGCGCCATCAAATTAGTAAGAAGCCGTAGCCTCGAAGATAGCGGATATAAAAGCGGCAGCGATTTCATTAAGAGTGTGAAAATATTATTAAGAGTCTGTAGTATATATAATTGGTATAACCTCGATTCCCGCTTATTTCGAACCATGTGTTAATGGGTTCCCGGACTGCTGATCACGAGGTCGTGGGTTCGATTCCCACAGGACACAAATACTTATGTGATGAACATTAAGTGTTTGTGTTTATCTGGGTGTTTGATATAAAAATTAAGTATGTATTTAAAAAAAAACTATATAATTAAGTATAAATAAATAGTATTATATCCATTGTCTAGTACCCATAGTACAAGCTCAGCTTAGTTTGGGACTAGATAGTGTTTGTGTGAAATTTTCCAGAAATATTTATTTATTTATAAAGGAATAGGTCGATATTGCATATATTTAAACGACTTCAAAAAGAAGGAGGTAATATATTCGACTGTATATTTATATTGTTTTGTATCCAATTAAATCATGATGTAAAGCTTTTGCCAGGTATAGGGAAATATTAAGCTATTTTCATATGGATTGCATCAGCCTAATTGATTAATATTTCGTTTCAGGCAGGATTAAATGGCGGCTAGCGAACAGGAAACAATCCATCAGAGGTATACAAATATTGCGATATTCTCGGTTAAATTGGAATTAAAATGAAACTACACTTTACTATCGCATCAATTTTTTTTTTCGACGATACAACGGAAGAGATTCTATAATCTTCATATGTATTTTTTTACGTATGTGGTGAACATACGTAAAAAAATATGATTAAGATATATAAATATATATCTTAATCATATTACGGAAATATCTTTACTGTCAATGGCAATCTCTTTAATTATTATTTTTCCTTTTCTGTTTAGTAGACTGTATTAATTTAATTAATTTAATGGTACACATCAAACTGCATTGCTCTCATGTAAGTCTGACAATAATGTTTTTTAATTTATCAGATATTACTGAAATCGTTATTGTGATTATATATATATTTTTTTCTTATTATTTAATACTTTAACTCCTTAAAATGTAAATGTGAGTACTTTGTAATCTAAATATACATACTTAGCTTTGAACAGTCTGGTGGCTTTGAACCTTTTTTTATGTGACCTACGCAAATGTTCTTCTGATCTGGTATCGTCGTGCGACGGGTTGTTGAGCTCCCTAAATTATGGTTGAGCTACACAATGACTGATGCATGCGTGCCGTCAGTTAGGACTGGTCTACTCAAAGCCGCTATGGCTCTTTCTTCAAAAGGCCATTTCAGACTTTGCTCTACATTGTAAGACACATATTTTGTTACTATACATTGTCTGGACTTTAAAAGAGACTATAATTCTCTGAGTTTGTTTCGGCGTTTCTTCTCAGAGGTCGTCAGCTAGGAAATGCCGGAGCCATCTAGCTAAAAAAATATTTTAAAGTTATTTAGAAAAGGAAAAATACGACCGCGGGCAGGATTCGAACCTGCGTCTTCTGGTTAGGTACACCAGACGCTATGACCACTAAGCCACCGCGACACCTACCCATCAGGTCGAATTTTTCCTTCACATACTGAATTTACGTCTTTATGGTGACGTCAGTAACACCTATTGAAATGCAAGTATTTGCTTTAAAAAAATTATTTAATTATTTTACATATTTTTTAAAAAATATGTAAAATATTGACTTGTAAAAGTGTAAAATAAATATCATTTATCTATATAAAATAAATATTTTATATAGATATTTCCGTCTTTCATGAACCGATTTTAAGAATTATTTTTGCTTTGGGTCCGGTTCCAAAATGGTTAAAAAGGTGGTTGAAAAGTTAAGTAAAAATACTTTAAATAGAATTGTTAGAAGTAACAATCAAAATAATATTAAGTTTTTTAGGATTATCACCGATAGAACGCAGCTTGGCGTAATTCTGTGTCGTCACGAGATTTTCCAATTACTGAGGCCGTAAAAGGTTTTGTTTGCATTTATGGTCGAGTGTACCCTTCAGGTTACTTTCTGTTAGCCTTCCTTGTTTGTTCTTGACCTTTGTTCTTTGTATTGATACGTACCATATGTACTATGGTCAAACGCCTGTTCGATGTGACGTGAATGGTCACGGGACTACTCTATGCTTTGGTCAGTTAATCAGCTGTCATCAGAATTGCGATCCATTCGATTCCATTCCACATTCAATGCTTCCAATCTTCTGGATGCGTAGAGACTGGCAGCATTGAATGTGTATTGGCCTTACTTGAGTTAACATTTCAATGCCCTATTTATTAGATAGGTAGTTAGTTATTTTTTCTTTAAAAATACTGTTCTCTAGCTCGGAGGAACCAGTCCTTTGGGGGACAGGACCAAAGGACTTACACCAAAGATATGGATTCTAATCTATATCTGTGATATACACAAAGTTCAATTAATGTATGTACGGATTCGGGACAAATATCAGTGGATTCAACAATCAATATTTCTCTCGGGTTTCGACAAGACTCGACGCAATGGTAATAGCCAGGTGCCACCGAACTTACAGTCTTTGTAATAGTTTTTTTTTAAGTCAGTACGAGTCCTATATACCTTCCCGGGTGGCAAATAAAAATATATATTTACGTGACGTTTATAAATTAATCATAAAAAAAATGTTAATGACGGGTATACAACTCTCAGGCCTATATAATTGTCTGTAGGTACTTATTCCACGAGAAATGTCTAAAAAGAAAATAGTTACGAAAATATAATAATAATATTACGAATATTATTATTCTTTTCAGATTACTTAGAAAATATTTATTTCTAGGATGTTTCAGAATATTAGTAGAGTTACTAGATTAGTACCTAGATTCAGGTGGAAGTGCTATTTAAGAATCCAATGAATAAGAGTTTTTTTTTAGAGCGCTATCGTGTGGTGCTGTAGTACGAAAATTTTCATGACACGTTGATTTCTTAGAAAAGTAGTTTTATTTCAATGTTTTCATGACACGTTTCTATATACGGCATATGGCCCTTGTATCGTAGTCTTTGCAGCAACGCATATTCCCAAAATACATTTCATTTTTAGGTGACCGTAAACACAGAGTTAATTGAAAATGTCTCCTGCGGCGTTAGTTAAAAAAACCTTGTCACAGTACCGTGTCACGTCTGACGCCGAACCGCAGGGGAGGATATTCAGGTAAATTCAATATTATGTGGTCAGATGTAAAACTTGCCACCCGAATTTGTACCACATGGCAGTAGGCATTGAGTACATATTTGTGTTGTATCAATATTAAAATTGATACTCATTTTCCGAAATAATAAAAGGTTATTGTAAGCGAATGCAAGTTACTGGGACTGGACTTAATGTAGGAACTTGATGATAGGTTCTGTAATGTTTGTCCGCAATGTGATCGATGTGGAGGAAGTTGTGCTCATTAAAATGTTTTACAACAGAGTTTTTTCTTATCATACTTAGGTAACACGAAGGTTCCAAAATTACAACAAGCATATAGCTGGAGCCTATAGACGCTAGCAACGCCAGTTGATACCGCCGCGTTTTCATCTTGAGATATCAGCAGTTAGGAAGTCTCATTTGCCTCGTAAAATTCAGTGGTACAACTACATTAAAAAAACAAACAAATGACCCAGAGGCAAGCTTAATATTAATCAATTTTATTTTATGATTTAAATTTGTATTATTTAACAATTACATTTACATGTACTAAATATTTTAATTAAATTGGATATGAATATGAATAATAATATGATCTAAAAGGGATTTAAGTAAATGATATTTGAATTACTCTTAAAATAGGTACCTTAAAGTTAACACCGGTCGTATTAAAAATAAAATTAGCATGATAATATTTGAAACTATACGTATTTGTAGGAAGATTAGGATTGCCATGAAGTGGGTGCCGAAGAAAAATCGTTGACGCCAAGGCAGTCCAAAGAAACGCTGACGAGACGAACTGAATGTTTTTATGATAATGTAGAAAGTTATGGAGATTTTTTTTTTACCAACAGTGGTATAGTATTTATTTGAAAATACTAAATGTAAAAATGAATAAAATTTTGACTTACACCG
Source organism: Acronicta alni (assembly GCA_964056405.1). Taxonomy (NCBI): domain Eukaryota; kingdom Metazoa; phylum Arthropoda; class Insecta; order Lepidoptera; family Noctuidae; genus Acronicta; species Acronicta alni. The sequence goes on from OZ043913.1 coordinate 11,488,461, forward strand.
AATAAAAAACACATTTGCCTACTTTTGAACTATAGTCATGGCTATTATAGGTCTGCCACTACAGTATGGAACAAAATCCAGACCCCACTTATTATTAAACGGATGCGTAACATACTGACGAACGTATATTTATATTGTTCTTTATCAGAATATTTTCTGAGCTAAACATTAATGGTAGTGGTAGTCGGCAGCTTGATATACTGCACAGGGTTCACTCGTTAAGATTTTTTCATGCACATTGTCATAGATTGTCATTTTATGCAGGCATTTAATTAACCTCAGCGTAACGCGGGCCTTTAAATTTAGCTATAAAATCTCAGAAATAAAAAGAGATTATCTATCAATTATTGTTAAACAAATCTCGATATATACGCAGACGTGCAAAAAAGGAAATTTATTATACTCCATAACTTTCTACATAATAATACCATTCATGTTTATTATGTACAGATAGAAAATGGCAAGCTGTGGTGCATAACTACACATATAAAAATTAATCTCTATTTCCCTTGGTCATCGCATCACGTGTGAACTGATGAAACAATTTTGCTAATTCAATTTGTTGTGTTAATTATTGTGAGAAGATTCTTATGAAAGAAAAAAAATTAAGACATTTTGCAGAAAATTAGAAAAATTTAAAAACTACTTTCACGTATATTCCACGCAGACGAAGTTGCGGGCAGAAGCTTGTTAAACTATAATAATTAAGTAATGTCAATTTCATAATAATCTGCAAATAAAAGTGTCACATACATCGCACAGATACAACAACTGTTTCGACCAGCAACTCACCATACGAAACATGTAATGTTATGCATGCGTACCTCGCCGCGGGAATCGGGTAGACAGGCGCGAGTCGATGATTTCCCGGGCGGGCGATTCACGCCACAGATCGTTAACGTGACGTCACGTCACTACCGCTCATACAACGTGAGCCACACTTGAAAATAACATAACATACCATCACAACCTTACCTAGTCACCGAAGGGTTAGGCAGGGGTGTACGTACCAATGTACACCCACAGTTCGCCGGTTAAGTCCCATTTAATATTTTGCGAACCTTTACAATACAAACTCCGAGCTGCTAGGGAAAATTTCATAGAAACACCCGATAACACTTGGTTCGACCTGGGAATCGAACCTAGAACCTCTAGCATAACAGTCACGCTTAGGACCACTAGACTAACCCGAATATAATTTTATGAAATAAAAGCCTTCACTCTTTGTCGGTGTCTTCACTTTTTGACAAAAGCTAGAGTAACATTACAATTTTTAAAGATATTAATTTTAGCGAAAGATAATTCTCTGTCATCCAGGATTCAAACCTGCGTCATTCCGGTTAAATACACTGCCACTTTGGGATCGAATATTTCTTACACTAAAATGTACATCATTAAAAATGAGCATGTTTTAATGCTTAAAACATAGCACACATACACAATTGTTTGTTTATTCTGTCTACAATATTTCATTTCACATGTTAATTAACAGTATAATTAAATCCTTTTTTAGTCTCCAGTCTCCAACAGCTCTCTGCAATGTTTTTATAACAAAACTAAAACACCAATTCATTTCTTAATTACAGTGATGCCTTTTGCCTTGAGGGTACGCACCTAAGTGCACAAGGAGGTTCGTTGTAAGCTACGTCTGAGCTCATAGATATATGGAGAAAGCCTTTATAAAATATGTGCCTCAATAATGTGTGTGACTTTTAACTTAATTAACATTATGCTGCTTTTAAAACTGCGATGCAAATAAAAAGTGTTGTAAATTTGAAAGCTTTGTTCCACGTTATGTCAGATTGTGTATTATGCCCGTTGCACCGTGGGCGAGTTCCCAAATAGATGATCCTTAGAGGATAGAATGTGAAATGAATTTTCAAATGTTGTATGCGTACACACGTTGTTTTAGCTAGGTTGTCCTTTTAAGGAATTATTGGTAACAGCCCGGAATATTGATGTATGTTCGTCAAATGGAATTATGAAATTCGGGTTAGTCTGCAAACTAACTGCTACGCTAGCTGAGGTTCTAGGTTCGATTCCCAGGTCGAGCAAAGTGTTACTGGGTATTTCTATGAAATTTTCAGTAGCAGCCCGGAATATTGATGTAGGTATGTTCGTCAAATGGAAATAGACTCGCTGTCTATTAGAAATAGTAGTAGGTTTATGGGATTGCCAAACTTCAAGTAAAAACACTTTCAGACTTTCACATGTGACCTATGTGAGAGTGTATTAACTAGAATTTCATACTCGATCTAGGGTACAAACATAAAGTACATCTTAGGGTCCAAACCCTACTTGTACTTTAAGACAGCAGTAAAAATCTAAACGTTTTGTAAAAAGGCGCTTAGCAACTATAATATCCACTCAACCGTAACCATATCGATAAATGCAAGATTATTTTTTCTAAAGGTTTTAGAACATTGCTCGGTCGCCGAATAAAATGCTAAAGCGTTCAAAGCATTTATTTTGAATTAAATGAGCAAAGTCAAAATGCTTAGTTCAAAACCTAATTTAAGTGTGACGAATCTAAATGCCTTTTTTTAATAAGGCTATACGTAATTGCGTCGCTTCGGTATTTAATTTCAATCATTCGGTTGGTTTGAATTCAATGCGCAGAAGTTAATCATAGATAATTTTTTAGTATCATGAATTTTGCTATACCTATACATTAAGTGTACATAATTTAGCAATTACAATAAGAATAAAATTTACCGAACAGATAATACATTAGGATAATTATATTAAGAAATTATTAGTATTTTATTTTTTATTAAAGAGGTAGGCAAGCGAGCAAGCGGGTCACCTGATGGTAAGTGATCACCGCTGCCGATTGACACCCACAACACCAGAGGGGTTGTAAGTGTGTTGCCGGCCTTTGAGATAAGAATAGGCTCGCTTCTTGACGTTTGCCATGTCGTACCGGATCGGAAATACCTCCGCTGGTAATTGATTCCACAGAGCACTCGTTCGCAGATTAAAGTTTCTTGAGAAATGCACGGTGGTGGACACCCATTCATCCAGGTGAAATGGATTTACCCTATTATGGAAATGTTAATGATGTCAGTCTATGTATGTAATGTATGGATGTTCGATAGTAGCTCAAAAATTATTTATGAGGGGATTGATTTGTGTTATTACAGTAAATTTCACTCGAAATAACTGGAAAAAAAAACAATAATAAAAATTATCGCCTACGAAATTGGGACGTTCTTACTACCAGCACCATCTCTTCGAGCCTCGAAATAAATGTCAAGAAGTATAAAAATAAAAATCGACAAACATAATGTAATAATAAAAAAACATAATAAGATACATAGTGTAGCATTCAAATCTGTTACATTGGTCTGCTTACTTATTTACTCTTACTTAAAAAAGTGCAATTTTGGTCAGAAATTAGAATTATTCAGTTTTTACTTCACATGGCCGGAAAGTGACATATCACTACCGGGAAATCGTATGAAAATCCATTTATAACATGTTTTTTTTAAATGTAGATAAATATTGAAATAAGATAAAGCAAAGGAATAATGCAAAATTTGAATTTCGTACAAAAATCTTAAATGCTAGTTTGCTTAAATTATGATAACAAACCTTTATGGTAGAGGTACGTGATACAGAAAATTCAAAAAATGAATTTGTAATAAATCGGATAAATTTAATATAAAAATGTACACTCTTATTATTGGTAACATTTTACATTTATTGTGATATCAATATGTATAACTAATTGAGATATTACGAACGCAGTAATAATGACATAGGGCAAGTATATAAATAAATATCATAATGTATTTGCAATATCATTATGTAAACCACATACTTGTAAGAAATAATATGATTATAACGTTCATTTTATTTATAAGCAAGTATTGTAATAATGAAGTAATTAGGTATTTTTTTAATTGCCCAGTTACATAACCCTCTCACTTTGAGAGGAATCACAATCCTAGAGGCCATAATTAAAGTTGTGAGCAGTGAGAAGAGTTATTTTGCTACAAATATTAGGTACATAGCGTCGATACACATAGAAACACTCTTTAAAGATAGAAATGAAATTATGTTCCGGTGTTATTAGTTTACCAGTTACTCTGCTGTAACTACACGCGGGCCCGATCACGGCAGGCGCAGGAATTCAATCACAGCAGCAATAATTACATCACTAGTCAATAAACAGATCACCGGGGTGAGTCCCTCAACTAACCTGTGCAAGCTAAAATTCATATTGGCTAGATAGATAACTTCGTTGACGTAGACATGGCGGCTACATATTATACTTATTATGACTCTTATGAACATTATGATAAGAAAGATTATTGTAATTCAAAAGCTATCAATCATAACAGATAATTAATTAGTTGCTTCGGTATATTCTACCTTATTATAAGATAATTATAAAAAAAAAACTCTTTTAGTAATAAGACATTAGAAAGTTTAGTATATACCTACATAATACAAGAGACAACAGTGATTCCAATTATGTAGATGTGTAACCAATGATTTATTTCAGAACAATGTCTTAAAACTAACGTCATTAAATAAAGTATTCATATATTTTCAAGTGTCAAACATTTTGGAATTTGAGTGTTTCATAAATAATGACTTTTGGAATAATTTCTACAAACTAAAACTCGAAAAATTGGTCATTCCTCGGTAATATTTCATGTAAAACGTTAAGAATAAAATCAAAAACAAACTCGGGGGCATCGGGTGACCAAACAAAGTCCAAATGTCCGAAATCCTCTGCTTTAACCACGTGGTGGATATTGACGTTTTGAAGTAAAGGTAATAATGTTTGTATATCTGATACTGTGGCCAGCCAATCTGAAGGAGAGCTGAACATTGCTATCGGCAAAGTCACTTGATTCAAATTATACGTTGGAGGAGTACTGTTGCCATATTTTCTCAAATTATCAGTTGCCCCGTAATCGAACATTTCGAAGTATCCGCTTTTCACTAACTGCACATAATGTATAATTGTCTTCACGGATCCACCAGCAGGCACATGGTTCAGTATATCACTATAAAGCCATGGATCCGGCACTTCTTTACCACCATTTGCTATCAATAATAAAGGATTTAAACATGAATGATCATCTCCTTTACAATATTTTTCAATTATTTGTTGTGGTAACTGCCCGTCTGCTAAAAACTCCGACTGCCCTAAGAAATTTAGTGAATTCTGACCATTTCTTCTATAGAATTCCGCTAACGCTTTTATGGGACCTTTGACGTGATACATAAATGCCAATGGTGCTAAAAGAATACCAGACCTCAAAATATAATTGTATTCCGGTGCAGTTGTTAAAAGTACAAACAATGCTGTAGCTCCCATGGAATGTCCTATGAAGTTGATTTCCGCATTGCGCGTCATTTCACTTACATATCTAATAAATGCAGGCAAATCGTATACACCCATTTCATGCCAAGAAAAATCCCAAAAGTCGTGCCTGCCTGTATTCCTATTTGTGTGTATTCGTGAGTATCTGTTGCCTCGTGCGTTTAGTAGCCACACATCAAAACCGTTATCAGACAATAAATAAGGAAGAGCTCTTTGTTTGCCTAACAGAAGCCAATCTTCAGCACTTCCAAGCAGGCCGTGATGTATTAATACTACTCTATTGCTAATTTTCTCCGAGTCTGGGACTATCCGTTGCATTGATAACATATATCCGTCGGCAGTGAGCACCGTATGTGACTCTGATCTATATCCGTGTGATGTGATCAACTGTTGCGCACTGGTTTCAGGCCTCACTTCAAATTCTCGGTACAGTGTGCGATTTTTAATTAACTTGGGTCCTCTAAGTGAATGTTTTACTGACTTACTAGTTGGGTATCCAGGTCGAATAGGCTCTTTTTTCTTGTTTAATTCTTTAAAAAATACTTCAAAGGCACTTTTCACACGTTTTCTCTTTTCTTCAATGGCCTCAGATTTTACGCCGAAGAAGTGTTTAATTCTGGCAATAAAATTGCCGAATGATTCAAACATGGAACTTCCCCTTTCATCTCTAATTAATTCGCCACGACGTCGATAGTCTTCAATCGCACTCGCGCCATTTGAATTTAAAGTCAAATATAACAAGACAACACACAAAAACAGTTTATTTATCATTTGGACAACCGTCAACACGCTGAGAACTGTGCCAAATGGCCGCGCGTATATTTGTGATGTATAATCGTATTCCAGGGCAAAGGACAATAGACTTAATATTCAATAATAATATAGAATATTTATCAAAACAATTCTATTTTCAAATGAAACAATATTTGGCTTTTGTCTAGTGAGAACGGAGATAGTGCGTGTCTTATTAAACATAGCTATTCAAAACTTCACTTGTTATTGAAAACCAAAATATGTAATACCTACCTACATCTTATAGATGTTTATAATAAAATCATACACACGGTATACGTTGGATTAGTTGAGATGATGTAACTCTTATTAATCTTGCGTCAATTATCAAATGAAACAAATATTTTCAGCCGGTACTGGTATCTGTTATTTTAAAACAGAAAAAGTGAAATCGTTTACCTTAATTATAATCGTTGATAGGTTTTATACAACAACAATAGTAGGTACATATAGGTATATTATAAATTATTATTAAAAATAATTTCATATTGAAATAAAACTATACTAGATAAATTGATATTAATCCCGACGTTACGCTGTAAAGTGTCCGGTTATATATTTATATTTCTGTCAAATATTCGCGTAGGTGTCAGAAATCAATAAATCATTTTACAGATTATACACGAACAAACATATTTAAGCAATATTATTATTTAATTAAAAACTGGAAGTAAAACATCAATCAAGTATCCGTCTTATTGATTCCTTCAGATCAAACATGTGGGCATAACCGTAAACAACAATTTAATAAGCGTGAAATATATACACCACCACAACTCCTCGCAGAAGTTGGTAGATGCTGCTGTATAGCGAAGGTAAATCCATAGCCATCGACTTCGAGTAAGAAGCGAGAAGAACTCCTACCCTTTGATGGGTTCCTGTACTGTTATGGTCGTATGGCAAGTGGAGGCAAGCGCGGCTTAGTCTGTATGAGATCGACATACCCTGTCAACTTATTTTTTATTTTTTATTACGTAAAATTCTCATGAATGGTCCGTCTCCGCCTCGCACCAACTAAAGACCGCACTTTCCTTCACTTGCCTTATAGTCAAGGCCATGGATCCGTGCCGGCCATGCGACGGCCACGATAGGCTGTGGCCGTCGCAGTTGCTGGACCCCGTCAATACCCTGCCACCTCCCCAAAAGGCAGAGGATACAAAAGGATTTACCGTATAACAAAAACATATAATAGTAATAATGTATTTATGTATATATAATTATTTGGTATGTATTTAAATGTATAACAAACTAAGTTAGTTATTTATAACTAACTAAAAACTATAAATAACTAAGTAAAATTTGTTTTGTCAGTCCATGGATCCTAAGGTTGCCTGGAAGAAATCGCTGATCGCGATAAGACCGCCTCTTGTATGTTTTTCTGTATAGATTATGTTTTGTAATTTGATACATCGGTGTACAGTAAAGAGTATATTAATATAATATGTACATTGTACATAGTTTACGGGTATTTTTTAAGCTTCAATTATAATGAATACTCCGGGATACTTGTCCGATATACAATCTAAACTTCAGCCGACTTCAAACCTAACAGACAGAAAAATGATATTAAAACGATATACCAAATATCTATTATCATTATGCTCTTACAATGGAGACATACACTATACATCACATGCTTGTGAATTATGATTCGAAGGTGCGGACGAAGGATAGATAATCGCTATTTGCGCCTCGATATCAGTACCTAGTCACGTCAACAAACAATCATAAACCACAGAATGCTGATACAAACAGCATTATGTAGTTTATTGTAAAATACCTAGGTATATTAATATACTAGCTCTTACCCACTAATTCGTACGCGTAGACTTAATAACAGAAAATCTCTCAGATTGATTTAACTGGATTAAAAGTACTCTATATGCTAAAATGCTGGTTAATATCAAATTTCATGGAAATCTGTTAAGCCAATCAGAATACTAGGATGAGAAGGAAATTCCAGAATGTTTTTCAGGAAATATCGTATAGCGCACCTATTGGGTAAATAGCTTAGATTATAACCGATTCAGTTTCCCTTTTCAGATTCAACTTCATGTTTTACTCAGTAATATAATGCTGATCATAAACTATATGTTTACTAAGTTTCATGCGAACCGGTTCAGCCGTTTTTGCGTGATTGAGTAACAAACATCCAAACTTTAATAATGTTTATGATGCAAATTGATGTGTATATGAATTGTATGATAAGCAGAATTCTTAACTTTACAGGTACTAACTTAGGGAAAGGTTTAAATTCTACTCGTTGCAATTATGTATTTTTTTCCCATTTGCCTTGGTTGGACTAGGATTTTTTTTATATCACTAAGGTGGCAAAAAAGCTTACCATCCACCTGATGGTAAGAGATTACCGTAACCTATAGACGCTTGTAACACCAGGGGTATCACTTGCGCGTTGCCGACCCTGCAAAACGAAAGAAGTACAGTTCGGTTGGCAGTATAAGGGTCAAAGTGGGGGAGCACTTTGACCCTTATACTGCCGACCGACTGCCATCACAACTTTTCCTCGCGGAACACTGGCAACCTCGCTCACCGTAACACAACATAGCTCAAACCAGTGCTATTTCACTTCGATTTTCTGCAAGGCGGAGGTACTTCCTCAGTCAGGCAGCTACAATTTGAGTGGAATTACTCCCACTATGCCCTGTCTCTCTTAGTTTACAGAATAATAAATTCCCAACATGTAAGTAGTATGTAGTAGTCAAATATTCCCTTACCAAGAGAGAGGAAAATTTCCAGTTCAAAGGCGTTACGAGAATTCTTGGAATAATAATAACACTAAATCTTATTCAGTTCACTAAATTGGGTATTTTAACTTTATGCTAATACTAACAGTAGGATTTTTTTTAACTTAGCATATACAAACATTTTAAAATATTTGACAGTGACCCTAGACGGCCAGAGTTGCAGTTTACTCATGTATAAATCAAACCGTGTGATTGTCTACTTTGGGAGCTGTGTAGGTGGATTACGAACAAAGGATGAAGATGTTTAAAGTTAATAAAATAACACTTAGCAGGATACGCTATATGCGTAGTGTGTAATTAATGTTAGTACACGTGGTGTGTGCATGTTTGTGTGCGTATGTGTAGGTACCTATCAGTGCACGTGCGTGTAGTAAATTACGATTGAATTCATTTTTTGTTGAGTTTTATAGGAGTGTCGTGATGAACCATTTTTTGATGGACACGTAGCTAACCGTTCGAGTACCTGGTGTGATTGTATGTTCCTATCCTAACCTAGGTATACTGGAATGTATGGCACATTGTGTTGCCGTGTCCGACAATTCCAATTGATATTCCACATATACGTACAGAGCGTTTTGCTTCATCCTCTATCATGTGAACGGCCAGAAAGGAAGTGGAATTCTCTGCCAGCTGCTGTTTTTCCCGTTTCATGTCATATAGGAACTTCAAGGCGAGAGTGAATAGGAATTATTTGAACTTGCGCGCTACATCCTCGGCAGCATTGTCTCCTATCACTAGGTGAGGTACTGACAAACGCACTCAAATGATTAGTTAAACAAAACAAAGTGTTTCACTAAAAGTGCACATTTTAGCCCGCCAAACTGATCTTTAATAGCAACAGATATATTTCCGAAAACAGAAGTGGAACAAGAGTGTGAGTTTGTCAGGCGCTAATGCGTCGTCGTCGGAATGAACTGCACTATATTATCAGCCCTTTCAAATAATTCGAATGAACGACACATACACAACGTTCTTCATAAAATTTAAATAAATACCTAGTTTTTTGGTTGTCCTTTTTTTTTTTAATATATTGACAGTTTCCAACTAAGAGCGACCCGTTTATAATTTCTGTTTCCCAAATCATTGAAAAAAAAATTACTCAGGACAACAATACTTTTCTTAAAACAAAATCATTTATACGCCTGCCCAATGATTATAATACCTCATAAATGATATGTAACAATTGAGTTTCATTAGTTACTAGCCGGAACAGTGTTTTAATTATTTAGTCAGTATGAGTTCGACATTGTGAGAATAGGAGATGAAAGATGTTTGGCCACTTGATACGACTCGACGACTACTTTAGAATTATACTTGAAGATAAAATTGAAGGAAAACGATGAAGGGGAAGACCTAGACGAAATTTTGTGGAACAAGTGAAAGAAAGGGTGGGGATCGAGTCGTATCAAGAGGTGAAACGGAAAGAAGATAGAGAACAGTGGCGATAGCTCCACCGACAAGAGCTGAGCTCTTAAATTGAAGAAGAAGAAGAGTTCGACATCGAATCTTTAATTTTACAGAACTTTACCATCATACCTATATTCCCCGAAGGCTTATGCAGAGGTGTATTAATACTGTACTAGTACTAAATGTATAGGTACGTCCCATATAACAGCGGGTTATATAGCCAATTGCCATTTAATCAGGTACCTACAAATCCAAACTACGAGCTGTTACTGAGAATTTCATAGAAAATCAACCACTTGACTAATAAAGCAGTCAAACATTTAATAATTAGGATTTTATTTTTATAGGGACGGATGTGTAGATTTCTTTGAGATTTTCATTATGGTCTCCATTATAAGTTGTTCAAAATGATGAGCTAGAGTTTACCTTTGTTTGACGAGTGTAGATTAACAACCTTGTGTGTTAAATACATTTTAACCTCACCCTGAGTACTTATTACTATTAGAACAACAATAAAATAGATCGTTGCGTTTTTAAAGAAGAGAATATTTTCAAAAATCCAATTTAAGTCATATATTGAAAACGACCTCCATGCCAAGACCGATAAAATAAGTTCCTTAAATTGTAAAATTATTAATTTTGATGTGCAATAAATAATATTCTATTTTTGCTGACTATTGAGTGTTTAGAAACGGATAATCCAGCTGTGAGTAGTGCATTCCTAAGCCTAATTTAATTCCTAGGATACCTATTCGAAGTATTAATTATGCTAGCCATCAGGCTTTTAGATATATTCGGCTGCATCTTGTCTCTCTAAATCAAATAAAGTGAAAGTTAAAAATAAAATCTGGTGAGACTGGAATACGAATAGTAAGGAAAACCTAAGAGGATGGTGATTGCATGCTTTCAGTTAGGTTTACCAGCCTAGAGCTTCACCAATTTGATTTGTAGGAACTGTAGAAGTGATAGACTGTTGGTATTTTGTTTTTGTATGGAAAGCCCTGATGGGAACCCGAGGAACTAAAATTGCCATACAACGAAGTATTCTTATATATTTATATATAATGTAATATACAAACATATTTGAAACATTTTTTAATGACAGTCCTTAATAATATAATTTTGGTTTATTGCAGGTGTAATACTAATGTGTTGTAATGATTGAAACGTAAACAACAGGAGGAAAGGTTTAAAAATGAATTAGAATCGTTCCTTGTCGTCTTTCTCGTCTCCATCTTTAATGTTCATCTAAATGGTTAGACGTGTCTCTTGAGGTAATAGAGTGTATTGTATTAAACGATCGTTTTGTTGATCCTGGGTGTTGTATACAAAGACCATAGCTCCATAATAATATCATTCTTTTATATTAATATAATATTATAATTATAACCATATAGGTACATTAATGTTATAATCATTGGTTGAAGTACTATAGAATTGCCTACCTTTAAGGTTGAAAGTCATTTCAGACAGACGTTCTCGTTCAAATCGGAAATATGGCCCTCCATAAGTTTATCTGGTACAATTTCATCTGATAGAGGGCAGAGTATTCGCGTAGGCATTCATTACCAACAACATATTTTAATCTCGGAACATATCCTGAATTGCGTAGCGGCTGCATTCTGCAACCATTTTGTGCACGGTAGCCATCTGGCCACTGCATACCATTGTATAACATGCCATCGCAATGTGCAGTTAATAAGTAATTTTTACAATTACGTTGTCTACCTGATGGGCTACAAATACTGTTTTTAATGAATCATGATTATGATTCACAGTAGAAAATACCAACGGATGACTGTAGGTTCTAAATTGGAATTGATGCTATATAAATTGCTCAAAGTACTTTTTTAATTCGATGATCTCTCGTTCATCCTATGTGGGTACCTGAGCTGCAGTCAACGATTTATTTAAACAATCTGCAAGGTTAGGTGCTTGTTGCGGTCAATCTGTTGATGGGTGATCATTCTTAATACATTGAGACCCCGTCGTGCCCAAAAAGCCTGACATAAAAACATATATTATAATCTTTATAGCAACTATGTATTAATTAACAATTATGTAGGTGTTAAATATTATTATTTTTTTAAATAGTTACCTACGGAACAGAATCGTTTTTCAGCAACCACCTTCAGTCCTATTTAAAACAAGCTATTACATATTTTTTTAATTTCTTTTGGTATTTTGATATAGATAAGTCCACACAAACGAAATTAATTACAGTATTTCGGAAACAGGGAAGTTTTTGGAACTCTATTCAAGACTATCCTTGGGGCAATCCATGCTATAGTGACAACCGGGGAAAACTCCGAAGCGACCATGTCCGTAGAGTACCTGCGTCTGCTGAAAACTGAATGCGTCGTGGTGCCTATCAAACTACACCTCCATGACGGGGCTTACCGCCATTATCGTAAGAAAACCTGAAAGCCTGAGAGATAATATGACGATGGCGTGTAAAAATCTGCCAAAGCACAAGCATTTTAGTCTATTCCGAGACATGATTGGTGCATATCAGATTTTGCGTAAAGGGTCCGATTCCCGCACGGATCTTATTGTCTAGTCTGTACGTACTACTTAGTTTCACGTGTAACTGTTTATATATTTGTGTTTGAAAAAGGTACAGGAGAAAGTCTTAGTTTGAGGCAAGGTTTTAATTCATCAATCTATTACTGTCAAACAGCTAGGTGCGTGCTAACATGGCTTTGGATACCATTACTCGAGGAGTCAATCTCATTTGCGCTGGTTGGCAGGCTTCCCAAGCCCTTGAGTAGATCAGGCATGTGGGTCCTTCCTTCCTTCTCATGATGTTTTCCTTCACCAATTAAGTGAGTGAATTAATTGAGAGTGAATGGATGCAAAAAGTCCTTTCTTTATCCTTGGTTTAAGACCTATGACTTGGTAGTCGAATTTAATTACAAAAGGCTATCACAGCTTTTTAATGATTGAAAACTTAAATGCATGAATCAGGTGGTCGACATTATTTTTTTTAATTAACCCTTTTATTTTGGATTCGTATTTGCATCAGAATAATTCTTTGACAGCAAATTAAAATAAAGAATTTTCAGTTGAACAATGTACCTACCCCGATTCATGTTCTCCGAATGGCATAAATGCAAATCAGCCTTTGCAAATTTTTTTTTTTTGTTTTTATTCTTTCGTCTTCATTGTATGATTCTATTGAACTGTTTCCTTTGTCTGTCGATTGTCTAAGAATTATATAATACCTAGTTTATGCTTGTGTAACACTTAGGTACGTCGGACTAAAATATCAATCTCGCATTATAACAATCATACATCATCCCTCTGACGATCATGGAGGTTCTTTCAGAAATCGTTTTTGCTGAGAAATTGCGTTACAGAGGTGTGATGCCAGTGGCTTGGTATTCAGTAAACACTTAAACAAACACGTCTGATATTCAGCCACATCGGTTTTTATTGTAAGCCAACTAGAAAAGGCACAGATGATAACGAGTTAAAGAAATGATTGATAATTATTACAATACGGTGATTATCCTTTATTTGTTTAGTTTAGTCTGTTTAGTGTTTGTTATTTAGCTGTGTGAATGATATTCTCAATTGATCAATATGATTAACGTACAGAAATGACGAAGGCTAGGCTAGGCCGGGCTTTTCGAAGTGTTCGAAAAGCCTAGTCAGGCTAAGTACAGGTCAGTGTATTACCAACCTCTTCCTGGGATGTCAACACACATTTTCCCCATCGCTAGCTATTGTTAACCTAATCCAAGGGTCTATATCCCGGTCCGCGAGCTACATGCGGCTCTTTGTAGGGTCAGTTCCGGCTCTTCAAATTCCTATAAAAAAAGACATTACAAATTTTAGTACATGATTATTGTATTCAAACTTTTGTAGAAATCAACTTTCGTAGAAAAAATAATCGGATTCAGAAAACTGCGGCTCTTTAAGTTTCCGACAAATCGATATTTTTCCAGTACTTATATGGCTCTTCGATTAAAAAGTTTCTCGACCCCTGACCTAACTCAACCATCTTCGTATTACGTTTCTATTCATATTTTAAACTGTAACGTTGTCCTTATCACATTATTTCTCAGTCAATCATTTTATAACCAAGTTACCGCACATAACAGGGAACGTGTTTCGAAAGTACATTTTATTCTGTCCTACCAAACCCAACATTCACTTCCATACATAAGTGTCGGTACCAGTATACGACTCGTGCTCCTTTGACATAGACTGGTTAGCCACAACTGTATACATCGCACTATTAACACTAAGTAGGTGCCTATATATTTCCCACTGTATCTATAGTCTGTAAGGGATATAAACGGTGTCCACGGGGTTGTCAACAATTCAGACTTTATTAGTTCCTTTTTGCCTGACATACTGGCAGCACTAGTAAATTTTAATTAATTTTAATTCAGGTCATTGTTTCAAAGTACTTATTCATATTTCCGTGTATCAAACAGTCTAATAATCAAAAACACGCCTTCTGATTAGTGAGGTCCAGGAAAATTCCAAAAAAATACATAAAGATTCGCCCAATAATGTTACGCTGTATAATTGCGATAAGCGAAATGTATGGAAAAAATAATTATGTTCGCGAAATAAACATATTTACTGTAACTCAAAAAACATTCTAATATGACTAAATAATTACAGAAATTCAGTCTAAACTTCAGCAATATTCAATTATTAGGGTTCCGTACCTCAAAAGGAAAAAACTGAACCCTTAAAGCATCACTTTGTTGTCCGTCCGTCTGTCCGTCCGTCCGTCTTTCAAGACCATTTTTCTCAGGAACGCGTGGAGGTATCAAGCCAAAATTTATAACAAATACACAAGTCTACTGTCCCTCGGATCTGTGAAAAAATCAAACTTCTAAGCCAATGCAATAAAAAGACAGCCGTTTATGCCGCAAATTTTGGAAACTCGCAAGGGAATCAAAACCTATAGGGTACTTCCCGTGAACTCAGAATCTTGACATTTGGTACGAAGCAACGTCTTATAGTACTGATAAAGGAAAAATTGCGAAAACCGTAAATTTTTAGTTACATCATTATAATAAAAATGTTTTTAATACTTTTACAGTTACTACCCCTTTCCTCATGCACGCGTAGAGATATTAAATTGAAATTCATATCAAATACTCAGGTCTATAATACCTTTAATCTGTAACAAAATCAAACTTCTATGTCAACGCAATCAAAAGTATACCTACAGGTTTGTACGGAACCCTCAGTGCACGAGTCCGACTCGCACTTGGCCGGTTTATCACTGTTATTTTAATAGCAATATTTTATGATTGCTACGAGCAATATTATATCCATATTCGTCTAATTAGAGACGATATAAATTGCGCGCGCAGTGATCGATTTTGCTTTTGATTCTCGGTTAAGGTAAAACATTTTTGGTGATTTCATTACAAAAAACTTCAGTTGTGCGAAAGTGCTCGTCGTATTACTTAAGTTATAAGGCTCAAATTCAAATGGTGTATTACCTGCACTCTTGTAATGCAACAAATAAAGTAAGTAGGTACTTAGCTCTCACTATGAAAATATGAAAGTACCTCTTCCAGCCCCTACCCACCAGTACAGACGTCCTATGTACTTGTACAGTGTGTGCAACTATTAATAGTTATATTGTATAAAATGTATACAATGTTGTATATTACTTAGATCTTAAATCCCATTATGATGAGAAGATTCTAGGAAATAGTTAAATTGAATGCTCCGAGTTTGCGCCAGGGGTCTTAGCTATGAATATTAGTTTCCAGCTTACTAATACCCAGGAAACTATTTCTAAATGTGTACTTCAAATACAAGGCAGATATACCGAGAAGGTATAAGATATTACTCGTGAAAGGAAATACATCTCTATGTGAATTTATTTCTAGAGAGTAAACAGGTAGACATAATAGTACGTCAATCAATATTTCTACTGAAAATTTTTCATCCTTTTACGAATACCTATTTTATGATAAGGAAGATCCTCTCAAACAAATAATAGTACCGCGCGGGGATCAAATGACACAATCCATAGTGCCGGCTTCTGCACTATGGATTGTGTCATTTGATCCCCGCGCGGTACTATTATTTGTCGCTCAGACATTACGCTTTTACAACACCCATGACAAAAATTATAACGGCAATATTTATATATAATATAACATTCAGTTTCCTAATACGTAAAACATAGACGTAGAAGAAGGTAGCCCTCCTACTAGCGGGAAAAAGTAATAAATATAATGAATTTTCACAAAATCATAATGGAGCGAGTGCACGTCACTAGTTGGCCGGTTCTGGTCATAAAACTTTCACAGCGCCACGAAATGATGCCGTTATTGTGCAGCTTGCAAACACTTTAACATGTCGCCATCCAATCTGAAGTTAGTTAAACCGTAGCCTGTGCAATAATTTTAGGATAGGGTTTAATAAAGTTTATTAATTGACCTCCACTGCATTTATTTCAGGTCCTAATAAGTATTGGTAATTTTCCAAAGTGTAAATTAAAGCGCATAAAAGATACTCAAGGCGAGGTAATTGAATGACTCAGGGTAATTTATATTATTTTATTTGGAATGTCATAAGTATAAATAAAACAGAAAAGGCTGTTTTATCTCAAAATAATTTAAGTATGGCGGTATAAAATTATCTACAATAAAATGACTAACCCAGCTAGTAATTATAAAATAGATCTAAAATCATATTAATGACTCACACACTTTATAGTAGATCACCATGAACTTCATTTGTCTTATCATTATTAAAAGAGTTTACACCTGCATCTAAGAATTCCATTATTTTCTTAAATACCAATTCATCAGCTGCCGCACCCCAAACGAACTCGGTGTGGCTCATATTCCTGCCTCGTATAATATAATGGTCTATTGGATTTGCGATGCTGAAATACAATCTCAAAACGTCAGGAATAGTGGCCAGCCAGTCATCACTAGAACTGACCAATGCAATCGGCAAAGTAACTTGGCCAAGTATAAACTCCTCATAAACATTATTAAACCTGTGGAATTTGCCACTTTTAACTATTTGGGCGTAGTGCAGCATCGTGTCTGTTGAGCCACCAGCTGGTATGTGGTACAGCAATCTTGCCAAAAAACTTAAATTCCAAGAATGATTGTTTTCTGGTATTCCTCCACTGACAAAATATAATGGGTTACAGCAGAACAATAGGGGGCCTTTACAATACTTCATTGCAAGCCATTTTGGTATTTTCCGGGAGGGGACGAACTCTTTGTCACCAATAAGTCTGAGCAACTGCTCGGGGGGGCTCGTTGCCATGGCAGTCAAAACTTTTAATGGGCCTTCGACATTGCTCATGTATGCTAGAGGTGCCAGTAGAATACCAATTCTTAAGTACTGATTGTAGCGGGGTGTCGTTGAAAGTAATACCAAAAGTGCTGTGGCACCCATTGAGTGTCCGATGAAATCAATTAGTTCGTTATTTTTTTTTACTTTTCTAATGTAATCAATCGTTGCAGGTAGGTCATATTCCCCCATTTCTTGAAAAGAGAATCTCCAAAATGCATCTGAATCCACTGCTATCTTAGCATGACCACGTGAGTAGTAATTACCCCTGGCGTTGGCCATCCAAACGTCGTAGCCGGCGTCAGACAGGATATAAGGAAGGGACTTTTCAGGTCCTAATAATATCCAATCAGCGGAACTGCCGAGTAATCCATGATGAAGTATCACTGTTTGGTTATTTAATTTAGAATCATCCTGAATATCCAGTCTAGGTGATATTCTATGTAAAGTAAGTAGATAACCATCTTTGGTATTAATGACATGCGACTCCACTCTTCGTCCATGTAGGGTAGCCAACTGCGGCGTAGACATGAGAGCAGTAGGTTCAGACTTTAGATTAATGTACTCGGGAATCTCGGTTTCGTTTTCAGCTGCTGTTTTCTCAACGAAATCGTTGAACGTTCTCTTAATGTCCTTGTCTGCATACTGACGAGAAGGCGACGGAATTTTTTCCAGAATGGGTGGCGAAAACAATTTTCTGACGTTACTTTTAATGTTTTTAAAAGTGTTCGCCAAAGAGACCGCCATATCACTAAACTTTGCTGAGATGAAGTCCAAAAATGGGTTACAGGTAACTTGCTGATTGAGACATAGTAATAGAACTAGAGTTATTATTAAAATCTTCATGATCACACATGCGTTCCTTAAGGTAGCGATCGCGTAACTGGCTAATTATTACGTAACTAATTCAATCATGTATAGGATACCGAACCGGCCGACGTATTTACATAATGGAACAATGGTACCAAAGATCATTATTTTAATACACTTTAAATGACTCATTGATTATTAAAACGCGAGTACAATTGGATTTAGTTTTATAACATTCAAAGTAAAGAGTTGCTCACTCGAGGAAATGGTAACATTGACACTATCAAAAAACGAAAACTACTCATCTAAAATGTATTAACATTATTCTTACATATGTAACCACGAACTAAATATTCAATTACTAAGTACTTATCGGTATTATTAGATTACCAACGTACCTACATATTAAGTGCCAGTGTACTCTTGGGTTCGAAGACTCTTGGGGTCCGGCTGTAAAATAGGGAAAAATCGGGAAGCTGGTTTACAAAAAAAACCACGACAGTCCATCCGCATTCTGACCCATTAAACAGCACAGGCATAACCGCAAACATATGCTGTGCCGCAAATCTCCGGCACCGTGTGCCGGTGATTTGCTCACGGCTCTTTCCCATGTCGTTATACTATGAAATCAGTACTCGGTTATCACCATTGCGTGTGGCTTCGAAAATACGCTAGAAAAATTCCAGTTTCAGTAAAGCGCAGCCAAGTTGTAACCGTCGATAATGAACTCTCCAGTCGGTCTTATTCGACCTCTGCGTAAGTAACAGAATATTCTCTTTTCTTGGCGGTGAGAATAAGTATTAATATAAGTAATATTAATACTTACTTAAGTATTATTAATAATTATTAGTAGTTAAAAACGGTAAACCACATTTAACTCGGCCAGCGGAGTCGATTATAACCTTACCCCTGTCATTCTGTGAGGAGACCCGAACCCAGCAGTGCGACAGTTAAAGGGTTAATGATGATGACAATATTATGTAGATATACAAATTAAGATGGTCTACCGTTTAAAAGGGTAGAATTGGTCTCCTTAGAAAAGTTATTATTGTTTTATTGAAATTAGCACTTATAGACACATAATCTTGAAAAACTGATACATAATACATTATGTTCTTAGTCAAAGTCAAATATTTTAAATAGTACTTTTGAAAAGTCAAAACTAGTTGTACGGTTTCAAATACTGCTCTTATGGAGAAGAACAGCTAAAAACTCCATAGACACTCCTTTAAAAACAAGTTTACAGTGTTATTCTTGGTTTACAATTTTGTTCTGAATAGTCCATGAGAACAATGCAGTTAGTTAGGATGTGTACAATAAAAATTAATCCAGTATATTAACAAAACAGAAAAAGATTTCCATTGACAGCAAAGAGCCGACCAGCCCCGACAGACGGCATCCGTAAGTTCACAAGCATCTCATGTGTATAAGCGCCGTTCGACTTAACCATTTCGTAGAGAATAAAACGACCTGACACACAACGCCACCATCAGCAGGACATTTTAGTGAGCATGACAAGCTCAGACTACTAGGCAATCGGGAGGGCACAATGTAAATAAATATTGAGTCATTATAAATACCTATCTAGTCGTAATACTAATTGTCAAAATTAACTCTCTTTATCACTTTGAATAGTCCTGTAGTAAAAAAAAAATAACAATTCGTTTATGAATGTTGACATTCTCAAAAAAAAATACAAATCCGATTTCAAATCTCACAAGGTTCAGGTCAAAAGGTTCCCATATAATTATGCGAAAAAATTAAATATACCGACACCAGTACGGAAGTTTCTTGCTTCTCGCCCATTTCGGAAGAACTTTCTTTCTTAACGACGTAAACAATTTAAATCTAATGCAATATGCAGACGGTGCCGGCGACTCCAGCACCCCAACTTTCACCCCGGTACACCCCTCTACCTGCGTCTTTATAAAAAATTCACCCTAATTCTGGACCCAGAATGTTCAGGAAGCCTTAGGTTTACACACTACTGTCGATATCGCCACAAACAATACCTACATTGGGGATTATTTCGTCTTGTTATTGCCCGTTTTGGCTGGTTATGTCTTTACTACAGGAGATTTCCTTGAATTATTGATAGGGATCTACTAATTATTACATCGATAAGTTATAGTATCGATAGTATTAGCGCCTTTAACGGCTGCTAATACGATAATTGAAAATGTATTTACCTTCGTAAGTCTTCAATTAAGAGTAAGAGGCACACTGGCAGTGGTCGGTGGCGACTGAAGCATACAAGTAAATACATAAATCTTAGTTATACTCGCACAGTGGCCTCAGGAGTTCTCCCAAAGCGACTAAATAATTAACCAAAGCTGAGGCACTGAAATACAAATGATATAATGAAAGAGCTTGCAGGTGTGTTTGTGACCGCAAGTTACATTATAGCAGAGTTTCATAACTGCTTCTACGGTAGCATTAGCTTTTGAGATACCATTTGTAATAACCACAGTATAATTATATTAATTCATATTAATTTTAAGTATTAGGTCGTGTGTAATTAAGCACATCCGTAACATTAATTAGAAGTAGAGAAGATACTACGACACGTTTAAAACAAAATGTTCACGATTTGAGAGTATCTCATTTGCATAGGTTTTCCTTAGATTACCTTAACTCGGGTGCTAACCATTTTACCTCACGTTATCACGAAAATGACCGCAAAAATAGTGTAAGTGGCAATAAAAGGCACATCGCACTCGGTATAGATGTGCAAGCGAGGAGTGTGGAATGAGGCAGATCGAGCAACCAACATTGAACTCATGCAAAATGCAGTGGCACACCTTTCCCCTCCCTCCCATGCCGAGCGCCCCTCGTAACCTCCCCCATTTATAAATGATTCGGGGCTCAATTTCACCCGCACTCATCCACCAGAATATTGTTTGACTTGTGCACATACTCGCTGGACTCTAGATTTTTACACTATTTTGCATGTTCCAACAGATGGTTTTATTTACAATTGTCATGTCAACTCTTTATCAAATAAGGTAATTGTTGTTAAATAATTGTATCTGGTAAATTAATAATTATAATAAGTGATGGATATTTTTTTTGCCTTGTAAAATTGTCTTTTCAAATAAAGAAAACTTTTATTCTAAAAGAGATTTATCATTTATCCAATTTATCATTTATACTTGCTTTTAAGTAGATAATAATATTATCATGTAGTAACTTATATTAGCCACACCTCTATCATTATAACAGGAGACCTATGACTGTAAACGGGTTAATGATGATTATAATTATCTAATTTAATGTCATAATCATCACAAGTGTGGGAAACAGGAATACCGCCTTTTAGGACCATTCTCTGATCTGACGGCAGCCTCCCCGAGTCAGCAACTCATTTATCTGATGACCCCAGCTGTGGTCCAGTGGTTCGAATGGCAGACTGCTGATTACGAGGTCGTGGGTTCGATTCAGACAAGACACGTTGTTTCATAGCTATACTAATATTATAAAGAGGAGAAGTGTGGATTAATCTCTGGTTATAAATAAACGATTTTGAAAATTATTTTACCAATAGAAAGCCACATTATTTGTGAGTGTCACAGACTATATTTATGTATAATATATGCATTTTATTTAGGTATTACATTGCACGCGTGCGAAGCCGGGGTGGCTCGCTAGTGTATTATAAGTATGGACTGACAAAAACAAGTATAAGTATGTTGTCATTTATTATTGTCTAGATCTCATAGTACCTAAAAGTTCTGCTTAGTTTGAGACTAGATGGTGCTGTGTAAAAATGTTCCAAAAATATTTATTACCGTTCATGGACGCTGAAGACCTGTCAGTGCTCCATAATGGCCCGTGTATACTTCTAATCACGTAAGGATTCTCTCTTATTTGGCCACCCACTTCGCTCACGCTTCACACGCTCTTTTCTTGCACCCGATCGTAGATCGAAAGTGAGTCTGTATCTTTAGTCTATGCCCAAAAAAGAAAGGTGTGAGAAGTAGTTACATGACATTTGCTGGTCTATTGTTATTAATAATACAAAGAGATTAACCCAGCTACTATATCCTTTCTATTTAATAGTACAACAGTAACCTCATGACTGTAAGAAAATTCCGCTCTTTATTATGACAACAAAGAAATGGTTAGATTGATAGGCCTATTGTATTCTCACTATTTATTGTTTCATTTTCAGGCAGGTTCATTGACATTATACTAAACTGATGTATGTAGGTAGCTAGGATAGCTTCCCGCGACATTGTGAAATGTTTTCAAATTATAATTAGGACTCATGCTGATTTTTTATGTTAAAACGTGGACTGGGATTGGTACAGAGGCTAGCACATCAAGCTACGCCAATCTGTCAAATTTCTTTGATAGATTTTCAACTTTAATACAAAATAAGGTTCATTTTCGATTGGAGAAATTTGACAGTTTTGGATAGCTTGACCTGCTGGCGTTTGTACTACAATAAAGTAAAGACTACCAACGTAGAACTAACCGGGACAGCAAAAGTAATTGTTCAAACGTTAAAGTAATAAAAAAGCAGCACATATATTTAGATAACGTTTGTTCCCCATCTGCAAGAAGTTTACATCCCAGCCATTTCTCAACTATGCTGAATTCAACTCTCAATCTAACCAGATGCAGATGAATGTGAGATGTATTCAGGAAGCGGTTCTCATCAGACCTCCCATAAGTCAGACCCAATTTATGGGCAGCACCTATATCCTAACGAAAATCAAGTAATCCGGCTTTTCAGGTTTCTATCTACCACTACTCATACGGTCGGCAATGTGTCCGTTTGAAAAACAAATAGAATGTGATTATTATATCGATACATATAAAAGTAACTATGCCAAAGTTGATTTTATAACATAACATACCATCACGCCTGTATTCCCCGAAGGGTTAGGCAGAGGTGTACTAATGTACACCCACATTCCGCCCGTATGTTTAGGTCCCATGTAATAGGGGGCGAGCCTATTGCCATTAACCGGGCACAAATCCAGACTCCGCGCTGCTACTGAGACTTTCATAGAAAAACCCAATAACACTTGGCTCGATCTAGGGATCGAACCCAAGACCTCTAGCGGAGCAGTCGCGCTTAAGACCACTAGACTAATGAGGCAGTCCTAGTTGATTTTATACGGTGCAAAATACATTAAATGGTTATTTTAAATTAAATAAAAAGTTATGCGGTATCATACAAGTAGTCACATGGAGTATGTATCATAGTGACGTCATACTTTATAAAAGGTTCTTACTTATTCACTTATTTAATATTATCATCTTCTATTGCTCCTAAAGTTATCACATATTATTTATTTGGTAATCAGTCTTGAATCACATGCCATGAACAATTTTATTGAAGAAAAATTTGTTCCTTGACTATATTATCGTATAGCTTAATATTTGAAGGTAATAGGATTTTTTTTATAGAACACACAGCCTGGGCAAACGCATAAGAATCACTGATTATTGGTCGTTTAAAAAATATATATACGCGTCGAATTGAGAACCTCCTCCGTTTTTTTTTCGTTGGTTGAAAATAAAGCAACGCAGATATAAATACGGTAAGCAGAATTTATATCAAAGGAAAAAAGCATCGCCATTTTCAAATTAAAAAATAACACAAAGCGATGCGTAGGTAATGTGGGTAACCCCTGTCGAATCGTTGTTCTCTGCATATTAAAATGGCACTAATTAACTGTACGCTAAGGTCCGTTTTAAAACGAAGTGTCATAATCATAGTTTGAATGTATAAAATGATTGTCAAAACTGTGATTATTATTATAATAAAAAATTGTTAGAAGTAGGTACCTATTTCAACACAGACAGGTAATTAGGTTACAGCTAACAGGAAAATTATTTGTTTTTGTAGAAGTGAGATTGAGGGCACCATGTTCAAACGCCTACATACGTTTAAGAAAATAACGAATAAAAGGACTCTTCGTCGGTTCATTCGTGCCACTTTTTACAAGTATATACTTTCATGGAGAAGAATTAAGTGGAGACGTGAATGAGTTGTTGCGCGTGTGGCACAGATTACGCATGTATACTAAAATATTGTGTATTCTGTCTGTTAATAGTTTTTACTTAGTTTATGCGTCTATATTTCTGCTTCTGCAAAGCCCTGATGGTTTTATTACGGTATTTATTTAAAATTTATTGAATTATTTTATTTATTTTTCTTAAATTATACGTACCTACTGTCCGTGGCTTCATAAACAGGCCCTATCAGAATATCAGCGCTGCAGCTTGATTTGCTTTTTGCTGCAGCACAGTGCTGAGATAGGGACCTATTCTGACATCGCACAGGATAAAGTACCTACTTCCTTAGTTTTAAGACTTATTAAATAGTTATGTTAAATTGTATTTTGTCTTGTTTTGTGCCTGTCAGAATATATTTTCTTTCTTCTTCTTCTTCTTTCTTCATGAGTTAATATTTTACAAAACTTATAAGTTTGTGTATCACCCCTTCTATTTAAACAACAGAAATTATTTATTTTGTGATTCCCAGTCCTCAAAGTAAGTGCTACTTTGAGAACTGGCAATCACAAAATAAATAATTTCTGCATATCCTCCCCGAAACTTTGATTGAAACTAGAATGAAGCACCGAATAATTTTTGATTTAACTTTGCTGCATTGCTTTCCTTGAAATTAATTGCACTTCGACTTGTTTATGGCTTCTCTTATTCATATATATATATATATATATATATATATATATATATATATAAGGGTATATACAATTGTGACTAAATTCAGCCAGAGATTAGTAAGTACCCAAAGGGCGCAATCCGATCCCTCATCCTAATTAGTGAGATACTGATACTATTTGAACAATAGGAATAAACTTCAAACAGCTTTGATGAAGGTAAGCATTTATTATTAAACAACAAATATCTCTAATTATATTAATAACTGGCTCAATGGTATAATGAACACAAGCGCAGCTGCTGACCGTGTTGTTCTGGCTTACATTCTTAGGTCAAACAGTGTTATTTGAATTTTTATAAAATTTTCAGTACCAGCTCGAACCTTGACGTCATGTGAATAACTGTGGGTTAACATTAGAACATTTCTATCTAGCTTGATTGTATATTCATACCTATAATTTTCAATTTTTCTTATGTGTAAAAGAACCCAATTATTATGATCATTCCAATGTACCTAACAGCTAGAAAGATCGATCGCGCTAATTCTGATCTGAAGTCGAGGTTGCGACCTCGACTTGTAATTGTAACGACGGAGCTGAGTGTCCGTCTGTGTCGTTAAGTGTGTCGTCGTCGTCGTGTCGAAAATAGATTTACCTGCTAGGTAAACTTCCTTGGGCTCACCAAAAGGTGGCCACATTTCATAGTTTGACTGTTTCTGATTTTAAGGGAAGAAATGTGTTGTTCGCTTGATACGACATGACGACTTCTTTAGTTATATCGTCTAAAGTTATACTAGAAGGTAATATTTAAGGATAACGAGGAAGGGGAAGACCTTGACGTAGTTTTGTTTTATTTGAAAAGTGGGATCAAGTCTTATGAAAAGGTAAAACGGAAAGCAGAAGATAGAGAATAGTGGCGATTGCTCCACCGACAAGAGTTGAGCTCATTAATTGAAGAAGAAGAACTTAGATACGTAATATGAGGTATTTACTGTTTGGTGGTTCCGTGTACATTCTACCATAAAGATATGCAAAAAATTATAAAAACATGTTAAATTATCAAGTCAAATGCCTCGAGTTCGAATCCAAGGCACGTATCTCTGACTTTTCGAATTCATGAGCGTATTAATACTCTCTTAAAAGATGAAGAAAAATATCGTGAGGAAACCTTCATGCCTTAGATGTTTTTCTCGACGGTGTGTGAAGTCTGCCAACCCGCACTATGCCAGCGTGATGGACCATAGCTTAAGACCCGTGCCCAGCAGTTGGATAGTATATGAGTTGATGATGATGTTAAATATAACTGTTATTTATTATAATTCAGAGTCATTCTGTATTTACTTTCTGTAAATATATTAAAGCTACATGTAATAAAAATAGAATTTAAAAAAATGAAGTGATTTAAGTAATTGCAAATCACAGTAACTTATCAGCTTTAGCAGAAAAGTAACTTTAACATTACTCGATAGGCGATAACTTAACTCGAGTAATTAATGTCTATATTTTTAATTAACAAACTGAATGTTTCAATGTTCTATAGTACAATGGAGCTATTTAAGTTTATGAATCCATTGGCCGGAATTACGACAGGAAATTAAACTCTCGTACTTTCTACGTGTTCTTCTTACATATAGTTTAATATATTAATAATAAGAATTCGCTTCATGGAACATTATTTTAAGAGTTCAATGTAAGTAGTTTGATACTTGCATAAATTTGTTGCATTTATCTTCTCTTCTTTTTTTTTCGACGGTTTCTGAAGTCTGCCAACCCGCGCTAGGCCAGCGTGGTGGACCATAGCCTAATCCCTCTCAATATGAGAGGAGACCCGTACCCAGCACTGGGACAGTTTTGGGTTGATGGTGATGATCTCCTCTTATTTATAAAAATGAATCTCTATTTCCCTTGGTCATCGCAGCACGCGTGAACGGATGGAACCATTTCGCTAATTATTTTTTTGTTGTTTTAATTATTGTCAGGAGAAGGTTCATATGCAAGAAAAAATAAAAATAATTGTACAGGAATTATTTAGCGAAGGAAAAATTCGACCGCGGGCAGGATTCGAACATGCGTCTTCTGGTTAGGTACACCAGACGCTATGACCGCTAAGCCACCGCGGGTCCCACCCGCCATCACGAATTTTGCCTTCACATTGATTATTTACGTCTTTATGGTGACGTCGAATTTTTCCTTCGCTAAATAACTTTAAAATCTTAGCATGGAAAGTGCCAAATAATACAAAAAGATAATTGTGCAGGAAATAAGAAATTTTAAAAAACTTAACAACTAGATACTTTCATGTAAAGTCTCCGCAGACGGGGTCTCGGGCAGACGTTAGTAGCTTATAAAACTATAAATCTGACGGATAGACAACCAGTGGATTCAAAAATATGATTTTTTGCACAGGAGCTCTTGGTGAGATTTTGAGGAATTTCCAAGGGATCGGAAAGTCAAGACTGGACTATTAATTGGAAACACTATGGCTACACATGGCTAGTCGTAACATCAAAGTATAATTATGTTAGGTACTAGTTTCAGCCTGACACTTCGTCTTTGCGATCTTACCTGGATAAAAAGTATCTAGTCGTTAGTTCGTCGAAGTTATCTGAAATTTTCCAATTTCCTGTACAATTTTCTTAATTTTTTCCGTAAGAACATTCTACAAAGTATTGGAAAACTTACGTTCTCTAGTTACGAAGTGACCACGGGAAACAGAGATTAATTTTTATATAGGTACATATAGATAATGAACATATTTCATGCAGTGCATGATAGCCTAGTGCTTAGAGTAGCCGGCCGAATTAGTGTCAGGATTTAAATAAAAATCATGGGTGAGCCAAAGGTGTACCACAGTTGTACACCCGCTGTTCACTGGTATGTTTAAGTCCGACTAGGGGGTATTAGCTTATTCCCTTAGCCAGGCACAAATCCGAACTCTAAGCTGCTACTGAGATATTTATAGAAAAACCAATAATAACACTGCTCGACTTGGGAATCAAAGGACCTCTAGTGTAGCAGTCACGCTTAGGACTGCTAGACTAATGAGGTAAGGGTTTTAAGGGTTTCGGTAAAACCTGTATATTTAGAAGATAAAAAGAAGGTAAAGTAAAACAACTTACACTTAGGTACATGTTATGTAAAACGGATGAGTCTCACGGATACTCGTAGCCAGAAGGCTACAGGTTCTTTCCTCTTAATGGGCTTGTCGCCTTCGTGAACCACGTCTTTGAAGAAATAGGAATGTACCATGCTGGAGATAACACAACAGGTCACACTCACCCATACACACTTTAACGGACACTAGGAAACTTTTATAGTATTGACTGCAGCTAAAATTAGAGACATGCATACTTATTAGATGTTTTTATTATTTGCAATGGGGTGAATAACAAAGTCAGCATGGGGATTGTTAGGGAACTGAGCAATATTCACATAATTGGATCAACATGACGGGCTTTAATTAGTCGGTGAAATATGCATAACATTATTAATGGTCTACTTTATTTGCCTGCGATTATTACTATTCCTAATAATTCATAATGGTTTGGAAAAGAAGGGAAGGAGTGAACGTGGTGGCTTTTTTATATTTTTTTATATCAATGTTCTTATTAATCTACTTTAATGTTTTGACTCCACTGTTTAATTAAATATAAATGATATTTATTTCTAAAATAGATCCTTTAAATAAATGTATACAAGTGAATGTTTTACCTCTGGAAAGAAATACCGAATCAAACTTATAGTCTCTTTTAAAGTCGAGACAGAATAGTAGCAAATATTAATCTAAAAAAATATTTTATTCTACAGGTACCTACTAAATAATGCTAAAGAGGCTTTTTGTTTCTTTGTTTGAACGTACTAATCTCTGAAATTACCAGTTGGATTTGAAAAATTATTTTTGCATTTTATAGCTAAATTCTTGAGAAAGGTTATAAGGTATTTAACACCATGCTACGATCCTTAAGAGCTGATCAAACTGGAAAAGTTGGGGCTGGTGAAATTAATTATAATTTGAACGGGACAACGTCTGTAGAAATAGCTAGTGCTACCTATATGTATAAATAAACATAATGATGTTTGTTGTTCGCGCATCACTTAAGAGCGAACGGATTAATTTGAATAGTTAATATATTTTGTATACATTTGTTATAGTCCAAATTGGAAGAGTAAAAACTAACAGTTATTTTCCATCAGATTTTTGAATGATTTATTGAGGACGGAGCAGCGTTCGTCCGACCAGCTAGTTATCCATAAATTATGGATAATCATTAGAGTGGTGAAGTAAATACTTTAAAGTAGTTATATTTCATAGAAATAGATGTTAACTATAAGCAACTGCAGGTATATCTACTATTTACGTCACAACCTGTATAATAGTAGGTACATATCTAACTAGCCAACTAGCTACATACTGATTATTTAACAATGGTATGGTATTACATCCCCCTTTTGTTTTAAACTATGCTTCTCCTATTACATTAGACACATGCAATGCAAAATCATAATATGTACTATGATACTCGAGGTATAATTACCACTTTGATGAATCACGTCAATTATGACATGACATGGCTACATAACAGGCAATATCCAGTATAATCTGACCTCAACTGATAAAGACTTTTCGTACATTTAGAGGTCAGCTTATATTAGACTTCAGTAGCTCATTTTATAGTCGAGTATCCGTAATATTGTGATTAATCAAATGTGGCCATTTTAAACAATACAAACACACGGTGTGTTTGTATTGTATTGTGTTGACAAAATAAAGAGCTTACCTATCAGTATGTAACTAGTGTTCATTGGAAATGTAAAACATATTTTTGTAATAGAGTGGATTAAATTAGATATGTCGCATTGGTCACGTGGGCAAAAGCAATGATAGCCTAGTGGTATGACCATTGGACTGCCAAGTCGAAGGTCTCGAGTTCGGACCCAAGGCACGCACCTCTGACTTTTCCAATTCATGTGCGTATTATTAATTAACTATCACTGGCTTAAACGGTGAAGGAAAACATCGTGAGGAAACCTGCATACCTTAGAAATTTTTCTCGATGGTTTGCGAAGTCTACCAACCCGCACTAGGCCAGCGTGGTGGACTATAGCCTAATCTAATAAATATTGAAATTTATACATTTTAAACACTGAAAGGAATTAGATACAAGTAGTATATTTATTAATTGAGATAAACAGACAGTGCTAATTTCGACAAAATTATTATACTGTGTAATAAATGCATTGTACTCTTATTTGCCTCCTTCAAGCTAATATCTAGTCCGTCGGTATCCACTCGACAACT
Organism: Acronicta alni; assembly: GCA_964056405.1. Classification (NCBI taxonomy): domain Eukaryota; kingdom Metazoa; phylum Arthropoda; class Insecta; order Lepidoptera; family Noctuidae; genus Acronicta; species Acronicta alni. The sequence continues at coordinate 11,518,812 of OZ043913.1, forward strand.
CCTAAACCGTAAGCAGTCTAAAGCTTCTTTAATGAATATTTAATATAACAATAATATTTTGAGTAAGTATTTTGAGGTGGAACAGCTCTACTGATGAGTTTGTCTTATTTGGTACCACCGCTTTGGCGAATATTCGAAGTATAATGTAGCCAGTGAAATTAATGGGCAAATGGGACTTAACAACGACAATGGTAACAAGATGGCAGCGCGTAAGGGCTAGCTACCATTCGTTTGTTCGCGACTATAGGCTGCGATTGCCGCGTACCATCAGGCAGTAAAATAATTAAAAATAAATAAAAAAGAGTAATGGGTATTATAGCCTAATCCCTCTCAATATGAGAGAAGACCCGTGCCCAGCAGTGGGACAATATATGGGTTAATGATGATGACGAATGGGTATTAAAGTATTCACAATTATTCTCTATTCTTCTCCCTCTCTCTCCTTTGCTCCCCGTCTGTATCGCCTCCCTTTCTCTTTCTCTTTTTCTATCTGTTCTTCTCTCCTTGCCTCCGGCTCTCTTTTTATCTCTTCAGTTCTACTTCCTCCCTCTCTTTTCCCGTCTCCCTCTCTGCATTTGACTAACATACCTAATGCAAAGATATAGAGTATGTTTTTACCTTTGAGGAATTATACATTGTTGGGTGGTATAACTTTTGTCGGACGATTTATGCGCTTCGCTCCAGCTACATCGCACCGTGTGTATACAATAGTTCTTTAAATTATTGCGCAATATTACGATGAAATTTAATATTAGTGCTAGTGATGCCTCTGACCTTTCAAAATCATTTTACAATAATGTTACTACATAATAAAGGTGTAGTCAATAAAATGGTGAAATATAACTATTTTGTGGGTTTGCTTAAAGATATTGTTATTTCAATTTGCTCGTCATGATATATAATAAAAACCCAACATTTGAACAATAACCGTCGTATAAATGAAACGTTTTATTTTATTTCATCTTAGCCAGTGATTCGCATATTTTCCAAACATGCCCCAACCCTTGTCTCACGTTTGTATTGTTGTACGAACCCACACATGTATAAGATACCTAAGTACAACATAGCTTTACCCGCGGATATACCTGAGTGTTATTATAAGCAAAGGTACCGTCAGCAACTAATGTCGCTGAATATAGCTAAATTTTGAAAACATCACCACCACAGCACCAAAACTTTTTTTATTTATTTATTTTTTATTTATTTATCTTGTCTTGTCAAGAGGTATTTTTAAATTAAGGTGACCTAAATATTTATTGATCATCTATGCAAATATTTTGCATAACCTTCACAGGTCAGTAACTTCATATTTATTAAAAATCATACCTATTGAAGATTGCAACATGTTCACCGACTGTCGTTGCTGACTGTACGCCTGTATTCGCTGTACGTAGAAGTGTGATGTAACATAACATACCAGCCCACCTGTATTCCACGAAGGGTTTGACGACACGTTTGGAGCAGTGGCTGAGCGATCGGCTTTTCCCCCGGTTATGAGTTCGATCCGCACACCGAATAAATATTTGTATGACCTCCATGTAGTTGTTCCGAGTCTAGGTGTTTGTGTACGTGAAAGTTTGTGTTTGTAAACGCACCCACTATACAGGAGAAAATCCTAGTGTGGGACAACGTTTTTATTAAATTAGTTAATAATAATAATAACGAGCCTCGACCAACACCTCAGGAGGCTCTCGTTAGGCGGCTGGGTCAAGGGCTTGATCCAGATAGCAGTACTGCTGGACACGGCTCGTATTGTTAGGAGGTTCCTCTCTCTGGAGCCCTGACCGCCGGTAGCTTGGACCCTGTTCCCGATACCGGTGGGCCTCTATTTTATATATTTTTAAATATTTTACTATCTTTTTATATTATTAATTGTTAAATATTTAAAAATATAATTCATAAGAAAAAGAATGAATAAAGGAAATAATAATAATATCTCTTTATTATCAGGCTACTTTGGCCCATAGATACATACCTTACAGACTAACATATATATTAGTCTAACATTGTATATTAGGGTTTGTTTGAGATATATGAACGTAAGCCCACAGATCGCTGGTATGTCTAAGGTCCCATTTAATAGGGGGCGAGAGACTATGTCCATTAAACTATTAATTGAAAAATTTCGTAGAAAACCCAAGAACACTTTGCTTGACCTGAGAATCGATCCAAGGACCTGTAGTGTAGCAGTCTGTGCTGAGGTACAGTCGATTTTTTTTAAAGGCAGGTCCTGCACTTCAATACAAGCCCTGTTTCGCGAAGGACTTTAAAAACATACAGTTATCGAATGGAAACAAATCACACAAAGATATGTCCACAGTAAATGCCTTTCTCTTTCAGCACTTTCCTCGACCCGGGAGTACAGTTTCCCATAAGATCAATTCTCTTACTTAAAAATGTTCATAATATGATTCCGTACTAGTCTCAGTTTCCTAAAATACTCGTATGTCAAATGGCATCATACTAAATTTCAATGACGAACAAGTTGCATTAAATTGATAGAAAATTTATTTATTTATTTATTAACTTAGGTTCGCCCATAGCATTGAAAATTGGCATAATGGGGACTTTTGTGACGTTTATAAAACCGAATCTGACCCGAAATGATTTTCGGAACATTTCTTTTAGGAAAGCGCGGCTGACACGTGCTATCTCATTCTATTTCCGTCATTCAATGAATGTCATTCCGTTATCTCAGGGCAGATGACAATCCGGGGCGGAAATTTTACCTTTTCTGATTATTTTCCTAACATATTGGGGCATGTTTAAATACTATTTTATTTACTGTAGTAAACGGCCGATCATACGTTACTCAAACTGAACTTATGTGTTGAGTCTCAATATTTGCCCTTATTGGTTGATCAAAATGGTTACTCTAACAAACTGACAAATTTAAACTTGTTTTTCATAAAAGAAGAACTAAAATGAGAATAAAATATGTGGTGCGGTATTGTTGGGTTTGGATAAGAGGTTTTCATTAAATAACACGGCTCGGTAAACGAAAGGGTCCCGACTTTATATCCAACGATTTTTATAAAATGTATTATTTATTTTTGGATTATTTTTTAAGGTAAGCATAAACAGAATATGTGTGTGTAGGTGACTTGAATTTGTAAAGGAATTTTATATTTTACCTAAACCTGCCTCATTATACAAGTGGTCGCAAGTACTACTTCTGCTGTCTAAGTCTGCTGTCCTACGCTCGATTACCAAGTCGTGCAAAAGTCTTGATTTTTCAATAGCAGCTAAGAGTATGGTTAATGGTAATGCACCCGAATTTTAGTACGTGAACCCTACATGTACCTACTGTGGGTGTCCATCATAGTACACAATCATCTACTTGATAGCATAACTTCTCTATAGCTTGAAGACTCATTCAAACCTCGAGCCCACTGGTTTATTTTTACCGAAAGCAGTTTTTATTAATTGTCCGAACTTGTTTATAAGCAAAAAGGTTCAAATAAAATAGTTATGTGTAAGTACTCTGGCTGATATTATAAATAATGCACTGACCTCTTTTTAATGGCATCATAAAATTAAAAAAAACGTTTGGAAGATAAAATCAATGTCAATTCATAAACATTTTTAGCCAATGTTAATCTTTAATAATAATATTAGCAAATATTGTTAAATACATACTATTTAATTTTATTTTTGGACAATAGTGGCACAGTAAATTCACAATCATGCCTATTATGCGACGTATGAAGGGGTTGCCCCAAGACCTGCTGGCAGCTGAAGGATTGATGTACCACGATTGGCACGCAATAACAGCATGTCAGCGAGAGTGCACCAATCGACTCGGGATAGCTATCCAGCGGGAACAGGAATCGTACATGACGAAACATCCGGAGGTATGTGTAGGAATCCAACCGATTGATCGTCAGAGTCCAGCCAGTGCCCTATTGACCTGAAACTATTCCACGTAGAACCATGATATCAAAAATATAAGTAGGTACCATGTTCATCTTAGTAATTGAGGAGCTTGGGTCTATGTAATAACTATGTTGTTCACCAGCTGTCTGTCTGTGGAGAGGTAACCATTCTCAACACAGCGACCCAAAGCCATCTGTCCCGGTTTTTATACTTACATCTATGATGTAAGTGGTCAGTAGTCAGAAGTGCAAAAAGCCTGACAACCAGTCTAGGTTCTGCTCAGAAATTGGGTTAAGGAACTTTGATGTCAGTCGCTTCGTGTAAAATACTGATAATAATCTGAAAATATTTTTGAAAAAGCTAGAGGGATGACATATATATCCTCTTTTTTATTTTAAGCCCTCAGTCTTCCTTAGCTAAAATAACTTAGAATCAAATTTATTTTAATTAGAACAATGCAATATTTAATCATCCAAAATACTTTAACACACACAAAATTGTTACAAAATATTAATCTACAATAATGATTTTAATATTACAAGGGCGGAAGTGAAGGAGCTTAACAGCACACCCTCGTTTTGATACTTCCGTATTTACGTTACTTTTCCTTTGATCGCACCAATTAGGTTCCTCAATAACGTTTTCCATTTTGTGGAGCACTTGAATAAATAATTATGGTCGTTTGGTGTCTGTCTGTTTAGCCTCTGTACCTCACATTTCCTGTGAAGTTATAAATCCTTTCAGCTAATAGCTTTCTGTCCTATTCAGCTTCCCCATAGTCAAACTATGAGTCCGCAAAGCGTCCCCAATTCAGGTTGAAACTTTTTCTTAAAAACCCAAACTAATTAAGTATGTGTTAATGTTTTAAGTGAAATATGTGTTACACGATTATACGCACAATAAGTGAGTGCTCTGTTTCTTTTAGTTTTGAAAAAGTACCTACCTCCAAATGTCATGTCTTAAAATCACCCATTACTTCTTTTTATTTTCCGAGTAAGTAAAGTAAAATTAGTTACCTATGCTTCACTCGGAGGAGAAAGTATAGATTGCAAACTCGTGTCGCTTGCGCTCAAATACATACTCGTTAGTAATCTATCACTTTCTCCCCTTGGTGGAGAATATACTATTATTATATTTATTTATTCGATAGATTTTAGCACTGCTCAAGATATTTATAGCCAAAATGACCAACAGAGGAAAGAGGAAGGATTTTCAGAAAGAAGCCGCTGAACATTTTACGCGTTCTTTTGCAGAGCTCGACGAAGAAATAAGGACATTTTTAGAATCGCCAGAGGATGGACCCTACGTTAATATGGTATGAAAACATATTTAGGTACCCTTATTTTAATAAATCTACATTAGTTGCAGAATAGAACAGTATAATTGATGAAGTGATTGTGCTTTAGGGGCAATGACTTAATATTTTTTGACACAGTGTGGTAGATCACTGGTCTCTCGGGGAACAATAGTTTACTTTCCGCATATAGCGGGATTTTCTAAGATAGATGTTTATTTAACACCAAAGGCGTTAGGTGCACGTATGTCGTCGATTCTAGTTAACTTAAACCTAACCTCCAATGTGTATTTGAGATCAGATTCGAGTACGATTATGTTTAACAGATTCATCTCTGTTTTTTATTATAATAAGAAGACAACAAATAGCGTGCGGACTACTTGGTGGTAAGCGGTAATTGCAGCCTAAAGACGCTAGCAAACTAGTAGTACCTATAAGCAGAATAAAGTTAATTGGTTCTGCTAATGCTGCTGAGTTCATCTGGGTAGTACAGTAAACCAAATTAATTAGTTCACAGTCATGTAGCTAGCGATCCTAGTGGATGATACATGCAATTGGTATATTTATTTATTGTGTGCGTATACAATACACATGCACATAATTACGCTCAAGCGTAGATTGATATAACGTATTGCACATAAATACACTGAAACCAGAAATGGCTCTTAATACACAAAAATAATGTCATGCAGTATTTTATAAAACAGATACACATAGAAGGTATCAAAATGCGAACGCTATGTCGTGAGTTCTAATCACGATAGAAGAATTATTTTAGTTTTAGTTTAAGTCGAACAAATCAATAAAAACTGGAATGTTATTTAAATTAAACAAAAGAAAATATATTAGAACATTAAATTAACTAACACGCAATTTCACCAAACTATTTGTCAAGGTATTAAAATACGTTTACACGATGAAAATGTAGACGACTGTTAATAAATCGAAGAGTTATAGAATGACACATAGGTACTTAAAACATTCATTCATAATATTATAATGCAACTAAAACATAGTCATTGTTTCTTTAGTCATCGTTTAGTCACGCTGGAATTATGTTTAGCTTGTGCATAGCAGCGCCGTGATCTAGCCGCAGAAGTCGGTGACGACCTTTCGTTTCCGGTCATAATTTGATACATGTTCTCCTGAACATGCGAAAGTTCCTGGGAATTCCGCCGCCTCCTACTGCGCGCAAGTTATGCTTGCAAAAGAGTCCGCGGAAAGGGTTGTCCACCACTCTTCGATCCACAGTAGACGAACCGGACCCCGGATGGCGCAGACAGACCTCCGGCCGCTATGAGCTGTGGCCTATCGGCGGCTGACTTGAGGAGTCCGCCACCCATCCACGTGCATCTTCTAGTAAGAAGCAAAGAAAGGCTCTTTAAGGGGTTGTGGCTAATATCATAAATCCCGTGGCTGTGTAGGCAAGGGAAGGCAAGTGCGATTTTTAGTCGGTAGGAGTCCGACATACCATGCTACCTCCCTAGGTGGCAGAAGACCCATGAGATTATTCCGTATTTAAAAAATGGCAGTACGGTGGTACGTGCCCAGACGAACTTGGTAGCGGAGTTTTATGAAAGTCACAAAAGCTAACAATTTAAACTGTAGGTAAGGGTTCTAATACTTTTCTTTAAGTGTATAAATTCAATATAAGAAACGCTAAGGTGGTTCCCATTCACTCAATGACGACTTGATTTATTTTGAATAAAGTTGTTACTTATCAATTTGATCCTCTCTCTGAATTCAGTAATGTATTAAAAAGTTGTATTCCTATTCTTCTAACAGGATGATAGAGATTTTTACGAATTCGATGACGATGATTTCCATAGCGATTTAAGACAAATCATCAAAAAACATTATCCGCTGCCACCGTGGGATATCCATTCGCCTTCAGTCAGCCCACTCCCTACCAAATCCTCTTCTTTCATTTCAATACAAACATCAGAAATAACTCTACCAACGCCAGGCAAGACTTCAAATAATTTTAATAGTAGTTGGTAGTCATGAGTATTATTTAAATGAAATCGTTTGTAGCTCGTATCGATCCTTTATCGATATACGAGTTTCTTAACTTCTGTAAAAAGCCTTTAGAACAAGTTTTAACTAAACAATATTGTTTTATCAACAGAGCCTATTCCGACCCCTGAACCGACCATCTCCGAAATATTCTACAAACTTATCTCGAACACTGTTGACAAAGTAGTTTATGTGCAAGTGGATGAAGCAGAGATTCTATACGACACTGCGTATGTCGAACTGATGAGAGCAGTAGAACAAGCTATGGAGATCCCTGTGATTGATATACGGGTTGATATAGCGGCACTCTTCAATAACGCCTATCGCATGTTTGAAATCAGTATCACAGAAAAAGATAGAATCGGTAAAACATAACCATGTTCCAATTACCAAGATTCATAATCAAATCATTTAGATACCCGTTGTCCTACAGTTGATCACGAAAACATCTTATCACGCGCCGTTTTCAACTTCCCACCTGACTTTATGGAACGGTGTACGTCGTCTTTCTAAGGGGACCCTCGCAGTGCTTCCACTGACAGTCAGCTTTGCAAATCCTTTTTGTTAGTTACCTTTTATTCTCTCCCAACATACCCAGACCATCTTAGCATATTCTTCTCAATTGGTGCCACTACACTTAATATTCCCAATTTTACTCTTATTTCTAAAATCTATCATTCACACCGCACATACTTCGCAACAGCATTTATTCTTCTCAAGTTTCTTCTGCTATAGCCAACATTCAGTTTCATATATAAGTGTAGGTACAAACACACCGTTGCGGTTTGTACCTATACAAATTTGCTTACAACACAGAAAAAGTGCTGAAAGTTAAACTGCGAGTTTACTAACTTTCATACTCTTCTTTTACTTTTAACTTTTGTAGCTTTTACTTTTATAGTCTCTAGTACAGTTACAGAAACTCGAAAACGATGACGTCAACAGTTTTAAATAAATCATTAATCCAGTACATAACCAGGTAATGATCCATTCCCACATTAACACCTCGGTACGCTCTTGTATCTGTAACTTTACTCTTCAACCTTTCATCAACAATCATAATATATTTTACTTCTGCTTTTTTCGTCCTCCCCATGTATACATGTAAATCTTCGTGTGATTTAACATGGTGTTCATCACAGAAACATTTTTCTCCACACAAACTTCTGACAGATTCTTTCCAATTTCATTCACCCCTTAATCTCTAAATTCACCAAAAACTTTTGTAAATTCTCTCTTTTTTACCCCAACGTACCTATCAAAAACCGCGAGCGTAACAAATTTTCCGTTTTCCTTATACGCATTGACGATATCTCTTTCATATAGTTCCGAAATTATTCGCTCTCAGATAGTGAACTGCCCATTAGTGCCCATTTCGGGTGGATATACTCATAGTATAAAGATAGGGTTTAAGTCCACCTTCTGAAACTTACACATGCAATAGTTTTCACACACTAGCATTTGCTCTGAAAGGATAACCCCATTGGCAGGCCCGCTGTGCTGGGACACAGGACCAAATGGCAATGAACAATGTTTATGTCCTCTCTGTTTTATTTTTTTCGTCTCACGTTTTGTCAATCATTACTTCACATACTTCATCTATCTTTTATTTTATACCTGCCTGAACATTCAGCGTGCTATATGATACTCTGAGGTTGACGTAAGTCCCACTGGTTTAAGGCGAGCATCATTGCCGACTCTTGGTAATTTATTAGATTTAACCTTATTCTGTTCGATAAGCTAGGAAAATATTTGTCGACCTCTACAGAGAACCGCATATGTAACACTTAATCCCAGACAACAGGCAAGTCAGTTGGTCGCGACTAGGCTTCCGCGACTAGCCATGCAGTACTCCGCACGGCAATAGTTGCTTGTAGTAGGTAGTAGTAGCAGCTTGGGGATATGTTGTTGTATCAAAACATAGTGTCCCTTAGTCGCCTCTAATGACACCCACGGAAAGAGTTTAGGTAATTCATTCTCCTACCCAGAGCGACTCAATAATAGCAAATTTAATAAATAAGAATAAATTATTACGACGAGAGATTTAAATATTTTCTTTTGAACGTGCTAAATAAGAGTTACGACTGAAATAATAGTAAAATGTAATCAATTCCTGCTAGGTTACATTACTGACGCACACAATGAGTATCGGTATCATGAATTCCCAGCATACTGTCACAATAGACAATTGGATACTTCACAAAGCATCATCATCGTGTTCCGAAATGGTCTGGTATTCGTGAAATAACCATACTTATTGGTATGAATTTGTAAGCATTCATTAACAACATTTTGTAGTATAACAAAGGGGAAAACTGGCCTAACCAACTTTACTGGCACCATTTTAAAATAGTAATAAACATTCATACAAGTACAAAATTTATTAAAATATTCGTACCATCGACACGAAGAAGTACAAAACGAAAAATGAAAACACTAACTGTTATGCGACTACTTCATTCAGCAAATCGCGTAAGCCTGCCAGCGCCTAAGAACATTAAATTTTACATTGTGTCTGTAATTTGTTCTTTTACGGGCTTAATATTTTTGCAAACTTGATTGATTCAAATCTAATTCAAACCGATGACCTTAGTTTCAATTATATCCACCGGGGTACCGGGTCTGATAACCTGGTCGCACTAAAGTGCCAATATTTCAAGGAATACAATAACTCACCATGTTTATATTGTACTTACAGCCGCTGCGGTAGCTTGGGAAAAGCGAATGAGGAAGAAATTAAAGAGGTCACTGAGGCGACAAAAGAACTTTAAAGGTATGTATGTTACTTTTTTCTCAACCACTCAAGCTACGATCTTTGAACCGCATTCATATACTAACTTGAAATTAAATCTCACACCGAGGCCATTAAAGGTATACCAGTTATTGGCAATAGGCTGGCCTCCTATTAGACCAAAACCTCTGCCTATCCCTTTGGGGAATACAGGAGAGATGGTATGTTGTGTTACCCTGCCTTTGGCAACTTAACCAAATTATAAAAAAGAAAACAGTTTTTGTGATATTCTTAGCAATTTATATTTCAAGGAAGGTTTTATATGTTATCAATACATTTTACGGACATTGTGTAATTGAGTTAGTCGAATAAATCACTAGTTAAAATTAGCGACAACTACAACTACGAAATTTCGAAATTTCTTTGTAAACGTGTCCTCGTGTAACATAATAGCAGCTCTGTAGAAATGAAGTAAATATATTGAGTTCATTTACTATTTTAGCCAGTTTTCTATGTTTCAGTTATTATTTTGAAATAATATCCAAACTTGAAAAAAAAACGACGCATTAGTCCTTACTTATTTTTTTGTAAGATAATTCTAAGAAAAGTAATACATACCTAACTAATTAATCATTTAGTCTTGGGTATGCTACATTGTTGATGATCGGAATAACGTGAGCTATCGGAGTCAAAGAGAGAATCTAGTTTTAATTAAAGTGTGATGGTTAGGTAGCGTAGCTTGCTATTTTCTTGGCGGTTTTCCAAAGCGATTTAAAAGGCTTATGAATAGGAGCAACATCGACATCATTTTCATTAAATAATTATGATACCTACAGATTTGACTTGCTCTTCGCTATTTGTCAGGTTGACATTAAAACGAGCGATTTCTTTATTTCCAATAGGTAGGTATAAAGTAATAAATTTATTAATATGTAATTGATTTTGTTCGTGATGTCACGTCTATCGCCTTACTGGCGATTGTTTAAATGTCTGCAATTTTACATTACCGGTACTTTAATTATAAATATATTGCCCATAGGTTATTATAATATACTTACAAAATTTATTAATTTTAAACATCCCGCTCACCTTATTCATATTGAGGCGGATACAGATATTGTGAGGCATGCGCCGCACACACCAACGAACACCTCGATATAAATTTGCCACGAGTAAAAATAAAACCAGTGCATGCTCAGGTCAACTTACGCATGCTCGAGTAGATCCAACCGCGTGCGAAGCACTTGCCTCGCAATGTACGTGCCTTCAATTGTGGCGAGGCATGTGCAGGGCGAGCCAGCGAATGTCGGTGCTCTACTGTAAATCAAACCGCCTCATTGCGAGCAATACGTTAGAGGCGGATACAGACATTGCGAAGAGCGCCGTACGCTGCGCATGCCTCGCCTTAATAAAAAATCATTTCATATAACTTAACGTTATTTTAGCCTAGGAAAATTTTGACTGCGGGCTAGATTCGAACTTGCGATTTCTGGTTAGATATACCAGATGTCGTCGAAATTTGCCTACACTTCTGAATTTACGCTTTAATGGTGACGTCAGTGACACCTATATTGAAAAGCAAGTTTTTGCTTCTCATTTCATTTCTTATTTTTCCTTCGCTTTATCAAATTTAAAATTGTTTCATGGAAAATGCAAAAAAATAATATAAAAAGATAACTAACATCATGATGCTTGATAATAATATAATATTATGTTTTCATAGACAGCTTTTATCATCATCAACAACCCATAAATGTATATTGTTCCACTGCTGGGCACGAGTCTCCTCTCATATTGAGAGGGATTAGGCTATAGTCCACCACGCTAGCCTACTGCGGGTTGGCAGACTTCACAAACCGTCGAGAAAAATCTCTAAGGTATGCAGGTTTCCTCACGATGTTTTCCTTCACCGTTTAAGCGAGTGATAATTAATTATTAATACGCACATGAATTCGAAAAGTCAGAGGTGCGTGCCTTGGGTTCGAACTCGAGACCTTCGACTTGACAGTCCAATGGTCATACCACTAGGCTATCACTGCGCTTTAGTTAGCTTAGGTTCGCTTCTGTATGCCTTTAAGGCCCGACACACATTGACAGAAATATAAAAGTTCGAATTGACAACATTCTCATAGTCTTCGTCTTCTCTTCTCTCGACAATACAAAACACCACCCGTGTCTTGCTACTGTAGTAATATGTGACGATAGAATACAAATAAATAAATGTAATTTAATAATAATTTACGATTAATTACTATTCTAAAAAAAATACATACGAGTGTATAAATATATTTTTAAAATTATGATTGTAAAATTTCACATAAGCAAACTAATTACCGAGACAATTAAAATTGTTGATAACGGCATAGAATTAATAACCATATTATTATTTTCCTTTTACGTTGATTTTCCAAAAGAGGCTGGTTGGTTAAGAATTATAAATAACAAAATAAATTACAATGTCCAGTCATATTACCTTTAACGTAACTGTCGGTGGAGTCACAGTAGGGTATATGTATATTCATCTAAGGGTGTCACGAAGCTAATTGAGAAGGTCCAGTGACGGCTGGACCGCAGCCTGTCATGGTCGAATCCCATGGCCATGACTATAGAGCAAGTGAAGGCAAGTACGGTTTTTAGTCGGTATAAATCCGTCACACTCCGCCGCCTCCCCAGGTGGATAATCCATGAGTATTTCCCGTACTATAAGAAGAAAAAGGGTGCCACTAGAAAATGTTTTGCTCAAAATGTATGCACAGCACAGTGCCTTCTAGGGCAATCAGCGCACTTCTGCCTGCGTCAGAAATTGTACTGCAACGTAATTTGTTACATTAGGAGCCGGCAGAGCTAAAAATCATGATGCACTGATTGCACTTGAATAATAACATTCTAAAAATGTTATTTAACAGGATATGAAACCCCACCTACTCCAAAAAGTGAAATCTCTTCACACGAGAGCTATAAGCGTCCTCCACCGAGGCCTTGCGAGTGTCATCCGATGATCAACTACAATCGATATGGAAAGGTAAATTTAACTCAATTAAATCGCCTTATTAGACTTCTGTTTGGGATAGCATATAAATTTGAGCTCTGCAGAAATTTTAATCCATACTGCAACCCAATAAACACATATCACTTTCACAAACAGTCTTGACCTTACATTGGGACAAGCTAAGCTAGTGCGACATGCGGTTAGTGGTACGCTCACGTTTACCTTTGACACACAAAATGTTGCGCCTAATTCACGGGGACAGTGAGGCCGGGTTAAGGTCATTATGTGTGCACTAGCTTTAGACCCATGTGTATGTACTAATTGGATCAAACGAAGCTGCATACACTGTTATATTCTACAGCATTCGATATCAAATTACAGATCCAAATACATTCTGTATATAGTGCATATCGGTATACTGACTGATATTCAGTTTCATCGATCACAATCTACAAACTGATGCCGACATCAGAGCTGTGAGCAATTATAATAATTACATCTAGGTAGTTAAATGGATGAGCTTCCTAAATTATGGTATCTTCTACTTACTTCTTACTGTTATCTTCAAAGCTTCTAATGACTCTTTCATCAAAGGACCATTTCAAACAATACTTTTAAGTTTGTACTTTATTCCTAGAGTTTGTATCAGTGTTTTTCTCAGTTATAAATTAGTAACGTTCTAAGTTTTATAATAAGAAAAAATGAACTGATGTTCGTTGGTATGCGAATCACCTAAGAATGGCTACACTGATTAGGCAATTTTTATAAAATATTTTCATAACAGTCTGAATAAGGTTTTTAGGGAAATATAAATTGGAAAACTTGCCTGGCAAATTGCAACATTCGGGAAAAACATTATGATTTTCTCTATTGAAAATTTGTGTGTTTTATTGAAATTTGGGCAAGACAACATCCTTCAGCTTGTTATAAATAAATATTTACTTACTTACTATTCTATTTCAGGACCGCTTCGGCATCTATCTGCCGCGCGAAGAGGAATTCAGCAAGAACAATATAACTACTACTCCAGCCTGTTCGACAGGAAACCCGGCAGACGGTTTGGATGAAAAGTCAGATGTCAGGTCTAATCTCAGCAAAAAATCCGTTACAGGTGGCAAAAAGACTCCCCAGTAGACAGTTGAGGCAGAATTTCATCGCCTTTCTGAAAATAAATCGTAACCATAAATTATTATTTTTATTTATTAAAAATATAGTATTATATTTATTATAAACCAGAGCCAAAAAAGAAAAATGGATCCCGATTGTAAATTTACACACGCTAAATACCATAGTAAAACAACGTTCTATTCATCGAAATAAAATATTTCACATTATTGGTTTCTTATTATAAGCACTTTATCTTATTCATTTACAGAATACACCCTTTTTTCCTGACTATAATAAATACGTATAATCCAAAGTTCATATATTTCACAGATTTTTTAAAATGATGCTTTTCTTCAAAAATCCCTGAAATTGTTTAAGAGAGGAATGAAAATCTCAAAATTATTACAACCACATGCAGTAAGAAATGTGATCAAAATGCTTTTTTTTTCATAGATTTAGCATAGAACCTGGACGTCTAGAGGTCAGTTCAATACTACATCTATGGGTTTTCTAATAAAGCCGCTTATTTCTGGATGTTTTTAATCTGATATTTATGCTATTTGTATAATAATATATAGAAGGTACATTTCTTTTCACCTTTTAGGATATATTAAATTAAAATCTGTTCACTCCATCAAAAGTTAAAGTTTAACTATTGAAAACATTGAACTTAAAAGTATCCATTGAAGTTATAATTCCTGTATTTTTGTACAAGAGACTGGCACAGGTCAACAATTACGCAAGTATCCAATTAAAAACATATCCCTGCAGTAATATAAAGTAAGAAAATAAATCTGAAAATATTATTGTTACAAGAAATTGATAACTTATACCAAATCAGTACAGGTATTCTAACTATATACATAAAGGTACATATACCTATATTTGTCAGTTGCTTTATATAATTATAGTTAATTAGTTTCTACTCTTTGTAAATACTCTGCCCATACACAATATTTCTCTTTCCGATCATTCGTTTAGAATTTTCTTGCTGGAGTAACGTTACCCCAGCAGGAATCGTTTTTCCGTTTTTTTCCAAAGCGACAGCGCACAATTTTTTTATGTGGCGCACATTTACAGCAGATTACGCACTAATTATACGTTCCACTCATATCACTCTAGAAGCTACTTTTAACGTATACAGATTAAACTCACCATTGTAAAAAACAGCAAACAATGTAAACAATGAAGAAAAGCAGATAAATCCTCTATCACTAACAGAGCGCAAATAGTTAATGCAGCCTATAGTGCAAATATCACGTACAGTCTTGTGGAACCAAATAAAGTATAATCTGTGAGCTTTGATTGAACCATGTCCCACAACATGCGAAGTGGATCAGTACTTATTATTATAAAGCTTTCAGACCGAGCTACATAAGGCCGCAACGCGTCTACATAAAAGTGAAAACCAATCAATTAGTTACCCAATATTAGCGCTATGTTCGTTTATTTCGTTCAACTTGTTCATGGTTGTTATAATTAAGTACGCTGATCAACCGATCTCGGTAGAAAGGTGACCATTCTTAACACATCAAGACCCATCCGTGCCTCGGAGAGCAAGTAAATGCATTCCCGGTTGTTAAACCAACACCTATGACAATCGCTAGTGGTAGTCTGAAGCTTAAAACCTGATAACCAGTCTATCGTCAGAATATAAGTTTTGCCCATGGGTTACCGAGGTCTGACGGCAGCCGCTTCGTGTAACTAACTACTTATTTTCAGAAGCATCAGCAGGTTAGACTGAAAGCAGACCTCAACAGTTGGGGAAAAAGGCCCCTAGAATGATGATATATTTCGTTCTCCTAGTCGCATTGAAAACCGCTCCTCATAAATAGAGGCACAATATGTATTCAAAAATCTATAAACTGACAATTCTACGAATTCTTTTTTGTTCAAAACAATATTTTATATTACTCCTCCGAACACGAAAATCTTATCAGGAGATAAGATTCTAACTGAAATTGTATTTTGAGAATTATTATTATTATTTTGAGAAGGACAGGAGTCCTTCTCAAATATTGTAAGAAAAAAAAGCTTTTTTCACCTAACGATTTCTTTACATGAAGCCTACTATATCAATAATACGTCTAGTGTTTTATTACCACAGGACACAAATATTCATGTGATGAACCAAATGTTTGTTTTTCTGGGTGTTCTTACCCAATAGTACAAGCTCTGCTTAGTTTGGGACTATACGGTGCTTTATAAAATGTACAAAATAAACATTTATCATCTTATTATTAGAATCATGTCTGTAGTAGATGATGGCATGGGAGAACCTCCACAGCTTTATCTCAAAGGCATAGGACTTGGTGCGTTGGCCTACACCTATTATGGCACCTCACAGGAGGTGAAGACCTCCTTCCTGTTTAATGAAAAACAAGTAATTTATTAAAAACTGTTGGTTTTATTCATATTATTTAGCCAAGGTCGTCCCACTGCAGGGCAAAGGCCCTTCTACCGTCGTTTCATCCCTCAAGGTCCAAGGCTGTTCACCAATTCTTGATTCCTCCAATGTGTAGGCCAATCCTTCCAGAAGAAGTAAAGCTTATTTCATCATCATCTATACCTTGGCCCACGCTGATCTTCTGCCGCTGTAGAATCCACTTGGTACTTTTATTTAGCCCATAACTCATATAAAGCTATAAGAATAAAAAATCACAAACTCATGAGTGTTGCTTGTCGGCAGTTCCTTTTACAAGAAAAATCCTACTCATACGTATTTGTGCGTTGCAGTAGATAGGGGAGAGAGGTGGCCGTTGCCCAATTTAATGAAACTCAAATTTGGATATTACAAAATCCAGTTCAATCTTTAATTGCAGTGGATATTGAATGGCAGTTATGATAGTTTAGTTGACTGAAATTATACGTCTTTGGATATTTAAGAAATAAAACTACAAGTATGTAAAGGGTCCGAAACGTCGGGATTAATAATATCAATATAACGCGATAAAATCCGTAAAAAATAGTTTTATTTCAATGTATAATATTCCCGTAAATGTCAGAAATCAATATATAAAAATTATTTAAGGAAATTGCTATAAATTATCTTCTCAAGTGAGACTGCCTGTTACCATAGACGCTGTAAAGAGTGAAAGGTCGGCATTAATAATTTCAACATAACGCCGTAAATCTGTTAGAAGTAGTTTTATTTCAAAACTTTCTCAATTTAGAACCTCTTTTCTCAGCAGGTGACACTGAGATGAGAAAATCTTTTTCTCTAAGCGTCACTACCAATGATTTTGTCAACACGTAGAAAAACTCGGTTAGCTCCAAATAACTCACAATTAAAGTTAATAGGTTATGTTTCATTTCTTGAATATCCTGTTTCCATTTTTCTAATATATTCTGTGTCAAAGAAACTAGATTGTAATCCATTAAAAGGGGTTGTTTAACTTCACGAAATATATTGAATCAAATAAAATAGGGACACATCAACCCTGTTTCCCAAACAGGTGTCCTTATTTTAGTACATTAATTCTAGTAGGTACATTATAAACAAACTGGTTATCAATTTGATTTCCACAATATCGAGGCAGCTGCACCTCGATATTGCGGAAATCTAGTTTTGGAAAATTAGATAAAGAATTAATCTAATAAGCATCATTAATAAGCGCCACCATTTATAGCTGGGATCCAGTTTATTTGACAGAGAAACTAACTTTTTATCCGCCTCGGACCAATTGTTGCTCCCCATATACCTACCACCGTAGGCTATCCACAGCTCTGTTTAACAGAATTTTATATTTCCTACCTAAAGTTATTCTGGACGGTACTTTTGGAATTAAGGTTTTATTAACGGTATTCGATTATCTAGAAAGTAATTGTTCGGAGCAATTGTGCTTTTCTGCGTTAAAATTAAAACCAACTTTTAAAATCGCCTTCTACTGCCCTTAGCAATAATAATGAGAAGAAGATTGTAACACATCGATAAATATCACTTATCAAGAGTTGCCCAGTAGTTCTACCAATATTTCCACATACTAATGAAACTTTAAGTAACTATATCTCAAAATGCGCCATCCCATGAAGAAATGCTGCTTTAGATTCACCGGTCGGTTTTCATAATTGAATGTTATTTATTTTCATTTCATTTTCTAGGAACCGAAGTTTACGTTCCATTTCGGCTCCAAGACGTAATTTTTTTAAACGCTTTCAAATTCATTTGAAATTCTTATATATCTTATCGTACAGTGCCTTACATATTTATTACATAGCCTCTAACTCTATTGATTTGTTTTCTCGATTCGGTAAACGTCACAGGCGTAATTGCAAAAATAGTAGTGCATCAAGTTATTCTGATCTATAAATAATAATACTGTACATTTTTATCAAAATCCGTTCAGTAGTTTTAGCGTAAAAGAGTAACAAACATTCGTCCATCCCTCCTCACAAACTTTCACATTTATAGTAGGATAGGTTATACAAACCAGACACAATACTCTCCGAAATCTTTAAGCGCCCTCATACGACTACTCAACGATGTTTCACTGTAATCGAATGAATGGTATAGGAATACGTAGAGGACAAACAAACATTTATTTAGATAAATAATTTTCTTACCTTGGAGCGGAGACCTTCCGTATAGTGATGGATGATAAGTTGTCAGGCTGTGAATGACGACGATAATGATAATTATAAATATAATCTATATAGTTATGTACATAATTTTTAGTTATAGATACACCTAGATATTTAAAAGAGTTAGTCTAAAATGACAAGTTTTTGCAAGGATTACTTTTACTACCTATGTTATTTTATTCATACGAAGATACCACAGGGGCAGATTCAGTGAATGGGGCAGAGTAGAGAAACCGCGAGGAGCCGTGTAGCAGTGGCGAAGTAACCATGTTCAAACAAAGTGCGCAGAACGGGCAGTTACAAACGATGTCACAAAAATTCAAAGCTCTACAACCACTACCCCACTTGGCAACAGCGCTCAAAACAACTCTCACACATTTCATTACAAATATCGAAAAATGCTAAAAAAAGGCTGAAACTACCGTCATCAAACAGCAAAAAACTAGACGAGAATCGAACCTAAACTAATCGTTCGCGGGTTAACTGTTCACTTTGTCGAACGTTATGATTAAGCGCAGCATCCTCTTGGTATCTCCACAAGCAGTTGTCACCTCATGATCTGAGATTCTAAGAGTCCTAAAGATTCAGCCTTTAGTGCAACAAAAATTCAGTATGACGTGTACAGCTGGGTCTGCAAGCGACAGCCATCCTGTCTGTCGGTAATGGCATGTCAATGCTACATCTATGGTAAGAACTAATTTTCTGGTTCAAACTATTTACTTGAAACTTCTACGGGCATTTCAAATATTAAAAGAACAATTCAGTCAAATCAACGTCAAAAGTTGAAAATAGATTTCTGTTTTATTAACTGTCTAGAAACGTGACGATATCTTCGTAATTATTGTATTACAACAAAGTGTCTGAGAACTGGTAAATTATCTAATAAATATATTATGATTATCCTTACCTAAGGCGAGTCTAACCAAAAGTAAAAATATTAATTTTCAATTTGGCACGTGTACAGCAAAGTTATTAGCTCAGGGTACGCCAGGCGGAGCGCAGATCACCTACATCTAACATCTTATCGGGGCGTGGTGAATGAAGTGTTAGAGTGAGATCCCAGTCACCCCAGACTTAAGTTTCTTTACTTATGACTTTAATTATGTTTGTGTATAACAATATCATAATAAGACATAAGTAAAAACTAGCCTTCCTACTTTGACGTAAGTTAGCATGGTTTTTTTCCAACTTTGATACCTGCTACATGTAAAACGGGCCCGCTTTCAACTTAGCGAGTATCCATTCCTTGCTATGTTTGTTATACTAACGATCCAAAAAATTTCATCTTTTCTAAAATGACGTAAGTCTGGGGTGACTGGGATCTTGGACTATGTGGTTTTCGGTCGAATCGAGTCAGACACACCCGCGTACCCTGACGCACTATATAAGATCAACGATTCGAACCGTTTATCTAAAAACCCGATACAAGGATTCCACTAGTCTCGAAATATTCGAGCAAGCATGTCTACAAAGTATACTTTGTCTGACATGAGTTGGCGTGACTTATATATTCATACTACGCAAATCGAATTTCGTCGACTTGTTGAAATTCATGTTCCTTTTTCATCCAGATTCAAAATGGGTTGCATGTTACGAAGCGATCCCATGGTCATGTGTGATATGTATCTCCAACCTGAGGCTGCATTTGAGGTACTCTCCAACCTAGGAGAGATGGGATGTGTGCAGTTTATAGACGTAAGTATTTTATTTAACAGAGTGGCGAGTATAAGAATATATTTATTGCAATTTAAAAATAATGGTGCTTATATTTATTGTTACTAACAAATAATTATTGGCCGTTGTAATATTAAATTTAATTGGAATCGAATCGAATCGTCTAATGAAGCTGAACTGCAGCTCCTATTGTTAATGTAGCTATAGAAAAGTTTGCTATGCATCGTTTAAATCAATGAACTTATCGAAAGAAAACAGTTTCTTCCGGCCTTATAAGGAAATACACAACTTCTGATTTTGAATAACCTACAGGTTAAAGGAATAAGTAAAATTATTGGTATTCGTTTACCAAAATGATGCTAAAACTAGATTTGTTGATGATCATAAAATATCCTATTTTAGTTCATTTGGATGATACTTTGGAATACGGATGTAGTATAATATGTTAAAAGCTAAAGTACTACCAAACAAATGGCCAATATTTGAACAAGTTTGTGAAATGGAAATTGCGCCAATAATTACAGATGAATCCCGAACTGCAAGCGTTCCAAAGGAATTATGTCATCGAGGTATGTCGTTTCGCTGAAATGGAACGGAAGCTTCGGTACATTTTAAGTGAAATGATAACACATAACATTCCGGTACATGAATACACAGGCGAAACTAAAGCCGCGCCTCTGCATGAGATGACTCAGTTTGAGGTACGTTCATTTAAAATGGTATTAATGTCCACATGACTTAATATTTTGTCTCGAGATGTAATAGCTGTTGTCTCCTCGGAGATAACATAAATTGTTTAACGCTTGTATTTCCCGAAGGATTAAACAGAGGTATTCTGCCATTCCCTATTAACAACTATTAAAATAAGTCGCGAAAGCGTTTTGGTAGTCTTTCTGTATCAGACTTGGATTGCCTGGCAATCAATCCCATTATTAATGTCTGGGAATGAAAATCTTATAAAAACAGTTAACGTAAGCCAACCAGTGCTTACCTAATACTTGCCTACCACTTTCTTAAGTTAGGGTAAGAATAAAATAAAGAATTGTGAAATTGTTATTTACAAAACTTTGCCACGGAGGGTTTAATTCATGGAATAAGTTTCATGACAAATATGGCTTCAATGTTATGGAAAAAATAAGGAAACAACGTGTTTTTGCCATGTGTTTTCAAGTTTTACATAAAGTGGTTACGAACAGGTAAACGTGGGTGACATTTAATTTTAAGGAAAGTCAGAAAACACGTGTTTTTCACTTTCCTTTAACGAATGTATTCAATCACGTGGACGATGTCGGGGGTAATTTATTATTTACTGACTTTAACGTTTTGAGGTACTTTGCCCCAGGGCTTAAATATGAAAGGTTAACACAAGCAACACCTTTGATTCTGTGTTTTGATATTAAAACAGTTTTTTTACAGAATACATTAGAAAAATGGGAACAAGATCTCTTAGAAATTACACAAAACGAAGTAAACTTAATGAAGAGTTATTTGGAGTTGAACGAGTTTTCCTACGTGTTAACGCACATGGGACCTCTTTTAGGAGATGCCGAGCTAAAAAGAACATCTTTTATCGCCAAGTAATAACAAAAATTAATTTAAATTTAGGATTTCATGGCAAAAGTGTCGCAGTGTCTGATCAAACAGTCTGCGTATCACACGTCGCTGGTTCGATTCCGGCACGTAACAAATTATTATGAGGACTACCAGGTAGTTGATCTAAGACAGGGTATTTGTGTAGCTGTAAATTTGTGTTTTTAAATGCAACCTGTCATGAGGGAGAAAATCCTAGTGTGAAGCAACGTCGAAAAAAACATAATAAGCGGGTGAACCTCTGGGTCACGTTTAGACCTCGGCGAATCCTCATTAACCCAGTAATTGCACTGAATGCATTCTTTCAAACCGGTACCCAATAATGTGTTGGTAAATTATGGCTCAGTTGGTAAAATATTTTCAATGCGGTGGTAACAACCAAGAATTTAGCAGCACAGATTTACCACCTCACAAATTAATAAATAAATATTATATTAAGCAAATTGTTTCCACAATTACTGATATAAGTACCAAAAAAAAATATTTTCCACTACAAAATCAACGAGGTTTTATTGAATTTTTTGTTTATATTTAATCCTGAATGCGCACTTTCATCGTGCCTCGGAGAGCACGTACAACCGTCGGTCCCAGTTGTCATACGAACATCAATGACAGTCTTTAGTGGAGAAGAAGCCCAAGAAGCCTGACAGCCAGTCTATCCTCAGGATATCGGTATTACCCAAATATTGGGTTGCGGGGATCTGGTCGCAGTCACTTCGTGTAAAATACTGATATTCTGCCGCCTCTGGTTACTGGAAGTCGACCCTAACGCCAAGGGCGTAGCGAGGTACAGGCAGACTAACCGTAAAGTAATATTACGTTGGTATCCTATTAATAAACAAAGAGAAAGTTGATTCTATTGAGAGACAAATTTTATAAGATTGAACTATGAATGTTTGAATCTAGATTCGTTTTAACGTAAACATTGCTCATGCAGCATTTACCTTAGATATATTCTTGCTTTGTCCCCTCCCTTAACAAACTCCTAACTCCGCTCTTGCCCAACGTTGGGAAATTGCTCAGAGAACGGAAAAGGGTAAAACATTTCTCCTTTACGTAACATGTTTTTGTAGGCGGCATCCTGGAATTTTTTGTAAAAGTCTTCAAGAGTTACGAAACGTTAACGGTCTCGTCATAAACCCACAATTCGCTGGTATGTATGATTAGTTCCCATGTAATAGGGGGCGAGCCTATTGCCATTAACCCGACACAATTCCAAATTCAGAGCTGCTGCTGAGAATTTCATAGAAAAACCCCAATATGCTTTGCTTGACCCGAGAATCCTAAGACCTAGGAACTCAAGTGTAGCAGTCGTTTTTTACAGTTAGGTTAATGAGGCACTATTAAAATTAAAATCCCAATTTTTGTTTATATAATTTACCTAATAATTTATATAATTTCATTTAAATTTCAATCGGTTGATTACTTTATGAGTGCGTGCTGTATGTATGGCTTGAGGAGCCACTTTCCATATTTTCAAAACGGAGGAGGTTATTCGAACTGAACTCTTCGATTGTTTTTCTTTTGTATGTTTGTTACGCGATTACTTCGCAAATTATGAATTGAATAGATATAGTTTGTCACCAGCACTTATATTATATTGAGTAATACCAATCTCGGAAAAATGTAGGAATTTCCTCAGAATTCCGGAAATTTTATAAGTCTACTAGTATGATGCCGTATTATTCTATCGCTGAAACAAATTACTTTAGGAAAATAAATAGTTATAATATTATAGTTAAAAATGGATTCGTATTTTTCTATTTATAAATCTACGAGTTTTCCGCCCGCGGCTTCGCCCGCGTCGAGTTCGGTTATATCGCGTTTCCAAGAGAACTCTTCAAAAGTCCGAGATAAAAACTATCCTATGTTCTTTCTCAAGGTCAACTCTATCTCTGTACCAAATTTCATTAAAATCAGTTCAGTGATTTAGATGTGAAAGCGTAACAGACACACAGACAGAGTTACTTTCGCATTTATAATATTAGTAGGGATAACAAAATAGATTTCAAGTAAATACTCCATTAACGGTGTAATCACGTGTCCTAAGTAAGTAAAGTCGATTAGAGAAAATTAAGAGAGTTTGGCCTAACCTGCATTACAGAAAATTATTGTCATTATATTTATATAAGTACTCCTTTTATTATAATGTTAAAACAGGAGAATTATCATTGGGGCTCCCGCTGGAGGTGACGTTGGAATCAGTGGTGGACGTCTCATTGTAATCACAGGGGTAGTCCAACGCACCAAGTGCCATGCCTTCGAAATGATGCTATGGAGGATCTCCCACGGCAACCTGTACTACAAACAAGCGTCCGACGATAGGATACTTACGGATCCTAACACTGTATGTACATCTTAGTAAATACAGTAGTAGTTTGGTACAACAGAAGTCACAATCGTGTAATCATCCTGGCCAAAAGCCGAGGACAGGGTGAAATGGCGCACATTAGGGGAGGCCTACGTCCAGCAGTGGACTGTGGACTAGTATAGGCTGATGATGATGATGAAGTTGAACCTGGCCAAGTTGGTTGCATATGAAAATCAAATATTCATTGACGTAATAATGTATGATTGTAAAAGTTCCTAAACTAGTGAAATTATGTAGATAGATGATACTAACAAGTGATAGTTATTAATTAAAAGAAAATTACATTTTATATAATTGATAATGCATATTTTTCAATACATTTATTGTATTCTAGTTTTTAAGTTACTTTGCTGCGCCCTAACAGGGTCATGTATTCCTAGTTTAAGCCAAGTTTGTTACTTTGTATACATTATGGAATAATAAACAAAATAATTCCGATCAACCACGAATTTTGAGGCAAGTTCGGTTGAGAACACACAGTGCAGAAATATCAAATATCTGAGTCTCTGGCGTATATTTCGTGTCAGAAACCAGTATAAACGCCTCAAGCGATCACCCGAAGAATTAGATTTTCCTTACAAAATATTTGACATATTAGCTTGTATCTATCGCTTACTAAACTCCTACACTCTTTGCGCTGTAGCATGGTGCGGGTGACAGTTGCTTGTGTGACGTATTGTACGTATTATGTTTAATGTACTACAGTTATTAATGATTTAATATTACGAATGTGGTACAACTGAAATACTAAGTCATAATTTGTAAATCGCAGCATCTTTCAAGAGTGAAACGAAATGTTACTGAAACTGTCACCCGCACCATGCTTCAGCGCAAAGTGTGTAGTTGGATTCTGTACTTTATTGTGTCCTCCTTGAGCATAGTTAAACAACTTCTTGTATTTTTTAACAGCGTCAAGAAATAAGAAAAGTCGCTTTTCTGTCAGTATGTCAGGGAAAAGCTCTAGCGATCCGCGTGCAGAAGATTTGCGATGGATTCAGAGTTAACACGTACCCTTGTCCCTATACTTACAACGAAAGAATAGAACTCACGGATAAACTTGAATCAAGAATGATAGATTTGGATCTGGTAATATTAATGATGATTTAATGGACTCCGGTAGATGAGTAGATATTAATAATTAATTTATTAAAAAGGGTTACAGAAAAATAAAAATAAAACAGTGATAAGACCATTTGACTACAAACTTCTCCTTAAACACCCAGACTCGACATTTTATAATATTATGTGCTAGTATGAAAAAAAAAATGATTTAAAGTCATAGGTCGTAACGAGCTCGAAATCAAGGCATGCATCCTTTCTTCGCAGGCTTTCCACCTTCCTTTTTTATGTATAAATAATTATCACTCATATAAATGATAAAGGAAATAATGCGTATAGATCCGTGTCTAGCAAAGGGATGGTCAAAAGTGGAATTCCAATTTTTTATCACGTACTATTTTATCATAGAATTATTGAAGTAAAGTAGTTTTTAACCAGTTTAAAATATTATTATGACTATGTACATATTTTATTTCTGTTTTAATTCCTCAAATTTTTTGGTCTCAACCTAGCCTATATTACAACATTGGGTTAAAATTAAGATTGATTATACCCATTTTTAGGTTTTACAAAAGACCCAATACCTCCGTTGCAAGAATTTACGTTCTGTCAGCAGACATTGGCAAGCTTGGATGTATCAAGTTAGGAAAGCAAAAGCTATATATCACACCATGAATCTGTTTAGCTTGGACATTACCAGAAAGTGCATTATTGGCCAATGTTGGGTGCCAGAAGCGGACATAGACAGCGTAAATAAGACGTTATTGGCTTGCTCAGTGAGTTTCACGTTGCATTGTTATTATTAAGTTAACGATTTAATTTAGCAACTAATAAGTGGTTGTACCATTTATTTTGTTTATTCAATTCAAATTTGAGTTTTTTTTGTGTTGGCAACTGAGAGCCATCACAATAGTGTGATAGCTGAAAATTTGAAAATTTACTGCAAAACCACAGGTTTATTTGGTAATGCTTTGTTGTTCGCTAGACGACTCTTCAATCCAACGTGCCTTCGTTTACGTCAAAGATCGATACAATAGAAATGCCCCCCACCTACCACCGTACCAACAAGTTCACGCAAGGATTCCAGATGCTAATCAATGCGTACGGTGACTCCACCTATAGAGAACTAAATCCAGGTAATCTTAACAAATCTTTTGTAGTTTATTACGTCGAGGACCAGTTAAATTTGGGCATTATTTCAAATAACGGAATCTAATCAGATGAATATCAGCATTTCACACAAAGCGACTGCTGTCAGATGTTCTTAACCCAATTTCTGGGAAACACCGAAATTCTGAAAATAAACTGTTTATCAGGCTATTCGGGCTTCTGACTGTTGCTAAAGATTCTCCAATGTGTTCGTATGTCAAACGCGACTGAGACACGCAGCGCTGTCGATGGGCCAAAAATGGTCAACCGGTCAGACGGTGGCAGGCGCAGCTTAACCCTACAGTTCGAATTGACATTGTTTAGCCAATCAAAATAATTATATTAATTATTAACTACTGTCACGCATATGACTGACTTTAGATGAATGTTCAAGCAAAGGGTTTGACGTTTTCTTGATTTCTACTTCAAAACCAGACAAATCCGTATCGTCCGTATAATAGGTTAGAGAAAAATAACTATTACCATTGTTATTAGTCATAGTTACTTACAAATAGAATATTTCTATAAGGTTAACTTGTTTGTGATCAACAGGACTTTACACACTTATCACTTTCCCTTTTTTGTTTTCAATGATGTTCGGAGATATTGGACATGGATTGATTTTAACTCTTTTTGGTGCTTGGATGTGTTATAATGAGAAGAAATTTTCCATTGGACGTGGTGGTAGCGAGATATGGAACATATTTTTTGGTGGTAAGATGGTTTTTCGTAAGTGGATTATAATCGCTGTTTGCTAAAGTGGTACAAAGAAGCCTGGATAAAAAATCGTTTGTTTTTAAATAATCGATTGTGGAAAGTTTTTTAACATGCTACGACCCTTAGGAGGCGAGAAGAAATAAAATGGCGGCTGAAATTGCTCGGTATAATAAAAGAGCCAATGACAATAATATATATAATAATTATGTAATGTAAGTTGTAGCCCACAATTACAGGCCTCGAATTGCTTAAAGACTTTATAAAACCTAATAGAAAAAACCTTAGAATTTATTTTAATTTGGATGCTGTTAACATAACTTTGACATACATTTGAAAATACATTTATTTATTTATCAATACTTTATACACAGTTGGTACAAAAGCGGTCTTAATGCAATAATGGCATTCTCTGCCAGACAACCTTGGAGTGATGCAGAGACGATAAAAACAGTAGATGAACTATTAAAATTGTAATAATGATAATAACAGACCACGATTCATAAAAAAACACTTAATAGTATGCCTTGTAAAGTCATTATTTTAAATTGCAGGTCGTTACGTGATGCTCATGATGGGGATATTCAGTATGTTCACTGGATTTATCTACAACGATTGCTTCGCGAAGACCATGGCGTTACAGAGGTCTTACTGGATAAACACCTTCAGTGTAGAAGAGTTGTCCCAATCGGAATATATTGACATAGATCCCGCTGGTGAAACCTACGATGTTTACCCTTTTGGAAAGGATCCTATTTGGTCGGTCAGATATATCCCTATTACTAACTACTACTTATTTTTATAGGTATTTTAATAACAGCATCATAATACCTGTAGTATATCTGCAGCTTCTGCGGCGCCGGCTTATTCATAGAGTATCATTGTTTTCGTAGTGTATAAGAGAATTAATCACACAATTTCTAAGTACGTTGTGATGATTAATTATTTTACCTTAAAATTAAACTATTACAGTTGGCGAAAAATAAGATAATGTATGAAAATTCCTTGAAAATGAAACTATCAATAATCATCGGAATTGTTCATATGATGTTCGGGATAGTACTCAGTTGTATCAATCACATGTAAGTATAAACATTCTACTTTAGAAAATGTATTTAATATTCGATTAGGTACCTTGCTTACTTTGTTAAATCTGAACTTACCAAGACTTCTTTAAATTATGAAGGACTTGACTAATAATGGTAAACAAACAATTATCCGAATTTGTTTCTTATCAAAGTCGTAGTAAAATACTTTTAAATTTATATATATTTCCTTGAAAAATAAGCGGCCGCTTCAGTGGTTAGTGGTGGTGTACGGTGTAGGTAAGAAGTAACTGTTCAGAAACATCCCCCTCACTAGCGCTTCCTGAGCGGACACGCATCATACGGACTCGGCAGTGGCGAGGCAATTATGGCATGCTCACGTTCCTGTTTTTTTTTTCAAAATTATTTTCATTAACAAAGACATTTCAATGAACAACTTTCCTAGTTGTCCCATGGTGTTCAAAATGCAACCATTTTAAGTTTGAATTTTAGAAAGTTTATTTTATCAAAGTCAATTTAAAATTGTCTTATTCACATAATGTTATTCTGTTTAGCATTGTTACGAACGTAAACAAATAATATTTATTTTAATTAATGTCGAATATTTGTAACACTTATTATACATAAATTTTAGCTTTCTGCACTCCTTCTCCATATAAACTTTAACTATACCAAACACAGTCCTCCGTGCGCGCATAATTCTTATAAAGGGGTACAAAGCTTTCGCTCCACGACCTTTATTTAAAACTCACTATCATGTACCTTACATTTTTGTTGAATAAATATTATTAGCGATCGTATAACGCAGAATAAGCTCACCATCAGACAAGATTAGCTTTATATTGAGGAGTTATAGTGCTTCTGCACTTTTAAAAGAATTATGTGCGAGAACAAATTAATGTGATTTGACAAGAAAGTAACATATCAAGTATTGCACGACAACAAGCTCCGAAAACCGCGCCCTTGACACGAGATCTGCGTGAAACGTGCCAGAGTCGAACGCCTACCTGTTGTATTGCCATAATTATGTTAGAAATTGGCGCGATTTGATTTATCTTGACGCGTGTTTCAATCAAAAGCTCAGTCTGTTCTTGCCAACTGTCAAGTGCGACATACCTCTATAAGAAGCAGGAGAACAGATGCGTAATTGTTATTGCGGTCTCTCATGCATAGGTCAAACTTAACAAGCATAAAGTCCTGCGTAAAAGAACACATCGCCGTTCCAAGAAGTCAGCAGATTGTGAACATACCATCGACAGACCCAAGGATCGCACCAGTGTTGCTAGTATGGATCAAATCGTTAAATGTCGAGTGTATAAAATTAGATCATTTTATCATAAACGGTAGCATGTTTAACAACAATAATAAATCTCTCTCTTTGTGAAGGAAGTAGGTACATAATAATATCAATTGCAGTTTTAGACTTGCAACAGTGAGCTCATTCTGCGTGAATTGCACTAATAAATACCTAAAAAACCATAGGAGCTAAGACGGGACAGACATCACGAGCGAAAGTCTTCGCGAAAATCTTAATATACTTGTCTTACTACTTGGATAAATTCCCAAACATAATTTGTACGCCATTAAATGTGGCAAACATTTTTGAACAATGAAAAATATTTAACATATTTTACAAATTCATCTTTAACTATTATTATTACACATCAACCCAATGAGATCAACCTGAAAAAGTAGGAAATCGAATCGAGACTATTTTATTGTAATGTTAAGGTTACCTGTAGAACAAGCCTAACCTAACCTAACCTTTAAACTTTAAAGTATTTTTGATTACATCAACATTGTTAATGTTCGTCATCTTACCGGAGTTGTTGATGCGAAACGAGTTATTCCCAGTTGTCACCACCGTCTTCGTCACCACTGGTGACAAATGGGAATTTTTTTCCCATTTGTCACCAGTGGTGACGAAGACGGTGGGGACAACTGGGAATAACCCTGCGAAACCTATGTTTCAGCTATTTCAAGCGGCGTTACGCAATATTTTTGCAGTTCGTGCCTGAGCTGCTTATCCTAGTATTGCTTTTCTTCTGGTTGGTAGTTTTAATCTACCTTAAATGGATTAAATACACTGCCAAAGCACGTAAGTAACGAACTCATAATTTTATTGTTTAAGTCAAGTACATTTTGATAATATTAACCTTTTTACTAAAATGTGTTTTGTCTTTTTTTGACTTGTAACATTTTATACCGTAGGTAAATCTGTTATGGCATTAGTAAGGAATATTGTAATTACCTCGAGGAAAGCTTGCAGTTTAGTCTTACGAACAATCCCAATAACAAATCAATTGTTGAATTGCTTACTAGAGATAAGATTTTGACGTGACTTGTATAGACCTTATGTCAAAATCCTATTTCCAGTCAGTAAATGCTTCTTTTTTTATACCACTAAGGTAGCACACAAGCATACGTCCCACCTGATGGTAAGCGGTTCGCGGTTCCCGTAGCTTATAGACGCTTGTAACACCAGAGGTATCGCTTGCGCGTTGCCGACCCTGTAAAACAAAACAAGATTATAACTATTCCTAGTTATAATCTTGTCGTACACAAAAAAAAGTCCTTATTAATTTTAGTTTTTGGAGGAATTTTAATAGTATGAACTTATGTGTCTGAAGATTGATTATAATATTTACATATAATGGTGTAATGTGAAAGGAACATTCAGGCTATTTCCAGTCGACAATCAGGTATACTTAGTTGAGCTTCAGCCCTGACATGTGTCATTTTCAAAAGCTGTAGATTTTTACGGATTTCAATTATCAATAAAATATTGAGTATTGGATTGCACAGAAAGATCAACCTAAAGACCTATCAATATATTATATTTTTTTAAAAGCGACATTACATTGAAAGTTTTCGCAAGTTACTTGTGGTTATAATTGGTTTTAATAAAAATCATTATTAATATGATTAGGTAAGTATATTTAATGCTAATTTACCTATCTCATGCACCTATCGAAAATATCTTCATTTATACTTATAAGCAACATTTTATAACTACGACTAAGACGACACGGGTTCCCATCTTCATAATTATAACCTGAAATGTCACATTTGAGTATATTTTTCACTTTAAAAAAATAGACAATCTAATATGTTACTCGTACCAGTTAGATAATTGTGGTCTTCATTTTTTGCAGCTGACCCGGAGCATAACACTAGCTGCGCTCCTCAAATCCTAATTCTGTTCATTGACATGGCACTTGTTACTGAAACTAAGCCTGTTGCTGAAGGGTGCAAAAAGGCTTACATGTTTTCCTCCCAAAGACCTTTCCAGAGGTGGCTTGTAATAGTTGCTATGTTATGTATACCCGTCTTACTCCTCGGAACGCCGATTTACAAGCATATAGAAAATATTAAGAAAAGAAAAGAAATTAAGGTACCTATGCACTATAATATGCATAATCCCTCTTTTTACTGTTCTATACAGAGGTCAGCACATCAAGCTACCACAATCTGTCAAATTTCTTTGGTTGATTTTCAACTTTAATACAAAACGATAAGGTTCATATTCTTCAATTAGGAAAATTTGTCAGTTTTGAATAGCTTGACCTGCTGGTGTCTGTACTTCAGAAAAGTAAAATGAGGAAAAAAAATTGTCCCCTCTTCTAACTAAACTAATGTAGCTTTATTCTTAAATCTAAAAAAAAAAAGTTGGGATATTCCACAGATCACTACTCTATCTGGTCCCAAACTAAGCAGAACTTGTATTAGAGGTACTATACAATGAATATAATACTTATATACTTTTTCGTAAATATATACATAAAATACGCATATAAATAAGAAAAAAAAAGTCTGTTGACCTACTTGGGCCAGTGTTAAAAAATATGACGAAAGTAATATGGGTATTTTTCCACTTCACAACTGTCAACAATATTATGAAATTTTACAAACCACTGCAAGAAAAGCGTGGATTCTGTCATTCCTTCGAGAGATCTACCCCTATATTTTCGTGTGAAGTAAAACATAGCATATTGTTAATTGCAGAGGGATATTATCGAAGCTCGAAGTATGTCGGACAAAAAGGAGCAGGTTAGATTGGCTCTAGAATTGGAGAAATATTCACTAGACCTTAGTGAGTTATTAATACATCAAGGAGTGCACACTATTGAGTTTGTGCTCAGCACCATATCACATACTGCTTCGTACCTACGACTCTGGGCTCTATCGCTTGCTCATTCACGTTAGTAATTATTTAACTCATTAAATGAGCAGATATACCTAGGGGGAGTGTGTGCAATGATAAGACGTATGTATAAAGTACTTAAGTATAAAGTTATTTATTGATATCACATCACAACAATGGTTTACAAACAGAGTATAAAAACTACACGGGCGCGGCCATGCAGGTGCGCGCTCTACGGTTGGGGATTCTCGGCACACACTCAGTAACTAAGGGGCACCGGCGCGGGAGCGCCGTTAAGAAGTAGGCAACGAACATTACACGCTGTACAGACAATAAAAAAAAATACTTTTTTTAAGTTTTTTTGAGCTAAAGAGAGTTGCGGTCGTAATAATTGGTCGGTTTTTTGGTTGTGTAATTGAGTTTTGTGTTATTATTATTTATAAGTATTTACTTATGGGTGATATCAATTGTGTGTGTCATACAGTTCCTTTGTAATTAGTCTTTTGTAAGCTCCGGCTATCCGGCAGTCAATTATTCATATTTTCCTTACGAAATATCCATAATTCAATAAAGTGATTAATTAAAAGCGTTCTTATAGCTCAGCTATGGTTATTTGTTTATAACTGACCATGTAAGATGTAGTTGCTTATTAAGCTAATCTACCTTATAATTAACCCGTATTTTTCGTAATTCGACCGGCTTAAAATCTATAGGTACTCATCATTTTTTGTAGAATACTTAGAATTATTAAGTTTTAATAAATCTTATCTGATGTTCTGATTAATCAAAAGTGGCAATTCTAGTCTCCCATTGATCCAAGTGATCATTAATAATATTTCAGAACTCTCCGAGATGCTATGGACCATGATTCTATCAAAGTTAGCGCTCCAAGATTATTCTTTGATTGGTAGTGTGAGGTTATACTTCATATTTGCGGTTTGGGCTGCATTCACGGTTTGCATTCTGGTGGTGATGGAGGGTTTATCCGCTTTTCTCCATTGTTTAAGATTACACTGGTAAGATTAAGTTCAAATTAATTAGTTTTTTCTTCTACAGCGTAATGTACGACCATTCATCGCCTAAATATGGTTCATCAAATATATGTATGATGTTTGCAATCGATTTCAATAAAAGTTGGTTAGGGGACTTCCTTATTTCGCCGCCTGACCAGATAATGGCCCCAGTAGGCGGCACGCCTGCTCATCACGTGTGTCTTCAAATAGCATGCAGGGTAAGACCTCGTTAATTGATGGAGTCCAGCGAGTGCTGGACCACAACCTGTCAAGTTCGTGGTGAATTTCACTGATCCCACGACTACAGGGCGAGTGAGGGAAAGTGCGGTGTTTAGTCGGTAGGAATCCGACATACCCTGCCACCTCATCTGGTGGTGGACGATCCATGACGACTTTCCTCACTACAAAAAAAAGAAAAAAAGAGTTCCTTAATTCGTCTATATATGTATACATATATTTTGTTCATGCTATCTATATTTAATCTTATGTTTAATCATCATCATATCAGTCACAGGAGGTCCACTCCTGAACAAAGGCCTCCCCCATAGACTTCCACAAAGACCTCAAGTCGCCTGTATCCAACGACTCCCAGCTAGCTTTACCAGGTCGTCCGGCCATAATTATAATGTTTAACAAAGTGCCTTTAAAAAGGGTTAACTTATGTACCTAGATATTGTTTCGGTTAATTCAGAAAAACATATGAGCACCAGCTCCCAAAATCAATGGTTTTTCTATTCATTTTGATAATGATCTTTGATTTTGTTACTCTTTGATTGATCTGAAAGTACAAGTATAGTATTTCCGTTACAAAGTTTATCACCTTTTGTTATCAGGGTTGAATTTATGAGCAAATTCTACAGCGGCGGTGGCTATCCGTTTCGACCATTTTCCTTTATGGTTATACTTGCATCAGAAGGCGAAAAAACAGAACCTGGATGCAAGAAAATGGGAGCATAACAGTATCCTACTTTTCTTGTATACCTACTTTTATAATTAATTTTGTTGGAAATATTTTAAATAATCACAATTTGACTTTTAAATATTTTGCTCTTGTAAAATGGCGTAAATAAGGCTGGCCCAGTCCCTCGGCCTTAAGATGTAATGTTTTAGCTCAGACTTTTCAGTACCACTACAACTAAAAAGAGTACTGAAATTTTGTTGCTATAGAAAATATTGTAGGTGCTCTGTAAAATACAAGCATGTAAGCAGCGTGATTGGGCCAACCATGTACGTCTAAAATAATTATGATATTTGTTTTTAAAATAGGATATTAGAATATTTTACAACTGCGCACTTAAGATGAGTATACACTAGCACCATTAAGTAATGGTGAAGTACCTACAAGCAAAAGCTCATTTTAAAAATCATTTCTGTGTTATGTAACGCTGTGTTCGATGTATGAACTTTCACAATTGACGATCTGACAGATCCGATGATCCGCGCAGCCGACTTCACGGGAGACTTGCCTCCCTCGCTTCAAACCCCCACAAACAGCAGCGGCGGCGGGAGGGTAGCGGTGACAGCCAGCGAGGTCACAGACTGGCGTAGTGGCGATCGGGACTTGGGGCAGCCGGTTGCGCTGTCACTACTTGTCAATTACTATTAGTGATGTTGATAATCGATTATCAACATCACTACGACAGCTTTGAGATGACAGGAAGCAAAGGTAAATGAATCTTTAGCTACATTAATTCATGATTATTTGAGAGGGATAATTATGTATACCTTTGAGATATTAAGATAATTTTACCTGTTTCGATGGATTATCAATAATCGATTTGACATCACTAATAGTAATTGACAAGTAGTGACAGCGCGACCGGCTACCCCAAGTCCCGATCGACCCGACAACAACCACGACCGCGGACTTGTTGAGTGGCGTGCTGGCGAACGGAGCGAGGACTGCGGTGGCGGTTGGCCTTCAGATCGCATCTTGCCTGCGCATGTTTGACTCTTGTGTACTGCCAAGTATTACAACAGCTGTCCGCCACCACAGACCACACCTGTTTGCGGGGACTTTGTTCGTTCGTGAATGGTGACATATAGATCAGTTCGTGAGTTCTGTTACACGTAAATGTTCTAGGGTGTACTCATCTTCAGTTGTCACAGGACCATTAGCTATTTATTTTTATGATCAAATCCAATGAACTGCTTTAAAAAGTAGTACTGCTATTGTTGTGGGACCACTTTCCACTTCACCTTATAGTGACGGTACCTCTCACCAAAATCACTGACAAGACCACTGTATGGTAACGTTATATTAAAATGTTTCTTTTCTTATAATTAATTATCATAATTATTTATTCAATAAATTTAATTATTGTCTTTTTAAATTATTGTCTTTTATTAATTAACTTAAATGTATTAATATAATTTTATACTAGTAGGTGCATTCCGTAGTTACACTCGCTTATGAGACTATTCTCATAAGCAAGTATTAACTACGGAACGCAAGTAGCACGACAGTAACATGACCACGATAAATTATTAAAAGAAGCTAGCTTTTAAAAAAAATATAATAACTTTAAAAATATTTTAGATTTGAATTTGATCGAGTTGTATGAATTTAATGTTCTGCCGTTCAGCCTCAACTACCAAACACATCATATACATATTATCTAAGCTATCTCTCAAATTAAAACAAATAGATAAGGCCATTAAAATTAAAAATAAAACACTACGTCAGTTTAAGCTTTCACGAATATTAGTCACTTTTTAGTTCTTATTACACAGAATGCTATAGAAAAGAATAATATTCATTGTCAGTAAGAAAGTCACTAAAATAAGATACGTTACGAAATTTATAATTATTGTTATTGAACTGATTAAAATTAAGCCTATTGTGAGATTCTTGTTTCATTCATATTTCAATGGCTCTCAAGGTCTACATGTGTGTAAAATTAATAATCTCAAGAACGAAGCGTGAATATAATTAATTATTAAACGAACTTACCTTTGCGTGGTTCAAGATTACCAACCCATGCTACCGTAGACCAACCCTTGCATTCCTTGAAGCTACAATTCACACGATAACCGCAGACTAAGGAAACCTCTTCTTACTATTTATTAATTTAAGTACACACTTAGAAACTAGAAAGGAGCCAGCTTAGGACTATTTAGTACAAAGCTACTGCTTATTTCTAAAGAAATCTCTTCCAGCAAACCTGCGAGAGGAGAATTGAAAAAGAAGAAATGTAACAGTGTGAAAAGAAGCAAATATTAATATATTATACAAGCGAACAAATTATGAATTTTATATATACTTTTACTAATTTTGAATATAGAGTAGCTTTCAAACAACAATGCGCAAAGGCAACACTGCTCGTGTTACTACATGTGTATCTAATCTCTTCGGATGAAGCCTTCGTATAATTTTATTATGATAGTACCTACTTCACGTACAGGTAAGTTCGTTAAATCATTGATTTTCTTTGCATTAGATTCACTCCCATTCAAAATTGCAACCTTTAATACTTGGAAAGGGAGCATTGAAATATTAAAAGCGGCAATATTTCTAAGCGACACTGAATAATCTTTAGCAATTCATAAAATGAAAGAAACAAAAGAACAAAGAAGCACTTTCACCAACATAGTAGAATAGGTATACAATTAATATTCGAATAAGTAATATTTTGTTAAGTACTTTTTTTGCTTCTGGTTTTGTATTTAATCCTTAATAATTACAGGCTAAATAGCTCCATACCAAGATCTATTTACAGAAATAAATATCAAATTAAAATTCAAAATACGTTTTCTACTGATTGACATGCATCATATGAACATGCATACTGCGAAATTCCCCGCATCGTTCAAAAAGGCCTCTATAACATTATAATACATATTAGAAAATTGTAAATCACTATAGGTTCGAAAAGCAACTGCGATAACGAACCTACCTACAGACATGGTCCAATCCAATTGTCTACGCCTGAACGCAGCCTTTTCATATTTACAAATTATTACGAACGCACCGTAACAACAGCGCTCGCTGTGTGCTTCACGGCGGAGGAACTGCACTAACTTCACTACGCACGACACAGGGATCTGTTCGCACCGCCATTTTTGTCTCGACACACAAATTGTATAATTTTGAAAAATAAACCTTTAAAACTTCGAGGTGTGATCTTTATTCTTATTGTATCGCCCACACCAATGGTATGGTCATATTTAAATAGTGTGTTTTCTACCCAATGCCGATGTATCGGCGGGCAACAAATCAACGAACCCCAGTTCAATCGATTACTTGCAACCTTCTTCTGTTATTCTTCCGACTCCCTTGAGACCGGCAGGTACTGGAATAATTTACGTTTCCAAACTAAGTTTTGAGGTGGGCCCGTAGTTCTCTAGGGGAATAGTGCCTACTTTCTCCACGCGCATAGTCGATCGAAAACATAACTTTGAATAGAAAAGTAGGTAAGTAAGTGCCATTGCGTAATCAAGGATAGTCGTAAGTTCGTAATATGGCTTAAAAGCTTTATGTTCATTCTTAAAAAAAAATCTTACAAATTAACATGAACTGTGTATTTAGTAGTATTTGCTTCTTTTCACACTGTTGTGTAAATTTCTTCTTTTTCAATTCTCCTCTCACATGTCTGCTGGAAGAGATTTTTATAGAAATAAGCAGTATCTTTGTACTAAATGGTCCTGAGCTGGCTCCTTTCTAGTTTTTAAAACGAAAGCATATTTCTATCTCGTTTTGTCAGTCACGTTACATAATAATGGTTCGTTCAATACTTACTACTTCTATGGTTAATTTTCTGTCGTCTACGTGAAATCTGCATGCACTGCAGGAGTGCTTGACACTGACCTCAATACAAGTACGCTTGACAAAATAGTGCCGCGCCAAACCTTAACTCAACTATGATATCGATACGGCTTCAATCATCGTAATAAGATTTTTTTTAACAGGGTAATATTTGTATGATAAATGTTCAGTTTTTAATTTCCTCCAAAGAATTAATTTATTCTAAAAATATGAGGCTTCGCTACTTCCCCAGAGTTCGTTCACTCTAAGCCTCCTGGTAAAAATAAAATATACTTGAATAAAAGTTTACCGATTCAGACTGTAGAATTGAGTGCAGAATAGAGGCCCTATTAGAAAATATTTTTTTCTCAAAGAGCTTACTGCATGTGGTTGCGTACTTTTGAAATTACCTAGTAGTAGTTTTGACAAAAAGCATAATTTTAAAAGACACCTAAAAAAATATGGTACATCCCTAGATTATAGCTATTATCCTCAGGAAAAAAAAAATGTGTTTGGCAGATATAATAGTTGATACTATTATATATTATTATATGTGTGTATATGCCCAATATTTGATACTATTATATGCACAATACATGGCAATGTCTGAAACGGCCTTCTGGAGAAAGAACGTGAGCGCTCCATTGTGTTTGACCATGTTATATAGCTCAACAGCCTATCGCAATGAGGATACCAGATCGGCAGATCTGCACAAATTAGTGTAGGCTACATCTTAAATTGGTACGAAACTACAACTTAGTAGTCATCATCAACCATTATTGCTAGGCTTGGGTCTGCTCTCAGAATAAATAAAATAAATAAGTCTGTGACACGTAGCTTTCGTGACGATGTTTTCCTTCACCGTTTAATCAAGCGATTATTATGACAAATATGCACATGCAAATATGCATACAAAAAGTCAGAGGTGCGTGCCTTGGATTCGAACTAGATACCTTTGACTTAACAGTGCAATGGTCATATTACTCGGCTATCGCTGCTTTTTATTTACAACTACATTACAACTTACAATTAAACTGAGTAGTCGGTTTCACAATAGAAAATAAAACCAGCTACTATGTCAAGTTTCTTTCATACCAGGTGCGTTTGTTCTTTCCACCACGTTTACATTTCAAATAGGTAACTGATTAGTCTCTACGGGTGTTCTTTGAGCAGAACTCCTGAGGGGGAAATATCTCAGCAGTGCGTCGCCGTCGCCTTACAAAAGACCTGCGAACGACATTACTTAATATCAGTGCATAAAATACACAGGTACCGTCAAATGGGGTGAATAGGAATGCGGGGGTGAATCGAGACAAAACTTTGAAAGAGATTTTCAGCTTTAATTATTATAGTTTGATGCCAAAAAGATCTTCTAATGATTTATTATAATTTAGGAACAATATTAGAGTCCCTTTTTCCAACAAACTATAACAATTAAAGCTAAAAATCCCTTTCAAAGTATTGTTTCGATTCCCTCCTACATCCCTATTCAACCCGTTTGACCGTAGTAACATCGAAAATTCCTTCCGATTCCTTTATAAGAAGGATTAGATTTGTAACATTACAATAATAAATGGTTTAAATAAAACCATCAAGTCAATTTTTAGGGTAAATAAGGGACAATATTAATAAGACTCCGCTGTCCGTCTGTCTGTCACCAGGCTGTATAGCTATAACGGTTCATAGCTGGACAGTTAACATTTTCACAAATGAAATATTTCTGTTGCCCCTACAACTAATACTAAAAACGAATAAAATAAATATTTAAGGGGGGCTCCCATACGACGACTTCTGTGGTCTAGCGGTTCGACTGCTGATCATGGGGTCGTGGGTTCGATTTCCACAGGACACAAATATTTGTGTGGATAAAACATGAGTATTTGTGTTTGTCTTGGTGTTTCTTATGTATTATAAGTATGTATTTACTAAAAAAAGTATATAAGTATTATATCCATTGTCTAGTACCCATAGTACAAGCTCTGCTTAGTTTGGGACTGGATGGTGTTGTGTAAAATGTCCCAAAACTATTATATTACTATATTATTATTATACATATTGGTACGGAACCCGTGCGCGAGTCCGACTCGCACTTGGCCGGTTTTGTTGTGATCATAACATAATGATATATTGTGTTTAAATTCGTGTCTAACAAACTACATACAGCTTACGAATTTAAATACAATATATCATGACGCATGTATATCCTGAAAGATTAGACCGTTCTCTCCAAATACTGTTTAAAGGGTCAGACACTTCAGGTCCTACACCGTACGCGATCTGGTTGTCGTACATGATTCCAAGTTATTGTTCCAGGATATTAAAGATAATATTAATATAATTAAGGCTTCTCGGATATTTGGATTTATACTGCACATGTCAAATAACTTTAATAAGATAACCTTTAAAGTTCTGTATCGCATATTCGTGCGTAGTATATTAGAATACGCAAGTAAGTTTGGAAACCGCAGTATGAAAAATATACTTTCCGTATTCAAGTAAAAAGTATTCAGATAAAATTCATTACGATAAACGATAAAAGTATTAGTCCTCCCACCTCCTAATATTATAATAAAGTTTGTGCTACATTCCATATTCTCACACTTCCAACACGTCGCGAAATAGCCGATATCATATTATTTGTTAGAGTCACCATTCATATCAAATGTTGACTGTCCAGTTCTTCTCTCAATAATCACGTTGATATTCAAACCAGAGGCAGTACCACCACCTAATAATGCGATCATTTTCCGATTGAGAGAGAGGGATGTCGCTTTATAAATTAAATAGCACTATCCCTTTCTCACAACCTAAAAATCATCGCATTAACACGTTGTGGTATGGCCCCAGAACAGCAAAATATGACACTCCTATTCATTTACCCTTAGTTTCCTCCAATTATCGCCAGAATTCATTTTTATGGGGTATGAACAGCAATATTAACAAGAAGTTTGAGTTTGATATTTTTAACACTAAACTGTAATCGGTGAAATGAAATTTAGGTCTACAGTTTTTCTGGAAATACTAAATGTTTTTGTTGCTTTATTCTAATTTATTAAAAGACTAAATCTTTTAATAAATTAGAATATTGTGTATCTGCACTGTATTCAATTGCTATACGCGAAAACCTAATAGATTACTGGCTGTATGTCGCCTAAAATGAAGTATAAGAAATTTGTTATTTGCTATTGATTTACCGAACAAAAAAATAAATAAAAAATAATGCTAAGTGAAAAACCTGAAGCTCACAAGTTCTCGCAAACGTCTAACAGAATAGTAACAGTATATTTTAATTAGTTTGGGTTGGTAAGAAAATGTTTTCAACTGAATTGGGGATACTCTGTAGGTACCTACTCATAGTTTGGCTATAGGGGAGATGAATGGGATAGAAAGCTATTAGCTGAAAGGATTTCTAACATCACAGGAACTGTGAGGTACAGAGGCTAAACAGACAGACACCAAACGACCATAATTATTTATTCAAGTGCTCCACAAAATGGAAATTGTTATTGAGGAACCTAATTGGTGCGATCAAAGGAAAAGTAACGTAAATACGGAAGTATCAAAATGAGGGTGTGCTGTTAAGCTCCTTGACATCCCGCCCTTGTAATATTACAGTCATTATTGTTGATTAAATTTTTAACAAATTATAAATGTGTGTTAAAGTATTTTGGGTGATTAAATATTGCATTGTTATATTTAAAATAAATTTGATTAAGTTATTTTAGCTAAAGAAGGGCTCAAAATAACTTTAAAATTATGAAAAATGCAAAGAAATATAAAAAGATGTAAGTATGATTGTAATTATTATTGTTTAATGCTATTTAGCAACATTACCTATTGAAAAGTTTCTAAGGTCGACGATTAAAAAAGAAACGAGGTGTGACGTAAACGTGTGGCCTCTGCCAGGAACATCACTGTCATGAACTGATAACAATACTATTACTTTAC
Source organism: Acronicta alni (assembly GCA_964056405.1). Classification (NCBI taxonomy): domain Eukaryota; kingdom Metazoa; phylum Arthropoda; class Insecta; order Lepidoptera; family Noctuidae; genus Acronicta; species Acronicta alni. The sequence continues at coordinate 11,560,858 of OZ043913.1, forward strand.
CAATTTCTAGCTTTGTAATAACTGTAGCTTTCGGTTTAGATATACTGGACTGCAGACTAGCAAAATAAAAAAATATAACAAAATCGAGTAGGTACTATTGCTGGCACAATAGTACTCAAATAGGAAATATATTTCAAAGGTTACTTTTCAATTTCAACGTTTTCAATGGTTAAAATTGTAATAACGTTTGATGGAATGAACTGATTACAATGAAATACAGCTAAAACGTGGCTTTAAGATTGGACTATAAATTTACTTCTTCTTAATAAATTCAGTAGTTATGATTTGACGCGTAGTGAAACACACAGACAAATGGACCGACAGACAGTCATTTTTTGTAAATGATAGAAGTTGTGTTATTGTGTTACTTATTCTCAGTCATTATCAGTTAAGCATTGAAAAGACACGCGAATATTTTTTACTCTATGGTGATACAACACGCCATTTAATTAGATCGATGTAACATATTCCAACTACACAATATTACACGTCCTAATAGGTCAATATAACAAATTCACTTGTTCATATATAAATGGTTTCAACTTTTGCTACGTCTTGCTACCCACTACGAGGTAGAAATGCGACGCGTACTTGCGTCGTTCTTGATTGAATTCAAATATTGAGTAAGCTTTGTGAGCTTCTAAATGAAGCAAATGATTGTCCTCTAGAGTATATTTTATTTGTTCCATCATTTAACTCAATGATGTCGTACACGATAGAGATTTTATAAATTTTAGTGGAAAAAATAATTTCAATATTTCAAAGCAATTTCAAAACTTCTGTAACTGAAAAACTTATTTTAGATCCTAAACCATATATTGCAAAGAACCTCTAGTATTACCCCTTTCTGGAATAAGTCATATTTTCTATCATCCCCGTATATAACCAGTTAAAAAGTGTCACCGACTTTTGCGTGTACTATAAACTCACATACAACGCTACCAGTATGCTAGAGCTATCGTTTTTTTGCGTCATACGAATATACAGAAGGAAATCCAGGGATCACAACTCACTGGACTTAAATTACCTTTCGTACATTCCACCCACCAGGTTCACGTAACGTGAGACTTCGTAATTAGTTCGCGTGAACGTAAGAGAAGTGAATTAATAAAATTCCCCACCCTAAGGGGCTCTTACGGGCGGCGAGAGAAAATAAAATGCTGGGGACCCCTAAAATATGGGCCTTTTGAGAATTCGCCGAGCCTACTCATTTGTTAAATGAGAAACTTTTGAAATATAAAGGGTATTGTTTTAATCAGAGTCATACCTAATGAGCGTGAGTAGTACTTACTGTGATTTCTCATCTTGACCCTCTGTTATTTATTCAAGTTATAGGGATATACAGTGTTATGTATTATCTCTGTGGAAAGCTGTAATGTTTTTTTGGACGTGTTTATGTTCATCATTCATTCATCAGCTCAACGTGCCGTACGTCACAGATAACTACTGGACCTAGGTATTGTGCACTGTCAATTGTTAATTACGTAGGCAAATTATTATAATATAATAAAAAATTGCAGTGCACGTCACGTGGCAAGAACCACAGAATGATTCCGTTTCGCAGCAACTATACCCACAAGTTTTCACATACACTAACCAACTTATTGGCCATACAAATATTTATTCCGAGCGGGAATCGAACTCTCATGACCCATGGCATAGAATCTGGTCCCATAAAAATTACGACATTCGTGCAATCATGTATTAAAAAAATAATACATTACACATACAATATATACATAATACATACAATATTTACTGAACGATAACGAATAATAAGATCAGAGAACGATGCCCCTTTGTTTTTTTTTTTATGATTAAGGATACGCCTAGATGCGAAGTTAAGGTCATTAATTATTATAAACGCGACATACATTTTCAGACAAAATTAAAATACGCAATTTTTACAAATATCTTATATAATTCTAATTAATTCTACTTAATTAAAGCAGCCAGCCGTACTATAATGTAGCTATCTCTACATTCTTTACATCAGTCTACATAATTCATCATAATGAATGTAAGCACATAACGTCTTAGTGGCAGATTATTTTTGCGGTATCCACTCTACGATTTGTTGCAGGAGCCCCTGTGCTCTCCACCCGAACTACAAAAGCCCTTTTCGGTAATATTTATTAATAACATGATTGACCTGCAATTTCATAGCACCGATACAATGTCCACTCTGGATTCTATTTAAGCCACAAAGGGGTATTGAGTTTCACTGTCCGCTACCTGTGTCGTCTAATTAAAGGAAAGGTCACGTGGCCTGGATATTGTTTGTAGACAATGTATGAACGACTCGGACACCATTAAAATAATTGGAATATTTGGACTTGTAGTAATTTTTGCACTATCTTATTTTATTAAAAATTTAATTTATTTACAAAGAATATAAATTTATAAATCATAGCCGATTGACGTCACTCACCGCTACACACAAGTGTAAAATACGTATTCTACTTACGAACTTTCTACCGTTTCGCCTTTATAAACATCATTATACTTAAATACGTCGTGACATCATTAAAAATCCGGGGTAGACGTTTCGTGTAACAATATGTTCTACCCTTAAGCCTCGCTACAGAGGGATCGACGTATGGTGCACTTTATTATTACTGAAAATACCAGGGAGGGTAAATAGGTAAATGAAAATATAAAACGTATGTGGAAGGTTACAAAATGCAGAATTAATGTGAATGTGTTTTAGAATTACTTTGCTTAGCAAGAACCTGCTATTTCTTCAGACAATGTTTCATTATAATGTTATGAGTATCTAGTTATTACAATGGAATATTTTTAAGTGTAGGTACAGCCAGCAGGTCAAGCTATCAAAAACTGTCAAATTTTCCTAATTGAATATGAACCTTATTGTTTTATATTAAAGTTGAAAATCTATCAAAGACATTTGACAAATTGTGGTAGCTTGATGTGCTGACCTCTGTACCTACTTCAAATAATTCGAAAACGTACGTCAACAGCGTATTATATTTTTTCCTTAACCGTGCGCCATAATAGCTGTTTGATGAAAAAAAATATGATTTTCGTACCAAAAATACTGATTGTAGGTACTTCAAATTAATTGCGCATTAAATTATACAGTCTTACAACGGAATTTCTAAATATTACCACATGGATAAAATGCTTACCAAATATTAGGTTAGGTTAGAACTGCGACCAGTGCCGAATTGTACCTGTTATACTTGTTTGAGATTTATATATTTTATTGTGGCTCATAGAATTATGAGGTTAAGGTCGATATTATGTTATAGTAAATATTATACTTGTGTTGTAATTAAAAAATAATTAGATTCTTAAGACAAAAAAATGGTGTTTGATTTAGTTAAATTGCAGTAAAAAAGTAGTAGTAGTAGGTATAACGATATACCAGGTTTATTGTACGCTAGTTATTATCAGATATGCAATAATTAAGCTTAACTTTTAAATAAATAGAGATGTGTCTTAAACTTCAATTGTTGCAAAAAATATGATTTAACTATTTGATGTGCAATCAGTATTTTTTATTTTAAAAGAAATTCAGGCTGCAGCGGACTTGGGGATTCCGCGACGAAACATAGGTCATCTGCATACACGATCTCAGTTCTCAAATACTTTAAGCCCTAAATCAGGCTAGATTGAAAAGATTGCCGTCGGTGCGAAAATGGATGCGAACTTCGTGAAATCCTTCGGATGATTTAAGCACGGTCTCTCAAACTACGACTGCAAAGTACAACGCTGTCTGATCTATCGAAATCGAAGGCTGTCTGGTTGCCTGATTTATATCGTATTACTTTACTAATTAATTATGGTAATACCACTCCAGGACTCCACGAGACAGGCTTGACCTAGTGTAGAAGGAATAAAGTATGTTTTAGAAAAATGTAATAATCTTTATTTGGTAAAAATAAATAAAGGATTAGTTAAGCACCAATCATATATCTACGTAAGTTCAAACTACAAATAGCTAAAGATTCGGGTGATCCAGCGGTAACAATAATTTTCACGAAACCTGGATTTTCTTCAATAAATAACCAAGAAAATAATATTAATATGTATAATTATTTTCTTGTTGACCAAAATAAACATTTACTTACTACGAGTTAGAACACCTAATACGAAACTACTGAGTTTGGAAATCAGTACGCAACAAAAATTTTGTATAGTGTAGGTACCAATATAATTTAGGTAAATTGTTTCATTTTTATAATAGTAATAAGTATGAAATTATTTTATCCGTAGGGCTGATTTTTTCCTCGGAAAGCAGGTCCTAAATACTCAATTCGTTTATTGCACACTTTCTTACATTATCCACAATGATAACAGTTTAAATAATGTTATTACGTAGGTATATAGTATGACCTTTACCTTAAAAAAATATAATCAAATAGTTTTTTAGAAAAACAAAGACACGTAATTAATACCACACACCGTCTTATAACAAAACAATTAGACAACAAAAATATAACTTATCAAAAATAGACGAAATTAACAAATATGTCACGACATGTATGTTATCTTTGAGGAAAGACAACATACTTGGCCTCGGTGATAAACTAACCTTATACCTGTAACCAAAGCCTAATACAAACAAAGGTTGTAAACAGAGTAGGTAAACAAATAAACAAACAAACAATTCGGCGCCACCGTTACCGATTTGGATATGTTTACCTAGTTAATGTTTGCACAACGTGAACTCTAGCAATCGGCTTTCTTCGCATCACGATAGGAAACTACTGTGGGTTCTCACGTTTTGTGAATTAGAGCCTCGGAAAAAAAATAAAGCAGTACATGTAACATTTGTATCTTTCACCCGTTACGTCATCTGCGAAAAGTTAGTTTAAAGCGAAAGCGTTCGACTGGCCTTTCAAATTTTGATTGGGTTTGTTGGTCATGGGACATTAACTCATCATCAATCCATATTCCGTCCCACTGCTGGGCACGGTCCTCAAGATTGAGAGGGATTAGGTTGATATTTATATTACATATTATTCATATTATATACATAATATTCATACCAAAATTATCATAAATCAGGCAAGAGAATCAAAACTGAAAACTAATGTAATTTCATTGTTAGGCGCAATTATCACTGCTTTATGCCGTTAGTATGATGCCGAGTCAACACAGTTGAGAAAAGGCTCGGAGAATAATGAATACATAGTAAGGAGTTCGTCCTTTAAATTAGATATAATTATATTATTAAGAGATATCTGGCCCCTTAAGTAATACAAACCTGCATCTTAAAAATAGTTTCTTAGTCATATGTTCAAGAAAGAATACCTACACGTTGAATCGCCCTAGATTCGCATAATAGAGGTGTGGAGACTACTTAGAAATTCCATAAATAGGTGTGGTATTCTTACAGTGGAACAATACAGGGTACTTAGTGTTTACATTGTGCTTTACCCTTGATTTTCCATTAAGACATCAACGGAGCTAATGGAATGAACAAGATGTGACAGATATAGGTCGGCGCTATTGAAGCTGTGTAACTAAAGAAATATGTCTAAAAGGTCCTTTGTTCTTAGTAGATTACATTAGAACGTTGCCGAGGTCAATCTGTGGATGGGTGATTCATAACGCCATGAGAGCCCTCCGTACCTCGGTGAGCACACACACAAACGTGCTGATTCCGGCTGTTATACAAACACCTACGACAATCGTTGGTAGTCAGGAGTCCAAAAAGCCTGATAACTACTCTATCCTTAAGATAGGGGTATTGCCCATAAACACAAATCTACACACATACTCGTGCATATGAAGGAACAAACGCCTGTAAGGTATACAAAAATTGGTTCCGTGCTGAGATCGAACCCACATCTCGTGGTTCAAAAACCCATTAGTCAGCCACTACGACAGATGTGCCGTCCATTATTTTCGAACTTATCAAAAGTAATTAGTTATAACTGACAAACAACTGTTTCCTTCGTGTTTTGTGCGAATCCAAAACAAAAAAGATTGCTTATGTTTTCTAGCGATCTATCTCTTCTATTAACAATGATATAATCACTGTTTACCCACCTGACTCGGACGGTATTTAAAAACCGAAATCGCATAAGGTTTTTGTACATAACTAAAATTAAAAAACTTACATATCTCCTACGCTTTCATCTCCCGCAATCATTTCAGAGAAACATCACGGTTTTCTAATATTTGAATCTAAACATTTCAAAGAATTTCCTCAGAGATACGGTGATGGAATTGAAGGCTTAGTCCTTAAAATTGCACTATTTCCTTTTTCAGATGTCTGTGTAGGGCATGTTACAGATAAAACTGGTAGTTGAAGTTGATGGTAGTTTACAGAACCTAGATTTTAATATCCGCATTCTATTTGCATGCGTCCCTTTGCGACGTACAGTTTATATGAAGCAAATATCGAATAAACTTTTATAATATGTAATAGCACACAAGGTAACGCGAGATATTTGATGTGGTTTGAAAATGCTTTCAGGAATTGCAATTTTATTCACTTTGAATGTAATAGAGTGGTTTCCTGACGATGGTATTAAGTTATGATGCAATATTTCATATATAATAATAATCCTTTCTCAACTATGTGTTTGGTTCCCAGTCTAATCAGCCTCACCTGATTGTTTTTATGTATCGAATAGATACTATCCGCACCTTCATTTGCGTACATGTACTTAAAATAAAACATACCTACATAGCCTTTGTCAATCAAGTATAGCGTAGCTTTCTAATAAAAAATCATAATTTTATCAGGATTTTCAGAGTTTTTTTCCCCTCTGCAATCACAAATTCAACATATATAGAGCGACTATTGATTCTTACTTCCCTACTAATGTTATAAATGCGAAAGTAACTCTGTTTGTCTGCTACGTTTTCACACCTAAACCTCTGAATAGTTTTTGATAAAATTTGGTACAAACATAGATTAGACTTTGGAGAAGGACATAAGCTACCTTTTATCAAAGATTTCTCATAGATGCGAGTAAAATCGCGGGCAACAACTAGTTCAATATAAATATTCATTTATATAACATGTTGGAGGGTGTCCCCCGCCATCTCTCCCAGTTTTATAGTAACCGAGCTAGTTGAGTTTACCATTCCTTACATAGATATACCATTCCTTCCTCAAGAAGGAATCCTTCCTTCAGGATGGAATGTTAAGCGCATCCTAAGCATGGCTCTTTAATCACATGCTCTTTGAGAATCTTGTTTACCATAAGATTATAGAGAATATTTATTTTAAAAATAAATATTCCAGCTGTTTGTTCGTCGAAGTTCTCAATAGAATCTCAACTACGTATAATTATTATATACGCGTGGTAGTAGTGAAACCAAGAGGACAAACTTGCTAATTTACTGTCTATATTCCAGTTGACTGCAGAATGTGCCGCAGCGTTACCCAACATTGAATAGTTCTATAGGGTTCCAAGTATGTTTCAATTATCCTTTATTACTTAACTAATGTTAAATTATCACTGTTGGACAGTAAAACGTTAGTTAGTATTTCTGTCCCTCGGCGTAGGTATTTATGGTTTACGTAACTTTGGAAAGTAATATTCAACGTATGTTTTACTTGCACAGAACTCTCGACTAGCCGCCGGATGCTAGAAACTAGTTTTAATGTAAATACTGTGTTCATGTGTATCATGTAGGTAAGTCATTTTATGTTACATGAGCTCTTTATAAATCACCTGCGCATAATTTAGCTGAAGGAGTTATCGGAGGACACGAGTCTGCTCCATCATCATCATCATCATATCAGTCACAGGAGGTCCACAGCTGAACAAAGGCCTCCCCCATGGACTTCTACAAAGACCAACGACTTCCAGCGACCTTTACACGGTCGTCCGTCCATCTCGTTGGAGGCCGTCCCACGCTGCGCTTTCCTTTTTTCTGCTCTATTATTGAACAACAATTTTATAATCATGCACGTGGCGTCGGAGGTCCACGGTGAAGTTAAGGCTGGCACTGTAGGTTGCGGTGACGTATGGTATGGGCGATATTGCGGATGAAGGTTTACGCGGCCACGCCGGAGGAGTGCCGGTATCACAGTGCGCCGCTCTCCCTACCCTCTGCAGCCGAGGGATGGACGGCGGGGCCACATGTCCCGCCGCAACGTGGGCCTTGGGTGGCGGACTCGGGGTCGTCAGTTATCCATTGCACTTAGCCCTCGGGGAGGGTCCGACGCTGGACGTCCGTGGTAGGATCGTGAAGTATGCGAGAGTGATTCCTGTGATCCCACCACTAAGCGAAAGGTGGAAGTGGTGGTGGCTTTAGTCGGTATGCTGGCCACCTAGTCGGAGAGCCCGACATAACCGTCCCGCATCACAAGGCATCCCAAGGCGCATTTCCCCACCCGAAAAAAAATTTAAATTTTAGTGTCCGTGGTAGACGTGCTTCTGTATGTACAAAATGTTTATAATTCTACGGCGTTCTCCACACAACAATCTCGAGATCAAGGTTATCTTTATACTACTGAGGTAGCAAACAAGTATAAGGCCTACCCGATAATAAGCGGTTACCGTAGACTGATAGACGCCTGCAACACCAGGGATATTAGTTACGCGTTGCTAACCCTGTAAAACGAAAGAGGAAAAGTTGGGTTGGCAATTTAAGGATCAAAGTCTCCCCCACTGCCAACATAACGCTTCCTTGTAGAGCACTGGCAACCTTGCTCACCGTAAGGAACCCAACGCAGCTTAAAGCAGTGTTAATTCACTTCGATTTTCTGCAATCTGGAACTCCCTACTACTATGCCGTAACTCTCAAAGTAATAAGATAACAAGTTCTGAGGCAAAACACATAAGAGATCGATTTTTTTGTTATTATAAAGAAACGTGATTATTATTATATATTATGATTATTATACATTATGATTTTATCCTATAAGTGGGAAACCTTAATTGTATGCGCACTAAGTCAATTTTACACTGATAATATTACAATTAGCAATAGCTCTGTTTGTAAATGTTTGGAGGCGTAAACTTGCTACATTTTCATTGTTCATTTTCAATGTTTGCTGACGAGCTTTAATTAAATTTTCCTACATCGGTTCCGAATAGTAATATAAATGATTATGTACATGTGCATCAAAGCCAAAAGGTGAAACTCAAACATTAAACTGAGTGCTGCACTCACGTATAGATCCTGGAATTGATCCGATTGTGTGTCAGCCCTAGGGCACTGGTCGGCAATACCGCCGGCCGCGGCGATGAAATTAATGCAACGCTGATGAAAATGGTTCAGCCCTAAAGCGTTTCCCAATATTTTACCAAACGCACAATGAACATGTATATGACAAAAGGAATTTACTTTATCCGTACTAGGATTTTTCCTGTATCATGGATGGTTTCACAAAAACAAATGTAACTTGAACATACCTACTCACAACCTTTTGTAAGCCACACCAATTTTAAATTCCGTTGAGCCTTTTCAGAGCTTATTCGAGACAGACTTTTAGACAAACAAACACAAAAAAATTGACAGTTTTTAGAGTAGGTATGTTAGCTCGTTCTTGTATCAAGAAATTTATTTCCTCTAATTTTGGAAGACTTCTGTTCTATCAATTTTGCGTTTCGGTGATTATTATTTACCGACTCAAACTGTGTAAAAAATCACTCATAACCTCAGCAGGTTTTGCCGCTCGGCTACGGGATTTTAAAACTTTATTAAGCTGCACACTAATATTGTTACTACAGCCCGTAACTGCCTGGGGCAACGCGGTATCATATTAGTAACATCAGGATAGGAAACATTTTAGAAATACCGAACAGGATTATCAAATATCGCGGCCGCTGTCTACATCTAAAAATCGTCAAAATGTTTTGAAAATGTAACTTTACCTAAAACAATGAAGGTAGGTTTCAAATGCGTGCCGAGAGTGATTTGTGTTTGTTTTGACCGGATTTCTGGTAATTCGAGGCATAAAGGGAGCACAATCATCATATATATTGTTATAAATACAGACCATGTGTAACATACAAACATATTTAATATGCCTATAAGCTAAAGTAACAATTTAGAGTCAGAATTACATTACATAACAATAAATATGCAATTATTGGTCAGAGATATGGTTAATACCATAACATATGTGATAGTAATCTATCACATCGACTTAAAAATGAATGTCTCTTAACAATATTATACTATATACTGTGTTGCTACTGGCCACTGATTAAAGTATTATTGTACCATATGCGTCGCCTAAATCTCTTAAAGTGTTCAAGTGTCCTCACGATGTGTCCTTTCGCTATCTAACCTATCATGGAACAAATAAGCCTAAGCAAAATAGAAAAACAATTGTTACGATCCTTTGGATGGTCAACCATTACATTACTGAGCGATCATTGTTTAATTGATGATCACTGGTGATTAATGGTTGACCCTTATTTGTACACAAATGATTTTGTAAAATCAGGTATGCGTGCTTTGGTTTCGAACACAAATTTGACTTGGCACACCAATTCAATATCTCTATGCTGTCATTTGTTCTCCAATGCATTGAAAAAACTAAAGAACATTTGCGTTCGTAAATGCTCAGGCATAAAGCAAATTTCTGCAATGTTGTGCATAACTTTAAAGATTTACTAAAACCTGAAGAAAAAATATTGATGTCTAGTATTGTAGATTTATTGAGGGACTACATTGTAATTGCTTTTTCGTTGTGATTTTACTTCATCAAGGGCTGATATTTTGTAAAATCATTTTACATTTCGAAATCTTACTTAAATATATTGTTCAAATCAAAAATTCCAATAAAAAATTCCAAATTATTAAAAGTAGTCCCTCAGCCGTTTTACATGAAACTTCAAATCTTATGATCTAAATCTTACTTACATAATTATATTTATTATAAAAGTTTCATGTATAATTATAAAAGTTTCATGCAAAACGGCTGAGGGACTACTTTAATAATTTGTAATTTTTGATTGGATACTTTAACAAATTCTAAGTGACGTTCTAATCAGAGCCCTGACGTCTCTGTATTGAAGCGCAAACTAAACGCTGCCTCGAGATCCAGTAAGAGGATGATTGCCAGGGCTAAGTTCGACTTCGTCGGCAGAGTTGGTGAGCGGCTTGGGAGATATCCCTCCGGGAGTCGCGCGTTCTGGTCGCTCGCAAAAGCTGCCGAGGGTAACTTTTACCAGTCATCCTTACCACCACTGCGCAATGCTGATGGTAGTCTGGCCTACAGCGCTGAAGAGAAAGCCTCACTTCTTGGCACCCTCTTTGCCTCGAACTCGACCTTGAATGATTCAGGTGCAGTACCACCTAACATCCTTGGGTGCGGCAGCTCTATGCCGGAAATCCACGTAACACAAAGGGAAGTCCGGCAGGAGCTGCTATCTCTGGACGTTCAGAGGTCGAGCGGGCCGGACGGTATACCGGCAGTGGTGTTGACGCAGTGTGCTCCTGAGTTGTGTCCTGTGCTAACGCGCCTTTTTGCACTTTCATACTCCATCAGAAAAGTTCCGTCTCCGTGGAAGACTGCCCTTGTGCATCCAGTACCCAAAAAGGGTGATAGATCAGACCCGTCGAACTACAGGCCCATTGCAATAACCTCCCTGCTCTGTAAGGTGATGGAACGTGTAATAAATACACAGCTCCTGAAGTATCTGGAGGGTCACGATTTGATCAGCGATCGCCAATATGGCTTTCGTCATAGTCGATCTACTGGTGACCTTCTAGTGTACCTCACTCACCGTTGGGCCCTAGCCGTTGAGAGTCAGGGAGAGGCATTGGCTGTTAGCCTTGACGTAGCGAAGGCATTCGATCGGGTCTGGCACCGGGGTCTTCTATCAAAGTTACCATCATACGGGCTACCCGAGGGACTCTGCAACTGGATAGCCAGCTTTCTGTCCAACAGAAGCATAAGAGCCGTTGTTGATGGTAGTTGCTCCGATACTGTGGACATTAATGCTGGTGTTCCGCAAGGCTCCGTGCTATCCCCTACACTGTTTTTGCTGCACATCAATGATATGCTGTCTATAGAAGGCATTCATTGTTATGCTGACGACAGTACCGGGGATACTTATTATACGGGGCGTGTCAACATCCCTCGTTCCAAGGTGGAGGAAAGTCGCGGAAAACTTGTGTCTGAAATCGAGAGTACTCTAGCTAGAGTCTCTGATTGGGGACGACTTAACTTAGTCCATTTCAACCCTGCTAAGACACAAGTATGCGCGTTCACTGCAAAGAAAACCCCATTTGCTGTGGCTCCTGAATTCCAGAATACCTCCCTTAACATCAGTAACAGCATTGGGATCCTCGGCATTGACATTTCTAGCTGCGTTCAATTCCGCAGTCATTTAGAGGACAAGGTAAAGCTGGCATCCAAAAAACTCGGTGTGCTCAATAAGGCAAGACGATACTTCACAGCGGAGCAAAGACTGCTACTATATAAGTCGCAAGTCCGGCCCCATATGGAGTACTGTTGTCACCTGTGGGCAGGAGCACCAGGATACCAGCTTGGACCTTTTGACGCGGTCCAGAAACGAGCAGTTAGAATTGTCAATGATCCCAATCTCACAAACGGTTTGGAACCTTTAAGTCTGAGGAGAGACTTTGCGTCTCTCTGTGTGTTCTACCGTTTGTACAACGGGCGGTGTTCTGAGGAATTGTTTGAGATGATGCCAACGGCTACTTTCTACCATCGGACCTCTCGCCATCGGCGTGGAGTTCATCCACATACCCTTGAACCACTTTGGTCTCATACCGTGCGATTCCAGAGGCATTTTCTCCCACGCACGCTTAGGTTGTGGAATCAGCTACCGGTCCAGGTTTTCCCCAGAGACTATAGCATGGGGTTCTTCAAGAAGGGTGTGAAAAGATTTTTACAGGGTCGGCAACGCGCAAGTGATACCTCTGGTGTTGCAAGCGTCTGTAGGTTACGGTAACCGCCTACCATCAGGTGGGCCGTATGCTTGTTTGCCACCTTAGTGGTATAAAAAAAAAAAAAATAATAAGTGCGGTTTTAATTTTTTTTAGAACTTTTTCTAAATCATGATGCATCGGAAACTGAAATTTTCGAAATGGTCCATTAAGGGGAACGCACACATTTAACCTTGTGACATTTTAATGTAATGAGTACTGTATTTTATTACCACAATAATTATTATTTCCTTGTACTGAATAATGTATCTAGTCTCTGAAATAATGTTTGTGCGCTGAAAACAGCAGAATGTTCTGGACATTGAAATATTTATAACAACATTGTAACAATATTCCGTCAAATAAAAGTTTATTGTTATTATTTGTATCTCTTTAAGTGTTCACGGTATGTCTTCCGTGAAGAAGAAATCCTTTGGATGGCTTGCGCGGGAACAAAGGTCCAACGCGTAGAGGCCCCTTGGAGAACTTTGTTGAACACAAGAGGCCCTACAGTATTGCGCTTTTCTTTACCTTATGACACATTTTTTGTATTATTGTCATAGGTTTGTAGATAGCGTTTCTAATGTACCCTCCAGTTTTCCGTTACTCTCATATTATTATCTCCTTTATTTGTCTATAAACTTACTAATTACATTTTTAAATATTTTTATAAAATAAAAAAAGACAAAAACATTTAAAAATATAAAAAATAGAGGCCCACTGGTATCGGGAGCAAGGTCCAAGCTACCGGTGGTTAAGGCCCCAGAGACAGGAACCTCCTCACAATACGTGCCGTATCAAGGAGTACTGTACACCCAGGACAGTACACAAGGAGTACACCCAGCTCGAGCCTCCTGAGGTGTTGGTCGAGGCTCTTGGCGATAAGTCCATTGACCGTAACGACTATCGGCACAATGATGGCCGAGTCCACATCCCACATGGCGACCACCTCGTGAGCTAAGTTGAGATATTTTAACTGTTTCTCTTTCTCAGCCTTCACGAGGTTCTCGTCATGCGGGATGGTGACATCGATAATCATTGTGCGGCGCGCTGATCGATCTATTACCACTATATCAGGCTTATTGGCTACAATAGTCCTGTCAGTGATAACAGATCGATCCCAGTACAACGTGACATGGTCATTCTCGAGAACTGGGTCGGGCGCATACCTGTAATATGGTACCTCAGAATCCACAAGGCCGTATTTTAAAGCAAGTTGCTGGTGGATAATCCTGGCCACTTGGTTATGCCTGTGCAAATACTCGCCGTTAGCCAGACGAGAACACCCAGAAGTAATATGCCTGATAGACTCACCGGGACAATGGCATGCCCGACATATGTCGATCGTCCCGTCTTTCATGATATACTTCCGGTAGTTGTTCGTCAGTATAACTTCATCCATAATTGCACAGACAAAACCTTCGGTTTCCCCAAAGAGGTCACCGAAACGCAGCCAGGCTACGGACGCTACTTGGTCTACATCGGGCCCATGTAGGGCCCGGAAAAAGCGTCCGTGAAGCTCCTTGCTCTGCCATACTTCCTTGCGGTCGTTGGTACTAAGCACCACGGGTTTGCGCCAGTTCTCTTTAGCCAAAGATAGCGGGGTGAGTCCATTGTCCACTGCGACCACATCTCGGTGCATACCCACGTCAGCCTTGAGAAAATATTCTCTGAGACTGCACACCTCGCGGTTGTGGAGGGTCTTAGCATTCAAAAAACCTCGACCCCCGCATTTCCGTGGAATGTACAGCCTCATGACAGACGAACGTGGGTGATGCATCCGGTTTGCGGTCAACAGCGACCGGACTCTCCTATCTAAGGCGTCCAACTCCGTCTGGGTCCACTTGAGTATGCCAAAGGAGTACATCAGGACCGGCATGACCCAACCGTTAAAGGCGCGCACCTTGTTGCCGCCTGACAGAGAACTATTAAGTACCTTTTTCAGGCGGCCGAAGAAGCGCTCCTGTAACGCTTGTTTCATGTCAGTCCCGTTAATGCCTAACCCTTCTGACATACCCAGGTATTTGTAGGTATCAGTTGCGGAGAGTGATCTCAGGTTTATAGAATCTGAGAGTTGTAGTCCCTCAGATTCCACAACTCCGCCCCGCCTTACATGCATGACCGCACATTTATCTACACCAAATTCCATCCTGATGGAATTACTAAAAGTTTCAGTTGCCTTTAGTAACTCCATCAGTTGCAATTTGGTGGAGGCAAACAGTTTTAAATCATCCATATAAAGCAGGTGGGATATTACCTGACTCCCTCTCCGCAACGGATAGCCCAGCCCTGTACCCTCCAGCAGGGTGCTGAGGGGGTTCAGGGCTAAACAAAACCACAGTGGACTCAGACTGTCGCCCTGGAATATTCCCCGCTTAATCTCAATAGGTTCGTCGTTCCCCTGAATTTGCCTACATCCTGGATAGCGAAGGACAGTTCTCCACTGCCCCATACATGACACCAGGAAGGTGCGTAAAGTTGTATCTATTTTATACAACTCCAGCACCCTCATGAGCCATGTATGCGGCACCGAGTCGTAGGCCTTCTTATAATCTATCCAACATGTCGACAGATTCTTTCGGGATCTACGGACCTGTTGGCTTATGGCCATGTCGATGAGGAGAAGCTCCTTGGTGCCGCGGGACCCATTCCTACATCCATTTTGAGAGGCTGCCATAATAGAATTTTCTTCTATGTGACAGTTGATTTTTGCTCTCAAAACGGATGTAAGAAGTTTATAGACCGTCGGTAAACATGTGATCGGTCTATAATTTTTTGGTTCCGCGGCATCACCTGACTTATGGAGCAGGTGGGTGATTCCCGTTGTAAGGAACTGTGGTAGCGACCCAGACTCTAAGGCCGACTGGAATTGCGATGCCAAGCACGCGTGTGAGCTTTGTAGCCATTTAAGCCAGAAATTGTTATTAATATTATTATTATTATTACATTCTAAAAAAAACATATATACCTACCTAAAATTCCTTTGACGAGTATATAGCTAGCTGTGCCGTATTGTAATGCACTAGACATAGTTTCAGCGTTTATTATACGTGAAACAATGAAGCAGACATAGCGGCTGCCATTCAAGTCGGCTACTAATTGACAGGGTATTGTGTTATAGTCGTTTGTCTAGATCTCCGCACCCTGTGCATTATATTCCATCAACCTGATCCGTCATGTTACTTGACTAATTATAACTTATCCTTCTGATAGTATTTTCTACAAAAAGCAGTGAGAGGTCTGGAGCAGAATGTACAGGCTAAATAATAATAATTAAAATTAAAAAAACTTTGATACTTTCAATCACACCCTAGATATCCTAATACCGATGCTACATCTATGAAATCAACATATCGTTTGTACACGCACAAATGTTTGCCTAAACAGACAGTGTGTGCCAACAAATCATAATCGACCCATCTACTACGTTTCTCGTTTTGGGGTCGAGCACGTTGGTTTAATTTGCATAAAGAGAACGATAGAAGATGTATTTGTCGGCCTTCTGTCCATCATTGCAGTTCAAGGATCCCGTTGAGTTTTTAAGTTTATTAAATAGTTTAACTAACCTAGGATCATTCTCTCCCCCACCGGGTATCCTCACGTTGTCGCCGTGGTGGGGCTTGCGTGTCTCAATGATCTTTGGGGCTATGCTAGTAGAGCTACTCATGCTAGACAGGTCCAACGGGAGAGACCAGACCAAGAAGGATACTACAAGAAAGAGATAAAGTCCAAAGCAGACTGCTATGAGGAAGCTCTGCCCGTGTAATCGGACAGCGCGTGTGCTTCTCAAAGAGGGATGTTGGGAAAGTTAGTCACTGCACTGCTCCTAGTATGTATCTGTTATCAGACGCGACCGTGGATGCGAGCCGGTGACTACAGGAGTGAGAGGAGAGAGAGAGAGAGAAGAAAAGAAAAAAAAAACTGTGGACCCCACCTCATAAAAAAGGCAAAGCTGTGTTCAGCAATAACTATGGAAGCGCATCAGGAAATAGAACTACCTCGCCTTACAATTTTAAAAGGGTGACGTTTCATCCGCGGATGAAATATTTTGCGAGTTGTCACCTAAGTCATCAATTCCCTGCTACAAGCAGTGGCTTGTTATCTGCCTGTCTCAATATTGTATATAATATGTATTTAATAATAAAAATCGTAAGATCATAGTAATTTTAAAAGAAGTTCATAAATCATGGTGTCATGCCAAGAAAAACTTACTCAACTAAAAATATAGTATTTAAAGTAGGTACTATATGAACTTATGATTCATCTTCATTCATACTATTTATTATAAAACTTTAAGAAAATTGCCTGTGCATTGAAGATATTAAAAACAACAAGTGAGTTAGACTAAACGTTCATATATTAATAATGTAGTACTTTAAATATGAAGCAGATGGTTTTATATAGGATTTATCTTAAATAATACATAGTACCTGCGCGAATGATCAGTTTATTTTTACGACTTGTGGATTGGCGTGAAATACTGGATAGGTATGTACTTCATAAACAAAAACTTAGCACAAAATATACCTGGCAGTGTATGAAAGCATGACGGCCATAGTACACAAAAATGTATTTATAGGTAAGTAATATTTGATCGTCATATGCATTTGTAAGCGGAGCGTATAGAGATGCTTCAGCGAATGCCTTTTATGGAATCTTAGCGTCAATCGGACTTATATTAGAAATGTAACGACGATGCAAGGAGTGCCAAACGTGTGAGCAACTGAGGCCGATGTATTACACATCCTCGGAAATCCGCGCTTAGTTCGCCTTCCTCCGATTGTCACGGTTCACTTTTCCGACAAGGAAATCATTCGGAACAAAAGTCAGTATATTTCTGTGTTGCTCACGGTTAAACATAGTCTCGCCCACGCTGCTCACGCGCCGCACCGCCGCTGCCCGACTGCCCAGTCCCATCTTTCTTCTCGCCGCTTATACACGCTCCAGGTTAGTACCAACTTTAAGATTCACTTTCAATGCAACCTCAGCGAATTCTTTTCAATTTAATCTTTATTTGCTGTGCGATATTTGTAAATGGATCTGCCAAATATTTATTTATGATAACAAATTCTTTCTGAAATTCACTTTCCAAATTTTAATCATGGATTGGTTACCGGTAATGTGCGTTCGAATTCCTATTGCGTGATTATTTTTAGCTGTGCCGTTCAGCGTTACGAGTGCATATCACAATACCTCGTGTCCGACCAAAAACCCGGTTTTCGATACTAAAAATATCCCCATATCGAATGTTTGCGAATTCTATTTTGGATTTGTTTGACTGTTCGACGCACGAGTCGATTCTCGGGAGGGTTAAACCGTAATAAGGGGATGACCGATGAAACGAATACCGCGCCGGTCACTGTCCATATTAATATATTGATTGTGCACCCGGGGACATCCTTGTCATCTATACCTAGTAAATGTTTATATTATGTTAAAAATTCATTGAAGTGAAATACACATTGAACTATTTACAATTCTATGCCAAGAATCCGGAATAGGTACTATGAAGATGTAAGATAACATAAAAATATATCGGCTCATAATTTGTCTTGTCAAATTAAAAGTCTATTTTTGTTGGCTGGTTACCTAAAAGAAATGTTTTAACAACAGCAACAGGATATTACGTATTGTTGCGTCCACGGCTGTGCCGTATCAGATTTTAATGTTTTCGACACATTGTTTTTACAACGAACTTGATGTGTCTGACGTGTTCATAAAATACACAAACCGATATTTTTATAGTTTTACAAACAAACTGGGCACAAGACATTTTCAGATGAAACACGGAACGCAAACAAAACAGAAATGTTCTAGAATACGCGACAGGGAAGACAACTTTAGCGAATACAGGCTGTTCTGAAACGTGACGACGACGCCAATAATTATAATCAAACTGCAGAAGCTATTGATTCCTAGAATAATTATTTAGGTACCTACTTACCTAATTACAAAAGATAAATGTACCTAAGCTACGACCGAGTAAAGACTTGTTAATTTAACTTAATATCGTTTTCAAAATTAATGATATTCCAATTTCAAGATAGATTAACAATGATAACACAAATTGTTTACAATAAAGCGTAAAAAAATATTTGTATATTAATTTAACGTAATTAAGTATTTATATTGATCCGATTATAAATTCATTAGAAATTCATATTTAGACTATTTTCAATTTATATAATTTAATTTTAATGTTAATGGTCCGTACCTATCGTTGCCATAGTAAATTCACTATAAGAATCATTAATGATATAAAATTTAAGAACATACTACACTGCAATAAAATTAAATGTTCAACAACACAAGAACTGACATTTATGACAATGTTTCTCTACCAAAATCGTAACATTCCTGAACGAAGCTTGTTCATATACGGAGTAAAGACGTCATAGACACATTAAGGTAATTAATTTGAGCTTTTGACGCAGAACATCTTCGAAATAAATGTAATCCCCATTAGTGACTGTTATGTTAATTGCTTGCCCCGGGTAACTTTCCCGTTCCGTGTAATTCAATCAGAGCAACAAATAATAATGGTTCATTCAATAGCCACTGTAACATACAATAATACCTACACTTGTTTGTCGTATGCAAAGGCTAAATCAAACATGGCATTCATGAGTTCCCTGGATCCTACATGTATGGGATATACCTAGTTTAGAGATCAGTGTCTTAGGAATCAGTGTTACCAGCACCTTGGTATTTGCATTTGTGCTCGATTAGTTGGAATATGCTCACCTGGCTTACGCCCTGTTACCTATGAATATACCAATCAATTGTGGATGTAGGTACCCGTAGATACTCCTTTGTCTACTCCTTCGGGGATACAGGTGTACCTATGTTAGAATTCGTAGACATTACTCGTGTTCCCGATCACTGCAGATTGTTACCTCTCTACACGTATAACTTTTACTTAAGATAAAAATGTAACAAAAATAACAGTAATAGGTATGTAGCTAAAAACAACGATGATAGAATTATGAGATAGTATCATGTTACACAATAACAGTTATCGAGATAAAACAGAGAAAAATGGTTATTAACAATTTCACATGACCCATTTTTATTATAGAACCTGTGACCCAGTTTTTTTAGTAAATATCTATATAATATTTTTCTTTATTCGTCGACAACACGGTAACAACACGTAAATATGTGAGATCTACAGGACTTTTCGTAGGCTCACATACAGATTCCTTAATTTATTAGTTTCATCACTGCCTGTGTTGTCGAATTTTCTTCCACATTGACCGTGTTAAGGTGACGTCAGCGACATCTATTGGCAAGTTTATGTCTTTCAACATTGACATGGCTACAAAAAGAAATATAATTCAAAATAGGCTCTAATTGTATAATAAAAATGCTGTATTTAATGTTTTAATTTCTGATCTGCATTCATATAGTAGTGTTTTTTGCTTGCTGTATTGACACTGGATGGATGAGTAATGGATGATTTCCATTTTGTGGTCTCAATTTAATATGTGTAGCAGGCATCCATCAACACTATGGCCGATCCGAATTTAAAATACATAACTTATCATCTCGCCTATTCTCTATAAGGGTTAGCTTGAGGTATAACCCAATACCCACATACACCAATTTAATAGAGAATGAAGCTTGTCACTAATCGAAAGATAGAAAATGACCAAATAGAAAATCCATCCAATAACATTTTGCTTGCACTGAGACTCGAACTCAGGTCCACATAAAGACGTATTGCTTTTAACCACCAAACCAACCAATCACAATCACACAAAAATCAATCACTCAAATTTCAATTACATGAAAATAATTAGGTACGTGCATTTCTCTGATTCTTGCCTAAAAGCGTCATTTATTGAAAAAAAATCAACAACAGATTTACAACTTTACTAAGCTATACTCCTTCCGACTATTTATTTTCTATTTGATAATTCGAATTTTAATCAATTAGTGATATCCTGATGGGGTACCGAAACGATGTTTAATAACAATCGACTTTATTTTTTTTATTCAGCCTTTATCGTCCGACTGTAGGGCTGTGGCCTCCGTACCCTCCTTCCACTCATCTCGGTTTAGAGCCTTCTGTGGCCAATCCTTCCAATACAGGTCTAACACAATGATACCTATATTTGGTTAACATTTTGTATTGTTTTATAAACATACCCAGGTGTTTAAATTACTACATTTTATATTGAATGTATCCAAACTCCAAGCTGATACTGAGAACATTTCTATACCTAACATTGTAGATGTAATTTACAATACAATTACATTATTACACCACATAATAGCCACATATTTTGACTAAGGTGTAGAGTTTGTGAAGTTAGGGCGTGTGGAGTTAGAAGCTTGGCTCTAGATGATATCTGATAACTTTTTGACAGTGCGAGCCATAATATGGTGTTGTCTTGGCAAAATTTAACATGTTTTTTTTTTTGTGGGATACTGATTTACCGATGTCCAAAACGATTATTTTCGAATTATTAATTTACAGCCAATACATGCGATCGTACGTAGTACCTACGTAAGAATGAAACTATTTCTACCAATAAGAATTATTCTTTTTTTTTGTAAAAACTGATACATTTACGTAGTATTATTATAATGTTAGTCAGAATTCCTGAATAAGTTAATGAAATAAGATTAGTTTACATATTTATTTTGTAGTTAACTTCTACGTAATCTGGGACAGTTACGTTCTGAGGCGACTGTCAAAAAGTGAATAAATGAGTGGACAGAGTTAGTTAATTTTATTGTGATATGTACGAGTGGTATTATATGCTACTACCAAAGACGTTAGTTTTTTGTTCGACGACGACGTTTTTTTTTTTCATTCATTCGAACACGTTGCACTAAAAAGCTACCTTACTGCGAGGCTTCATGCGAGGCTAGGACGTTACGGGGCTACGCTTTGTGCCAAACACGTGTTTCACGTATAGATTTATAAGCAAGCACTTTGTCATTCATTCATATATTGTCTGCCACTTAACACAAAACAGAACTTATTTTTCAATAAAACGCGCTCTCAAGATCAATTACCTGTATTAGCTTCACAATGAAATATTACGGAAAAAGTGCCGCAGAACGATTCCATTCGTATTAAGTGCTATATAAAAGAACCCACAAAATCCAACTCTTATTTGATTTCATGTAGATTATGGTGTATCTAAGAATGATACAGAGACATTACCTATCATAAATTAATAATACTCCTCTTTTTTCTGTATACATGTTAATAATCTAATCTGTTAAATAATTATGATTTATTAAAATGTATTAAATCTTAAAAAGACAATATTATTAGTATTCAATTTCAAATAAATTAGGACAGATATTATAGTATAGTATTATTATAGTATAGTATTATTAGATAGTATAGTATTTGACGACCTCTGTGGTCTAGCGGTTTGAGTGCCGGACTGGAGATCATGAGGTCGTGGGTTCGATTCCCACAGGACACAAATATTTGTGTGGATAAAACATGAGTATTTGTGTTTGTCTGGGTGTTTCTTATCTATTATAAGTATGTATTTACAAAAAAAAAGTATATAAGTATTATATCCATTGTCTAGTACCCATAGTACAAGCTCTGCTTAGTTTGGGACTAGGCGGTGTTGTGTAAAAATGTCCCAAAAAATATAAATAAATATAAATATATATAGTTTATATCGGTTTAAAAAAAAAATATCATAAGAATCCACTTAATTATACGAAGTGGTAAGTATAATAATACAGTGCAATAATAACCTCCAGAGTGTTAAAAATTATAATGTGCATACATGTTTCTTAGGCTTACTCTTAAATACATTCATAATCAACCCATATACTATACCACTTCTGGGCACACGGCTGGGTCTCCTCTCACAGAAGGAGAGGGCTATAGTCCACCATACTAGTCTAGTGCGGGTTGGCAGACTTCACACATCGTTGAGAAAATCTCTAAGGCATGCAGATTTCTTCACGATGTTTTCCTTTACCGTTTCCGATTTCGAAAAGTCAGAGGTGCGTGCCTTGTATTCTTACCTTCGACTTGTCAGTCCAATGGCGATACCACTAGGCTATGACCTAAATGCATTAATGTTATCGCGTTCCTTTATATTGTCCGGCAATCTATTCAACAGCTGTGTTCCTTCAAACAATATTTTTTTTTACCGTAATTAGAGCGTATGCTGAAAACTTAGTTTGTTATTATTTCTCAAAATAATTCTTTTTTTAAGTTTTATAATACTTTGTAGAAGGTTTTATGTAAACAAAAATTAAGAAATTGGAAAATTTTGAAAACACAACAACAGATATTTTTTATCCAGAAAGTCCACGCAGTCGAAGTCGCGGGTAAAAGATAGTTGTTAATGTAAATAAACTGATGACTGATAATGCTGAGGACAGCCGTACCTGTTTTATATTTTCGACCTGGTGTTTTTCTGTAAACTTCTATGCTATCTAGCTTCTGTTTTTGATGACTAATGGTGCCTAATGCTATTTTAGTTAAATACTACAGCCTAAATTAATTATCAATTCTCAATACATATACGAGAAATTATTAAGTATCTATGTAGTTTCCTATCAGTTTACCCTTACCCAGACTACGTCATAAAATGCATAACGTGAATGACTCTAAGAATTTTAGTATGATAGCTTGTAATTTAATGAGCATTTATCTATGGTATCGTACGTATTATTGGGTAGTGTTGTGGCTTGGCCACATCGGCTGGACCGCTGTTAACCATATCTTTAAGATTCAAGTCAGAAACAGGAATATAAAATAATGTTTGCTCTATTCAATTCAGCATTCATGCAACGAATTTTGAAAGTCGTAATGAAATGTTATTCCTTTACCATTGGGATTGAAGTTAGTTCTGTAGCTAAGTCTAAATATATCTAATACGTATCGATGAACTAGTGTTGAAGTACGATCATCAACGCAAGTCGCTAAACACAGCCAAATTTTGAAACCAACACAGCTCCGAAACTTTTCTATAAGACAATTGTATCATAATTATATGAAGAGAACTCGTACTATGGATGGATGATTGAAGAGTTTTGAAGACTAGATTGTATTCAGTAACTTTTGTTGCTGTCTGTACTATACAAAACCTTGGAATAAAACAGGGTTCTAATTTTTCGCAGGACACACACTACAATGAGTCGCATAGGCCGGACCCGACGCACCCGCGTCTACGACTGCAACTTCGACAAAGGCGAGAGCTACTACCGCCCCGTACTAGACCGGCTAGACGGCAAGGTACCGGTAGCGCGCGCCTCTGAACCGGACCGGGAACGTATCCGGTCTGACGTGGAGAACCGTATCAAGACCGCCTTGGACGAGGTCGAAGCTCCCGCCGATGATCTGTTTGACTCTAGGGGAGGCAGGGTGCAGAGAGGCAGGCCTCTGTCATCAGCGTTCGACAGTGAGGACCTTTCTGATGATGTAAGTATTTACGGAACAATTTTGCATCTACGAGAATTAACCGTTTACGTTTTAGAATTACGTTCAGGCTTCTCAAAACATCTTTGTTTATCGGTATAATCTTTCACAAACTAGGATAAAACACGCTGCTTAATAACTTACTATTCAAACTGTTTCTAAAACTAATCTACGTAAGCTAGTTTCCTGCACTTTGTTTTTACTTCCTGGAAATTATGTTATGAAATTAATGTATCATAACAGAAAACTGTTGATGTTGGAGGATGCTGTTACGCGAACATTAATTACGTATAATATTATACCGTTAATCTTCTATACTATTATAAAATTGTAAAGTGTGTCCTGTTTTTATACATTGAAGATATTAAAAAAAAACAAATAGGTTAGTGTATACAAACGTCCGAACACAAAAGTGTGATTTTTGGAATCCTTGTCTGATTATCTGTTAGGGTTGTACCATAACCGACTGAATAGATTTTAATTTTGTTACCACTACTGTTGGGAAGCATATATTTCAACTGCAAAACGGTGGTCTATCTTATCTCAATTAATTGAACAGATCTTGAGATAAACTTGACCTTACAGTTGTATCCAGGTCCATAAATAGAAGAGATCGTCACTGTTGGTTGTTGAATAAATTCATCGTCTTTGATATATTAATCTAAATATTAGTAGTGCTATAGTAATCCCCTATAACATTTACCATGTTTCAAGAATCCCTTTTTTATATTTTTGGATATATTGGATTTATTATAAAATTCTCAATAACAACGCTGATATGTGCCCCGTTAACGGTAATAGGCTCGCTCCAATAGGAACGCTCACATGGCATCTAAATACAAACTATACTAGCGAGCTATTGATTCACCTGTCATGCTGTCATGTCATGCTATAATAGTAAAATTATCTTTAGTATTTACGATTAAAATAACACTTACATATTGGTGCTCTTGTAAATTAAAATTATTGTAGCAGGATGTAGCGAAGTGCATTATAATATTATAACATTGTAATTTTTTGGATCACCGCCTGATATTTTACCGGCGTTGATCCTAAAACTTATACCTACCAGGATAATACATTTATTGGATCGGGATCAACTTCAATTAGTAATTTGAATGTAATGATTGAACACATACATTATTATAAAATCAAAAACAAAGCCCGTGTGTTTAAGTATAAGTTGTATATCGATTTTCCAAAGAACCTTTGGAGTTTACAAAACCCGTTTTAGTGCAGTGCTATGCTAATTTGAAAAAAGCCACAGAATACTTTGAACACTATAGAACTCCTGTCCAAAATATCATGATTTTACCCACTGGTTTATCTGAGTAGAGAATTAGTCAGATGTCAAATTCGGAGAAAAGAGAGTTTCGTCATCCTTGTTAGTTTATGGCAATTCCAACATACCTACGTCGCGAACGCTTTATTGTCGATTATTTGACGTGATATCTAATGCAATTGACTGCACTAATGCAAATTGCAACTCCGTACGACACAATATATAATACAAGGAGGTTTCGGCACTGTATCGCACTGAAAGGTAATATTTACTATCTGGTCTTAACATAAAACCCCGTATATCTAATTTTAATATATCACCAAACAGGTGAACAACACAAATTCAACCTCTTTATTCGATAAACAACACAAATATATACTTAGTTGGCTCCGTAATGCAGTTATAAATTCAGAGATACAGCTGCCACACCAGCAAGTAGACACAATTTTTTTGCTCCCTCATTGAATGAAAGCAGCGTACCGGCTTAAAAAGTCCCCGTAACGCAGTAAACGTGTTAAGGAACTTTAAGGAGAAAATTGCTCACTCGCTAAATGTCGTTACGTACGTAATTTTTTTACTTTTTTTAATGACAATCGGGTTTACAAAGTTTTATGCGAACGGTTTTAAATTCGTACTATCAACACAAAGAAGAAATTCGCTGTAAAGATCCATAAGCTTAAAAGTAATATTAATGAATTTAATATCAGCATGTTTAAATATTATGTTCATAACATTAAGGAATCTTCGAAAAACTAAAAACTTAGACAATAAAACCCCTTCGTTATAACTAAAAATTTTGACAATAAAACCCCTGTGTGTGCTTTGTTTATGGACTTAACAAAAGCTTTTGATTACGTAGACCATCATATCTTAGGTAAAAAGCTTAACACCTATGGTGTCAGAGGCAATGCGTTAGACTTAATTATCTCCTACTTAAGTGGAAGAAAACAAGTCACCATTATTACAAAAATATGTCCAGAACGAAAACAAGAGCTAAAGTACGAGTATAATAAACAAAATGTTATGTATGGTGTTCCAAAGGGAAGTGATTTGGGACGATTATTATTCTTATTATACATAAACGATTTTCCAAAAGTAATAAATGCTCCAATGGTCTTATTCGCTGACGACTGTACAGTAATGTTCTCAAATAAAAATCCTGAGTTGCTTGTTTCTGAAATTAATAACAGCTTAACAAATATCATCAACTGGTTAAAGGGAAACAATCTAGTAATCAACTTTAGAAAAACTAGCTTAATTTTCTTCCGAAATACAAATAAATCTTGCAAACCCGTATTAAATGTTATATATCGTGGTCAGAAGGTTCACGAGGTAACAAATGCGAAGTTTTTGGGTCTACATGTTGATCACATTCTTAACTGGAAAATATTAATTGAGAATGTATGTTCCAAATTAAATAAATTTTCATATGCGTTATATAATTATGTTAGCAAAATCTTTTCACATGCCTGCTCTACTTATGGCTTATCATGCCTATGTAGTTTCAGTATTAAGGTATGCAGTAATTTATTGGGGAAATTCAACAGCCGGGCATGATGCATTTGTTTCTCAAAAGAAATGCATTAGGGTGATGTGTCAATTACATAGGTATGATAGTTGCAAATCACATTTCCATACACTAAAACTTCTTACACTGCCTTGTTTGTATATATTTGAGGTTATAGTTTTTGTAAAAAAATATTTAGGTTCATACTAAATACTTCGCAGTTGCAGATACATTCATAAAATTCAGGTAGAACCAAGCAGAACGACACTTTTAAATAAAAGCTTATTTTGTATGGCACCTAAATACCTAGTACCTAATACCTAGTTATATTGTAAGTATCCAAAGGATAGATATGTTCAAAAAAAGTTAAAAGAGTTCCTAATAAATAAATGTTATTATGAAAGAGTACCTAGAAGATAACTTTTGACATATTCATTTAGAGTATTTTATTACGTATAAATTTAGAGTAATTATTTTTGTTATTTAGTTGTGTAATTTTATAATTTGCATGCCCAACGGCAGAATATGTTTTGGAACGAATATTTATTGTCAACCAACACCTTACTGTACCCATATTCGCAAAATATATGATTTGATTTGATTTGAAAAATACTTGATGTAACTACGTAAAGAACCTGATTTCTTTAAAAAATACTAATTTCATAGCGAAAACCATAGCTCTATAACAACTCTAAAACTTGAATGTTGTAAAATGTATTGCAGGCTCCCAGCAATTGCTGCTGGTAACACTAAGAACCGAGGCGAATCTAAAATGGCACCTCATATATTCGTCAAACAATTTAGGGTGTAGAGCGTGTCAAAGAATTAAATAGTATAGGTACAAACATACACTCGAAACACATTATTCACTCTCTCTGTACTCTATCTCGTTTTTTTATAGTTACCTGTCTGCACTGCTGAACATAGCAGACAGGTAAATATAAAAATAAAAACGTCCCGAGTTTAAGTCGAGGCGTCCAGTTATTTTCCCTATTGACTGCACATGGGTGCAAAATCCATACAAAGTTCGGAGAATTTCATAACTTCCGACCAACCGTGTTCTACTGAAGAATTCTACATGTGTTCCAACCAGTATTGCAGTAGTGTGAGAACAATGTAGCTTTGAACGTACATTTTACATTAGGTAGGTATTGGGTTTGACTGTTTGAAGGTGAACAATGAACATATCTATTAGGTACTAGCATTTACCCGCGGCTTCGCTCGCGTGGGTAGACATCATCACTAATTCTTTTGATTACGTAAATAAGAAACACTTTTTGGATCTTATCTTTTATTATTACTGCCACTGAAAATGTATTTCGGAGTATAAATCGAAGGAAAGAAATCCTTTTGGTGAAAAATTAAAATTCATAATATTATATGTACTTTCCCTTAGTTATTTTCTTATGCTGGATTCCAAAGCAATAATGTTGTCGGAGTATATAAGCCAAAACATATTTATAGTTAAAACCAATAACATTTGCTCGACCGGAAATAGAACCCAAGAAGACCTCCAGCATATTAGTCGCGCTTACGACGAATATACTAATGAAGTAGACCATACGACACTAATCTATTTTGTAGCTAAGATCAGATCAGATGTTGCATCAAAATACAAAGTTTTTAAAAACGATGTTTTGAATCACAACTCAAACTAATTCATGAACGTAGTCGTACATATTACTCGTACTTAGTTTAATTTTATGTACGAATGCATGCTGATCAGAGTAACCTATAGCGCCTCTGCTGTGTTTGAGTACTCTCAGAGTAATTAAAATTACACATAGATGGCTGCCTGGCTAGAAGCCATAAGCTTCATTATAACCTCCACACCGTATTTACTCGAAATGCACATGTTTGTTAGCACGTGCGTGCACCTGTATCGGTTGAGTCATTACATTAAATATAGACTGCTATTTCATTTACATTCCAAGTCTTGCTTTAAAAATAGACGAGAACTAGTCTATGAAAGGTGAAACTGCGGTTATTTTGGGATCACTGACAACATTGCACACTCATTTATATGACGGATTCCTTAATCTTGAATCTTGCCGCCCGATATACCATCCTCGCCGGCGAGGCCCGTCGCGAAGACCCCTTAATGGTAATCCTCCCCGTCCCTTGCTCGAGCCGGCCCGTGCCGAGCCAGTAGCTTTAAATTCGCCCCTAAATAATTTAAACCCAGATCCAGCCGTCCCTAGCTGCCCCCCCAGCAACGCCCTAAGCCGAGGTCCGAGTCCCGCAGGGGACACCCTTAGCTGTGTTGCTTAGTTTATAAGTTGCCCCTGGCTGGAGGCATTTGGTGCCTCGCCACCTAGTCCGGTTAAGTTTTTAAAGCTCCCTCGAGCTAAAAACTGTCCGTTAAAAAAAAAAAATCTTGAATCTTTTAAAATTAAATGTGAATATTTTGTTTATGGTAGAGGAGAAAGTGTAAAGAACCATCGGCTATCACAATACACAACAGATGGACTACGGTCACAGTGGTACCATCGCCGCAAATAAATAAATAAAAAACTCTAAAGAATATAGGTAACATTGACTTTTTCAATATTAGTACGGTTAGCAAAGTAATTTCTTAGACCATTGTTATTATTGTCCTTTTTACTTTCCGTTTCTAGGGTTCCGTACCTCAAAAGGAAAAAACGGAACCCTTATAGGATCACTTTGCTGTCCGTCCGTCCGTCTGTCCGTCCGTCCGTCTGTCCGTCTGTCCGTCTGTCCGTCCGTCCGTCTGTCCGTCTGTCCGTCTGTCAAGACCCTTTTTCTCAGGAACGCGTGAAGGTATCAAGCTAAAGTTTATAGCAAATACTTAGGTCTACTATCCCTTGGAGCTGTGAAAAAATCAAACTTCTAAGCCAATGCAATCAAAAGATACAGCCGTTTATGCCGCAAATTTCCGCAAATTTTCGAAACTCGCAAGGGAATCAAAACCTACAAGGTACTTCCCGTGAACTCGACTGTAAATTTTTAGTTACATCATATAAAAATATTTCTAATCATTTTACAGTTACTACCCTTTTCCTCATGAACTCGTAGAGGTATTAAATTGAAATTTATGTCAAATACTTTGGTCTATAATACCTTTAAGCTGTAACAAAATCAAACTTCTATGTCAACGCAATCAAAAGTATACCTACAGGTTTGTACGGAACCCTCGGTGCACGAGTCCGACTCGCACTTGGCCGGTTTTTCTAACGTGAAATGTGTTGTGTACATACATTTCTAAAATTTGGATATAATTGGTTAAAAATACTATTCTTTATTGTGATATTTAAGCTTCTTATCATACGAGTAATGTAATCCATGGCACTCTTGTACAATGATGGTTGTCACTAATAGTGATATCTGCCAGACATCCTTTTGAATGGACAGGAAAATGTGTAAAAGCGGGGGGTAGTCTTAAGCTGTTTATATTTATTTGGTCTTAGTACATCACAATATAATATACAATTATATTATATCTGCAATATTTTTTCGTTAAACAAGAATTATTAAATTATCAAACTTTCCGATCTCATTCAGTCGACACCATTAAATTTTAGTAATATGATTAGTTAGTGTGAGCCCTTGCGAAAGATTCTGACAAAAAAACCAGGAATTTTAACCTAAGCAGCTAGGAATGTATAAGTATAAATTTGGTAAAAACAACTGAGACGAAGTTTTATACCTAAATCAAATCAAAATAATTTATTTGTGAATATAATTATTTACCTTGAGGTAAATAATATATTTGGCTTCATCGTAACTTTAATCCTGTCCAAATCAATTTAGGTGTAATATGGGTAGGAACGAAATCAACTAGCACTTACTAAGTTGCACACCTACATCGGGTTTATTTGAGACCTGTCCGCAACTTTGGCGACGAAACCTTACCTTACCTTTGATCGACGTGAACAAGCTTTATTAGTTCAGTCTGACCCTCTTGGTAGATTACGGAATAAACATTATTGGCAGTTTACATTTATCCATTAAACCTATAAATTATTAATAAATTACATTCCTTTATATTTCTCTTTAAATACGTAACTTACATCGAAATACCGATGGCGTTATAACGTTATTTGTTTAATGCATTCGTTGGAACTAAATTGTAAAATGATAAAACATTTTTTTCACGCATTCGCTACGTGGGTATTTTTTTAAAACAACGAATTGAGCGCGCTGACATAAACCCGGGCGAGTTAATTGAAAGAGGCTAAGTACTAACGTTTGCGGTTTAATTAAAAAATCGGGATTACAGTTTACAGGATTCAGTTTTGTTATTGTATGGTACATGAACGTGGTGATGACTACGACTATAGATGAGACGCAGATTACTAAGTTGTCCGGCGCATCAATGCACTAAGGATAATTATTTTCGGTGTTGTCACGTGTTTGTAATCCCCTATATTTGCCGAGGTAGGGGCGCCTATGCAAATTGCGCAACACTGCGGTGTAACTACGCTTCGCAGTTGTCTTCGCACCGTAATGTGATTCTGCTGACGGCTGTCCATATTTCGTTATACATTTTATAGTTAATATTCTGCTCGTTCTGCCAAGTTCGTCTGCGGTGCCAAATATTATCCCGTTCATCAATTAATGTACTAAAATTATTATGTTCCGGGTTGGAATGGTAATGAAACCAGTGAAATTACTGGGAATG
This sequence comes from Acronicta alni, assembly GCA_964056405.1. Taxonomy (NCBI): domain Eukaryota; kingdom Metazoa; phylum Arthropoda; class Insecta; order Lepidoptera; family Noctuidae; genus Acronicta; species Acronicta alni. The sequence continues at coordinate 11,592,545 of OZ043913.1, forward strand.
TGATGGTACCGGTGTTTCTTGCGTCTATAGGCGGCGGCTGTCGCTTACCATCAACTGGCCCGTAAGCTTATTAATTGATTACAATAAAAAATGTCTAAGATTCTTACGATGCGTTACGCACCACAGTACTTATTGTACAGATTAAAGAAAGAAAGAAAGAAGAAAAATATTTATTGACACGGTCTGGGACTATTCACACAATAATATTAAAAAACATGATGAGAGTACATATAAAATAAAAATTGTGTACCCCACGGCTGCGTCAAATTGGACCCAGTTCAGCTAAATACCAGACCACAGGTGAGCTGTCTGGCACTGGTTTTCAACTGGACCTTTAAAAGTGATGTGTATACAACCGAAAACCGCGACTTCATCCGTGTGGAAAAGTTACTTGTAATTATTATCGTTGTAATTTGGTTAATTAACTCAAAATCGTTATAAATTAGCCTATATGTACTAATTGTATACATTATTTATGATGATATTATAAATATTAATACTGTAAAGGTTCATCAAAATTTGTTCAGTAGTTTTAGCGTGAAAGAGTAACAAACTTCCACGTTTATAATATTAGTAGGATATATTATATAGGTAATAATATAAATGAATGAAGAGAAAAATATACGTATATGCTCATAAGTGTAACTGATAGTAATATTATAATAATATTCTGAACATATCTAATGAAATGGATAAATATTGATATATTGAAATAAAACTACTATTGACGGATTTTATCACGTTATACCAAGCTCGAGGCGCAGTAGATTAAAGTTGTCAGGGTCGAGCGGGTAAAGATTAAAACTGTTGGGTTACCTACTATAGTATTGCTTTTAGCCTACATTATAGGCTAAGTAATCATGTGTCATTGAAAATATAATGATTTATGAGTTTATTGACGAAAAGCATTGTGAAAATTCCTACAAGATCGGGAATAACAAGATGAACGAAGGTTGCACCGGGCAGCTAGTTACGTTTATAGTCCTCTAAATAATAATTATGGGATGATTAAATTATTGTAGAGCAAAACGATGGCAGATGTATGTGTGCCGTCAGGGCTGGTCAACTCAAAGCTGGCATGGTCCACACGATAAAAGTAGAAAAACATCGATCAATAATATACTCGTATATTGGCAAAGAAACCTTATCAAAGCAGGGGCTAGCCGGTACGGATACGTGCTACAAAGACTACATAGGGCTTTTTTATTGCTACCTACGTACTCGTAATTAATCAAAGTAACTTGGCCATAATATTTTGTTTTTGTACTGAACGTAAGGGGATGTATAGACTGTTGCATTGCATTTTGCTAAATGGAAAATGTATGAGATTATAGATATATGAGATTCATTTATTGCGTACTAATAAATTTATTCGGATCCACGGCAACATCAACAGTTCACCTGTATAAAATACCTACTCATTCATTATAAATCGAATTATAATTATAATTCTGTAGGCAAAACGTTCACTGTCACAGTTAGAAATATAAGCCAAGTTGACAAAGATGAAAAATGTATCCTACCTTACCGTACCAACCTTTTGAAAAAATAATCTTTTACTAGTCGAAATCTTAAAACGGCACCATACTTAGATGAAAAAATTATACTTAAATCGAGTCACCCGTAAACGACCCTGTCCTAACAATGACAGTATAAAATATGGTCGCATCATCCGGACGTGTTTATAGGTACACAGTAGCCAAAGATCTATGAGCCAAACAGCAGACGGGCTATATTCAAAATGGCCGTTGCCATTATTCCCGTCACTCAAAGCACTTTGCCCGCTCCGCGTCATCGGTGTTGTGTGAATAAACCTTAACATGCAATATTCGCTTTTGAATTCTGCTTCGTGGAACTCCCTTCAGTAAGCTTGTACCTCGGACTCAATACCAACCCAATATTCCGCCACGTTACCATGGCAACGTTATTACGTTCATATTTAGGTACGGTCTGCGTAACCAGTTTTTGTTTTTATTCCGACCAGACACAGTCTTTTATGCTTTATTTGATCGAAAGTTATTATATACACAAAATAAATTTATTTTTTCCTAATCCTCTTTCGTATGAAGCAGTGAATTGTATCGCCTCATTGTTATGAGTTTATTGCTTTGTAAAGATCTATTTGGGTGTTGCAATTAGGAGAATACTTTATTATTGACATCTTATAGGCGTACGGCTAGCCTCAGCTTCTGACTTCGTTCGTTCGACCCTCATTGAAATCAAAGGTCGAACGAATGCAAAGCTGTATATAGCTGTACACTATACTAGACATCGGTAAGTAATGAATTACGCGACAAACAAACATCAGTTCACGGCAACCTTTGGATGGACACAACCGCACTGGACCAAGGTGGGGTTGTTCGTAAACAACCCTACTTTTGTCCAGTTGTGCAAACAAGAAAAATGGGTGTTTGAAATTACACAAAAAATAAAATAGAAATACGAAGAACATGAGAACAAATACATAAATACTCACTAATTTAATATACATGTATATATACACATACATATATTCCAATACATATTAAAACATATTACATTCCTTTGTGTAATCATCACTCTTTGCAGTAATGTTATGTGATATTACATTACATTAAAGTGTATTGTTATGACATAATGTGCCGAATTTGGGTACACCAATAAATACTAAATTGAGTGGGATATTGCACGGCGGCGCGGCGTCTCTACAAATCATATTAATGTTTAGTATACATTTTTGACCAAAATAACCAGTGTGCTGATGCATTGAAAGTCTTAAAAACTAAGTATTATTCCTCGAGAAATGTATTCCTCGAAAGCATGCTTTTACAAATTAGGCTAGGCTCTTCAAACGCACACTAGTTAATAATTCTCGTTTCCGTTTTTCCCCTCGTGAACAATATTCTATTAACTCTTCCCCTTTCTTGATAACACTCAGTAGCTTGGTAACATAATATAAATTTTGTTTGTGAAAATATACACCGTGACTTTATAGTCGTTTTGGAACCGAAACGTGGTAACTTAGGATAATTAGTAGTACAAAAAAAAATTATTAAGTTGACTGTACAGCTAATAATAAAAAAGTTGGCATTTCAAAAAAAAAATTTACTTGTTCGAGTTTGTTCATAGTAGTGCACGAATATTTCATTCTAAAACCGCCGCAGTCTCAAGCTTGCCATTTATCAATGATGCGCGGCAGGCGGCGCGGGCGCGGGGCGCGAGTGGCGTGGGTCGCGGGTGGCGCGGGGCGCGGTGGCGCGATCGCGCGGTACGAGTCAGCTCATCAGCTGGTTACCTACCTACAGCAACGCGAGCGACGGACGACGGTCGGATGATCCGTCCGAGTACCTACTACGCGTGATTTAATAGCTAGTAGCTAGACAAATACATTGTATTACCTATTAAAATAAATTGCATTACGATGCAGATAGCGACGTAATTTGATGTTAGGTTAGTACCTAGATCGCAGTTCAAATACTACAAGTATGGCGCCCAGCGAATCAGCTGATGATACGGGACACGAACGTAATACCTACATTCTTACTAAAAAAATTAGAATAAGACTGTGTGTAGGTAGGTTTTATCGTAGTTTTTATTTAAGAAAAAAACCTTGCCTCACACTAGGATTTTCTCCTGTGTCATGGGTGCATTTACAAACATAAATTTTTACATACACAAACACGCAAGCCTAGAACAATCACCTACAGATCATACAAATTGGTTCCGAGCGAGGATCGAACCCGCGATGGCGCAGCAGTCGCTCGCACAGCCGCTGCGCATTGTTGACGATACGATTGCGTGTCGTCAACATTTTCACGCCAACTACGTAAATTGTACCTACTCCAATTTCTTGTTCATACTTTACACGGGATTAGGACCGGCAGAAATACTTTATTTGAATTGAACTTATCTTTATTTACTGTAGGTATCAATAATTAAAAACAGAGAGCCAATGAACTGAGTAGGTACTTAAGGCGTTTGGATTTTTGGAATTTGAGCTATTTACAAAATAAAAAACTTATGTAGGTACATAGCTAAGTACTTACCTATTAACAGTTTATTTACAAATTGTTTACACTTCCCTGTACTGCAACTGCTCGAAAGAAGTCTGCCGCGTTCAATACACAAACGTGCCCGTTTTATGCTAGGTATTGTCTTTTAGCCTATCACTTTTCACTTTATCAAAGACGTCCACTATCGCACTGCGTAACTCGTTAAGACTTTCATGTTCACGGGTATAAACGAGTCTTTTTATTTCCGACCACAAGAAAAAATCCAGGGGCGTTAAGTCCGGGATCGGTGGTGGGCAAGCCACGGGACCGCCGCGCGCCGTGGCATATCCATCGATCACGGAACTGATTGTTTGGGTAAGCACGCACAACACTTGCATAATGAGCCGGGCAGCTGACGTAGGGCAATTCTTGCCGGTGCATCATTGTTGTTGATGACGTGAGCTCGACGGAACTTATAGGGATGTTAAGCCATTATTACCGCCATTATAATCGCATTGCTTCGCCGCGGAGCCCGCTCGAAGTACCTACTCCAGAATAGCGTCTTCGTTCTACTGCGAGTCATTCAGGCGCCCTCGACCTTGCGCGTGAGCCGGCACACGGAATTGTCCATGATCGAGAAGGCGCTGGGTTGCAGCCAAGTTGGTAGGGCTTGAAGGTACTTGAGGACTTTCAATCCCTCGTAGCCGCAGCGCCTTTAAATGTTCTGGCCGGGAATACAACCGCCTGGCCTCTTCCAAATTGTAACTGGCAACAGCGTACAGCTGAACCATTGTCAAGTACCTACTCCGCGTTCAAGTATTTATACTGAAGACTCATTTTCGTGGGTTTGTATCGCGTGGCTACGTAAAACGTAAAAAATGCAACCTTTATCGCGCGCGAGTTGCAACAGAACTGGCGGGTGCGGCCGTGCGGGGTGGTTAACGGGGAACGGCGCGGGCGACGCGACGACGCGAGAGCGCTCGCCGCACCGCCGCCGGCGCCGCGCAGCCTGCTACTAGGGGTAGGTACGTAATACATTACAGCTGTGTGCGTGGATTGTAGGCTGCGGGCGCCGCGCCACATCCAATGGGCGGATAACGTGTCTAGGCATGTTTTACCGCTTAGTGTTGTGTGTGTAACATTGAATGACATCGATCGTAGTGATCGTAGTACGTAACATTGAGTGGAGTTATCATGAGTTCTCATTTTTTGTTCGAATATGACATTATTTTTCATAGTCAATAAAATAATATATTTTTATTTAAATTAAATTATATTTTAATAGGTTCCATTACTGATATAGAGTCTAAAATTTTCGGTTCCAAAACGACTACAAAATCATCGTGTATAATTATGCTGAAAGTATTTTGTGAACACATTAACAATTTAGGCCAGTTCAGACAGATGACAGATTTGACGGACGTTTGGCGACGTGAGTTTGGCGTTCATTGCGTCTTAGCAACATTTTTTGTTTGTCTCGCACATTAATTTGTTATTATGTGACGCACATAGCTTATCTTAAATTCACGAAAACAAAATAAACGCTATTTCTTGCTATTGTAGACTAAGCCTTAAAATTGCGTGACCTAATAAAATGGTAACTATGTGTACCGCCATAAGGCATAAAACGAAAAAGCCCTTTTTAACTGTCACAACCACTTATTACTAGTACCTATGTAAATTTTGCATACTTTTAATATGCTTTTATTATAATTAGATATTTTATTACGCAGTGTACAGTATAAACATTATGTAACGTGAACATCAAAAATATCGTTCTTTTAAAAACTATATTTTATGTCTCAAACGTCGCAATCAACTGAAAACTCAAGGTACTGCGACATCGACGAAGTTTTAAATTATTTTATAACATTCTAGGGAGGGCTGCTTCCATTTTAGGTAACACGCTACGGACATTACCATCATACCGGACACAACAATTACCCAGACTCAAAACAAATATCTGTAGACTACACAAATATAAGTCTCGGGTGGGAGTCGAAGTACACTCGGAGCAATGCTAGTGTCAAGATGATCATCACCTTAGGTGTAATGCAGGTCACATTACTCCAAATGTACAGTCGACCAATAAAATATATATATACCAGCATTAGCTATTTCACAAATATAGTTATTACACATGATTTATGTTACGAATTCGTGACAACATAAATACAATTTCTTGTCATATATTATGACATGGAAAACGTGATCGTTTTCCGCATCATGTAAACCTAATTAATCTTCAGGAAACTTTATGTTTTTGGAACGTATTCAAATCTTTGCTTTTATCTAATAAAATAGCTATAAGTACTATCTTGATATATTATTATTTATAAATGTATATTTGTTTGAACGTCTTCTATACATTACTATAAACCGTTTACCTTATATCGATTAAACGTTCTGAAAGAAAAATAGTATAGAAAGACGCTTAAAGTATATTGATTTCTGACATTTACGCGAATATTATACATTCAAATAAAACTACTTTTCTTTTTATTTCGTCGTTTCTTCTCAGAGATCGTCAGCTAGAAAATGCCGGCTCCATCTAGTTTTAATTAATAATTAGTAATAAATGTCATTGATCATGTAACAATAAAAAATGTAGGGTAGCTGTCAGTAATTATATCATCAAGACGCCCACCTCCTCAGTCTACCCGTGACCATGGACGCCGTAAAGGGTCCGAAACCTCGGGATTAATAATATCAATATATGCGATAAAATCCATAAAAAGTAGTTTTATTTCAACGTTTTAAGTAATAGGCACAAAAGTAATTTTAATAAATATCTGAAAAGTAATAATTTTACACATCGTTGCAATATATTTTTTACCTCGATACAAGAGTTCAACCACGTTTCTCTTCACTTTATAGTCTAAACCAATTTCCTGTCGGAAGCGCATAATATTATTATAACACGGTGCAAGAACAAACTAGTTAAGTCATTTCCTCGTTACGCCAATCTGTAAAGGCTAGGTAAAATAAATAGTCGAGTTTAAGTAACTAGATGTTTAAAAATGTTTTTGAAACATTGCCAAATGATACCTATAAAACAAAAAAAAAACAATCACTATTATTATCTCTTACATAGTCCTACTACATAGTGATGCTACTTTAGCACATATTATCTAGACAAATAAGAAAGAAAGAAAAGACAAATTATTCTCGTCTTTTTTTTCTAGTTGCAGCAGCATTCTATCTTCAAATCGTTATAACTAAATAGGCTTGTATTTCTACAAGTGGCTTCCTCAAATTGGTCTTAGAACCAAAAGGTTTCCAATTCCTACATGTTTACTACATTACTACATAGTTTGGCTATATTCACCTACCGATTTCCCGCGGCTGTGATTGAAATCCTTTGAGGTAAATTACTCACTATTTTGTGGATGCCGTGAGCATAACAAACATGATAAAACAAACCAAACCAGTCTGCATTTTACAGGTGCTATTTGCTTTTCCGGTAAATTAAACGAGTGTGCAATAACAAAGCAGAAAAGGAACAAATTGAATATTCCAGTTCATATTACTGAAAACAATCGACATTCGTCATAGAACTGTTCTGTGAAAAAAAAAACAGTGCAGTTTTTAATTAACTCGCTGTTCAACCCTTGTACCGTGCGATAGGACCATAGAGTAAAATTATCAGATGTTACATATAATAATCGCCTTGTACAAATTTATTTATTTTTTTTATAATTCAGGGTTTATTATATCTAATTCAACATAGAAATTTTAAAACGTACAAAGAGTACTTTGGTTATATCATTATGTGTAATGGAGTAGAAAACAACTTTTAAAAGTTTACACGAAAATTAAATTTCACGAACATTTTAACGGGTTTAAGTTTCAAATATCTTCAAAATAAGTTCATGGTCAGAGTATTTTTATTCATTTCTTAATAGACGATCTATGGACAGCTTCACCCTGGAGGCTAATAAAGTAAGTAGGTAATACATAAATAGGTTTCTACATAAGTAGAAACAAACTTAATTATATAATTTTTAAATTAAGAATTCTATCCAATCTATTCAGCATAATCAGTTGGATTTTACTGAGTTAGGGTTACCTCTCGTTGTAATATGAACACTGCCGAGGTGCATCGCCCCTAACCAAACTCAATGAAGGTATTCAGTATATTGGATTCCTCACCCCTTTGTTACGACGCGCGGGCGAATCTCAGAATTTCAACGTCAAGGCAAGGTATCTCCAGAAAATGGATGTGAATATGTCTATATTTTGTTTTGGGGCGCTGTTTATATTAACGAATTTTTCCTCACTACTTATACACATAAAATATTATTATTGTATTGATATGTATCCGTGTCTTACTTCTAGAGTACCTACATTCAAAATTATAGATACCTAAAATGTATACATACATTTATATTACGGCTAAAAACCGAATTGCTGATACACCTAGTTTTAGCCGGGTAGGACTAGGTGCAGCCGTTGACTGTTAGTTAAACTTAGATCTATCCTACTTATATTAACAGTTCAGCACTTTAAAGTTTATGTAGGACTTTTTTTTAAAAACCTAACCTACTAAGTTTAACCAATGGTGAGTTTAACGGGTGGAGCTGGCTATTCTAGCCGGCTAAAGCTAGGTATAACCGCACTTCGAATTTTAGCCGTAGCCCATATAAAAAAAACACTTCGAAACATTAGCGAATGTTTAAGAATAAACAACCCTATAACACTGTGTGGGTGCGTCAACAAAACAAAATCGTCAGAAATTTACCCTTTCAGAATTGAAAGTGTTAAATTCTGACGATGTTGTCACTTAATTTTGGATGTCTAGTTCAGTCATTTGTGAAGACTGTGTATATAACAACACCTGCGTTATACTATAGTATAGTAATACATTGACAAGATACATTAACACACTTTTCTTGTCAAAACATGGATGTCGTTAGTTATCTGTATATCTTACTCTTTTGTCGACTGTATTTAATAGCCGTGAATAGTGTCTGTGGCTATAGTCATAGAATAGGTACATTTCAGACATTTTATTTGTCCATAATGATGTCCTAAGCCTTTGTTAGTGAGACGAGTCCGCCTGCCCTTTGTACTATGGCATTTGATGCATTGATTCATGTATCAAAGACAATGTTGCACTCACTCGCGTTTGATATTTGATTCCTATGCTATCTTATGCTACAATTCTCGGTATTGGTATTCTAGACAAAGACGGAGGAATGGGTAGGCGATGCTTATCGTGAATTCAGATTTACTATCACGATTGTATTTCCCGATAGCTTAGACAGAATTGTACTAATGTACACACGCACGGTTTACCGGTATGTTAAGGTGTCATGTAATAGCGGGCGAGCTTATTGTCAATAATAGGGCACTAATACAAATTATAACTATCACTGACTGATTTAAGACGATGACTGTGTGTGTCTTATAAACTGATTTTCATGTTTTTATTGAAGTAATCGATAGGTTAAATAATAGTTTCCGAATAGTACCAAAGGCGATACGACTTGTAACTATTAAAAAACGGCTTTATGACACACTGTGTGTTGTGCAAAAATCACAAGTTAAACAACCTTACTTATTAAGTTTTTTTTTTCATTTGTGAACTTCATACTCATATTTTAGTAATAAGTAATCTTTTTTGGTACATATAAATTTAATCTATCTTAATTAGCTTACTTTTTATTAGTTTATCAACATTTTATCCTAATATTATATTATTAATTATTCAATATTGTAATTGTTTTACTATATACATAAACAGCTAAAATTCATAACCTTTTGACAGCCTCATAAAGGGTTCATAGCAACACCGTTAGAACTCCTGAACAAGCATCAACTTTCGTACTAACAATGTATTTCAATTTCGAGATTAAAACATTGTTAAACTAATCGCAGTTCTCTGTATTGATCCAAGCTAAATGTCGCAAGCGTATTTAACGTTCCTTACCTAAACAGTCATAAACCATTTCAGCTTTTTAGCTACTGAACCAGCTGTATTAACGCGCACGTAAAATTGTAATGCAAGGACATATAATATAGGTACAAATATATTATATTCAAATTGTTTCGTTCAAAGCTGAAACTATCGACAATTGTGGTTTGGTTATTCAACGCTTCTACCCAGTGGACCATTATAGTTCCAATTAAATCAGTTTCCACTGATACTTCTATACCATATATCTATTTTACTAATTTAACATGGTAATTGTATGTTCGAGTGAAACTGTTTTAATACGTCCAGCTAAAGTTACAAAGCAGAGTCAGAGGTCATTATTTTTTACGTTTTGAACAATAGTGGAGGTTATTCTATAAATTATTAATTTGTTATCGAGAATCTTTTGCTCTATTATTATTTATTAAACTCTAAATTAACTCAAATTCAGACAGTTTTCGAAAATCAAAATATCTTGTGTAGCTGACGGGCAAAAAGGTTATCTTATAATAGTTCAGTTTTGAATCCTAAAAAGAACTTCGAATTGTAATTTTTTTGTAAAAATTCAACGTCATAATCTTAGAACATGTTACAATTAGTAAAAAAAACACGATTTTGTAGTAATTTGAACATATTTTTTCTGTCAGGTTGCTATTTTTTTTGTTGTGCTTTTTTATTGTGATAATAGACAAAAATACGGGCCACCAGATGGTAAACGGAAACCGCAGCATATAGACGCCATCAATACCTATGGTATCAATCGCGCTTTGTCATCTGAAACCTCAGAAGTCTCACATGCCCTATAATTTCACCTTTGCTCTTCAAACCGATACATAACATGTTAGCACACTACGTGTTAGCACATTCTACATGTAAGCGCATTCTACATGTTAGCACATTATACCTTAGCGGAAAAATATTTGGCAATATCGGTGGTAGCCCCCGACGAACTCTGCAGCATGAGTAGAGTCTATCAACTTTAACATTCCTACCGTTCCTACCGTTCCTACCGTTCCGTTACCCGATAATAGAAGTTTATAAATATGCCTTTTCGTTCTGCAGTTTTTTATTCTTAATATTGCTTTAAAACAACGCACTCTTATTCATTTTATTACCCATTAATAAAAGAAATAAGAGTGCGTTACGGCTATACGAAATAGAAGAAAGGATGTATGCCAATCTAAGTTAGTTAAAACCAAATTAGCTCGAAATTTCCTTTCTTTTTTGGACCATTTGTATGCAACAAATTAAATGAATTACTAACAATACATACCCTTAACAAATCAAGTTTTAAGAGAATACTAACAGATTGGCTGGTTACCTTAGATTATAATCAGGTCGAAGAACTATTTCAAACTGTATCTTAACATAATGTTCCTATTTTAACGCACGCACACGTACAACACACACTCACTCAAATTCACTCACATTCACTTAGACTCACACAGAAACACCCTCCACATCACCCCCACGCAGATACAAACAAACATCAATACCTACCTTGCATGGTTTATAAAATAAATTATGCAAAATGAAAAAAAATATTTAATAATATTATGTGAAAAGTCTTCAGTCAGTATTTAAAGGTATTCGGTCAAAGCAGAGAATCTGAATATATAATATGAAACGAAGTACATAATTCATGATAAGGTTATTATGTAATCATAAATTTATGATTAAATTTGTCTCTGTAAAAATGTAATCATAAATATTATTAGTTTTATAAGCACCTTTTTAATAAAAAATGAAGTGGAATGCCCACCGGGCCGGTTTTGTTCAATAAAGATAAAACAACATCTCTGAAATATCAGACCATACTAATCACGGGAATGCGAGAAACTTTTTAAGAGAAAAATATACGTAGAGCATATTTTCTTAATTAATACGCCCTAATGGATTCGCAAAACACGAGCATCATGAAAACAAAGTCTTTAGAGGGAACCTAATCTGTAGAGCACATATATATTTTTTTTTGTAATTTCTAATGGAATAATCAGTCTGTCAGTCCATTTAGAGTTTTATTACATAACATACCACCCACTACACTCCTGTTTTCCTGTTTGTTTATGGCCGATGTAACGAACCTATTGTCATTAACAGGGTACAAATCCGACCACCTACGAAGAATTAAATAAAAAATCCAATAATGGTATTTTTGACCTTGGAATCGCACCCAGGACCAGCGTTGCAATCGAGAGGATAAAGTAGAATATTTTCAAGTCACAAGTCTAAAGGAGAATTTTATTAGTATTTGTTTCGTACAAATTTTAAAATTAACAATGAGTAGACATCGTAACCTACATGACGGCTTGCCGATAGCCAGACCGAAATAGCTCGCCAACTACCAACCGTGATAGGACTGCCAAACTCCACTCAAATCCCAAACCGATTTTTAGTACACACGGCAATCAAAATGCTTTATTCATACATTAACATACCAGCACGCACGCACGTGTATTGTATTCCGCGAAGGTTTAGGCAGAGGTGTACTACGGACACCCATAGAGCAGGCGAACCTATTTCCATCAACCGGGCACAAATCCAAACTCCGAGCAACTCCTCAAAAAAAACCAATAACAATGCTCGACCTAGTAATCGAATGCAATACTCAGTCATTCAGTCAAATGAAGCACTTGCAAATGCTTTATATTTGTATTATTACGAACATAATTATAATTTCTAGCGGCCTTGCGATCCAACGTTCGAATCGACAAACCAAACAATCTAATAAGTACAACATAAGTATATGAATGAATCGATAATAATTAATGATCGCCCGATTTGTCGAACGCTTATAATCATTTCCATACATTTTGTTTGTATTCGTTCGTCGATTCGAACGTTTAGTTGCAACTTCTCTACAGGTCTGGCTTTTTTATTACATTGAACGGAGATTAAAAATTAATTTATTCAATAAATATAATCTTTGCAATCTTGACATATTATTACATTAAAACTAGTTGAAGTACAAGCATTTCGTTTTAGTCCGAAGTAGTACCTACTGAAATAAATTTTGTTATCAGGAAAACAGATGCGCAATGTATTTCAGATTGCTGTATAGCCTCATTGCCAATCTCGAGTTCCAATCCGAGGCTTGCGCTGACTTATTGAAAACATGTGGTTATTAATTAATACGCACATATATTATATATATTTTTATACAACTAATATGCCAAACAAGAATACGGCCCACTTGATGATAAGCGGTTACCGTAACCTATAGACGCTTGCAATATTGCCGAGCCTGTAAAACGAAAGAGGAATATTTGGAAGAAGAATAGTTATTCTTTTTCGTTTTACAGGGTCATTTTAGAAGTAGCACTTTGACCCTTATACTGCCAACAATATGAGGCTCAAATTCCCAACTGCCAACACAAAGTTTCCTCACGGAGCACTGGCAGCCTTGCTCACAACGGTGAGGAACACAACATTTTCTGCAAAGTGGAGGTACTTCCCCAGTCGAGGAATCTAAATTGAGGGAATTACTCCCACTATGCCCATCCTCTCTTAATAATAGATATTAAACCAATATGTTGTTGTCTTTTCAGATCACAGAGTCCCTGAAGCGTCTGCGTGCGGGCAAAAAGACATCGCGCTTCGCTGAGGACATTGACTTCGAGACCAACGTAGCGAGTCTTGAAAACCGCATGAGAATTTCCGACAAAATTCTTGAAAGCGTTGGCATCGGCCAGTCTGAGGTTAGCAGTGCCAGGAGAGCGCTGCAGGAGAACGAGGAGCGCACAGAAAAGCGCATCGCGCGCCGACTGAACGAAGAGAACTCGCTAACAAAATGGACTGCGATCAAATCAGATGACGAGAGCGCCGCTGCACAAAGAGCAAAGGTTTCAAGAGCGCGTTTAACCGATTTGGAAGATGAGATGAATGAGCTGAATGAAAGGACTGCGTTGAGGGAAAAGCGCGCCGCTCGCCTGCGAGCCCTCGTCGCCGACTCCGAATCGTCGGACACTGCGGTCGCCTCCTCCAAGATCTCCATCAGATCCGAAAGGGAAAAGAAGCAAGTCACTTTCTAAACAAACATTATCGAAGCACTCTCTTGTCGCTCACTGCTCTAAAGCTTGTTTTAGGACATGTGAGATTCTCATCGTTTCGAGATAGATAAGTTTGCTAGAATGTGTGTTCCTGCATTTGCCTATGTACAATGGTCGAAGTTGATGTCTATTTTATATTTGGATAGAATAAAATGCTATGTGTTTCCCTGTTTTCTATTTATTGAAGAATTAATAGAATAATTTTACATTGAAAATAAATCGTTTGATTGCTTTCAAGCCACAATTGTATATGTAGTATGTTATGAGTAATACAACTAGAGTTCCAAATTTTACTAGAAGTTTTAAAAGAATTAGAAGTATATAGCACTCACGTAGTATGATAACAGCTGTAGTTTCAGTTCTGTCGACTGAAATGTTGTCAAAACCCTAGTCTATGGTCGTCACCGCTGCATAAATTTACGCGTTTCGACTCCTACTTGTATAAAATAATTAGTCCCCATGAATCTGCCTCTAGCGGGTAACCTGTGAAGGAGTACCTTAAATACTTATTGCAAAAAGAGAATCTTTTTCCAGCACAGCACGTCGCATAATCAATCATAAAAGTAACTCAGTTGCAAATTATATAAAGCTAAGGCTTTATATAATTTGCAACTGAGTTACTTTATGCTCGGATTTTTTTTTATGCTCGGAAGGGTTGTATAAGTACAACCCTTGAAGACGTTGAATTATAGCAAAGATGTAAACATTTATAAATACACCTTCAAAGCATTTCAAAGAGACGACACGGATATGGATTCACCTTTATATAAGTAAGTATTTTATTATTGTCGGCACTGACGCACTTGCGGTGGAGTAATGAAATTACCCGTACTATATGAAACTGCAATATGAAGCCCTATGTAACTTTTTATTTGAAAAAGAATTGGTCACATTTGGGGAGAAAAGATTGGAACTTTATTAAACTGCGCTAGTATTACGCTATACCAAGCTTTACTCGTTTCACATTTACTAGGTAGGTACTAATAAGTTTAATAAGTTTGGGCCTCATTAAAAAGTCAGATGGCATGTAAGAAGTATTTTTTATAAACAAGCCCTATGCCGCAGAGAATAAAATAAATTTAAAAAATATTTTAGAAATAGAATTACTAGCTGACCCCGCAAACGTTGTTTTGCCATAAAAAAATATTGGGGTGGGTCACCCTTATCATTTAGGGGTATGATAAATAGATGTTGGCCGATTCTCAGACCTCCCCGATATGCACACAAAATTTCATACAAATCGGTCTAGCCGTTTCGGAGGAGTACGGTAACTAACATTGTGACATGGAAATTTTGTATATTAGATAAACTAACAAAATATACTGCAATAAAATTCTATAAAGTGAACGAGATAAATATTGTAACCTCACTGGAAATACAAAAGCTTTCTATGTATATTATACTCGTATATTATATAGTGGAGTTATAGAATCATAACTGTGGTCTCAGTTTTGCGTGATCAAATGTAAAAAGTACCTGGTTGCAGCTAAAAATATGTGAGCACCTCTGTGATAAAATAATTTGGTAGGTATCTGTAGTGTAAAGGTTGCTGCACACGTGCCGTGTTTCAAGCTGGACGGAACAGGACTAGTTTTGGAAACATTGTTTCATGGAAATTGTATACGAAGGACATACGTTACGGGTGCTCGGACGGGATGGCGACGTGCCACCAAAGCTATAGTAATTTTCTAGAAATTGACATCCTGCTCCGCCAGGAAACATGTTACGTATGCAGCGACCTTAAGTATCGATGCATCTCGTTCAATTAGTCCCCAGACAGATCCCGTGGCCCGTCGAAGCGTAATAGTTGTTTTAAATTAATTTAATTTGTTTACTCTGATCTGTATTTTACATAATTTATATGGCTGCTGATTGGTCAATTATATCTATTACCCAATCAGCGACCATATAAGTACCTATATCATGGTAGTAAGTATTGCTCGATCAATTTAAGTATATAATATCCCTTGGAAATGTATTGAGGATACAATTTGTTGAACTTGATATTAAAATAATCAATACTTCTGTATTAATTTCTGTTTTTCTTTTGAGTTCATTCACGTCTGAGTCTGAGGAGAGTACAATATTTATATTATAAATATTACAGACGAGTGGATAAGTTGAATTAATTGATGTAATAAAACTTAGGATAGCCACTGCTTACTTTCTTAGGTTTCTCTTTATCCTAGCTGCCTACGCTTACCGCTATCAATTTATGGATGGGTGGGTCGGGAATAAAATAAGTTATCAAAGAGATTTAGAAGGCTTACAGATATAAAATGATCGATTTCGTTTTGAATGACAAAAGAATGTCATTAGACATAGAGATTCGTTGTGAGAAGAAGTCGTAGATTATGAATTTATTCGTGGTGTCACGTCTCGTAAATATAAAACCTACCGAAGTACCTATGTTTTGCCGATACTCCCATTGGTTTTATGAATACCTAAATATGTAGTTAGATATCAGAAAAACTGACTGATATCTTTAGGATATCCGTATTTCCCAGTTTATGGGCTTAATGGGAATCGCTTCGTGTAAAATGATGATCTTCCATATTATTCTTTTTACTTGTAACCGACCCTAAGATAACTAAAAAAGGCTGTGATGGTGCTTATAGGTAAGTATTGACTGAACAACCGCGGCTAGATAAAGTACCTTTTCGAAATCGGTACATAATATATATTATTCTCTGTTCGAATATACATTATATTATTCTCTGTTCGAATATACATTATATTATTATCTGTTCGAATATACATAATATGTGTATACGTGTTAGGAAAAATTCTTCTAGGTTATTTGTGGTAGTAAAAATAATACGATTTCTTTTTTGTTGTCTCTATTGTGAACATCGTTGTAGAAATGTCAAACTATTTCAGTACAGCTTAACAGGAACATCTACCCACAACGGCTTATCATGACTTCATTCAGTACCTACTTATTTCTTGACCTCCCTGCGTTGAAATAGTTCGTCATCTTTTTCCCAATTTTTACGGTATTTTTTAAAATTTAAACTGTATGAAATCATTATTTTTATCTAACTCAATTACATTTTTAATTCAAAAGTCATTAATTCATTTTTTTCACTAAAAGAAGCAGTGTAAATAAAACTCAGAAGATGTACTTGGTCAGCTGTTACGCCCTAAGCCGAGGTCCGAGTCCCGCAGGGACACCCTTAGCTGTGTTGCTTAGTTTATAAGTTGCCCCTGGCTGGAGGCATTTGGTGCCTCGCCACCTAGTCCGGTTAAGTTTTTTAAAGCTCCCTCGAGCTAAAAACTATGTCCGACCTAAAAAAAAAAAAAAATTGGTCAGCTGTTTCGTTAAAGTTCATTTGCGAGGTCAAGTCTAAAAACAAAAGATCCAGACGAACTGAGGGCCTCCTCCTCTTTTGAAGAGGGTTAAAAAGAAGATACAGCCTTCTTATACATCTTTAAAACGTATGACACTAACTCCATCTGTCGATAGTATTGCGCAATTGCATATGATACTAATTATAGTGTATATATTACAAGGTATTTTTCTTTTCGATTGCTTTAATCAACTCACTAGATGGCGACGCTTTGCTCATCTAATATATAAAATTCTCGTGTCACAGTTTTCGTTGCCATACTCCTCCGAAACGGCTTGACCGATTTTGATGAAATTTTTTGTGCTTATCGGGGAGGTCTGAGAATAGGCCAACATCTGTTTTTCATTCCCCTAATTTTTTTTTTATGGCAAAACAACATTTGCGGGCTCAGCTAGTGATAGATAAAATTAAAATATAATCAATTTCTTGATGAAGGGTTTCGAAAAACCTTGAACGTAATTTGTTTTCTGCTTTAGTAGCGTCAAATCAGTCTTTCTTCAAATCTCAAGAATCTCAATCAAAGAATCTCAATCATCATTTCGTAAAGTAATTGCGTATCTACACACACTCAATACCAACTTAATGTTTTCCTTATCTGGAAAAGGTATGTCGGTGGAGTCGATGGCGAATCAAAAAAACAAGATAACAAAAACAATCAAACAGAAAAATATACCTAGTCAAGTAGAGCAAAGATATATGCGAACATACATAAATAAATCAATAAAAACAAATATGCAAATTCCTCCTTGTTAAAATCTGTAAACAATTGAGAAAAACATGACATAATTCTTATAGTGTAATTATTTTAAATAAACAAAAAACTGAGTATACTGTACGTTTACGAAAATGATATTTATTCGTTATTCATGTCATGTATTAAAATAAGGCTTTGTGTTATTATGTAAACTTAACTAAGTACTTGATTCCATATTTTGATATCATATTTATTGTCTGTAGTACAAGGTCTTATAATTACTAATTCGAACGGCCGCCTCATACACTGTGTCCATTAACAGGGTGTGGACTATTTAACTAAACATGGGATTATCAATTATGAAATTTTAATTGAAAATTCACCCTTTCTGACATCAAAATTACAATATAGCATAGAGAAGGTTGGTGGTGAACCATGAGTGTTAATTTGAACGGAAAGTTAATTAATTTGCATTTTAGCATCGATAAAAAAAGTTCAAAACTGTACCTACATGTTGCTTAGAGTTTTTTGATGTATGTAATGTGTATTAAGTATGAAACGTATGATATGACGACGTCTGTAGTCTAGTGGTTCGCGTGGCGGACTGCTCGATAAGACAAATATATCACAGTAACATTTATGTGATGAACATAAGTGTTTGTGTTTGTCTGGGTGTTTCTTATGTATTATAAATATGAATAAATGTATATAAGTTGAATACTTATATACATTTATTCATATTTATCCATTGTCTAATGCCCATAGAACAAGCTCTGCTTAGTTTAAGACTAGATGGTGCCATGTAAAAATTGTTAAAGAATATTTGCAATTGAGAATATCTCTGGTGTTATGTTCATGAGCTGAAGTTGTCACTCACTCATTGATTAAATATTTTGTATGATAAAAAACCTGTAGCGCCTCTACTGGTCACATAAGGAAATAGGTGTTCTATAAATATATTACAGTTACAGTTACACTAGCGTCTATCGCTCGATAACTCATAGCAGAGCTTACTGAAGAGCCATTTTCATTTTCGCCATTTTATTAAAAAATAACTTTCTCGGTGGAGAAAATTATTGGGATTAAATCTGCATACCCAAGGTGTATAAAGACAGCCGACCTGCCTGGAAATCACCGAGGTGTTATCTAAGATTCCTTTGCAAGAGGAAGCCTTAGGAGTATTAGACTGCTCCGATGATTAAATTTCTTACCTCTACAGCAGCCAATAAGCAGTCTTTTGGAATAATACTTTACGTTTCTAAGATGTTAAATTTACATTCAGGCGTAATTAGCTTCAAAGCGAAATAAAAAAATACATTTGCATATTAAGCTTCTAGAAAATTCTTATGAAAACAATTATATAGGTATCCCTTATTCTGCCTTTAATTTCGGAGTAAAAAATTATTTATCTTTACTATAACAAAAAATGTGTATATTAAGAACATGTTTTATTTAAAAAAAGTTGCCTCATACTAAATTTTTCTCCTGTATCGTGGACCACCCACAACCCGAGGAGATTGCAGGGTATGTCGAACTCGTACCGACTAAAAACCGCACTTTCTTTAGCTTGCCTTTGTTGTCATGGCCTTGGTATCCGTGAAATTCGACACGACCATGACAAATCGTCAACCACCCTGACTCGGAACAACTATGTACCTACTGATCATACAAATACATCATATGGAGTATTTGTATGATAAGTCATAACCCGTGGCACAGAAGTCGATCACCCGAATCCAAACTCCGAACTACCGCTGAGGATATCATTGAAAAACCGAATAATACTTTGCCGACTACTTTGGAGTCACACTTATGACCACTACGCAACTGAGGTTTTTTTTCATACCACTCAGGTGGCAAACAAGCCTACAACCCACCTTATGGTAAGCTATTACCGTAGCCTATAGACACTTGCAACACCAGGAGTATCACTTGCGCGTTGCTGACACTGTAAAATGAAAGAAGAATAAGTAGTTGGGTTGGTAATATAAAGGTCAGAGATTCGCCACTGCCAACACAACGTTCCCCCGCAGAGCACTGGCAACCTTGCTCACCGTTAGGAACAGAACACAGCTCGAAGCTGTATCATTTCAATTTGATTTTCAGCAAGGCAGAGGTAATTCCCTAGTCGGGCAGCTCTAAATTGAGTAGTATTACTCCCACTATGCCCTACCTCTCTTGAAGAGAGGTAATTCAGAAATACAACTTGCTCGTAAATGTCTGCTATATAACGTAATTTATTTTTTCCATTTAACTTTTCACTTCAAACCTTACCTTAGATCTATCCGTATGGTTGTGTGACGATATTTTTTTTGTAAGGTCCATTCCATTGTTAGTTATCGCAACGTTCATCTGTCATTCGACAGATACGTCCTTCCCAGCCTCCGTTAGCTTTGGCTGTTTTGAGTTCTATTATGTACCCTCTTGCTCGAGTTCTATCTTATCTAAAAGATTAAATTTACTCTATACATCCTCGCTACATACACTTTAATGTTATTGTACTCGTAAATCCAAAATTAAATCTGTCTGTTGGATTATTTCTTCTCGAAACTTCGACTAGGCACTGAACCCATCTCAACAAAATATGGCGGACTTTACTCGAAATAATATAATGGGGTACTTATCATCACAGTATATATTTTATTCCGTAATACATTACAGTTTAGGTACATCGTCTATCTGATAGTAGACGTACCTACTTATAATCCTACATGCGATTGAAGTCGGAAGCTAAAACTGGTGTTCTTTATACCATTTAAAAGGAATCGATTAACTTATAAACGATTTATTCACTTAAAAGTTAATCGATTCCTTTGAAGTTGTTTGAAATGCTTTCTCTACCAATCAGTTACTGAGTGCTATAGAATAAGAAAAAGAATTACGAAAGTGATTTTTGCTCGATTACAAATTGATTTGTATCCAGGACCTTATGTTAAAATCATACCTCTAGTAAGCAAATCTACTGACTGATATGTAATTGGGAATGGCCTTTAGTCGCTCGTAGCTAGTAATAACGTAATTTACTTCATAATAGTTTTGACAGGTTTTTTTAAGACAGCTCCCGAACTCAGGAACATTTGCATATATCTATTGTCTACATAATATATAAGGAAGAGGGCTGACCCTCTTCCTTGTCACAGTGAATTACTTCTCGTTTTAGCTTAAGTCCAGCTTTAGAGAACAATAATAGACTAAGCCGAGTTATGGTGTCCTTAATACCTCAACTGTGCTACGCCGTAGCAATTCTCCGTAGCAATACAGACATAGTCCGTAGTCTTCTACGAGAGGTCACCTCGTTCGTAGCTCAATGTAGCGCGCTTCACTTAGCATTTTCAGATTAAGGGAATTCTACAGGTAAGTTTAGTGATGGGGTATTTTGTTTTATAGTTATATATAATCGCACTGTAGTGACGGTTAACTACGTTCCGATAATTTACTAAGTATTATTGTAGTTAATTTGTTCAAGTAGCGTAATTGCTGTCTGTCATTATGTAGTTACTTCTGATGAAGGTATAATTTGCTTTCCTGAGAGGTTCGTCTCAATTAATAATATATTATAATGTATATTCGAAGGGGTGCCTTCCTCGGCATACATCTTTCATTACAATAACGTACACAAGATTTAATAAACGTGAAATTGCCAACTGTTTCTATAATTTTATTAAAAAATAATATAATATACTCGTACATATATATGTAAGTATGTACTCGAAAAAAAAATTCGTTTCACCTATCTTTTAAAGTTGATATTGATACCATCATTAGGAAAGCGCAGCGTGGGACGGCCCCCAACTAGGTGGACGGACGACGTCGTGAGGGTCGCAGGGAGTCGGTGGATGCGGTCTGCGCAAGACCGATTTTTGTGGCGATCATTGGGGGAAGCCTATGTTCAGCAGTGGACGTCCGTGGCTGATAGATAGACAGATAGATTGATACCACAATTAGGATTAACAATCTTAGGGCAGTTCGAATTTGATAGTTTAGGTAAGAAACCTTAGCCTATTTTACATTATAACTTATTTTTTTAACCACCCAGAAATATATAGGTACCCGTTCAGGTTCTCCGTCGAGTAATCTAACTTACAACTAATTAAGTCTATCTAATATCTACATCTAATATTAGACTAAATAAGTCATGTCTTTTGAGACTATAACAAACGATTTTTGTTGTGCTCATAAAAACGTTTATTACAGTAACTGATCGTTAGATTACATAAAATTATAGATTCAGTCCAAAAATTCCAAAATTTTGGACTTCCTCGTGTACATAGTTCTTTTAATTATTGCGCTATATCACGACGATACGTTAATGCTAGTGCTACTTACCTTGTAACTGTAATTAAATTGTTGATTTTGTAATTAAATAGTATATCATATATTACTTACCCCTTTTAACTTAAGAGTATCCATGAGATTTTTTCGAACATCAAAAATAAAACAGTACAGTGTAGTGTTTTGTTTTGATTTGAAATGATAATTTTAAGAGAAATATGGCATAGTAGGACAAGTTCCTCCGCCTTGCAGAAAATTGAAGTGAAATAACGCTGCTTTGAACTGTGTTCCTAACCGTGAGCAAGGTTGCCAGTGCTCCGTGAGGAAACGTTGTGTTGTAAAGTGGGGGGACTTTGACCCTTATACTGCCAAGTTGCCAACCTAACTATTCCTCTTGTTTTACAGGGTCGGCAATACTCAAGTGATTCCCTGGTGTTGCAAGCATACGGTAACCGCTTACCATCAGATGAGCCATATGCTTGTTTGCCACCTGATTGGTATAAAAAAATGTGTGACGGCAGCTACAAACAACAGAGCATCGACATGCAAACAGCAACATCAACACAACTGTGACACCTAGCATATAGTTTCAAACGATACAAGTTTTTCTGTTCATTGTGACTCTAAATGCGTGTCATTGTGTAGCCTAACCTTTGTAACAAGCCTTGTTGCGTCATCGTCCGAATACCACCGTGATCGTTATGTATGCAAATTTAATTTCCAACTAGTCTACAATTGCCATAGGCCATGTCCCGGTAATAGTTTGAAGACGTTTATTGAAAATCTTTTTCATAATTCACCTACAGAAGTTTAACTTGCACACCGATATCGATGTACTTTCAACTATTCTGCAATGTTCGGGTTTTGCCGGACTCCAACTTAAAATCCAGCTCAGATGCACTCTGACGGGTTCAAAACTGGGATAAATCTGAGGAAACCTGGCCAGAAGGCCGCCAATAATTTCTTTGACACGTTATTGTCCTAACGCCGCCTGCCAAAATCCACGCGTTTCAGGCTATGTTTATATAAACTTCGCAGATTGCGGATCCACTGTAGACTGTTAGTTCTGAATAGAGCGCTCACAGTAAACGAGCTTACAGCTAGTCGCTTGCAGATAGACGCTTAGGTACCGTCGCGTACAAACAGTGGCGGATTATCAGCGAACAAGTAGATTGCCAAGTCGAAGTTCTTGAGTTCGAATCCAAGGCACGCACCTCTGACTTTTCGAATTCATGTGCGTATTAATAATTAATTATCACTCGCTTAAACGGTGAAGGAAAACATCGTGAGGAAACCTGCATACCTTAGAGATTTTTCACGACGGTTTGTGAAGTCTGCCATCCCGCACTAGGCCAGCGTGGTGGACTACAGCCTAATCCCTCTCAATATGAGAGGAGACCCGTGCCCAGTAGTGGGACAGTATATGGGTTGATGATGAAGTAGATAGCCCTCTATAGTTTACCTAAAGTTGGCCGCTCACTAAATGAGGCACTGCGTTAATTAACCGCGAATTTCCGTCTCAGAACTGGCGCTAAGTAAGCTACCGACTGTAAGCTTGTATGAACATCACCTTACTAGCATGATAGTTACATATGCAAATGTTACTTGCGACTAACTTGACAGTCCTAAACAATGCATCAGTAACACCCTGTAGATTGGCCGCTAAATGGGTCAGCGTATGACCATTGATTGTAGCCAAATCATGTGTCAATATTTTAATGTGGGTGGGTGCATCAATCACTGTCTTTGTACTATATGAGATAAGGAATTTACCTTTTCACTGATTCAGACGATGTGAATCAGTGAAAGGTTGATGATGATGTCTTTCGAACTTGATCCGAAATTTGACTGATATTTTTAAATAAAAAATATGTTTTGTACCAAATCTTTTTATTATCTAATTATAATAATATAAAAATGTAAAAAACAATACTAATAACCTCCTAGACACAAAATAACAAAAGACTTCCACAAATTACCGAATATGAATGAAAATAGTAGAAATTTTAACTTTAATATATTGTATTTAAAGACACATTTCTACTATTTTTATCTTTTTATTACTTACCTTTCAGCATCACACAAAACAGCAGATAGGTAAGAATAGAAAATATTTTTTTAATAGTCTAGTGGTCCTAAGCGCGACTGCTACGCTAGAGGTCCTGTCCTGGGTTCGATCCCTAGGTCGAGCAAAGTGTTATTGGGTTTTTCTATGAAATTCTCAGTAGCAGCTCGGAGTCTGGAATTGTGTCCGGCTCGCCACCTATGACATGGGTACTTAAAACATACCGGCGAAATGTGGGTGTACATTAGTACCTACACCTCTGCCTAACCCTTCGTTGAATACAGGCGAGATGGTATGTATGTAGAAAATAAAAAACATTGGAATATACACGAAACTGAATATGAAAATTATGTTAATAAATTTCTAGCTACCCTTTGCGTCAATTTTAATTAGTACTGAAGACGTCTGCATGAAAATACACCTTACCTTTTTATTTATTTATTTGTAGCGGGCATGAAAATAGCATACTATTACCCCTCTATCTTCGAAGGGTTACGCAGAAATGTAGGTACCTACTAATGTATACCAATAGTTCTTCGGTATTTTTTGGGTAACGTGTTAATAGGGTTGCCCTTTTGCTGTTAACCCGGTTTGAATCCAAACTCAATAATTTCATCGACTCACAAACTCACACATGGCAGCTGCACTTACGACTACACTAGACTCAAGGCAGATAATAAATCAAGTAAAGTCCATATTTTAGGAACGCAATAACATGACATACACGCTTACATTACATTACATGTAATTTATATCACATTTTTTAATTTACCGAGTCACTGTTTCAGAATTGTACAATCCTCCTCTCCGCAGTGTTCTTAATAGAGTTAAGTGCTGACCCACAGACGGCAGCCAACCGAACCTCAATAAATATTCTCGATGTAATTTTAAAATCATTAGGTATATCTAATGTGCAAACGAAATTCGCCCTCTATTAGATTGCACTTAAACATACCGACGAACTTTAGGTACATCTCTACCTAACCCTTCAGATACGGACGTGATGATTTGCAAATGAAATTAAACCATATAGTGGAAGACATCTTTTCTGTTTGATTGTAGGTACGTACATGTGAGGGTTAAAAATATTTTATTTCAAAACATCGGTTTCAATTCATAAATATAACAGCAAAGTATATTTCCCGATAAACAAAACAAAAATTCGCACAAAAATCACACATTTTGAAAAACATGTGAACTAACAAATAAAGTAACGTGGCGACGGCAAAACATTTTGTAGTAAAATAAATGAAAATTTGATCAGCAATTTTATATACAGAAAAAGAAACCTAATTTTTTCAATTGTTTTTATTAGTAGATACCTATAGAGAACATACAATGGAACACGGTGCCGTGATTTAGCATGTAACGGGTTATTTGTAATAATGTGCACCGACAGTAGCAGACATGCGGGTAATTCGAGATAAAGGCCCGACTACACTGTGTCGTACGAACTGCACCGCACACTCCATGTGTGCGGTACACTGACTGTAAGCGCTTTACACCTCTGTTCACTTCGCCAATGTACGATGCCCATATTACCAAGACTTACCTACCTTTGTGGGACGAACGTCGATTTAATACTCGAACCCAATGCCGCCGGTCTCACCAGCCCCAAACATGACATCGACTAGATTTGAGTCAAATATCATTTTCGTAGAAACACTGTGTTTGTAAATGAAAATCACGTTTGAATTTGAAACGGTCTTAACAATTTCAATTCAATTGAGAATACGGTAGTTTTTGGAGTCGAAAATTCACACAATAAAAATTACAAATGTATTACGAACTAAGAATAATCACTACGAAATATATATCCCCTTACCCTTTCTACTATCGGACGACGAGAAGCACGAAGAATCGTTATCGATTAATGGTGGACATCCCAAAAACCCGAACGAAACGCTTTAAATCAAGTTTCATCATGCGTACCGCTGAAATGTGGAATGAGCTTCCTGAGTGGGTCTTCCCCAATAACTATAATGGGTGTGTCTTTAAATCTCAAGTGAATCAGTTTCTTCTAGGCAAGCGCGCTCCAGCGTAGATCGCAGTGTCGCATAATCAGGCGAACTAGTGGCCAAGCGTAGGCCTATCGTGAATAAAAAAAAAATATCTATAATAATATATATATAACATAGATCCTGAGCAGAACTCGGTGGCCCCAGGTACGTCAACCTAGCGCGTCTGACAACTAGCACATAAATGGTTGATGCTTAAAGAAAAAAATAAAATACATTTTACTTCACTCAGTCTACGCAATGGACTAAGAAATGTTCCTTGTCTCATTTTCAACTCAAAGTCTAATTTCTGAAATATAATAATTGTTCTTGGCATTTTTAAAAGGCAAAGATTGCAGAGTTGCATGTCATTATATACGGTAAGATTTCATAAACAGCTGCGTTGCTGACAAACAAAAAATGTCCTTTTGTAAATAAAGTATGTAAAATACTGGGTAGAAAATATTTTAACAAACTAACAACAAAAGAGGTAACAGCAGTAATCTATCTAGTGTCGTACCTCAGTCTTACAAAGAAAGGGATCAAATAAAATTTGACGGCGGCTGAGCGATCGGCTTCTCCACCACGGGTTGTGGGTTCGATCCCCACACGAAACAAATATTGTATGACCTACATGTAGTTTTACCGGGCTTGGGTATTTGTGTATGTGAAAGTCTGTACTTGTAGACTATATTGTATCTGTGTCTCTATTTACTTTACACCTGTGCATCAACTCTAATCACTTAAAATCAGGGTGATTCCTCCTTCTAAATACACCATGGAAAGTTCCCATGTTGTAGAAAATTATAGAATACTAGCTGACCCCGCAAACGTTGTTTTGCCATAAAAAAAAAATTTAGGGGTATGAAAAATAGATGTTGGCCTATTCTCAGACCTCCCCGATAAGCAAAAAATTTCATCAAAATCGGTCAAGCCGTTTCGGAGGAGTATGGCAACGAAAACTGTGACACGAGAATTTTATATATTAGATTGATTACCACAAAGCTTGACGAAGTTAATTGATTTGTAGTGTTGCTTAATCAGCTATTTCAGTCACCATGATATTATTGACGTAGTTATAGAGTTGTTTATGATCTGTCACATAGCCTACGTCCACTTACCTGTGGATATTTGAATGCGGATGTCAGTATTATATCAGGTGATTGGTATATTTAGATTTCATTTATAACTCGCTTATAAAAGGGAATACGTATTCTTTTTTTATTTATAACTAGCTGTGCGTTGTGTTACCTCTTTTGTCATAAACCTTTGAGGATGAACCAACAAACATTCATTTCTATATATCAGATTAAGATTAAATTTAACATACATATTATCAAGCCTGTGGGGACGTTAGGCATAGGCATACTAAGTGTACACCCACAGTTCGTAGGTATATTTAGGTCCCATGTAATAGGGGGCGAGTTATTGCCATTAATCGGACAGAAATACAAACTCTGAGCCTGCTACTGAGACTTCATAGAAAACCCCAATAACACTTTGCTTGACATGAGAACCGAACCTATTATCTCTAGTGTAGCAGTCACGCTAACGATCATTAAAGCAATGAGACATTTATATTATAATGAAATAGTAGATTGACTATCATAATTACATTACATTTTGACACACATAATTTTATTATAATACATTTTATAATAATTACATTACATTTTATCTAGTTTTCATTATGTTCAATATTCCAAAAATGGGACCTTCACATAATATTGCACTTTGGCTATGGTATTTGTAAATGTATTTACTTATTTTTACTTGGTTATTTATTTATTTAAATATACTTTACACCAAGTGATTATTTTTTTATACAGAGCATTTTGTATTTGAAGACATACAATGGGCGGCCTTATTGTGGTGTGCGATTTTTTCTAGTCAACCTTTAGATGGACACAACTGCATTGAATAAAACTAGTTTATGGTATAAAAAAATACAGACATAATACTTATACAATACAAAAAAAAATTTAAAAACATACCTACTTATACCTACACCAATTACAACTTATATATAAATAACAAAAGTTGTATTTAGTAATAACAATGCCTTAATAAAAGGATTACAACGACGACAAAACATTTTCTTTTTAAATACTGACAGTGTTTGACCGCGCCTAATTGAAAGGTACTGGCACCTTGTTCCACAAGCGAGCAGCCGGAACGGCAAATGATTTGTTGGAAAATGTCGTATCAATATTATCCGATGACTGTAAAAATCTTGTGTGTGCCACCTGGGAACTCAAAGCTCTAAAGCTTACTAAATATAATACAAAGCTAACTTTGTATTATATTTTCTTTAAGTTGGCAGCAAAAGCGTATCACTTGTATGATTTCTGTTGCTAGTTCGTGTTCTCTTGCTTTCTTCGCGTAGTTTTGATCAAAACAAGGAGAAAATTATTTTTATTTTACACTAGCTTCGCGTCGTCTGCGTGGAAAAGTTGCTTTTTATTATCGTTGTAATTTGGATAATTAACCCAAAAACGTTATAAATTATAGCATTTATGTTATTCTGATGTATAAATAATAATACTGTAAAGTTTTATCAAAATCCGTTCAGTAGTTTTAGCGTGAAAGTGTAACAAACATCCATCCATCCATACTACCAAACTTTCACATTTATAATATTATAGTAGTATAGAATGTTACGAAAAACTTACAGAGACGAGTAAGATACAAAGATAAAATTGAAAGAGTAACAAAAATAAGATCAATTAAAAGTTTTAGGTACCTACAAGAAGGTAAAAAATAGTGTTATTATATAGGTACCTACATACAACTTATATGAAAAATTATGTTATGCTTTAAAAAAGAAATTACACACCGCCTTTATTAATTTCACGATAGTAGTGTTGAAAATATCGATGTCGACATAATATACGACACGCTACTATCAAGTATGATTTTTGCTGATGTTTTTGTTATTTTTATTGTTTATAACTATGTTTTAGCAAAACCATATTATGATGATATACCTAAAGTTCTTAAATAGTATAAGTTAGTAAAAATGTGTTTTTGTATCTGCAATTAAACACGAATACTGCAGTTATGCCTTTTTAGCAGTACTAACGTAATACTCTTCGTCCGCGCAAATATATCGTTTATTTTGATCATATTGTCTTTTGACAGAGCCGTGCCTAACGCTGTATCTTATAAAGATCTTTTGGCATCATCCGCCTTCATTGATACTAGCGTGAATGTGATTTCTAATGGGTAATTAATCATATAAAACATGCGGAACGTCGATCTAATTAGGTAATTTATTAAGTAGACCAGACGTTCCGGTTCACATTATCACAAATCATCATCAACCCATATACTGTCCCACTGCTGGGCACGGGTCTCCTCTCAGATTGAGAGGGATTAGGCTATAGTCCACCACGCTGGCCTACTGCGGGTTGGCCGACTTCACAAACCATCAAGAAAAATCTCTAAGGTATGCAGGTTTCCTCACGATGTTTTCCTTCACCGTTTAAGCGAGTGATAATTAATATCCTCTTGTCCTTAAGTTATTTAGCACCACGGAACCATGGTAGATGTAGCTTAGTTGGTGCGCGGTGGCGTCGCAATTGTCACGATCAGTGTTGCCGTTGCTTATCTTCAATAAAATAAAGGAAATTTATAATTCATAATGAATATAAAAATAAATTGTAGCCCACCTATTTTTATCTTACGTTTTTTCATCTATTTTGTGATGTACATCTAATATATAAAATTCTCGTGTCACAGTTTTCGTTGCCATACTCCTCCGAAACAGCTTGACCGATTTTGATGAAATTTTTTGGGGAGGTCTGAGTATAGGCCAACATCTATTTTTCATACCCCCTAATTTTTTTTTATGGCAAAACAACGTTTGCGGCGTCAGCTAGTAAACAATAAAATTACTAAATCTAAATTTATTTTTGCAGAGATAATTTATTTACACGTAGTGACGATGTCGGTGACGTCACTGCGAATCAATCACGTAGCCTAGCTGTCACGGGAAAATAATACCTGTTAATATTCTGCCATGCATTCAACGACCATCCTGATACAATAGGGAATATGCATGATGATTTATATGTTTATTCGATTATTTACATCTATAAATAATGGTAAAAAAATATTCACCACCAAAAAAGTAATATCAAGTATTAAAAATAGTCCGAACTGGGCTCTTTAAACGCCCGCCAGTTCGGCGCACTTAATGTGACGTCATAGTCTATCACAAACCACAAACACTCCTACACAAATAATAAATAAATAACACACCTACACTCCTACTCCTATAAACACTCCTACAACCGTTGTAGGAGTACGCAATCAGTGATATTAACATTTTGGTGTCTTAGACTTTTACGTCATATTCGCTTTGACAAATGGCATCGCGTTTCAAATATTTGAAATTCCTTCGTCAAATTCGAACTTTAAAAAATTAAATTCTTAGTTAAAAAAATATTTTTAATTTCATAATTCTTAGTTAAAAACGCACTATTCTGTAGTAAGTAATAAAGTGTCCAAAACAACATGTTTGACTCTTATTTGAATCTCAATATGCATACTTATTCCCTATTGAAATAGCAGATTTGGGCCCTTGCTGACTTGCTAATAAATATATTTCCAACCATTCCAATAATACCACGCAAGCGCGAGTTGCAAGTGTATCAAACAAGTTTAATCAGTGTGTGATAACCAAAGGTAGTTTGGCGAAAGACAAACATTTTCAAGCAACACCCTACCTACTTGTTGTTCTACTTGTGTATCTAAATGTGCCTTTCATTGAGAAAAACGCCTGTCACGCAAACAGACATATTTTATTTAACTAAATAAATAAATAGGTAAATATTTTGAAACAAATATACACAACACCATCCAGTCCCAAACTAAGCAGAATTTGTACTATGGGTACTAGACAATGGATTTAATACTATACACTTTTTTTGTAAATACTTACATTACATAAGAAACATGCAGATTCTGATAAACACAAATACTTCTAGTCCTGGTGATAAGTCAAACGGTTTGGGACCCTAAAAAGACCCAGTCTCTACAGGGTGCATTCGGAAACTTTATCACCTTTCTAGAAACGTATTGTCACCTACAATAATGTTTAACAAATTTACATGAATAAATCAATGAATGGTCTTCCGGATTTATACCAGAGAAGTGACATCATTTTGTATTAGAGTTAGTGACATTCTGGCTCATTTCCACCTAGCTCAAAGACAATCTAACGTAAATTTATATCTTTGTTTTGTCTTTTCATCTGACACCCGCAACTAATGACCTCGGTTCGTTATTTGCTTTTGTGTATTTCACTATTAAAGTAGTCTCAGTGTCTTATTGAAGCAATTTGTAACAGTAAGTTGATTTATTATTACAAAATAAATCATTACACATAACATTTAAATTATGTGCACCGCGGAACTAATAGTGTGATTCAATCAACAAACATTCAAATTATGATAGACACTCTTCCTACATCAAAAGCGGCAATGCGTCAGTTGGCACACTAATTAAAAACGACTAGGAATTTGTCAATACTATGCACGGTCAGCGTATTGACAGAACTTCATTGGCAGCGAGTCGCACAAACATAGCGCTTGCGACAGGCAGGTGGGGTCAAAGGGAGATAAATCGGGAGGCTGCGAGCGCCACCGGGGGACGGAGCTGACAGTCGTAGACGAACGAGCATCCGCACCACACGCTTCTCCAAACCCAGTTAGGTCTGTGACGTAGTGACGTGACCGGTCGTGATACTAGTGATGTTGCATTAGCAAGTGTCAACAATAACGCAGTGGTTTTTTATCGCAGAGTACCCCTTTGCGAGATGTGGGACGATGTAGAAGAAGAGACCCCTGCGCCGGCAGAGCCCACCCCGGAGGAGGCCCCCGCCGCAGCCGCCGAGCCTGCTGCGGCCGCCAAGCCCGAGGAGGCTCAGCCCCCTGCACCTGAGGACACCGTCATGGGCACAGAGCCCAAAAAACTAGTCTTCAAACATTGGATCAGGTAACCCAAAATATATCATCTTTTTTTAGATCAGTTTTAAATATTCCAAATATTACTGATGCAGGTCACAATGTTTACCCATTCCTCCTATTGGAGTAATTTTAACCAAATTGAAAATAACATTTATTTTGGTATACCAATTAAAATAAATCTGTTAAAATTCCTCTTAATTGGCCACAAATCTATTTGTAGTGTATAATTTGTAAACATACCGTCGTCACGTTACAGACCCAGATTCCTTCAATACAACTACCTGTACGACTACCAGCACAACTACTACAACGACGTCATCAACTACCTGGACAGGCGGAACAAAGGGCTGCCTGTAGAGAGGCCACGCGCGCAGACCTGGGGCGAGCGGATGCTCAGGACTTACCTGTCCAAAGCATCTTCTAGCTATAGCCACAAGTCTTCCAAAGACGCGTCTCTCCTGCACCACATATCGACGGGCGCCAGGTTCCACCGCTACCATAGCAAGTCCCTCATCTCGAGGAAGTATTCCAGACTCGGATTTAACACCGTCTCCATCTAGCTTCGCTCTAACACCCTCGCTTGACCTCGCTTTGCGGACCCACTCCGGAGTGCCGGCGTGACCTTTGTGTCGATGTTACAGGATCACGCTGGCGTGAAGCAGCACAGCGGCCACCGCCTGACCGGCACAAACATACAATAACACTGATCGGAAGCCGTCCGCATTCCTATTTTACTATCTGTCTTATTTGTGTAAGACAATAAAAAAAAAGTTGAATTACTTAGTTTTATTTGCTTGCGTTTTCCTCACGAGGTCTCCTAAACTTATGTTGACAGTGCAGGCATACCCTTAAAAAAATGGAAGGAACATTATATCTATTTTCTTGCAATGCGATACTCACTTTTTTCCAGCTTAGCGATATGAGCATTTTAGTGACTTTCACTTTCAATGATTTCCTAAGTCAACAACTTTAAAATATATAAGACTGTGAGTAGGTACCTACCTAAACAGTTAATAATAATATATAAAACATATACAAGATAAATGTTAAAATAAAATTAAGTAACCTAAACCCGAAAATTAAACATGATAATGTATCCAGCGATGATTTACATCAGTGGTCACAGAATAACATGTGTTCAATCTGGATCAAGAACTACATAGACATTACACATGCTTCGTATAGAGAACAGTCGGGCACACGTGCCGACTACAAAGGCAGACACCTGCTGACACCGCTCTAAAAGAAACAATGATCAAATGATTTATAGTGACAGAAACATTGAAAAGCTTCTAGATTGTACTTCTACATCACGTTACATACTCTACCTAATGTATGTATAAGAAAAAACAATACAAATAAACACATCTCATGCTTATTTGTCGTCTCATATAAATAATATTACCCACCCAATCGATCCCCGACAACGACTAATAAGGTTTATTAGATTAATATCCAGATAAATGGTTCCCATTAACTTCCCTTTAATAATAAATCTGTGCGTTGATTTCTTAATAAAAGTGATTTATGAGAGAATAATTAACGTTATTTATGGATAATACTAATAACCGTTCAAAAAGTTTAATTAGAACTGAACAGTTTAGTTAATGTATTTTCTGCTTATAAAATTTCAATTTTCTGTATAAAATATTGCCAATACATCACCCGCTAGTGAAAACCGTCATCGTTATGAGATGAGTAATATCATCAATGGATTTTGTTTGAAACATTTTACGGTGATAAAGTATCTGTAACAGCATGCGAGTTCACATGACTTGTGAGACAAGTCGTAGTGATAATATAACTCTTATTACAACACGTTCAATGTCACAATCGCATGACACATCCCCTCAGTGGGCACACCAATAGATTTCAATGTCGAGATATCTAAAATAACTTATCTTTGACAGTTCAGTGAATGTAATCGCTTGGGAGTGGGCCAAAACGTTGGGCTACCTAGCAGGTAAAGCAGGCAATCAGCCAAATTGATGATAATTAAATGTTACAATGACCAAGGGAGCCCGGTATTCGATTGGGTACTTGATGGTTAAAAATAGAACGCTCAATTTGTAACTTCGATACTGTTGCAGTCTTAATTAATTTAATATTTATGTACCTAATTGCTATACTCTAGAAAATTCCCCAAACTCCGTGCCGGGTGTGCATTTTGCATGCTATTTTCATATCCAACGTATTTCAATAAATTCCCGAGGATGTGAGTAACAAGTTTAGAAATAAAAATTGGTTGATACCTACTTGATGCAATATATCAGAAATAAAGATACTTAAAATAATACTTATAAAATCTTTCCACACATCCTACGTATCACAACCTTGTTGTGTAATTACACTGACATTGGTCAGCGAAATAAATCCTTTTTCTCGTTTATCCTCAACGTGACTTACTTATTACGTACATATTATAAACGCTCATACGATCCACTTTTATGTTTTCTGTGGTATCTGTTTTCCACTATCCATCCCCGTGGCTACGAAGCTAATTAATAAACATTTCCTGTAGGGTGATTCGTTGTTGCTAACCGCTGTCACCGCACAATATCGATTGTCCATGTAACCGAGCCGTTGTTGATCACCGAGACACTGCATCATCTATTTGCATCATTTCTGTGGACAAGGCTCGTCAATTCATTCATACGAGTAGGTGGCCGAATAATTTATTGATCCGACGGGTGAAGTGGAATTTTAATTACAGGTTGTATTAATTGATAAAACGTAACTACGGTAGAACACATGTAGCTAGTGAATATTAAGGTAACATCGTAACGTTGGTACGCTTTGATTTACTAACTAACCCCCTTAATTCAAAACACTGATTCATTAAGAAACTGTTATCCGTAGTTCCGTCTCACTTTATTTATATCCAAATGAAAAAGATAGCTATATAATTATTTGAAGACTAATCAATCACGGTATAAGAATAAACCTTTCTGCAAACTCACCAGAGTATTGTACTTAAGCAAGAACTACTTATTTCACCAGGCTCTCGTTCTTTTTTTAAGACCAGATACTCCCGCATTAGGGAACAAGCTGTGTGTCGTGGGAGACTTTACAAAAATAAAATTAACAGACACAAAGTACACCCATACTCGAAACAAATATCTGTGAATCTCACAGATTAGTCTCGGGTGGGTATCGAACCCACAACACCCAGCGCATCATTAGTGGCAAGGTGACAAGCTTAACCCCTACTCCATACTTGCAGTCAAATGAATAAAATAAAGTCTAGCTTTATATGTCTCTTATAGAAGACGTGGCGTGACGTGTAAAAAAATTAACTCAATCCGTCGACTACGACTTTTACGGGCACAAACTCATGGAAGCTGACCTTTATAAATAAAGATATTATTAGTCATTATCGACGACGTCTGTGGTCTAGTGGTTTGTAAGTTGTGCGAGGTCGTGGGTTCAATTCCCACAGAACACAAATATTTATGTGATGAACATAAGTATTTGTGTTTGTCTGGATGTTTCTGTATTTACAAAAAAAAAGTATATATACTTAAGTATTATATCCATTGTCTAGTACCCATAATACAAGCTCTGCTTAGTTTGGGACTACATGGTGCTGTGTAAAATTGTCCAAAAATTTATTTATTAGTATAATAAATTATAGGTAGTAGAGTATTTCATTGGAAAGAAAAAATATATATAAAGTCCCTAAGATTTACGTGTGTAACTGCTATCATATTGAATGACTAATTTTATAGCTTTGTTTAATATGATAATGAGTTGGCAGCCTGATTATCATTTCAATTTATTAACCACCTACTGCGGCCGTCCTAAACACAATCTTGTTGGGGCGCTGATAGATATACGATACGATGACAAGAGCAATCAAATAAACGAATTAGACGGAAAAAAATATTTTTTGGACTGACAAAAAGGCGAAACATCTAGATCAGGACACATACTCCATCATCAGGGTTTTCCCAGCTAGATTGGGGTCGGCTTCAAGTCTCAACACATAGAGCTGAACATAAATATTTTACATGAAGTTACTGCCAAAAACTGGCTAAAACCATCCAAATTAAGAACTCATAGGAGGGAGGGGCAGTGATAGCCTAGTGGTATGACCATTGGACTGCCAAGTCGAAGGTCTCGAGTTCAAACCCAAGGCACGCACCTCTGACTTTTCGAATTCATGTGCGTATTAATAATTAATTATCACTCGCTTAAACGGTGAAGGAAAACATCGTGAGGAAACCTGCATACCTTAGAAATTTTTCTCGACGGTTTGTGAAGTCTGCCAACCCGCACTAGGGCAGCGTAGTGGACTATAGCCTAATCCCTCTCAATATAAGACGAGACCCGTGCCCAGCAGTGGGACAGTATATGGGTTGATGATGAGGAGGAGGGAGGGGCTCGTGGCTAAGTAATATAACTATGCTCTTCAAAGCTAGGTTAAGCTGCACTAACTGTGGTCAGTCTGTGGCTGGGTCCCCATTCTTAACACATTAAGACGTGTCTTGCATAGCACGTAAAGTTGCCGGTACAGGTAGGTATTCATACGAACACCTATGACAATCGTTAGTGGTTGTCCGATGCCGAAAAAACATTGACAAACAGTATAGACTGTTACACACACACATATGCACAGTATATCCAGATAGCCTCTGGATATCGGTATTGCCCTGAAATTAAGTTGCGGATGTCTGATGGCAGTCACTTCGTGTACGATACTCATGTTCAGCCGCATCTGGTTAGACTGGCCAACCCCAACATAGTTGGGAAAAGGCTAGGAGGACGATAAGGTACATAGCAATTGTCGGATGTGAATCATCCAAAAAAAATATGTAATAACGGTAATTTTAGCCGAAGATACCTCTGCATTTTGGACACTAATAACGACATGTATAATAAGCAGAGTTTCTTAAAGGTCCATGCCAGACCCCTTGGAAGTCCGTGTTATGAGTGCCACGGTCCACAGCCATTCAGTTCACACTTAAGTTAAATTTCCTTTAAAATTATGCAGTAATTTATGCATCGTTTGTTTGATCGCAAATAATGAACATTCATAAGCTATGCCAGTTTTCTTTAAAAATATGTAGATTGAAGTTCTAAAAATTCGGAATGTTAGCATTTATTATACATTAATTTCACCACATGGAAACATTTTATGTGCATTTGGTTGGTAAAGCCGTAGCAAATGTGAGATGCATTCAAGGTTGATACAAACCAGGTACACAAAGTGTTGTCTGTGATGATAAAGTGAACTCGCGAAACGTGCAGAATATATTAAATATTAGAGTATCAAAGGTCAAGTCGGCAATGAGATACTATTTCCTCTGTTTACCTGTCTGCCCACGCGAGCGCGCATGGAAAATTTGAATTAGGTACGGTGAAATCGTGACCTTCCATAGGACTGAAACAATGTTTTATCTTTGATAGACTAAACCAGGGGTCGCCAATTAGTTTCGCATGGGGTCCGTGTTAAAAAATGAAATGACCTTCGCGGTCCACACACCATATTAAAGAAAGAAATATTTATTATATAAATGTAGTTACGGAAATAACAAAGGTATTTTTTTACATATCAATGAGAAAAATGACAGTTTTTGTTGCGGACTATCTGTCTGAAGTTTAAGTTAAGTCTGTAGTGCAAGTTGCTGTATTCTCGCGGTCCGCACAAAATGGGTCGGCGTTCCGGATGCGGACCGCGGTCCGCCATTTAGCGACCTCTGGACTAAACGATACGTTTGATTGTTTTGACTCTGCCCCAAATTCCTAGCTTATCCAAACATCAACTACCAACCACCACATCATCACCGTATCAATTGATTAATGCCATAGTAATTTGGTAAAGGCCTGATTTTTAATGTATTTTCATAGAACTTTTAGAAGCTTTTGTATAGAATTACTCAAATCGTTAAATTAATTAATCTGATCAAGTTATTAACTTTGAAAAGTTTGAACAGTCGATCCTAAGAACAATAAGCAGGTGTTCCGACTCATTATTGGTAATAGAACTGCCTCGTTAGTTTAGTGGCCCTAAACATGTCTGCTACACAAGAGGTCCTGGGTTCGATTCCCAGGTGGAACAGTATTATTGGGTTTTTTTATGAAATTCTAAGTAGCAGTTCAGAGTTTGGATTTATGCCCAGTTAATTGCAATAGGCTCGCCCCATATTACATGAGACCTATACATACCAGCGAACTGTGGGTGTACATTGTTACACCTCAGCCTCACCCTTCGCGTACATACCTTTTTGGGTGAAAAACAGACATAATTTGTGATAGTTACAAGTTACATATTTAGGTTAGTATACATTTATGCAGACCAAAGAGTGCATTCACGAATAATATTCATGAATCAATCTTGATCCAGTCCAATATTTACTCAAGGCAGGGAGGCGAGAGCTGGAACTCCCAATTACGCTCCGTGTAATGTTGACCGGTGGCATGTTACCCATGTTATTCCATGCCCAGCTAAACAAATAAGCTGTGATGTCCTCTCACCAGTAAACGACTATTTTTGACGAATGACTCTCAGGTTATCTCAGAAGTTAGTTAACATATATAATATTAGTAGGTACACTTCAAACTGCATTGTTTTCATTAACAATTCATCACAAACATTGTAAACCAAGATTAACATTGTAATCATCTTGTTTTTAAAAAGAGTGTCCATGGAGTTTCTTGCTGGTTCTGCTGGCTTCTCCATAAGAACCACTTTTTGGAACCGTGCAACTAGATTTGACTTTTCAAAAGTGCTATTTCAACTTGCTATTTTGACTTTCACATATTATCTAGAAAAATCATTTCTTTTCTTTGTTTCAAATCCAATTTGTGAGAATTTATTAAATATGGTCAACCCACATTTTAATTAATCAACAACTATGAATTTGTAGACCCATATGTTTTATTCACTTCATATCACTCTTCAATGAGTTTTAGCTTCAATGAGCTTCATTAATTATTTCCATAAATTGTGTTATGTAAATGCAAATATGAAATAGTATAGGGAATTATTAATTGCATGATCTCATGTAGCTGTATAGGAAGGGTCTTATGGCTAAGTACTACGCTGAGCTGCGCATGCCGCGGTCAGCCTGTGGATGGGTGACCATTTTTAACACATCAAGATCCCTCCGTGCCTCGGAGAACATGTAAAGCCGTGGGTCCCAGTTGTCATACGAACATCATCAGAAGTCTAGAACGATGCAACCTTACCTACCAACTCGCGGTGGCTTAGGTCATAGCGTTCGACATTGAACTAACTGAAAAGTAAGCCATGTCGGTTGAGAAGCAACAAACTTGCTTTTCAATAGGTGTTACTGACGTCAACACGTGCACTTAGACTCGACATTTCATAAGTGCCTGTATATGGTTTATATGAAAATAAAACTATTTTGATTTTGATTTTGAACATAGAGACGTAAATTCTGAATGTGAAGGCAAAATTCGTCATGGCGGGTGGGACTCGCGGTGGCTTAGTGGTCACATCGTCTGATGTCCCTAACCAGAAGACGCAGGTTCGAATCCTGCCCGCGGTCGAATTTTTCCTTCGCTTAATAACTTTAAATAATAAATAAATATTTTAGGACATTTTTTACACAGCACCATCTAGTCCCAAACTAAGCAGAGCTTGTACTATGGGTACTAGACAATGGATATAATACATATATACTTTATTTTTGTAAATATATACTTATAATACATAAGAATCAACCAGTCAAACACATATACTTATGTTTTACCCACACAAATATTTGTGTCATGTGGGAATCGAACCCACGACCCCATGATCAGCAATCCGGAACTCGAACCACTAGACCACAGATGTCGTCAACTTTAAGATGAATAATTGACAAAAAAGAAATTGTATCTATAAAAATGTACGAACTATGTCAACTAAAGAGTCCTAACAATAATTGTTGATTATATATGAATATTCTCCGGTTAAATATTTACAAATAACAATAGTAATAGTCTGAGCAGCTGCATCCATCAATACGTATTTGCGAAGCTATAATACGAAAACACGTGTCCGTATGTGTCTAAACATCGAGACGTCTAAATTACTGAACTAGTTTTGATAAATGATGAGCCCATCGATTCATCTCAGTGACGGGGGTGCCATTCGATATTGCCGTTGCATAATATTCATGGTCTCCGGCTGACTAGGAAATAGGAGTACTGACATCATGTCCGAAGCTATACAGGTCCTGGTGTTTGCTATATCAATATACTGTTGCTTATTTGTGCATTGAGATATTATATACTAGAAGAGTCACACCTGTAAATGTTTATTTAGAGGAACGTAAACACAGCATATACACTGTTAGAAATGTAACATGGTCTGCCTAGTATATAAATTTACTGCTGAATAAAATGACCTTATCGACATAATATATGTATATATTTAAGCTACAACTCTAAGTTCTGTATTTTATTCATAACATGGTTCACAAGGTAACATTGTTCACAAGGTAACATGGTTCACAAGGTAACATTGTTCACAAGGTAACATGGTTCACAAGATAACATTGTTCACAAGGTAACATGGTTCACAAGGTAACATGGTTCACAAGGTAACGTGGTTCACAAAGCAACATGGTTCACAAGATAAAATGGCGTTAATTTTCCTGCTCTGTGACATCATTTTTACATGTAAGTTGTTTTTTTGTCTATAATATTAGTAAAATGGTTTATTTGAACACAAGCAAATCCTGACGACACAAACCAACGACATACATCTTTTGTAGCAAATATCAAACGTAAAAATACAGGGTGGAAGGGACATCGACGCGCAACGGCTTACCACGACTTCAGTACATGATTCTGGACCCCCCTGCGTTGGAATTTTTCGTCGGCTTTTTCTTAAATTTTACGTTTTCTTGCAGTTTTTTCAACTTTAAACTGTATAAAATCATTATTTCTATCTAACCCGATAAGAATTTTAATTAAAAAGTCATTCATTCACTTTTTTCACTAAAAACAGCATTGTAAATTAAACTCGAAAGATCTTTCTGAAAGATTCTGGTCAGCTGTTTCCTTACGAGTTCACTTGCGAGTTGTAAAATTTAAGGAAAAGCCGACGAAAAATTCCAACGCAGGGGGGTCCAGAATCATGTACTGAAATCATGGTAAGCCGTTGCGCGTCGATGTCCCTTCCACCCTGTATACAAACTGCTCCTTTGTTATAAGATTTGAACATACGTAAAAAAAAACGTTTACATAACAACAACATACCTACCATCAAGCCTATATTTCCCGAAGAGTTAGACAGAGGTGCAGGGTACTAATGTATACCCACAGTTCGCATGTCTGGGAGCTAGCTTATTACCAAATCCTAACTTCGAGCTGCTATTGAGAATATCATTGATTAATCTAATAATAATGGTCTATCTTGGAAAACCCAGGAACGGTAGCGTAGCAAACGCGCTTATAACCACCAGGCTAGTAAGCGGTCTAATTGATCACAGATCTAACCATCTATACTTCGGAAATGTCAATAATTTGGTTATGTTCAAATCAAATCAAAATCATCTATTTGCGTCAAATGTGGTACAAACGATGATCTTATAAATAATATTAAAGTGCAGACACATTTCGCCATTAGTTTCGGCATGCAAATATTTACATAAACATACCATCACGCCTGTATTCCCCGAAGGGTTAGGCCACCCACATTTCGCCGGTATGTTTAGGTCCCATGTAATAGGGGGCGAGCCTATTGCCATTAACCGGGCACAATTAATCCAGACTCCGAGCTGCTACTGAGAATTTCACAGAAAAACCCAATAACACTTTGCTCGACCTGGGGATCGAACCCAGGACCTCTAGCGTAGCAGTCGCACTTAGGACCACTAGACTAATGAGGCAGTCAAATATTTAGTGTTACATATATGTATATATATATTATTATTGTACATTACATAGGTATTAGTTAACACAATTAGTCTACAATACATTCCTGAAATGGTAGGACTTACAAGATTTCCATTTCTCATTGTAAGTAATACTTTTAGCAAATAAAATTTGGCATCAGCAGATAAGTGTATCAGATTTGAATATAAATTTTTCATAAATATTATCTACAGGCTGTGATTAATGGATACGATTACTTTCCCTAATATCGATTGCTGGTTCATTATAAGGAAGGAATTTACTTGTTGCTTTAAATGACACGCTCGGAAAGTTTTGATAACGCAATTTCGTTGCTGAGATTTTGTCATACTTTACTTCTTAATTATCTTAGATGGAAATAAATTCATTCCAAATTCATCGTTGTGTTAAATGATTATGATTTCCTTGATTGAAATTTGAATATAGAATGAAGGGAAGGTACTTGATTTATCCCGAAATGCGAAAGTAACTCTGTCTGTTATCATGAACCCATATACTGTCCCACTGCTGGGCACGGGTCTCCTCACAGAATGACAGGGCTATATGTCCACCACGCTGGCCTAATGCGGGTTGGCAGACTTCACACGCCGTCGAGAATATCTCTAAGGGATGCAGGTTTCACGATGTTTTCCGTCACCGTTTAAGCGAGTGATAATTAATTATTAATAGACACATGATTCCGAAAACTCAGAGGTCGAAGATGTCAGATGTCCTGGGTTCGAACTCGTGACCTTCGACTTGGCAGTCCAATGGTCATACCACTACGCATCACTGCTTGCCTGTTTGTATATCACGCCTATACCGGTGACCCGAATTTGATGAAATTTGGTACCGAGATAGATTAGGCTTTGGAGAAGGACATAGGGTACCTTTTGTATCAAAAAGCCCTTTGGTATTCCGGCAATGTCGCGGGCAACAGCTAGTAGGTATTCTATAAAATTATTCAATGCATGTGTAAGGCAAGTGAATGTGGTCGTAGCGGAGTAAGTTTTGTTTTTATTAGCTTAGCTTGAAATTTACGATGAGGCTACAGCTTTTTGGGTGTGGGTTTGCCCTCCTAGAAGCCATTACGGAAACGCCTCCTCACGATTTTCAGGTGACGCATGCGACCAGTTCCAGTGGTCTTCCTGCGCTTAGCCTTAACTGACTAGTGGTAGGAACGCAACTTAGCTGCAGGGTAACCGCACTGTGCACATTTTGATTTTTGGATGTGATATGACGATCTCCCACACCTTCTGCATAAGGTGTGTGTCTTGTTACGCCGCTTACCAAAGCTCGAAGTACCCTTCGTCATTTTGTCAGAATTTGACAAGCCAAGCTGCAGTATGAAATGATCGCAATATAATAATAATATAATCAGTAACAGGTACAGTAAAGACATTTAAATATTACTAGCGATAGACGGTACATCACCAATAAATTCATAATCTATTACTTATTTCCCATAAACAAATCCCTCTGCCTCAGTCGCCCTGTCTCTGTTAGACGTTAACTTGACAAAAAAAGAAAACAAATCAATATTTTTGTATGAAAATGTTACTAATGCTCTATAAAAAAATTTAATCTCTTTGTATGTAATACAGTCATCCGTAAAATTCGTTCGCAGATGAATTTCAAATACAAATAATAAATTTGGCAAAACGTGTCTACGTCGAGTAGAGAGACAAAGGATCCGACAGCTAGCCCGACAAAGGCACTGCGAGGATAAAGCTATGAGAGAAAATACTATAAGGATTTTAATAA
Organism: Acronicta alni; assembly: GCA_964056405.1. Taxonomy (NCBI): domain Eukaryota; kingdom Metazoa; phylum Arthropoda; class Insecta; order Lepidoptera; family Noctuidae; genus Acronicta; species Acronicta alni. The sequence goes on from OZ043913.1 coordinate 11,636,445, forward strand.
ATATACAATATGTACAGTGTTACTCGGGTGACCAATCAGTGAATGCTTCTCTATAACTCACAAAAATTAACAAGTAGTATCGATTAGTTATTAATGCAGTGATAAAAAAGCAGTGATAGCCTAGTGGTATGACCATTGGACTGCCAAGTCGAAGGTCTCGAGTTCGAACCCAAGGCACGCACCTCTGACTTTTCGAATTCATGTGCGTATTCTTATTTAATTATCACTCGCTTAAACGGTGAAGGAAAACATCGTGAGGAAACCTGCATACCTTAGAGATTTTTCTCGACGGTTTGTGAAGTCTGCCAATTCGCACTAGGCCAGAGTAGTGGACTATAAGCCTAATACCTCTCAATATGAGAGGAGACCCGTACCGAGCAGTGGGACAGTATATAGGTTGATGATGATGATGATGATGATCGATTAGTTGGTACTTACCTACTAACTAATCGATAAGCTCGTCTGATGTATAAGAGTAGATTTTTTTATCGGTATTTCCAAAAGTTTTTCATTAACTGCTTAAATTATATTGGTGTAACTTGAAAGCATGATTTTATAATAAAGAAATATTCTCCAAAGACCAGGCAAGGCAATTTCAGGCTTCCAACGCGTAAAGAAATAAATACAAATTTCTACGAATGTACATTTTTGTGTAACATGAGTTATGTCACAAGCGGAGATATTATTAACATTCTCTCCCTCTAGGCCAGTGTCTCGGCCGACTATTTATAAACACAGCGAAACAATTGTATAGAACTCTTTCGCCAATTGGAAAGAGTTAGGAATCAGTGACAGTTATAAATCGTTGTACATAAATATTTCCCAATGTTCCGCTAGAGCTGGGCGACGTCGGAATGAATCGCAATAAGGAATTGAAGATAAGGAGACTGTAGGTAAATGAAGCGAACTTGCAGTAGCACTCTTTTTATCGCTACACTTTCTCAAAAAGATATCTGATAACAATTGTCAAACGATTGCATCCATCATGGCAATCTTTTTCTGTACAAATTAGGCGAAAATACTTTATTTATACAGAAACATTTATAGCAATGTAAATTTTTTCCTTTATTTAAAAAACGATTTATGGTTGCACATTTTTCATAACACTTTTTGCTTTATGATTAAAATAAATATAATTTTATTTCGTTATAGAAGTCAAACATAAAACATGCATTCCACATAAATAAACTACCGCGATATTATCAAGCCGTAACTACAGACTCTACTAACACAAGAGAGGTGAATATAATTTACTTTTGTTACTTGTACGCTGTATAATATGATGCTAGCTTCTTTGTATCTAAAAATATTCATTGTTTTTAGTTCATTTCCATTGATACTTGGAAACGCTATAGAAATAAAAGCAGCGATTACTGAAATCGCTAAGGATGCAGGTGACGGAGCCCAGTTTATCGACAAAGTTGTCCATGGCAAGAGTAAGTAAGGTTTTTAAATTAAATAAGTAAGATATCCGGAACACGAATACCTACACAACACGAGAGTGCGTCGTGGCAGTAAAACTTAATTAAGTGTGATAAATTCATTTTAGAAATCTCAGAGACACCTGGAATATTAATGTTCACCGCGCCTTATAAAATATGTGAGGGTGGATGTAATGGAAGTGACGGTGGTAACATCGCGATGCAGTTCCCGCTGTTCATTGGAAAACGAGGACGAGATGCATATAGGCGTATATACCGTAGGGACTTTGAGAACTTACATTCTACAAAAGACGCTGCGCCATTTAAGCACCAAACAACCAAAGGCACCACAGCTTCGTCTCCCTGTTTCATTTTGAAAGTAAAGTTAATTCCTAGAACTGAAACCACGACCACGACGAGCACGACTAGCACATCGACGACCACCACCACGACCACTACAACTACCACTACTACCACTACCACGACTACGACTGAAGCCACCACTACTTCTACCGCAGAACCTTCTACTGTGCCTTGCCCATATTACCCACCAGGAGTGTGCTTAAGAAAAAAAAGAAAACATAAAACTGTATATGCACCTATGATAACTGCAGATTCAACTGTGCCAATTGAAGTAACAAACGAAGCACCAACCAGAGAAGCATACCGACTAAATCCCACTGTTGTAAAAATTGATGATTATTCAGATGATTTTCTAAGCTATAATGAAAATGAAGTAGTGGCCCTTAGACACGACAACGACAGCTCATATTTGGAAAACTTTGACAGAGATTACAAATCTTATGATGACGATTTCTCACGTATTAATTATTATGGAAGCGATAGCTTTTAATTTTCGTATCAATACCAATTTTTTTGTTTCAATAGGAATTATTCAATCAACCTAAATTAGGAAGTCGAAGACATTTTCAACTGTCAGCGGTTTTAAGATAAGTCTTCCAAATTTTAAAACCTCATAAATGGTCTAAAATTAGTTACCTGTATTAAGACGACAAATTTTGTCAACAAATTAATGTTAGTTTACATAGTAATTTTATATGATTGACTATATTATTTAAAAAAAAATTGAAATACTTCTATAATATATTAATGTTTACTTGTATTCCATGTTTACTTATATACACAAATTTAAGATAAATGTATAATATTCATGTTTACTGGAAAATTGTTTACTCAATCAATACATTATTTTAGTTGATAGCTTTTGTTTTATTAACTTTAACTGACTCATAAACCTTTTATCATATAATTTAAAAACAAATGGTAATGATTTGTTATTTCTACAATTTGAATTATAAATCATTTTTCTTGGCAGACTATTAGCATCCTCTTTATTCTGACTTCATTCGTCTTGGAGTCAAAGCAGACGATGATGCCCTGGGATAGATGGTCGTGGTCTATGCCGCAGGAACCTATTGAATACTTCTTTCGAAGACAAGAAAATTTACCCATTAAATCGCCAACTTTTCACTGCGACTGTCCTCCTCACAATGGTAATCAATTTTTTTTTACTCAAATGAACTGTGAAGTATCCTTGCTCTAAAAGTGTGTGTTGGTGACGTGACTGTGGTAGTGGTGATGCCACAGGGTTGTGATGGCATTGCTACCACATAGCCTATTACCTAATGTTTTTAGTACAAGCACTGAGTAAAGTCAGAGTAGGATTATTTGAATAGCTATTTAATAAAATGAAATACTAGATTTCAGTCATATAAAAATGTTTATCACCTCTGAATTGCATCATTGATTGTTACACTACTTCACATGGGTAGTGGCTTAGTCCATGACAATATTTTAATGGAAATTGTGTGTTTGCTTAGAAAAACTGAGATTTTAATTTGATACTAATTAATTTTCAGAATGTGTTGTTGAATTCAAAGTTAACCACGACATGGCTGACTTCCTAAACATTCGAGGTGTCATAAAAAAAGAAGAATTGCATAAGTTTCGCGAAGATTTGAAAAAGATAGAACAAACTGAAGGTGCTTTTGAAGAGAACCAAGATAAGACGAACTCGCTGAGGAAAAGGCGTAGCAATGACGATGACTCAAACTGTTGCTGCCCACCCAGAAACATATACATGCCCACATTCATAACTGAAAATAAATTTAACGATTTATCCAATAAATTCAAACTTCAATCAGAAACTAGTAAAAACTAAAAATACGTGCAAATACATTTACAGAAATTACATAATGTTTTTATTGTTTTCTTATCGTGACTCTGTTACTTTAAGAAACACTTTGAACATAACAATGCTCGTGCCTTTCTTATTTATTACTTTTGTGTCAATCAATTTCTCGAGTGGTCAGGATCAAGACCAAGATATAATAGCTAGTTTAGGGGATTTAACTGGCAGTATTGGTATGTAACTGGTAATACTAATTTAAATTGTAAAAATTATAAGCACAATTTTACTAATTGTTTTCTTTGTGGCCGCTCCTAATACAAAAATCATTCACTCAAGACAATCAAGACCCAATCTGACAGACAAGACAACTATTTTATTCCAACTCATTAATTGATTTAAGCCGTATATGAGGTATAATATGTAGGTTTTGATGTTCACACACACTTTGCGGGTACGTTTTCAGATCCCATGTAATGGAGGGCGAACCTATTGCCACTATCCGGGCTGAAATCTAAATTCACATAAAAACCCAATAAGACGATCTGAGTATCCCAAGCTGCCCACCTGCTTGCCACCATATGATATATAACTGATGAAATTAGAGGATAACACGAATACAAATAAGTAATAAATACCTCCAGCCTCCATGAGCTGTGGCCTGCAAACGTCTAGGGAATTCCTCCACCCGACCAATAGCACCGACAATGGCCGCAGTAGGTGGCTCGCGTGTTTTTCATGCGTACCTTCAATCAGGATGCGAGACCAGGCCTCACTAATTCAAGGGTCCAGTGGCTGCTGAAAGCTGCTGATGGCTGCAGTGGCTGTAAAGTGAAAGCAACTGCGATTTTTAGTCAGTACAAGTCCGACATGCTATTTTATCGTAGGTACTATAAAAAAAGTGGTGACTCTGATAGCCACTGATAATATATCCTATTAGTTTGGTAATACAACAATGATTTTAACAGAAAATTACTGAGAATCTGCTATGGTTTCTAAATATGATGTTATTGCAGAGAAATTGTTCAAGTTTGTATTTTTAACCGCTGTGATCAAGTGCAACACTTTATAATAACCTAATAAACAAGAATTTATAAATCTATAATAATTTACAAAATAGATTTTTTGTTTCAGGTAGTAATGCTAAAGCACCAGTTGTCATACAGCCTGTCATAATAAAATTATATAAGTATCCACATCAAAAAGGAATTGCAGGGATAAAGGATCAAATAAGAGAAATGGAGATAGGAGATTTTCTCGGTTGAATAAATAAGCAGTCATATTCTATTGTTCTTTTATTTAAATCTATTTAAAAAGTGGAATCCACTAAGTTCTGTTAAAGACTGTATCATTGCGTAACTAAACAGGTGGTAATACAATGGGAAATTACGAATTATTGGAACAAAAAGTGAACAATGCGATAAGTAGGTGCCAATAAAGTGCGAATGAAAGAAGTTGAATGTAAAAACCAAACACAAAGAATAATGACGGTGAGTCTTATACGGATTAAGAGCCACGTACACGTGACTATTTAAACTTTTTTTATTATTATTTGACAGTACCTAATTACTTACCTTTTTGTGATAAAATACATCGTGCGTCTGGGCACACTACAAACATAATGATTCTGTATTTTACAAACGTATCACTTTGAAACACTGGTTTTACAGTTGTTGATCACCTGATCAGTAGTATATAGATTTATTTTTACCACAAATGAGGTCCAACACAAGAACTAATGACTCAAGACTAATTAAAAGTTGACATCATTTAATTTTAAATTATAGTTTTCATTGCAAAAATAAACATCCGACGCCTACATATTGGCATGAAATTACGCCGAGTAATAATTTAAGACCGCAAATAACACATTCGCATCAGATTATAAATATAAAGCAATATACCGACTAATTAAAATAACATTAAAATCTTAGCATGGAAATACATACAAATAAATACAAAAAGATAATTAAAAAACGATTAATAAGATTAACTAATAAAATATGATAGATAAATTAATAGTATCTTTGTAATAACGTTAAACAAAAACATATTTTTTCACATCAGTATATACAGGGTACATTGATTTTTTTGATGATCGAATTTGTGAATATTACTCCATTATTTACATTTCAAATATTATAATCTTACCACTTCATTAAGATATGGGTATGACATATATTTTTAAGAAATACTAACCTACTAAGGTTTGATTGCATTATATTAATTCAAGACTAGTTGATACCCATGGTGTAACCACGATTAATTAATTTTTCCCAATCTCTTGGGAATTTCCCGTCTTAGTGCTCAGCTTAGTTATTCTTTATTTACTTACCTACTTTCCTGTACCCCTTAATAAAATCAGTAGTTATGATTTGATACCAGGAAGACAGACAGACAAACCGTCAGAAAGATATTTCTTTTAATGATAGAAAATTATTATACCTACTCATTCCCAGTCCCCAAAATAAGTTTACAAATATAAGCATCGTACAGACACGTGAAACTTACATTCTTATTGTATTGATTTCGTTTACCATATATTTACAATATTTTTTATGTAACTTACAGTAAAATTAAATATAATTTATTGACATTTTCAGTTAAAATGGACGCTTCTAGTATTGGTGCAGTACGAGATCATAGTGATAACTTCGCCATCCATCGCCGGCGTCACGTACATGGACAAATTCGATTTCGAGGAACGATACAGAGACGCTAATGAATGTAACCCGTTTTACTGGCATCCACTGCATTTACCGGCCTATTGCGCCGATATTTTTGAGAAACTAATACGTTCCAGATTGGCGAGTAAAACTCCAATCAGAATTGCGAGGAAAAGAGAAAAGAATAAAAAACATAAGGATACTGTTTATTCTCCGGATACCCATACAGACCGACATACACATACAAAATACTCTTACCCTGAAGAACTCTATCAATTCCCCTTCCCAGTCTATCAAATAACCAGTGCAGAATATGAATCTTACAGTCCTCCATACACTAAACCTTTACCAATGAGTCCATATGAAAAAATGATAAAACTTTTAAAAGCAGACATCAAGAAAGGTCCCAGTTCCCCAACTGTTACTGTAATGCCGAATTTGGGTCCAGTTGCGTTGTATAACCAAGCTATATCTAAAAAGAGTGAAAATATGATCAGACGAATGGCTGAAGCTTACGTAGAAGCTACTAAGAAGATGTACGACGATTACTACAAAGCCTATGGCAACTATCCTTCAGAACCACAATTATTCGTATACGACAGCGCTAAAAATAAAACGAATTCAGAAAAGAATAAGAAAAAGGATAAGAAGAAAAATGATAAGAAAAATAAAAACAAAGTTTATAGAATGAAGTCGAAACACGGCGGAGTAGTCACCATAATCGAAACGAAAAATCTGGAAATGATGAAAAATGACCCCTCTTCATTTATGCTTTGATTTTGTTCTATGTACTCGTACATAGGCCAGCACATCAAGATACCCCGATTTGTCAAATTTCTTTGATAGATTTTCAACTTTAATACAAAATGATAAGGTTCATATTCAATTATGAAAATTTGACAGTATTGGATAGCTTGACCTGCTGGCGTCTGTACCTATATTTTTAAAATTATCTTATTAAACTACAATTAATAAATTGCTAAAATATATTCACTACCACCGTTTACGTATCTTTATATTATGCTAATACATTTAGAAGCTACGTCGGTGACACTACTTTCAAACAAAGGTTTAAATACACAACACTATAATTAGTTCGTCTATTCGAACTCAGTGGTCTTTTAAAACTAGGCAAAGCATGATGTTCGCTCCATTATGATGGGTGCGTGATTTGAAAACAGAAATGGATAGAATTCATTCCACATGACATAATTTTCGACAAAATTATGTCAAAAATGTATACTTCCAAAAATATGTTCAAATAACACGTAGGTTTATCGATTATCATTACCTATACCCGCCCCATTAATCCTCCGTTCGACAAAGGCAAACTGTTATTGGGTTTTTCTACGCAATTCTCAGAAGCAACTCTGGATTTGGATTTTGGCTCATTCCCTGTGTACATTAGTACACCTCTGCTTAAACTTTTGGGAAATACAACCGCAACGGAATGTTATGTAACAAGACATAATACATGAGTGCGTAAATGTATTGTGATCAATTTCATACCTGATGTTGTTGGATTAAACTTAATTATAAGCTGTCTTAAATACTAGGAAGAGAATATCCATGGCAATATAGACAAATTTAATTCAAAATTTTAGTCTTCATCAAATCACCATCTACCTACTGTATGACAAATCGACTTACTTAAAAAGTACGATATATAATCACTTTTTAACTAACAAGGGAACTGACGTTAACGAAAACTGAAAAGCGAAAAATTAATTAACAGAAAATTTTTAGTCGGCGCCAAACAAACATTGAACGAAGATCATACTTTGAGAGTTAAGTTTATTAAATATTGTATTTACCATCGACACGGAAAGAAGAAGTAACTAAGTAGTTTAGTTTCTTTGGCGCCGACTTAAATTTTGTTATTAAGACTAAAAAAGGTTATTCTTTATAATCTACTTAAGTACTTTTGAAACTGCTTCTTCATTCATATGGGTACCTTCTACGCTTAAGGTCCTGGATGCGCAGTATTATTGGGTTTTTCTATGTAATTCGCAGTAGCAGTCAGAGTTTAGATTTGATAGGCTCGTCCCCTATACTTACAACTGTGGGTGTACATTAGTACACCTCTGCCTTACCCTTAGCGGAATACAGGCGTGATGGTATTATGTACTTCCCTCCCTTATTTCAGCTATATTTAGATATAGCTTTAGACTTAGGTCTAAAGTTTTCATTATGATAAATTATATAACCGTTGAAGAGTTCCCTTCCCTTTATTGTCTTCCATCTCCATCAAGGATAAGGTTTACTTACGTACACCTTATTATACGATAGCCATAAACCTAACAAAACTAGAACATGACAACATTTTTTTAAATCCATTCATAATTTACAAACATACAATAAAAACATATCGAATTGATAACGGTCGGTTGAAAATACAACGACATTTCCGACATAATTATTACTCTAGTAAACTTAAGCTTCAGAAAATCCCTCGATAAGCGAACTGAAGTCCACAGAATATAAATTCGACATAGCTATACGTCTGTAGAGAACAGATGCGTGATTGATAAGGCTCTTACGCTTCCGAACTCACAGGTGCTATCAACACCAGTGAAAGAAAAAGACAAAATGAAAAAAAAAACAAGTTCCCAAGCATAATAGTCTAAAAATAAGTGATTCCATTGTCTACGTTTTAAAACGTACTCGCTTGTAAACGCCCATTGTTTAGTATGGATTCGGTGTTTATAACTCCCTTTTCTCAGACCACCAAGTTCAGTTCCCTGACGGTGATGAACACAATGTCTCCTAAAAAATCGTTCACAAAGTTAAAGGTGAGGATGAGATACAGACAGAGACTCGAGCTATATCGTTTGCCCTTTAGACCACCCGTATTCCGTCGCAATAGCGGTTATTTTTGTAACTGTATAGCTGGATGTGTTGTCGTGTATACTTATTTTAAACCTATATCTGTTTCCCGTTCTGACGGGTCTTGCGGTTTTAAACCAATGATTACTGGTCAACAAGCATTAATTTTATTTTTGTCATCAAATAAAAGTACGGAACTTTTAATATACACTTGCACATTTACGCACATTGAAATATAATAAAAAAGTAGAATACATTTATTTATAGTATATTGTGTTATAACTTTTAATAAAAATAACATACCTATATGCTTTATTTTTCAGTTATTTTTTATTGTACTATCATTAGAAGGAATAAAATGCACAATAGACGGTTCGTTTTCCAAACCTAGGGTAAATGATACAAAAACGGGCGATGATCCATGCAATCCTCTTTATTGGTACCCGAGAAATATTCCAGAATATTGCGACTTCAGAAAAATTTCCTCTCCCACGCCGCCTGGACCAGACCTGCCTATTCCAATCCCTATGCCAGTGCCTGTGCCACCACCGCTACCGATACCGATGCCAGTTCCTCCGCCACCCATCGTGCCGCCATTGATGATGCCCCCTCACGTAATGCCACCAGGCCCACCTCCACCAATCATGGTACCTAAGCCAATAATGCCCCTGCCCATGCCGTTACCTTTTGGTATTCCACTGGCACCTACGAACCCTATGGTACCCGTTGCGGGAATTCCACTGCCACCTCCAATACCGGCGCCTGCGCTTTACCCAATGCCATATCAGCCGCAGTATCCGCAGCCTTATCCACCCTATCCTCAACCATACCCTTCCCAATTTCCAGCTCCTTTTCCAGCTCCATTTTCAGCTCCATATTCTCCACCATATCCACTATCATATCCGTCACCCTATCCTATGCCACCGCGTAGAGGAATAGGCATGGTACCCGGAATACCAGGTTTGGTTAGTCCTGATGGCGGTATAAATATAATGCCTTTCTCTGATGCTTACTCTGATATGCTAGAAAATCATAAGCAAAAAATGATCAGGAAACGTCTCCAGAAGCTACTAAACGAATACGATGGATACCCATGGAAGTCTCGCAGAAAGACGAGGCGGCACATTGGCAAAGAAGGCAATGAAGATAAGCTTGACGAAAATACAATTGATTAAATGAGTAAAATATTATGTTATTAGTACAGGCAGTAAATTATGGAAATATTGTACCTACTATATGTAGCTGTACAATAAATGGTTTTGTATTTTTGGTAATGTTGAATAAAATAATTAATATTTTCAATCATGGTTTTTTTTATACATATATCGTTCCTATACACATATTTGAATACAAATACTTATGTTGTGATTATTTTATAGCAAACATAATATATGAAATCCTACTGCTCTTCGTGCTCTAAGTTATTATTTTATGTACCGATTTTCACGTGAACTAGTATCAGGCATTTAATAGATAAACCCGTAATCTATTTCTCATCATCATAAGAACACACACATAATAAGAATGTAAGTTTTGTGAAATATCTAATTTGGAACACTGTGATTAAGTAATAAATAAATTTAAAAAAACATGTCTGGCTTTTTCTCTAAACTGTAATACGACGTTGTTATTATCTCAATGAAGCTGGTGCAAATTGACAAATATCTGGCTATTATGGCTTTGCAATTCTGTCGATTTTTTTCTTCCTTTTATAGTAAGTAAAGTAATTCGTGAAAAAATCAAATTATTAATTCTAAATATATTTACGGGGATTAGAAATAAAAATTAAAAGGCCATATCTTGACGTCACATTTAATCTTTAATCAAAAGTCGTTACAATCTTAAGTCTGTGATGCAGCTCTTTATAGCGAATTACGAGATCAGTGGCGCTAAGAGTATTCCAAATAAAAAAAATAGTGTTAATATAAAATGTTTTTATCGGCTTTAGATACATAGGGCATAGTGGGAGTAATCAAAATGAAATAACACTGCTTTGAGCTGTGTCGTGTTCCTTACGGTGAGCAAGGTTGCCAGTGCACCGCGAGGAACAGTTGTGTTGGCAGTGGGGGGGACTTGGACCCTTATACTGCCAACCCAACTATTCCTCTTTCGGTTTACAGGGTCGGCTACCATTACGTGAGCCGTATGCTTGTTTGCCACCTTAGTGATGTATCTTAAATATTGATGCCCGCTAAGACATGAGACTTTTTAAATTTGCGTCTGCGTAACGGACATGACGGAATAACAAATGGGTTACATCCTGGACGTGACCTACGAAATGTATACAAAATGCAGACGTTGACCGCTATCGTGTAGCCGTGCCACTGCCAATTTCTTAAAAAAAAAACGATTCAAATTCTTTATAAACTCCAACGTAGGTTTCGGTCACATTAAGTGTCTACAAAATATGCTATATATTACACAACACCACAATGTCATTGCCGTCTTCAAGATTTACTTAACGGTTGTTATTAGAATAGAATGCAATAATAGTTCAAATGTGAATCGACGAAACATTTACAGTTACGTTTTGACAGACGTTACAACTGGAATGTTTTTGGGATTTCATTTTTCCACACATGTCCTTTCTTCTGTCTTTTTGATTAAGAAATATTCATCAACACCATACCAGCCAAAAGCGGTTCACTGCTGAACAAAGGTACTTACCTATGTACTACTTATGTACTTACCTATGTACTGCTTATGTACTAACCTATGTACTACTTATGTACTTACCTATGTACTGCTTATGTACTTATCTATGTATTGCTTATGTACTATTTATGTACTAACCTATGTACTGCTTATGTACTTACCTATATACTGCTTATGTACTAACATATTATGTACTACTTATGTACTAACCTATGTACTTACCTATGTACTGCTTATTTACTTACCTATGTACTGCTTATGTCATGCACACCTTATGTACTAACCTATGTAACCACTGCTTATGTACTTACCAATGTACTCCTTATGTACTTACCAATGTACTCCTTATGTAATTACCTATATACTGCTTATGTACTTACCTATGTACTGCTTACGTACTTACCTATGTACTGCTTATGTACTAACCTATGTACTTACCTATGTACTTACCTATGTTCTTAACTGTGTACTTCTTATGTACTTACCTATGTTCTGCTTGTGTACTTACCTATGTACTGCTTATGTACTTACCTATGTACTCCTTATGTACTTACCTATATACTGCTTATGTACTTACCTATGTACTAACCTATGTACTTACCTATGTACAGCTTATATAGAAACCTATGTACTGCTTATGTACTTACCTATGTTCTGCTTATGTAGTAACCAGTGTACTGATTATGTACTAACCTATGTACTGCTTGTGTACGTACCTATGTATTGTTTATGTACTTACGTATGTACTGCTTTTGTACTAACCCTATAGATTTCTATAAGACTTAGTTATATGCCGCCTGCTTCCAACAACTTGACTCTGATACGTATGGTATCTGAATTAAAAAAAATGGATTGGCCCCTGATTTGTTCTCATACTCGTACCACCATACACAGGAGTCATGAATTATTTATACCAACTGGGTTACCACTGCTTCCGTACTCTATGAAAAATTGTTGATTCAATAACTGAAAAGACATTTCAATTATATTGTATTAATTTATTACCACTGATATAAAATCATTTGTATCTACTATTATTTAATAGAGTAAAACATACTTTTTAGCTATATTAATTATCCAAATGTCTTAAAATGATTAACGATGTGAAGCTGTGAGACAACATTTTGACATAGCACATTTCTTGGAAGCGATTTTATTTTAGAATAGTTTAGGCAACTGTATTCGGCGCATGAGTGATGTTTCGTCCGCGTTGACGGAAGCTCGTCACAGATGTGTACCAGCCGACGTACAAAATTACAGAAACTGAAATTAACTAATAACTAGCTCATTAGTCGTAAGCAGGACTGCTACGCTACGATACTGGGTTCGCTTCCCAAGTAGGGCATAGTAGGGCTTTTCTTTTAGTTTTTTTACTTAACCGGTGTTACGAACCGAGGAACTCACGTTTATCAGCCAGCTAGCGACGAGTAGTCTAAGCTAGTTATCATTATTTTTTGTTTACCATAATTATTTATTATAATACCAATGTCCATTGAGCTTGTCCCTTTGTGTTTGCCTCGTAGTAAAAATTTTATACCAGTTCCATTTTATTTTTCAGCAGTGGAATTTTCATAGACAGGCGTAACAATCCGGGATCGGAATCCGCTCCTCTACACTCAACCGGTAGACAATATAAAATGTATGGCATCTTTTTACTTTTACTGTTGGTTTTAGTTTTTGTACCGTTCACAAAAGCATAATTTCACTGTCCATTCTTTTAAAAAAAATTTCGAGACGAGATTTAAAAGAGACCAATATATTGGTATCTTTAAAATCTAACATTTCTATATTTATTATTAATATTATAAAGATGTATTTGTTTGTTTCTGAATTGGTATGTAAACTGGCTTATTGGTCCATTCGCACAAAACATGATGTGAATAGACAGGTGGGCCGTATGATTATTTGCCACATTAGTGGTAACTATGGTGGTAAACAATCATACGGCCCACCTGATGGTAAGCGGTTACCGTAGCCTATAGACGCTTGTAACACCAGAAGTACCACTTGCGCGTTGCCGACCGTGTAAAAATCTTTTCACACCCTTCTTGAAAAACCCCACGCTATAGTCTCTCGGGAAAATCTGGACCGGGAACTAATTCCACAAAAAGTGGGCCCTATTGGCCCACTTAGGACCTACTTATTTTTAGTTTTTAAGTTACTCCTTATTTTTAGTTTTTGTTAAAATCTAAGGAAAGCAGTGATAGCCTAGTGGTATGACCATTGGACTGCCAAGTCGAAGGACTCGAGTTCGAATCCAAGGCGCCTCTGTCTTTTCGAAATCATGTGCGTATTAATAATTAATTCGCTTAAACGGTGAAGGAAAACATCGTGAGGAAACCTGCATGCCTGAGAGATTTTCTCGACGGCGTGTGAAGTCTGCCAAAGTGCCAACCCGCACTAGGCCTGCGTGGTGGACAGCCTAATCCCTCTCGTTCTGTGAGAGGAGACCCGTGCCCAGCAGTGGGACAATATATGGGTTGATGTTGAAGTATGATGAAGTTAGAAGTCGATTCGCATTAATTATTTCGCGAATTGACTACTAAAAAATATTACTTTTCTTCTGATAATGGCTACATCCCCGCCCGAGTGCTATTAATAGGCTGTTTTATTGTATACGTACACGAAGTTGCGGGCGAAAGCTAGTTACCTACTAATAAAACCTAATAATAATATACATTTCCACCTGATTGATTACTAGCCAACTCCGACGTCTTATCCTGAAACTTGTTTTTGCGCGGCTAAATAAAATAAGAAAATACTCTTAATATTTATTTCCAATTAAAAAAATGTATTAACAATGAACACAAGAATATTATTCTAAGTGTTTTGACAATACGATGTAATTTTCCAAAATTTTGATTCTACTAACATTATTAATAATAGTTATATTATGTTTAATAATCAATTAAATAGCTAAAATCTACTTTCCTGCTAGTTATTGTGCTGAACTAAATAAATCGCTAGTGTAATCCCCTTACCGATAAACGTTGTATAAGCTGGGTGTATGTCACCGGAATATTGTAAGCACACGTTTGTACTAAATCCATTATACCGTTGAGAGATCCGATAAAGGAAAAGATAACAACAGATTCTAAGCTCTAAGTTCAAGCTCTAGTATTAAGTACAACATGTATGAGCGAACCCAATCTAACCGCAAAAAAAACACTAGCGTACTTGAAGTATCACGAAAATGTATCTTGGATTGTATATCTAAAGTTTGTTCTCCGTTCAGAATGTTTCGACACATCGTTTATAATCTGGCTTTTGTTAAAACTGTTGAACTTTTCAATCTTCCAGTTACATACACGGACTTATTATTGCACAATGAAGCTCTATCATACGATAAGCCTAGATTTTTTTAGGGCTGCATGTTTTGGTATAACTATTCTTTCCTCTCTTCAGATACTAGAAAACGTATATAGAGACAAAGTAAGGTATACCGCTTATACAAAGTTTATTGGCAAGATGGTAAGTAAACAACCAAGTTTGTTTTGCTACTAGGCAACAGGAGAGTGATGAATGATTTATAATATGATAAAATCAATAAACAATTCTTATATCTAGACCTAATCAGTAATAATTATTATCATTACGAAAATAATTAGATAATGTTTTCGCAATGATAATAAAAAACGTCACAAAAAGCAGTAAAAGTTTTATACTTTAAATATAAATACCTAATGTCATCCTTACCTAGCCATAATTTCAGATATTTATTAAATATCAATAGTCGATTTCTTAAATAGTTAAAATACTTACCTAGTTTTTTGGACGGAATTCCTGAGGGCTCCACATAATATACAAATAGCTTATATTCTAAAATCTATCATAATTCATCTCTCTACCCTACATTTTAATATTATAAGTATTCAAAGAGTGTAAAGACGGTCTAAACAAAAACTACGCGCTCGCCCACTTTACAATGTTATCCTCGTTTTTAGTACTCTTTATATCTGCATTATGTACTATAATCGCATTAGAACAACAAAAAGCTGTACCTGCTCTCCATATTAAATGCGCTTCGTAAGTCATGGATACCCGATTCGTGAAATTGATGTCAA
This sequence comes from Acronicta alni, assembly GCA_964056405.1. Taxonomy (NCBI): domain Eukaryota; kingdom Metazoa; phylum Arthropoda; class Insecta; order Lepidoptera; family Noctuidae; genus Acronicta; species Acronicta alni. The sequence goes on from OZ043913.1 coordinate 11,652,226, forward strand.
ACATTTAATTAAATTGAGGTATGTAAAGCGGAGAGGCGCGCCATTTTAATTTAAACAACCGGTATAAACATTTACTACTGTAAAAAAAACTACTGTAAAAGGTGATATAAAATGACATTTACTAATATGATTGACTGACAAAAACATTTAAATTGACTGACACGAGTTGACACGACTAATATGACTATATCGTTGAATTGAAAAGAGTAAGTACACCACCTCTAAATTCGAAACAAGATGTATGAAAATGGTATTAATTAATTCATTTAATAACCGTGACCCTCCAGACATTCGTAACGATTGATTTTTTTATTTAATCTTCTTGGTCCTTGACAAATTAATGACTTTAAATTGATTTATTGTATACGTAATTCCCTACATTTAGTTTCGATTCGAACATTGGGTTGCTGTGTTTAGGCCCCCTATAATATCAAAGTCTATATATATATAATAGAGTCCCTAATCAGGGTCTCAAGTCTATAATTATATAGTGTCAAAATCGACATTCTGTTTGGCTTCGAAATTATAAATTTTTGTCAGTTTTGTTTGTGTAATAAATATGTCAGCCAGCCCTTGTGTCATTTGGTCGACCATTTTGGTTGCCGTCTCGGTCCCCTGATATTAGAGAATCACCCCAGGCGACGAACATTACGGCGCTAACTGGGAGAATTTTTAAAGTGACCATTTCAAACTGTAAGGTAATAAGACTCTATTTCCTAATATTGGTCTTTATTCTGTTTTTAATTAACTCAACCAATACTTTGACGCTTACTAGTGTTTTGGTTTTATTTTGATATAAGTATGTATATTTTGTAAACTTTTAAGTATTATAATGTAAATATTATTTTAAAATAAATTATTAAAAAATACGATTTTTTTCTTAATATTTTAGCCGTTTTCTAACAAAAAACATGAAATAGAATTTTGCCCTGTCAAATTAGTCCGCCATGCCTGATTTCAAGATGATTTCCTGTTTTCTGGAAGGTAATACAATTCAGAGCCTGGTAATAGATTTAACCCATTGTTCGGTATACCTTACCGAGGTTAGAATACAAATTCAGTCTGATTCACCTAACTTGACAACTGACGGATGGCTTTGATTTTTAGTGATTGCAAATTTGGATTTAGAAGAAAAATAAAGAGGGTTAATAGAGAGGGGAAATATAGAGCGGACATTCAGGGCAAATTTTCATTCAAAATTATGGATTCCGTGCACCAATAATGATGACGACGAATGACACTGGACAGAGCGGCTCTGTGACAAGTACCTACTGATCACGGATCACGATTTAGTCCCGTCCCGTCCCTCGCTTGTAAAATTTATGTTTAGTAACTATTATATATAGTAAACGTAACTATTAGTTGATGTCAATAATAATATTAAGTCGTGGTACATTTTATAATATTTGTCTTAAATTCTACAGCCGTTGCGGGAATATGCGTGTACTTAATTCAAAATTTAATTATAGAATTACTAAATTATGCTTATATTAATTAAGTTCTTATTGCCGCAAGAGTTTATAATTCGTACGAAATTTGCATATCGATCCTTAAGTACCTATATACACGGCCGAATTTAGTAATGTAGCAGCCTCTGGGGACTGCGACTCTTTTTCTACCTTCCTACAAAGATACGTATACTATTTTTCTCGGGCCCATGGGCAGTTCCCAACATTACCTTAAGGTTAAACCGGCTCTGCCTATAAACTAGTGCCATATCATACTAATAAAATGTATGTGTGTGTTAATTTATTTTAATTGAGCACCTATGTTCATGCGTGACGTTTTAAAAATTGCTGATTCATGCTTTTAAACGTACCTTAACCAAATAATACAGATTGCAATAAACTATAATCTAGAACATAATAAACCTAAACATACAGTAAAGTGTGGGTGTACATTGGTACATCTCTACCTAACCCTTCAGGGAATACAGTCGTGATGGTATGTTATAATTAACCTACTCTAGTAGATTCTATGTATTATAATTAATCCTTAATTATATCCTTCATTATCATCAGATATAATATATTTATAATTATATTCTAACTATATAAAAAAGCGTGTTTTGCTAAGGCTAGTGGAATGTAAAGTATGGACGGTTTACAGTGAGCTAAAACTATTCTACCCTAATTTTAATTATTATATTATTAAATATATCTTATACCCTCACATTGCTTTTTTATATTACTAATAATAAAATGTGATGTAAGTTATATACCTACTTTTAAAAAAAACTACAAAACCTCTTTAGATAAGATGTTTCAAAAAGAATGTTTGCTCGAGATTCAAAGGGTTGATTTAAAAAAACTTACAGAGAGCATTTACCATAAACAATTTAGAAAAAAGTTCAACTAGCACAAATTCATAAATTCCTGTGCAAAATTTCGTGACTTCTTACGTTCGGTTCAAGCTCTGTGTTGTTCAGTCTATCTAGTCATTGTTAGAGTTTCATTAAATATATTACACAATTAAGTACTATTATTAAATTAAAAGCTACACTTAACTAATATAGTGATATTTAATATATCAACCTATTACAATACTTATTGCTTTTTATAATAACTTACATTATGATTACTACTTCCAAATCATGAAGACGCCTGGCAATAACACTTTATAGGCAAATATTTTGATAAGCCAAACATATCTGTCTATCTAAACGAAAACCAACAACATATAAGAAAAGCGTGATACCTAATGTTCAACCTAGTGGTCTTAATCTACCCTAATCCAACAAAGAGCCAAATCTCTTAATTTAAAAGCAAATGCCTCAACATTATCTGGGGGCGGAAATTATTAGCATTTTACAAGTAACTGGTTAATTAAGTATTCGTGTGGAACTCATTAACACAATAAATGGGAATTGAATTTTGCAACCATAACATAAAAATAACTTCCACTCGTTCCAACTCCGTTAAAATAAATATAGAAACAAAACTATTTTTATTTTACTGTGGAATTATTTGAGATCGGTTACGATGTCGAATAATTTTTTTTTTAAGTTGTTAAACTATTTATACGCTCTGCTATAAACCGATGTAGAGAGAAATCATAATTTAGATATAACTATAATAGATAAAAATTATGAACTATTAATCCAGACTAAAATATTTTATTCTGTGAGCAGCTCATAACCTACTCGATTGCATTTCTATCGTATAGGAAACAAACGCACTTATTAGAAGTACTTATTTACATAAACATTGATTGCAATAAAAGTTATTGATAGGTTATATGATAAACTAAGGTTGGGAAGACGATGGATCAGGAGGCCGCAATGCAGTTCCCTCCAACTGTGCAAGTCTGTGCATTGATAAAACAAAGACCACTACCCCGCACTAACATCTTTGAAAAGGTAACAAGATCGAAAATTTATTAACTGTGTCGGCGTGAAAATAACATTAGGATGTTAAATAGTTCTTATTTCATCAAAATGTCAAAGCTTTTCAAAAGCTGAACAGTCACATTATAAACCAAAACTGCAATATTTACGAATCATAATTTTGATTTATTTATAAAATAAAAATTAAATTAAATCTGTAATTCTATAAGCAGTTAATAACCTACTCGATTACTTTAAATCTTATGACCAACAAAAAACACTTATTGCAAGAATTTACGTAAACGCTGATTATAATTAAAGTTCATGATAAGGTATATGATAAACTAGGGTTGGGAAGACGATGGATCAGGAGGCCGCAATGCAGTTCCCTCCAACTGTGCAAATCTGTGCATTCATAAATTAAAGACCTCTTCCCTGCACTAACTTCTTTTCAAATGTAACGGGCTAAAAATGCGTCAGCGTGAAAATTACATCAATAACGATATCTAATCATTCTTATTTCATAAAAAATGTTATAGCTATTTAAAAGCTGAATAGTATGAACATTATCAAAGAAAACTGCAATATACGAATTATATATATTTTTTTAAATAAATATGAAATGAAATCTGTAATTTTATATGACCTACTCGATTGCTTTTAAATCGTATAACCAACAGAAATGCTTAGTAAGTACAGAAACACCGACTATTATTAAAGTTATTAGTAGAATTATATGATAAACTAAGGGTGGGAAGACGATGGATCAAGAGGCCGCAATGCAGTTCCCTCCAACTGTGCATGGTTGTGCAAACATAAAATAAAAATCATTTCCCCTCACTACCTAACTACGTTAAAATGAAAATAAGAACAAAATATATTATTTTGCTGTGTACTCGTGATGACATCAATTACAACGTCAAATAATTATTTTTCTAAGCTGTAAGCTATTTATATGCTCTACTGATTCATCATCAACTGATGTAGAGAGAAATAATAATTTAAATTTAGTTTAGATAGAAATTATGAATTATTTATCCAGACTAAAATATTTTATTCTGCAAGCAGCCCGTAAACAACACAAAAGCACTTATTACAAGTACCTATTCACGTAAACATTGATTATAATTAAAGTTAATGATAAGGTATATGACAAACTAAGGGTGGGAAGACGATGGATCAGGAGGCCGCAATGCAGTTCCCTCCAACTGTGCAAATCTGTGCATTCATAAAATAAAGACCACTTCCCTACATTTACTTCTTTTAAACGATAACGGGGCCAAAAATATGCTAACTGTGTCGGCGTGAAAATGAAATCAATTACGATATCCAATTGTTCTTATTTCATCAAAATGTAAAAGCTACTTAAAAGCTGAAAATTCACATTATCAACCAAAACTGCGACATAAAAGAATATAAATTTTGACTTCTAAAAAAATATTAAATATTAACTGTAATTCTATTTGTGCAAATATATATAATAACATACTCGATTGCTTTTAAATCTTAGAAACAACGGAAAAGTTTAGTATTTACAGAAACACCGACTATTATTAAAGTTATTTGTAAGAACTATATGATAAACTAAGGTTGGGAAGACGATGGATCAAGAGGCCGCAATGCAGTTCCCTCCAACTGTGCAAGTCTGTGCAACCATAAAACAAAAATAACTTACCTTCACTAATTCCGTTTAAATGAATATATGAACAAATTTAAATTTTTACTGTGTACTCGTGATAACATCGGTTACGATGGCAAATAATTATTTTTCTAAGTTTTAAGCTATTTATATGCTCTACTGATCTCTCACATCATCGAGTATGGAGAGAAAAACTTATTTAGATTTAACTATAAAACTAGATAGAAACTATGAATCAGTAATCCTGATATTTTTTTTTCTGGAAGCAACACATAAGCAACACAAAAGCACTTATAACAAGTACTTATTTACGTAAACATTGATTTGTAATTAAAGTTAAAGATAAGGTATATGACAAACTAAGGTTGGGAAGACGATGGATCAGGAGGCCGCAATGCAGTTCCCTCCAACTGTGCAAATCTGTGCATTCATAAATTAAAGACCACTTCTCTACATTTACTTCTTTTAAAAGATTACGGGAACAAAAATGTGTTAACTGTGACGGCGTGAAAATGACATCAATAACGATATCAAGTCGTTCTTATTTCGTCAAAATATTAAAGCTACTTAAAAGCTGAACTGTCACATTATGAACCGAAACTGCAATGTAAAGACGAATCATAATTTTGATGCTTTTATAAAATAAACATTAAATATAATTTGTAATTCTGTAAGCTTACTCGAATGCTTTTAAATCTTATAACCAACACAAAAGCATAGTATTTACAGAAACACAGATTAGTATTAAACTTATTAGTAAGAACTATATGATAAACTAATCTAAGTTATTAATAAGGTATATGATAAACTAAGGGTGGGAAGACGATGGATCAGGAGGCCGCAACGCAGTTCCCTCCAACTGTGCAAGTCTGTGCATTCATAAAATAAGACCACTTCCCTTCAATAATTTGTTTAAAAGACAATGGAACCTAAATCGAAGCTTTTACAAATTTAATCCATTACTTTGTCAATTTTTTTTTACACTACTTCAAGCACTATTTATATAGAGGGGTTCGTCGCTGTGTATTAGTAAGTAATAAATATTAAAAATGAATGGAAAGGTCACTGTTTTGCCTGTTATCTATTGCAGTCGAAATCTGTTAAAATTTATAATTATTATTTAATTTGATGAACAGTTTTTTTACATTTTCCTTAAACAAAAGATCATTCTGCTAATTCTTAGGTAAAAACGGCAATAACTAGAAACACAGACGATTAGAACTCCACAATATACCTAGCTACCTCAATTAGTTTGTGCAACTATAAAATGAAAAACAATTCTCTTCACTACTCTCCTCAAGAAAAAAGAAAAAAATAGTGTTTTCGTGAAAATGACATTTAAGTTCAATACGCTATCTTGCTATTACTGTTTAACCTAATTCTATACTTAAAGCAAATTCATTAATATTCAATTTAAAAGCAATCGATCTAACAATATTGAGAACTTAAAGCTTAGAATTATAACGAACGATAGAACAGTTTTAAAGGAAATAATTAATTTAACTGAATTTTAAGAACGATATTTGACATTAAGTACTTTTAACGGATTCTTAATACTATTGACAAAATAAGAGCATCCTACATGTAATTATTAACTACACAAGAACTAAAGATCAAAATAACATAGGATCAGGAGGCCGCAAAGCGGTTCCCTCTCGACTGCAAATTACTTTAAAATAAAATGAAGTCTACTCCCCTTAACTGTAATAAAAAATGCGAACTAATTTTAAATAAATGTGGACTGGTGAATATTACAATGATGAAGAAATATATAAGTATAAAGATACTTTCAGATACGTCATCGACCACTGTAAAAAGTAATTTGGTTAGTCAAAGACATAAAGCAACTACGTATTTTAGTAATTTAAATATATTCTACTATATTATACAGGAGCGTTCGATTTTATCCTTTAAACGACACAAAAGCGAAGATTATTATTATTTATTACTAAAATAAACTAAGAGTTGGAAGACGGCGGATTAGGAGGCCGTATTTCGTGTCCCTCCGAATGTGATAATTTTTGCAATCATTAAATAAAATTCATTTTCTTTCACTAGTTCCAAACTGTACGGTGATAAAAATGGCCGACCCCAGTATAGTTGGGATAGCCACGGAGAAAGAAGACGGTGATAATTATTTCATTGAAGATGTAACAATGAAACTTACGTAAACTGTATGTTTATTTTAATCTACACATGTACTTGCACGAATGTTAAACTTTCCTCAAAATCCAATAACACATCAATCAACTACAGAAATTATGAAACTATTCTGTTTAAACGTATCTAAAGATTTGTTATGAATTGCAATAATTATGCGATGTCTCTAATTTTTTAGTAATTTCTAGTTAAAAATATTATTATTATTTAATTTAAAAGCAATCGATACAATACACTACTATAAGTCATACGTATGACTTATATATTTTGATCTAACTTTATAGGTTTTTTAATTTAACAACTCAGAAGGGGGTCGGACACAGTGGATGCAGACCACAATGGTGATCTCCGCCGACACATGTCTTTGTTTACTTAAAGAAACTACCTACTTGTGTTCTTTACTTTAACTTATTGAGAAGTTTATGATACATTTTAAGCTTTAAGGAAAAATACTAATGGCCATACATGGCCATAAATTTTATGTTTTTTTTTACCTTTTTTTATTTATTTTTTTATTAAAGAACGAAATGCTACGGCGCCTACATCTATAATCTCAAAAGCCGTAGTAATGAACCAGGTACCTTCATGAACATGAAGTAGCAATACGGATTAGTAATAACGAAAGGGATACTCGATCGTAACGGCACACAACACATGAATTGTGATTGAATTATTAGTAACATTCACACTGCTAACGTGTTTAAAGTCGGTTTGTAATTTCCCAAAAATATAATGATAGCAATAAGGAGCAGTTTCTTTAGTTATACTATTTTTAAATGCTACAAAATTGCAATATGTTATTTTTTACATTCAGGAGCTATCATTTTAATTTAAAATATTGTTAGAGGTAATCGAGTATCCCAACCTATTTTATAACACACAAATTTATTAAAATTCCTTGATCTGACTGATCGGATTTTTGACAACGATGAGCTGTGTAGACTGCCCGATTTCAAAGATTTTAGAGTTTCTAATTGGTTACGATAAAGATTTCTATATTGGTCAAAAATGTATTACAAAATTTTTAATAACCTTACAAAAAATATAAGTATATTCTATTGATTTCTGACATTTACGCGAAATAAAATTGAAATAAAACTACTTTTTACAGATTGTATCGCGTTATATTGATATTATTAATCTACCCGTGACCATGGACGCTGTAAAGGATCCGAAACGTCGGGATTAATAATATCAATATAACGCGATAAAATCCGTAAAATGTAGTTTTATTTCAATAAGTTTATTCTGTTTATTCTAGTAAAAAGGTAAGTCCCCAAAACTAGTCGTTCATAGAGATTTTGTGTTATCGAATATCTACTGAAATGTCAAATTACTGTAACCAAGTTGTTGTAGACTCATGTTGTTTGTCAAGTTGTTGAAGCACACACTGAACAACCTACGTAGATTGGAGCGGCATTTATAAAAGAAGAACCCTAGACTCTTAAATAGTTGTCCGGTCTTACACTTACCTATTATAATATAGCTTTCATATACCTACTACCTTAATGCGTTTATAGGGTTGACTTATTATATAAATATAACTTTAAAATACTATATTAATTTCTAAATAAAGTTAACCTAATTTTAAAGGGATATGGCTATATAATAATTGTTATTTCAATAATATAATATACCATCAGGCTGTATCCTCGAACGATTAAGTAGAGGATTTGACTACACACTTATAATTCTGCAACCGCAGTTTGCTGCCTACGTTTTAAGACCCATGTAAGACCTACTGAGCGATCCCATTGACCGGGCAAATAAAATGTTATTTATAACTACGACTATTAAATTAAATCTACATAAGTAGCTTTTTTTGACTCTAAAGTTTAAATAAACTATACACTTAAAAAGGCACTAAAGGAATGCTATAACAATAATAAAAGTAACCTAAAATTAAAACTGCCTCCAAATTAATTCTACAGTGTGAACTTAAACTCTGATTATAAGATAAATTTGACTGTTAAATTGATATCGTTAATAGCAAATAACATTGTATTGCGAAAAAAGTCTATAGTATATTTCCCCTGTGAAGTAAAATTCCCCTGTGAAGTTCACCCTAAGTATGCAACAATTGTTAAGCTCTGTAGTCTTGGAGAGCTTATGTGCATTCATAAAACAGTGAATACATAGGTACATTAACTTCAATACAACAACACAGTAATATTGTTATTAAGTTTGAGCTTACATCACAACTTTTCTAATAGGTAGGTGAATCAATGCAATGTTTCATTGTAAATTTTCGCGTTCGTTTCATTTAAACTATTGATTAATAATAAACATCAGGGATGATGTTTATTATTAATCAATAGTTTAAATATATAGTGTTGTTTGAAATGATATAGTTAGCGACACGAAATAGTATACTGTATTAGGATAACATTGTTGAAAGTGTAGTTAGTCGTGAGCCAGCGAGTTAGGTCGAGAGCTCACACTCGGCAAGCCGGCTTTAAGTTAGGTGTTGCCTAATAGATCTACAGCTAGTTAACGAATAACTACACTAGTCACGTCGCTTATCAAACAATGGCCACACTTCAAAAAGCAAAAGAATTAGTATTAACATTTTTTAAAGCAATTTGCTGTTCGTGTCTTTAATAAAGTTTTACGGGTGACTACTGACGTACTTAGTTGACATTAATTCTGTTGCTTTCGGAAATGAAATCTAAAAGTGAAATTCAGCTCAATAATAAAACAGTAATCACAATGATGGACAGATAATTAACACTTGCAATAAAAGCGTACCAACACCAACAAAAATATTACATACACATAACATAACCCATAAATAAAAAAAAACTACCTCAGCCATGCTGAACATTTATTTAACCCGAGTCGAACTCGAAAATATACAACGATTAAAATTAAATAATGTACGCATTATGTTACCTTAGTACTTGCAGCAAATATATATCTAATAAGGGGAATTGCCAGCGCCATTATTATTCACAAATGAAAATGTACGCAATCATATACCTACTATATATGTAACATGAGTTCAGCAAAACATAAATTTGCAATTTGTTATTTGTAACATCAAAGATATCAGCGTCGGATTTTTAAATTCCCTACCTACACTTACCTACAGCCAGTGAAATATAAATATGTATAAATATTTTTTGTTAAAACGATGAATCGATTTAGCAATAATTAGAAATAATAAGTTGATATAATAAATAATTAGTTGATACTTATAGTCCATATAGAACCTACGTAGGTACTGATAAAATGTTATTACTGAAGCTAATTAGAAACTATAGAATCAAAGTGAATGTAATTTATACCCCATTCTAAAAAATAAAATTTGATTAATATTTAGAAATTTCATATTTTAACCTTAAAATACATAGACCAGATAGAGACACAATCTATCTCATTAAAGTCGGATTACAAAAGGCGAAGGATGTTTATTTCCACAATTTTCCTCGCAAAAGTTAGTCCCTATTGCAATTCAGAATTTACAAAGCCCTTAAAAGCCCTTCACATGTTGTGCCAAACCATTGTGTAGATTTAATGGTGTTCATCAAACGTTCCCGATACCGCAAACATCACTAATTAGCGAGCTTGTTGAATGGAAACGCTCAATTTGCCAAAATGATATTTCAAAATCCTCCGCGCAATGTAGGTACATATGTATGTATTGCGAATTTCCATCGATCGCGTCTGGCAAAACCCCGCTACTTATACATTATTATATTCATGTGCGGTATCGTCTTAAAATTATTGCTGAACGAATACACGCGTGTTAGAATCATAGCATAATTTACTTTTAGTTTACGGTGGGTGTCCATGCGATTTATATAAATACGACACACGCGCCACAAAAACGATAACTATGTCTTTGTTTTAAAATCATGAGTTTATGACACAGGACAGTTCATTTCATATGTTGGTGCAAAACTTGACAATACCATCGCATGGACACACCCACTTATAGTTACTTAGTATATTTATACTTAGTTACACTTAGTGTTTTTAAATATGTCGACCGCGCGAAATCTTTCGCGTCGTCAGTCCGCGTTCTTAGCTAGCAATGTGATTTGTTGTGATGCATTTCTGGATATATTTCAAAGCAATTTAATCTACACTGAATTCCATTAATCTCACAATACTTACTATTTCTTAGTACTTGACTATAATACTTAATATCATTATATACATAAATTTATAAGTATTTAAACTTATTACTACAATATTGGTGTAATAAACCTTACAGCTGCAAAAGAACATTCATTAGTTCCGTATTTACATTCAAATACAAGACAACTTGTTACTTTTTACCCAAAGGTAAGTCCGAAGAATAAGCTATTTGAACTTTCCTACTTTGTTTATCTTGACATTCTACTGAAACTACATACTTATACTGAACATGTGCGCAATAAAAATATTATTTGTGTCTACTTTACTGATAATAAAATTTCACATATTCCCACAATGGCTACTCGTAGATAGAAACTTCCGATGTGCAAATTCTAAATAACATCTAAGAATAATTACAGTACAACGTGGTCCAGAGAAAGAAACTTCACTTTCCTTTCACAAAACGTGATTTGCCGTCAAAGTATCGAAGCCTGTAAAACTCCCTAAATTTACCTGTTTGCCTATTTATAGCTGGACACATTGGGGCGCATTGAGATTTGTTTGAAGACTTCTAAAGAACTCGGAATTTTAGCAACTCGGAACATTAGCATTTCGTCACGACAGCCCGCCCTAACGTTGCTGGCGACCTCTATGAACCGTATGGTTTCGCCGCCGAAGCTGATGACCGGATCTCAGAACTTGTGGCTGGTGGCCGGCTGTTCTGGTGGCGTTACGTTCATCCCCATATTATCGTAAGAAAAGTCCAATGTCGTGTCTTCGGCCGGGTGCCGGTTACTAAGTGCTGTACTAATCGTCTTCGGTGTAGTGGCACCTTGGCTCTTCTCTGTCTGTGATGTCCTGGTCTCCAAGTCCCTTACGTTGAGAGGCTGCTGTGGTCGTTTCGCTGGTTCGGGGTTCCGTATCTCCAGTTTTAGTTCATGTTTAGGTTTCGGCATCTCCGCGTGTGGGTTGTGATGGGTGAGGTCATTTGGGTACTGTTTGACACGGTTCTGAAATTGACACAGACAATGTATTAATTAGTCAGACTTTACTAATTTGTCTCTGCTAGTTTTTATATTTTATTAAAACCGTGTGGTATAAAAAGCAGTGATAGACTAGTGTTACGACCATTGGACTGCTAAGTAGAACTTCCGTTGACTTTTCGAAATCATGTGCGTATTAATAATTAATTATCAATCGCTTAAACGGTGAAGGAAAATATCAAGAGGAAACCTGCATAACTTAGAGATTTTCTCGACGGCGTGTGAAGTCTGCCAACCCACACTAGCCAGCGTGGTGGACTATAGCGTAATCTCTCTCATTCTGTGTAGGAAGCCAGTGCCCAGTAGTGGGTTAGCATGTGGGTTTGATGATGATATAATATAAATCTTTAATATGGATTTGGGTATACTACTATAAATTTAATAGAATTGTTATTTTGAGTCTGAATTAAATTTTATTTTTTACCACATGGATTTTTTTGCCATCTTCCACCGAGTGGAAAAGAGAATCCTTAACAATCTCAACATTCTTTTTGTATATTTTTGGCATTTTCCATGCTAAGATTTTAAAGTTATTTAGAAAAGGAAAAATACGACCGCGGGCCCGCGGTCGTATTTTTCCTTTTCTAAATAACTTTAAAATCTCAACATTGTCTATTCCTTATTATAACAGATTATTTCATTTACCTTGGCTGGTTGAAATTTTTGTTTGATGTATCTCCAAGAAAACTTTCCACGGCACACGATGATCAGAATAAGCACCAGGATGGCTAATGCCACTCCGCTGATGATGAGGGCAGTCTGAGCTTGACGCTGCACACCTTCGAAATCATAAGCTTTGTCAACTACCTTCCAATTCACCAAAATTTTATAAGGATACCTTTGCTATGGTATTGATATTTTGTGGTTTAAAACGCAAATTACATAACTGTGTATCAACATGATACGACGCACTGAAACGGTGAAGAAAAACATTCTGAGTGAACATGCATGCCTGTCAAATTTTTTTGCCCAGTAATGGAAGTATAAATGAACTCATCCAAAGAGGATAAAGCATTCGCAAATTTTTCTGCAGAGCTATATGATCTCAGCTGAATAATAATATTGCCTATGCTACGCTCAGCAGACTGGTAATCGATCGATGTTTTAGGTAATGGTCATGTAGATACTTTTCATGATACATCATTGAAGTAGAAGTCTAACAAGACTTGATAAGTCTTGTTAGACTTATCAAGGCAATTTAAACATAATCGACATCTATTAACATTTTGACCGCCACGTCAATAACGAAAATCCGTGTTCAACAACACTACAATTTCTAGTATCTAATAATAGGTAAAAAAACAACAATTTTTTGTATAGGAATGTATTTTGAACTAAAAAAAGTGGTATTTTTGACGTGCGATGCCGTCGTTGGCGTCTTGAGAAAGTTTTCATTTGACGTCTATACACGTCCGTGGCGGTCAAAAGGTTAAAGTGTGAAACTTCTGTTTTATTTATGACCATTTTTAAAACCATCCTAAATGTTGTCCATGTAGAGTGATGTAGGTGCGAAGACGATGATCAGGAGGGCAAGAGTGTTAAACATATAATTAAAAGTAAAAGTTGCTAGATACCAGACTTTTGCATTCGATTACCACAATTAATAATCAAAGCAAAATAATTCGCTATTACAATTACAAAGCTTCGACATTCACTATGGCAAAACAATGTGGGTTGTGAATAATTATGTTATCATAAAATATGTTATAACATGTACAGACGCCAGCAGATCAAGCTATCCAAAACTGTCAAATTATCCCAATTGAATATGAACCTTATTACAATGAATTTAAAGGTGAAAATCTATCAAAGAAATTTGACAGATTGTGGTAGCTTGATGTGCTATCCTCTGTACAAGAACCTCAACGTAGGAGGAACAGAATTTCATTGAATTATGAAGTTCAGTTGAGTTACCCCTATTCATACTTCAGATTAGAAAATAAAATCAATAATATTTAATTTGACTTCAAAAGTGAGATGGTAACTTGTCAACATTTGCAGTAAACACGTCGGCAATCCAATTAGTCTAAACTTGCAAACTCGCAGCGCAATTTCAGTACATGCAAAAACTTATAATATACCGGAGATTCACAAAACTATTCAGCTGAGTTTCAAATAGTAAAATAGATTTTACTAGTATTTATGTACAATAGAATTTGGTCCGTGAGCTCGACAACGTCTCGGCTTATTCAATATTAACCCGGCGAAGCGCTCAATTGGACAGCAAAAGGATATTCTCATATAAAACGCAGAGACCAATTTACATCTTGTTTTAAAGAAAAAGAAAATTAAATGGCGATGTTTTGTTAGAGATGTAATTATTGTGCTGAAACTATTCTAATTTTATAATAATTCTTATTGGTATTTAAATTTTAGTTATCTAATTATAATTTTCAATTGTTTCCATCATTTTTTTCGGAGACAGCATAGAAGCGTAATTACTCAAACGCACTAGAATGTAAAACGTCCAACAGATAAAAAATACATTAAAGTTTATCTAATGTTTTTCTCAATTAAGAGGTGTCAAACGCTGTTGTTAAACCGTTTTAGTTCTTGCTAACATAACATATTCTTTGATAACTATCACACTACTAGTGGCACCTTTGTGAGCTACTTTAATATGTACATATTTTAGTAATATTAAATAATGTCCCACTATAGCACAAGACAGAGGGATATGGAAGAGAGGGAGGGAGGCTTTTGTCCTACAGTGGGACAGTATAGGCTAATAATAATCAACAAATTGACAACAAATCTCAATAAATATGGGCAAAATAATAGCGCGTTGCAAACAAGTTATTTTTCACAAAAGCAACACTTAAGAGTGGAACTGCTTGCTAGAGTCTTATATTCCTATCGGTAGACATAGGTTAGGCCATGGAGACTTCAAGTCACGAGGGAATATAAGTTACTTCTAGGTAAGCGTGGTCTCAGCGTGGTAAAATGTTTATCAAACGCAAGCTCATTGTTAATTGAATGCAAATCTGTCTACAACGTATTCTTTAATTTTACGTCAAATAGTCTGAGTCTAATTGAAATAGGACTTGAGAAATAAAATTACAATAACAAAAAAAACAAGCAAACTCTCGCATGAGCAATACTTTGCAAGGGACATCTTGAAAAAAAAGTAAAAGATAAAAATAGAAAGTTACCGCTCAGATCCCCAGGAGGGTGTGTGTCTTCTGACCTTCGCATGTACCTCAGGTCGAGGAGGTAGCCTGTGAATAAAGAATCAAAATAAATATTTGATACAATAAAACACATTTTACATTATGCGTCCAAACATCACTTGTAAGTACATAATTTGTAGAAATTTAACGACTCCCGTTTTGACTACTGCAAATAAAAGTAGGTCTACACATCTTGGTTTTAGAGTAATGTTCTTTAGATTCTTCGTTACTGATAATTAAGTTAATTCAAGTGTAACTCGTAGTAACGGCTTGGAGTTCTTCATTTAATATAAAATATTACTGTATACCTCTAGATAACTCACCTAAGGTAGACAAGTGCCTAGACAGATTCATAAGTAGGTAGCAGACAAATAATCTTATATATAAACATACTACAATCACGTAACTACAAAAACGTAAATACAAAAAAAATTGGCGAAGAGTCTTTTGCAAAGGTGTCGACTGATACAGTTTGAGAATCTTTATTGTTTTAAACAACGAGTAGAGCGATCAGCTGGCATCACGTTGAAGCGTGCCAGAAAATATCTAATGACATACATAATTTCTACATTACGCCTGCAAATCTCCAAAAAACTTTGGCAGAGAAGAATAAATCTCCTAATTCTGTTCTCGAATTCCAAATAACAGTGTCCACTATATTGCTATTATCGGGCAGAGTTGGAAATTAACAAAAAATCCAACTACTCTACCTTAACACTTTAAAAATTAAGCAACTTTGGAAGACTCAACCAGTATGAGACCAGGTAATGAAACTTGATCTTTCAGGTAGTTCACCTAGCACTAATTTCGAACCATGAATAACTATGTTAGGTGTCAGCTCTTTGAGCAAGTACTCCAAGAATCCCTTTATGTGCATCATCCTCGGTGACTTGTTGCTGCTTTGTAAAGTTTAGAACACAACAACCCAAGACAACTATTGCGAACGGTGAGAAGTAGCAGCTAATCTTATGCTCTATTCTGAAGAAGAAGATATGTTATTATTGCAACTGTCCTGGAATTTTATAAAGCAGTTTCTTGAGAGTGGACAACTTTTTATTTACAGTGGGATATTTATCGGTGTATTTAAACGCTATAATCTTTGCACACTTATTGATAAAAAAATCTCATAAAAGTCCTGTTGAAATGGATTCTCAATTAACCACATTACCGCTACGGCAGGTACACGCTTTCTACGAAATACAAAATATTAGGAATGAGCATTATGTGGACACAGGCGAGGTTGGGAAAAAAATGCCCCGTGCAAACAATTAGCAGGTCGGGTTTGTCGACAGGTGCTTACCCACACACAGACAGACACACACACAATCACAGACAATGCAATACATAAATCAGTAACTCCATAAGCCGCTTAGCGCATATATTGTTTCCAAGATTCAAAGGTAACGAAGGTCCTCACGGTAACAAAAATTGCATCAATCCAAGCATAAAAGAGAACACAAAATGTACAGTATACTGTTTGACAAATTATAGCAAAAATAAAGAAAATTGCCTTTTCAATACTACTTTAGCGCAACTTCATTCAAAGTTGTTTACAGATGAACTATTCGAAGACACGATTTATTTACATCGCTACATATGCGACAAAAGAAGATTACACTTGCACAATTTATAAACAAGGAGCCACCTGTACTAAAACTCACGCGCGCTGCACGGCTGCATACATAGACAATTGTGTATGTGTGCGTGCCGTACCTGTCGGAATCAACAGAGCATGACTTTTATGGGTATTGTTACACCCCCTACCAATGATCCTACAAGTGCATTCTATTCAGACCGTTATACCGCGTGATATGCGAGAAATAACGACCCATTCGCAAGGTTTGTATAACGTGGTAGCGGCATCCAGCTCATACTTTAAACTTTAAAATGTTACGGATGACAAAAGTGGAGAACGAAATTTCTGAAGCTGTGTCCAGTAACAAATATGTTGATCGATGTTTATGAAATAAAAAAGGCTTCCAGGAAAAAGTAAAAGTGGAATTAAGTAAATAAATATTAACAACTTTTTTTCTGTCTATATGCGCATAATCTCTATTTGTTTTTAATAATTAGCACAGACAGATTTCTCATGCCTATAATCATATTGATTTATATCTAACTGAATGGCAAGATCAAAAGATTTTATCGATGTTAATTATAGCCAAAAAACCTTGCTTCTATTCCAGCATAGTGAAGATATTTTGTAATAACAGAGAATTTAATAATATCCCTACTTTGTGAGGTATATATATCCAGAGGGCAATATTCAATACATAGGTTATTCTGTCTCCTTCAAACTGAAGCCTGTAATATTCCAGTCAGACGGCTTAAAATTTAATAATGAACATCTCAATGTACTTAATCTTTTTTTAATTATTTTTTCATTCGGTGGGTTGTCTTTATTCACGACTTCGGTACGTAGTCCCTAATTGATAAAAACTTTTGAGAACCAATACTATATTCCAAGAAGTTTTTGAAATTAATATTACTTGGGACATAATCAATGAAAGACAAGAAATTTAAAAACATCGGCTATCTTAATAAGAAAGTGGCCAACAAATTAAGTTTAGTGAAAGGGCAGAATTTAATGTTTTATGGCAATCTGCCTAATTTATATTTTTTATCGACAAGTGCCATATATAGATAGAAGATACAGTTTGACGAATATTCTAAATAAAAATTGTTTCTTAAAAAACAATTTAACTGATACCTGAAATACTAATCAATGGGATGTATAATCACGACTCTAACTTAACTCTCATCAGTCGAAGTTACATTAAAAATTTGAAAAGACCCAAACGCGATCGCTTACAGAACTAATTCTTATACTCAATAATTACAAAAGTTCAGAAAATTATCATATTTTTTTTCATAAGTATCATAACCCTTTTTAAATATTGTGTAGGTACAATTTGTGCGACATGACATGCAAATTTATTTATTTTGTCTCTAAATTATTTAACAGCCTCGTCCTTATGTGTAACAGTAATTTTTTTAAATGTATTGTGATGTTGTGTCAAAGTCTCAAATCCAGTTCTTTATATAGAAGCACAACACGTGTATGCACGTGGACACATAATTTTCAAAAGAATTGCATTACCGTGTTGCTGACTGTATAAATGTGGAACCAACCACTCTCATATGAGATGCTTGACCTGAAACCTACACATTTTTGACTCAAGTGCAAGCGAGACAAAAAAACACATCCAAAGAGGAATAGCAAGAACCGTAGGCGGTTTGCGGTCACGAAACTGGTTGTAAAGCTTATTGTATAAAGATAACAGACTTTATAGCTAAGACAATTGAGTGAATAATCGTTTGCTCACTCTTTAAGGCTTCTACTATTATTTATTAATATTAGTCATATGTATATCTTCAAGGATTTACACCAGATGGATATACGGCTGTGAGACTTTGTAGCATTTCTTAGTATTTTGGTCATAGTCCAAATAAATCACGGGCACAGTAGATTTTCCTTCCATTTCCCACGTAATGAGTATTTTTTTACTATTTCAATGTTATGACAACACTCATATTACGAGTTCTTGGCAATGCAGCTTGTATTCTATGACGAGTAAGTACTCACAACATTCTGGAATGTTACATCTGTTGTAAAATATTGAAACTACTTATACCTAGTTATTATTTTAATATTCTTAGTCACTATAGTACGTAAGTACCTACTACCGAGGATTCTTAACCGCCTACATACTGTAGGTACATACTCGCAACCAGCGTTTGAGTATGGCAAGATGTATGAACGTGGACGAAGCAAAAGAAGTAGGTAAGTACTTTGCAAAAACAAAATGCAAATACATGTTGTGCAATGGCTGACATAGGTATAGCAATGGAAAAGTAAAGCAACATTAAAATTTTATTTTATGTAATTGTACCGCTATATAATCGAGTAAAATACAAGACAGACATTGTGTTGCTGGGGACTTAGTTACGCCGCTTCTTCTTCCCAGCTAAAACACTAGGAGGCGGTGAAGGACGGGCGTTTTGGAGGTGTAAAAATGACGTTAAAAAAAGTACTTACTACCTAGTACTCTATCTTGAATAAATTATTTTGACTTTTTGGCTTTGACTTCTTTGCTTTAGTACATCGTCCAGTAGGTACCTATGCAATGCAAGAATCGTAGCAAGTGGCGTTCGGTAGTTTCTAGTTCTACCTACACCTATGGGAAAACGGTGTGAGAGTAGTTATGTATGTGTGTTTAAAATAGGTACTTTAATCACACATTGTTGTGATTGGTGGTTAATAATATTATGTATAATTTACCTTGGCACTCCTTGACGCAGAGGCCGGCGTCGTAGTTGTGGCTCGTCTTGTTGCACACCACGCTGCAGGGGGCGCAACGGTTCGTGTCCGGTGAGCAGTACTCCTCAAGCTGGCAGATGAGCTGACCACATCTTATCCCATCCAGGGTCAGCTGGGCCGACGCGACACCAGCAACCGCCACCAGGCATGCTAGTCTAGACATGTTTGATCTGCAAAGAAGTAAACATGTCGAATTAAATATATCCGTTTATGTAATAAAAGATGGATCAACTTGTCAACTTGTTTTTTGTGTGTAAATAGGTAAACTAGTTAAGAAAGTCTTTATAAAACCAATTCCTATCATAATGAATTCACCAAATTAAGCACCTTCCTTTCCGCAATAAGAAACACTTGGAAACGAAGGACAAAGGAAGACTGACTTTTGGGCCCAATGACATCGCGAAGGATTTTAACGGAGTTAGAGAGGGGTGTTAAAAACCGTTATTGTAGGCGACGTCATTAGTAAGCTCCCTGACTTCAAAGGCTTGCAAGCAAATTGGCGTACGTACTGACACTCAGATTCAATGACTTAATTGGGGCTTAGGAAGCTACCCAAAACTCCATGATGGATTTCCTAAATACTACATACAGATATTAAATTGATTACATACGAGTATTGCTCGTCAACAAGCTATTTCATTAAGAACTTCGAAATTTAAAACTAAATATTATTGAGTCAAGTTTCAATTGACGCATTTGTCGTGCACAGAGGTGCTGCACTAGGAGTCAGAACTACGATCTTCCCTCGAAGCTAATATTTGTATTTCTTGCAGATTGTTCCGGGACACTCAAGGAGCTCTCTTGACTTATGTGTAAATAATATATTAAGTATAGATAAGTGTAGTTTTAAATATTATTATGTATGTATATTAGAGCGTTTCATTAGATGTTTATACTCCACACTATACATTTATTAATCTGTGAACAGCGTTGTGGGCTACAATATTATCTAAATGTTATGTGTACTCTCTTTTTATACTGTATACTGTAGCTGTTTGTTGTTCTTTTTGAATAAAAAAATAAATAAAAAGACACTAGGACACATCTGGACTGTCGATTTCGGTGCAAATACAAATTTAACATTATATGGGGCAATGTTTAAAAAAATGGTCCAGAAAGCATGATGTAGTCTTGCAAAGTACAGGCGATCAGTTAACAATAAGTAAGAAAAAAAAAATATACAGAGTAGTGAGTGATGATGATCACAAAATTAAATGTTAGTTTTATTCAATATCCAGTACAATATCTTTATTAGAGAAAAATATAATGTTTCTCATAAGTAAACTTAGTTTACCTGCAGATTACCTTAGTATTAACATTCGTTATTTACACACGAATTAAAAGGGTGACCACACGTACTACACTTGGAATAGGTACTTTCAAAATATTAGTGAATTCCTATACCTATTGAAGTCGCTATTCTGTTAATGAGCTTCGAGAAAAAATATTATCGATTTCCTTTCTTACACTTAGCACGTAGGCCGATACTTTTACGTCTAGTCTTCTTAGTATCTTTGACAACACCGATTATTACAATCATTCAACCGTGCAGTAGGTAACCAATTTTCGTTTGAGTAAAAATAGCAAATATTATGTTCATATTTCATTGGGTGTATCGGACGTTTAATCAGCGCAAACGTTCACGTTCGTAAACAAAAATATTCGACATGTTTATAACTAAAGCCTCTTCGGTCGTTTTCGACAGCGCAAATATTAAAATTTGCTCGGCCTTTGGCGAGCGGTTGACGGTGACTCATGATTCATGTTGCCATCATTTCGCGTAGCAGTCCCTCACACTAGCAACATATTTTTTACGTTAATTTAATTTTTACTATTTTTGCAAAAACGGCGGCGGCGGCGGCGGCCACGACGTTTCACACCACGTCCTTTGACAGGTAAAACGATTTCTACGATGTTACGGGATTATAGCTATAAGATAATTACGTAATCTATATATTAAGAATACTAATTAGTATATTAGAATAGAATTCATTAAGTACGGTACACGCATTATATAATTAGTTAATTTTACATTTGCGGTTCTACATAACTACCTACAGTCTACGCAACAAAAAATAAAAGTTAGATAATAGATCATGGCAATTATCCAATTTCTTAGTTACTTAAATAGAAATGTACCTATTAACGACTTTTATAAAAAAAAATCTAAGTTGGTGTCACAACACTACTGGTCCATTTTTGATAAAAACTAATATGAGTACGAAGACAGGATTTAGGGAAATTCCCGCTAGACTGGGAACAACAATGTCATTGCGAGTAACACCGCGGGTACACACCTAGTGTCATAATAATGCTTTAAAATAATAACCGTTGCATACAATGGCGGACAGTCCGTTAAGGTGCCCATAGAAATAATAAAAATTTAAAAGGACCGGCCGCACTTTCGCTGAATAGTAAGCAGAATGAGTCATGCCCAGTGCTCGTTCTTATGCCACACTAGTTACGATACGGCAGATTAGAGAGTTCTATATTACAATGGTTTACCACCAGGTAATGGTTCCACGTTATTTGTTCTTTTTATTATAATCCTAACGGTTGGTATGTGTTGAGTTTACATTGCAAAGCGCAATGAGTACTCGGCCGATCAATTCAGAATAAGCAAGCATTTTGAATTTGAACTTGAGAATTATTCTGTCTAGGGCAAAAAGTAAGTAGGTAATTAATTACATTAAGTATGTATGTCAATGATATAATCGCAGCCCACTCCACAACAGTACTTGATATGTTTTCGGTGAACTAGGAAGTTAAAAAATGCCTTTGAATAAATAGATGTTAGTAAAAATACCGTTAAATATCGATGCAAAAACTATGCATTGTTATTATTATGTTGGTATTTTATTGTAAATGGAACGTGCTGCGTGAAAATTTTAAATTTAGCACGTCCAAAGGCGCAGGCGCTCTTGCTCGTGTTGACTACTGCAGCGTCAGCGAGAGGACACGCGTTCAGCATGCCATGTACTAACCATAAACATTGCGTGTTATGCCAAAAATATTAGTTTTCAGACGATTTTCAAGGGTAGGTACTTGCTGGTACTATTTTTTGTTCAGTAATTATCGTCCCACTGCAGGGCAAAGGCCTCCCAACCCTCCTTCCACTCATCTCGGTTTAAAGCCTTCTGCGGTCAATCCTTCCAATATAGGTCTAGCTCGTCCAGCCATCTCCTTTTGGGCCTGCCGCGGCCTCATGTAACATTGTGTGGGTTCCTCTCGGTGGCAATTCTTGACCACAATTCGTCGGACATACGACAGCCCAGTTCCACTTCATGCTTGCGGCTTTCTGGCCAACGTCGGCGATCTGAATTTTGGAGTGCAGCAGCAGCACTGTTCCTTATACGGTCTGATAATAACCGGAATCCTAACATAGTGCACTCTATGGCTCATAGATACGTCCGTACTATCAACTTGAAATTTGGTATAAGTAGTCTATGATAACATTACTTCAGTTTTAAAGTTATTTAGAAAAGGAAAAATACGACCGCGGGCAGGATTCGAACCTGCGTCTTCTGGTTCCTGCCCGCGGTCGTATTTTTCCTTTTCTAAATAACTTTAAAATCTTAGCATGGAAAATGCCAAAAATATACAAAAAGATAGTACTTCAGTTTTTTTTAGAAGCTACTCGTTTATCATATACTTACGTATCAGTCGAGCTTCGAGAATGTCCTAACATCACAAGTCAGTCTAAAATGTGAGTAAAAATCAACACAGCTATTTTTATTTATTATCTAATATAAAAAAAAATGATTTCGAAATACCGAAATAATTTTTATTACAAAATAGTCTTGTTACTTTTAATCAATGTCAAAGCTTAATCTTCATTTTGAAATGCTTATTTCATTCAGAGCGTAGGTGCTTATTTATATTTTATAACAGCTGCTTACTGTCTGACAATCTAATATGTATATAAAATTAAGTTTGTATACATACAAACATACCTATTGAAATATTTAATAAAAAAAAACTACACTATATAAATTTCTTTAGAAAAATAAACGAATTACATAATGTACAAAATACAAATAAGGGAATCTAGATATAACTTAGCGTCTCCATGCGTTAAATTTAGTTTTGTTTATAGATCACCTAGGCTAGAAAATCGCAAAATAATATAATGATTTTCCGATTGTCAAATTGCATGACTAAAACACATGAATATTCCTATATTCACATTAGTTAATATTCGTATATTTTAGTAGTAGGTGTCGGTGAAATAGATTAATTAACGAGATGCGAGAAGTATCTTATAGGTAGACCTATTTCACGAGACAAGTGATGTTGCCTTAACAAGACGGAGTTAAAAATACAAATCGAACAGATAATAATTATTTATGGTTTGTTTGGGGTCCGACTAATATAATTTATATCGTTACCGCACGTTACACATTGTTAAATTTAACACCGTTTAATTAGACGCGAAACGCGACGACTATCTCGAAAACAGCCGTCTTAAAAAAATTTAAATAAGTACCACAAACTTATGTAAATTTCCTAATTTTATTATTTTATACATACTATGAAGCCATTGATCCCCACCCCTCCCCATCGTGGTTATATGATAATTATTTTAACCATTACTTTTTAAATGCCCAACGAAGTAGGTTTTCTTATAGTTCTATTAAATGTATAAAACATCAATGAAGTGGCGTAAATTAATAATCTAAAATTCTGCCAAAAATAGGTCACACAAAAGCATTAGTCACGTCGCAGTGTTAACTTAGTATACAGACAACGGTTACCTGACCCAAAACAAGCACAGCCTACGTCACTTCAATCCCACCACATACCACACACCACACAATGTCTTCTAAACAAACCTTCAGGGAGGAAACAGTGGTTCAAACATTTTACACGATTTAATCATGATTGTTAGCAAACGCATTTGTTCTGAATCACAACTGAACTGTTAAGTTTTTACTATCGTTGCTAGGCAACCGACATCCACTTTACTATGAGTCGCTATAATTAATTATTCAAAGGTACAGTAGAACGAAATATTACACGATCACAATAATATTTTATATTGATAGGGAATGAGTGTTATAACTACCTGATACGCAGCCTGTATGACCTCAAACATGTAGCTCTATAATTTAAAAAGACATTCGTATACAATTTTGTTTGGACATTTACGACTCCACTTTAAGACACGTAAATGGGTTGATGATGACGATCCAACCAGACACAAAATCCAGGTGTTTCTCACCTTATGATTTTAAACTCAAATCGTCCTTAGATAACCTTGTGTACAGTAAAAATATTGTAAGTATCTATTTATCTAAGTGAATCTGATCCTATAGTCAGAGGAAACAATCGGATACATAATCCGATGGATAATGACACCTTCGGACTTGCCCCCGCAGTCGACAGAAGTTTATCTATTACAACAATTGTACATTTTGAGGTATTTTACCTCAAAATTATAAATAAGGCTGGAAGTAAACTGCCCGAGCTGTTTATTATTCACGCATCATAGTTGTAAACTTGATTGTAGGCTAAGGCGAGTCTAAGCATAATCTTATACTCGGTAAATTATGCAATTATTTTACGAAAAGATGTAAAAAATATAGTCTTTCAGCACGGAAAGTTTCTGTTGATCGGTTATATTAATATTATTAATAAAGCTGGGTGCTTTATTAATAATATTATTCAATTTGCTTATAGCGTCGAGTTTTTAGTTGTGTCAGTACAATCTTCAATTTAGTGACAATTTGTTATTATACAAACAGTCGTGCTTTTTTTCTGCAGGGGTAAGCAGAAACTATATACCCCATTTACTACATATACACATTCTTGCATAGTTCTACACACGCGCCAGTTTCAATACTTGCAATTTACACACCTTTTGACGTTTTTGAATGAACCTACAAACGATAATTAGTACATAAAAGGGTAACAAACAAAAACAATTTAAGAAAGCCGACTTCAAGGTGGTAACAATAGGTTTAGCGTAAGGCGTACTCTATGGTATTTGGCTAAACGTGACACGATCGGTATGTAATGACCTAAGCGTGGATCACCTTGAAATGGAGGCGCCCGTGCACGTTCCACTGTACATCCTAACTCTCAACAGTATTAGTTCATAATATAATTAAATACGTATCGACTATATATATCTTGAAATGTTGATGTAGACTGTAGCGCAAGTGGTAAAAAATACATAAATAAATAATAATGTTTAATTCTGACGATTACTTTTAGATATTTTGATTTTGAAAGTATGTCTAATTTTGTATGCCGCTTGATGGTTGAATATGGTGATACTCTGTACCTATTCTTAAGAACTATGTCTACAATACCTATATGTCGCAAAATAAATTATTTGAATTTGAATTTGACATTTTGTTTTTTAATTGAATAATAAATTGAGAACACGAATTCAACTATACAGGGTATTCGCATTATTCGCTAAATAAGTTAAGTTATCTGGGCTTATAACAGCCACTTCTGAAAACAAGATTTACAAGTTCTCTGAAACTACCCTCAACTTTGACTTCAGATAACTAAGCATCGACCAAATCTGTGACCGCTATGCGGACACCCAAACTTTACTCTTACGTAGTGTTATGGAAAGTAATTAGCTGGTAAACCTGTAGTAATTATATTTGCAGCCTCAATCGTTATCTGTCATTGACGAACAACCCCGCGCGTTTTTATCGAACGAGGCCATGCGGCCATGGTTCGTCATCACCGACCGTGACTACACGAAAGAAAACCACCAATCGAAATCGTCTTGAGGCACCTATACAACTCTTATTGTTTTCCTCTCATTGGTATGCGACTAATGCCGCCATGAGTGTCTCAACCCGAGTCTCTATGTACATACACCTTACAATATCAAAAACGTCTGTCTCACTGAATATTCAACTCTATCGGTCAAAAAATAAGATTGTTAATTGTTCCCAAAACAAAAAAAATGCAATCGAGTTTAAAGGAAACAAAGTATTTCTGTTGTTCATATTGTATGAAGTACAAACAAAGGACTTAAACGACCTAATAGATGAGTACCTACGGCGCTTAAGTAATATTTTATGCATAGGATGCATGTGTTATCGATCCACGGTTTTCCCAAGACTGTGCATTTTATAGTAACTTACACGGTCTTTCCACCGCTATTATGATGGCACATTGATTTAAAATGCAATCAATACTTCGCTGTATGGTAATACGAGTTTGAATTAATAATGAGAGAAATGTGTTGGTAGCGAAACCTTGGTGATACCTAGATACCACATTACACTAGAAAACTGAATGACACAAAGAAATTTAATATTGCGAGTATTTAACAAGAAATTATGTTACTTATTGTACATGCAAGCTAAAACTATTTCTTATTATTTAAGCAGTTACTCTACGGTAAACAAAAATAAAGCCTATAACAAATTGAAAGCACCAATATGACATCGTTTAAACGAGGATGGGGCCGGATATGATTGGGACATACTGTTCTGGCCCGGATATTACTTGGAGCTGTCTCAAATAGTGTTCGCTGTTTGCTCACCTGCCGGGATAATCGGGTTTTCACAGGGCTTTTAAATGAAACTGCATTCACGTCACTATTTATTAAAGCTACGTTCAGAGAAATGTTAAACGGATGCCATAATAATTTAACAACTTTTACAATTAAATGCACTCAGCTCAGATACCGGTGTGCAAGTATTTGCTCATTTTAGGGTCTGAATCCACAGGCCTGACAGATCTTCTCGAAGGCGTGTAAAGCCTGCCAACCCACAATGGGCCAGCGTAGGGACTATGACCCTCCCTTATGAACGACCATCCTAACCAAGCAGAGCGACAATGCCAAAAACAAACAAATAACTACGACGTAGAGATTGCTACTGGTTTTTCTAAGCTTGTGAAGCGAATGAGGCAAGACCGCATTTTTGACCCCTGATTAATTTATATTTTCATATTTTTTCATATTTTATTTATTGCATGGCATAACGTATAATACAGGTGGTAAATACAATAAAAAGAAAAAATTACAGACCCTGTAGAGCGCAGCAAAGAAATGTTTAAATTAATAATTTTGGAGAGTTAATATTATGTAATAAATTAGAGAGAAGACAAGTTCTTGATATTTTATATGTAATATATATATAATAAAAATTAGCTTTAGAACTTTTATTTAGAACTGCCCAATCGCCAATTACCCTTGTACAGAAATTTTATAGGCATTACTTTTTAAGACTTCAAAGTAAATTTATTAAGGCTGCAGCCAATAAATACTGCATCCCCTTTAAGTTGAAAAGCTGCGACGCGAGTATCTGACGCTCACTTACAGTAGAACGTTTGATATTTTATTTATGTCGGATACTCAACAACATCGACAACAAAGTGTCGCAGAATATCTCGAAAGCGTTGCTGTTTATAAACAAAAAAGTTTGCTTTTCTTACTTTAAAAAAAACCGCTAGTGTTTTCTACAAGTGATTTTGCAATCAGAAATGTCATATTATTCTAAACACAATTTTTCTTTTTTTTTTTTATTGTTAATAAGATAGATCCCGCACTAGGGAACAAGTACGGTGCGGCGGGGGACTTAACAAACATACAAATTAACTATTTTTCGGGTAGGAATATAACCGCTACGCCAAACATACAGTATAAGCTACTTGTATTTTTTTAAAGGCTTCGAAATACTTGTCAGGTACGACAATCGAAGTCACACGGGCAGTAAATTCATAGAAAATACTACAATAGTTAACCCCTACTTTACACATTATTGAGGTAATCTGTATTGAAACACAAACCTTGTTTATATACCAACTATACCAAATTCTAATATACAATTCTAATAAATATAAACAAACTAAAGAGTTTAACTACTAAGGGCTTCTTCACACTCAGATGGTGGTCAGATAGTGTGGTGTTAAACGTCCAACCTCATGACGTCCAGCAATTACCTACCTACGTCATATCCTTTTGATTGAAAAATCAATATTCTGACAATATTAACTTCTATGAATTTAAAAATAATAATATAACTAACCTGGAAATAATATTTATATAATATGAAAATATATATAATAATTTAATACTTTATAAAAATATAACAAAAATCAATATTATTTATTTAAAAATAATAAAAATATACAATTACTTATAAAACATGAAAATTGATTAAAAATATGCTAGGTAATTATATAGTTTTGTATTTCACATACTTAATTGTATATTATTTTATTTAAAAATATAAATAATTAGTTAAATAAAATTATATTTAAAAAATTATTACTTATAAATAGTTATAATAATATATTATGTATTTAATAAGTAATAATAAAAAGATGTAATTAATTTAAATATATGAAAATTAATTAAAATATATATAATGTAATAATTCTTTATGAGAAAATAAAGTTCTTAAACCATATAATTTAATATCTTGGTTGGTTGGTTCAAGGTCATTTTGAAAATCCGGGACGTAAGGATGGCTGAAAGCCATAACATTAAGTATTTTTATTCTAGATACCTATGTATATTATATATAAGTACGTACCTTTTCAAGTTCCACGTATCCGGATAAGCAATGACCAAACAAATAATAAATTAGTCATTTATATTAAGGTTAATTATAATAATATTAATTATCATCGGATCTCAAGTCTCAGCGAAAACAAAATGTAAAAGAAATCTCAGTAAGCGGAAATCACTGATAAGGCAGAAAAATCATAATCATATAAGTAGCAAGTTTACTTCATTGAGTCATAAGTGATATCACTGTCTGCGTCAGTATTTTATTATAAGAGTACGAGTACATACCCATGAGAAGAATCTTCGCGCGCCCCTTGGCCTTCTTCCGGTACTTGTGCGTCTTCCAGAAATGCAACATCATTGTATTGTAACTTTGTGAAATCAAAAATTTTACTAAAAGCCAATATTTATTTAAATTATTTATTCTAAACAATTCTTAAATTAAATTGATAATCAAATTATTTTTTCAAATAATTTAAGAACTTAAGAACTTTCTTTTTTTTTTTCAATATTACAAGTTTTTAATTTATTGTGTAACTGACGTCCGTCCGCCACGCTATGTGCTGCATTTCTTGTTCGGCACTAGAATGACGTTGCCCGGATACCAAGCAAGTAACAATAAGTGTGGATATTCTATAGAATCGATACATGCACTAAGTAACTATCAATGATGGGCCGACCTAAATCCTCTTCATTTAATATGCAATATATTTTTGCTGTATTTAGTAGATACTCCGCTAACTGCTTTGTAGGGTGAAATATTTTACAGCATGATTAGTAATGGTTTTTATTTACTTACTTTGCTTCAAAAAAAATGTGTAAATTTTAACAATGACTTTGATAAGAGACATCAATAATCATCTAAAATCTGTCACTATGATTTTAATAAGGGACACGTCAAAGGGATATTTGATAGGTACAACGAGAGGATGCAGCACGCAGCCTAATTTCTAAGGCAGGCAAAATATAACGCATTGATTTGTTTGTTGTAAATTCTTGACAAATGGGTTTAAAAACTATCAATATTGCATACAAAAATGACATATCAATTAGCAAAAACACTTGTTAATGAATCGTTAAATTTGTCCGTAATCATAATTACCTACATTTCCTTGAAATTACGACGAAATGCATCAACAAAGTTAATAGGTTATATTATTTATAAGCTTAGTTATTATATATATAAATTTATATATAAATAATAGAGTATATATAAATTTTAATTAAATATTTTAAATTATTAGAATTATTGCTCAAAACGATAAAATTGTAACTTCTCACATTGCACCATGGCTTCATTGTTCCCGTGGTTGTAGGAGGGAATGCCAACTGTTAAGTTCCCAGGGCAATCGTACGATGGGTTTTTCTGTCAGGAAATTCCATTCCATTATAAATAAAATTTCTCGGTAATGACAGTACCTATGTAGAGACAGAGAAGTACCTATCCCCGAAGCTAACACTAAAGTTATGTATACGAACGTTGCGTTACACTACAGAAGTATACCTATGTTTAAATGTCTGCCTTCCATTTTGGTTTATTTGTGATTCTATACTGGCACTCATAAAACTTCCCACATTTGTCATAATCCAACCAGACTTGTCAGGCTCATGAGACTTGTCAAAGATATTAAACATACTGAAGGATCCTGATCCCCTAGTATCTTATTTTTAAGATTTGAGAAAGAACCGTACGGGGATTGATTACGTTAGGAAAAAATAACCTTTGTGTATGTAAGATAGACACAGTCGTATTGTACAAATTAAAGTTCTCCATAAAAAATAACAAACAAAACAATAGGAATAAAATTGTCTAATTGTTATAATTAATATGACATGTAAACAAACTAATTTATTTTAAAAACCCTTGCATGTCTACGAAATAATGTACCTAAACTCTAACATTTCACAAATTATCTAGGTACAATTATAATATAATAATATAATATAATTATTAATTATATAATTAATTTTCTCAGAAAAATCTTTAAGTAGAAATATCATAATTAAATTAATAAATGAAGACTTAGATTCTCTGTTTCGGTGTTTCTTCTCAGAGGTCGTCAGCTAGGAAATGCCGGAGCTTAAAAAAAATTAAAAAATTGACTTGTAAAAGTGTCATTAAAAGATCTATTTACAGAAATAAATATCATTTATCATGTAATGGGTTCCCTTCAATTACTAATGTCAGTAGATAAGCTTTTTGCCTCTTTCATCTAATGGGTGCGGTTGCTAACCGTGAGCTGCTAGGTTCGATTCCCATCCAGTTATCTATTTTGAAATGCATATATGTATTATAAAATCATCATAACAGTTCTTGTTTCAGAATATCGAAGTCAAAATAAGATTTTCACATTTTTTTTTTCTCGAGTTGTCTGTTGCCTTTTGGGAGCGTCTATTTATATATACTTGATCTTACTTTGGGTAACCAGTTGCTGCATATGACTGTAAGGTAGCACTCGCGTATAAGGAAACACAGGTAATTATAGAGTAAGAATTAGCACTCAAAGCGAATGTATTACCGAGCGGAAAATGTGTATCTTACGTAGCTTTACCTACCGACTTTAACTCGAACTAGTTTAAACTTTTAAAGACTAGAGAGCAAAGATGAATGCTGGTTAAACGGCTAGGCTTAGTTTTATAAAGTACGTGTGGTAGGTATTCAAAAGCAAAACTGGAATTATAACTGGAACAATTTGTAGACACAATATATGACAATAAATGCCCCTCTGGAGGATTAAAATTTTTTAATGAAATAAATACGCTAACATTACTTAAAATTTACAGATTTGATTTTTAAGGATCTTTTTGATGCTTTAAAGCATAAAAGAGATCCTTAAGTAGGTACGTATACCTACCTATGGTATTCCTACGCAATAAACCGTATACAGAAGTAACTTTACTCGGAACCATATTACAGAACTGATGAACCTAGTTCCGAGTTAGAAAATTGACAATGTTAAATTCGTGCAAAGCCAACTGTGGCTAGGGGACTGGTAAGCAACGTAACGCTCTTATTAAGGGAGCTAAGCAGATAAACTGTTAATGCCTTCGTAGTCTGCTCTAAGTGATTAGTTTAAAATGAATGCCCCTAGCCCAGTCTCGTCCTCGATACTAACAGTAGGATTGAAACTAACATCTAGATACAGAGAGATTATATTATTAGTGAGGTCATTCCAGCACGTTTAATACCCTGATCGATCTGATCCGGATTAATCCGTGAATATAAAAGCGGATATTTTATCTCCTCTTATTTATATTTTCTTTTATTGCTTTTACTCAATTTCAGAATATTTAGAAAATAAATTACCATCACATTAAATAAAAATTATAGGTTGATACTTATACAATTAAAATACGTATTATACTCTCTATACCTAATGTAGTTTAATAAAGAACACTAAATATATTTTGGTATATTATTTTAAAATGTAGAAGTAATCATTACAGTAGGTACTATAAAACTATTTCTTTAAAATCTACAACTCAATTATTATATACATTATGGTACAAAAATATGGGTAAAACAGTTTTACCCATATTTTTGTACCATATATTTGTAAAAAGTTATTTCTGTATGAAAAATAATTATATAAATGAAACTACTAACTAAATATTGTTCAACGTAATTTTAATTACAGTTTAATTATTTTATAAATAAAGTTAATTATAACCTAAGTATATATTTTAATCAATTAAAGGTATGTATTACCTATTATGTATCTACATGAGGTGATAGGATAGATATACCCTTACTGGGTTTCATGTTGAACCTTACTATATTGTTATGAATGTGACACCTATGTAACTCATGAATGCAATAAAAACTTGAACTATCCCAACTACTTAATTATACTTTTTAGAAAACGATAATAAACTACAAATAGTGGTGTATCTTCGGAGTCAATGATCGGATACAAACTAAAGTATGGGACCCTCAACCAACTACAACGCTGAAGCCACCCAGAATTCTAAGATGGGCCTATAAAAGCCAAAACATGGAGCCAAGCCAAACAAAAAATAATCCTAGGCACTGCAATTAATTTCAAAATCCGTTTACAAAAATAGGTAGGTAACTCAGTTATGCGCACAGCTTAGATGTATTAAGTGAAATACAGAATGTTGGAACTTCCCCTTTTTGAAGTACGTAGGTTGTATCTGGATTCTTCAAGTTAGCGACTTTGAGATAGCTCGTGAAGAGACATCACGAAACGAGCATTCTCACAGAGTTCATAACTTTTCCCCATACAAAACTGCACACAGAAGTGAAAAAGTCTCTGTCAGCTTAACGGGGTGTAGATAATTTAATTTTCGAGGAATTTTACGTACCGTACATAGATACGTACCTACTTACTTAGGTACAATTGATTATATGAATGGCGTGATTGACGAGTCGCTAAAATATCTGCTGAAGTTTAATATTCTAAAATCACGTGTTAGCGGTTGTTACGTAGTTATACCTACCTGAAATATCGGTGAAATATCGAATTCTTATTACCTTTACTAGCAAATTCGCAAAGCACTTCCTACAAACCAATAATATATATATATAACAAATACCTACTTGATGTAACTACCTATATTATAGCCTGCTGCAGCCACCTTATGTAGTAGGTACCTAGGTAACTACCTGTGAGAAAATGTATAATGCACTTTAAGAGTAATATAAAGTTAATATCTCACCTTACAAAACTGCCGACATTATGCCTCGTACCAAACCAATCACAAAAACTGAGTTAAACTTTCTAAATTGAAAAATGGAAACGCTGTTCGAAGCCTTCACAGGCTCGGCGGCCAATGGCGGAGGTGGGTGACGGAATGCGACTCTTGCGCAGGTAGAGCCGTGAGTGTTTGTTAACCTGTCTCTGTGTGTGTGTATGTAATTACAGTGTAGCGATATACTGTTGGTAATGTGCGTGACGTAGCGAAACATTAAACTCTGACGTTTTATAAAACTTCCCAGTTGCATGCTCAGCTCCCAGCGCGCTGTGAAGCTGAAATGCTATGCATTTTTTTGTAAATAGATAACAGGTAGGCGTATTGTAAGCTATGTATGTACCTATGTGAATATTTCATGTGGATTTTTATTGAATACAATTACTTATTTATGTATCTATCAACTCAACTTGTATTGCAGCAGTGAATTGAACTTTCAATAGGCTTTCTTTCTTGAATAGTTCACGATATCTATAATTTCCTCTAAATAAGGGGCTAATGTCGCTGACAAATAATGTTGTAAGTATTTGAGCTCTGGAAATTAATACGTTCAGTTTCAGCAAAGACTTGGTGCATACGTTAGCTAATAATTGTGACCCATCGGATTGCACTCGCCTAGATTCGATGCCGGACCCTATTATCATTATA
Source organism: Acronicta alni (assembly GCA_964056405.1). NCBI lineage: Eukaryota > Metazoa > Arthropoda > Insecta > Lepidoptera > Noctuidae > Acronicta > Acronicta alni. The sequence goes on from OZ043913.1 coordinate 11,686,818, forward strand.
AAAAACAGGAATTTAAAAAAACAAATTACAAATATTATAAAGAGGTAAAGATTGAGGTTGTAGGGGCTAATCTCTGGATCTAATGAACCGATTTTGAAAAATCTATTACCAATAGAAAGCCACATTATTTGAGAGAGTCATAGGCTATAATATTTATGTATTATATATGCATGTTATTAGGTAGTATATTGCACCCGTACGAAGCCGGGGCGGGTCGCTAGTATAATATAAAATACAGTGCAATTCCGCATCTATAGGTAAGGTTTTCACTTATGAATATCTTGGAAAAATAAATAATATTTAAACCGTAATGTAGAACTTGCCACTACCCTGTCAAAACTAAGGTTTAAATGTTTATTGAAGTTTCACTAAACATTGGATCTAAGTCTGTTGAACATCTCAAATAATAATAATATTTATTTTTTTAAATCGATCTTCTAAAGCCACTTAGGTATAAGTCAATGTTTTGATTTTTAATGCTGGATGGATCCGGCAATTACTAACTAATTGCCTTTTTGAAGAAAGAGCTACAGCGGCTTTCAATAGACCAGTCCGAGCCAAACGCACGCATTTATCGGTCATTACATTGTGGTACCTCGACCATAATTATTTTAGGGAGCTCACAACCCCTCACGCGACGATATCAGATCGGTGGACCATTTGCGTTCGCTTAAAAAAAAATTAGACACCGGATTAGCAAGCTGAAATGACAGTGGGCTGGCCATATCTGCAGAAGAACCAACAACCGCTGGGGTAAACGTGTTCTCGAGTGGAGACTGCGACTCGGCAAACGTAGTGTAGGACGCCCTCCGGCATGATGGAGTGATGATTTGCAAAAGGCAGAAGCCGAGGACAGGGTGAAATGGCGCACATTAGGGGAGGCCTACGTCCAGCTGTGGACTGTGGACTAATATAGGCTGATGATGATGGTGACCCCGACGTGATATCACATATTTCCACACATTTTAAAAGCCTCATTAACTATAACGGCTCAATTATACACATTTTCATCATCTACCTATATCATTATATAATTTCTTACTGTTTAGAAACCTTTGAGACAGTTTCTGTTTAACACTGGACTTAAATTACCTATTTAAAAAAATATTAAGACTTAGGACCCTCCTACCGACCGACCTATTTGGCAGTGAAAGACAGTGGAGACTCTCTCTCATTTCTTAAAAAAAGTCACATCAAGAAACTAGTAGATATGTACGTAGCTACAGACGCCAGCAGGTCAAGCTATCCAAAACTGTCCAACTTGTCTTTATTATTTTGTATCAAAGTTGAAAATCTATCAAAGAAATTTGACAGATTGGGGTAGCTTATGCTGTCCTCTGTACTTAGTAGTTTGTTAGTACACCACAGAATCTACGCTTACTCATGGCGAGCAGCATAGCCTGAGAATGGTCTCTGGAGCAAACGGCTGATGATGGCATTGTCCAATCTCCCTCATTCCCCACATGGTTTACCATTAGTACTTTTTTTTAATATGATTAAAGTAAGTAAATATTTAAAATTAATCGAACAAAACCAAAATGAGCTAAACTAATAGCTTTAAGTACATAACTTTGTAAAATAATTACAACGAAGAATGTAATATAACTTCAAAACGATCAATAACTACCTAAGTACGTGGTTTGTAAATTTTTAATAAGCATAAGCTGTACCCTTAGTGCTGCGAGCTAAAAATAGCGCCCTCTATGTCAGCTGGCTTGATTCACACGCGTGACCTCATTCATCGTCCAAACAAAACGTCTGCATTACCTGCAACCTGAAGTTAACAACACATTATAGCATCAGTCCACTAGATATCGCTGCATTGCACGTCACGGTCCGACACACACCCTTTATGATTAGCCCGCCATCTATCGGCCGTAATACGGAAATGTATTTACACTTGGCGCTCCGAATAATTAGCTAAAGGAACGATTAACCATAGACTAATATATAACGATTAACTCTCTGATCCCATGAAACTAATCACCATAAATAGAGGCAATAAACAACAATCGGTTAAAAAGTTGTAAACATTTTAATTTTATGCTAGTCAGAGCGCACTTTACAAAAAAGGTGACATGTTCCGCGCACCATACAAATTCTTAACTTTATGTACCTATCTACTCGTACTTGCGGGAAACGGAAGAAGCATCCCCACAAATCTTGAGGACTAATGAAGCAGTTATGCCCATTAAAGAACATCATCAATCTGCCTATTTAGCCTAGTATGGTCACTAACGCGACTGCTACGCTAGTTTCCTGGGTTCGATTCCCAGGTCAAGCAGTGTTATTAGGTTTTTCTATGAAATTCTCAGAAGCAGCTCGGAGTTTGGATATGTGCCCGATTTTCTGTAAGGCGGAGGTACTTCCCCAGTCGGGCAGCTCCACTTGAGTGGATTCCCACTATGCCCTACCTCTCTTAAAAAATATATTTATAGGTAATAACAAAGTAAAATAATTTCGAATCAGTAGACCTAATAACAGAAAGACGAATGACTTACGACATTCATAATTAATGAGTCCTGTCATGATGACTGTTAGGTATGTAAGAGCTAATTAATAAAAGAGACGTCATATTCACTTTCCAATCATTTATTTCACAGAAATATAATTATTATTAGTGATTCAAAGTTTACATTTTACATCCGTTTTCATTAAACTTACAAACAAAAAGAAACAAAGAAATCGAATCGTAGATATTTATCATAATCGTTTTTTTTTTGTTTTTTGCGTGTTGCCCCACCCTAGGAGATTTTCCTTTATCGTGGGAACGCTTACAATGACATATTCTTATAAAGATACCTAATCTCGAAACAAGTACCTGTAGGTCATACAAGCATTTGTTCCGTGCTGGAATGGAACCAGCAATCTTCACCTCCTCGATTCGATCTTTGATAGTAATATCGCTAGAAGATTCTATTGGTGGACGCTACTTTACTTGATTGATCATTTTACTAAGAACTAATACGGCTTTTAAAACTAGCGACATAAACTCAGATTTAACTAACAAGAACTGCTATACTGAGTTCAACAAATTACTTTAATTATCTATTAAAAGTTTTAGACATATAGTAATATATCTTTTTAACTGACTTAAGTATTAATATGTTTATAAAAAAAACACGTAACATATAACATAACGAATAATCCTTTTATAGATCCTAGTAATCATTAGAATTATTTTAATATAACTTTTCAGTGAATTAAATGAATATTTAGAAATAATAGAAAAAACCCGTAACATGGATAATCCTTTTATAGTAATAGTAATCAATAGAATTATATTAATATATCTTTTCAGCGGATAAATGAATATTTATAAATAATAGAAATAACATTTAACATGTATAATCCTTATAGTAATAGTAATCAATATATCTTTAATATATCTTTTCAACGAATTAATGAATATTTAGAAATAATAGAACTAACACGTAACATGTATAATCCTTATATAGTAATAGTAATCAATAGAATTATATTAATATATCTTTTCAACGAATTAATGAATATTTAGAAATAATAGAAATAACACGTAACACGGATAATCCTTTTATAGTAATAGTAATCAATAGAATTATATTAATATAATTATCTTTTCAGCGAATCAATGAATAGTTAGAAATAATAGAAATAACACGTAACATGAATAATCCTTATATGGTAATAATAATCAATAGAATTTTATTAATACCTATATCTTTTCAACTGATATTATTAAGAAATTATTTAAAAAAAATGAATAATCCTTTCATAGCAATAGTAATTACAACATTTATATTACCATTTACTGTAATTAATATAATTGGTCCTTAAAAATTAAATGACTCAATCTAAACTAAACACCTCTGTAATCTTAATTATTGTAATAATTAGTGCGCACACAAATTTACACACATAAGAGTAATATTACATTTCTTTTTTGATAAACACTTAAAACTAAATCCATTCAACCTACATTGTCAAAATGTTTTATCTGATTTGATTTTTGACATTAATTACTTACCTACTTACTTACAAATACTAGATAATATCCAGTCATCTATTATTTGATACTGAATAATTTTTTATATAACCCTGTCGGCACACCTTGCCCAAGTCATCCATAAGCGAAAAAAAAAACAGAATTATTTCAATTTAAAGTTAATCATAGGTACTCAAAACTTTCAAATGATATATTTTTCTTGAAACCTGTAAATGTATATCTATTAAATTTAAGGCACCTGTTACAAAGTATGAACTAATAAATAGTTTTCAATTTGAGCATTAACATCCTCTGAGTAAGAAAATATATAAATATCTGTTCTAATCGTTGCAGGACAGGTGAGTTTACTTGGGATATCTTCAAACAGTCCATATTAAATCTATCTTAAAAAAATATAATCACTCGATAACGCGGAAATCTCTAATTAATGTTATCTGTGGCATACCCTTTCATCACACTAAGACGAATCTATCCTTATCCTATTTAGAAGTACAGATAAATGAAAATGGCAATGGCACGACCTTAAAACAATGTCTTGCGTAATCGAGTAAATGCAAATCTTTGCGCGTGTTTGTTAAACACACAATTAAATTATACTAAATTTAAAGGATTTTATGTTGATCACTTTATACCCTTAACCCTGCACTTCGATACTTAATTGAACCCCTTTGGAGTGAGCCCCATGGTAGAATAATATCAAGTATGGTCTTCCGGTGACAGCTGGGTCACGTGAATAATTCGCGGTGACGTCATCGACAGTCGGACCTTTGTTAAGTTGTCACGTTGTGTAACTAAATTACCTGAGCAAAATGCATTTTGTCACTTGCCTCTATAATGAATCAGTGTATACAGTATACTTTTTAAACTAAATTGATGAAAAACACGAGTTAAAAACAGGTATATATCCATTTTATACTAACTGGCCCGGCAGACGTTGTCCTGCAACCCGGGTCTAATTGTGAATCTAAACCATCAAGACCACCCACTCAAAGACAAAATTTCTGTGTTTCAGCGAGACTAACAAACGAACTACTAATAGATATCTTGAACTACATAATTGTATTGAAGATGTCAAGCAACGGCAACATTGACACACAACAGATCGTGGCATTCGTGACGTTACGTCGAACCAACGTAGGAAGACAATACCTGGCGTAAGCTTATTAATTTACCATGGCAGAATGTTGAAGGTACCAGTATCACACACAGAAAACGAAACAAACAGCACCATTCCTGTCACTATTTGTCTGTGTATTTATCACAGATGTAAATAGGATCAGTTTTAAAGTTTTTCAATGTCAAACTAACCCACATTTACATAAAATATAAACAAAATTAAAAGTCCTACAAAAAACTAAACATCTATTACCATTATATTCATTGAACTAAAGTTTGATGCGTTTTAAATATTTGAACACACACATTCATTTAATTTTAAATCGGGTATACAAATTACAGTGAGATCTTTTATTTAATATTTAGAAATCACGGTCTGCAAAATCGATACCAATAGAATAGGTCATTGTTAATTGTCCATAAATTGTGCAATATTGGTAGCACATTCACAAACAAGCGTGACGTTTACAGTGCGACTAGACCTTAATGTGTAGATCTCACGAGTTGTCTTACAACGTCGAGAAGCTAGACCCGTCGCCGTTACCGTCTGCATTCTCTTCGGGCGAGGGCATTGGTGCATCCTCTTCATAAATCATCACTAATTTGCTATACTCCCGCTTCCTACGTGGATTCTAAAATATAAAATAAAAATTGAAAAATTCAATAAAATTACATTACAAACGAATACAGCATTGGCCTTGGCCCATAAGATATGTCTACGTCGTACGTTTTTAAATGATAAAATAATATTAATATAAATTTTCTAAATCAGTAAGTGTTACCTTCGAGACATTGCTAACGGTATCTTCACTGGAACTACTGGAACTGGTAATACCTTCTTCAAGAGTTAGCCTTGCAGCTACACCTTCAAGTTGAAGATCCAAGTACAACTGGCCTAACTGCTCGTTGACCAACGACGGCTGAAAATGATTAATTCATCAAAGAACAATAATTACGACGTTTTTTTTAATAATTTCTTTTTAAAAAACGTTGCCCCACACTAGGATTTCCTACTGTGTCGTGGGAATGTTTACAAACTCAAACTTTCACATACACAAACACGGAAAAACTATTTGTAGTGGCGCAGCAGTCGATCGCTCATCTGCTACGCCAAACGTGTAGTAATTGTTTTTCTATTGTGTCTGCTAATTGTGTTTTGGTTGGTAGCAGGAGGAAACATCACAAAAAGTAATAGATAATTACATAGCCAAACAAAACTATTCCACTTATTCATCCGTGATTCATTGTTTAAAAAATATACATCATGACCAACCTGTTCCAGTGTCTTCATTTTCAGTTTGTCAGCGGCTAAAACTTCATCCACAGACTTGGTAAGAATTTGGTACTTGTAGGTAAGCTCAGATGTCACACACACCTAAAACATATAAATTGAATATTATAAAAACATGAACCCCTTTCGGCAGTCGGGTAAATAACTGACAGACGATGCCTCAAGCAAGTATTGCTTTCTTATGAACGGTAACTCTGAATGTTATAGAACACTCAGGTGTTCTATCGCCATATTGAGATCAAGATGTCGGCATCTTGACAAAATGGCGGGTGTATCATAATTTCGCAATAATTTATATCCTAAAAAGGTACAGTTTTTTTAGAGCTAGTTACAAAATAGTGAATTATAGGTTTATGGTACACCTGCCATTTTGACTCTCACGATTGCCACCTATCGCATAAAAAAAAAAAAAAAAAAAACGAAAAAAAGTCGCTTTCCGATGTTTAAACTACCCGTGGAATTTGATACGGTTTTCATGCATGTTATTATTACATTGCACCCGTGCGAAGCAGGGGCAGGTCGCTAGTTTCACTGTACCCTTTGGTGTACTTATAATAAATAATACTCTATCTATTTATATCTAATTGAATTAATACGCTTTTAAACATACCTGCTCCATCCATGGAGCCTCCATCTTCCTCTTAGCCATCTTTTTCTCTGGCTGGAGTGCTTCGCGGGGCGGTGCGGGGTTTAATGGACTCTGAAACGATAGTACTTTTTTTATTGTTTAAGTGAAACAAAAGTAAGTGCAATAAAGAATAATTATTAATTTTAAAACTATAAAAACATGTTTAATCAAATAATCAGCTGCACATACTATACCCACAAGTCTCAATATTTTCATTAACGAAACGTGTATATGACTCATCATCAATCATTAACTTCAGTCAAGGTACATAAGACTGTGTTAATTTCAAGTTCAAGATATTTATAACATATGTCAACGAAAGGTATTTATACTGGAAATTTCAAATGTTAATATTAAAGTACCAATAGTAGTAGTAGTTTAATGATGAATTGATGATTACCTCATGTCGCTTATCCTTGCCGTTCTTGGCATCACCGCTGTCCTCGGCGCTACCGGACTCAGTCTTAAAGAAAGAAGAATAGAAGGACGAGTAACTAGATTCGCCATCCGTCTTGTCAGGAGTTTCCTCACTATTGCTCTGGCGGTTCAATTTTTTAACGCGAGTTTCTGTTGGGGGCGGAGTATTCGGAACGGCCTCTGTGCTCTGAAAGCAAAGACGAGGAACGGATATTATATTTATGTTCGATGTTCAATCAAAATGACGCCATACTATTGACGATAATATAACATTCAAAATAGCTTGATTTCAAGATAAAAAAATAAAAGCAGTATACCTATAAATTATTAAAAAAACGTGTACCTATAATAAAATTATTCTCATCAATGCCAGTTTTCTTATTGAGATACAAAAAGAAACAAACTGAGGAAACAGACCACAGGTTTGTCGAAAAACTGTCTATACTCACTATTCAACCTTAAGTTAACACACTTTCGATAAGTTTGTTGTGTATGTTATGGTAATTTAATGAAACAGAAATAAATTAAAGCCATCTTAATTTTTCAAATATGAGCCACAAATGTAAATAACCTTAAGACTTAAACTGTTTGAAGATCTGATGTAAGTCGATTCTATGGTACACCTCTCGTTGCCACTCTGACTATTGTTGGCTCCGGACTCCTATAAAACCATTTAAAAAGTGCAAAAGAAAACTAATCTGAGACTAACAACAACAACAACAAAGTTTATTACTATTGGTCAAAATTAATATAAAATATTGATCAAAGCATAGCAATTCATGAAAAGATGAACAATTGATGAAATAGTGGATTTAAAAATCATAATGTGCTTTTATTTTGATCTCTTCAGCAACAAAAACAAAAGCCATGAAAATAAACGATTGAAGTAATAATGGAGCATCTGCAGAGTACAGTTGAAATATTTTAGTCTATGATGTTATTGCATACCCGGTCTAATGCATTCATTGATGTGTTACTATCTGCGCGTTCTTGGTCTGTTTTTGCAGATTTCCCTTGAGATTCTGGTCGTTTCTTGTCGCGCCACACACTGCCTTGAGACTTGCCTGGCCTCAATGACAAACTGGGCTTACAAGCCTGTGCAGGTTTCAATAACGGTGAATTTTACTCGCCTTCGACAGCGAATGTATTTAATATCCAAGCTTATCTTAACTTGGCCTTTAAAAGCTTGTTATATGTCACATACCAGGCTAACGTACTTTAGCCTGGTATGTGACATCGACATTTAACGTATCGGTGACGCTTCGAATAAAATCGAAGAGGACCTTGAGAATCACACAAATTTACTTGGGAATCACACAAATCTATATTTTGTTCACTTATATAAAGGTATAAAACCATCAAATAAGACTAATTCATTATGTTGTCCATTCTAAATCTGCATAGTAATAAAATTGTCCTAATAGTCAAGGAAAATGTTTCAAAAAGTGACGTACCTCTTCATAATTACGGCTGGTCAAACCTAGAGGGTTCATCGTGTTAGTGTATTGAGCCGCCATCTGCGATTGTTGCATAGAGTACGACACTTGCGGCGTGTACATGAAGGGAGACCCATACATTGGCTGACCGTACATCATCACTGAAAGTAGAAACAATAAAATTATATGGAAGTCATCTCTGACAGTACATATACCTGATATTGACTTTGGGTGTCTGTTGAGATCCGACCGGATTTGTTTCACGGAATTAACAGGACATAATGGACATTTTATTCGGTTTGAAAGTATACAATATTTTATGTTAGTGCTGTTCACAGACTATATATGTTTACCCAATTCCATGCAAATCTGTAATGCCGTTTCAGAATATAAATGTACATAACTGAGTCGTCGTAACTCACCTGTTAATTAAACTAAGTTAACAACCGATTATTCCCGAATCATTGTCCCGGGATTTGTAAGAAATCCAGCATTTTTACGGGATTCTAAGTACTCTGCTATATTGTAATGCTGTACCTAATTTAATTGAAATCCCAGTAGTTTTTCTATGTCTGCTTTCCGAGATTCCCGGGTGAATCCCGTATTTTTCAGGATAAAAAATTAGCCTTTAGGTTATTTCCGGTCACATACTATTTGTGTACCAAATTTTATGCTAATCAGTTCGCCGTAATATGTAGTATGATTTGCATAATTTATTTGCATTAGGATTGGCATAATTAACATTTCTTCTTGGCTTGCCTATAATTAGGTACCACCTCCGAGTGGCTGATTGTCTCTAAAAAAATTACTTACTTGTAGGCGCTTGGAACTGCTGGTTGCTAGTAGAAGTTTGGTCAGCCGAACTTGTAGCCATTGGCTGCATGGTTGGTGCTGGTGCGTAATACATCGGGAACATACCTGTAAAATAATTAGTACCTTCTTAATACTTTTTACTTTGGGAGTGTTGTGTAAACAGTATTGGTTAGTTTTTATTTTAATAAATATATTTTTAATTTTAAAATAGCTTCAGGAATTCATGGAGAACTCACAAAAGCATAACAATTGTATTTCTGAATAAAAATATCAAAATTTACGTTTACAGATTGGCAACAAAAATATCTATAATTTTTTGTTGTATTACTTGGTTAAGTTACCTGGCATTGCCGGCATAGCTTGTACTGGGCTCATGATGGACATCTGTTGAGGAATGCCCACGCCTAGGAAGAAGGTGTTCATACTGTTGACTGGAGTGGTTCCCCATTGGTTAGCGGCTAAATTTTGTTAAATTAAATAAAAATTAATTTTACGTTACATGCGATACAAAGAAATTTAAGAGCATATGACTGTAAGTTATAGAAAGGAGCCTGATCCTTGATCTGTTTACCTAATTAATTAATTTATTGCATTGTTAAGTAGTTAATTAGTAGTCAACTAACCGACAGTGGTGGTAATGGTGGACGAGGGTTGCGCGACTGTGGCGCTGGTCGACAGGGTGCGCTGTTTGCGGCGAGACTGGCGAGGCGACGGGCAGTGGTGCTTGATAGCACCAGCATCAGACTCCTTCTGCTTCAACGCGCGCTTTACACCATGCTGCTGTACAAATCATATAACATATACGTCACACACCATTATAATCTTTATAACAACTATATTCCAATACAAATGTGTGTTGCATTCTTATAATTATTACAAAAATAAATAGTGACAGTTCTATGGAATTTTAAATACAATAAAATAAAAGGATATACAGTCGTGGTCAACTAATTAGGGACATTCAAGATAGTGAAGGGCTATAACCGGTTATGTACATATAAATATAAAACCCTATTGATTTCTCAGCACCTATTATTTGCATAATGTGATCCGATTATTATGCTATAAATGGCTGTAAACAAAAGATTAAATAAATAGAAAAAGTATTTAATATCAAAGATTAAACATGTATCAAATATTAAGGTACAATTCTGTAGTGGACATTTAATTAAGGACAGTAAAGTATAATGAAAAATACAGTTAAACAAAACTTATAATCTGCAGTGTTATAATATCTTTAACAGCTCCATTTTATTACGTGTAAAATCAGTACCCAGTAGCAAAACCTTTGTTAGTAATTACCGCTTGACACCGATGTGGCATAGACATTATCAGTTTCTGACATGTTTCGACAGGAATGTTTGCCCATGCCTCACAAAAAGCTTCATGAAGTTCATCCAAATTTGTATTACGATAAGTGGCAACTTTTTACTTGATTTCGTGCCAAAGGTGCTCAATTGGGTTGAGGTCCGGGCTATTTGCTGACCAATCTTGCACCGATACAGACTAACTGTAAGAAACGACTTGACTGAATGGGCGGTATGTTTCGGGTCGTTATCCTGCTGAAACGTCCATATAATAGGGAGATGCTCCTCAGCATAGGGAAGCATAATTTCTTCCAATATTGCCTTGTATTGATGTTGGTCTAAGTTACCCTGAACTTTCCTCACAGGTCCCACTCCACGTCCAGAAAATGAACCCCACATTTTAATGTTTCCACCGCCATGTTTCACCTGCTTTTTGTGAATCTTGGATTCATTTCCGTTTTTACAAGTTGCCTTCCATCTGAAGTAATCAAATTAACCTTGGTCTCGTCAGAGAAAAGTACATGTTGCCATTGGGCGTAGGTCCAATGTCCATATTTACGTGCAAACGCCAAACGAGCATTTCTATGTTCTTTCTTCAACAACGGTACTTTGCGAGCCACTCTTCCGAACAACCCTGCTTCTACCAAACGTCGTCAAACGGTTCTCGCAGATACACCGGCTCTTTCGTTAGCCCCAAACACTTCGTGTTTAATTAAAATAGAGCCTAGAAACGGATCTTTCTTAGCTAACCTGGTTATCATTCTATCTTCTTGCGGAGTCGTTTTTCTCGATTTTTTGTTCTGGACACATTTAAAGCTGTGTTATAGCGCTTGAAATGTTGCACTGCATTGCATCCTTCGGTTATAACCAACCACGCTCGACAAACTTCATGATAATTTTTCGTAGTGTTGGATCGCAACTTTTATTTTTGCCCATTTTTCTTCAAAATAATTCTCAAAACTTAAAATAAAAAATCTGGATTGCCGCCAAAACGACCACGAAAAAATAAGAAAAGAAATAAAAAAGTTTTAAAATTCCAATTAAGAAATTAGAACGCAATACCTCAGTGTCCCTAATTAAATGGCCAGCCAGCATTCTTTGAACAAATAGCACTATGATAATCTATTAGCTATACTGTAAAGAGGTTTAATGTTTAAGAAGTTGTTATTGTTTGTGTAATCGCGCACATAAATGACTAATTACACTTACATGTAAAAGATATGGAATATTGTTAAGACTCGTTGGAAAATAAAAAAATAATTCACAATTTGGCTTAACTAGAGATTGTCCCTAATTAGTTGACCACGACTGTATATACCAAACAGTAAATTAACCACCGATCCGTCTAGAGGTCATGGTAGATCCTTTGAAATCATATTCAAAGCAGAGATTATTGTCAATTCAAAAAAATCTTACCCGATGTTCAGCATCCGCAGCCCCAGCGCTAGTAGGATGAAACGACGCGTTACAACGTGCAATATGTTCTTTTTTCTTCAGTCTCGTCTCATTTGAGTTCTTTTCCCTATCTCCCTTGCTGCTAGAACGAGTCTCTCTGCGGATCTTCATTAATTCTCTTTCCATTTCAGTATTATGCCTAAAAAAGCAAATATTAACGATGTATAAATATTTTTCAGTAAGGTAATAATAATCCTTAAATACCGAAATTCGTAGTCTAAATGCGTTCTCACGCTCATGATATACAGGGTGTTACAAAACTACCCGTCCATTCACAATATTTAAGAACCGTAGTAACGCTGTATAACATACCTTAAAAAAGGAAAACAACAACATTTATGAATGAAAAATAGAAAAACTATTAAAGTATTAAAGTTAATTATATTTTTACGGGGTATTTTGTAACACGTTGTATAGACATAGACTATTTTGTATTGTAAGGTATCTTTTTTTTTTAAATATGTAATAAAATGTTATGTAATAAATATTTGAATTTGTATCATGTATCACTAACTTGGTAAGCACGGATTCCGTAAGGCGAACCGGTCGATAGTCTCCTAGAAACTCTGTAGAACTATTACTGCATATAGCCATTCCGTTAGAATCAGAGGAGCAGGTCATTTCACCAGAGTCCCCCGAATTTTGGGCAACAGGTGACAGGCAGGGACTGTAACAAAACAAAATTATGTAGTGCTGCTGTAAAAACACAAAATTTCTTGTCTCAAAAAACATTTTGATAAACTGACAATTTGAAGACGTATTTAACATTTACAGATGATTCTGTACATGTACATTGATATGTATAGTGCAACTATCTTATCTGACCGGGTGGCAGTGTACTGTGTAGCCACTGTCGCGGTTAATGTTGCCATTAAAGGTACTTAACGGAAAGGAAATCAAATAAAAATACTACCAAACCCACGCGAGACTTTTCAGTCTTAAAATAATTATATTTTACTTACTTTATTATATTCTACATATTATCTAGGATTTACGCCGAGATAAAATTACTTTTCTATTAGTTAACATTCAAATTAAAATATAAAATGAAACCATCAAACCCATGCAACTGTAATAATCCAGTGACTAATTTTATTCACGGTCACCGGGTAAGATGAAATTTAATAACATCTACGATTTATTTTCAGTGAACAATAACTTTATATTACTGATTTGTCATAATCTTCAAGCTGAATCAAACTAACTGACCGGTCCATTTTAATTCGCACTAGAACTCAGTGTAACCATTAAACAATATTTAAATATCTTATATTTTAAACTGAGAAAAAACAACATGATCTAGCAGTTCAAAAATATTGGATTATTATCTTAAAATAGATATACGTCTGTAGAATTCTATAGTACACACAATATATAAAAAAATCACACGTACTTTATGAGAGCTCTCGGATCTTTCAGCCCGAGAATATTTTCTCCGGCGACCGTTCTGTAGTCTTCATAACAAACAGAATAGTGACTATCGAAGTACCTGAACATAAATACATAAAAAATGTTAAGTTTTCAAACTAAATACACGTAAGTATTCATTTGATATATGTGTAGTTAAACACTGCGATCATTACGACAGACTACGATACTATCTGTGTATTGAGGAGATTTTATTAATCTAATTAAATATCTTATATCCGGAATTCAATCTTGAAGTAAAATAATTATTATCATGCGACTTGCGGATATGAGAAATAAAGAAGAGGCCCTCAGTTAGCAGTGAGTGTTACTGAATAAATAGAGATAGTATAAATAATTATCAAAATCAACGTTTAGTAAACCACAAAAAACATATTTCCAAATAATTATAATCTGAAATGATGACGTGTAAAAGAATATAGAACTCAAGTGCAGACTCCTACCGTTGCAATGTTTCATTATAATTCAGTTGGTTGTAACTCAACGGCGTTTCAGTGCTCGACTTGCTATCGTAATAGTCATGATGCGGAGATATTCCGCCGAGCATAACTGAGTCCCGTTCCTGAAAAAAAAGATATTACCATTTATGTATTACACGAAATGTGCCAATATTGTAAAACTTTCTCAAAATGACAAGAGATCAGGCTTTAGCCTCAACTTTAGCTTATTGGGTATTGATAACTTTATAATGTCCCTTGATATATCTTGAGTCCAATCAGGTAAATTATTATTATATAAGTATCGGGGAAATTTTAATATATTGTACTAATAATACTCTAAGATCTCCTAATACTAGCAAATGCAATACTCCCCAGCCATCCCTAGTACTGCCACCAGTAACAGAACTAGAAGTTAACGAAGTTATACTTTCTCTCAATAATCAGTCATCCATGCTGGAACAGTCAATAAAGTGGAGTGTCGTATGGAGACCCTTTCGTGTGTTAGAGATCAGGTTAAGCTATCGATAGTTGGTGCGGCCATTTAAAATATAAAATTAGTATAAAAGTAATAGGAACAACTCATTTATAATAATATGTATAATATTCAGCGTTAGTAGATTTTTCTAAGAAATTCTCACTTGCAGCTCGGAGTTAGCTTTGTACCCACCCGCTTAGTGGCAATAGGCTCGCCCCCTATGGGATTACACCATACATGGGGCCTAAATATACCAGCGAGCTATGAGTGTACATTAGTAAGTTAAGTCCTCTGCCTACTCTTTGGGGTCTACAGTCGTGATGGTCTGTGAACATCAGTATCTACTTACATAGTAACTGTGGTCTGGGTCCTGTATCTCTAAACGTAGTTCTTCATCAGTCTTAGGCACCTCTTCCATAAGACTCTCCATAAACGTGGCCAAATCCTGGCAGCGCTTACTCATCTGTTGCTTAGCTACTTCCGCCGGTTTCGTCAGGGCCTGTACAATGATTCTTCAATTATAACATCTTCTTCGTTCTTTGGAAAAGTCTATTACTAACAAGATTACACATGCTTGCAAAAATTATGCAGATGCTTGTGAAGCATGTTTACAAAAATTAAGTAGATACTATAAAATTCTATACAATTCAAAAATTACGTTTGCCCATAATTATTATATTTATGTCTGAAAATATTTTATCTTTGGTTCTTGAAACGTGAATTACTATATTTTAATTCAATTAATTTACAAGGAGTAATGTAATTTTATTTGGTCAGGTGAACATAATAATTAAACAGAAGACAAACAAAAAATAAACTAAACATCAGGTTGTTGTAATATCCAAATGTTAAGCACCTATAAGCTGACATAATCCTGTTACACAATAGAGAGCGAGGAAACAATAAGTGTATGAATTATCAGCTCATTAATACGGGACAGGAGCTATCGGCTCGCTACAACTAACTTTCCTAAGGATAATCTCTAAAAATACTAGCTTGATTAGTGACGACAGAACAGTAGAACCTGTTTCGCTACTTGCAGACATTTCGACAACAATCTGATAATAATGCAACTTGTTATCGTGATACCTTTTTATCAAGGGATTACTAGAACAATAAACATGAAATGGCCGACTTTACTTTTTCGTTTGGAACACCTTTGAATCTGTCCTCCCAGGTCGCAGCTTATGTGTATTACCGCGTAGTTTTATAGTTGTTCGATGCTTCAAATACCGCGTTTATACTTAAACAAGCTTTCTATAACTCATGATAAAATTGGGAAACATGAAGCAAAAGGTGTTTTAGTCACTAACAATATTTATGATAAACATAACTGCTTACCTCATTCATAGTCCGAATAATGGATTCTCTAAGCATTTGGGCTTTATTTTTGTCTTCCTCAGATATTTTGACAGACTTTTCCGGATCAGGCGTTTGGAATACATCAGGGTTAGCTGGACCCTATACACAGAAAAACACAAACTTCATTAGTTCCATGAAGTAATTTTCCATAAAATCAAACATTTACATAGGCCAGACAGTGCTCTTTTGTGTGGCGATAAAAATGATCGTATATCATTGAAAGTTTTACCTCAACAATATGATGTTTTCCGATAACGAACTCGAGTTTCTTGGACCAAGGGTTTATGAACGAGGACCACTCCGTCTCTACCCGAATGTAGTCTCCATTATGTGTAATCATCCTGCGAAAACGAAACAACATGCCACTGCGATTTCTTCTGTATTGTGGATGCGTTTATAAACACAAATCCCACATGACATGGGCAAACATTCAGATTGAAACATACCTCAATCGCGATATCTACCGGGCAAACCTCAATCGTTACACGTTGTATTGTTTTTGCCTCAACATATTAAATGACATTTGATCAGTCAGAATAATTTATCAAGATAGACTACTAGTTAGTTCTTTTTATACGTCATTTTTACATTTAAGACAGCCCCAAAACGCCCGCTTTTCCATTGAAAGGATAAAGCAGTAACTGAATCGCTTATACAGCACTTATTACGTGTTAAGATTAGACTAGAAGTATATCGATACTAACCTGTAAGACTTTGATCTGGGTAGACCTCCCTCTTTGACGATAGTGTCATAGACCTGACGTAGATAGTGTAAATCTTCGGGATGATACATCGTTAATGCGTCTTTGTCTGCAAGGTCCTGCGGCAGATAGCCCAGGTACGACACTGATTCAGGGTCGACGTATTCAATGTGACCATTTGCAGCATGTCTTATCACAAACGGCACTGCCCTTATTACGATTTCGTTCGGAGCTTCAAAAATAACATCATTATTAGTTGGCTAATATTACAAGATAGCCGATATATTAAAAAGATCATAACTATATCGAGGATTTCCACAGATTTCTCTTATGACAATTTCTCGTTCGAATGAGAATATAATTATGTAATAATGTTTTTTTTTTCGTTTTATCTTTTATTGTGTAGGTGATAGGAGTTTAACTAGGCATAAATGTTTTACCTACATCCAATATAAAAGAGGAAACTATTTTCAACAAATTAAAATAAATAAAATTATTAGTTGGGACATTTTACACAGAATCAAATAAAATGAAAATTCATACAAATTTTCGTTCTAATAGGTTTATTATGAAGTTTATTAGTAACTTATGAAGGGACAAATAGAACAAAATACAAATTTAAAAACACCTAAACATGAAAATTAATGTAGCGTATAAGCTCGAAGTATTTAAGTTTCTGGCTAAAACTTATTGCCTCTGGGGTTAGAGAGTTTATTTCTTACGCGACTTTGGCAGAATTTAGTCCACCACAACATAGGTGCAACAAGCGTTTTCAGCCTCCTCAGCCCTGCATTGTGAACATTGTAAAGCGAAAACTCCAATGTCCGCATAACATTTTGTATAACGCCATAATTGATGTGCCGACAACGCTC
The DNA here is from genome assembly GCA_964056405.1 of Acronicta alni. Taxonomy (NCBI): domain Eukaryota; kingdom Metazoa; phylum Arthropoda; class Insecta; order Lepidoptera; family Noctuidae; genus Acronicta; species Acronicta alni. Next base: position 11,704,544 of record OZ043913.1, read on the forward strand.
ACTTTGTCATAGCCCAATGTTGACAACGTACACACATTGCTTTGGCATGCAAGAGTTTGTGCAGATGCCATCAGGTCACGCTATCCAAAACTGTCAATTTTTCCCAATTGAATATGAAACTTATTGAAATGTATTAAAGTAGAAAATCTATAAAATAAATTTGATAGATTGGGGTAGCTTGATATGCTGGCCTCTGTACGTAACGTGTTTGGGTAACTTCATGAGTAAGTCAGAAGTATAGGTAAATAGTTTTAGGTATACACGAAAGAGCGATAATGCGACCCATAGGCTTTCATAAAAATAACTTACTTTTAAAGGCCGAAAAGAAGGGGGTGGCTTGTATGACCAAGTAGATCACTTTACCCTCTTCATCATTTATATCTTTGAAGGTCAACTTCAGTAAGAATGGCATAAAACAAACAGCTCTATCTTTGACGCTGAAGCTGGATGTAAGGCCCCGGTACCGACGTATGCGACATACCATAGTCGACATCGAGTTAGCCGGGGATTGAGCTGAGGACAAAAGATAAACTTTATACGGTACGGGGTCCTGCCCGCAATTCTATTTGCTAAAGTATTTTAATATTAGAATATTTACTTTTTATTGATATTTCCTGTTAAATTAGTTCTATAAGTTTAAGCAGCGTTTGATTAGGATCAAGGTCTGCATAAAACTTAATTATATAACCTTTTTAAGCTTTGTAAAAAGGTTTATAAAAATACATCAGCGTCCATACCATAACGTATCATCGCGACCATTTTTAGATTGTGAAAAAGGGATGGCGCTATATCTACACTACTATTATACAGAGGAAAGATTTGTATTTTTGTGTGTATGAATAAACATAAAAACTACTGTGCCGATTTCAAAAATTCTTTCACCATTGGAAAGCTACATTCACCCTGAGTAATATAGGCTATATTTATATCTTATGTCCACCCGTGCGAAGCCGGGACGGGCCGTAATGTATAAAGTAACATTAATGTCATCCCACCGTATACCTCAATAACACATTGTGGTAGGGACGGCCTCTGATCCATGATTAGTAATACATAAAAATAACCCTTTCATAAAGAATTTTGCAAATATTAACTACAACATGACAATAATTTTTTATTTTGAAATCGAATCAACAAAGTACGAATCGAAACAAAATGTATGCAAATGACACTGAACGTGTAATGTGTCTTGTATCGGAAGTGTTTGTTAAGATTTGTTCGTCGATTCAAGTATTAGATTGTAATGTGTGAGCGAGGGACAACCGTCAAGAAATAAAAAAAAAAAAAATTTCCTAAAAGCATAGCCTAGTGGTATGACCATTGGACTGCCAAGTCGAAGGTCTCGAGTTCGAACCCAAGGCACGCACCTCTGACTTTTCGAATTCATGTGCGTATTAATAAGTAATTATCACTCGCTTAAACGGTGAAGGAAAATATCGTAAGGAAACCTGCACGCCTTAGAGATTTTCAAAACGGCGTGTGAAGTCTGCCAACCCGCACTAGGCAAGCGTGGTGGACTATAGCCTTATCCCACTCAATATGAGAGGAAACCCGTGCCCAGCAGTGGGACCGTATATGGGTTGATGATGATATTTTCTAACAATAATAATACTGGGACATCAATCAGAAGGCCAATAATTCTGATAATGAAAATCAAAAATATGAAAATTAGTCTCATCTCAGTATCCTAAAAATGTCAACTGGCAGTCTCCTAAACTAACAACGTTAAATGCATAGTTAGTTAATATACTCCAGTCAAATGTGAGCAAGTTATGTTGCAGTGAAATTCTTATTTCACTACAGCATAACTTACTCACATTTGTCCTCACTATATACACTATTTGTACTATAAGTGGCTCACTTTGGGTAAATTTCTTAATTTACCCAAAGGTGACTTTGGGAACTTTATGACGTCACTGAAAATAGATCGGTAATATCTAAGTTGACCTTCTGATTATAAAACAACGAATCAAATTGTTAATTAATCACTTGAAACATATAGCCCAAAGCCCGATGAGGTAGGAAGTTAACCTTTGTGATTTCCGTGCACAACTGAAATAACACATTTTGCGAGTTTTTCTGGTTCTTAAGAGGTTATATAAATTATAACCTCTTAACGTCTGTGCATAATGTAATATAATTTACACAGTAAAATAAAGCTTTTCGTGAGTTACTGAACAACCAGCTTTGTAATAAGTACAGGAGAAGACACTGCCTCCTGTAACACAGGTTTTTACCTGGCTCAGAAGTCAGAGTTACAGTAACTTTGTATCAACTTTTTTATGTCAATAAAATTATTATTATTATAACTCACAAAAATATTTCAATAAAAGAAATATGTACTAACTACTTTGTAAGTACCTCAATATTATGTATAATGTCTTTTAATAACATTGTGGAAGTGAATGCTCATATATAAAGTAAATCATATCTAAATAAACAAGATTCAAATATCAGGTGAAATTGAACTTGGCAGTTGTGTTCTTTTATCCACTCATATCCAAATCCCCGAAAGCTTTTCAATTTTTAAAAATATTGTATTATAAATTATAATAAATAATAAATTTATTTATTTAGTAATAAACACTTGTACAGAAAAATTTACTACAATCAAGCTTATTTTTACAAAGTAGTTCTTATATGGTAAATTGTACAGTTTCTCTGAAACCCCACAGTAGGATTCCCTGTGTCGTGGGGTTCAGTCTCTTCCCAAGTTGCCATGTATACAAATTATTACAATTATATTGCGCGGCTGGGGACGACCTAAATGGTAGGGATCTAATTGTAGAAATTGTTCAAACATCATTTTATTCTGATTTTAGTATTTGTTGTTATAAGAACAACAGAAATACATAATTTGTGAAAATTTCAACTGTCTAGCCATCACGGTTCATGAGATACAGCCTGGTGACAGACGGACTAACGGACAGCGGAGTCTTAGTAATATCCTAAAAAACAAACATTGTTAGTGTGACTTTAGTAAATTTCTGTTCCTGTTTGTGTCTTTTTCTCCTGTGTCAAATAAATTTTCTTTCTTTCTTGTTTCTTTCTTTCTAATATCTCGCTTCTGAGCCATATTTATGTTATTTTCAAACTATGATGACTTCCTTATTTGAATACGCCACCATGTCAGTACAAGTACAGGATGCACTGTATGCGAGCATTTCATTGCAGAGATAACAGGAGGATAATATTTCCCCGAAACTGTTAAACCTTTTGCAATGAAATTGCAGAAATCTCCATCTCTGCAATGATGCGATATTTTAAAAACAGTAATAAAACTTTAGTCACTTAATAAGTTTTATATAACCATCTCTGCTAAGTGTATAATTATCTTAATACATAATTATCATAAAGTAGCTGAACACTTCATTTCATTAAGGTAGATGTCAAATGTCAAATTTATCGAAATACATGAAACCTTTTCTATGCTGTAGAATAAGCAAAGGGGAAAAAGCTATAATTACCTACACCCAAAAGAAGTTTTCGTTCTTCGGTGACGTCAAGTTAAATCTCACTCACAATAAATACCACAATTAGAATCGTCAATAATAATAAGGCAATTTTAGGAAAATTCTGGTTAAGTAGGCGGAATACGAAGTTACGTACTAAATATGGTTTTCCTGTTTGGAGTTTGTAACTTATTACCATTCAGGACCAGCCACCTAATGTGAGAATAAGCTGTGGAAAGTACAGTATCCACCACCACACGACTATATTCTACCTAAGGAACATAGTCGTGTGGTGCTGGTGATGGAAATTACTTGAGACTGACACTTGTTCCAATTTCACCTGGAGTATAATTTATTAAAAATACAAGTAAAATATAACATACAACGTTTACGAGCATTCACTTTTTCCATCCATGTGCCAATCATTCAATTAAACATCCAAGTACCTATTTACTTAAAATCATTTGTAAAATGGAATATCTACTAAGTCGGTAATTGCTATAAAAAAATGCTATTGTGACATAAAACACTAAACCATAAAGTAACAATCGCGTAACAAAAATTGAAGCTTTCGTATCTACACGACTACTTGTATTTAGGGAGAAAGGTTATATGTATAATAATTGTACTACCGTTGTCCCTAAAAACGAGGGACATATATAAATTTAATGCAAAAAAAAAATGGACAAAAGATAGAGAATTGGCACCATGGAATCACTAAACTATATTTACCTTTTTCTTGCGTACCATTAACAATTTTCGGGACAGCCAAACCATTAGTGATTTGCGCTGCAAAAGTGTTGCGATCCTGTGAATTTATATATCATAATAATATTCTTAAGATTACCATAACACTCTTATCTTTAATCTAACATAATAATTTCGAATGTCTTTATTCATTAGCTTTCATTTAGATTAATTAACTGTACAGTGTTTATCTATGAATATATTAATGATCAAAATACTAAGCGTCGGACTACTTTATGCTTTTACAATAGAAGAGGCTTACCCTTGGATGAACGAAGTCGATGAAGGACCTGCCAATCCACATGTCTTTAGGGAAGCCGAGAGTAGATGATAGGGATGATGTTGTGAACATGACAACGCCGTCATGCATAGAGATTACGCACGAGAATCCATCCTGTAAACACGTACAAGCTCAGATTATCTCCCATACCAAACGATTGCGCTCTATCATACAATAATAGGAATAGTTTAACTTGAAAAGAAATAGATAACACAGTAGGCTAGATAACTTCATTTTATTTTTTATATCCCATAAAAAAGTTGACTTTAAATAAAACCGATTAACAAAAACAAAATTGTCAAAAAGTGACGTCAAATATTCCCTGCGTCATACAAATTCTATACTATCACTCGTTTTTGAACTTTTTTTAGTGTAGATATTAAAAATCATTATATTTTTCACTAAGCCTGTTCTTAAGACTATTATTATAACCTACTGCTAATTAAAACAAATTGTCTGAATTAATATTTAAGGATTCAGAGTACTGATTTACATTTTAACTAAGCCTTTGGTGGCACCAGACCCCGACTAACAAAAGATAAACTAGGGATCGCAGTAGTTTATCTTTAGTACCTATCATAAGTTCGCCATATTTATAAGTAGGGTAATCAATACTGGGTTACTTTCAAAAAGGGTTACCTACCCTTTTTAAAAGTAACCCAGTATTGATTACATTTAAAAATACACTTAAAAAAATTAGGCCAGTTTTATTTGCTCAACCAAGTTTTGTTTATATTAAGTCCTTGAAAAGCCATTCAACCCGAATAAACAAAGTTGGGAAGTTTTAACAAGCTATAGAAAAACGTCAAGAAATGATGTTTATACGCCAGTGCCGCCTGACATTTTCGTCTCGTATTGTGTAGGCAAAAATTGTTTTTTACTCTTCAGATGAATAAAAATGTATTTGATGTATGGCTTTTTCTTGTTAATTAACAGGAGAATTCTAGAGTCCGGGTGGCAGAGTTTCATTTTAGGTAGTGATTTGATTCCGATCTATTGGTTATCTATTTTGAAAGACGGTATGGTGATGGCACTAATACAAACTAAAACAAGAGTCAGCGCAACCACGTTAGATATGGATAAAATTAAAAATTAAATTTAAAGAAAGTAGTAAAGTAAAAACTTCACACGCCGCCGTTGAGAAAGTCTTTGAGACTTGCAGGTTTCCGCACGATGTTTTCCTTCACCGTGTTTCAGCGTCCACCCGCATTAGGCCAGCGTGGTGGACGACAGCCTAACCCTTCTCATTCGAAGAAGAGATCCGTGCCCAGCATCGGTACAATAAATGGGTTAATGAAAAAAAAATATCCGGGATAAAACATAACAAACCCAAAGTCCCAGGATTTCAGGAAATCCCCTCCATTTTTCGGGATTGTCTAAACAATCTAGTGTTAGTCACGAAAAACGTGTTCTAAATTTCATGAAGACCTGGAAAAGGTAGTTGGATGCAAGCAGCATATAACCGGTCCTTGTGGAAGGCTATGAAGAAGCCCTTTTTCAGCAGTGAACCTGCTGTGAATGATGTGATGATGATGATTAATGGCTTGGATAATTGTCACTTACCGAGCTGTATGAAGATTGAGTAGGACAGTCAGTGACAAAGTTAGCCGCATTGTTGACGAGCGGAATGTTGCATGAAACCACCTAAAATAAAAATAAAATGTAGGTATTAAAATAACATAAAATCACAGTTTCTATCGATATGTCTCATTTCGACGTCTGTGGTCTAAGGTCTAGACGTTGCATCCCACATCAGAATGTGGGATGCAACTTGTGTTGACACCCTTGCCACGGTAATATTATCTCTTGCTCCATCCTATATTCTATACTCAGCTGGCTGCGATGGTGCAGAAACTCTCAAGCGCAGTAAGTATGGGGTCGAAACGCTCCGAACGAGTATTCATCTCCAATTTCAAGGAGACGAGTTGAAACTTCGTGTGACCAAAGCTGGGTTGTTTTTAGAGAAGCTCATAAACATTGCCATTCAAAATGGCAATGTTTCCAGTTTCTGGACACGTCACGATAGCGATGTTGAGGAATATTTGGAAATGCTATAGGAATACTAGTCTTACTGTTTTCGATTAAAAATTTACTTACGTAAACGTACGATACGTACGATATCGTCAATATACAGTGTGTTTGGGAAACGGTTACCGATACTTTTAGGGCATATTTTATCGACTAATGCACTTTTATATATGTATACTCCTAACCCGTGCCAGCGGGCTTGTACACATTATTCTTATACGTAAAACCGGAAACGTCCGGTTTTAAAACATGCAAGTGGTTGATCATATGCAACAATAACTTTAATGTCAAAATCATCATTGAAGGATGTACACTAATACAGTAATCAAGAACAGAAACAACACCGAAAAAGTGTTACCTCATCATTGAAACGGTTCCTCTCAGAAGTACATATTTCCATATTCTCCACACCCTTTTCTGTCTGGGCATGCACCGGCGGCGGTGTCGGGATAACTGCACAACAAAAATTCAGACGGAAGATAATCATGCACCTACAGGTTTAAGGACATTTTATCATGATCTGAAAAAAAAGACAGTGCCTCCACAAAGATAATCTCTAATAATACTCGTATTAAATTAATAAAACTTACAAGTACATACCATGCATTCCCGGTATCACATTATTGCCCTGTCTATACTTTACCTCCCAATGTATTGTATACCTCCCAGTGAGTAACAAATACCGGACAGAACCTAAAGAATATATAAGAGTGGATATGTATTAAACAACGGACACGAAGTTTGGAATAGCCGGTCGCCCTGGCCTTCTGTAACGATAATGATTAAATTAATAAAATTAAATTTCGGGACCGCCATCTAGATTCACTATGTAACAATGTAACTTTTTATATCATAATATTTTACAAATAGATACTAAAATATTGTGTGATGATGGTTACAAAGACCGCAGCGACCTCCGACCGAGAAAAATCATCTTTTTATGTGAATTCTTTAAAGATTAACGATTTTGTAATAGATAATAATTTGGATTGCGCGCTCTAAGTAGTTTAGTAGAAATTCATCCCCATAGCTTTCTTCCCAACTGTACTAGGTCGGCTAACATTTCTGATGAAACTTCGTTTTTTGTTTTGTTGAATTCTCATAGTCTTATCTTAATAAGTCCAAAAACATAAATCAAGGACATTAAACATAGATGAATAAAGGTGTTACGTGATGTCAATATGTATTTGAAAACCCAAAAACCCAAAATATTTAACCAAACCACGAGAAGTGGTAATAATCAGAATACGACGACGCAAAACAAAATCTAAACCAGTAAACCCTCGAAGAACTTAAATCAACAAAGCAAACGTGAAATCATGCAACAGTTTCGTACCTTTTATAATCAATTAGCCTACAGATATTTATTTATTAGGTAACGAAACTAATTTGATAGTATGTATTTTAAAATTCGGTTTCAGAAATTGTTTGCTACTTCAACTAAACAGGTACGTAAAAGCTTTGTATCAATAAAATGCTTCATCGCGCAGCAAGAAGTACATAAATTACAATACAAATAGTATAATGTGAGTTTGATAACGCCATGACTTGGTTGAATAAAAACTTCTTCAAATTATTATTTTTTAAATTTAATTATAATTTAGGATTCTTCGGTTAATACATTATTTATGTATTAACATGCACATTGGAACTTATTAAAAAACCTAATGTGGTTAATTTTTTAAATTATGTGCGAAACTAAACTTTTTGAAAAATGAAGAAAACAGTCATGTTAGTTACTTTGTGTTGTGTTTCTTAGGGTGAGCAAGGTTGCCAGTGCTCCACGATGAAACGTTGTGTTGGCAGTGGGGGGACTTCGACCCTTATACTGCCAACCCAACTATTCCTCTTTCAATACAGGGTCGGCAACGCGCAAGTGATACTCCTGGTGTTGCAAGCGTCTATAGGCTACGGTAACCGCGTACCATCAGGTGGGCCGTATGCTTGGTTGCCACCATAGTAAAATAAAAAAATGTTATTTAATCACTATTTTGCAACCGACGAAAAAATACCGGAGGAGGTACACGATTCATTTTAATATTAGACCTAAAGTTGAACAGCAGTCTCCGAATGGGGCGATGCCAATCTGATCAAATTTAATGCTGCAAAGACCCAGGCGTGTCTGTTTTCCGCCAAAAAGAGCCCATTCCAACTGGCTCCTACTTTCCGAGATGTATTTATTCAAGTAACTGATCGGCTTGAGCTCTCGGGCGTTACTCTGACGTCAACCCTCAACTTCGGCTCCTATATTGAGTCCAAGGCTCAGGTAGCTGCCAGAAAGCTGGGTATCCTCTCAAAGGTGCGTCGTTACTTCACGCCGGAACAATTGCTAATATTGTACCAAGCACAAGTTCGGTCGTGCATGGAGTACTGTTCGCACCTTTGGGATGGTTCGGCTAGGTACCAGCTTGAGGCGTTGGAATCCGTTGAGAAGCGCGCCAAGAAGCTCATTGGCAACGACTCGCTCGTCCGAGCTAAACTCCAGAGTCTGAAACATCGCCGCAAAGTCGCTAACTTGTCAGTTTTTTATCGGATGCATTTCGGAGAGTGTGCATCAGATCTCCATGATCTTATACCCCCTTGCCCTTTCTACTATCGGACGACCAGAAGCACGAAAAAGCGTCATCGATTCATGGTGGACATCCCAAAAGCCCGAACGAAACGCTTTAAATCAAGTTTCATCATGCGTACCGCTGAAATGTGGAATGAGCTTCCTGAGTGGGTCTTCCCTAATAACTATAATCTGTGTGTTTTTAAATCTCGAGTGAATCGGTTTCTTCTAGGCAAGCGCGCTCCACCGTAGATCGCAGTGTCGCTTAACATCAGGCGAACTAGTGGTGAAGCGTAGGCCTATCATGAATAAAAAATAATAAAAAAACACTCATGTCGGAGACGGAAGACAGTCGAGGGAACTCCTCAACGGTATACTACAGACTCAAAGTTATTCCCAAATATTAAGTTTGAAAGAAGATTATGTAGAAAATGAAACGTTAACCGAAAAAGTGTTTCTTCTTTCCAAAGTCATGGATTTATCAAACTCGTATGTACTTACATCAAAGAGCGGTGTAAACTAAGTGACATGTCACATTCACGCGTGAAGGTAGGATCGGTGGTCATTCTAAGTAAAAATATGGCTTCCCAATATAAACAACAAAAGCGATACCGATGAGGAAACTAAAAACAACTCAAAATAAAATGAAATATTAAAGCTCAGTAGAAGCGTTACCCACCATCTCGCTGTTCTTCTTTTGGGGCATCGAAAGCTGGGGCCGGTTCAGGCGCCCTGGCCTCTGTTTCCACAACTACATCAGGAACTATTGTGTCGATCTGGTGCAGCTTCTTTTTCTTTGTTTCTTTTTCTTTTTTGGCGGCTTGCCCTGTGTTGTTGCTGCATAAAAGAAAAATGTTTAAAAACCATGTTTAGGGTCTCCCTACACCTATCGACTCGGATCTTCGACTTAGCTGATCGGGAAAGCTTTCACGTTTATTACGTATTTTTCATATGATGGCATAATGGTGGATTGCCTTAGCTTTTAGAGCTACTAGCGTGGTGGCCGTGGTGGCCGCTTTAGCCGAATCCATCGATAGCAAGCTGGGTTTCAGATTTTCGTGCACGGCGGTGATCACACAAAAAAGTACCACCAGAAGAACAACTTGCTCGTTTGGTCCCTAATGTAGGGACGATGATCGTTTGATCATCGTGAGTTCTGTATCTTAAGTATGTGCACCATTTTTCAATTCGATTTATTATGGTCCTAAAAAAGTTTATTAAGTATATCAACTCCGTTTACAATTTTATTTTTTTACAATTTTAATTGTTTACAATTTTAATCGTTTATAATTTTAATTGTTTACAATTTTAATCGTTTACAATTTTAATTGTTTACAATTTTAATTGTTTACAATTTTATTTTTTTACAATTTTAATTGTTTACAATTTTAATTGTTTACAATTTTAATCGTTTACAATTTTAATCGTTTACAATTTTAATTGTTTACAATTTTAATCGATTGCAATTTTAGTGGTTTACAATTTTAATCGTTTACAATTTGAAGTGTTTACAATTTTAATCGTTTACATTTTTAATTGTTTACAATTTTAATTGTTTACTATTTTAATTGTTTACAATTTTAATTGTTTACAATTTGACGGGGTTCAATATTTTTTATGGTCACTTTCACAGAAAATTTACTTACAATTCCAAGTCCAAAGGCTCTATAAAAGAAAAGACCAAATCTAGTACCTACTAAATATTGCATTATTCATACTTAATATATTTATTAGTATTTCCCTTATTTTTTATTTACATATTAAATTTCATTTTTAATACCTTTTATTTACTTTATTACACCCTCATCTTTAAACTGATCACAAAATAGAAACATTTTTGCGGTATAGATAACCTAATTTAGTCGCTTAGCTCATGTATTCAGTAATTATGCTTAGATAATGTCTGATTAGATCGGAATAGTCACCGATTTTTCAAAAAATTCCCGTATTTTTCCAGGATTAAAAGCACTCAAAATGATAGTGCTGGTCACAAAATCAATGTATACTAAATTTCATGCAAATACCGTAAGTAGGTATCCTAAGTAAGTATATCAGGTTTCCGAGTTTCACAAAGCATTTTCATTGATTGTGATCTTTAAACACGGAGGAACCATTTTTTCTCAGAAATTATTATAAATATGTACATAATTATTTTGTTTTTGTTTTTTTTAATAAATGTAATACTAAAATAATAAATGGACAGCTGGATCGATTTTTCAATATAGGAGAAAAAAATATTAAATTAATTAAATTGCTATTGTTGCACATACTTTATACTCATATATCAACGTCAAACCCATATACTGTCTCACTGCTGGTCTCCTCTCACATTGAGAGGGATTAGGCTATATAGTCCACCACGCTGGCCTAGTGCGGGTTGGTAGACTTCACACACCGTCGAGAAATATCTAACGCATGCAGGTTTCGTCACGATGTTTTCCTTCACCGTTTAAGCGAGTGATAATTAATCATTAATACGTACATGAATTCGAAAAGTCAGAGGTGCTTGCCTTTCGAACTCGAGACCTCGAGACTTGGCAGTCCGATGGTCATATACCTAGGCTATCACTGCTTTATCACTCATAAATATTTATTCTAAATTAAAATGCTTAGTCAAATAATAATACCAGTACTAACCTGCTACCAGAATCCGATGGTTTTCCGCCATAGCCGCTACTGCCACTGGAATTGCTCCCGGAGTGTGTTGACTTGGAACTATGACTAGCAAAATTTAAAATCTCCATCAAATTGATTAAACGAAAAAGAAAACATTTTCCGTTATTAAATTATGAGAGACGATCAGCTTCTTCTGGGACGAGGTGAAGACTAGTAATGAGGTAGCGTAATAAATCGCCGCGAATTAAATTTCGGGCGCACGTGCCGCTGCCGCTACCTGAACTGTACCCTTTCCTGTACAACAATACAACCGCTCCGGCTAATGACGTTAATGTTCAACCTCTGGTAAACATTTGGATTTTTTATAAAAGTTTGCGAAAATTTCCCACTCCGCGTGCCTAATACAAAGGTATAATAAAAATTTGAATTTTACAGCGATTCGTCCGCGTGACCTACGGGAACTGCTAGAAAGTTCTCGGTCTAAGGTAGTTAGAGTAAACCAATTTAGTTTTTATGTGTAATGCTAACCTGCTTTGAGTAGTTTGAAATTTTTTCATTTAGTTCAACACTTCGACTAATATATTATAAGCTTTACATTGTAGGATGAATCGCTGCGCTTTAAGAATTTTGATCATCGTTCTATATATTCCCACAATAAGCAAGAAAACTCCGAAAGATATTTCTGAAGAGACAATGACATCAAATATTGTTTCAAAAGACTTTCAAGTTAAATTAAATTGTGAATAAAACACCAGAAATTAATATATGAACTGAATAGGGATATTGTTAGTGTCCTATTATTTTAGTTTAGATCATTATTAGGTCAGATTCAGACCCTGCGATTTGCTAGGTGTGTTCCGGCTAAAGGGCAATGTAGCCAGTAAAATTCCGGGTTATTGAGACAATTTAAAAAATATTTTGTTTAAATCTAGGAAATACTTATTCTGAGGGAATAAACAAAATTAGGGAAATAACGACGAAATAACAAACGTTATTGTGTTATGTTGTTGAAATGAAGAAGGTATTTTGGAGATTTCTTAACTGGTAAATATGGTTTTTTTCCCCTTGTACTTATTACACAAATGTTTTAAGAGGACTTGTCGGATGCAAGTACCTACATCGCTCCCATAAGTTATTTTACCTCTATCTTGATAATCTAACTTCACGTAATAAATTATAAAAACGAACCAAAATATCGACTACGTTAAAAATATTAACTATGAAGCGACAAAAAAGCTCTATATTATCTATTGACTACAGAAATGTTTCATAATTAATTTTCATTCAATAGAATAATTCACCATTTGTTTGTAACATGAATGTTGCAAACCCTTTTTCCTCAAATAAAACTGAAAAGTTAGCTAAAAACATTTAAGAAGGAAAATAATAGGAAGTTACCTATGAAATTTTATTGGTTTCTTGAGCCCGAGTAATGTAACCTTAAAAACTCCAAACTTTGAAAACAATTGAGTTTTCCTTGGCTTGGAAACATTTATACACGCCTAAATTCCCCGAAAGATTAAGCAGATGTGTATTAATGTACACACACAGTTCAAAGATAAGTTTAGTTAGTTTTGAATTAGAAAGAATTTTATAGAAAAACCCAATAACTCGAACCCAGCAACTCTAACGTAGAAGTTTCGCTTACGACAATTAGACTAGATACGACTAGATGAGGGAATCCGATTCGCTTCGTGTAGTAAAATGATATTCAGGAACATTTGTTTAGACTGGAGGCCGACCCCAACAGAGTTAGGAGAGGCTGGGTGGATGACGATATACCTATTACTCTTTAAGTTAGCTCAATAATTAACTAGAAAATTAATCTAGTATAGCATTGTGACTTGCTCTTAAAAGTTATGTCGATGCACTGGAGGTGGATCGGCCCTTATCTATATGTATCTTAGTAGAACTTCATTAGTAACAAATGTATAATTAGAGAGGTATGTATAACTTCATGCAATGTGGAATGGAACTAAAATATTAAATATTATATACGTATATTGTTACCACCTTTTGTTATTCCAAAATAAACATTTGTATTCATTCTACGTACTCGCAGCACAATCAGCGTATGAAAATGGATACGTCATAAAAATTTGACGGTCCGCTGGAATGACGCTACACTGAGTGTCGTACAATTTGCAGATAAACCGTGGTCGGGACTAACTATTATAAATTAACTGTCGCATTTATAAACTGCTGTAATTTAGATAATAGCACATACCTAACGAGTATGTTAACAACTTTGTAGAACAACTAATGTCGCGGTCATACGTAAATACACTTACGCCTTTTTCCCGCGGGAACTAAATAACTACAGAACATCACATGTGATGGTCACTTTCACAAAATTCCCTTGTATAATCCACAATCCTGTTTTAAGATACGTAGATATTCAGAGACGAATCTAAGCCTACTTAATTAGACTGAATCGAAACGTAAGTTTACGTTTACACTCGTTTCTACAAAGACTTAAATCGTTAGATTTGCCGTCACCGTACTTATACCGCTCGAAAAGGTGTCTATATAGAGATGAGTGCATGCACACATTCCATGTAGAGACAGATAACGACAGTGTGCAATATTCAGTATGAGTGAACGAGACAACCTGTTTATTTGCGGAAACGGGACTATTATTTAACGCGGTAGGGCGCATCTAAAGATTTAAATCTTTGCGTTTCTAAAAATTTGCCTCTTTCTCAACCCAAGTTCAGTTTGACCATACTGAAATACTTAGTTAATTATATTATAATTCACTATCTTAACCGCTTTCCATGTTGGAGTCGGTTTCCACCGCCGATACAAGACAAATGTCGGGCCGTGGCCCGCCAGGGCCCAGGCAAAATACCCGCCTGGTCGGAAAACCGAGGATCCACCCTTTGGTTGGAGGGGCAACATACCTCGTCTTTCCATGACATGGGACTTGATTGGAACTTAAAAACATACCGGCGAACTGTAGGTGCACAGCAGTACAGTTCTGCCTAACTCTTCCGGGAATATAGCCGGGATGATGTTTTATATTAATACTATAAATATCTGAGAACGCGATTGTTTAGTTTGCGTGGCACTAGATGTCGCTTGCAACGGTGAGAAGGAAGTGAAGGCAAATTAACACCATAATAAAATATGGAAAATAATAGGAACACTGTAATTATTTCTTAAGCGTCTTTGATACTGTTCATAACTACCACGTTTTATAATAAAAAAATTGAAATATCTACTTTTTTAATTCTTTATTTAACACATATCTTAAAAAAAAACAGATTGATCAGTAGTCTACTAGATTCCCGGCACATGCAATCGTCTTTATGGAAGAGGAATTAATACTAATCGCTTGTTTAGTAGGTATTGCTTTTTCGCGGTCAACTGAAATAATTTATAATCTGATTCCAGTATGTATGTGCTGCTCTATTAAAATGTAAGGCAATACGCGCGTTATGAAATCATTATCTTAAATATTCCGATCAGGAATTCAGAACGCTCGTCGGTATCTTTCTTACAGATCGATCTGAGAAATTAATGTAATTTAAGAATGTGTGTGGAGCATACTAATATTCCCGGTATACCATAGTTTATCGGGCTTTCTTAGGTAATTAATAGATAGCCATTCCGGATGTATGAAGCCAGCTTTACACGCCTCGTCATCCAATAATAACAAATCGACACCTACAACGCCATCCATTGAGATTTATTTGAATTATTTTTCTATCTTGCCCCGTGGTAATGTGCATGCGTGGCTAACATTATAGTGACCGACGCCAGATTTGATTTTAGTTTCGACCAAAAGTTCTATCTATCTAATTTTGGACAGTTTTGTTTTCGGCCAAAAATCAGCCAAAGCTTCAGCCGCACCAAAACTAAGTAGGTACATATACCTACTTATTCGTGAATTGTCACGCGTCGTTCGGCTAACCACTAAATTTGTCAAATGTGTGGCCGCCAGCTACTCATATACCTATTCCATTTACTATACATTTAACTATAGAATTAGACCAGTAATGACAGTAATTATGATAAACAACAAAATTTTTTTTTGGTAGTTAGGTACCTACTTGACTGTCAATCAAATTAATCTTTGTTGACTTATAATTCAGTTGTTCTTTTATTTAGTAGTGCACACACAAGATCCATTGAATAATACCTACATTAGTTGTAATAATATTGTGAACACTAAAATATACAGTTTTATAAAAAATAACCTATATTATTTTTCTCTTCTACCTAAGTAGGTACAGACGCCAGCAGGTCAAGTTATCCAAAACTGTCACACTTTCCCAATTGAATATGAACCTTATGCTTTTGTATTAGTTGAAATCTATCAAAAAAATTTGACAGATTGCGGTAGCTTGATGTGTTGGCCTCAGTACCTATTATCTTTGATTAAAAGTTCAACTCACCTCCTTCTGGACTGACTGTTGCTGCAACTGTTGGAATATGCAGAATCTGATATCTTCGCATTGTTCTCTGAGTCGTCTAAGTTGTCCATGTTGCATTTATGTTATGTTCTGTTGAAGAAAATAAATAAATACATTACAAATTGTTTTGGTACCTACTAACACTATTATTATTTTTATTGACATACTATAATTTTTAAGAATTTTTCCTTCGCTAAAAGGAAGGAAACATTTTATTGAATTTTTCCTTTCCTTTTTTTTCTACTTTGTATGTTTTGGCATTTTCCATGCTAAGATTTTAGCATGGAAAATGCCAAAACATACAAAAAGATGCTATACTATATTTGGGCATGTTTCCAAAGTAAATTCAGAAAGCATTAGCATAGCAAGCATAGCATGTCTTTTGCTTTGTCCTTATTCATAAATATTGTAATACATGACCACTATCTGGCATATGTTTCTATCTAGCTGGCCCCCCATATGCTACAGCAATGAAAGCGGTGTAGGCTGATAGCTTGTTCAATGTACCTCTCCAAAACAACGATAATATTCAATGTACCTCCTCCAGAAAGACAGAAATGCCATTTAATTTCGGTTTCTGACCAGTGGGCCCCTCCGTTATTTGATTACATAGAGAATAGAAAAAAATATTGGAGATACTCCTTCCAATGTACCTTATACATTTATTAACAAAAATCTTTAATAGTAAAGCAGAAATTAAAATCGAAAATTTTATCTGTCCAGCGGGCCCCTTTTTAGCTATAGTACTTACAAGTGTAAGTAGTATACCAAATTAAAGCATTTTCAATGTACCTGCAGATATTAATGCATTTTTGCATATACGATAAGTAAATAAGTGTATTTTTTAATAATAAAATTATTATGGAAAAATATATGCGTGAGTTCCATGTAACTGGTGTTTCACATAAATTCCGTTGCACGGATATACTGGAAAGCTTTTGTCCTGCAGTTAGCATCAATTGCCCGATGATAAGCGGGCTAAAAAAAAAAAATTTCATTGATCGCGATCGAATTGCATGTAGGGTCAGCAACCATGCTCATACCCAAGCCATTAATTATCCAAACAACAATAGTACAGTAGCAAAATTGCATTTATCTAGTTAACGTGGTTCATTAAAAACAAACAAACATTCAAATTATAATTGTTATTATGATAATAGAAATTAGGTAATCTGCCCAGAATCTTACAGAAAATTATATCTTTATTTTAGTTAAAACCAGCATAAAATTTAACGATATGATAATTTTAAATTCCAATATTCCAAGATTGTTATTTAAGTAAAATACCAATGTTAATTTAAAATAAACTTAAACAATCGTTTTTAGTAGAACTTTGATATTGATTTCTGAAAATATATGTAAACAAATATTATTTCTGCATTGTTATTTACCGGGCTTTTTCATTTCTTTGTCATGCTGACCTTACTTAGTGGTCACACATCTACTAATTACTTTTTCGTAATTAGTGTTTGTAATTATGGTGTTTTCACATTAATATCTGCAGGTACATTGAAAATGCTTTAATTTGGTATACTACTTACACTTGTAAGTACTATAGTTAAAAAGGGGCCCGCTGGACAGACAAATTTTTCGAATTTAATTTCTGCTTTACTATCAAAGATTTTTGTTAATAAATGTATAATTCGAAAGGTACTTTGGAAGGAGTATCTCCAATATTTTTTTCAATTCTCTAAGTAATCAAATAACGGAGGGGCCCGCTGGCCAGAAATCGAAATTAAATAGCATTTCTGTCTTTTTGGAGGAGGTACATTGAATATTATCGTTGTTTTGGAGAGGTACATTGAACAAGCTATCAGCCTACACCACTTTCGTTGCTGTCGCATATGGGGGGCCAGCTAGATAGAAATACATCTATCTGGCTGCAGGCACTACAAACTTTAACACACTTCACTTCACACCTTTTTGAAGAGCTTCAGCCATGTTCATTAAAATTTTACAGAATGCATAGAACACATTTATTTATTACAATCGCATAGAACGCATTTTATTTATCCCGCTGTCTCTTCTGCCATACCTAACATTCACTTCCATGCAAGTATCACCCCAAATTGGCTTAGTCACAATCACATAAATGTACCTAAGTTTAAACAGGGATCTTTTTATACTTAAATATGGCCCGTCCCCACGCATGTGTAGAAAAAGTTTATTGTTCACCAAGGGGAGAAAGTTATAGTTTACTAATGAGTGTGTATTTAAGAAGAAAAAGCACACAGGTTTGTAATCTGTACTTGTGTGTGAAAGAGTTAGTTTGTTTTTAGGATTATTCAGTCAAGAAATTATTTTCATGATTTGTGGAGATTCTATATAATATTTTACTTATACTTAATATAATATTTATTAATTAAGTACATTTTTATTAATAAACGCAATTCACAGGAAAATAAAACTCAGTAAAATCCCGCGACAGCGCGCTCAGAGCGCGAAAACTATCAATAATTCTATTTTTGAATTTTGAGTATCACCACAGGTACCATAGAGGTCAGTCATCATAATTAGAACAAAAATCTAATGTTCGATAATCTAAATTAACATTGCTTTACTTTGTTAAAATTCAACATTTTATCTGTATTTAAAAAATAAAAAGTTTCATATTAGATTTTCATACAACTTTACGGGTCTAGGGCTGTAAAGAGGTACTTTCTCCCCTGTGGAGTGATGGGTCACTTTCCGAGGAGACAAAAGTTCTTTAAAACATTTTTGCACTTCACACTTCATATAAAATATGAAGTGATGTAATGTATAGTTAGAGGTTGTGAGTAAGCTCAGTGTGGCTTCCTAATCACCCTATTGGTAAGACAATAAATAATTTTAATTTGGAGTAATTACGTTAAATGTATCTTGTCAATAGGAACCAAAATTATGAACAATTTTAAAACCTTTGATTATATACTTGTCTAGATGGAGCAATGCAAACAAACGACACGCGAAAACTGGGGCCAAATTGCGTGATATGTGTGAGTACCGCTTGTGTACTTATTGTAGTCCAACTGTCAAGGTGTGCGTGTTTAGGGATGCCTGCTCCAAATTATTAACTTACCTTTTCTCCATTATTTAATGGGATGACAGTTAAACGAAATAGGCTGAATAAAGTAATTATTTTATAGATTAGTGTTTTATTTATTTTAATAAAAACAAAAAATACAATGAAAAAATATATACAGCAATTTATAGATCAAAATCCATCTCTTTGTATTTGTTTTCGAAATAGTTTTTTTTTATATTTCATTTCGTGTCCGCTGTATAATGTCTCTCCAGTCTTAAGAAATCTGAAACCCAAAATATTAGAAAGAACTAACAAAAATACTATTTAGTGAATGACTTCATTTATTTGGTAAGGCATTCACTTCACATTTCATTTTTTTATCATTTACTGATCAAATTTTGTAAGTATTAAAATAATAAAATTTTCTCCTGATCGAAAGATGATGACTGATATTTGCATTTTATCTCCCATAGTTTCGCCAAATCTCCCTTGTAATAAATTGACAACACCGGCTAATCTGTCGAACCTACAAATTAACGAATTGAAAAATCATGTTTTATAAAATAATAGAGGTTAAATAACAAAACTTACCGATGTAATGTGATCTTAGTGTAATTATACGGTTTTCCCACATAATTGCGACACAATTTGACAGCACATACCGACATAATTAATTATTTTTCGAGAACTCCACTCCCTGAAGTGATCCAAATGACGTAAGTGAGAAGAGAGTCTACCAATTTTAGTAGACTTTATTTGGGCCGTTCTGTACGTGTCAATGTGGCATCTAGACAAGTATATAATCAAAGTTTAAAACATACCTACAGATGAAGTGTAGTGGCAGTACACTACCTACACTACAGTATTGGAGATCCATGTAATAGTTCCTTTAAAACCACTTTTGCATATGCTTGAAAGTATGTTAAAAATATGTATATGTTACCGGAAATGTATGAAATCAAGGAATTGTAGACAAATCCTAGGAAATGTGTACAATTCCGATACTATTTAGGAAATGTATAAAATATTGTTTGAAAAACTATTTAATGCATAGATATCCTAGGAAATGTATAAATTTCCTCGGAATTGTATATAATTCCAATATCGTATTAGGAAATGTATAAAGTAAATGCTTTCTGTAATAAAACACTTTGTTAATAATATTTTTTATTATAGCACTTATTGAGACAATCGGGTAACAGTCTTACCGTAAAATAATAATAATATGTTCATATTATCTTACTAATCAAAACATTCAGACTTGGTTCGTTGTGTGGTCACAGTTCTAACCTAACCTAACCGATATCTATATTTTGCTGCTCAATCAGTAATTTTGTCGCTCAATCAGTATTTTTGATACGCGGTTTATTACATTCCATTGTCAATTAGCTATCGTAGGAAATGCTGGAGGTGCTGAAATCTTTACATTGCCTTACAGGCAGTTTACGGGCTGTCTTGTAATCATATAATTATTTTTTAATGTTATAATTAACCCACCAAATTTAATTTAATCATATAATTAACCCACCAATATCTTAAATGTTTTACATTTCCGATTGCTATTTAGGAAATGTATAGATTTCCTAGGAAATGTGTAATGTGTAAGTATAATATAATTTATTTCACACATTTCCGTGCGATTTTAGGAATTACATACATTTCCTAGGAATTGTATACAATGACGGATTACATAGATTTCCGTTAACATATATAATATCATTGATTAATTAGTCATATTGTTAGGTGTGGTACATATAAAAACATTTCAAGCTATAGGTACAATTGCAAAAGAATATGGTCAATCCAAGTGTAGCTGGGTGTATTATTCAGCTTAGATAATAATTATCACAGTATGTCCAGTCTAGAAAATACTGACAGTTGTTAGTGGTAGTCTGAAGCCCAGCAAGCCTGACAACCAGCCTATCCTCAGGATATTGGTATTACCCAGATATTGGGAGAATTCAGAGATCTGATGGCAGTGGCTTCATGTAAAATACTGATATTCAGCCACATGTAGTTAGACTGAAAGCTGACTCCAACTTATGGAAAAGGAATTGTACATCCAAGTTTTATAAATCTATAATACAGCACAACATGACTAATACATAGGTACTTTCACATCACCATACATCATTAGAATACATACGACAAACTAAATTGGTTTTATTATCATACCCACATTTAATATTCTCATTAATTTATGTTTTAGTATTTACAATTAACAAGAAGATTGCAGCAGTGGTTGATAGATTGGCTTCTTCATAAAGGGTTGTGTATTTGATTTCTGAACATAACAAATATTTTTTATGGGCTACACATATTGTTCCAGGTCTGTGTTTGTAGTTCATCACAAACTTATTCAATTACACAATTTTATACTTGCTAATAAGACCCATCTCATAGAGCCTTTTGGATGTTGGATGTCACAACATTGTGACTCTCTAACCAACTTATTAGTAATTATATTCATAGTTCATATTGACCAGCATAAAACACAAAATATGTAGGTTCTCATACCAATTTCTGTTAATTTGCATTGCAATTCCATTTTGGATTTCAACCAAAAATAAAAACTAGAAAAACCAATTGATAATAATTAAATAGTACTCTAAATCTTCAAATTGTTTAAAATTAAGTAACTATTTTTTTTTTTGTAGAAATGTGGGAATTTTTATTAATTTTCACATCTTCCACCATCTTCATCACCTATTAGACCTTCAAAGTTCTTCAAACCTTTCTCAAATAAGTTTTATATTCAACAAACTGTATTTAACTATGGAATTTTAATGTCAAAATCAGAATTTCAGATATTTAATCTAAGATTAGAATAAACGCAAGCTTTATTTTAACCAAATATTAATTATGTAAAAATATAAAATATATTTAAAAAGCGCATTGCAGCTTCAATCGCTAAGCAAAAAATTACAATAGTATCTCCCTGCTTAGGTATTAAATTGGATAGCTGTTTTCTTAATAAAAATATAATGATGAGGTAATAGATTGATCCTAACCTAATAAACTTGATATCCTTCTTTAAAAATACCATCATCATCATTAATCCATATACCTATTGTCCCACTGCTGGGTACGAGTCTCCACATTGAGAGGGATTAGGCTATAGTCTGCCACGCTGGCCTAGTGCGGGTTGGCAGACTTCACACACTATCCAGAAAATCTCTAAGGCATGCAGGTTTCCTCAAAAGGTTCTCCTACACTGTTTAAGCAAGTGATAAACTATTAATACGCACATGAATTCCAAAAGTCATAGGTGACTTGGCAGTCCAATGGTCATATTACTAGGCTATCTCTGCTAAAAATACCATGCAGATGTAAATGCAGTGTAACAAAAGAGGATAGAGGCCTTTGCAGCTCAGCAGTGGCTCAAATGTGATAAAAAATATCTGTACAAAAGTAGGTAGAATGAGTACCTACTTACCTAATTCTTGAAACTATATCGCTAGCTGAACTACCAACTGGTGAAACCATACAACTGGTTATAAATGAATACAAGCATTGCTATCAGACAATGACACCTTTAATTATTACTCTGATTACAATACTTTGGTGCCTACACAGATATTTGATAGCACAAAATTTTCCTTTATGAAAGTTCAGGTAGGACATAGATGATTAGCTTGGCAGTACCTAATTAGTTGATATTTCACTTACTAAAAATCTGCTTATATGAGAAACACTTTAAAATAAGTTAAAACATCATCTTCCACATTTTAAATGTTAAATACTTATCTTTAATAATTTAATAAAGCTAAAGAGTTTTATTGGTTGAATGTGATCTCTGAAACTACCCACCAGTCAGATTTATACTAAATAAATCTTTTTTGCATTGGCATAGCCTATTCTTGAAGTTTCTTAGAAGGGTCGTAACATGATGGTAAATATAGGTATTTAACCGAGCAAAACGGAAAAGTCAGGGTGGCAGTAACCTAACCCTAGATAAAGAAATGCAATAATAGTAAAAACACAAAGATCTCTTCGAATAAATATGCGTAGCATCGCGGCAACTTTAGAAAAAAAACCGTTTTCCTTGAAATAAAAACAAAGTTAACTTAAGCGTATAATTACACAGAATGACAGAATTCAAAAATCTCCACAAGTAAACTTTCCAAGTAAGTAGGTAGGTACCATCAATCTCTACCAAAATGCATATATACTCACATTCGAAATCCAGGCGGGCCATACACCGTTAGATTGATGTGTGAGGTGTTGAAGTCACAGTATAATTAGTCCTTTTTACAATCACTAAGGATGAAATAAGTCGTAGTGCGTACTTATATTATTAGAGGTCGTAGTAGATTGCCGCTGCCGGCTTCAACAAAGAGTTCTTTACGTTATTGTTCGAGTTTCAACTCCCTCGAAAACTTTTTAATCCAAAAACAGGTAAAAGAGAAATTTATCAATGAGAAGTTGAGAACTTTCCCAAGAAAAAACGTTTTTCGCGGCGAGCTCACGAGCTGTGTTTGTGTCGTATAGTGATGCGATACGGTGATCATTATACCTGTTTATACAATTATTGGCGACTCGGTATGAAAACTGTGATCGAATAAATTCGAGGTTAGATTTCATATAAAATTCTTGCCTCAAATAAATTCTAGTGATTCAACCCTATCAAAAGTGTACTCAAGCATGTTTATATCTACACATTAGTGGTTTTTTTTTATTAAAGTAACAATATTAAATCGAATAGATCCTATTTTCCTTCTTTCGTGTCGAAAAGTTGATAATTCAGTGGGATCAAATTGTGGTCTACAAATGCACTACCACTATATAAAGCGGACCCAGATGGTCATCCTCTGGTGGAAAATGTTTTGGTAGTGATACGCCGATCGGATTCAATCTTTTCGAAGATCTGGTCCGTCCGTAGTTGTGATGTGGATGTGGACTGTCCAGTTCCCAGTCCATATCCATACGGGCGAACAGACGCGGATGCGATACTGGGTACCGTCGGTCGGTTACATATACCAGCGTATCTGTCTATTCCATTTGGTTAGGTACTTAACTAAAGGTAAACAAATCATAAAAAAGGTTCTTTTATAGGGCCATTTCTCATTTCAAAATTAAACGTAACCAAAATAAACTATTTAATTATTAATAATTATCACATTTCCTTTTATATACGAGCATATTAAATTTAACTTCTTTGTTTAATATTAAATGGTAATTATTAATTCTTAAGCTGCGAACAATTAATTAAATTAAAATGTATAACTATGTCATAAAGTATTGCAATGTGCCTACTAAAAATAAGCTAAAAAGACAGGTAGGTATTTAAAACATTTGTCTACGTAGTAGACTTTCATAAACTCGAAAAATGGAGTAGTAGTACATACCTACTGCGAGAAAGCCCAGCAAAATATTTATTATCTGATATTACACAAGTCGGTAACCGCCTAACCAGAAGCCATTTGTGACAGTTTGTGTTTACTTTCGTTCGTTTTTGTGTTTCTTTTGCCGTAAATTGTGCTGTTTAGTTATTGTTCTGTTTGTTCGTTGTTTTTATTGATTGTTAGTTGTGTTGTTATTAATTTTAATTGTTAAAATGAGTAATCCCAACCCAGGTACTGGCCATGCTAGCTCCTTGCTTACATTTCGATCACCAAAGCAAAAACATTCCAAAAGGTCCCTCTTTCGTCACCGGAGAAATGAACAATTATCAACATATTTAACATAATGACGAGGAAATATGGCCGAAAGATTGTTAGTAGGTCAATTAAAAGGTAAATTCATTTCACTCCCAATTCATAAGATACCATTGTAATAAAAGGTTGAACAGACGCCTTAATCTTTATCTTTAGTTAAGTACTTAACCAAATGGAGTTTAAACAGATGCGGCTGAATATCAGTATATTACATGAAGCAACTATCATCAGACCTACGCATCCCAACTTCTGAGTAGGTAATACTGACATCCTGAGGATAGACTCGTTGTCGCCGTGTCACGCTTTTAGAGCTTCTTACTTCCACTAATATGACAACTAGGACCCACGGCTATACATGCTCTCGTGGTCGCGATGTGTTAGAATAGTCACCTATCCACAAACTGACCGCGGCTAGTACAAATTAACCATGCAGATCGGTTGATCAGAGTAGTTATGACTTAGCCGCGAGCCCTTACCTAATTATCTAAATTCTTTTTTAACGATTTGATCATCGTTATAATAACCTATTCGAATGCAGTAGCACATCCCTATAATAATATAAAAATAGTACTTTATCGTTAGGCATGGGCGCATTCGATAAAATTTTATAATAATCTAATATATAAAATTCTCGTGTCACAGTTTTCGTTGCCATACTCCTCCGAAACGGCTTGACTCTCATGAAATTTTGTGAGCATATCGGGGAGATCTGAGAATAGGCCAACATCTATTTTTCATACCCCTAAATTTTTTTTTATGGCTAAACAACTTGCGGGGTCAGCTAGTAATAAATAAAATTTAATAATAATGTAAACCATATAAACTCTTTCATAAATAAAATAAAACGATTATAATAATATTAATATATTCGTTGTGTGTTGTTGATAACGATTTTTTCATCCCAGGTTTACACGATTCTCTGCAGGGTCAAATTAAATAGAATCTTCAGCATTATAAAAGTATGTCCGCCAAAGATACCATAATGAACCTTTATATGACATTGTTGTCACTTTTCCATATTATATTTAACAATAAATTAGGTACCTACCTATAAGTTCACACCAGGATGATCATAGATTCTAATGTGGAAGCGGTTATCTCGTCTCGAAAAACCTTGCGAATATTCTAAAACTAAATAAACAGTCCCCAACCAGTGGCGGGGTTCAGAGGGCGTAGTGGGGTCTTATATAGTATGGACATTTTGTACATAAAGTACTACATAAATGGTCCAGGGACCTGAGTGACTATCCTACGATATGAAGAAACGATACCACCACTCAATATACATTTCGCTGGCGTCAGGCAACAGTAGCACCAATACTGGCAAGAGGCAGTGGAAGCGGATTCTGTAATGGCTCTTGAACAGAGAGACGCCGTTAGGACCTACATATCTCTGGAGCATAGCATTAAGAAGAAAGATGGTTCACCACTTAACTGTTTAGAAGTAATTAAAATATATTATTTTTATAATAAATATTATTCTTATAATAAGATTCTTCCCCTTCCTCGCTTTCCTAAAAGTTGTCGTAACTTTTAGAAAAGCGAGGAAGGGGAAGAACTTAAAAGGAACTGAAGCAGGAGTTGACAACTGATAGCCGCTGGAGAAAAGAGGTTCTCAAATGGGGAATACGCACAGGAATGGATAGCATAAGACAGCCTCCAAAAAATGGACAGACGACGTGTTAAAGTCACTGGGAGTCACTGGATACAGGCGACATGTGATAAGTCCTTGTGGGAGCGGCCTTTGTTCAGTAATGGATGTCTTTTATCTGATATGATAATAATGATGAAGGAATAAGTGACAAACGAGTAGTATCAAGCAGTCAAACACACTAAGCTATTAAATTAAAGAACATGACGTAATTGTTAAAGTTATGTAAAATATAATTCTACTATGGTTGCATTTTGACTACATAATAAACTATACAAATAATGACCTACCAGGATCTACGGCCGTCGTGTTCCATAAATGTAACATTAATATAGAGAGATAGCTGACTTTATTTTTCTGACCAAAATTATATCCAACCAAATCGACAGTCTTCTCTTGGCGAAGTTGGGCTTTAACGCTCCATCCAAATCGGTTCGTTTTAACCCACCAATACGGATACTCCTTATCTAACTATAGGCAAAATAGTTTTATTGTAAGAGCCTTTAACAAGTTGTGTAAGCAGCACGATTTTGATCCATTAATGTGTCAACGCAAGGCGATGCATAAGCCAAGATTTTTTAAATCAAGAATAATCTCCAGTTATTAAGATTGTTTTCTACATATTTTTTGCTCACATCAACATTAATTACTATGCGATCTCATAAAAGCGAAGGCTTGTAATTGGCTCAATGTTGCCCAAACAGTTTTTATTCAAATTGTATTTAGCTGTTAGCCTTCCATGCTGTAATAATAAATAAATAAATAAACAAAATATGTAACAATAAAACGAAACCTTATGGGATTATCGTAAAAACTGGCTATATAAACCCGAGTGAAAAATATTATAAATTGTTTATACTGTAGTTTGAAAATGATGAAACTATTTACTTTATTAACTATTTAGTCACACTGCTTATCGATAATAACATATACAAAGAACCTACATCACTAAGGTTCACGCTCATAAACACGTGAGCGGCCCCTAATAGAGTGGGACAGGAGTTCTCTTTCTAGGATTATTCCGAACTGCACGTGGCTACCGAGTAGGACAGCAATACTTTTGAACGTATTAAACTCGTAGTCGCGTGGCCATGACGGACTTGCGGTTGCCGCTCTCAGCGTCTCAGCAGCACGGTCACGTAATAATGACTAAAGTAGGTATATTATAGGTAGCTTTATAACAGACACATTTGCTAAAAAAAATGACGACATACTGTCTCCAAATCTGCAAGTAGGTAGGTAGGTACTTATTAAAACCCATATTTAAACGAACTGTTTGTAAGTAAAGTAGGTACCTACCTACCTACTTCAGGGAAGTTATTTATGTTTTTCTGAAGTAGGTAGGTTCTAGAAGTACCTACATACCTACCTATAACTAGGTACTATGAAATTATAATAGACTGGTTTTTATGAAAACCATAGTCTATTATTGAGTGTTAATAGACTATGACTTTGTTTTTTATGTAACTGATAGGTACTTAAATAGCTATAGGTACTTAGTTGTTAAGTTGTTTTGTACCTCCATACCTATTAGAAGCCTATTAGATAAGTATTCAATTTCGTAAGTTTTAGATAGGTACGAGATACCTACTTAAATCATTCTTTAGGTTTAAACCGACGTCATTAAGGGAGACAAAAATAAACCATAATAGCAAATGTCGTGTTACAGTCTATTCGAATACAATAAAATAAAAGTAGGTAGGTACTTACACATAATCTGACTTAAGGATCTATAATTTTATTGTTAGACATAATTATGCTGTCGCGATAAATAATAATTAATAATTATACAATACGATTTTGCACGAAGCATAATGCAAACCACCCATTATCTAGCACTTCCAAAGATATGACGTCAACAACAGACACAAACCTTCAAGGTAGGTACTTACGTGTCGCAACACAACGCCCAGCATACAGCATCAGAAGTTCTCATAACAACAGCTATATGTGTTCCGCGTACAAGCTGGGAATGGGATATATCATCACGAGCTTTGGTCGATCAATGCTCGCTATTTAATACCTCTGATTACAGAAAATGCTGCACAGTTATTAAAACTTCCGAGACAAAAATGTAAAGGCTTTGTCTCAGGCGTAGGAGAAAAGGAAAACGATTGCAAAGGGTTCATAACTTTATCATGCTCTTCCCGTTACTATCCCGATTTCAGCTTTTCTGTACACGCATATGATATGAATAATTTTTCAAAGAACCTTCCTAGTTGGAACTAAATATAATGTAACTAAATTGTTGCTACTTAAATGTGGACATTTAAGAAGCAACATTGGCCTCATTTGGAAGGACTACCATTAGCAGATAGTGACTTCAACGTCAGTCGTTCGGTTGACATTAGGTATATTAGGTTCGGACATTTATGCAGAAATTATACTAGACGGTCTCCGCAAGGGTAGTCCGTCTATGCCAGTCGCCCAGCATACGAAACTAGGATGGATAATATTATGTGGAAATACGGAGTCATCGACGTCACAGACACGTCAATGCATATATGGTTAACTATATCGACATTATTCAAAGATTTTGGGAGGTGGAAGACATCACGGAGCAAAGCCCAATGTCATCTGAAGATCAACATTGCATAAAATATTTCAAGGAGAACACTGTACGCAAAGAAGACGGACGTTGTCAAGTCCGCCTTCCTTATAAGGAAGATCACGCTGAACACTTAGGATCATCAAAATCAGTAGCTATGGCACAGTTTCGTCAATTAGAACGTAGGTTTTCTAAAAACAAAAGTATTGAACAACAATATACTTAAAGCATTTATGCATGAATATATTCAATTACGTCATATGAAGGTATCGACTGAGAATTATTCAACAAAGGAATGTTATTTACCACTCACGCTGACTCGTCAACTACTAAGTTACGCGCTTCTTTCAGGTCATCGATCGGCTACAGCCTTAATTATGTGATGTTTAAAAGGCGTAATCTTCAAAAGGACCTCCAGCAACTCACACTAAGTTGGAGACAATATCAATTCGTCTATACATAGAAAAAATGTACCGCCAAAATCATGGTACACGAAGATGACCAGGAATATAAAAAAATACTGTGGCGAGCATCATATCATCAACCAGTAAAAGCATAACAGCTTACATCATTCTTAGCAATGACTTATAGTCTCTCTTCAAAGTGGTGCACTGGTTTAATGTTAATAATTTGTTAATAAATATAAAAATCTAGGCAGGTGAAAACCAGTGTATCTACTCATAAAGGCGAAGAGTTGGACTTTGTGGAGTCTACAAGGCATCACTTTTGATTGTAAACTTCACTAGGCATTACTTTGGATTGTAAGCTTCAGTGGGGCCCACATATAGATAAGTTATCAAAAAAGCTCAGTTCTGTAGCTTACACCGTGAAAAAATGCGTAGCTGACGTCGACACAGCTCGCTTAGTATATATTTTGGTTAATTCCATAATGTGATGTCCTATGGTACTCTGCTGTGGGGGAATGCCGCCGATATACTTCGTACGACTTCGTACACGTAGACTTAGTGCCTAACACAATTGTTTTCGAATTGATTTCATGGGATAAGAAGTAGGGGAGACCGGGGTTCAAAGACCGGGGGTAGGTTGTTCCGATCCAAATAACTTCGCAAAGAAAGCTGATAGCGAAAGGTTTGAAGTGCGTCACGAAACGTCATAATATCGCGCTATTGCGGCAACCATAATTATGACGCCAGGTCGACGTGTGAGAGTGGTAGTCGACTGAGGGTACAGAACCATCACCTAAGTAAATTTTTTCGTCCTTAATCTTTTTGGTCTATGTATATCAATTTTTTAGCTGCCGGTCATACATCAATTGTGGGTGGTAGATAGATGTTCAATCTCTTGGTTGAACTCCTGTCTTGAATAGTAACCTGGTCTTTGAGGAGTAGACACTGGCTGATTATTTGTCAAAATGATCAAAATTTTACTCTGGACACTTTCCTGAAGAAGTGAGGAGGTTAGCATACAGTAGTGCTGTTAAACTTGAGATGCCCAACATTCCAGTCTCTTGGCAAATCAACAAGCAGGAGCTGATTGGTAGTTTCCTGAAAAGAAATCTATCTTTGTCCATAAGATCTCCTGAAGCAACAAATGCAGGACGCGCTTCTTCTTTTAACTGGCACTATATTCATAAGAAACTAGGAGATGTCACGTTGAAACATAGCTTGCTACCATCAAGAATAATGAGCTTAGATGACACAGAAGTCACGACTGTATTAAAAGCAAAGACAACTAATTTATTATTAAGCTTAGAAGGGCGTTTAATTGATTATTCTGAGCGTTTTAATTAGATAATATATATAATATGTATTATTGATTAAGATTTCAAACTTTAGCTGTTAGTCTAATATTGATTAGGTTGTATTTCACTAATAATAATAATGTTTTGTCTTGTAACTAGTATTTTCAATAGATTTGTTTTCCTTAAATCCTTAAACTTTGTTGAAAATTTTTCACAAATATTAACATTTTGTACTTTTTTAAATAATTTCATTTCTATCAGTACAAAATGGTAATTTTGACAATGATATATGTCATTTTATCATAAAGATTCACTTACGTGTGCCTTAATTAGTTTATACATACATTTCTAACTAATGTTACATTACCAATGCCTGGAGTTAACAGCGGAACAACTTGCCTCAACAGCGGAACAACCAGCCCCTGCGTGGGGTAAGTTGTTCCTTGTCGACTTACTTCAGAAAAAAACGCCTGAGCTAAAATACATAACTTTTTCAAAGAATTCGACTATACTACTTAAAACTTGGATAAATTCTGCATCTATTTATATAGGATAAGTACATGGATTATAAATGTTTCTATTACATTCATATTATGTCCTATTCAAAAATCGGAACGTCGAACCCCGGCCTCCCCTATATACTCAATGTTCGGGAAATTCCCACTTTTTTCCGAGATTTGAAGTATTTTATACTTATGCCAGCGTTAGTCACAAACTATAAGTGTACCAATATTTCATTAAAATCCTGTAAGTAGTTCTTCCCGGGTTCTTCTTTTATTTGTTATTCCCGGTCACATACTATCATCAATCATCATCAACCCATATACTGTCCCACTGCTGGGCACGGGTCTCCTCTCATATTGAGAGGGATTAGGCTATAGTCCACCACGCTGGCCTAGTGCGGGTTGGCAGACTTCACAAACGGTCGAGAAAAATCTCTAAGGTACCTATGCAGGTTTCCTCACGATGTTTTCCTTCACCGTTTAAGCGAGTGATAATTAATTATTAATACGCACATGAATTCGAAAAGTCAAAGGTGCGTGCCTTGGTTTCGAACTCGAGGCCTTCGACTTGGCAGTCCAATGGTCATACCGCTAGGCTATCACTGCTAGCACACTACTGGTCACATACTATGCCTGTATGAAATTTCATTTAAATCCCGGAAGTAGGTCTCTTACATAAGTTTTCTGGGAAATTCCCACATAATTTTGAGGTAAAATGTATCCTATTTGTTATTTCCAGTCACAAATGGAGAATAGGTAGGATCGCGGACCTACTATCTCACTAAAAAGGAACAGAGGGAGAACCATCGAAAAAGGCATTTGTTTCTGTCTGCTAGGGTGTCCAAATAACATTCAAATTCATGGATTTTCGTAAACCTATCGCTTCTTATTACAGTTTTAATGATGATACGATGAAGAAAAGGGGTGAAAGTACTTATCTCATATCAATATATGAATATTATGTTCATATCAATAAGAACGTTTAGTATGGGATTTACTCTTCATAGGATCTAATCTCAAGAAAAGGTAAATTTGAGATAAGGGTCGTACGAATTTACGGTTGCTTGCTATTGAATGACTGTAGACTTGAATTTAGAAGGGATTTATTTTTTGTATTTAACGAGACCACTCGGAGACTTGTAGGTTTTTGTGTGCAATTGAACGATTTTTCTCAGTAAAAATGGTCACTGGGTATGGTCAATAGGGTATTTTACCATCAGTGTACAATGAAAACAACTGAAAATTGAAAAATAAAAATTTACTTATGTATTTACGAGCCACCTGCGCAGCGTCCCATGTTGAAACCCGCAGTTCCCCGCTCGCTCGTGACGCTTCGAAGTTATTCTGCCCCCATTGATATAAATTACAGTAAGTCGTGTTACTATGAAGATATATCCGTTCATTAAAACAAGGACAGTATTAGACTTACTGTACTAAAATTATTATTTTAGTAGGTATTTCATAAAATAATCCGTAAGCATACTTCAAGTAAGTCAGTCATTTACATAGAGGTTTAGTGATCATACTTACACTGTTCGTTAAATGTAGGTATTTACAGTTTGTTACCAACTTACTCATTACTGTAGGTAAATAGAAGAAAGAAAGAAAGAAAGAAAAAACATTTATTTGTCACAGAAACACATACAAGCAAAGTTTTTAGCTTAATTAAGCACGATGTACAGAAACATTAAATATGTTTAAGTGTTTATAATATTAAGTGTTGGTTGGTGTGATATTCTGACTTTTCGAAATTATGTGCGTATTAATAATTAATTATCACTCGCTTAAACGGTGAAGGAAAACATCGTGAGAAAACCTGCATGCCTGAGAGATTTTCTCGAAGGTGTGTGAAGTCTGCCAACCCGCATTAGGCCAGCGTGGTGGACTATAGCCTAATCCCTCTCATCCTGAGAGGAGACCCGTGCCCAACAGTGGGACAGTATATGGGTTGATGATGATGATGATGGTCTGTTATAAGTGGTAATTACAGACACAATAAGTTAAATGACGGCGGGTCCGATATTCCAGTTTCCATACAAAAAGGTTCATGAAAGCCCCTTTACCTTTTATTGTCCGTTTAATTATCTGAGTTATCTGCTGTAATCAATAAGATACACCAATTTAAAAAAATATAAAACAAAAATGCGATTTTCCGCAATTTAATTTTTAACTATTGTAATGTAATTGTTACACTAACAGGGGCAGTAGTGTTAGTTAGTCGTTAAGTTCCTGTATAATGTTTGTTCTTTATTACAATAGACTGTTTAATGTGTGATACAACCACGTAGTTTTAATTTAACTTAAACCCTAGCCGAGCCCCATTATACTTCTAAGACCCTCTTCGCTGCGGGACAGATGACTGGCCCCGCGGTCCACACTTTAGCCGCAGAGGGTAGGGACACGGTAAGAATATCATTACGTGCAGTATTGTGACACTGCCACTTTCCTTGAAATACCTACAGTCGCGCGGTACGTAAACACCCGATAGGGCTGCCCCTGCCCGACTACAGTATTTTAATTTAATCTACCTATTATAGATGGGTAGATGAAATTAAAATACTGAAAAACTAAGAAAGCAAGTGCTTTTCTTTCTTTTCTAGTTTTGTGATTGAAATATTGTATTATATTTAAAAACATGAAATTAGTTGTGAATGTAATAGGAAGTGTAAAACAAAAATATACTTAAGATTATATTGTTTTATTAGTAGTACATTTAATACAAAATTCAAGTCGTCTGAAAAAAATAGATTTTCCTTTATTCTGGGTATACCTAATAATAAATTACTGTTATCGAAGATTACCAAACTCCAATCCTTACAAACTTCAACATCTATTAGGGACCTACTCTACCAAAATGCAAAAAACAATTTATATAAATTTCAACCTGTTTCATATCTCAACATCCACACAGGCTGCTTGACAATGGTTTTGTCCGTTACCTTATTATGATTGTAGTTAATACAGCTTTTAATTAAATTGTTGTAGAAGTTTTTCCTGTTTCAATCTATTTGGGTAAGATGATCTGAACAATCAGACGATTCAGTGAATATTGGTAATCCCTGGATATTTATAAATATCATCCCGACGGCTACTTACTACAAAAATAATGGAATACTTAAATTATAATAAACGAGACTCATAGAGTTAAAAAGAGGTTTATTAGAAAAATCACAAGTACATACAATATACCTCCCTACGAGTAAAACGTTAGTACTTAGGTAACCTATCAGTAAATCCTTTTGTAGCATAATGTACTAAGTACTTTACGTCATATGTAATGATAAAGTATGTAACTGTATGTATTAGGTACGTTTCGGTTAGACGGTGCATGTGAGTGCAATATCGCCATTGCGTAATCAAATTGCTAACGTACCTACATACATAAACAGCTGAGACTTCTATATTTTTACTGTACAGCTTTATTGATTTCTGTCATTTGCACGAATATTATACATTGTAATAAAACTACTGGGTGATGGGTAGACGGATTGAATTGTCTACCCGTGACCATGGACGCTCCAAAGGGTCCGTAACGTCGGGATTAATAATATCAATATAACGCGATTAAATCCGTAAAAAGTAGTTTTATTTCAATGTAAAGTTTTATTTAAAATTATGTAATTTGTAATTTTGTATAGGTAACTAGGTACATAAAATATTATAAGAAAGATAAACCACGATTTTTAAATTAAAATATTCTTCATTGACACTACTCACTATAATATTAAATTCATTAGGGAAAGGCACAAGTTAAAAGTATGGGATACGACATTATAAACATAAAATACTTGGTTTAACCAACGGCAGCCAATAATAAAGTTGCAATGTCTTCACGTGGCGAACGAACTACCAATTGCATAGTGACGGCTCCCCCAGCGACCACTAACCTGGCCCTGAGAAGTACTGAAGTGCCTCCTCGCCAAATACCACCGCCGCGGATTTCCTTAACAGAATCTCCTGTGATGGCTGCCTTTGGTAGTCCCAAATGTTCACACACTGCTTTAGCAGCTTCTCCTACGTCACTTTGTGACAATCCAAATGTATCACAAGCTTCTTCCATAACAGCTGCTCTCTCCCAAGATGCATCCCAGTCATCAAAAGCAGCGCGTGTCCTGAATTGTTCAGCGCAACCGACTTCGATTTCTTCTAATGGATATGTATCAGCGTAACCCTCTCCAGAGTCTGGCAGGCCTGTTGTAGGATCGCAGTCACGAACCACAAACTCCAGAGTTGCTCCAAAAGTACCAAGAGTTTCAATTGTACTGTCAGGGAATTCAAGAAGACAAAACACACTGCCCTGCTTATCATACGGTAGTTGGTCGCATGGGACCTCAGTTAATATTTTATAACCAGGAGCAGCATCTAATCGTATATGAACTTTTTCGAGTAGCTGATCGCTCAGGGTATTCAAACATTCAAACTGAAAAATTAAATGACGTGCAAAAATATGTTTCACGCATTGAACACGATATTCCGTCTCTGGTTCAGTCAAATCAATAGGTATACAAGTTTTGAAAATTGGCCCAAGTTTCTCAATACCGGGTACAACTTTTAACTGATCTGCATATTGTTCTTCACGAGAAACTGTGGGCGGTCGTGTTTCAATTTCAATTGTAGTTTCTTTAGTCTCTTGTGATTCTTCTGCCATGGTAGGAACAGTAGCAATATCAAAAGATTCGGACAATTCAGAGGTAAGATGATGTTGCAGTGCCCTCTCTAGAAGTACAGGGTTAGGTATTAGCACATTAATAATATAGTCGTTAATGAGTTGGGGCTCACCAGAGTCCAAAATTGCGCTGTAATAGACAGCTCGATCTCGAACTTCATCATCATCATCTAATTGACACCTGGCCAAGAGGACTCTGATATTCGGCAGTAATTCTGGGCGGGCTGCTCCAAACCGAGCAACAGCAGAAACTGCCGCTGCACGAACGGGTCCGGACTCCAAAATTACTCTATTGTATATGTATCTTATATATCTGGAAGGCTGGCGAGCTTTTGGTCCTTCCCGTCCCAGGATATGCAAAATACGGACAGCTAGTGAAGCATGTTCACAGTCTTCAATAAATTCACAAAGATGTGCCAACCCAGTTTCTTTAGCATCTGGGTTTTCCTCTACAAGAGCAATGATAGCATCCGCAATAGCAGTTTTATATTGTAATCCACCCTCATCTCTGAGCATTCCAGCTAGAAAAGATGCGAGTGATTGATGTTTACGTGGGTACTTCAAACATAGCCGTCTAATAGCACGTACCACTACAATTTTAAACTCGTCGGAAATTTCAGACATGAAGCTGGATATTTGTTTCATTAAACGATCGATAGAGCTTTCTGCGCCAGTAGCAAGAAGAGTAGTTACAGCTAATGTGGCTACTGAACGATTAGGGTCAGAAATTAGATTTTCCAGATCAACTGCGCATGCTGCCACAGCATTTGGATGTTTCGCTGTCAGTTTTGCTAGTGTGCGTGCCCCCGCCAACCGTAAAGTGGCCTTGGAAGAGCCACAAAATATTTGTAGCACAGAGACAGCTTGGGCAAGATCTCGGGCAGATTTCCTTAAATTCACGATTGCATGTGCAGCTTCATAGACTACAATTTCAGATTTATGACGCAAGCATGATTCAATAAACTCCACATATGGTTCAGAAGCCTCAGTTTGGTCTTCTTCAGCTAATTTGGCCGCATGACGAATCAAGAGGCACAGAGCAAACGGTGAGCGTAAAGGAGTTCGAGCTAGTTTTGTTACGAGCTTAACTGTAGAAAGGCGATCATTGCGTCGAGCTCCAGCAACAACACCTAAGGCATGGTACGAAACCATCGCATTATCTGATGTTATGACTCCCTGAAAAAAGAAAGACAATAAATACATAAGATGATCATATGAATATGTTTTAAGCAGAATCATTGTACCTATTGTGATACAGGGTTATTATAGGTATTACCACAAACGGGTGATAAGAGGGACCCAATGTGACAAAACAATTGAAAAAAAAGTATGACATTAGATCACATTTCACTCATGGAGGAAAAGAATGCATGGAGCAAATAGCTGCATTCTTAATCATAATAAACAAGTGTATGTTTTATAAATTCAGTTTTTTGCTTCTAATTTGGAAATTATAGCATATGGGAGCATAATGCCCCAAGAACGAAATATTCATACCGACTAACCTGAGTACAGTTATCACCCTGTAAAATATTTACATTCTTCCATAAAATATCCTGTATATTGATATTTGAGTTTATTACTGTCGCCAAGCCACATTCAGGCCTCTCTTTACGGACTATAAAGCCAAAAAGGGAGTGAATTGCAGTGATATTTAAAGCCTTAACTTTAAGTGACACATGGTTATGACTTACAATTTACACAGAAGAGGCCACTCATCGATTGATTTGTTCATCTATTCAATATTGCAACTTATCTACAGGACCATATTTTAATAATGTTTAATAAAGTTTACCCTGTTTCATATCACATGATTTAATCTAAACCTATCGGACAACCTGTCCTATTTATTATAATAATGTAAAGATCATAATATTTATGAATGTATACCACCAATAAACCTCTGCAAGGTGCAAAGTTTTCCAGAAAAAGGAGTTAAATGGCTTAGATGTGGTGCTTTGTTATGGTCTTGTATCATAACAAAGCATTACGCTGAGTGGTAACCTTTTTTGCTGCGGACATAACATGCAATATTTAAGAAACAAGTTTTTAAGTAGTACCTTATAATTAAATTTGTTTGCACGAGCATATCGTCAACAGATGTCAACAGACAGAAACAAAATGTTTTTTCTTTCTTCTTCATATTATACCTTGTGCGTACAAGGAAAAGGTATAATATAAGGCATTTATAAAAATGTTATAGTGTTTAATAGAAAACATAAGCATTGATATAGGATACAAAATATTATATTCGCTTCATCACTAAATATTACTATATTCCTAAAATAAGTAAACAATAGCTATACAAACAGAACAGTTTTATGAGAAGCACAGCAGAATATCAATGTCAGTATCTACATCACACAATATAAAAAAAAACAATTGTGTCTGTAATTACCTATCTGAAGAGAATACTTTATGCCATAAATAGTTATAGTTAAAACATAATAAATCTATATAAAAGTGAAATGTACACAAACCTAAATATTTTATACCTTAATATTAAGTTTTTTAATACCTATTCTTTTAAATATTTTTTTTGTTGATGTTGTAAGATTTAAAGCATGTAACTGCCAATTAACCTACATGTAATACATGGGCTATAAGCATAGAAATAATATAAGCATGTACTGCCTGCCAAGATACAGGCTTCATCTAGTTTGGGAGACAGCGGACTACTACTGCAAGACAATTCACAATGTTTATGTAATTGGTACTTAGCCTATAATACTACTAGTTTATGTTCTAGTACTTCTTTGGTTTGATACTATAAAGATTATTAATACAAAGTCAATTGTTATTATAAATTGAATCGATAACACATTAAGATTCAAATCACCAATTGAATAGAATTTGAACTGTCAAAAATTAAATAAATTTTTGGGTAGAGTACATGTGTATGTAAGAGATTTAGGAAAATTGGGAAACAACTTAAGTAACACTGCACGGCACCCCTGGTAACATAAACAGTTATTGCCTATATTATAATTACCTGAGCTTCCATCACCCAACGTCGTACTAGATCTGGTACAGTAGCTGACAAATGAAGAGCAGATACTAGGGCAGCCGAACTTACAGCAGGGTTTTTATCTACAATTGCTTGTTTCATGTAGCGCTCAATAGCCTGCAACATTGTGCTGTCTGTTATAGTGCATAGAGCTCGAATAGCAGCAGCTCTGTATAAATCCTCCTTGCCTGTCATGTCTTTAGTGAGAGAAGATGTCACTATAATTACATCTTGCGCCATAGAGCTTAGCTCCTTGATACTCAAGTATACCAGCCGGCGTAATACCACATCCTTTGACTGAAACAGCTTTGTAGTAGCGAAAAATATATCTGTAGCTTCTTGAGTAGTCAACTTCTCTCCTTGATTAAGCAAATACAGGATTTTGGTTAGTATATGTATACATTTTTTCGGATTAACTGGCGTAGAGTTGAAATATCTAGCCTCTTGTAAAAGAGTAGTTTTATCCAAATTTTGGAATATACTCCCAGTATCTTCGTCTTCTTTCTTATCACGGCGGCTCATTTTTAAATAGTTTGCACTACGGAGCAGAAATTGATGATAGTTTTATTTCAATAAAAACGGTACCAATGATGTCAAGATGAGTGAGATGATCACAAATTCACGACACGTCACTCACGTCACTCGTCAGTCACAGCCCACAGACAACAAAATGGTCTTGACATTTTCTTATTAATTTATTTTACGACCCTGGATATGCGCATGTTGTCTTGTTGAAATTAAGAGGTTTGCCATGTTAAGGCAATATAATTTTAATAATTACCACTAATGTAGTACCTAAACAAAATGTATTACATAAGTCACTAAAAACAAGCAGTGCAAAATTTTGACTGTCTACTAGAGCTATAAATTTTTATAATTTTCTTTTCTTAAACCTACCCCTTCTTATTAATATACTAGCTTTTACCCGCGACTTCGTACGCCTTGATTTAGTAACACAATTATTCTTGTCGGATTGTATTCATGGGATAAGAAGTACTCAATGTTAGGGAAATTCCTGCTTTGTTCCGAAAAAAGAAGTATTCAATATGCCAGCGCCAATCACAAGCTATTCTGCCGTCATAAGAAAAAAGGCCGTAACTGTCAATTTTTTCAAAAATGAGTTATTAATATATTCGGAATCAGCAAAGAAAATGCTATCTTATGATCTTACTCACAAGGCTCTAACTCGTATCAGAGTAGAGATATCATAAGGACTTTAGGCTTAACTACGACATAAATTCTGTTTTTTGAATCTGAAAAGTCTTAATTACACAATAACGGCCTTTTGTGTTAGTATTTTCGTATTGCTAGTTTGGAAGGCCGCAATTACCAATTAGGGCTTTTTAGATAAGCAAAACCTCTAAATTTACTACAGTAAAAAGCCCTAACTTCGCAATAAGGGCTTTTCATATAAGTTTGCTAGCTAAGAGGCCACGCGAGGTGCAGTGAGTGTGTGCGTGCGGTGACGGGACGACGCGTTATTTCTTTTGAAATATTATTGATATATTGGTAAGTAATGTTTGTTTACTTTACATTATAATTCGTGAATAGTACCTACTAACTGTGAAATAATATAAAATTACTAGGGTAATTATAAGGGTGTGGTGTTTATACATATTTTTGATTAAAAATCGATTAGATTATTAAAATTTATGAGATGGAGTGTTTTAAATACAAATAATTATCTATTATTTTAGGATCATGAAGAAGAGTGCGTGGGGTTATCAAATGATAGAATTATTAAAAACCAACAACGGTAACAACGATGGTCATCAAATGCAACAAGCGTCGACAAGTTCTGTTTTACGTCCGTACCCATATAGCAGTAGCGATGACTTGGACTTTGATTCAGATGATTCTGTGCAAGATAAAACATATATGTATACCCCGAAACGCATATTCCGTTGAACGCAGTGACAATGATTCAGATTCAGATATAATACCAAATTCACATACTGCCGTTCTTCCGAAATCACCTACACAAAATCACAATTTAAGTTCAGTTGGTCAAAATGACAGTGATTCTGATTCTGATTGTATTATTCCGAACTCACAAAACATCATCATACCAGAATCGCCATCTCCAAAACAGAATCAGTTGACTAAAAGAGGAGCCATACGCAAAAGAAAAATACATGAAACCAGCATTGCAGAAAGAAAGAAGACTAGAAAAGAAGAGAAGATTTCTAAGAATTATGCCCTAAAACCTGGATGTGATGAAACTTGTAAAAGAAAATGCACTTCTATGATTCATGAAGGTAAAAGAAAAGCAATTAATGAACTGTTTTGGTCCCTAACGTGGAGTGAACAGAAAGTGTTCATCTCGAGTACTTCTAGAGTAACACCTGCAAGAACAAAGAAATTTTCCGCAGATTCGAATAAAAAAAAACAGAACAAAATCTCTGTCCTATTTTCTTAGCAACGAAATAGGAGAGAAAATACAAGTTTGTAAAGTATTTTTCTTGACAACTCTTGGCTACTGCAAAACCAACAATAAGGCTGTGAGAAATGCTGTGAACAAACAAGACGAATTACCTATAAGAGATGGAAGAGGTCATAACCAAAAAAAAACTTCGATATAATCATGATCTATAACTATTTAACTGATGTTTTAAAATTATATATTTAGGTTTTGTGTGATTCTATTGACATTGTTTCAGAAGATAATTATGTTTTTATTTTGTGAAATGAAAGATGTGATTCCGAGTGCTGGTAAAAGTTCCTTTATGTAAACTGATTAAGATGATTATTGGTTGTGTTGTGTGTTATTTTAATGTCAACAGATATATTTTTGTTTTATGAGTATAAAATATGTTTTGTTAATTTTGTTTAGATACATAATAAGAAAAATGTGATTAATAAAGATTTTCCTTAAAAAAATATTTGTTCATAGGTACCTACTTAACTAGTACAAGCAAGAATTGGTTGCTTCAAAACGCTTCATAGTAATAAGGTAACTGGCGTTAGTTATGTACTTACTTGTGTCTTATTTTAAGTTTGACTGAAAATAGAACTTATGAGACTGACTCATAAAATAAAGTACGTATTTTAGTCAATAGTTTTGGTTTCATTTTAATAACTCTTATTTACAATCGACTGATGAAGGCTTTTATTTCCTTTAGACAAAATACCTTTGCTGCAATGCCTGCTTTACAAACGATTCGTAACTTAGTTTACTATCAAAAAAAGGCGCAACTGCACATTTAAGGCTTTACATGCAAAGATTTCGGCTTTAGGAAGATCGAGTTCCTTCTATGAAAAGCCGCAATTACATTCTACGCAATTATGCCCTTTCAGATAAGTATTTCACAATTTCTTAATATTATTTTTTTGCTAAAACAAAAGGGAAAAATTTAAATAAAATAAATACGCGTTTATGAATTTAAATAATTTATGGTTCAAAATAAAGCCTATATTTTTGACGTCTTATAAAACAAGAATCACTAACTAAAACCATTCAATGAATCCTGGGCCTTCCTTTTAGATAAAACTTCAATTATCTCGGAATCAACGTTGATGTAGTTACGGCCTTTTTTCTTATGACGGCAGTATTAGTGTACCAACATATCATTTAAATCCCGTAAGTACGACTTCTACATAAGTTTTCTGGGAATTCCCACATTTTTCTGGGGTAAAATATATCCTATTTGTTATTCCCGGTCACATACTACTTATGTGTGTATGAAATTTCATTCGAATCCCGTAAGATATTCGTTTTTCGGGATTTCCGGGATATTCCCTCATTTTTCTGGGGTAAAATTTATCCTATTTGTTATTCCCGGTCACATACTATGTGTGTATGAAATTTCATTCAAATCCTGTAAGTAGTTCTCCTACATCCGTTTTTCGGGATTTCCGGAATATTCCCACATTTTTCTGAGTTAAAATATATCCTATTTGTTATTTCCGGTCACACACTATGTTGTGTATGAAATTTCATTCAAATCCCGCAAGCTATTCGTTTTTCGGGATTTCCGGGATATTCCCACCTTTTTCTGGGGTAAAGTATATCCTGTTTGTTATTCCCGGTCACATACTATGTGTCTATGAAATTTCATTCGAATCCCGTAAGATATTCGTTTTTCGGGATTTCCGGGATATTCCCACATTTTTCTGGGGTAAAATATATCCTATTTGTTATTCCCGGTCACATACTATGTGTGTATGAAATTTCATGCAAATCCCGTAAGTAGTTCTCCTATACCCATTTTTCGGGATTTCCGGGATATTCCGACATTTTTCCGGGATAAAAAGTAGCCTATACTTTATTCCCGGTCACATACTATTAGGTTACCAAATTTCATGCAAATCCGTTCAGCCGTTTTTGCGTGATT
The DNA here is from genome assembly GCA_964056405.1 of Acronicta alni. Classification (NCBI taxonomy): domain Eukaryota; kingdom Metazoa; phylum Arthropoda; class Insecta; order Lepidoptera; family Noctuidae; genus Acronicta; species Acronicta alni. The sequence continues at coordinate 11,747,708 of OZ043913.1, forward strand.
GAGTAACAAATAAACAAACAAACATCCAAACTATCACATTTATAATATTAGTATGATTATAATGATACGATGAAGACGAGGGGCTCGTGACTAAGCAAAAACTACGCTGATCAACCGATCAGTAATTAACGTGGCCACACAGAGGTGAAGTAATACTTGTTACATGTAGTTGTAGCTCTGTGCTAGCCGCGGTCAGTCTGTGGGTACATACAAATATCTAATTTGAATTTTATGGAAACTGACACAGGAGTAGCCCCTCCCTGGGGTTCTACTTCGAGGTAGGCAGTAGGTACCTTCCTGGGTTAAGTACTGTGGCCTAATTATTACTTACTCAAAAATTGTTTAAGCATTGACACTTTCAGAAGCAGAATAATAAAATACTGTTATTTTTTTTAATATTTTTTATTAGTTTACCGATCTACAAATACATTTGTACATGGGTATTTTGAAACATTTTATGGCGAATTTTTTGCCCTAACACTCATTATACAATATCTCAATTTATTTTATGACTACTGTCTCCATAGCGTCTAAAGAAAAAAGTTGTTACATTTTTCATATTATAATTTTGGTATTAGATACCTATTTTACATTAAATTGAAATAATTTATATATTTTACATAATAACAGCAATAAAGAAACAACAATTTATAGAACTCACCAATTTAAATAATAGATAGGTACAAGATTGGTATAATAGATTGGCATACGCGCATGCCTATTCAATAAATAAAAAAAATACGTGTTTAATAAAAGTACAGTAGAAGTAGATTAGGTTAAAATAAAAAAAACACGAGATTTCCTAATCTTTCTTTTCTTCATACGCGAAGAAAAAATGAAATTAAATCGGTAAGCTAGCTGAATTTGATGGAAAAAATTAGTAATGAACCTGAAAAATGATGCCTGTTAATTATGCGTCAGATCTGTCTGAACATTTACAACGCAGTAGTGTTCGCAGGCTGAAATTTGCAACGACACCACAATATTCTTCAGTTTACTGAAAAAAGTACGTAGTACGTAATTGCGGATTTTGTAGATTTTGTTCGTTATTCCGATGCCGGTTATAATATAATAGGTACTTGATGGTCTCCCGCCCGTCATATACAACATTACATATCAAATTGATATCCAGGTACTAACTATTCTACTATTAAGTATGTAAGTACTCCCATCTTGGGACAGCTGTGGTTGCCATAAAGTCTTAGTCATACAAACTCACTGTACAAAATACTCGTAATCATTTTCGAAATAACAAATACAGATTTGTGAGCAATAAAGAGAATATATTTAAATAGATATATTTTATGACATCTACGCACGATTATTTATCATGTAGGTATTATTATACGAGTTACCAGCGCATAATATAACATTATATCGTTTATACTGGTCGCTGATTACACATTGCTCACGTCATTATTCAATAAATTAAAATATATTTACTAGGTCAGTAAAACGCCCTGTGTATGTTAAAAAATTGTGGAATACCATTTTCTCGATCCACCAATATAATTTCTGTACCCATAGCGTTTTCAGACACGTACGACCGTACCTACTTACCACGTTGATTTATAAAAAAGCAAAAATTTACCCTCCCTCAGTTGTTCGGTGAAAAGATTACAATTTAAAAAAACGATCATGTACAAACGTCTAGACTTTTTGAAAGTTACATAGGTACATATTTTTAAATGGTGATCGACCATTTACGACTTAACCGCAGTAACGTTTAACATCACTATAGCTCCTTGTTTAATATTATGAATCGACATTTCCAAATGTTTAGGTTTGAATATTAGAATTTTGGCAATAGGTAGATATAATACTCTTTACCTACTGTACTTACGTAGCTATCTATGAATGACTACTCACAACATCCTCTTTGTTCTTACGAGTATGTGTAAGTAAGAAGTACTTAACGATATTTTCCCATTGCTAAATTTAACATAAAACACAAAGGTAACATTTTTTAAGCAATACCTATTCACTCAGCATTGAGGCCACATTAATTATGTACCTACTGAGTAGTATGGAAAGTATCTGCAGCATGGAAAGTTACGATAATAAGAAGAGATTCAATTTCATGGTAGCAGATGATTTTTTATACTATTTGGTCGCAAGTTTGACTGACTTGGCGTGAATCAACATTTTCTCAATTCTAAGGATGATAAGACTGGTAGTGTGGGCCACGATAAAATTTTGTTGTTGCATTATTTGTGTACGTCTGGATTAATTAGCCAGTTTTGATATTCGAACGAGGATACTGCCTCTATTACGAAAAACAATAACATAAATATGTTAATAATTGTGTTATTAATTAATAACATAAGTTTTATATGAATTATAAAACTTATGTTATTAATTAATAACACAATTATTTATGCTCACCCTACACAGTAAATAGTTATGGAACTTCCAAATTTATATTTAGAAAAACGAAATAAGTAATATAGGTACTGGAATGTCTACGGGCGTTTTTCAAAAAAGATGTACACGTGACGAACCGGAAGAGATGTTTGTGTTATTTAAATTTTACTGTAAATTCTTATCTCATTTGATTAAATATACTCTTAAAAAGTTAAAAATTAAAAAAATACATCAGTATTACGCAAAACAACGTGGAAATATTTATTTTGATGCAAGGGTTCACAGGAATGTGCTCCGGTTTGTCACAAAGGAAAAGTGTAAATAAAATGAAAAATATGAGTTGTTATGATACTTTGTTTGTAATATTTATTTAATAAACCTTCAAATCTTTGAACTAAAACATCTAAACATAGATAAATCACTGTAATAATAGCTTAGCAATCATTTTAATTTCGAGATCGTAACAGACGGAACATTTGACCATTAAAACTTTACATTTCTACCTACTACTTAAAATGAAATTGAACGAGATTACTAATAATATAAACAACAAATTCAGGGTCAACTACAACTATATAAATATTATCAAATAACTAAATATTTCTTAAATAGGATAAGTTTATTGTCTCGGTAAAATATGGGACAGTGACTATCTGGAATTCTATGTGACTAACTGGAAAAAAATAAGCTAAGTTTACACGGAGTAATATTTGGTCGAACATTTTTATTTTAAGTCGTATTAATAATCTAAAGTAAAAACAGGTTATTATATTGCGAATTGCTTCATTTTTTAATTTTAATTTGCGAACATTTACTAAAGCTCCTCATTATCTCCTACATATTTTATTGTAACGAATCTTTAAGACAGGAGCTGCGCTGTTTTGGGACTTCATTGAACTTTGGGTAGCTCTTTGATTTTCGTTTTATTTTTTATTCTTTTTTACTTTCTGTTTTCTCTTTTCTTCCCTCCATTGTTTTCTTCTACATTTTTTATCTTCTTCTGTCAACTCACTTATGGTTTTTCGACTCTTCTTAAGTTGTTCTAACTGCTCCTTCCGCTGTTCTTCAAATTTTTCAGGGTTTTTTCTCCCGGTAGCGTTTAGCTCTTTCTGCTGCCGAGAGAGCCATGTTTACTGAAATATAGCAGACATACTTATATATAACATTATATACTTAATCAATATATACACAACTCTTAATTATTTACCGAATTACTGAGTGACTAAGGAACTGACAAACAACGCACAGCCAAAACTACTGGTTGTAAGGTCAAATTTGGCATGTAGGTTCCATAAGGAATCTAGGGGAGCACTAAGAGAAGATTTTCCGAAATTCGTATTTTTTTATTTTTTTCATTCAAATTGGTTCAACCGTTCCGAAGATTAGCGGTAACAAACATCCAAATATCCAATCTAACATTTTTTTAAATGTCATAATGATTATTTATTTTATTCCCTTATCAAATGTAACCCCAGCCTAATAGTTCCGGTGCGTCACAAAATGTTTCCGGCTATACAATACGTGACGATCCCGATGTGACGAATTCATACCTACAAAACTTCTAACAATAATTCAAGCTGTTGTATCCCCTATATGACTACTTCTGACTTGTTTTACAATAAGTTATAAATAGAAATGTCATTGTGTTACGGCAAATGACTTGAAAATCTGCTACATACCTCATAAAATCCTGTTACTATCTGGAACTCCAATTCGGCACCACCGTAACGCGCCCACTTTCGTCACAGATTTTGTTGACACTGAGGTTTGTTTCAAAATGGTGGTTGACACCACATACAAGATAAATGTTACCAGAAATGAAAAATAACAATATTTTAGGGTAATATTGCGTTGAAGTATTAAAAACATTATCGTGACGTATACCGGAATTCCGGTTCGGTCATATTCCTGGGACAACAATAAATATAGTATTCTGAACTATTAAAACCCAAATTCGAAATAAAAAGCTCTAAACTGTATTTATGAGTTCAATATACGTCTACTGAGCCTAAAACAGTGACTCCATTTAATTTATCTAATCTTACCTGAGACTTGAAAGTTCCAAACATGCAGTTGGGACACGAATATTTTACACGTTTTTTAATGTTAATTTTATGATATTTTAATAACAGTGATAATTGGGTTGCATATTTTAGCCAATTTTATAACTTAAACATGTAAGTATTAAATAAATATGCAGTTTATTTGAGTACGGTGCATACAAAAATTACAAAAAATAGCTAAAGTGAGGGGACACCCCAAATTCGCTATGTACATCTTTTTTGAAAAATGCCCCTACGGCAGGTAGACATATTTTCTACTTATAAATATAAATTTAAAAAAAGTATTCAATTATTAATATTAGAAAAACTGAATAAGTTTCTTCTTCCTACCCCTATGCGAAAAAGGCGTGAGTGTATGTAGGTATGTATGAATAAATATATGTAAAAGAGGTATTGGAATATTAAGTAGGAATATCTACCTGCCTGTTTTATTCATTTTCAATTCGATTTAACGTCTTTTAAGGATGTAACTACAAATCCTAGGATTCTGCCTACAATATTTAATAATTTGCTACTAGGTAAATAGAGGTGATCCGCGTTCAAATTTAAAAAAATGGCTCAATCGGGCACTCATTATGCTATGCCCATGCTAGCTAAACTGTAACATTAATTTTATTAACATTTAAGTATCTATCTTAAAAGTTTTAAATAAACTGCCACGCAGTAAAACAATAATTATTTATCACAATCATGGCTAAAAACAAAGACCTATAAATAATACCTTTATAAATTGGTTAATTAATGACTTTTAAATTTTTAAGAATGTCATTTAGGGTAAATCGTAATCCATAATTCCGATTATCAGTCAAACGTAGGTAGGTAACTTTAATACAAAAAAATAATATTCTTCTAATTTCGTATTTAAAAAGTATGTTGGTTTCCTAAGCTGAGTACATCCACGTAACAGCTAAGTACATTAAAAATAATAATTATTTATGAACGTCAATGGAAGCAATGATTATTTCACTGATGAACTTTACTCCCTATTACAAAATGGTTATTAAGTATTATGTCAATCAAAGTGGAACATTTATCTTCTACGCTACTGATTTGGCTTCAAATTTCATTATTTCCCTATTCATATTTACAATGCATTAATTTACAAAATAGATTGTCTACTTCATCTCATCTTCCAGTAACATGAAAACTTGCTACGTTTAACATCAGTTAGGATAGAAAATCTATTGTTTTCTGGTGTCCTGACCGGATCCTGACCCGGTCGATCCGATAACACGAAATATTTAAAAAACACTTTTTATAAAAGTCGATGTCCCAAATACTGAAATTTTGTCAATTGGATTTCATTATAACTAGGTATAAGTAAATTTTTATTCCCTATATAACTAATAACTAATCCTTACAACACTATTTCTTGTTTGTCACGTACGTGTATTGGTAACAGTAAATTTTCATTTTATTTCCACTTACTGAAGTGTTTTATGATAATACATAATAAAGTAAGTACCTACTACCTTTTTGTATTTATATATAAGTACCTCTAAGTCGAGATAGAACTAAGTAGACCAGGTAAGTAAGTACATAAATAAGATGACGAGTTGCCCAAATATAAGAGTATGTGTAGGTACGATTGCCTACTTACATTATAACGATCTTATCCCTAACTTGATGACACTAAATTGGTGTAAGTTTATTAGAATGATACCAGTGTCGTGTCTCAAAAATATTTTTTATTTATTTTCAAAGGACTGAGGTTAAATTTTGGTCTTCCTTTTGGTCAAGCATTTGTGCGACTTTGTTTCAATTTTGCTATTATGATTTTCAACAAAATTTTTACTTTAAATAAATATTTATTTATTACTTTATGTCCAAATTACATCTAATAATATACACAATTTTCAGACACATGAAAGCCGATCTAATTCTTATAAAACAACGACTGTTTAAATAACTAATACAATGTCAGCAAAAGCGAACTTACTGTAGTGAACATAAACTTTATTGTCTTAAAATATAAATATTGATATATAATTATTTAATCAACAATAATCTAATGAAAATCGAGGCGCCCCTTCGTCCAATCAGCCGAGATTTTATTATTTATATTGATTTTCATTCTTTCACAATCAGGCTGTGAGTGGGATATCTATAGGTTATAATAATATCAACATGTACCTACCTAAGTGATTTTAGGCCGGCAATAGGCAAACACAAACGAATCAAGTAATTTCTTCGTATTTACGACAAATACATTTTCGTTTCGAATACTACGTCGCTACTAATTTTGGCACTCGTTTTGGATATTTGTTTAATAACAAATGGTCCATTTACCTAATCGCCAGACTTAAGAGAACTTAGTTCCCGTGCCTAACAACCCGTTCACAGGTCAACAACTTGTCTGTATATACAGGAAAATAAAGTCCCTTGTGACTGAATCGTAGGGGAAATGAACCGGTGACGTGTAAACGGGTTGTAAGCGTAGCGTAAGTAAATACGCATGTAAAATATATTTATTATAGGAATATAACTGGTAGGCCCCAATAAGGCCTGTTCACGAACAACATTAACAATGAGATCAAAGTTATAATACTTAACATTTATCGTAGATAGATATTAAATAAGTAATGCGTCATATTACTTGGGTTCGTATAAAATAAGACAGTTATTGCATCTACACCGTTCGAAAGGAACGCGAAGATGCGTTCCTCCATTTCAGGAGAAGGTACCAAAACATAATACTTCTACTATTCTTCGGAACTATTCGCAACTAAAATTTGACTAGGAAATAGAAGTTTATTCTTTACATAATATCGTACTAGATACTGGACAAATAATGTATTTTATCTTGGTCTCTAAATACAGTGTTTTATTTAGAAATTATTCGTAAATAATAAACCATTCCGACTACTTCGGAAAATTACTCTTTGGTTAATATTTGACTATTAAATAACAAGCAACAAATACTGACATTATCACTGCCAATAAACTATTGTGTAATATTCTTGATAATCAGAAAATTGATCATTATAAAGAATGACTTATCTACACCCTAAACCGAAGACATTGTTGTGATTTTGTTGCATCGGTCCCAAAAATAAGTCTAAGCTCCACTACATCAGATCATCATCACAATACACAAAAACATTTCTGCGAACCCAGATTCATGTGTAGGTAGGTAAAACTTTTTTAAAACTCAATAACAACAAGCAAAGCGGAGGCTAGGACCAAACTGGGACCTTTTCATCAAACTCCCGACTTTGCAGGATTTGATAGAATACAACTGTTACTTCTTTTTTGTCGACTCGGCTGAGTTCTTTTGCGGCTGTATACTGACATGGACCTCGCCTGTGGGGCCCACCACGATTCTCACCTGAAAACAAACAGAAACAGTTTTTGTACAACCCGTGTAATGAGGTCAGCACCTGTTTATATTGATAACAGCCAATATTGGAGGCAGGACAATATTCTGCCTGTATATCAAAGATCATAGTACATTTTACACCAGATATCCCAACCCAACAGACTATTTCTACCTACAATAAAAATGGACCATAGAAACTGATATTCTATGTCAATAAAAATAAATAATAAATCTGCCTTTGAATATATTAAAAAAAGTAGGTATTTCACTGGTTGGTAGAAAGGTTGTGAAAGTGCTTTTAGAGAATAATGATCACTACAAATTTTCAATGTATTTTTATTGTAGTATAAACATTGAGTTAAATTGTTTAACAAAATAATCTGATTATTATTATTTGGATAACATTTAATTCATCGTTAATAACATCATAAAATTTTATCGATTGTACCTTTATCTTACCTAATTTTTAATTGATCATGTAATTCACTACTTTAGATTAACTTAACTGATTATTAGATGATAGATAGAATTATTGTTATTATTAAAGCTGAATAATTATTTAAAAATATAAATAAGCCATCTATTAGATTGGACCTAAACATACTGGCGAACTGTGGGTGTACATTGGTACCTACACCTCTGCCTAACCCTTCGGGGAATACAGGCGTGAATGTATGTTATGTTTATGTTATAAATAAACGATTGAATATAATTTTACAAATTTTTATTTAGTTTGACGCCTTATGAAATTAATTTTATTATTTTGTTTACATGTTTAATTATTGGCCATTGTAAATTGTTATAATTTATTATTAAAAAATAATGTGGATAACTCTACTATTCATTTATGTTTTGAGAATATTAGATAGCTTGTTAATTATTGTAAGTACTGTACCTAATATTGGCTTTATAAAATGTAACGAACTAGATACCTATTTTCATGGCAGAAATGGTTTATATATTGGGCTCTATAATATTCATCACCATTTGCATATCCATATTATATCTATACCTACATTACGAATACATTGCTGAACATATTTTTTTTTTTGCTTCGGAAAGTATTCCCCTTCAAAGAGTATTTACCTAGTCCCCTCGTCAGACATTCATCGCGTAGTAGACGGGGTTCGCGGGTGGTGCCATTGGAGATGTAGCCGGCGGCGCTGACACACCCGCGGGCGCACCCTCTGGGGCTCCTCTGGCCGACCTGGATGGGGACCCAGGTGCCGGCTGGTACATTGGAGCTGCCACCTGAAGGTAGCAAAATAAGAAGATAAATAGGGATGAACCAGAATAAAAGCAACCAACGTTCGTTGTGTTCGCCCCTCCTTTGCCTCCGAATTAATATTTTATAACAGTAATCAGTACCTACCCACGGTAGGTAGGTACTTATATGTATAGTGCTCGTAGTAAGAGTGAAGAAACGATTTCATGAAGAGAAAAGGCAAGAATATATAAATATAGATACAAATAAAATAGGTAATATTTCAATTTTGTATGATTTTGTTTTAGTTTAAAATGAAACTGAATTCATGAATTAAAAAATCGAGTTTAGACTTCATACTAATATTCTCTTAAAAAGTGCTTTACCCATGCTTTGTGTGCTTCGTTTATAAGCATAACTATTTTGATCATCTCCCAGACCAATTTCTTCACAATCAACTACAATACTTTAAAGAAATTGGGCGAAAAATTACTTACTTTCTCAGAGTAGCAAATCATTTGTTTTCCTCCACCTGGCTGAGGCGCGGGCACCGACCTATACCGCGCGGGCGCTGGGCACAGCGACTATAAACATAACAGCTCTGTTACATCTTTGATCATTGATCTTTGTCTAACATCTAATGAGCAATGTGGCAAGAATCCCTATGTCGTTATTCCCAATCTCAATACCGATAAATTCCGTCTCAGTGCTCACCAGTACGTTATAAATACATATAGGTATGTATGGTTCTTTTTTTTATTGTATAGGATATACCTCGAACTAGGTCCCATATAAATTTGAAAAAAAATCCCACTCTTAAGTGAGAAAATAAGGATGATTTATTGTTCACTCACAGGTTTTAATGCTGAGTTGTGTATTATAATTAAATCAAAAGTAATCATAGATTAAGCATGTAGTAATTAGTAGATTATAGCCACAAAAAAATATAAAATAAAACTTTTTATAAAAAAAAATAAACCGCCGAAAAACTGAAAAGCAAGAAATAATAAACGTTTCTTATTTAACCATAATAACTAAGTTCTTATACTAATGTAAGTATACCTAAGAAATTTTGAGTCGGCGCGAATTTTTTTGGAATGTTAATGATCATCGCTGGAGATTTCACATTTCATTGTTAATTTGATTTGGCTATTTCTTTAAATTTAAAGTAATTTAGTGATCTTTATTCATTGATTGTTTGGCGCCGACTTAAAATTACTTGGGTATACTTACATTAGTATAAGAACTTAGTTATGGTTAAATATGAAACGTTTATTATTTTTTGCTTTTCAGTTTTTCGGCGGTTTAATTTTTTTGTTAAAAAGTTTTTTTAAAAAAGGTTGCTCCTCGCTAGGATTGATTCCTGTATCGTAGGTGTATTTACAAATACACTTATTTGAAACGAAATACAATTACTCCCAGACTCGGAACAACTACTTGAAGGTAAGTCATACATATTAAATGTTGTTTCAGTGTATTAGGTATAACCCGTAGCTTATCATACATTTCTAGAAGTTATTGGTTACGTACCTATGTAACTGTACAGAATATTATGCTTTTAGACCCTAGGACGACGGACTAGAGGTTTAAGCTGTGTGTTAGCCGTCAGCAACTAAGCCAGTGTTAAGTTTTATTAAGTAAATCTGTAAGTAATTAGGTACAGGTAACCTGTAGTTGAAGCGGGTGTGTGTAGTGCGCCCGTTGCGGCTGTGCAGCAGGCGGTTGCGGCGTGCTCGCGCCGCTGCGTGCTTGCTGCTGATAGTAAGCGTGCATGCGGTTGTCTATGGATTAAAAATACACAATCATGTTCTTCAGATCTATAATATTGCGTGTTTTACAACTTATTGTAGTTACGATACGTCCAGATTTCATATAACTTCATGAGTGACTTGTCACATTATCCATATTTAAGGTATAATGTAAGTAAAATCTAATAATTGATGTGGTATTGAATTGGACTGACACGGGCATGGACGTAATCGTACAGTTTACTTACAATCGTTGGCCTGCTGCCACTGAGCATTGTAGTCAGTATGGTGTTGGTAATGATAATGGGTGCTGTAGGGCACGTAAAGCAGCTGGTGGTGGCTCCGGATGGGCGGCGGCGACTCTGGCCTACGGCACCTCGGGGCAGCGCGCACCGGGGACGTCTGCTCCGAGCTCGTCTGCGAGCTGTACAGCTCTTGACTGCTGTCCGAACACCTGGAATAAGTTAAAAATAATAGAGGATAGGTTAATGGTACTTAATCTAAAATAATAATCTGAATAAGGACACAATATTCATTTATATAAGACAAGCAACATAATTAAGTACAAAAACGAACTATACATGCGGCTAGAATGAAAACAACAGTGAGTCTTTTTTGTAGTTATAAATCTTACCCAATATTTGCATAGAGCGAACAGTTCCTGTACATATTCTCTTGTTGCTGCCTCTGCTGTTGATAATGGGCGTAAGTCGCCATGTTCTGCGCGTGCGCATAGCATGCGTCTGAGTGCTGGTGAGGAGGCACCGGTGTGCTTTGGCAAGGGCGTGATGTCATGTAGTCCGATGATTTTGACCTAATTAGCGGTTAAAATATTTTAAAATACGTATCCCTTCACAAGTTTTAGGAGAGAAACTGCATAAAAACAACAACTTACCAATTTGAATTGGCGCTAGCTCTGCTTTGAGGCCTAGAGTTAAGATTGGCTTCAGAGTAATACGGCCATGAATAGTTGGAGTTTGTGCGCTGGCACGCGTGCCCGGATATTTGTTGGGGCGTCGTGCCTGGAGATGGTTGTAACTCGTTCTGCATCTGTTGCAGTATCTCGTCCGATGCACCAAGTTGCTGTTTTATAGCAATGCCGCGAACAGCTGGTCGACGATGGAAACCTAGAAATAATAACTCAGACTTCTTAAACTAATTTCTTGACTTCGAAATTGCTTATTTTAAGAAGCCCTTTGATCACGAGTTAAATCATAGGTATTTTGCTCTGATCGTTATACATTTTTGGAAGAAAATATTGATGTTAGGCAGGATTCAAACCTGCGTCCTCTTCGTGATGTCGAATTTCTATTCCACACTTTACTGTCCTTTAACTTACCATAATCGTCGTGTTCATCGTCGCTACTGACGGGTTGTGATTCCTGGCCGTATCGCTGCCTTAATCTTTCAGTCCTCGGAGCTGTAGCTCTAGCAAAAGCAGCCAATCCATCGTCACTCTCGCCTGCTCCTAAATTAAAAGAAAAACTTTAACTGAATACAACCAAAAGTTACAAGTTATACTAAATTATTAGGACTTGTATGGACTACCTAATGTTCTAAAATGTCACTGAAATTCAATCACTTACCTAATACCAAAGTTGTTTCAAAGGCTAAGTAAACACTAAGTAAACTTGCAGGAACTGAGCCGAGTTACTCGTACTAGTTGTTTACCACTCAATAAGGCTATACCACCGCAGATAGAAACATGAATAATAAATAGATGGTGATATATTTCAGTTTTATTTGTACCGCTTCCGTTTTTATTAAAACATTATTAATGAAGCAATTACACAAATTGGTTACTGGTTTATGGCCAGCATTTGAATTTAATTCAGGGAATAATAGAGCCGATTTATGCAAAAGCAAAGTGAATACCTATGCAAAAATCTGTGGAAAAAAGGCAAATGCATATATTTTATTAATAATACCCGTTAAATTTATTTACACGATATATCCCAGGTTATTAACAATTAGTTTGTTAAGTTAAACAATATATTAAGTACTTTTCGACATTTTTTTTTTACTCAATTTAATTTAGTTCTTACTGTAATGAGTACAAATCCCGACTACTGACCGGAAACGCTGTTTCTTGTAACACATCAATTTGAAATCCAGTACATACTACACAACTACAGACGTAAATAAAGTTCCATTAAATAAAGTATTATAATAGGAGATAATTTTAAGAGAGGTAGGTAGGGCAGTAATAATAGTGGTATAGTAATTATACTCAAATGGGAGTTGCCCGACTGGGGAAGCTACCTCCGCCTTGCAGAAAATCGAAGTGAACTAAGACTTAAATAACACTGCTTTGAGCCGTGCTATGTTCTTTCGGTGAGCAGGGTTGCCAGTGCTCCATGAAGAATCGTTGTGTTGGCAGTGGCCAGTGGACATTGAACCATAAACTGCCAACTCAACTATACCTCTTTCATTTTATAGGGTCGGCAAAGCGCAAATGGTACCCCTGATGTTGTAAGTGTCTATAGGCTATGGTAACCGCCGACCATCAGGTGGGCCGTATGCTTGTTTGCTACCCTAGTATAAAAAATAGGTATATAAAATATAATTTACGAATAAAATAAAATCCGTGTGTACCTGTGGCACTGAGCTTACAGTGCACTGATTTGTTTGATAGCTTACTTCGGTACATATTCCCACCTGGAGTTCCTGCGACTACGTCTGGTGCCGGGGCATCGATGTGCTCTTGAAGTTCTAGGCTAGTGGCTGATGACGCCGACGTCCGGTCTCCTGGCGGCACGTAATAGAAACCTTCGTGGTGGGCAGCACTGCCGACACAGGCTGTCAATGGTGCTAATGTGGACAGGAACTGCCTCCGGGGCTCCGATTTTTGCTGTTGTAAGTAGATTATAATTATGCTATTGTTGTTAATTTAACTATGTAGATCAAGTATTTAATGAATTAACTCTCACGTTGATTTATCTGTTTGTAACAATAACTTTCTATTATAAGCGCATTATAGGTGGCCGATTTAACGTTTTGTCTAATAATAATTATATCAAATTTAATTTTTGTTGGTCATCGCTCTACATATTAGTATAAACAAATCATAGTTATTTATTTTTATTTTATTATATTGGCAGCTTACAGAGCTTAAAGTCGTTGTTGAATTATATTGGTAAATTGTGGGGAATCTGCCTTACACACGAAGCGTTTACGTTGCATCGTCTGCTTATAAGTACCTAACTGGTATCTATAATAAGTGGAAACCTTCAGGAATAAGGTAACATCACAACACGATCGTGTGAATTTACCCGTAAAACTCGTTAAATATAATCATTTAATGCGAAAGGTTAAAACGTAATAGATAATTTATAGTTCTTAAACTGTGTAAATTCTTGAATATCACATTTTTGCGTCACATAAATTTGAAAATAGAGAAATTATTAGAATCATCTGCTTAAAACCTATCTGATAAAGCTATTGCTACTGTTTGTATAAGTAACAGTTAGGTAGGAACTACCTACGACTTTCAATAAAGAATATTTTATAATAAATGTAGAAAGAAATTATTGTTGAAATAGTTTGATTAATATTCTGTAATTGAGGATTATCTAAGAAGTTATGACAATTTTTTTGCATGTAGGTTTCCTTATGATTCCTTCACCATTTAAGCGAACTATCATTACTTAATTATTTATTTTAATACATAATTAAGTAATAGTAACTCGCTTAAATGTATTTTAATACATCATCGTCATATCAGACACAGGAGGTCCACTGCTGAACAAAGGCATCGCACACACACAAAGTTATATGCCACCTGCATCCTACTACTCCCAGCACCTTCGCATATAATCGCATTGACATAGAAAAACTATCAAGATACAATTGTTGGTACCTACCAACTTAGATGGTTTAGACACCATATTATTTGGAAGTTGATATCTAAATCTAAAATATCATATATAAGTTGATATCTATTGTCACGTATTATTGTTCTAAATTCATCACGGTGATATTACCTTTGATGCTTAAATTAGTACATGACATACCTACAAAGTCAATTACCTTTATGTGTTGATGATCTTAAATCGCTTGAGTGCACCTACTGTGAGTGATCACTGATTATTACCTATATTAATATTGCTTCATCGGTCATAACGCAAGCTGATTGCTATACATTGGTATATTATGTTAACCGTACACAATGTGCGATTGTGTACCAATAATACCATAGTTATTAATGATTATCTATGTTAAGCCAAATATAGGTGTCATTTAAATACAACCTTATTGCGCAATCTTTTAAAACCGAAACTGTTGTTCTGTTGTAATATATGTACGTACCTACCTCATAAAAACATTCTTAAAAGTATGTTTTATTTATTTTCCTAGTATGTTCATAAAATATAGCTTATATACCTTTCTAAAAAATCACTTACTATTGTTGAATTCTCTCTATTAGGTATACAACTAAATGATAATGTATTATTGATATAAACCTTCGGCCAATTGACAAAGTATCTAAATGATAGTGAAAACCGTATCAAAATCCGTTGCGTGGATTTACTATACAGGTTGGAAGGGACATCGTCGCGCAACGGCTTCCATGACTTCAGTACATGATTCTGGACCCCCCTGCGTTGGAATTTTTCGTCGGCTTTTTCTTAAATTTTACGTTTTTTTTTTTCAGTTTTTCCAACTTTAAGCTATATAAAATCATTATTTCTATCTAACCCAATAAGAATTTTAATTAAAAAGTCATTAATTCACTTTTTTCACTAAAAACAGCATTGTAAATTAATCTCGAAAGATCTTCTGGTCAGCTGTTTCCATAGATTTCACTTGCAAGTTGTAAAATTTATGAAAAAGCTGACGAAAAATTCCAACGCAGGGGGGTCCAGAATCATGTACTGAAGTCATGGTAAGCCGTTGCGCGTCGATGTCCCTTCCACCCTGTATAGAAGAAGAAAGCAGAGAAACATCAAGATGGACGCGAACATCGA
Source organism: Acronicta alni (assembly GCA_964056405.1). Classification (NCBI taxonomy): domain Eukaryota; kingdom Metazoa; phylum Arthropoda; class Insecta; order Lepidoptera; family Noctuidae; genus Acronicta; species Acronicta alni. The sequence goes on from OZ043913.1 coordinate 11,763,373, forward strand.
CTTTGTGTTGTGCTATTTAGTGATAATGTTTCTGTAATTATTTTAAACTAATTATTATACACTACAAACAACCGAAAATAAGAATACTTTGATATTACCTTTTGTGGTTCCTGATGCACGTCACCTAAGTCGGGGGGCTGTTGTCGTGTGGGCAGTGGCACTGATATCGTTGATGAGGACGAGCTGGAGGACGCACTGCCGAACGCTTTTTCGCTGTTCTTGTCGATGCTGATGCTGTTGTACGACTTATCGCTGGATTTGTCGCTGCTACTCGAAATCTTGTCAGCGCTCGCGCCCGCGGGCGACGACCTTTGATCCTCCGCTTCGTCTTCCACATCACAAGTCAGTAACCGAATGCGCTCAGCCAGAGATGTTGTTTCTTGCTGCATAGAGAACTTATTGTAGCCGACAATAGCGAGCAAATTGTTACATAAACTATACAACACTGACAGAACAATAAACGCTTTCTGCATTGTGTTGATGCATTATAGACTTGTTGCTGAATTGTCTCTTCTCGAAGCTGTTATTGAAACTACATGTGCAGAACAATACCATTAATCGGTAAAAATTATAATTTCCTCGATGTAAGTTGTATTTTAAAAACACATACAAGAGACAACTGTATTGCTGTTCAACCCCATCAGTTCGTCGGTATGTTTTTAGGTCATGTAATATGTGGCCTGTTACTATTAAATGGTTATATTAAATTAAATGTTACTGTTACTATTAAAATCTAAACTTTGACTTGAGAGTATCATAGATAATCCTGATAACATTTAGCTTGACTTGGGAATTTCCCATTTTGGGAAAATTAATTTCTGAGAACTCTGCAACCCTCTGAACTATGGGTTACTTAAAAGAACGCCTCATCCAAATTTCAGATATAATACATTCTGTATTGATACTAAATAAATCCTATCAAATCGACGATACAATTGGCGCAGCTGAGCGATCGGCTTCTGCATCACGGATCGCAGGTTCGTTCCCCACAGAACAAATATTTAGAAAGCCTTCTGTTAGTTGTTCCGGATCTGTGTGTTTGTACTATAATTGTGATATTGTGTTTTGTAAACGCACTTACGATGCACAATATTTGAAAAATACAAAAAAATTACCTATGGTATAAAACGAGATTTTCCTGAAACTGGTCTTGTCTTGAACGCGGAATGCTTTTTGACCCATTTACCAAATAAATTGATGAGAGGCCTAGATATGACGCGTGACGTGACGATATAAGTACACCTAAATTAAAAAAGTTTGTGCGTACCCACAGATTTTAGTAGGTATAATTGAAAGGTTCCAGTCAAGTATGAAATTTAAAATGTGTTTCATTAAAATTGTAATATTTTGAATGAAACCTCTGTTGTGACTTGATATTCCAGTATGACATACAAAATATGTCGATGCGATGGAGTACACTAGGTGCCTGAATGTATCACACTAACTTTTTAAACCATTTTATAGTGCAGCCGCGAAAAGTCCACACGATCGCACATCTTGAAAAATTTTCGAGCGAGTTTATCGTGGCATCTAGAATTCCATAACCGATCTTATGAATGAATGAATTCAGCATGCGCTTTTGCTGATGTATTTTCATCTGCGACCGCGGATGCCTTTTTTTACTGTCCTCGGAAGTTTTCTTACGCTAATTCGCTCTTTTTCTGTTGAATTTTTCTTGTCTTGTTATCTTTATTGTCTTTTTTGATTAAAAGATAAATTTATTTGCTGTAATATGTGTGAATTACAATACAAAATAATATGCTTGCAATGGTGTTAAAAAATAAATAAGAGCTACATGTTATACCATTGAAGCGTACAAATATTGAAAATTGTTATTGAATAAAAAATAATTGTAATAAATAAAGCAAATCTTTCAGATTTTTTTTCTTTTACTAATTTCAGGATCCACACTAATAAATTGTATTACTTGATAATAGGTAAATATCTTGAGTTCTATACTCTTTATTTTTCCCGATTCAGTATGTCATATACCTATTACCTTATATTTTATATACGGAAAAATATATATATTCATAATTATAAACAACTGTTGGACCAACTCAGAAATCGCGAAAGAAAACATCTGTGCTGTAATTTGTTTAATTGAGTCAAGATAAATGTATGGAATAGCTTTTTTGCCAATCTCCGCTCATAAAATAAGATGTAATTAATGATGAAATTACTAAAACAACCTCTTCGGCTTTAGGGTTAAGAGATAGATTAGAGAGAAACACTTTTAGGTGGTTGAGCCTGTGTTACGTTTTCAGTCCAGCCCCTACTATGACTACAAGAACAGCTACAGTAAGGAAAACGACTACAATAAAGCATTTTTAAACTAACTTAAAATGTACCTAGTAAGTAGTTCATCAATTTAACTGTAAGTATATTTTTTGTGTTTATGTTACGCCATATCGTGACTTGATATCAAAATTAATCGGTATTTTTCTTCTTTTGTAACAGCAATGCCAATCTAGTCGAACTTTGCATTGCTTGATGAGCTTTCAAAACTGTCCAGTATCAAATCCATTGTGTGCACACTCTCACAGCTCGCGGTCAACTGAGATTGCTATATATCATATTTGCTTGCGATTTTATCGCGTAATGTGAACGCAATGCTTTAAAGTATAGCTTTATGGCTTTTAATGCTGTACTATTATAGCAGAATATAGCAGAGTATAGCGTAGTCTGATATGTGCTTAAATAAGGTAACGATATCTCTAGCTGAGGTCTCTAGTATTAGTCTCTAGAAAATTCCTCCTTTGTTTACTTTTTTAACCAACTCAAAATTAGTCCCGTGTGTGGGCTGGCGCATGTGTAGGTATACAGTAAAAACAACTGTACTAATAATGAATAAAGTTATCAATTCCTTAACACAATTTATTTTTTTCTGATTTATCTACATATTTATTTTCTTATTTTTTCTTATTTAGTGTCCTTGAGTATTTGTAGCGACATCTATCTTTCTACATTGGAATTAGTAATTACGACGAGTAAATCCTGCAATGTGCAAACAAGATTAGCCGCCTCACATCAACCGTCAGGCCGTGGCCCGCCTGGCACAACACCCGCCTGGAGGATCCTCCCTTTGGTTGGAGGGGCAAAGTACATCATTCCTCCACATAGGTATATTATATTAACTTTTAATTTGATGATAATTATGATGATGATGAATTGCTCTTGTTATATTTTTGACCTGTGTAAATAGGAAGTTTACTTCAAACTTTTTCTAAGTTTACTACCTACTTTAGTTTAATAATTAATTATTGACTTGTAAAAATGTCTTTAAAAGATCTATTTGCAAAAATAAATATCATTTATCATTTGGGGTTTTAGATTTTTATGAAATATAGTGGCATCTAGATATAGCTATGAATTCCTTTCCAGTTTCTCTTGAAGGTCCAAGACGAACTGCAAACCGCAAACCGCAAACTGCAAGCGGCACTACCGGTTAATATAATAATAATAATAATAAACCCCCTCTGGGACAAGCGTTACCTCATCATGAGATTAACGTAAAACTGGAGGGTAGATTAGAAACGCTTTCTACAAACCTTTGACAATAAAACAAAAAATGTGTCATAAGGTATTAAGAAAAGCGCACAAACCGCAGGGCAGCTTGTGGCGAGCTGATGGTGAGTGGCGACACTGCGGTCCTCATTGCCCCAGAGAGTCGGTCAGGGCCTCGTCTCCAGTTTGCCCATACTGGGTAGCTGGAGTAGAACCCGAAGAGCGCCCACAGGACTCTCAACTCTGTCTTGCCTTAACTGGCCGGTCAGAGGGGGGCCGCCAGAGCTATATGCTCGGGGGTGGAAGTGTCTAATGGCGTAATAGCGGGGAAACCCAATCCGGGTCTCGTGGAGACTCGCGACGGTGAAACCGGGGCCGCACCTCTCTACACCCCTAGCCACTCACACCGCTGTTGCCGCCTTCTGCCTGCACTGGCAGCTTTTCGGGGGGCCCAGCTAGTGAGTTGGCGAGTCACCGTCTGCCATCCCTAAGGATGTATGTTCGAGGCGTAAGGCAGACGCCGTTTTCCTCCGGCAGTAGAGGTTATGAGTCCACCAAACCCCCACATCCATAATCCCAGTAATTTATAGTTCCATATTCTACAATAGTCCTACACCCACCCGGGATACTCCATGACTGTACTTTTATAGTGCAGGTGTGGAGTGACCCGGGTTGGTGCCCCATCCCATATTTAGATAAAAGCTCTCCAAGGGGCCTCTACGCGTTGGACCTGTGTCCCCGCGCAAGCCTGCCAAAGGACCGGATATCTTCCTCACGGGAGATATGCCGAGATATCCAAAAAAGGAGATACAAATAATAATAATAATAAAAACGTTTATTTCTCACCACAAACCAAAAAAATAGAATAGAGACAGTCACAAAAGAAAGCTAAGATTTCATAAGTTTTGGTTGTGGATCGCTGGTGCCTGTGGTAGGTAGTACACCTGTAATACAGGTCACCAGGTCCCCACCTCTTTCAAACTAACTAATTTAATTAGCTTAATGTTATACATTATAATTATTAAGTTAATCACAAAAAGAAACAGCAAAAAAAGTGAGTGAGCTAGAATATAACTAAAATAGTGAGTAGCTATATGTGTGTGTGTGTGTGTGTGTGACTATATGTTTGAGTGTTTGTGTGTGTATGTGTGATAGTCTTTGTATAGGTATACGTTCTTGTAAATGTTTATGCGGTGATAGTGATGTGTATAAGTAGATTGGGTTAAAGATTAAACCAATATATCCAAGAGGGCTTCTGTGGCAGTGTATGTTTGGTTTTGTAGCCAAGATTGAAGAATGGTATTATAATTATATTTATTCAATGTATGCAGGGACAGGATTTGATGTAATTTATTATAAAGGTAGGGACCGAGGAAGACAAAGAACCTATGACTGAAAGAAGTCTTAAGTGGGGTGGCTGAAGCGACAATATGGTTGCGGCGTGTGGATTCCCTAGAGTAGTTAGTAACGGAGTGCTGTTTGTTGGCTGTAGCTAGTACGAACAATTGCCTAACTGTAAGGACTTGGCAGTATTCATACAGTTTGACTGTGGGATAAAGTCGTGGTTTAGAGCAGCAAACCTTAAGTACAGCCCTTTGGGCACGTTCAATCTGAATAAAATGAGATTTTGCGGCACCGCCCCAGGTAGAGATACAATAAATCAGAATTGACTGGCACAGTGCAATATACACCATTTTCATTACTTCCGGATCAGCCGATTGGCGTAGTTGTTTAAAGATGTAAATTAGCTTTCGCACTCTACTCGATAAGTGTGCTATGTATTCTTTAAATGTAAGGTTGCAGTCAATCACTATGCCAAGGTACCTTATTGACGTGGCACGTTCAATGTTGCAGATACTAGCCTCACGGGTGCCACTGGCATTGATATTGGATGGGGACAACCCAGCACTGACATTCAGCGAGTTGGCAACTGACATATTTGAATTACGTATCGAGAAATTTAATATTTTTGTTTTTCCTATGTTCAAAGTAAGCAAGTTATTATTTAACCATTCGCTAACCGAGTCAAAACCTTTTTGAGCGAGGCAATATGTTTCTGCCCAGCTATCCGACGCAAATACAAGTGCTGTATCATCCGCATATGAAAATATTGTACCGTTTTCTAGACTAAGGTTACATAAATCGTTGATATAAATTAAAAATAGACTCGGTCCGAGAATACTACCCTGGGGAACACCGAAACTTATGGGTAAATCAGAACTGGTATAATTTCCAATCTTAGCACACTGTGTTCTGCCAGTAAGATAGCTCCGAAATAGGGAAAGCTGAATCCCGCGTATACCTAGCGATTCAAGCTTTGACATTAGGATGGGAATCGAAACCGTGTCGAAAGCTTTCGCAAGATCGAGGAACAGCGCCACGCATTTTTGTCCGTTATCGAGTTTTCGAGCTATATGATTAACTAGATTATGCACAGCATCAGCAGTCGACAGATTCTTTCTAAAGCCAAATTGATTTATCGACAGAAATTTACGTGTCTCTAGATACGCAACAAGTCTCGTATTAATTATTTTCTCCAGTATCTTTGACATCGCGGGTAAAACAGAAATAGGCCTGTAATTTTCGACACGATCTCGATCGTCAGATTTGAATATAGGGTGGAGAAGAGCTTTCTTGAATGAGTCGGGAAAAATGCCACTATTAAGGCTTAAATTACAAATATATGTAAGCGGAGGAACAATCATGTTTTTATATTGCTTAAGAAATCCAGACGTAATGCCATCGCAGCCGGACGCACAATTAGTTTTAAGTGAAAGGATTAGACGTTCTACCTCCAATTCGTCAGTGTCCAGCAATACAAAAGATTCCTTATGAGGAGCCGGTAAAGTTAAAGATAGTGGGTCGCTGTGTATTTTTTCCGCTAAACGTTTGCCTGCATTGGCAAAATAAAAATTAATTTCATTTATGGTGTCCTGCTTATCATTACAGTTATCTAGGAGATCATAGGCTGTGGACTTTGGTTTATTTATGTTCGTAACACTTTTAATTACATTCCAAAGCTGCTTGGAGTTTCTACCGGCTTTTTTAAATTCCAACCTTTCATAATTTATTTTGGCTTTTCGTAGCTGGTTAGTGCAGAAGTTACGATACCTTCTATATGATAACAAAAGGACTTCATTTGTGGGATCTTTTTTAAGTTTTTTATATAAATTGTCTCTGTGGCGCATACATTTCAGTAATCCTTGAGTGATCCAGGGTTTAATTGGCTTGCGTCTACGAGACATTGTTATGGTTTTTGTGTTATTAGATAATGCTAGAAGAATTGGTTCAATTAAATATTTGGTTGCCAAATTTGGGTCTTTCGTCGAGTAGACTAAATCGAAAGTTACATTGCACATATCATTATTGAGCTTATCCTCATCTATTTTAGTTATTTGGGGTGAATTAATAGTTTTAATTTTATTTGTTGAAAGCAAAATTATAACTGCACAGTGGTCTGTGACAGTAGATTCTAGTACGAAAATAGTACTGGAAAGAGAGGATTTTATATTGGCGTGGTCTAGACATGTGGTTCCATGAGTAGGCAAAGTATGGCCCGGGAAAAGTCCATGGTGGGCTAAGAGATCCATATAGTCCAGTGCGTAAGCAGATTTATTATTGCGGGAAATGTCAATATTTATGTCTCCCATGATTACAATGTTCCTAAAAGATTTAAGATCAGAGAGAACACTGTCCATCGATTGTATAAATTTGGATGGATCCTTAAATGCGTATGGTCTGTAGATAGCAATTATGGCCATATCCGTTCCAATCGTTACTATTAGACAGTTTGTTTCCAAGACATCTGGTTCTTTAACTTTTACGTTAGCTAAGATATTCCTAGCGTATACAACTATTCCGTCATTCTGATTAAAAGTTTTCAATGATTTATACGAGGTATATCCATCTAGAATTGGAACGACAGGGTTTCTGGAGAGCCAACATTCTGATAAAATAATAATATCACAAGATACACTAATTCTCTCCAATAATGTTAAAAGCCCTGCATAATTTGCATTGATACTACGAATATTCTGGGATAAAACAGTTAAGCATGGATCAGTGGGTAACAAATTTGTCATTGCATCAGGGTCGCATGTTACCACATTAGAGAAAGTAACGTTATCCAAGTTACTTAATATGTCATTTACATTGGAATTATCGAAGAGTATGACTAGAAATGAAGAGGGTAAAATATAAGGTTCTCAGTTTTTTCCAAGTAAGTAAGTAACCCAAATTTAGTAAATAATTATGATTCAAGGCTTCTGTGATAAGTGTTGGTAATTTAATAGCAACTAACTGTAGTAGGCTAATCAATTTTAAAAATATCTACCGCGACCGCAGGCAACAAGTCTTGTACATTACCTAATCAATTTAGTAGTTATGATTTGATCCGTGGTCAAACATACAAGCAACATAGAATTGAGCTGGTAGGGTTTTTATAGATACGAAATCTACCCCCTAAGACTCAACCCAAGAGATTGATAAAAACGAGAACCACGCGATTTATACGTCCACGCATTATGTAGATACGGCTAGTTGCCTATACAATCTACTATGTAGATACCCAGTTCCTATGAAATTAACTTGAACGGGTTCCTTCTTCAGCAGGCAAGCAATTAACAAAGTAGATGGCGTATTAGTGCTTTGCAAACGGGAATGCAAATTACAAAAAGTAATTGCAATGAAGCTTTTTATATTGAAGGAGTTACGGTTGTTATAATAAATATAGTATCTAGGTAGGTACCTACATAATACAATATATATACATAATTATTTTCCTGTAACTATATTTTGTAATAGAATATAAACGATAGAAAAATAAAACTTCGAAACATGTTACATTAAATAATATCTAGGTACTTGTGTAAGTTCTGAGAATAATCAGGTACAGTCGAGGAAAATGATATTTTATTTTCTTCTATACGAATATTCCGTAAGAATGACTGGAACGTAATTGAGTAAATAATTATGAAATGCTGTCGACTATTATTCGCCAATGGAGCATTGTCCTTAGCTTCACCGTGGCCGTCCAATCCACGGTTACTATGCGTTTCAAATAAGAATAGGACTGACCTCCAGCCATCTTGTGACGACATAGCTGTCAATTCAAACCAGCTAGGTAGGGTGAGCAAAACAGATACTTTTTAAATAATATTTTATAGGTATTTAAAATATTCCACCGACTGTTATTTAGAAGAAAATTAGATATTTTAGACCCTGTGTTTTAATAAAACTATAGTTATTATCGTCTTGAAAAAAATCCCCTTTTTGTTATTTATCTTTGATTCATTTGACATGGGTAATTTCTTTTTGCCAATCGTCACTGGTAATTGCATCAATAGTTCCCAGTGTTAGATTCTCAATTTGGCTTTCTAATTGTCGAATATTATTGTCAGCCACCCTATGTTAATCAAGTGCCAGATATATTGTGGCAGCTTCAAAACTTCAAAGCCATCGGAGTTTAAAATATTGTTTATAATGTAGTTTTTTGGAGGTTTGTGTCTTTTATTAACTTGCAAATTTCTGGATTTGGTATACGTTTCAGCTTATAAATATATTATAGTTTTAAAATTTCGAAAGAATTTTAATTTTCTTTGCAAGCTGTACTTTTTTGACAGATTGGGGTTATATGAGTGCCGGTATCACGGTGCGCCGCTCTCCCTGCCTTCCGCGGCCTCGGCGGGATCGCAGCCGCAGGACTGCGGACACAAAGGGGCCGCAGGGGGATGGGTGTCGGTATTACGATGTGCCGCTCTCCCTACCCTCTGCGGCCGAAATGTGGACGACGGGACCACGGACATCTGTCCCGCCGCAAAGAGGGCCTTGGGCGGCGGAATCAGGGGTGTCAGTCACCCATTGCACTTGGCCCTCGAGGAGAGTCCGACACTGGACTCCATGGTGGGATCGCGGATCATGCGAGAGTGATTCCCGTGATCCCATCACTAAGCGGAAGGTGGTAGTGGTGGTGGTTTTAGTCGGTATGCTGGCCACCTGGCCGGAGAGCCCGACATAACCGTCCCGCGTCCCCGAGCAGGCGGCAAGCATAAGGCGCATTTTTCCACCCGAAAAAAAAAAGTTGATCCTATGCAACATTTAACACCGATAATAATTGTTAATCGAGCAAAACGTTTTTCTAAACAATGCAAGGCGTTTCATTTCTGCAAACATGTCAATACATATAATAATAATATGAATTCTTCTCTGTCAACATTATACTGACTACTGATGGTTGATATTAAAAAAGTAGTATGAATAATAATATAATGTAAGATAGGTGCACTAATATGTTACAAGTTGAATAGAATGTATCCTTCTACCTACGGTATTTTATTCAGAATTCATTTTAAAAACTGCTTTGGTATTAATACTAATGAAAGTAATCATTATTATATTATTGGTATCATTAGTATAAAATTCAATCAATGTGACATGTTAACATATATGATTCATAAATACAATATTTTTTTTTACCTCACTACTGTGTGGTAAAGAAAACTGTGAATTGTGCAGTTATGTGGTCGATGATATGCTTATTTCGGTGGCGATGACGTAGTGACTGGGCCAAAATTGTCAGCAATGTCTTCGACTCAACACCAAGACATCGTATCTGGGCACAGGCTGGATCATCCACATCTCCACATCCTAATTACAGATATATTTGGTTGCGTACAGCGGTTGTTGATCTCTGGTTGGTTAGATCGTGTTACTTGTTTGATCGAGCTTACCGAACCAATCCTTTACCTAAATTATCATATTGCAGAACAGTTCCGTAGATATTCATAAAGCCCAGACTAGTCATAATGAAGATTAAATAATAATTCCTGGACAAGATTGCCTCAAAACAGGGATGAATGGCGTATAAGGGAGGAGGTTTATGGCCTGCCGTGGGTCAATAAAAGCTGTGAATGATTAATCAATGGCCCGATCTGCCTTGTCATTACTATACATCATTCTGATTTTTAGGAAATCCTTGCAATTTTGAAATTAAAAAACTGAAGCAATCATCTGTTCGAACCCAAGACACGCACCTCTGACTTTTCGAATTCATGTGCGTATTAATAATTAATTATTACTCGCTTAAACGGTGAAGGAAAACATCGTGAGGAAACCTGCATACCTTAGAGATTTTTCTCGACGGTTTGTGAATTCTGCCAACCCGCACTAGACCAGCGTGGTGGACTATAGCCTAATCCCTCTCAATATGAGAGGAGACCCGTGCCCAGCAGTGGGACAGTATATGGGTTGATGATGAATCATCTTCGTAATACAAAATAATATATTAATATAAATATAATATTTATATTTAAAATGGTTGAAAAAAAAAATACTGACATGTTATTTTTTTACCAATCCCTTTTTGAAGTAAAATAAACAGAACCGTAAACCCGGTTATAATAATATTTATGCGTGCATCAATGATATTTCGAAATGGTATCCAGATTTCTTAATTAACCGCATATTACAGCCGCCGGGCGTAATTATTTAGCGCTTGTATCTGTACAACCCGCTTTCATGTACCTACCTAACCATATTATTTATGCGTATATGAAAGTTGGTTTACGCATTGTATTTCGTGCCTCAAATGCAATATTAAAGTTGTATATTTTTACGGCGTAATGCAAAGCGGAAAGGCGCAAGAAGAAATTCTTATAGCTAGCTACCTACTTAAAATGGAACCAGGTCAGGTATCACTGCAGCGTCACCTGACAAATCACGGAATGAGCTCTGCATTAGATAGATACGTACCGAGAAACAATTCTAATAAATACAAATCTAAAAATATTATATTGAATTCAAGACGAAACCCGAAAACTCGTGAAATGGCAGACTGCCCACATTCCTAGAAGAAGTATTCTGTTACGGGCTTACGTTCGACCACTCTGTTACACCTGTTGTAAAACAACGATGCGACCGATGATGGAGCATGCTTGCCTATAAGTAACCTACTCGCCCGTTGCGCTGTTGTCCTTTGCTGATCATGAATTTGAGACATCAAAATAGATCCATCAATCCATATACTGTCCCACTGCTGGGCACGGGTCTCCCCTCAGAATGAGAGGGATTAGGCTATAGTCGTCCACGCTGGCCTAGTGCGGGTTGGCAGACATCATACGCCTTCGAGAAAATCTCTAAAGCATGCTGGTTTCCTCACGATGTTTTCCTTCACCGTTTAAATGAGTGATAATTAATTATTAACACATGATTTCGAAAAGTCAGAAGTGCGTGCGTTGCATTTGAACTTGAAGCCTTCGACTTGGCAGTCCAATGGTCATGCCACTAAGCTATCACTGTAATTAGTAAAGTAGATATATAATTTATTTGTATAAGTAGGTATGTCTAGATTTAAGGTTTTAGGTATATTATAAATTTATGGAAAAGTTTCTTAAACCAGTGTAATTACCATCGAAAATTTATTATTATAGAAATGGAAATATCAATAGGCACCTGAATAAATTATATTTAAATTAGGAAAGTTTACCACTTTTCCGGAATGAGGATCCGGTAATTACGAACAGATGCGTACCCCACACCGCTATCCTAATTTGCTTTTTTTAACGAAAAATATAATGAATACGTTTTCGTGGAGAATACTTAGAAGTTTTGACGCATTGAAAATGCGTGTATTACTTATGATTTCTGACCTTCTTAGCTCATTCACATTACATGAGCAAAGCTGGAACCATCCGAGGCCTAGGCAGAATACTATTATTAGATACTGCCTACGCACATAATGGTCACCCTTCATCCCTCATTTAGTGTAAATCATTGTCTCTACTGGGGCCATATCTAACACAATCCAGATAGGCAGGACAATGAGCCAGTGCCTACAATAATACTGGCCGCATTGTAAACGCGCTATGTCAAATATTGGTGAGAATAATGTTAATGTTCGATGCTTAAAATCATTCGAATGAGCCAAACCAGCACCACAAAACCTGCCTAGCTGATCTCCTGTATTCGTTTCCAAACAATGGCAGGATTTCGAGTGGTGGGGTGCGCTAGTAGATTCATATAGTTGAGTACATTCAACATATTGTATAGACTGATCGACGATGCCGAAGTAATATTTGCGCCCGGCACTGTCGGAAGGTGTTATATCTACGACTGCTACGAGCAATGACGTAATAGATGTATGGATTCTGGAAGTAAGTCTCACTGCTGCGGAATATTTGGGAAGAGCTGGGACTGATCTTATCAAAGCCACTGTGCCTCTTTCTTTAAAAAAAACATTTCAGACATCACCCTGCATTGTAACACACATATTTGCTACTACAATATCTGGACTTGACCATGATTCTTTGAGTTTGCTCACTTAGGAAATGCCGGCGCCATTTAGTTTAAAAGAAATTTAAATCGAAAAAAAAATCATATTTTGACTTGTAAAATTTATTTTTAAAATATGTATTTACAGAAATAATATCTAATAATAAAAAAATATATTTATAGCATACCGCTGCTATAAATATTTTTTTTTAGTAGCCAAATGTAATTAAGGCATAACATACGAGTACTTTATAGGGTAGAATTGATTTTGTAGGGTAGGTATATAAAACCATCTAAGCGTACGATCGGCGTAACGTATAAACGCATTTATTAATTTCTTCTTATTTGACCTGTCCCGAGTTCAAGTAAGAAGAAATGATTAAACGATAATACCTCATATTCATATCATTTGTAACTAGTACTTTAGCAAATTAATTGCTTCTATCACGAAGCAAAGCTTTGATGCCGCATGGAAACTTTACTTTTTTAGTTTTTTTAATGTTTTACTGATGAGTTACGAGAACTACCTATAATATTTTTAATAAACCGAGTATTTTTTTTAAAATAAGCATTTACCGTAATGAATCTTGCATGGTTCCAAAACGAACCTGGCAGGAAATTCCATGGACACTTTTTTTAAATTAACAGTTGTTATATTCACTGGTTGAAGAATGTAACATTGAAGGTTAATAATGTCTTAGTTAAACCGAAGTTGAGATTATTAAAAAGGGAACCGAAGAAAACAAACACTGAAAAGCGAATAATAAAATACTCATTTTTAGTCCTTGTGACGTCCAGGAGTCACATAGATGGGAGGAGATTATATAATGAAACAACTTAGTGTATTTAATTGTATAGCAGTCGCACGGCTGCTTCCTCACCTTACGTCCGGCGCCTACAGCCACAAATATGTTTTTTGTTTATAATTCGTAACTAATTTTGAGTTCTGAGTTTGGATTTGATAGGACATACTGGCGAATAGTGGGTGTGATTGTGTATATGTCTGTACTTGTCTACCTTACTTCGACTATTAATATGTAGCTAAGTCAAGTTCTCATCAAGATACATGATATGACCCTAAACATGAGGTAGCTGCCGTAAATCGTTGAAGAGTTCCCTAGATTATCTTCCGTCTCTATCACCAGATAGAGAAGGATAAGGTTCTTATACGATAGTCGTAATCCTAACAATATCCTCCATTTACTATTTGATTTTGAGTTCTTTGGAGTATCTCCGGATTTCAATGTCAAATACCAATGTAATTAATACGGGACCAATTTGGAGATAAACCGAACCAAACGCAAGTAAGTAAGTACTCATATTAGCGGAGTAATCGAGTAACAAACACATAAAAAAAAACATAATGTCGAATTGAGAACCTCCTTCGTTTTATTTGGTTGGTTGACAAATGATTCCCATTTTGATGAGTAGTCATAACATAACATACCACCATGCCTGTATTCCCCGAAGGGTTAGGCAGAGGTGTTTAGGTCCCATGTAATAGGGGGCCAACCTATTTATGAGTAGGTACAATACTTACAAAATACATGAATCATAATTTTGTAACTTACCTTTGGTAGTTGTTTCTTCCGAGCTTCGCTGCGGAGCAGAGAGCATCGTAGAGCATTCCTCTCCGCTACGCGGCGGACCGCCGCTTCCTCTGTTTTTGGTCTGACTCCCGCATCCCAAGCCCTGGACAAAAATTAATCTTATTAATCGATAAAATTATCAGAAAAATAAAAAAATAAGCAAGTAACTACCATAAAGCGCTAATATTAGCAGTTTACCATAAACCAAAGTAAAAAGGGATTCATTTAAATAAACGGGGGTAAAGTAAGTATTTTTAGGTCATTTTATGACAGTCTCAAAATATTGGTTTTGAGATTTTGAGTCATAAAAGTTCACCTAATTCCAAAATTAGGATTCCTAAGAAAACTGCAAAGTAAATGAAGCTTTCATACCTCAGCGTTTCAGAAGTGACTAACTGTGGTTCGATCGCGGGTGGCGGCGGCCTTCCGCTGTTGAACAACTGCTGAACCGCCGAATTAGCTTTAGGTGCGTGAAGCGTCAGAATGAGCGGCGTCTCCAATCTACGAACATACAGAGTTTTATAGTAAACTTGAATTGCGGTGAAGCTTCAACTTGCAAGTTAGTATATTATAATATGTAGGTACACACGGCACTCATTACGCTATATACATTTCCAGAATAAGATTGAAGATTGCTGATTTCGCATACTTAGTAGGTATAGGGTTTCCGTACATAAAAAAGGTAAGCTGTTAATGGAAATGTATAAGTATGATGCGTGGATGTACCCACAATGGTATGAATAAATAAATAATGTATACTTAAATAAAATTCTTTGTATACTTTTAATTTATAATAATTGTTTTGAAGTTTTCCCCCGTAAACAAAAATAAAGTTGTAAGGATGACAAACCCGAGGACGCAAATTGAATCCCAGCAGGCATAACATGACTGTTTCCTTTTGTATTATAACGAGAGTAGGCAAGTGATTGCTAGACGTCAGACAATATTTTTGTCAAGACGACGATATACTTACAAGACGTGAAGCAATGAAAATGTTTTTTTTTTACGGCAATCCAAATGTAAAATGTAAGTAGGTAAATGGCCAATTAACAAAAAATCACATTTCTGCAATCAGTCAGAAAACTTAATTGTTTTCATCAATGAAAAGGTACTTGGAAATGGAAGAGTTAGGCCCGTGAAATAAAAGGGCGTTTGGTCACGCGTAGACTCTACCCATGACCTCGGATGCTGTAAAGAGTCCGGATTAATAATATCAATATAACTATAAAATCCATCATATAAAATCCGTAAAAAGTAGTTTTATTTCAATGTATAATATTCGCGTTTAACGTCAGAAATCAATATAGAGTTAGGCCACTACAGAATTTAAAAAAATATTCTGTTAAATGCACACATGTAACGATACTGATAATATCGGGGTTGACTGTTACGATATTACTGTTGATGAATCACAATATGATTGACGGACATACTACACGAAGGGCATTTCCAATATAAGCTTAACTAGAGGTCAGCACCGGTACCCGTTTGTCCGACAGACATTGTGGTTCATCAAAGTCTATCGAATTTGTCGATTTTGGCCCAACAGATCATAATTTGACTAAAAAGCGTTCATTCGTGTAAAATGTGACTTCATTATATCTTTTGGAGCAGTATTACGTGAGAATAGACTCTGATTACGGGATCTGTTGAAAGTTCCCAGTCACCCGTGAAACGCAAAGGACAGTTTTTTTTTTCTAGACCGGTCTTCCTTCAGATTCAAAGGCGAAGGCTTCCATTTTCTCTTTCAATGGCAATCTTTCTCTTTCTTTTTATTATACTGAATTCATTTATTAGTACACATCAAGCTGCATTGTTCTCATGAACTATTCAGAAAAAAATTGTAAATCAAGAAACACTGTAATCATGTTTTATTTTAAAGAGTGTCTATGGAGTTTGCTTGCTGGTTCTTCTCCATAAGACCCACTTTTTGGAACCGTGCAACTAGTTTTGACTTTTCAAAAGTGCTGTTCTAATGGCCTAATTGATATAAAATATTTGATTTTGACTTTAACAGGCCACCGAGTCTGTTGTTTTAGCGGCCCAATCCCTCTCGTAACAATCGAGTTCGTTGCGCCACCTTCATCTGGGCCGACCACGCTATCACTTTCCTCCTATTCACCTGCTGATTTTAATTTCCTTTACCTGTGAGTACTGGAAGTATTGTATTCCTTTTGTGTAGTTGTATCGCTGTCCACTATTTGAGTTTGCAACGGTTCTGGTTCTTTCTTTGAAACTTCCTCTGAATCTTTAGTTCTCTCCAAGAACCGCACTGACCGTGGAGTGATGGAGCCATCTTCGTCACTGGCTGTAGTCGTTGAACGTTGGTCCTCATTCTGTTACATAGAAAACACATATTTTGAAATAACTTTATGGAACTGCTCAATATTTTTTGATTTTATTAAGTTATATTTTATTTTCTGTATGTTTGCTAAATAAATAATATATTCAAGCTAAGCACGAAAACGAGTTAACATAAAACTAATCAAAACAACTTGCTAGCATATCATTTTAAAATTAGTGTTAGTTTGTTTATTATAGTAGTTAATTTTGTGTACTTAGCAAAGTGATATCCGTTTGAGACTGAATAAATAATGATTAAAAAAAAAAGGTAGAAATTACAATTTAACTTAACTGTTACTGAGTAAAGCATTGAGGGAAATTAAATCTGTTATTTATCTAGCGCAGTTTTTTTCCCATGCAGGTTGGCAATGTTTATTTACGTGCATGGAGCATACAAACTGTGTCAATCTGTGAATTTTTGCGTATCAATTCAAATGCAGTCACCTGTTCATTTACATCCCTGTCTGTATCCAGTGACTTCCACAGCCTCCCTCCCTTTAAAATGCCACCCCTCCGATGCCTTAGTGGAGAGCTCTCCAAAGATATTCTGCCGTCGGTGTCAGCTGTGTCACTGTCTTCACCTATCACAAAACAAACATGATACATTTATTAAAAAAACGGATATGTTGTGTTTGAAGAAGTTTTCTGTAGTAGATCAACAGGATTTAATTAATATAAGGACGAAGCGAGTCCTCTAAATAACAATAAAGCCGGTATGTCTAAATTTGGTAATTAATATTGTTGTGTTCGCTATGTTGAAAATATATAAAATCCGAAACGAATTCCAGAATGTTGTATTCTAATTGCTAATAATAGATACGACAGATTAGGCAAAATTGATTCAATTAAAGGTTAAACTGTTTACAAAATATAAATCATAATAGTTCGTTAGTTTCCTCTCATCACTCTATGTTAGATTAAATTTGGTACTCAAAACGCCTTTGTCGGCTATAGACAGTGATAGCCTAGTCAGAGCCTAGTGAAAAGCAGTGATAGCCTAGTGGTATGACCATTGAACTGCCAAGTTGAAGGTCTCGAGTTCGTATCCAAGGCACGCACCTCTGACTTTTTTAAATGATTATTAATACGCACGTGGTGTATTACTAATTAATCATCACTCGCTTAAACGGTGAAGGAAAACATCGTGAGGAAACCTGCATGCCTTAGAGATTTTCTCGACGGCAGCCTGAGAGATTTTCTCGACGGCGCGGCGGCGTGTGAAGTCTGCCAACCCGCACTAGGCCGCCGTGGTGGACTATGCCTAATCCCTCTCGTTTTGTGAGAGGAGACCCGTGCCCAGCATTGGGCCAGTATATGGGTTGATAATGATGACGGGGCGGTAAACGTTAAACAGTTTTTTTTAAACCCGCTGTTGCGAACTCGCGAACAAAGATGTTTGTTCCAATCAACTCGGTCGGGACAGGCGTAGGCGGCGCGATATGACGTCAGGAACAATACGATAAACAGTTCTGAAACTGTCTATAGATCCAGAGAAAGTATAAGGTATTTTAAAATAGATATAACTGCAACATACCATATGCCTGTATTCCAAAAGGCATGAGGTTCACTAACAATTCGCCAACCTAATTAAAACTTCAAGATGCTACTGTACCATATTTCGTACAAATACTCAGGCAAACTTTGCTCAATCTGGGAATCTGGACACCCAGGACTTCACACTCAGCAGCCGTGCTTGCGACCATTAGACCTATGATGACAAAGTAATGACCAAAGACCACGGAATAGAAAAAACCAATGACAAACAGACCAATGAATGATAAAATTTATGTAAACATAAAACTCTTATTTACTGTTTATTACCCAACACTTATAAAAATTTTACCTAATAAGAATCCTACGAGGAATTCTTATTTTTTATTGAGTTCGGCCAACCTAAATAAACACCTCACATTTATACTGCTTTAATAATATTTGTAAGCAAGTTTCTTATAGCCAATAATACCTACTTAATGTAAGTACAGTTTGAATAACGGTATAATTTGATTATGTTTACGAGTAAGTAAATCTCTTACCTACCAATTAAGGACTTGGAATCTTTATTGAAGTTTGCATTTTTTACAAAATACAGGAAAAAATACCACCATAATGAAATATAGGTATTTACTTATTCTGTTTGTATTACCTTGTCGTGAATTTTGTTCATTATTTTTGATTATTACATACTTTTCGCTCCAAGCCTCTCTGCTCGAGAACAGGACTACAAGTGGTAGCAGAAAAGGTATTTTTAAGATTTTCTAACGATTATCATATTCATAAAACTGATGACATTAATTAATGTTATCATTTTAGCAAAGGATTTATGCATTGCAACTAAAATCAGCAAAAAATATTGTAAGTACTTGTAATTCTACAAATAAAAAGAGATTTAAAAAATTTGCCAGAGTTTACGGTTCCTTGGGCTGCGTTCTTAAACACTATACCCACAGAATACACGAACTGTATGTGCATAACGACATAATCTCAAAAAAAAGAAATCCTATGTATTCATAGTAGGTACGTGGCAAAAAAAAAACAAGTGAAGTATAATCAATATTTTGATATGAAATCTTAGAGAGCTGAAGAAATTATAATAAATTTCTCTCGTCCTGACTTTTTCCTTTTTGCTCGGCTCACTGAGGGTCGTAGAGTGGTGTAAAATCTAATATATAAAATTCTCGTGTCACAGTTTTCGTTGCCATACTCCTCCGAAACGGCTTGACCGATTTTGATGAAATTTTTTGTGCTTATCGGGGAGGTCTGAGAATAGGCCAACATCTATTTTTCATACCCCTAAATGATAAGGGTGACCCACCCCAATATTTTTTTATGGCAAAACAATGTTTGCGGGGTCAGCTAGTAATCTATAACGTTTCTCAAGAATCGGGATCTCAAATGTAAAAAAAATATTCAAGTCTGACTGGTAGTTCCAGAGACGATCGCGTTCAAACCAACAACAATCACTAGCTTCCCCCTGCAGTTCATCCGTTTTTTTTCTTTTTTGCTCGGATCCTATTGGTCGTAGCGTATGTTTATATAGCCTAAGTATAACCTTCCTCGATAAATGGACAATAAAACTAAATCCAGAAAAACTGGTTCGAATTGAAAAATATTTTTTCTTTTCGGACCAATAGTTCTTGAAATTAGCGCGTTCAACAAAACAAACAAACTCTACAGCTTTATAATATGGTAGTATTTAACAGCTAATTAAATATCTATATAGTGTTTTTTAAATCACTTTCCTAATCAAAAATTCTGACAGCACATAAAAATTATTATAATTTTGGCAACAATTGAAGAAGGTTCAAGAGGCATCTCAATTTATTTAAAAGTTATTAAGTTTTTTTATGAGTGCTTATCCAATAATACTGATAGTAAATCTAATAACTGACTGCCTCATTAGTCTAGTGGTCCTAAGCGCGACTGCTACGCTAGAGGTCCTGGGTTCGATCCCCAGGTCGAGCAAAGTGTTATTGGGTTTCTCTATGAAATTCTCAGT
Source organism: Acronicta alni (assembly GCA_964056405.1). Classification (NCBI taxonomy): domain Eukaryota; kingdom Metazoa; phylum Arthropoda; class Insecta; order Lepidoptera; family Noctuidae; genus Acronicta; species Acronicta alni. The sequence continues at coordinate 11,783,575 of OZ043913.1, forward strand.
AGCAGCTCGGAGTCTGGATTTGTGCCCGGTTAATGGCAATAGGCTCTCCCCCTATTACATGGGACCTAAAACATACCGGCGAAATGTGGGTGTACATTAGTACACCTCTGCCTAACCCTTCGGCGAATACAGGCGTGATGGTGATGGTGTGTGTTAAATCTAATAATTCTTTGAAATGAAATGAAATGGTTTATTTGCCCGAAACATGGTACATATGGTGTTTATAAAATAGGGTCCTGCATGTTCCGCCAGATTACTGGCATACAAAATATTAAATGAATTTAAATACAATTATATGAATTTAAAAAATTAAAAATTTACGTAAGTACACAATTAATATAATAATGATGTCATCTAACAAATGTCAACAATTAATATATATATTACATGTCAAAACTATTACAAATACACGATTCAAAATTATTTCATATTCCAGAACTCTTTCATGTCGTAGAAGCAGTTGTTAACTAGCCAAGTATGAAGCCGTGTTTTAAATAACTTTAAGGGGAGCATTCTGATTATTTTTGGAATTTTATTAAACACTTTTATTGTCATTATGTAACAGTTTCGTTGACATAGTGCTGTCACAACAGAATATTTAAATGTAAACAAAGTATATCAGGTACCTACAATTACCTACAATTCGGCTCCGGCGTTGTTTGTGGTCACAGTTCTAACCTAACCTAAACCCTAAATTTGACGACAATTTATCCATTTGCTAATATTCCAAAAAATTCCGTTGTAAGACTATATAATTTAGTGTGCAAGTCAGCATATTTGTTAAAGATGCTTTGTGTTAATTAATTGAGACACTTCGTTTGCTTATATTGTAAATAGAGGCATAAATAAAAAATCCCCTTGTAGTAGGTATTAGTAGTAGGTATAGATAGAAACGATTTAAATATCTACCTATACTCCCTTTCTCATGCTGGATTTCATTGATATTAAGATTTCGTTGTCGAATTCTAATTTATTTTCTCCAACTAAGTAATGGTGCAGCAAATATTTTTAATTCTAATAGGTATTTGAGTACGCGTCACGGTCGGTAAGTGGATTCTTATAGGTACTGAACTAGGTACTACATTCTTTGAATTTTTATTTAAAATTATTCTCGTGCAAAAAGTTTTATGTTCCCATGTTATTTTGTCCGGGACCCGGGAATAAATTCCCGTGCTCTCCAAATTTGATTTTATAAAATAATAATAATATTTAATTTTAGTTTTAGAGGAGCTTGGGAACAATATCGTGGAGCGGGCGGAAATAAGCCCAATCATCATATTCCCGGGAATTCTATTAAAAATATGTTTCTTATTCTAAACTTAGGTTTAGTATCAGCTCTTTTTGTTTCACAGTTTTTCGCGAGTGACGGTCCTATTACTTATTTATATCACGGCTGATATTACATTTACAATACGTATTTTAAGGTGCAAACTGGGCAGTGCGCCCCGCTGTCAACACGATACAAGTTGAAGAAGTATACTTAGTTATGTTTATTATTTAGACGGGGACTGCAACAAATGTAATCACATTTAAGAATTTTATAAGAAAACTACTTATACAATATACCATCACGCCTGTATTCTCCGAAGGGTTAAGGTACGGATTGGCAGACTTCACTTAGGCAAAGGTTTACTAATGTACGTTAACACCCACAGTTTGCCGGTATGTTTGGGTTAAATGAGACCCTAGCCAATTGCCATTCATCATCATCAACCCATGTACTGTCCCACTGCTGGGTACGAATCGAACTTATATCCTCAAGCGTAGCAGACACGCTTACAATCACTAAGCTAATAAGGAAATCAGGAAACTACCTTCTGGAGAAAATATTAAACTGAATAAGCGTGACTCAAATCAACAATCCTAGGAGTTATGATGACTTAGACGTAAACTTCGCGTGTTATAAATATTCTAAACTAAGTAATAGAAGCTTGCAAGCAGAAGAAGCAAACTAATAAAAGCTAAAGATGGTTCTTTAACTTTTATTAGCTAAGTAATACGCGGAAATATTTCTTAACATGAATATATTTTGAAACTGCCTCATTAGCCTTTTGGTCGTAAGCTGACGGATTTTGCCTTATACATTCAGAATTTACGTGTTTATGGTGACGTCAGTAACAAGTATTTCATGACGGTTGAAAAGCAAAAATTTGCTTTTCAATAGGTGTTACTGACGTCATCATAAAGATGTCTACGACAAAATTCGTCATGGCGGGTGGGCCTCGCGGTGGCTTAGTCGTCTAACCTAACCAGAAGACACAGGTTCGAATCCTACCCGCGGTCGAATTTTTCCTTCGCTAAGAATGGAATGCCCGCTATTACTGGGTACCCAAACATATTACATTATAATCATAACTGACGACGTCTGTGGTCTAATTTTTCGAGAGTCGGACTGCTGATCCCTAGGTCGTGGGTTCGATTCCCTTAAGATACAAATATTTCACACCACACACACACGCACAAACACACACAACTCTCATCACTCTTTCACACATTATGATGCTATAGTGATGAGTTGATTTCTGTTTGTGCATTCTAAATTTTAATGGTCATTCACATTCTTATTCGTTTCAATATTTTATGTTAGTTTCTGATTGTTATTTATGCTTACTTTCATTATTATTATTATTTTTCATTTTCATTATTATTATTATTTTCAAGTTTATAATTTTTAATCACTACCTCCATTATCAATCACTTGTCCGGCTGTGCTGTGTCACAATGAACGTTCGGCAACTCGATTTGACTTTACTGTTAATACTGGGCCACCAAGATACAGGCTGTGCCTAGTTTGGGGCCCACGGCTATCTCTACCTTTATATTGTCAATTTTCATTGTATTTTCTATCTCTGTATGTTACCTAACTTTGTGTGTGTTAATAAAATTTATTATTTATTTATTATTTATTTATGTGGTGAACTTATGTGTTTGTGCTTGTCTGGGTGTTTCTTATGTAGTATTTGTATGTATTTACAAAAAAAAATAGATATATAAGTATTATATTCATTATCTGGTACCCATAGTACAAGCTCTGCTTAGTTTGGGACTGCTTAGTGTTGTGTAAAAATGTCACAAATATTTATTTATTGATTATTAATTATATTAGCTAGTTGTTGATGTAAGATGTAAGTTGTCTATTACACCTCTAGCTAACCCTTCGGGAAATATAGGCGTAAAGGTATGTTTATATTGATTTCTGACATTTACGCGAATACTATACATTGAAATAAAACTACTTTTTACGGATTTTATCGCGTTTAATGATATTGATCAAGGTATGTTTATGTTATATTTTCCCATTGAGCTATAATAAAGTGCAGTCCGATTCAAATCCGATTGTAGGATAAAATTTAGTCTGAATTAGTCATTACATTATATTAAGACAGTCTATTTATCCCACCATATCAGACGTAGAGAATAAATGATTGGAATGAGCGTTAATTATGAATTTATGTATATTGTAACATATAATATTAATAATATTTTGGCGAGGCCTACGCAAATGTTCTACCGTACTGGTGGTGTTTGCGATGGGTTGTTGAGTTTAAGATTTTAAAGCTTAATTAGCGAAGGAAAAATTTGACCGCGGACAGGATTCGAACCTGCCTCTTCTTGTTAGGTAGGTACACCAGACGCCATGACCTCTGTTATGACGCTATGACCATTAAGCCACCGCGAGTGGCTTAATGGTCATAGCGTCATAGCAAATCCTACCCGCAGTCGAATTTTTCCTTCGCTTATTTGTTGAAGATATTCGGGGATTATCGTTGGTTGTAGTTAGTACTAAAATAAAATAATTATACTTTTATCCAATCAACAGTAAAAAGCCACACCAGTCTATTATCAAGAAACCCTGAATTTTTTATTCTAGTTTTAGCTTTACCAAATTTATCTGTTCATACCAATAAAGTCCGTTGGTCACGGAATTAACTGTGAAGCTGCAATTTACAGAGATGCCCTGAACTAAGTTTACGCTCAGTAAATATTATGCCACACTGAATAGCTAACATTGACCGACACGAGAAACCTTGTTTGTGGCGTTAGCATTTGCTAAGTAACAACCGAGTCCATTCAACCTATATATCTCGATATCAACTTGAACTACAAGGTTATCCATTTGCTGGCGTGAATGCCTATTGGATACGATATCCAAATACCTGCTCGTTAACTAATTAAACGTGTGGACAGTTGTTTAAACAGTAATATACACGACCCGGATGATACAGTTTCCAAGCTGGATTTCTGCTCTTCGGCCTGCAGTCGTAATTTCCGCATGAGTTAAATGTTAGTATCGCTAGATCACGATAGATATCGATAGACACTATTGTTCCGTATCTACATATAATAGAAGCTAACAATTAGATTATATGTGTTATTTACTATAAAATATATTTTAGTATTTTCAGTACAGTACACTTTTAACTTTCTTGTTTTTACTCCAGATAAAAAAACTCATATAATTAGAAACTAAACATTCAAGTCTAGGTAATCTATAGGAGTGATTGTCAAATTTTAAAGAATGCCTTCGTCCGCAGTCTATATCGCATAGACAATGCAGACACGCAACACAATAGGTTCAGCAGTAGAGCGCGCGTGAAAAGCAAAAAATAAACGTAAATCCAATGAATTTTTATTCCGAACTAAAATCCCGGATGAAAAACAAAATGCAATGCTCTCTTTATGTTGTAAAAGTGTCGGTTACAAACAGAGTAATTGGAATGTAAATAAATGTAGGAAAACTTATTCAAACAGACAAATGTAAATCCACCACCTGCAAATAAAGCCCATAGTTACTGTTGTTTTTGTTCATTTATTTTTTATTGTAGTCGGGTATTCTTTTGTAAGGAAGGGCTAATTAATAAATATGCTGATCTATCCATCTGCAAGGTTAAGTTGCGCTAGCCGCCGTCATTCTGTGGATGGGTGAAAATTCTTTGCACATCGAGACGCCTCGGTGCTCCAGAGGACGGATCACGGATGGGTCATATAAATAGATAAAACGGGTTTTTTACATGACTTCAAGACAAGGAGAACGTTAATTCGATTAAATTTTTATGAACTTATGTTACGCGATATTTTCGCCAATTGTGATCTGTTGTACTTCCGCGATGGTCCTATATAAACTTAATTGAACATAGATTTTGAAGATACACAACAAATGCATGAAGTCGGTTTTCTTTTCCTATAAAGTTTATTAGGTACTATGTGATTTACTAGTTTGTTTGCTTGTATCTATGTCCATAGTAGTTAGGTACTCAAATTCTGATTGAACTTTTGTATAACTACTCCATTTGCCTTAACATGGCAGATAACTACGTGGAAAGTATGTAAGTACTAGTTGTCCTGGATTTTCATTTTGAATACTGATGTCTAGGAGGTGCCGTGTACCCCCCCAAGAGGACCTCACCTTGTCGTGGAGGGGGGGCTTAGTAACTGTGGATTGAAAGCCCACGGTGAAGCGAAGTAGAACCTCTGCTCCTGCGGGCTTGGCCAGGAAGCCCGCACCGGAGCGGCCAATGTAGGTTGCAATGTCGTATGGGAGGCACCGCAACTGAGGCGGGCCGCGGTATTGTTTGGGCGACACTGCGGCTGAAGATTTACGGGGTCGCGGCGGGAGAGGAGTGCCGGTATTACGGTCCGGGAGGGTCCATCAATGGACGTACGCGGTGGGATCGCGGATCATGCGAGAGTGGTTCCCGTGGTCCCACCATTAAGCGGAAGGTGGTAGTGGTGGTCGGTATGCTGGCCACTTGGCCGGAGAGCCCGACATAACCGTACCGCATCTCTGAGCGGGGCGGCATGCATAAGGAGCATTTCCCCACCCAATAAAAAAAAAGGAGGTGCCGTGGCGGGGGCCATTTTATTGCTATTAACCGGACACAATTTTTTCTATTTCCCTTTTTTTGTATAATCCTGTCTTATAAAACAAATTATAGATCTATTATTAAATAAAGCATACTATACAATAAACGATTACTTGACAGATGGAACATTACATTAGTTAATATCTACTATTTTCGTTTTGACATTTTGGTGAACGCTCTCTAGGTCCGATTTGTTATAAAAATAAATAATAGTTTGACATTATATAAAATAATAATCTTTGTACTTATCCCATAAATTTTGCATGCCTCAATTGGTAGAACATAGTGACATACGCATTCACTCAATATCTTGCAATGTACGAGTACCTGACTGTAACCTGTGTTCAGCAATAAATATTTGATTTGATTTGATTTGTCTGGGTATTCTCAGCTACTGCAACTCCAATAATACTGGATATACAATATCTGTATTGCCACTCAGAATGTTGGTGAGATGAGACACTGACGCTCGGCGCATCTTATGAATATGATCCGTCATACACAATGAAAACAATTTATAGATAATTTTACCGATCAATATTTATATATATTTTTTAAACAACATCATTGTTTGTTCAAAAACAATACATTAGATTTTTTTAAAGTATAATCTTATAGTAAATAATACCTACATTATTGAGGTGACACGTTGAATGGAAAAAACAATCGTAGAAACTATAACGCTTACTATGTATTTACCGGTCTGGTGTTTGGGTTAAAGAAACCTTCTATAACAGGAAGACAGCATGTATTGTACTAGCCATTTTACAATATCGCTTTGTGTTTTAGAGTATTGAAAGTTTAGAAAATAGGAACCTTTCAGGAAATATACCTAGTAAAATAAATACACACGCGTAAGACTTAAAACATTCAAACTCCGGTCGGTTAAAAAAACAGAAGACCTAGATGCTAGTTCATTAGAATGTGTTTACAGTGATGTTTTGTTTCTGTGTTAAATAAATAGGTACTTACTGGTTATTGGCGCAGAAGGAATTTCCGGCTTCGACTCTTCTATGCAGATTTCTGGGGCACATTCTGAAAAAGAAATAAATTATATATATTTTTTTATTTGTATTAATGAAAAGTAAACAGACTTCAAGTATTTATGGGACAGATATTTTATTAATTCTATATTAATAACTCGAAAGTATATTCTACCAGATAAACAATAAGTCTCAATTGATTCACAATCAGCGAAAACATCCCGTAGTATAAAAAAACAAAGTCGATTTGAGAAACCTTTTCAAAAAGTCGTTTAAAAAACCAGCAATTTGTTTTATGTTTTCATCATGTCAGAGTTTATGTAGGTATAGGTGGGCGAATATTGGATGGAATACACCCGAAATATTGGTAGCTAAGCAAAAAGGTTTATTGTTTGAGTTTCGCAATGGATTTTTGTTTATTCAATACTTTTTTCAAACGTAAACTTTTTTTATTGTGTAGTTTCCGCAAATTAATGTAACTGCTTCCTGTACCTACTACAAAAACTAAGTACGAAGTTTCGCTTTCCTGCCACAAAAGTATTTTGGATGGAATGGTCAATTCGATATTCGAGATTTAACTTCATGACTTGCGTTCACGCTACTTCTGATTTGACAGTTTATACTTTGTTATATGCTAATAGATAGATCTCAAGATACATTTATATATTCGTAAATTAGAAAATAAGAGGCTTAACGAGGTAACTTAATTATTAAGAGTCTAGGGATTTAGTTGTAGATCGAGCGTAGGTAGGTATGCCACCCGTGGGTTGCAGCGTAAGGTGGTAGTCCTTATCACTGCCACCAGACTTTATGCGGTTCTGTAGCCCTTTTAGCACAATTATTGAATAACTTTGTTATTTAATCAAATAAAGTTTATTGTGCTTATAAATACGTTTTGTTTCTTCTCTTAACTAACCTATGTATGTTTCCATATTCATTTTTTCGTCTGTAACGTGGATGCATTTACATACACGAATAGCCACTGTAGGTACCCATAGCTGATTCGACGTGTATCCTCAATCAGGTGTTTGCACTGTGGTTCATCTCAAGGACGTTACACAAATCTAGAAGGCTGAAGTATCAATGGCATTTAAAGCTACTCGTGATTATGAGGGTCTGCTACAAATAGGCAACTTACCCTAGATACCAGAAAGGTAAAAATATACACAAATCATATTACGCATTTATCATCTCCTTCCAGTTTGAGGTCAAACCTAAGTCGGGTAGCAAAATATGAGGTTTAATGTTATTTGTTACTGGATATCTCTTCAAAGAAAAATATTTACTTATGTTAAGTTATGATACAAAAAAATACGTTATACTTAAAGATCTCGCTACCTTAATAAAACATCTAAGGAAATACGCTTGAAATATAAGCCCAGCATCACACTGGCGAAAATAAATAAATACTTAATAAAATCTTTATTTAAAACTCTTTTACGAACAGATGACAGGTGAAATAACACTGCTTTGAGCTGTGTTGTATTTCTTACGGTGAGCAAGGTTGCTCCACGAGGAAACGTTGTGTTGGCAGTGGGGGGACATTGGCCCTTATAATGCCAACCCAACTATATTCCTCTTTCATATTACAGGGTCGGTAACGCGCAAGCGTTACTCCTGGTGTTGCAAGCGTCTATAGGCTGCGGTAACCGCTTACCATCAGGTGGGCCATATGCTTGTTTGCCACTTTAGTAGTGTAAAAAAATAATACTAGTACAATGTCTAATATTGCAGAATAGCAAGTGATGATAAGTATTTTATTCTGCTCCGATTTCCCTTGTACCATCGACACTGCACCGTCTACAATAGTCTTCTATGATCTTTCGTTCATAGAATTGAAAACAGACTACAAGTGCTATTGTAGTTGGAACACAACAACGTGACGACCTCTGTGGTCTAGCGGTTCGAGCCGGACTGCTGATCATTAGGTTTAACTGGGTTCGATTCCCACAGGACATAAATATTTGTGTGGATAAAACATGAGTAGTTGTGTTTGTCTGGGTGTTTCTTATGTATTATAAGTATGTATTTACAAAAAAAAGTATATAAGTATTATATCCATTGTCTAGTACCCATAGTACAAGCTCTGCTTAGTTTGGGACTGGATGGTGTTGTGTAAAATGTCCCAAAAATATTATATTACATATTTTTATATTGTATTGGTTTGACCTCGTATGATGATGCAACGATGAATAGCGAAGCGAAGATGAATAACGTATGAAATCGTAACTGCTGTAGACGCCTCTTAAGCTTTGATTGAATAAGTGTTGATAAATCGAATTATGTATTGTTAGGGTGGAAGTCCCGGGTAACAAAACGGTTACACGTAAATATTATCGTACATTTTGAAATAAATTAACAATGGACGTAGCAATATAATCGTAATTGCAGATACATAAGTAGTTGTACCTAACAATAATCAATAACTGGAGGTAGATAGTATGTTTTACGTAGTCTAAAGATATTATCTTGCAATATTGTAGAAAAATGGTTATTATATCATAGGTGTTTTGACAACATGTCAATTATTGTATTATGACCTTGCAATATTGTATTAAGTATGTGTAGAATAAAAACCTTTTAACAGGTGTCTGCGACGCGTGGGCTCTGCATTCTCAACCTCATAAGGCTAGTTTGACGCATCTATTCTATTGTTTTGTTCACAAAGACGGTATTGTTTGTAGAAGTATCTAGTTACTAATTTTGATGTAGGTATATATACCTATATATATATAGGTACAGGGCTACTGATAAAATGCTTACAAACTTGCAGGACAATTATTATTAGTACTTACCTAACATTATAAAAGACAACATTTGTTTTGTTTTTTTTTTTACATAACAATAAATTTACCAGAATATTTTCTGGTCTCAAGTTGTAATGCACTTTTTATTTACTTATCTAGTGCTTTCTTCAATAAAAGAAATGACGACTTATTGAAAGTCGCCAAACAAAAAAAAATGTTTTTTACGTTACTAATACAGTCCTGCGAGGTTGTTTGTTTTATAAGTAACCCTGGAAATAATAAATAAAAAATACGAAGGAGCTCTAAGTCTGGTTTGCCTACATTCCGACTTCCTGTTTAAAACTACATTCGCCGAGGTTAATCCTCTGAGCGGTTAAAAAATCAAACACTACGGCACACCTGCGTAAGCAAGATGCGTAAGGCCGCAGAAACAGTATAATTGGCTTTAGAAATTGCAGGTTCTCAACCTATCGATCAAACTAATGTCCGGCGTCCGGGGTCCGGTGGAGGAGTACCTATAAAAGGAGTGAAGAGAATAGCGAAGCAGATGAGTGGACCAGGGTTTGCAAGAAGAAGGGAAAATTTCAATCTAAAGAGGTAAAGAAAGGAATAATAATAATAATATTTTTGGGACATTTGACACAACACCATCTAGTCCCAAACTAAGCAGAGCTTGTACTATGGGTACTAGACAGTGGATATAATACTTATATACTTTTTTTTTGTAAATACATACTTATAATACACAAGAATAAATATAAGGTTAGTGGTAATACAGAAAAAAATATGTGAAAAAATAAACTTCACGTTTGGCGATTGACTATGGAAACTATGATTGAAAAAAAAAAAATTTGAATATTATTATCAAAACACGTCTGGACTAACTTGAACCATTTTTGTAACAATATAGAATCTTTATTTGCCGATATAGTCAATCAGTGACTATATCGACTATATGAGTGATCACGTGACGTCAATATTGAATCTGCTCATTCGAACTAGCTCATGCCAATACAAAGTACACGTAACATGGAGATACCTACTTGGTTTTATTTTGTGTTGTTTACATAATTATAAGAAGACTAATGAATATTAGTTTACAGTATTTTTTAATATAATAGAACATCATCATCATCATCAATCCATATACTGTCCCACTGTTGGGCACGGGTCTCCTCTCAGAATGAGCGGGATTACGCTACGTAGTCCAACGGATATGTAGTCCACCATGCTGGCCTAGTGCGGGTTGGCAGACATAGACACAGCAGATAATAGAACGACTGTGTGTAAAATATAAGCATATTATTGTGATAGGTGATTTTAATTAGTTTTTGAGTACCTAGTGAAAATATTATAAATTACTTCACTCAAATGAATACAGTACCTTACTGCATTGGGAGAGAATTAGATTTAAGGCTGTGCTCATTAAGTTTGTGTCATGACGCCAGGCAGGCACTCTAGTTTCCGTTGACGCATATCACCCTTCACTCGCGTTATGCATATAGTTATACGTAAGTGCGCTGACCTCCCCACCGTTTACGTTCCTGTAACTTTAGACCGTGAGTTAACAGTAAGGTTTTTTTATAAAGCTGTCTATTACTTACTGTATTTTTCATTAGCGTCTGCCGATTGGGGTCCAATTTATAAAATACAGCAACCAGAACAAGGTTTATACTTAGTATCTCTATAGTTTTTAATAGCTTACTTGATAATTATCTACCAAAAAAAACCAGATAAATCGTAGATATTGCTATCCAGAGGTAAACAAGAAAAATAAATGCGATGATTAACTGGAGGCGAATCTTCCTAAGCGGTTCAAAGCAACAGAACCACGTGTTGATTATATTGCTTTTTCTACATGTAGAAAACGAACTCAAAGTTTAAATACTTTTATTCTGTGTACAATTTGGTGGAAGCGATGGCAGGCTCAGACAGCGTGCGTGCACGTCTAGCAGCTGACACTGAACCAGGTGAGGGTGGCGCTTGCTCAACACAAACCGAAGCGCTCACCAGGCCCGGATGGTATTTCGATATTCGTTAGGCGAGATTGCCGATTCGTACTGGCAGAACTCATACACCTGTGTAACTTGTGCCCGGATATTTCATGTTTTCCGGAACAGTGGAAAGTCACCCGTGTAATTCCAACACTCAAGAGGGACGGAGCAGCATTGAAGGCAGCATTAGATCAGTGGCGATTCTTTCGACATCAGCAAAGGTGTTTGAGTCAATCATTCAATGAAGTCGGTTATATGAATTCAATTTCGTTTTTTGTTTTTCCGTCAGGGCTAACCCAAGTCTACTTTTTAGTTGTTTTTTGTAGACGAAAGTGTCCATGGCAAAGATCTACCTTAATTCCAGGTAGTTAGCTAGATCTGTCCGGGCCTTTCTCGTTCTGATCCCAAAGGCACCGCAGTTATCATTAGTCCTGGTGCCTGGTACGGACTTCTCCATAATTATATTGAACTGTTGAAATAAAACTACTTTTTACGGATTTTATCGCGTATATTGATATTATTAATCCCGACGTTTCGGACCCTTTACAGCGTCCATGGTCACGGGTAGACTAATATAGTCTACTACTCGATAAAATCCGTAAAAAGTAGTTTTATTTCAATGTATAATATTCGCGTAAATGTCAGAAATCAATATATTGAACTGTGTTTTCTTCTCGGCTTCATCGATGTCGTCGTAGAAGATTCATATAAATTTGCTTGGTGGGTATATCCTGATCGGTCCTGAAGATACACCACAAAATACTAGAAGTCGATTTTCTTTTCCTATAATGTGTATTAAATGGAGAAAGGTCACGATCTATAACTGTCTCAGTTTTTATTTGTTGTTTTATGTACATCAATGATCTGATATATTTTCTCGATTCTTCTATTTACTTATACGGTAATATTCTATCAAGTAAAAACGAAAAAGTTGAAATTAGTTCTCAAATGGCGATAAAAATAATAATAAATCTATTCGCTATTTGCAGGGCGTAACATCGACACCACGCCGCAGATCACAAACAAACAAAACAAAATGTGCAAGCAAAATATTATTTTATTGCGCACCCATTTTTATTTCACAATATTACCTACCTACGTTTGATTTTTTATGAATAATAAAAAGGTGCTACCTCACTAGCTTAGTGGTCCTAAGCGCGAGTGCTATGTTAGAAGTCCTAGGTTTGATTTCCACATCAAGCAGTGTATTCGCATTGTAGTTGTATTTTTTCTCAGTAATCGTAGCAAGTAGCGTTCTTTAGTTTGCATTTATATTGTTTAATTGTGATTATAATTTTACTTATTATTTAATAATGTTTAACTCTATAAAAAGTAAATGTGAGTACTTTGTAGACCAATTAAACATACTCAGTTTTGAACAGTGTGGCTGGTGTTTTCTTGTGGTGGGTTTCCTTTTAGAGGTTGTCAGTTAGGAAATGCCGGATTCATCTAGCTTATAAATGTAAAACACTGACGTGTAAAAGTGTTTTTAAAAGATCTATTTGCAGAAATAAATATCATTTATCATTTATGCTCGGAACTAAATATAGGACCGGTGAACTGTGGCTGTAAATAAGTACAAATTTGCCTAACCCTTCCGCCGCGGATTATGACGCCGCCTGGCCCCACACGAATACCTATATTCACTCCGCAATAACGTTTAAAATCGTCATGATCATGAAAGCACACAGTGGCGGCCGTGCGGATGGTAATGATAATGATATTTACGTTGCCTAGGAAATACGGGAAAACTCCCGCGAACTGTCAACGTCGTCATTAAAAAACTGGCTTTAGGTGAAATTTATTAAGCCTAATAGGTACATAATTAATAATTACATGGTTCAAATAAAATAAACTTTAGGGAAACATTGTAACGAGTGTGGCAACACAATATCGGCATTTATCAAAACGGATAATTAATTAAAACAATGATATTTCTTTATATGTTTCTAGGCTTCTCTCTGGTCTCTCTACTGAGTTTAACTACAACGTCAACTAAAACCTAATACTAATATTATAAATGTAAAAGTAACTCTGTCTATCTGTTTGTTAAATTTTTACGCCTAAACAACCTTTATCAATATTGATAAATTTTGGTTCCGCGTTAGATTGGATCTTAGAAAAGGACATAAGCTACTTTTTGTCTCAAATGTTCTTTGGGACTCGAGTGGAACCGTGGTTAAAAGCTAGTTGTAAATAATTACATAATACGGTTGCTTTCTTACCGAACAGCCTCGATTTTTGAGTTTTATTCCCTAAGGTGAAGGAATACATCGTGAGGAAACCTGCATAATTTAGAGATTTTTCTCGACGGTTTGTGAAGTCTGTCAACCCGCACTAGACCAGCGTGGTGGACTATAGCCTAATCAATCCCAATATGAGAGGAGACCCGTGCCCAGCAGTGGGACAGTACATGGGTTGATGATGATCATAAGCGGTATTATTCTATCATATCAAAATAAAGTAATACTCCAAGGTAACTGTAATAAAAATTTGAGAATATTTCCATCTCTAGAAATTAATAATTTTAGAAATGAACTGTAATATTTACTACGGGTCTGCGAGATTTTCTCGGAACTGAAAAGCGGCGGCGGCGGCGGCGTAAATTAAACGATGCGGTGCAACTTCCTCGGCTTAAATAAACGGAAAGCGTGAAAAGTAAGTTGGAAGTTAATAGCCAATATTGCAGTGGTGAAATGTAAATCATCCATTCAAACTTGCAGTATTTCACTATCAAGTATATCTTAATATAGCTTTTGCCCGCAGTTCCACTCGTACTCCAAAGCGTTTTTTTATACAAATGGTGGCTTCTGTCTTTCTTCAATGTCGTGTTGTGCCAAAGTCTAATTTATCTCTGTACAAAATTTCATCAAAATCGGTTAGACGGTTTAGGCGTGAAACGTAACAGACAGACAAACAGACAGAGTCGCTTTCGCATTTATAATATTAGTAGGGATAAGGATTAGACACGCGGGACGCGGGTGTCAAGCCAAGTTCAGGAAAAGAGAATTGGCGAGCACCACCCATGTTTAATATTACATGAATCATCTGGAGTTACTTTTGAACCCTTCATAACTCGAAAACTATTTAACATAAGCACACCAAATTAATATTAAGACGCCCTATACAAACCAGTACCCCAAATCTTATAAACACAGCTTACACAGTTATATATATTATTAGTTTATCACACTTACACGGTTATATTAATATTACACTTACACGGTATTATTAACGTACATAAATCGTCATTTTTGTAACTGACATGTAGATCAAAAACCCACTTCCAGGTGACCTAGATTAGCCTAATTTGGGGTCAAGCTAATTAAAGTCAAGCTAATCGTGTGTATACAAAAGAATAAAGTTGAAAGAGTGAATTTTTAATTATTTGAAAATATTTCCAATCAATAATATTTATATAATTATTAGGTAAAATTTCGCGCCTTGCAAAATTATAAGAACAAAAACTTCTTCTTCGCAGGTTTTTTTTTTGTTTTTGTCGTTTTTTATAGGTATTTTAATACCAATTATTCTTCCTCTTGGTGCTCCTTGTGTTCCGCCGCATAACCGTTACTTTGTAAAGGCAGTCGACCATGATCATGACCTGTCGTGCAGCAAGACTGCATTCTTGTCACCGCTGGCGTGACAGCTGTTTTAGAACCTAACGGCTTGGTAGGGGACGATTCCGTATTCAAGTAGCCAACAACCCTAAAAAAAAAAGTCGGCCTTATAGGGACAGACTAAAGGCGTCCGTGTAGCTATAGCAACCGACTAAAAGAATTTAAAGAATTTGAGTACCTTCTTCAGGTGTACAATCAAGAAACTTGGGGTCGACCAGTTTTCACCTTTATTGCTAAAAAAGTACGGTCGAAAGGTGGTCAAGCGCCAATGATCTTCACCGTACATTGCTTCAGCCTCTTTGCCGGCTAACCTAACCATTGTTATTATAAATAAGAATTTATACTTTTATTGATTTGCTACAATAATCTGTCTGGAGAGAGTATGGAGAGAATTAGTGCTTTATATTAGTCAATATGAAAACAGTAATGTAGTTTCGTTCTTACTTACTACTTAGAGATCAGTTTATACGTGTGTCGGTAAATCATAATATATATAGATTCATCAAAAGTGGCCGTTTTAGCCTCCCAGCTTTTAATGTCATCCTTTTTCAATTGGAAATCCATTTCCTTAATTTATCTTTTTCGAAGGCAATTAATGATCTTAATCTGAACATGTCACAAACTGGATAACTCTCACATTAATAGAACAAAATTTTAAACAGCAAAAATAATGTAGGTAGATATTATCTAATAGTACACCAGTATTAATATTGTACTGTTATACAGTAAGTACTGTTAATATTGATATAATATAATACACAGATCCGGTATAATTATAATATTATAGTCATATCATACGACAAAGAGGTTCCGTCAATTTTTCTAACCATTAAATGCTCTCCATTGACAACAATGGGATGTCATGTCACAAAGAGTTATACAATTCTGTGTTACATGCATGGGTACGTGCATGTGAAGTACAGAGAGAAGTGGTGAGCGCATCATCTCCGCGAGAGTACGCCTCAGTCGCACCAAACCAAGCAAGCTATGAAAATTTACAATTCATGAACCCTAGTGGCTTTGTCGGTCTCGTCATCGAAATTGCTTTCAACATAAAAGTCCTTTTATTTTAAATTTTCTTCCTTAGGCTCAGTTAATGTCAAAGGAAACTAAGTTATGAACAAAAACGAGTTATATAAGTATACGATATTACAACGAATGTTTACAAAATGATAATGAAGGCGACAATTGTTATTTTTAAAAACTACATAAGAAAATATCTTATGAACTTTTTATACGTGACTAAACGGTGTTATTATTTACAAGCATAGATCGTTTGGCGAACCCTGGGCTGTCAGCCTTGCTAGCAAGCTACTTACCGGTTTATCTTTTTACTGCGGAAATTATCACGCTCATGAACGTAAGAAGAAAATGCTTATTATTCTGAGGATCTTAGAATATTGGTACAATTTTTACTTCGGACGGAAATAAGGAATATCCGAAGCAAATTCTAATAATAATCCAGTCAATTTAATAATGCTTCGTGCCTAATTAATATGTTATCGAAGTAACAAATCATCAACCTATACATATACTAACTGTCCGACCGCTGGGCACGGACGATGTTACAAAATACGGGTTTAGACCGCAATCTAATACCCTTTCGGCCACAGTACTGTAGACCTCATATCAAAAATTAAAAAGAACATTGACAAAAAACAAATGGCCCTCGGTATTTTTATTGACCTTAAGAAGGCTTTTGATACTATCAGTCCAGATATATTAATCCAAAAATTATCCGCCATCGGAGTTAAAAACAAAGCACTCAACATTTTTAAGTCATACTTGACCAATAGGCGGCAAATAGTGAAGATAGGACAACATCAAAGCTCTTCCAGCTCTATAACTTTCGGTGTGCCGCAAGGCTCCATTTTGGGACCGTTGTTGTTCCTTATTTACATCAATAATATATCCCAAATTGGCCTTACAGGTGATATTTCGCTTTACGCCGATGACACAAGCCTTTTCTATTTTGGACGCTCTGTTGATTATATTTTACCCCACGTTAAAACTGATTTAAATTTGTTAAATAACTGGTTCAAATCAAACCTCCTTACAATTAACACCACTAAAACAAATTATGTTATATTCACTGCCAAAAATAAAAATATTCCTGAAAATATCGAGCTTAAAATCGACGATCAACTAATTCATAGAAAAACTAAAGAACGATATTTAGGCCTAATCTTAGACAGCGCCCTGAGCTGGAAGCCTCACATAGAAAGTGTCAGATCTAGATTAATATCTCTCTCGGGTGTTCTCCACAATATAAATAAATGTCTCCCCGCAGTGTACGATTCTTAATATATAATTCACTAATAAAACCCCACATTGATTATTTAATAGAGGTCTGGGGGACGGCAGCCAAAACTAATCTTGAACTTATCCAAAGGGCCCAAAACAGACTAATCAAAATTTTATTTAATTATAAATACCGGACTTCCACAGAAAAAATATATAACGACACAAAGATAATTAACATAAAACAAACTTACACATACCTTACATGCATTCTAATACGAAAAATATTAAATAAAGACATTCGCACAACCTTGTCATTTATAAAAAAACAAGAATTCCAAAAAATTAAACTTCGTAATTCTACCTACCTCGTAACACGTCCACCCAGAACTAATTACGGGAAAAAAAGCATAGAATACGAAGGGGTTAAAATGTACAATGGACTGCCCTTGGGAATAAAACAATCTAGTAGCATGCCTGTTTTTAAAAAAAGGCTTAAATCATATATCCTTGATAAAACATAAAAAAATCCTAACAAAATTGTTAACACTATAAATACTTACTAAAATTTATCAGAAAAAATAATAATTATAGGTTGACAAGAGCAGTGCCACATCCAGTAGCGGAGTAGTCTCAATATCCATGTATTGTTGACAACGTTCGAGCGCTCGATAATAACCTGTTTGCAATATACCCACTCTGTAGCATTTAGTTATTACCTTACATGTTAAGTTCTTTTGTTGTTTTAATTTTAAGTAAGATGTAACTGAGAATCTTCTTCGTCCTGTTACATAATATTACCATAAACAAACACACACGCACACACACAACACACACACACACACACACACATACACACACACACGCAAGCACACTGTTTTTATATAAAAAATTACTAGTTGCGGTATTCACTGTGATATTGATTGGTATAAATAAATTTCACTTAAATGTAACATCTTTAAACTATTTTTCACAATGTATTGTTGCTAAATTGGTGTTTGCTACTGAACAACATGTCAAAATAACAGTGTCACTGGAAGGCTGCTGGTACTTATAGCTCAGGGTTTCCTTTTTTAAGTACCAGCTGTATAATATCTGATCATTCCTGCGCATAATTTGTACTGATATCTACTATTATGTAAACATATAATATGTGAAACAATAAATACATTATTATTAATTATTAATTAATTATGTTTTTCTGTACACTCTTTTAAGTTATTAAGTTTATCTCGTAAATATTGTTTTCTCAGTAAGTGAATCATTGTGAATTCTTATGAGGAAATAAAGATCTTAAACCGTAAATATGAAAGGAAAATTCAACCTCAGGCAAAATTCGAATTTCGAACTAATTAATTAAGTAATATAATTACATTACCTACAACAGCTAGTAAAGGTAAGGCAACATTGTACGGCATTGAACTAATTCTATAAGTCATGTCGGGTAAAGTTCAGACGGACAATGTTGAAGAGTAATTCAACATCATGGAGCATCATAAGGATGGAGCGATCTTAGGAAGGACGCATATTCGAATTTCGTATGAGCACTGAGTTGAAATTATTCATTTATTAAAAAGAAATACTTTTAGTAGTAGTTTATATTTTAGTAGATAGTAAGTAGTTTAGTTTGGTTGAGTATATAATATTTAGTAGATTTAACAAGCTTTTATTTTTTAATTCAGCATTTTCAACCGACGAAAAACAAAAAACGGAGGAGGTTCTCAAGTCGACGTGTAATTATTTATTTTTATGTCGACCACGCATAACTTTTTACGGTGCAATCCGATTTTGATAATTCTTTTTTTATTGGAAAGGGTATACCCCGAAGTTGGACTCCTATAAATTTTGAAAAAAATTCAACCCTAAGGGTAGGTAAACAGGAGATGATTGATTGTTTACTCACCGATTGTAAGGTATGACCACGCAAAACTTTATACAGAGTAGTCCGATTTTGATAATTCTTTTTTATTGGATAGGGTTTACCTCGAAATTGGCCTCATATAAATTTGGAAAAAATCCTACCCTAACAGCGGGAAAATAGGGGTGATTTATTGTTCACTCACAGATTTTAATGCTGAGTTATGTATTACAATTAAATTAAAAGTAAGCATTAATTAAGCATGTAATAATTAGTAGATCAATCAATAAACAAAGATCACTAAACTACCTTAAATTTAAAGAAACAGCAAAATCAAATTAACAATGAACCGTGAAATCTCCAGTTTTTCGGCGGTTAAATTTTTTTGTTATAAAGTATTATGCATAATTCAGTTACACCTTTTAAAATCATTATCGACAATTAATTATTACGACAGTTCCGATAACACGCATGCGGTAGCCGATGCGTGATATCGGAACTGGTGAAAAGTGGGTTTCAATTAAAATATGATTACACATTTCACGTAAGTGGCCTTATTAAACGATTACCGACACTAGGCAAAATACATCGTCAATTATAAAATGATTGCACATTTCACGTAGCTGTGATTTTATTAAACGATTATTATACACTTGGTACTTAAGGCAAATTAATTTTTTGAATTACTATTAGGTATATTGTTATTTGGCTATTAGGTATTGGTTAGCTCTCGTTTAATTAAAGAATAAGGTATTTTCATGTGGTCAACTTCCGGGTACTGGTTCCTATTACTTACCTGTGACTATATGGAATACTTGGAAGCAGTAAAAGCGTGGGGCGCCTTAGGATGTAACCAGATAGTTTATCATTACCATATCGCGATCCGCGAATAGCGGACGATCCATAAGGATTATCCGTATTATAAAAAAGGTAAGTAGATTTTAAGTATAAAAAATTAAAAATCTTTTTAACAAAAATTAAGCCGTGGAAAACAAAATCTGAATACCTAGCTAAAAATAAAATAATCCTCGCCAAACAAACTCAACTTAGGAATATTATGATGTTTGTTGATTCGTTGATCGCTAGTTGGCGCCGACACAAAATGAATTATTAAGACTAAGAAAGTAAAGAGGTTTATTTTGTGTTTCTCTTTTCAGTTTTTGTTTTCGTCAGTTTAATTTTTGTTATTATTTTAAAATCGATTACGATTCTCGAACACGAATTATATTTGCGCTGGAGATGTCACCGTATTCGAACTTCCAATAAAATGATATTATATTATATTGCTAGCGCCAAACTATACCTGACTATGTAAATCATAACTAAAACGATTTAAAGGGTAGATTACAAACTAGAAATTATATAAAATGGATACCTATTCAACTATCGTTACGGAAATAAACCGTAGTCTAGATAACATCTTGCCGTCAGACAGGCGGAGATAGCTTTGACGTAATGAAATTCAATTGACGTCCGCTAAATGAGTCGAGGCACCACTTTGTGAACGAACGATCACAGTGTAAAATGTAAGGTAACCATTCCAAAATGAAACACTCAAAAAGTTTATATCAATTTATAGAATTATACTATTACACTCATTCCAACCAGTTCTTGTATTTTTGACAGTTCGAATTCTAATCAATTAGTAATAATAATAAAAAAAAAAAATATTTAAACTACATACTTTGTTATTCTGGAATACTGAAAGACGTCCTTACGTTACACATTTTTCAGGTTGTAGCTAAACACAGCGTTGTGAGTTTGCACCGCTGCTGCTCACAGCAATATGCTGAGCTAAACATTTTTCGGCACGGACCTTTTTGTATTCAACTTAAGTACCCTACGTTGTTTTATTAGATAATTTTCCGTGCAGAAATAAATGTGTTTTCTTACTTTCTTCTTATTATCTAATTTTTAAAACTTAGTTAATATCATTTAATTTTGTTTTAACCTTGTCCGAGATTGAGTAAGTAGGTATAATGAAATAGTTTATTATGCTTGCTCATGCCGACCTCCTAAGTTCAAAAGTTAGTGAATTATTATATAACCAATTATAAACGACCCCTTTATAAATAAAAGTTAAATTATCTCTTTTAACGTTTGACATTTTATGCTATTATGCAGATTGTATAACTAGTTGACCCAGCAAACGTTGTTTTGTCATTTAATATCATTTTTAAAATGGGGGTTGGTGGTAGAAGGATGAAAATGTAGGGTATATCAAGCTATTGCCGAGGAGCATGGCAACTATAATATAATAATAATTTACAAGCCCACACTAAGTTTCCTCTGAGAATGAGAGGGTAATGCTATTACTCGTAGTACACCACGCTAACTAGTTTGCGTTGACAGACTTCACACGTGGCATCGTTAGACTTAGTTAATATCATTTAATTTTGTTTTAACCATGTCCGAGATTGAGTAAGTAGGTATAATGAAATAGTTTATTATGCTTGCTCATGCCG
Source organism: Acronicta alni (assembly GCA_964056405.1). Taxonomy (NCBI): domain Eukaryota; kingdom Metazoa; phylum Arthropoda; class Insecta; order Lepidoptera; family Noctuidae; genus Acronicta; species Acronicta alni. Next base: position 11,805,347 of record OZ043913.1, read on the forward strand.
ACCTCCTAAGTTCAAAAGTTAGTGAATTATTATATAACCAATTATAAACGACCCCTTTATAAATAAAAGTTAAATTATCTCTTTTAACGTTTGACATTTTATGCTATTATGCAGATTTCCGAACATCCAACGCCACAACGAGACCGCGACTGTTTACCATGAAACCTCAGCGTAAAACCGTCATAAAAAAGTAACACTACACAAATGTTTGTGCAAGACCAGATTGGAAATCGCTTGGATTTGGCAGATACAAAATATCTGAAACCAGATATCATTCTGTAGCGTGGTCCTAAATTATAACCTACCGTATGCATATTGTGTTAGGACCCGAACCATTATTTAGTAGGTATTGAAAATCTTAATCATTGACTTGTAAGATTCTCTCATTAGCCTCGTGGTCGTAAGTAAGTGCAACTACTGAGGTCGTGGGTGCGATTCCCAGGTCGAACGAATATTATGGGGTTTTTCTATGAAATTCTCAGCAACAACTCGGAGTTTGGATTTGTGTCATTCTCATGGTCAGTTAGTCTTACATGGGACCCAAACAGAAACTTAACAGAAATAAATATTGTATAACTAGTTGACCCAGCAAACGTTGTTTTGTCATTTAATATCATTATTAAAAATGGGTGTTGGTGGTAGAAGGGTGAAAATGTAGGGTATATCAAGCTATTGCCGAGGAGCATGGCAACTATAATATAATAATAATTTACAAGCCCACACTAAGTCTCCTCTGAGAATGAGAGGGTAATGCTATTACTCGTAGTACACCACGCTAACTAGTTTGCGTTGACAGACTTCACACGTGGCATCGTGGAGGAAATCTCTCCGTCATGCAGGTTTTGTCATGATGTTTTCCTTCACGGCACATGATTAAAAAAATCAGAGGTCTTGGATAAGCTTTTGAATTAACAATATCAAATCACTTACCTATTACTGCAAATTGAATATCATAAAGAAAATGATTTTATTGCAAAAGAGATTCGTTCGTTGACACACAAACAAGTTGCCTATTGTGCAGCAAATATTTAGTTATGGCCGAGTAGGTGAAACCTAGTTCGTATGTCACGTGTTGTGGTAGATAATTGTGTTAATTCATATTTCGTGCAATCAAATTTCCGATTCCGATGAGGACCTGCAGTGTGTTCGTTGGGGGAGTTTCAAATTAGGAACCCCATTTTCGCGTAACTTTTTTAATTTCGTTAGACTTTACCAATTATTCGTAATTTTAGTAAAGTTTAAAGTTCAAATATGATCTGTATAATCTGCAAACTGTAACTATAACAAATCCTGAGAGAGATAGAAATAAAATATTAAAAACAAGTAGTAGAAAATGTTCCCATTCTCGCTCCGTAACTTTTTAAATCTCTTTGTTATTAGGACTTTATTCCACCGGGCTGGAATTCTCACTACTCTGAAGTTAGTTCCACAGACTGTCAGTGTCATTTACGGTGATTTGGAAAATTTATAGTTCAGATAAGTATACAAGCGGCTAAGTAATAACTAAGCTGATCAACCGATCTGCACGGTTAAGCTGCGCTAGTCGCCGTGAGTCTGTGGATGTGTGACCATTAACACATCCTCCCTCCGTGCCTCGGAGAGCACGTTAAGCAGTCGGTCCCGGTGGTCATACAAACACCTATGACAATTGTTAGTGGTAGTTAGAAGCTCAAAAAGCCTGACAACCAGTTTATCATCAGGGTATCGGTATTACCCAAACATTTGGGTTGCGGAGGTCTGATGGCAGTCGCTTCGTGTAAAATACTGATATCAACCATATCTGTTAGACTGAAAGCCGACCCCAATAAAGTTGGGAAAAGTCTCGGAGAAAGAAGAAGAATAAAGTACACAAGTAGCCTTATAAACAATAGTTTGTTCTCGTGAAGTTGTTTGTGTCAAGACAGACAGTCTGTTTCAGCCCATTACTGTCCTACTGCTGGGTATTATCCCAGATTAAGAAGAATTATTATGTCATAAGACGTAATGCGTTTCCATGACCCTCACAAGAGGAAAGATGCTATCCTGTTCTATCGGCATGGATAAAAATAAGCATTCGTCTTTTTGCAATACTTGTATGTTAGAGGTAGCGCGATATAGGATTACGACTTTGTTCGTGTTAACCCTACTGTAGCTCGTAATATTGAAATACCTCTCACTAATATAAAAAGCTTTATATTCGTAAAACTATGGTAGAATCATTGGTAAAACTATTGCAAACGAGGAAATTTAAAAGATTTATAGAACGGACAAAATTTTAATCCCGATTTGTTTTGTTTTTTTCTCTTTTTTTCAAGTTGACGTAATTATGACAGACAGTGACTTCATCATCATCCCACATACTGGCCCACTGTTGGGAAGGGGTCTCCTCTCAGAATGAGAGGGATTAGGCTGTCCACCACGCTGGCCAAATGCGGGTTGGCAGACAATGGCAGGCAATGGATATAGGGTAAGAGAAGGCAAGTGCAGTTGTTAGTAGGTAGGAGTTCGACCTTATACCTTACCACCTCCCTAGATGATCCATGAGGATATACAGTACTTTAATCTTTTGACCGCCACGTCAATAACGAAAATCCGTGTTCTCTACGCCAAGCGACAAATTCTAGTATTTAATAATAGGTAAAAAAAACAACAATTGGTATTTTTGACGTGCCATGCCGTCGTTGGCGTCGTGAGCAAGTTTCCATTTGACATCTATACACGTCCGTGGCGGTCAAAAGGTTAAAAAAAGTTAGACGAAGTTACATTGTGAAGTCTGATTACAATGTTATGAAGGGTGATTTGAAATATAATTATATTGTTATCAGTGTATCTAGACTAACGAAATAAGATACTAAACTGATAACAATAATATTACGACGTCTGTAGTCTAGTGGTTCGAGTGTTGGACTGCTGATTATGTGGTCGTGGTTTCGATTCTCACAGGACACAAATATTTATGTGATGATCATAAGTGTTTGTGTTTGGCTGGGTGTATCTGTATCATAAAAAAAAAGTATATAAGTATTATATCCATTGTCTAGTACCCATAGTACAAGCTCTGCTTAGTTTGGGACTAGATGGTGCTGTGTAAAATAATCCAAAAATATTTATTTATTTATTTAATATTTCAGAGCACCCTGAATTCGAATTAATATTATTAATATGCATATGATTTCGAAAGGTCATAGGTACGTTCCTTGGATTCCAATTTGAGATTTTTGACTTTGGCAGTCCAATGGTTAAATCACTAAGCTAGCACTGCTTTACAACAATAAAAAGTAAAATAATTACCAATACCTATAAAGGGTTAAGCACGTTACTGGAATGGCTAATATTTATGTTATTTGCATTCGTATAGATAATGAACTGGATACTAACAAGCTAAATGTAATTAATTAATTAGGTAGATACATAACGGATATAAAAGTGTTAATTACTTCGTATTGTTAATATACTTTGTTGCGAAACCAACCGATATATAAACCAAAGCAAGATATTATTATTATTTCTTGACAAATATCTCTTGGTTAAGCTTAGTAGATTTCTAATACTCCAGGTCCACTGTTGAGAAGATATTCTAGACTATTCAAATGAAATGAATGAAACACAAAAGCAGGGATAAAATTGAGATAAAAATATTGCTCAGATTTGTATTTGAGCGAATTCTGAAGAGGTTTTCATAAGAATCCGTTTGAGCAAAAGAAAACTTAAAGCTGTTTAAGTGAATTGTTCAGCATATTAATTAAAAAAAAAAGTTGTTCTTTTTTTGTTCTAAGTATAACTTCAGGATACATATATGCAAAGAGTAAAAGCAAGATTATACTTACAATATTACACCATTGCTTTAAAAATCGTTAAGTATCTTGCTTAAATTGACAGTTGGTAGACCGTACAGTTTTAAAAGAATTTGGCTGGGTAGGTCGAATGATTCACTTTATGAGCTTTCAGTTTACTTGAATTCGTTCGCATTGCGTCGTAGATATATTTCGATATCATAATCATCAATCCATCTCACACATCAACTGCTCTCACAAAATGAGAGGGATTATTTAGACTACTTATTTACTTACTGTCCACCACGCTGGCCTAATGCAGGTTGGCAGACTTCACACGCCGTCGAAAAAAAGTCTAAGGCATACAGGTTGCCTCTTTGCTTTCGATGCGATGCTTTCCTTCCCTGTTTAGGATATGATTTAAAAAAATCTGATGTGAGTATCTTAGTTTCGACCTCGAGACCTTCGACTTGGCAGACTAGGCTAATACTGCCTCTTTATATTTCGATGTAGTTAAAATATGTAGTGTGTAAGTAGACTGAAGTCATATCAGTTTCTGTGTGTTGACTAATTCATGGAAACCCCCCTATCCTCCTTATCTTGTGGTGATCTATTACTTACTAACCACACCAAAGACACCAAAACGTGAGTTGTTTAACAAAACGGAAGTTAGTATCCGTAGTTCCGTCTCACTTTACTGACATTTAAATGACATCGGTACTCATATCCTCCTTTTACAACGTAATAAAACGCGATTAAAGAAATGCTAGAAACACGCGTGAGCTTCTTCTTAAGCATAATTATGTTTTTATATAAGATCCAGTTTAGATATTCTAATGCGTGGCATACGTTGCGTAAATTAGATCCGTCAATCTGTGTTTATGTCTGCTATAGTGACCATGGTAAAAGAACGACATAAACTTAAAACTTAAGAAGTCTGTACAATTATAGCGTTACTTCGTTGTAAATTGCTTTAATTTTACCCGACTTCCATCCAAGGAACAGTTATGATTGTAACAGTGTATGTCTGTGTGTATATATTTGCTACATGGGGCCTACTGCCCCGTGTGGCGGGGTCTGGTAGCCTTCTGCAGTATTTCTGCCAGGGGAAATTTCTCTAATTTTCATGTTTGTCAGCACGTCGTTACCGGGGCGACACGCTCCGGAGGTGAGACTGGCACCACGCCAACACACTGCTTTATTCCCGCTGTAATATCTATTCTGTGTTGTGGTTTTGTTTGTTAACTTTGCCCAAATATTGACGCCAATAATGCCTGTTATTTTGAATTGACTTGCGTTGCTACTGTTATGAAACTGTCACTATGCCACATAAAGTTTGTTTCTAACCGGGTCACGCTTGGTTTTGGATAGTTTGTGATAGAATATTTTAGAATTGAATTAGGGGAAGCCTTTTTCTAGTAGAGGGCTACAAAGAGGGTACATGAATCTACCAAGTGTTGCCAGCCCCTCGTCGATTTTGCCTTTTTCTGAAAATTTTGTTTTAAGTGTCATCTGACTTTTTTACAATAGCTTGCCGGTATGTTTTTACTAGTAACCGATTTAAATATGGTTGCCTTCTTAGTTGAAAGCTTTGTTTTCAGATAATAAATGGATAATTTATATATTTAAACTTTATCAGTCACGGCAATTGCTACTTCAATCTTTTGTAGCACCATTGAACGATGAAAGTTCATTGCTTACTCCTGTTATTTCTAGGAAGTTCTAGATGATGAGCAGTGAGCGTCTGTAGGTAGGTGAATACTCCTGTTACAGAAACACTCATGGTACAGTTTCCTTGGAGATCTCGGATCCTCTCCCAATAATGTGTATGAAATGAGTGGTTTTTGTCGGTAAGAGTCCGAATTCCGACATAACCATAAGATATCTATCAGAATTTTCCCACGGGATAGAAAAAGGTTTACGCATAAATGCTCCGCACGAGCAGAGAAATGCGTTTCACGTTTGTATAATATGTTAACAGTAACAGACCAAGGAACTTAAATATATTCCGTACTAGCTTCTGCCCGTGCTTTCGTCTGCGTGGATTTTAACCTGGATAAAAAGTATCTAGTCATAAATTTTCTGAAATTTTCCAATTTCCTGAGTAATTTTCTTAATTTTTCTTTCTGTAGTTACCTCCTACAAAGCATTAGAAAACTTAAATAGATAATTGAAACGGTAAAGTCGTTCTCAAGTTATAGCGTGACTAAGGGAAACAGTATTCATTTTTATACGTATATATAGACATCATGATTGATGACATATCAATGTTGAAACGAACAAAATTTATAAACGTATTATAAAATACGTATCTGACAAATAATTCTATGGAATTCCATTACCTACGTGCATTGAAATAATTAATTAAACCGATTTATTGGATTGGATTGGATTCGAGAATTTCATACAAGATATTTACTGCTATTGATATTATAAATTAGCATTTATGTCACAGTCTGATGGCAGTTGTTGATATTCAGAGGCAGTATATTATGTTATAAAAAAAATGCTCACTGAAAAATTAATGTTTATAAACGAAATAAGTATACATGGGATTATTTTTCCTTCATTCTGCTTTAATAATTTCGTATCGAATAAAAAAGAAATATGATACATAACAATGACTCGATTTTGCATTACGGGCTCACGGAAGTATTCATCACATTGGTACAGCTTTCATTTTGTGCCGCTTCACCGGCCTCACCCGTCCATCGAAAAACATCGTGTCCCATACGATGTTTTTCGATGGAGGGTGTTATGAATGAAATCTATGAACCATTTTCATAATGTATAACAGTACTGTTTCAATTTATTTTGAAATATGTATAAATGATGAATGAGAATGAATCTGTAAATCTAATTTTTTTAACAGTTGCAAATTATTGGATATTAAAAAACGATGTGGTACGGAAGGAACTAAGTGATGAAATGACGTAATAGAGACGTGTGGAAAATAGGTACTGCGCCGACCCCAAGTAATAAAAGTAACACATTATTTAATAGACACAGTAAATAAGCATTCAAATGGTAAGCAGATGGAAAACAATTTAGAAGTAGCAATGAGCCCCACCTAGGCACAGTGTGTATATTAGTGACCCAAAAACATTAGAATAGTTAATGCTATCAGTATTGCTATCCGTTAGCGCTGGGCAGTTTCAGCTGAATAAATGTATAAAAAATAAAAGTATATTTGTTATATAGTAATCTGGGATCAAAGCATGAGAACAATAATGGATGTTGCAAATAGGGGTCTCTTGTGCACTTGATAGTGAATTTTCGGTATTGTCTTGAACTTTAAATATAAATTAAATCGAATCACTAAGTTCTCATAATATTTTTTTGCCACTAAAGTTTCCTTCAATAAATATAAAAATCGAAACAGCTTTAGTTATGGAGACCTTGTTTTTATATTGCCGAAAAGCCTTATGGATCCGCCGTTGTCAGGGTCGGTGCTGTCAGCGACCCTGACAATACGAGTATAATATCCCCCTGCACTGTTGCAGGGGGATATTATACTCGTACTCGTAGTCTTGCATTGACAAAAAGCAGCACTTGTCTACCCTCACTCTATGGTCGGGTCATGCGTCTCGTGATTACGTTCATCACGAGCCTGACTGTGGTCCAACGCAATCGTTGGATTCCTGCAAGTGGCGAAGAGTTAAATCGCATACTACCCAAAGGCACGCGTGTGGCCACCTTCGTGCGGCCATAATTTAGTTGGGCGGCGGACTCCCGAAGTCATTCGCTTACAGGTCAGAGGAGGTTTGTTAGCGTTCTCTAAGGCCTGGTGCTTCTATGGATTTAGACAGAGGTGGTTATTTCTCTGTGTACCACTGCACTGCTCTGCTTAAATTGTAGAATAACTGCAGTGCGGGCTGCGCCGTCTCATGCGTATAATATGAATACCAAATGGTAGCAATGGATAGGTTAAATAATCCCAACATAAAATACTTTAAGTATCATTTATAGGGTTCCGTACCTCAAAAGGAAAAAACTGAACCCTTATAGGATCACTTTGTTGTCCGCCCGTCCGTCTGTCCGTCCGTCCGTCTGTCAAGACCCTTTTTCTCAGGAACGCGTAGATACCTCTACGCGTTCCTGAGAAAAAGGGTCAAGCTAAAATTTATATCAAATACCTTGAGTATTTACTACTGTCCCTTGGAGCTGTGAAAAAATCAAACTTCTAAGCCAATGCAATCAAAAGATACAGCCGTTTTTGCCGCAAATTTTCGAAACTTGCAATAAAAACCTACAGGGAACCTCCCGTGAACTCAGAATCTTGAAATTTAGTATGAAGCAACATCTTATAGCACAGATAAAGGCGAAAAATTGCGAAAACCGTAAATGTTTAGTTACATCATTATAATAAAAATATTTTTAATAATTTTACAGTTACTAGCCCTTTCCTCATGAACGCGTAGAGGTATTAAATTTAAATTCATATCAAATACTCAGGTCTATAATACCTTTAAGCTGTAACAAAATTGAACTTCTATGTCAACGCAATCAAAAGTATACCTACAGGTTTGTACGGAACCCTCGGTGCGCGAGTCCGACTCGCACTTGGTCGGTTTTTTTTTGTAAGAGTTTATCTACCACCAAAACTAAACTAAGCTGAAATAAACCAACGTTGCAAACCAAGCTAGATGAAATTGCGTATTTATAATTCCTTATATCTTCTATTTAACTGATCTCAACTGCAAGGGCAACTCGGTTTTTATTTGCTAAAACCTGCAACTGGTTTTTAATCAAATTTCTAGGATTTAATTTTTATGCTGCGATACATTTTTTCTAACGTAAAGAAGAATTTTAAATTTTAATAGTAATGGTGTTGCTTTTGAAAATATTTTTGTGTTGTTTGTTGGAATAGCATCACAGTTTTTTGTACACTTTAGCAGCAAGGATTAGCACAATTATGTTAGGTTTGACACATGACAGGGGTGAGACCCAAAATAACGTTGAATCTCTCAGTAGCAGTACAGTACCTATACCTAAATGACAGTTCAAATACATGCAGAAATGATAACAAAGCGATTTACAATGGGAATGTAGAATGTTCATAATTCCATAACGATTCGACAATCACCTGTGAAATAGACAGTAATTATACTCGTACGTGTGCGTTTGTAGCGGTGACCTATTCGGATTCAAGCGATTTTATGGGCATCAAAATTCAAAGCGAATTCCCGTTGTATATTGGTGAGCTCTACCGGGAAATGATATTAGGCTCTCTAATTTCAGTGTTAGTCCAAAATGCGGGCCATTTCCGGAATATCAGAGAGGTTCAGCTACATGAAATAGAGGGTGTAAGACTTAATCTGTTTGCACAAATGATTGTTTGCAGGTTCAATGAGCAACTCTTCGAGAGTCGTAAAGTAATATAATTATGAACAGCGTAATAATGTCCAGCTAAATAACGTTGTTTGTTTGTAATACCACCTTTGAGTCCAACAACTTACTGTTCAGCTTTTCACAAACCTACTTTAGGGTTCTGTTGTAAAGGCAAGCCTTATAGTTTCTATCCGATTATATGTCATAGAGTGAACCTAATAACAATATCTTATCGAGCAATACAATACTGATATAGACCAACTAACGACCACCAGCTAGTAAAGAGCATAAGATAATTTACGAAAGGCTACTGACAGACAAATCAGAAAAAATGTGACAAAAGTTTAGTAGCACGGTGCTTAGGAAGAAAACAACAGTAGGTATAAAGCTGTGCTCGTCCAGTCATATCAGGTCCCTGTGTTCATATTATCAGGCTCCACGTTCTACGTATTCGCGTATGTTTGTGAGGAATACGAATGTCAGGATAAGCTGGCGGCTTAAAATTCGAGATAGAAGCTCTGGCTTTGTGCCAAGTCCTTGCCATGTCTGTCTTTGTATATGAAGGAATGTGCCTGGGAAGCCGTAATTAAAAAATATGGGGCTGATACCAAAGGTTGGAGAATCGTTTTTATAAACGCAGAAATCACTGAAACGAGAAATTACCTATATCGGTTTATATACTTAACTATTTGTGAATGTTTCTATGAAATTCTCAGTAGCAGCTCGGAGTTTGGATTTGTAACCGGGACTAATAACATGGGACCTTATCTTATAGGTTCACCTCTGCCTAACCTTTCGACGAACACAGGCGTGTTTTTGCTTCCTGACCCTACAGCCGTTGTTTCCATGTAAAAAGAATACACCAATTCGACAAATCGGGCAACTTTTAAAATTTATCTTTTCCATAAAACCGTATGTCACGTATACTTTTAAAAATTTCCAAATCGGTTCGTTCTCAAGTGATGCGCATACCAACGTACAGCATTGAATTTTTATTTATATAATACTAGCTGACCCCGCAAACGTTGTTTTGCCATAAAAAAAAATTTAGGGGTATGAAAAATAGATGTTGGCCTATTCTCAGACCTCCTCGATAAGCACAAAAAAATTCATCAAAATCGGTCAAGCCGTTTCGGAGGAGTATGGCAACGAAAACTGTGACACGAGAATTTTATATATTAGATAGATAATATGGAGGAGAAATTCGATACCTATCGTGGACAGAGACCTCGGGGTACTGAACCGGAGACGTACGATCGGGTCCTTCCGTAAATTGATAGCATCACTACATAGCACAAAACAAAGTCGCTTCCCGCTGTGGTTTATCACTCGCTTAAACGGTGAAGGAAAACATCGTGAGGAAACCTGCATAACTTAGAGATTTTTCTCGACGGTTTGTGAAGTCTGCCAACCCGCACTAGGCCAGCGTGGTGGACTATAGCCTAATCCCTCTCAATATGAGAGGAGACCCGTGCCCAGCAGTGGGACAGTATATGGGTTGATGATGAATGGATTTTGACGCGGTTTTTTTTAATAGATAGAGTGATTTAAGAAGAAGGTTTATATGTATAATACATGTATGTTATTAGTACATTGCACCCTTGCGAAGCGGGGGCGGGTCGCTAGTGTAAAATAAAAATAAAAAATATGTTCGGTGCACAGTACATTGAAGAGTGTATACTACCTAGTGAATTATATAAAACTCGAGGACACAGCGACGAAGTATAATTAAATTACATACTCTCCTGTCTGCCTGGCTATTATTCCTTTGTGACATAGTTAAAAGAAAATGAAGAACAGGAAACAATTTTTTAATAACTAATAGCGAGCAAGTAAATACCAAAATAAAGGTTTTTATACATTATAAAAAGTCTGCCTCATTAGTCTAGTAGTCCTAAGTGCGACTGCTACGCTAGAGGTCCTGGGTTCGATCCCCAGGTCGAGCAGTGTTATTGGGTTTTTCTATGAAATTCTCAGTAGCAGCTCGGAGTCTGGACTTGTGCCCGGTTAATGGAAATAGGCTCGCCCCCTATTACATGGGACCTAAACATACCGGCAAAATGTGGGTTTACATTAGTACACCTCTGCCTAACCCTTCGGGAAATACAGGCGTGATGGTATGTATAAAAAACTTTATATTAGTACTTACTTGCTTGAGCTTGGAAGCATTATTTGAATATTTGCTCTTAGGCCACCTTATAGTAAACTCTATGTAACTTAAAAGATGACCGAGAGCCCTATATTTCTCATTACACAACAATTTTTTTTAGACCATAAAATCAACTCAACAACTTGGTGTTTATTATGTCATTTATTTTACTATAACATTTAGCGCTCTGATTTAATTACAGCTATGTTTTACAAAATAAGATTGACATGAATTGTTTTTGCAAATATATTTTTTTACACTTACTTTCTTGGTAATATTATTATTATTATCATGCTGTTATATTATAATGTTACATAACATTATTTACAAACATGTTGATTTTATTTGAAATAAAACTTCTCTTGAAATATAGAACAGATTTTATTCATATATAATTATTAACGACCTGCCCCCGCTTCGCACGGGTGCAATGTACTAATAAAATACATGTGTTATACATATAAAGCTTCCTATTCAATCACTCTATCTATTAAAAAAACCGCATCAAAATCCGTTGCGTAGCATACATAGGGATATAGATAGGGACAGAGAAAGCGACTTTGTTTTATACTATGTAGTTGATGATTATTGGTGTTATTAAATCCCGACTTTTATTCAGTTTTCGACACAATCCGTAATAACTTTTTGCAATAATATTTCCTGTAACCCAATTTCTGGGCAATACCTACCGATATCCTGAAGATAGACTGGTGGTCAGCCGTTTTGGGCTTCTGATTACCAATAATTATTGTCATAGTTGTTAGTATGACAACCGGGACCTTTACTTACTTTTGAAGAAAGAACCTTTACTTTTGAAGCGACGGCTTTACGTGCTTTTCGAGGCACGAAGAGGTCTCTTAAATGATAATTTGATCACTTTTATCTATAGCCCGAATATAGGTTTGTAGCGACATCTACCGCGCTACATAGAACTACGAAGGCCTGAATCGCGCAAGCAACATTCGCAACGAAAAGTTGCATATATACAACCGCCCGACATCAACCGTCGGGCCGTGGCCCGCCAGGCAAAACACCCGCCTGGTTGGAGGATCCTCCCTTTTCGTCGGAGGGGCAACACACCTCGCCTCTCCACAGGTTCTATCCTCCAAAAAGTACTTAAGTCTCGGACAGCAATAATATGTTTGTATCGAAAATAGCAATTTACTTAAGTGCCGATAATTATAAATCATTAGCCCCCTGACGTAGCGTAGGCTCTGCTCTGCTTAGCTCCCGCTTTAGCCTTCGTGGTTATTTTTGTTATTAACAGCGAGAAATAGGTGCCCCAACTAGCTGGGCTCCGTGGTGACACTTCTATTATTTTGAAACCTAAAATAATTACTTGATGATTTATATTACTATCAAATAATTCTTAATTAATATTTAGGTTAGAGTTTCGATATTAAAGGCTGATTTAATTTAAGTGACAGATCTATTATTTAAGGAACAAATATTATTTATTGGATCCTTCAAAATACATTTATCAGGTAATTGTTATTGCTGTTGTTTGTGATTAAATCTAACTTTTTAACAATAAATTAAACCCGATGAGAACTGGAAAACGAAATATAAAATAAACCTTTGTCTTAATTTAATTTTGAGTAGACGCCAAACAAACTCAACTTCAAAATATTATGATCTCCTTTCATTTTTTTTTTATTATTCTACGGCACGAATATGAATATGAAATGCATCAATGAAGGGTCAATTTTCTGCATCAAACCATGGTAACGTTTATTGATCATTACTACCTAAGTACATAGATATTATTTAAGAAAGGTAACCAGTTTATTAACAAACAAACAAAATGGTACATTACTAGGTACGTTCCGTTTCAAGGTATTTTTTTAAACCATGTTCCTATAAAATAAGATTAAACTTTTATAGTTTCAACGGTAGCTCTTTTTAAATAAATATTAAACGCCGATTACCAACGCAACTGCGCAACGTAGTATAATATTATTTATGATTTTTTTTTCATTACAATCGCTGATATACACGCATTTTTTTTAAAATAAAAAATCAAATGCCTTCGATAATTTAACAGGAATGGAATGAATCGCCAACAATATCAAAACAGCTATATGTTATTGTGATTTCATGATGGTGGTTAGATATTTTTATGACCTTTCGTTTGTGTACGAATCCGATGGCTATAGAGCAAGTGACTCTTACTGACTACAAACCGCACTTGCCTACCCTGGCCATAGATTCACGGCCATGGGATTAGTGACATTCGCCACGACCGTGAAAGGCTATAAAGCCTTAAAAGTAAATATTTCAAACTTCGTTTTCCTGAAATGTTTGATTATTATATCTATCATAAAAGCTTCATCGAATTGAATTGAATCGCTCTGAACAGGACTATGTAGGGACAAACCGACCACTCAACGTTTTATTTCGTCTGTTGTCATTTTTAGTTGTTGTTATTTTTTACCTATTGTAGAGATTGCTATAAGACTAGCCACCACTAGCGTATGACCGGCTGGCTTTATTAAGAAGAAATAATAATTTGAATTTTATATAGTAGAACGTCTAGTAAAAAACATAATTGATGGTTGTGTCAGATTTCTCTTAACTTTTGAAGAATATTTATTTATATTTAAAAAATAATACATACTTTTACCCACACTACTGTGCACATTTACCCATACCTTGGGTTAAGTGTACGTATTTGGATTATTCTTTGTTTTTGGTTATTTCTAGAAATGTATGACATTGCGACTAGGTAAGACTTGCTGAAATTGTTAAACAATAAATAAGTTACTAATCTGACTCACTTTTCTTTTCTTTTATTTCTTTTTTTATCTTCTCTTTCCCAGAGGTTTAAATAGAAATTGCGCACATTTGCCCCACATGACTATAATAGTTTTCAGATAGTTCTAAAGCGAGAGTTTCATTTTCAATCCACACATATACGGTCCTTAAATGTGTTGAAGGTGTCCGTAACGAGTAATTTGAATTGGTATAATTATGTACTACCATCAATATTAGTGACAACAAATTAATCGTCTCATTGACATAATTATAGAAGGATTTATAATCGGAGATTCTACTAATTACCTACTAAATTACAATATATATTTCTGCCTTTTAAGCCGGTCGGGGTAAATTCAATATTAATATAATTCTAAGTAGATAAGACTGATTATACGCTTGTAACGAAGAGAAGTCTGTGCTCGGTCGATCTCCTACTACATTATCTTTGCTACAACATACACTTACTACGTATAATGTTTAAATTCTTGAGGTACGCCTACCGATAAAATTAGCATTGCAAACTGCAAGAGGCTTCACCTTTCTTTTGTGTAAGTGCGACTCGTGACGTCTTATGCATGTGAACTAAAGGCGATACCTACTGCAGTTCTAAATCACACTTCACATCTAAATAAGTATTAAATCTTGTAGGTAATCTTTTCAGTGTGACAAAATGTTTAATAAATGCCAACTTCAATTAAAACTCACACAGCAACACGCAGTCTATAAAACATGACTAGCTTTTACCCACGACTTCGTACGCGTAGACTTAGTAACACAATTATTGTCGGATTTATTTCATGGGATAAGAAGTGTATACATATACTTATACTCAATGTTAGTTCTGGTCATAAAATTGTTTTCGAGAAATTCCCGCTTTTTTCTGGGATTGAAAGTACCTATTCAATATGACAGTGCCAGCCACAAACTAAGTATACGAAAATTTCATTAAATCCCGTAAATAGTTTCCCTATATTAGTTTTCCGGGATTTCCTGGAAATTCCCTTATTTTCCTAGGATAAAAAGTAGGTAGCTTATATGTTATTCTCGGTCACATACTATACTACTAGTATTTGTGTACCAAATTTCATGCGAATCATTCCAATCGTTCTTCAGCCATAAATGGTGTAACAAACCCGACTTTGTTTACAAACCATAGTTATATAATTTCTATAATCACGATTTCTGGTTGATGGTAAAACGTGTCACGGAACGACACAACTAGGTGGCCTATAAAGGTGTTAAAAAATTTACTCAAAAAATTGAAAGTGTTGTTTGGAAATCTGTTTAAATAATAATCACAAAGGAAATAAAAAAAACTATATTATCCAAAGATATGCAATCATTTAATTTCGCACGAATTAATAAATATACCTACGCACTGTACATCGACTCGCATTACGTTTGCACTTGTAATCATTTCAACTCTGAGTCCTAACAGTGAGACGAGGTTTATTTGTAACATATTTATGCAAGAGACTAAGCACCTTATCTGCTACATGACATTTAAAATCTTCAAAAAAGTTCTTCTGCATGTATCGTACACAGTGATGGTCGCAGCTCTGTAATATCTGGGTGGTCGGGGTAGCCGCAGGCGACGGCCTAAATACGCCTTCGTTGCTTTTACGAGTATATTATGTACCTACCCCAAAACACGAAATAAAGGCACAGTTATGCACGTATTAGAATACAGTAGGTAGTCCAATGAAGACAAAATCCCTGTCGTATTTGTCGCTTACTCCTAAATTATTATTATTAATTTCGAAATAAAGGGTGTTGTTTAACCATTCAATGTAATTTATAGTGTAGCTGTGTTAGAATTTCCGCTCCCTAATATGAGCCGTTAGAGCACTTGCCGAATCATTGCATAAATCATACGAGTATTCGACAATCTTAGGCAGTTTACCACATTAAATCCTTATTACTCAGAGCATAGGGTCGAAAAGTGTTCAACCCGTATGCCTTCACTGTTCAACGGCTATCTATTTGTGTCGCGTAGGGTGTCGAGTATCCAAGCCATGTCAACGACGATGCCGCGCCGCCACCATTGTCAGTCGAGTTGTTTGGCTGCTCCAAACGCTTAATAATAATTAATTTCCTATAACGGGAAAGGAAAACATCGAACTGTAGCCAGCATGCTTGAGAGATTTTCTCGACGTAATATATTAAATGCAGTCTATAACATATTATATTAAACTCATCTACCTGCAAATATCCAAATATTGTACTTACTATTAAAATGTATTTATTAAGAATTAGGTACCTAACCTAATTGTTAATAACTATCTTTATTAAAATTTCATAATATAATATATTTTTTAATTTAGTGACGTCATACATTTTTAAAATTCTAGACATAATTTGTACATAAACTAGATTCACGATAAATTATGTAATAATGTACAAACGCCAGCAGGTCAACCTATCCAAATCTGTCAAATTTTCCCAATTGAATATGAACCTTATCACTTTGTAATAAAGTTGAAAATCAATCAAAGAAATTTGACAGATTGTGGTAGCTTGATGTGCTGGCGTCTGTACGTATAATTCAAGTGTCACGCGATTTTTCAGATTTTAATTTTCTATCATAGTGATAATACCAAATACTAATAATACCCTTCGTAGATGACAGATCGTGTTTTTACTTCAAAAAATTTGAAATCAACTACATAAGAGAACAAAGTTAGTGCAGCAGGTTGCAAAGAGAGGTAACGTAGGTTTTAGTCAGCCAGAGGTTTTAGTCGGTTGGAAAGCGCCTGCCAACGAATTGAGCCGCTCTGTGTTGAGTCCGGTCAAGCGGAAAGAAAGGAGTAGGTTCTGGGATTGGAACTTCAGAATCCTTGCTGCAATATTACAACAGGTTTGGACGATAAATGTTTTTATTCGGGCAGATTTGTATCTTTTCTATCTCAAACAACAACCGTTGACGAACAACAACTCGAAGAAGGTTTCAACCTTGTTCTTGTTTTTCTATTGTTGTTCTAAGTTCTATTTTGGCCATTTAATTATGTATCTCACAAGTTAATGTTCTACGCCGACGACCATACACAAAACAGTGACAAATTGTTATCCCAGATAAGAAAGTTTTTATTTATTTATTACAAAAGAATCACAAACAATAATTTCTCACTATTGTTATATTCTTCTTGTGCCCAAAATCTACACCAATTCTGATGTATTTTGTGTTTAAATAGGTCCCTTTGTGGTTTACAATTGGACCCGCTAGGTGACGCTTCAATCGGGTTGCAGGAGAACGTTTGCCAGGTCAGCTAGTTTCACATAAATGTGGGAAGTAAAATAGTATATATTTTGCCTCACTATTCAAAGTATCCGCATAACTAAATATAAAACCAATAGTTCAATGGGGCACACTTTTTATTCAATTTAATTTATAGATATGTTTTATTTGAAAGGCAATAAAATACGCTTTCAGATTTAAATAAACTTTTTGATCTTGGGTAATATAATTGCACACAAGGTATTATGCTTAATTTAACATGATCTTTGCCTAAACGTATAGTTGGGTATGTTATAATTAGCAAAAGAACAAAAAATATTACTGTGCTGAACCAACAGAGATAAAAGAAAATCCAAAATAAATTATTGTATTTATTCTATTTTATAGATGTTAATGTTTCTTTATTAATAACTAGCTTCTAAAAAGTATCTAATAATTGAGTCGCCTAACTCCCCTGTCGGGTAAATAAACTTAGGTTATAGCCCATTCAGTTTCCCTAGATTTTTAGGAAATTCCTGTAAGTTTCCGGGATAAACTAGAACCAAATTTCATGCGAATCTGTTAAGCCGTTTTAACGCATATGAATCCCGGGATAAGAAGGAATATCCCGGATTTTTCGGGGCCATATGAGATATAAAATGTAGTCTATATGTTATTTTCAGTCACATGCTACTTGTGTAACAAATTTCATACGAATCAGTCCAGTCGTCCTTGAGTTATAAATGCTGTAACTACCCGACTTTGTTTTATGGATGCTAAGACATAATTACTAATATTATACTATTATCATTTGTTTTCTAAATGTACGTGCATCGTAGCAACGTAGCAGCGTAGCGGCGTGCTGCTACGCTGAGGTGTAGGGCGTAGCAGCACAGCGGCACTTTTACGCCTTTTTTAGTTAGTGACTAAAGAACGCCATTTGCATATTTCTTTTGGTTCGTTTACATTCATACGTCTTGTCATACGCGCGCCGGTTGCGTAGCATTGGATTTCATGTGATAGTCATTAAGTTAAGGTTTTTTGTATAGCGATACGATTTTTCAGCGTTTAATATCTCGATGACCGAGCTCTGCTCTGGACGAAATACGTCTAGCTAGATGTTTCGTGTAAGTTGTTTTTAGTTTGTTGCTTTGTGCGTGAGAATACGGATAAAACGAATTTCCTAGAAATGAGACTACATTGATAATTCACATGAGGAATTTTGCCTTCACATTCAAAATGGAAATGTAAAAAAAAATATAAAAAGATAACCAAATATATAATAAATATTATTCCTATGGAATAATAGTATGGAATTAAGTGGGATATAAAAGGAGTATATCGGAAATCTTCACATAGCGAACTGGTCGGTACGTAGAGCATTTGATATATATTTATTTATAGCACATTTTATAGTTTCATTTTATTATTTTTTATTTTCAGTGCGTCGTGAATAATTGTATGGCCTTCGTTTGTTTCGTGGTACCGACTTATTTAGATCTTTCTGACTTTTCAAGTTAATTTGTTAGTAGATTTAGTACCTACTGCGGTATAGTGTGTCTGTGAGACATAAATATAATATTCTCCACATTAACCTCATCAAAATAACTTCCTTTGTCACAAATATATAAATATATTTGCGTCACGAGTAATTTTACCGGTATTGGGACGTAACCCGTGCCCTACATAACGTCCGGATCAAGGCCAGTCTTGCTATATACGAGCGTCCTTGACTTATGTCAAGTTTGACCTTACATGGCCCGTGTCGGTATTTTTCAGTATTTTTTAATCAAAGTCACGACACGCGTTACGGGCACTTTACAAAGAAATTACACCTAGATTCGAAACAATTATCCAAATATTTCACCCAAATATTTGGCTCGGATGAAAATTGAACCCACGAAACTCGGAGCAACGGTTGTGGCGTGGTGTCCACCCAAAATATTTGACTGCCGTAATCTGAGACCGGATACCTACTGGTTTTTTAAATGAATGTAGGAATGAATATTAACACTGTTTAGACTGCCAAGACTTACGTTACATTGTTTAACTTTGCTGTAAATCATTATTACACTATTAAACTTGATAAGTACCTATGGTTTATAACGCGTTATGTTACTTAGTCTGAACTAGCCCGGGAATTCAAAGATTACAATCATTACAGCTCGCGGGCAGCTCCAACAACTACGTACAAATCCTCGCCAAGCGTATGGATCTGGGTTGCCCAACAATGCAGCATTGGACCCGGTTGCATCTTAAGCGCTCTGGATCCGAACCTAAATTTAGATTGCGCTAAATACCTATATGTGATTATTAATTAGTGTAACAGTAATTTACATTCTATGTAATCTTAATATTTTAATAAATAATAATGTAGCTAATATGTTCATTTGTGTCATGTTTATTTCTGAAATAAATGAATTTTATTTATTTATTATTAGAGAAAAATTCAACGATTATACAGGGTTCTGGTTTTGGATCAAAAACGTTTTGAAGGAATCTTAGGGTGATACAGCCTCACGGCATCACGCCTGAGTCTCACAGCGCTGTATAATGTTTTTTTACTAGATTTACTTAACAAATATTTCATGTAGATCGTAAGAGTATCGTTCATAAAGGCTCACTTTAAGGATCGAACACAAATTGTATTTGACATTACAAAAACACTGCCTCCGTCCCCCTTATCTCCGAAGTTTGTAAGACAAATAGTTCGTACCGTACCTATAAACTGTACTACACTTGTGTCGAGGATCCTCAGTGTAGCATCTCCTTTCAGACGATTATGTAGTGTTATTGTTGTGAATTTTGTGTTATTATGTGTAGTAACTTACTTAGTACTTTCTTATAAGTAATTTAGAGTATTACAATTATATTTAAAAACAACAAAACACAACCCTCGATAAGCGAGCTTTAAGGTACCTATTTGAAGTAAATCCGGACACTGCTAGTTACTTAGCTAGTTTTTCAATCCGTCAGTATGCATTATACTAAAAAACATTGCCGCATTTCACTCGGACCGTCACGATGTTTTCGTAACGGTCCGTACGAAATGCTCGCTGACATATCCTTTTAAATGATTTTCAATTAGCATTTACGTTTGCCATTATTTAAAATACTATTTCCGATTTCATTCGACGTATAAAACGAAAAGAGCTGTTTTTCAGTGAAGCGAATGTATACTATTTTGTAGCTAGTCTCTTATACATATTTACAAAGTTTTTATTTAAATTAACTTATTAGTCAGTATGCTGAGATCAAATCTTGCAAGACAATTTTGACCCTGTACCCTGTGCACCCGTAGGGTCTGTACCCTACGGGTGCACAGGCTACAGGGTACAGGCCTCTCTTACTGCTCCGTACCCTGTGGTACGGAGCAGTAAGGAGAGGCCTCACCCTTTGAAGAGGTCCAGCGAAGATTGGACCACTGCTTGTTACAGTCGTGGCGAATATCACGCATCCCATAGTCGTGACACATAGGGCAAGGGAAGGCAAGTTCGGTTTTTAGTCGGTAGGAGTCCGACACACCCTGGCACCTCCCCTGGTGGAAGATTTTCCGGACAAAAAAAAACAATTTTGACCCAATTTTTGGGTTCAATTCATCTGATATTTTTTACACATTTATGTAGGTTAATCCGATAATCCGATTTATATTTTAGAAGTACATAGCAAAAAAAGAATTATGGAAAGCTTTTACTTCTGAAACGTTCTAAAAAGAAATCAATAACATAGAGATAGGTACTTTAAAACTTGAAAAATAAATAACCGTGTATGAATATTTAACAGAGTCGCTGTCCACATCTATCTTTCTGTTTTTACGCGAAATTCTTCAAAGCTACGCAACAGATTTTGAAACGGTTGTCACTATCATTTAGATTATTTTCTTTCAGAGTGTTTAAATATGTACGTTTATTACAGCTTATATATTGAACTTGTGCAAAGCTGGATCGGGTCGCTAGTGATACGATAATGATCGTATTAAATAACTTTACAACTACCTTTCCCTTTTTTATTCCCTATATACTTAATTACTTTAGTTATGGTAATGTTTAAAATAATGACGAAGTTACCTAGTATAATCTATTTTCAATGGAGCCTATCGTTTTTGTGCTCACCAGTTGGCAAGTAAGGTGCTGACTGAAGCATAGCTATCTTTGTTATTACGTGTGCGGAAACAGTTTCAATTTAAATAAATCCTATTACTGTAAAATTGCAATAAAATAAAATATCAAATTGAGTACGTCCCAGTACTGATTGCGCTGTACTGCTTTATTTGAAAAAAGGAGAACATCCGTTTCCGAAAAAACAACTCTCTGAAGGCCATAATTATTATTAAAAAGCTCACAAACAGTGAAATTTAACATTTCGGCGACCTCACTCTACACTAACGGGGAGTAGCCGCGAATTTAAACGCGATAGCCCCCATTCAGGCAGTCGCTTTCCATTTCCTCGCCACTTTGAGCACAGATGAGATATTTATTAAGTGGTCCTTTGTTCCTCGTTTATCTGGTGTCTGGATTCTTATTTAAATTCACTGGGTGCAATAAATATTATTCTGTCAGGTATTAATTATTTTTTTTCAATTGATCGATCATTACGTATTTGGATTGACTTAAGCTCTCATCACTACCTACCGGCAAATAAAAGGTACTAAGTTCAGTGTCGTATGACCGTATTATCAATAGTAGTCTGGCTTCTTAAGTCACACAAGGGATGTCGGCAACAAACTTTAGTACACGCATGTAGTCGTCTTAGCCGGATGGTCATCGTCATATCTTAATCAAAATTTTCTTGTACTCGTTATTTCTTGTTTCTTGCTGTAAGCAAAGCTTATGGCTTATAGTTATGGATGATAATTTATTTTCTTTCTTTTAAATTTAATAGCAATTCAATTCAAAAGCATCACAATCTATTTGCGCAGCCGCCATCCAAAACTGTCGCCAAAGAGGAATGCTCAACGCTCTCGACTGCCAATCCTGAATGTGTTTGCGGATGAATGGAGAATAATTATGAGTTCTCTATTGTAAGAGTAAAATAAGCATCATTTGTGACAGACCCAATTAATTAAAATGTTAGTAGAATTATTCAAATATGACACGTGAAATAATGTTTTACTAGAATTCGGATTTTATTATTTACGAACAACATAGTTAGTAGTAATATGTATATGGTGTAAAATAACTTGTGTAAAACTATAAAGCCAATAAGCTTGAAATTTGCCATGGAAAGTGTGTTTAAAACCGGTAGTTTTATAACAAAACTAGGAAAGTTGAGTTTGACTAGAAAATAAGTGTTTTTCTCTATTTATCAATCTCTCAATTTAATCATGGTTGCAGTAGACGGTAGGCCACTACAATTGGTGGGTTACTGCAGATCCGGTGTAATTGTAATCAATCTTTAATGTATGTATCTACCTACTTTTTTCTGTAACTATAGTGCATACTATCTTTCGGTGACATTATATTCAACTAGCTAAACACGACCCCGCTTTACTGTGGCTCAGCATATTTTTTAAAGACTGATATCAAACTCTATTCGAATTCAAGCCCAAATTAATTAATTAGAGATTATAATATGTTTGATGATGCATGCGTGCCGTCAGTTGGGTCTGGTCTACTCAAAGCCGCTATGGCTCTTTCTTCAAAAGGCCATTTCAGACTTTGCCCTACATTGTAAGACACATATTTTGCTACTATACATTGTCTGGACTTTAAAAGAGACTATGATTCTCTGAGTTTGTTTCGGCGTTTCTTCTCAGAGTTCGTTAGCTAGGAAATGCCGGAACCATCTAGCTTAAAAAAATATGTAAAATATTGACTTGTAAAAGTGTCTTTAAAAGATCTATTTACAGAAATAAATATCATTTAATCATTTGAGCCGCAATAAATATACCTGCATAACACTCATAAGAATACCTACACACCCGTAGATATATTTGAAACCTTTGAACTATTACATTGCTCACAACCCACAATACACAAAAGGAGGTCTGAATCGTGGCTGTTAGCTCGGTCGCTACTCGCTTTGTCTGGTATGTCGGTCAGGGGAGAGATGCTCGTGTTATTCGTTCAACGTCCACCGCACAAAATACCTTAAAAATACCTCGTATTTTATGTATAAATTTACGTAAGTACAAAATATTAAACGTTTATAGAGACGTCGCTCCACTTGTTAGGCTACGGATGATCTTTGTTCGATATTTTGGTTTTTTGATTTGTACATTTTATTATTTTAAATCGTTCTTGCTACAGAAACGGCCCACAGTTAGAGTTTCATCAGTTTTCTGTTAAATTGAGAATATTTTATTCCCTTGGTTAATTGGTTCCGATTGTTTTCACCGCACTCCTGGATATTAGCTCTTCCTAACTTAGCCTTGTATGTAATAAGCTAGCATCACACTACCATATTATATGCTCCCGCGCACTTAAACTTAAACTCTTATTGCATAATTTTTTTTTTCCATATTTATTTTGCACTATTTTGTTACTTGTTTTAGTTCCCTGCATTTATAATTTTTTTTTTATGATATAGAGAATTCTTTATACCATTATAATTTTTTATACCACTAAGGTAGCAAATAAGCGTACGGCCCACCAGATGGTAAACGGTTACTGTAGCCTATAGACGCTTGCTACACCAGGGGTATCACTTGCGCGTTGCCGACCCTGTAAAAAACTTTTCACACCCTTCTTGAAGAAGCCTATAGTCTCTAATATATTTTATATTAAATAATTCTTTGGTTTTTTTTGGATAAATGCTCTTTTTTATAGCCACGGGAAGACCTGTTTGTTAATAAATAGGCTTGCTTCAGCCATTTAATCTGCCTGATACAGTGATGAACTAAGGACGGTGCTAAACTCTTGACCCGAGTTCTTTCACAGCTGGTTCGGCACGCCTATATTTTTCGTAATTCGAGTTGAAAACAAAAAAATATAAAGATAGATTGCACCAATACAGTTCTAGATATCTCGAATCTTGAAAATATTCAGCAGAAAAATTCAACATTTATACTGCAGTTTTCCTTCAATTTTTTTTTATCAAAACTACAAAAAGATGTGCAAATCCTCCAAATTTTTTTCTGTAAGTAAATGGCGAAAAAACTAATGGTAAAGAATTATAATAAAATCACGAAATTCTGCCTGACACTGTTTTGGATCGCAGCATGTAAATAAGATTTTAATTAATGACAAACTTTGACATGACAAGATACCTACTTAGCAGAGACAAGTCAAACACTGTATTCAAAATGCTTAAACTTTTCCTGGGAAACTTTCACAGGAATGTTCTTGACAGCCTGAGAACAAGTAATAGATCTTTGACGATTTAAGTATAAAAACGTTTCTAATATTCTGTTATAAACTCTCAATATATTAAAAAAAGACATATTCTCAATATATTAAAAGCGATTCTATCAAGAAGACAACACCAACGCAACATTTCAGGCGCTGATCAGCCGTGATCGATTGTCACACAATTCCTG
Organism: Acronicta alni; assembly: GCA_964056405.1. Taxonomy (NCBI): domain Eukaryota; kingdom Metazoa; phylum Arthropoda; class Insecta; order Lepidoptera; family Noctuidae; genus Acronicta; species Acronicta alni. Next base: position 11,830,027 of record OZ043913.1, read on the forward strand.
GGTGCTGAGTTTTCTCATTATCAGTTTGTAAAATAATTATAATATGGTTTAGATGGATAAGAATTATTAAGAATGTCTATTATATTTTTATAATAAAATTATATTTATATAATATATTACGTATAAAGGTAAAGATTGTCCAGTGAAGTGAGTCAGTTGACTGTACAAGGATTATGTATAGGTACGTGGAGTTGTTCGATATTCTATGAGGTAAATAAAATGTGAATAAACTTTTTATAGGTCGTAAGTATATAGGTAATAAAAACTTTATTTGGCGGCACTGTTGTATGTGGGAATAGATTCTTACCTATATATACAATGTCGCCCACTTTAGTAACCCTCGTCATATTTCTTTCGAGATGGGATATTTAATTTTCCGTTTGACTAAAGAAGTTTTTTCAAGGATTAATAAGGAAAATGCTTAGTATTTAAGGGCGCGTATTCAAAATTACGTAATCTTAGAAAGCGTTTTTCTCATTATTCTCAATAAATGTTTTTAGGATATCGGATATTTGATCGTGGTTAAGTAATAACTAAGCTGATCAAGCAATCTGCAAGGTTAAGCTGTGCTAATCGCGTTCAGTCGGTGGATGGGTGGCCATTCCCAACACGTCGAGAGTGTCGAGACCCCTCCGTGACTCATAGAACACGTAAAGCCGTCGGTGCCAGTTGTGATTCGTTCATCTATGACAATCGTTAGTGGTAGTCTGCCGGAAAAGCCTGACAACCAGTCTATCTTCAGGATATCGCACATGCATAATCATTCTTGTTGGTTTACTTCGCGGGCATTTGTGTGGGTTACATGTTTACTAAATTCTTAATACATTTTATAGTAGTTAAAAAACAAACTGTGTTCGATACTTATTAAATATATACATTGTACACGTTTGTTAACGTAGACGTTAATAAAGAAAAAAACATATAAGTTTTTTTGTATTCTCATATTTCGAAATAGCTTTTGACATAAATGAAAATACATAACAAGTATACGAGTACCTACTCGTTATTGGCATAAAATGGTAATCAAAAGTGGCAGGTTCACTGAAGTTTATTTAATATAACATGTAAATGTTTAACGGGTTGAATCACTGTTTTTTCTACAGCAGCTTATATGAAATGAAATATTTTGCAGTGTTTTTTTAATTATTGCAAATTTATTCTGTTCCATATTTTAGCAAAGTAGAGAAGTATAACAGGCTGTTTATAAGGTTTTCGACAAGTTCCTGTGTCGCAGACGCCGGGAGCTAACACCCTGTGGTCACCACTGCGAGGACGCCTATCATAAGAACTCACGTATAATAATTATGATAAGAATCCGCTGAACCGTTTCAGAGATCCAGTAAAACCCCAAACGTTAGCAGGATTTCGAATAACATCGCACCCGAAGAAAGGACACGTACAAAATAACTTGCAACATTTATCTTCTTTTTATTCTACTAAGGTAGCAAACAAACATACGGCCCACCTGATGGTAAGTGGTTACCGTAACCTATAGACGCTTGTAATACCAGGGGTATCACTTGCGCGTTGCCGACCCTGTGAAACAAAAGAGGAATAGTTGGTTTGGCAGTATAAGGGTCAAAGTCCCCCCACTGCCAACACACCGTTTCCTCGTGGGGCACTGGCAATCTTGATCACCATAAGAAACACAACATAGCTCAAAGCAGTGTCATTTTACTTCAACTTTAAGGCGGCGGTACTTCTCCAGTCGGGCAGCTCCAATTTGAGTGGAATTACTCCCACTGTGCCCTACCTCTCTTATAACCTTATACCTTCGAGGACAGCGCAGCACACGCTGGACTTATGCCCAGCCGCGGCCAGATCACGGAGCACCTTGATCTAGTCGCATCAGAGGGGTCACTTATCGCTTGCGTCTCTAATACAACAATGTCGAAAACGAGAGCTCCTACTGCGAGCAAGTGATCCTGGCGAAGGAGGTGGTGGGTGTCCATAGTAGACGCTGCGGAAACTGCTAGCAGATATCCGTCGTCCACAGCCCACGAGCTGTGGCACAGGGTCGGCTGACTTGAGGAGTCCCACACTCGATAGCGTGTTCAAGTGTCGAAATAAAAACTTAAAATTATGAAATAAATAAATTATTAAAAAATGAATAAAGATCGACTGCAAAATACTAAAAGCGATAAATGTATGTGTGTTCGTGTAGGTATCTAAAACTTGAATGTTCGAAAATGTATTGCAGCCGAGGGCAGGATTTTTTAAATTACCTACAACTAATATCCTGTATGTCTTGTTTCTTTGCTTTTAAATTAGTAATGTATTTTCTGCAATATATTTTCCAAATTTAAAAATGTTGAGTTAGTATAGAGTTTGTGCTTTGCTTTTTATTTGGTATTTTTAAAGCAGTCGGGTTTTCTTGTTTCGGTACGAGTCTTATAAATAGAACCGCTTTCGCGGTGGACGATCCATGAACAAAAAGCCATTTTTACAGAATTTACATTGCTTTCGAATAGTAAACGAAATGGTTTACTGTTATCATAGAATGTTAAAAATAAATTTTACGAAAAACACTTTTTATTATTTTATCTTTGTGCTTTTTCTAGCATTGTTATGACAACGAGTCCGTTTATTATCGATAGTATGACCGTAGCTAAAAGTTAATCCGTTACCACATGCCACAGCCAGATCGTGGCAACGATAACTATGAGCCGAAAACACATCAGGCTCTGCCCTTATCTGTAATCCCTGCAAATTCTCTCTTTCTCTCTCGACGACGACGCCAGTAAAAAAATCCGTCATAAAGTGGATTTTTTATCTTTCATGAGTAAAACCAGCCGAGGAAAGGGATAAGATATAACGATTCAGTACCTAGTGTATTTTTGTGAAGTTTTGCGTCATGTTAATTCCCGCATCAAATCCGTCGCATTGCGCTTTTCCTGCGGAGAATGTAACGAACTTACGTGGGTGTAGGTAATTACTACTAAATTATTTCTAACGTTTAGTAAATTTCCTTATATAAAGTAATAACGTAGTAAGCAGTGCAGTTATTAAGCAGTGATAGCCTACATTATATGATTATTGGACTGCCAAGTCAAAGATATGGAGAACGAATCCAATTCAACGCACTCTCCTGACTTTTGGAAATCGTGTGTGTATTAATTAATAAATAATGATCACTCGCTTTTTGGGTGAAGGAAAACATTGTGAGGAATCCTGCATGCCTTTGAAATTTTCTCGACGGCGTGTGCTAGTCTAGTAGGTACAAAAATACTCAAATAGGAAACACTTCAGTGGTTACTTTTAAAGTTCATTATTGTCAATGGTTGAAATTGTAATAACATTGATAGAGTTAACCGATTTTAATTAAATATAGTCAAATCGTGTCCCCAAGCTATGGGCTATGAATCCCTTTTCATTTCCTTTTAATAAATTCAGTAGATAAGATTTGATGCGTATTCAAAGACACAGACAAACATACAGACAGAAATGATAGAAATGTTGCCTTACCCCAGCAGTGGGCCAGTACCTATATGGGTTGATGATGGTGATAATAGAAATATAATGTGCTACTTACCTACTTATTCTCAGTTCCCCAAATTAGTTTTTTTTGCAAACATAAGCAATGTACAGACACGCTATACTTACTTTATATAGATGAAACATTCATCATAGATGAAACATACAGTTCAACATTCAAATTGTGAATGTTGAACTTATAAAAAGCCCACGTCAAACCTATGGTCCAAATTCTAACAACTATATGAATATTTTACCACCGTCACAATTTAATCACAATTTGATAGATAGTTTGACATCTATTATATATGTTAGTAAGCTAATGAGACAACATCAGCATCATCATCATCAACCCATATACTGTCCCACTGCTGGGCTCGGATCTCCTCTCACATAATGAGAGGGATTAGGCTATAGTCCACCACGCTGGCTTAGTGCGGGTTGGCAGACTTCACACATAGCTAAACAAATCGAAAAAATAATTCAGTCTTGAAGACTGAATTATTTTTTCGATTCGATCCAGAGTAAATTGAGAAAATAAAACTGTACCCTACCTTTAATAATCAATATCCTTACGAGTTAGATAACAAAGCTTATCCGTTGTGTCTGTTCACATAACACTACTCCTACCATCAAAGACCTTACTGGATTCTCTGTTATGCCTTGATATTATTAGATACTACCTACTCCATTGAGTAATTTTAATCTTAAAGCTTTCACGTATTTATTGTGAAAGGTAACAACATATACCATATAACGTCTGTAGGTATTCCTCGAAGGCTTAGACAGAGGTGTACTAAATTACAATTCGCCGATGGTGAGGTGCCTGCCTAATAAATACAACTCTAATAATCATCGTAAATGAGATACCTACAGTTGAAACCCAAATGACATTCACGAATTCGCAATTCACAACAAAACAGAGCAAACTGTACTTAATAGGTAACTGATGGGTCAGAGTGCACACGCTACACTAATCCTCGCTAGATTGACATGTGCGACACTAAATATTTTAGTCACGATGTATTAGTAGCTTTGCTAGTGTAATTAAAGCTCAATTTACATTGGCGAGGAGTCTAAGTGAAGCATCGAGCCTGTATTTACACTTTATAGTTTATTCAATAGTATTCAATAAATAATAAAATGAATAGGCCCCATTAAAAAACGTTTAGGAAAATATAAAGACGCGTGGCTAGCGATCGAGGTCGAGCCAACTCCCAGCTTCGCGTCGCCTCGTTGCTGCGCCGCTAAAGGCGAAGAAGCTACATCTGAAGGAATTTACGTCACCGGTTTTCCATTGGGTAATTTATCTGTATTAATATTAAAAAGAAGTAAAGTTTGTGAGGTTATAGGAGGTAATCTGTGGATCTACTGAATCGATTTTGAAAATTGTTTTACCAATAGAAAGCCACATTATTTGTGAGTGTCACAGGTTATATTTATGTATAATATAGGTATACATGTTGCACCCATGCGAAGCCGGGGCCGGTCGGTAGTTCTAAGAAAATTTAATAACGTATCTTCAGTCAAATATGTAAGAATGAATTTTTTCACTGGATTGCAGTTTTAGTGTAGCGGTTAAGATCGTCAATAATCGCCACTACTGTTGCGCCGCGTGTGCCGTGGGTATCGATTCCAGGGTTTCCAACCGTACTATAATATATAGTACTGTATTGTATTTCGGGTCTGCTTACTATATACTATTGAAGAAACACATAGTACGGAAAAATACTATATTTTCAACACCAATATCCAACAAAAAAATCTTTTATTTTAAAAGTTTATGGATGTCCTTGCAAGTGTACTCTGTCAAATTGACAAAGTCAATCGCATGTTTGGTCAAATTGGTCTGCTTTATTTTTGATAAGGCATAATAATATGACACTTTCATTTTAGACAAAAAATTGTTAAAAATGCAAGAAGTGCAAATAAATATTTTCCGAAAACGTTTTCCGTAAAATACTATATTATTTTGAAGTGTACTATATTTTGTATAGCTTCATCTGAAAAACACTATATTTCGCTGAAGAAATGTTGGCAACCCTAATCGATGCCCACTCAAGGCAAATTTGTGTCTTGCGGGTGGGACTTTAAAAAACGTGACGGACGATCCGCGGTATAAAGTCCGTCGAATGCTGCTCGGCACCTCGGTAGTATAAAAAAAAACCGCTCCCAAAATTAACGCTTCTGTGATCGTTAGATATATCAGATGAGTCTATATACACATAATTGAGCTTTACTGTGAAATTGAAGCCCTTATCATATTGCACGCGAAACGGGATTATCGGAAAATGCGTATGGGATGTATCTATGAAAATGAAAACCGTGTTAGTCCCAGGCTTTCTAAAATAAAATAACAAAAGCAGTAATGAATTCATGGAGTTGATAATACAAATTGTTAATGATAATTCGGTAAATGCTGTACATGTTGTATCTACGATTTTCTACTACCTGTAGGCTTAAAGGATTACAAAAGGTTTGTTTAGGTATACATAAAGGAAACTAGTTAAACAAATATGATCTACATTCATCTATACCTAGTGATGAAATGATATAGGTAAGTTATATAAAGGATTTGTTATTATGTAATCAAGCTACCTGTATAATATTCTTAAGAATAAACTAACAAGAAAATATTAATCCAGCGTCTGGGTCGAAGCTCCAAAATAATCCACCGTTCCAATTAATAAGTCGATTTTACCTATATTTTCGTCTCTATTCCACAGATATTCTTGCGTCTGTAGTAAATAACATAGGAACAAGCATCTCCGTCATTTTTATATACGGAAATCTCTCTAGAGTTTACGTGAAGATTCGCAATTTCAGTACAAAAAATAGCAGGTAGAACTAAAGGTATTATTGTTTATTCCCATAACACGTTATCTGTAGAGAACAGGCAGCTTAGTGCCGTCGGTCGGTACCAATCCGCTGCATTACGCGAGCTCAATTGGCATTGAGCCGTACTTACCTACCTACTTTAATAAAACTGTAACACCGACCGACTGACAAGCTACGCACAGCATGAGCCGGTTGTTCTAGAAGTTTAAAAATTTGCAAAGGAGTTCCTTAAATTAGGTAAGTTCGATAAAATGTTGGGAAATCCCACGAGTTTGGAAAAACGAGATTATCGCGAGTAGATACACCGATAGTCTAGGTATGTAATAAAACTGTCACTGATTGACAGAACGCCGGGGGGTCTAGATGGATTAAATTGTAGATAGAATTCTTTATACGTGGGTGAGCACCTAAACGCTATTTTGGGAAATTCTCCATGGATTGAAAGAAACGAGATCATTGTGAAAATACAGAAATTTGGCATTACGCTTTCCACGGTTAATCCCCGTCATTTGTCAGTCCTTATCACGACAATTGACTTAGTCGGTACGGATTGTCGCACTACGATTTATCCATCGTCATCTCATGAATCATATGATTCATTTTTCTACATCTCACCACCTGCTAGCACATCCATATTTATGTTCGACTTTCATCGATTCAACAAATCAAATATTACAAAAACAAAGATCAAGCACAGCTCTTGCTACAATTCAGTACTGACCAAACAGCTTTGAAACAATACCTAAAACTGATTGAAACCCGGAAGAAAGTTACTTAGCTAAGAAAATGGGAGGAATAGAAAGATGTTCTGCCCCCCGTATCCAGTAGTATAAAAGACCCCACAAGGCACAAGAAAAAGATATTTACAACTTTGCGAAGTCCACTTACCAGCTCGCATAACATAATAATTTATGAGTTATTATGATATATTCACTGTGTTCACTATGTAGGTACTGACGATTTTGTGCCGACTAGGATTGAATTGTGTTGACATTATAGCTAACAACAAAAACAATGAATTAGTGAGTGGGTAAGCGGTTAGACATTAACCGCCCAAAAGACCAATTGATTTCCGGTTGAGCCGCGGACAGTAAATATTATATTATGTCAATCCTCTGTTTAGAGAGCTAATGAATGAATTATGTTATCCGTTCAATTCAGAAAAGCAATATTCAATTTCAAAGACTAGTTTATCAGATACCTAGTATTATATTACATTTTAACCCCGCCCATTATAAAAATCATGCCGAACTGATCGTCCATGCATTTCAACATGAATAAGAGATTTTTTTTATTATTTCGCTATTCTCGGCTTCGACGTAGACATTTTTGTTAATCACTTTAACAGGACAACGAATACAAGAATTACACCAGCTTGAAGAAATAGCTAGTACTTACTTAAATAGTCTACATTGTTGCTCTGCAAAATAAACATCAATTTATTTATCCACAGAAGAGTTTGAAGGAGGACACAAAAAGGCGAAAGGATACTTAGATTCACCTGAATGCGACGGCTGAAAAGGATAAATATTAGTTTACTGTATCGGACCGAGTTACCGAGGAATAAACGTTTCAAGTCCGCGTGCACTTAGTTAAGTATGTACACTTTTCTTGAACATGTATTGTTTTGTAAAATATTTCTACAAATATCCAAGACATTTTAAACATGGTTATCGTTTGTCAAGTTGAACATTATCCTTATTTTTGTGTGAAAAAATGACTGCTACACCCAAATATGTGTTCCGGAATCTAGCTTAAAAATAATAATACATTTACGCGCAAGCAAATTTTTCATGCTATAAAGTCTAACAAAATTAAATCTACCATGTGAGCGAAAAACCTATTAAATTTTCAATTTGGCGGGCGCGTCCGCCAAATTGAAAACTATTATAACGCAGCAAAATTAAAGACCAGGTTGGATCACCGCATTTACTGTGCCTACATGAGATTGACAAGTCAATTAAAGGGTATACCGAAGAAAGGCCTACGTATAATATACGTATAATACTTACCTTGATATTGAATAACTTTTGTTCTACAACTATTAAAAATGTCAAAAAATATTATTCCTATACCAAAATCAAACAGTTAGTCATTAGTTTTGTAAAGGAATATAATTTATTTTATGTCTACATAAGTATTTATATTATGTACCCCTGTATTTCCCGAAAGTTTAGGCAGAGGTGTACCAATGTACACTCACAGTTCGCCGGTATATTGTCCCATGTAATAGTGGGCGAGCCATTAACTGAGAATTTCGGAAAGTTTCATCGGACAACTCAATAACACTTAGCTCAATCTGGGAGTCGAACTCAGGACCTCTAACGTAGCAGTGGCGCTTCGAACTACCAGATCAACGTGGCAGATTAATTTATCAATCGATTTTAATTTTAGAATTGAATTGATGTGTGTAAAGCACATTGATTTTAGTAATTACTTTATTAAGCTTGAATGAAGGCAATCTAAATTAAGGCCAACTCTCTATATTCAGTCGTCAATTCCAGGAAATTCAGTTTTGTGCATTCGTGATATTCTCACGTCACCAACGGGCGCGTGCCTCGGTTAGCCGCCATGCGGATGAGACGGGTACTGCTATTAAACTGCTAAGAATGTCTGGAGACTTTGACATTCTCTTTCCCATTAAATAACTTTGACGAACAATATTTAGCACTTATATCAATTATGGAAGTGTTAGATTTACCTTACATTTTGGCAAAAATGGCGTTATTTTCGTAATGTATAATAAGCTATCTACAACTTATATAAAAGAATATTAACTTTCTAGCGCTTAAAAAATTAAATCTAACTAAGTATAGAAATAGTTAGAAATACGAGTCATACTATCCGTCCAACAATTTATTTTATTTTTGACAGCTCTTTAAGAACGTAACTGGTCCAAGATTTGTACAAATAAGCTTATTGTAATATATGAAATATAATAATTTAAAAACCAGGGTATATTTATAAAACCATGCAGTGTTAATCAAAAATAAAGTATCAATGTGTTAAATCGATTAAAAACTTCTTTTTATATAATAAGTACCTACTCGAGCTGTCAAAAGCAAAATAAATAGTTGGACGTAAAGCAGTAATAAATATAGCTGCTTATTTATATTAACCCAATAACCACCGTTTGCTGAAGATAGATGAAATACTGAAGGAAGAGATTCCAATCCTTATATGAAATCTCAACTTTATTTGCACACTGTCTGTCGGCCTTCGCACGCGTTCAAGCAGCAAGCCACGTCATTCCTATTTGCAAGGATGCTCTTAAATTGAAAGAAGCGTACGTCTTTATGCAAATCTTTATTCGATTCATGGCTGTGCCGAGTACGTTTTTCCCAGATTCATTTCAATAAAATTACTTGAAAATCATTTCAGAATCTCGTGCTAAATTTTAGTTATTTAATTTATAATTGGTTACTTTTACCTACTACGTACGATTATGTAGGTATGGTAGGTAGGTAAATACTACCTAGGTAATCTGTGCTTCATATTAGAAAAAAATTCTATTTCCCAAATGTATAAAATATGTATATACATCGTAGAAATACTATTAAAAAATCTATTTTAAAATGTTCATAATCAGAATACCTAATATTAGTATTCGTAACTAAGGTATAAAGGCATTAAATGTGTGGCTGCGTGGTCCTTTGTTGGTTGTGTGTGGGTTGGTTATCCTTTCAATATAAAATACCTATAAATAACTATTTTTGACTAGTATATCTAACAAACCACGCGGCCAAACGTAAAATAGACATTCTACTAAGGTACTTCCCAATGTAAACTAGTACCTAACAGATGGGGACAGTAACGTGCATTCATCATTTCACAACGAAAACTGTTTGATTAGCCGATATGTACGTAATTCACTTTTTAATGAATGCTGGATTGTCAGCTAATGTCAGTTTAGCTAGGATTAAGAGAAATATTTTGATTTGATCAAACAGATTCATACATATAAATGTCTTTGAATTTGATAAAATATTTACCGAAGGATTTTCAATGCGACCACAATATTCGCAACGATTTGACACAACACAAATAGTGAAATAACTCGACTTATCTATTACTGTTTTGCAAAATGACACAGAAATATAGCATAATTATTTTTATTGCTAACGTGTATTATTATTGGGTGCCACAAATTGAAATAAATTTTTCACTTAAATTCCTCTAGAATTTTTCAATATATTTAGAACTAAATAGCAGCTCATTACTGCCTAACGCAAATCATAATATTGATCAAAAACGGTCTTTTGCCTGATAGGTACCTACGTACCTACTGGGAAGTAGGTAGAGATTTGCAAATTACAAATCGAAATCATTTTTTATTAGTATTTATCATAAACAGCAGTGTCACTACCAAATAGTGTTACTACCTCCAACTACCTATACTTTGTGCGCGTAAATGCACTTCAGTGAAGATGTGGCTATATTCCCACCGAAGCCGGAGTAGCCAAGACATGTGACATGCGCTTTGTAACAGACTAGACATCACGTTCTTGGAAGCATTGGAAGGGAGGAAATAGAGTCGAGTTTTGACACCGTACACATTTTCCCGCCTATAACTCACTTCAAGCGAGCTTCACAATCACTTGAAGTGCGCTATCGGCAGGAACTAAAGAAAATAATAAACATCTACATATCTTATAAAGAATCACTAAATAACTTTTAAAAAATATCTGACTTCGAGCTGGTTGATGTGATGTATTGTATGACATGATGTTCAGACTTTCTCGGGAGTTTTGCGAATAAAATAAGTATTAATCGGTTCATAAACAAGAAGCTTATGCCCAAGCATTACGTATATGTTAAGAGAAAATCAAGAAGAAGCAGTGATAGCCTAGTGGTATGACCATTGGACTGCCAAGTCCAAGGTCTCGAGTTTGTACCCAAGGCACGCACCTCTGACTTTTCGAATTCATGTGCGTATTAATAATTAATTATCACGCGCTTAAACGGTGAAGGAAAACATCGTGAGGAAACTTGCATGCCTTAGATATTTTTCTCGACGGTTTGTGAAGTCTGCCAACCCGCACTAGGCCCGCGTGGTGGACTATAGCCTAATCCCTCTCAATATGAGAGGAGACCCGTACCCAGCAGTGGGACAGTGTGATATGTGTTCATGATGATGAAAGAGAAAATACTGTCGTATTGATTGATTTTTCTAACAATAGTATAAAATAAACAAGCTTTCTGCTTTTCGATCACAAAGCCTTTGAATACAAATCAATAATTTCTAGTCTACACTCCCACCCATATATTTACTGAGTACGCAAACTGTATTAACAGCACACACAGGTGCCTACTCTGTATTGTATAGCCGATACAGATTCAATTGTAAATTCTATGTACGGATTAGAGTTATGGAAATAGAGATTACACACGTTGGACTCGCAGCTCTGAAATTGTCTTTAGATTTCGAAGATCCTGGTATTGTATTATTAAACCTACGTGTATAGGCATTTATTGGCCCAATTTTCGTAAAGTTGTTTCTTATCTCTGTTTATAATGTAGATCATATTATGTACTCCTGTATTCCCGAAAAGGTTCGGCAAAGGTGTAGGTACTGCGGTACATTCACAGTTCGCCGGTATGTTACATAGTAGGGTGCACTTCAAACTCCGGACTGCGACAAAAAATTCCTAACCCAGGTCACCTAGCAACAATGCTCTCGATGCTAGACCGACAGCCTGAACCGATAGCCAGTTAAAATCGTAAATTGGTCCGAATTTCAAGTAGGTTTTATAGATTTCAGCTTTAGTATATAAGTCTTGATATAACTCAGTATAAGCTAAAAGACCTAAACAGATTGTGCTTGTCATTGTTGTTGTCACTTCCGATTAACTAGTAAGCGTAACGAAATACTAAATTTAGTTTAGTACCAAAATTGGTGTACGTAAGCCGGGTCCAAGTCGACTTCATAGCGATGTTAATCCCCTATCCGTATAAAAGTTATTTTTGGTAATTCCGAGTAGCAATATTTAGGGCAGTTATATTTATTCTGTGGAATCCTCACGGTCGTGGTAGGCTCGCAAAAAATATTACTTACTAATAAAATACCTGTGTCTGTACATTGAAGATATTTCATAAAAGTAGATTTAGAGTACCTACATAAACTATTTTTATATAAGTATTATAAAATATTTTTAGTATTCTTGTCTATTTGTATATTTGCCTGTCGCAAAAACTACAAAAAATACTTTAATTTTGTGTTGTAAGGTACAGTCAGCAACGAAAGTCGTTGAACAAGTTGCTATCTTCAATATAATTTTTAATAAGTATGAAGTTACTGACCTGTACAGGTTATTCGAAATAATTGCATAGATGACCATTAAATATTAAGGTTACCTCAATAGAAAAAAACTCTTGACAAGTTTTAGAGCTGTGATATTTTTAAAATTTAGCTGTGTTCAGCGACTTTCCTTGCTGACTGTACCTACGTAATTATACAAATATGCTTCAACTCCCAAGTTAAGAACTGGAGTACCAAAATCTTATTTTAATTAGGTGAATTATTGAACTTGACATCGCAGAAATACGAGACCATGACTGCTGGTTTCTACTTAAACCTGATATAGCTTCTACTTATACGGGCAAAAGCTAGTTTTTAGCATAATAACTCAATTACTCAAGAGTAGTCTTTTGGTTATTTCAGCACTAAGGGGTGCGACATTATATTATGGCAGACTGTATTAAGTTGCTATAGCTACTAATTTACAATCTCGTCTCGATAAAATTAATCTCCAATGAGTGCTAATACAAACAATAACGTATAACTCATTGTAAATGGCGAGCGCGTTTCATTCGAAAAGTCAACAACTTAAATGAAAAACATGATCAACGGACAATCCTGAAAATAATTCCAAGCGACTTGGTACATCAAGCCGACTTAAATACATTCCCATATTTTGTTAAATGGACGCATGAGACAAGTTCAACTGACCGACTTTTCATTAAATTTAAAGGTGCTGAATTTAAATGAGATTCCACTAATTTATTCAGTGAAACACCAAACATTGCTTTTGCTGTTTGATATTACTAACCGCTTGCAACTTTGGCCGTCAGAAATGAATACCGTTTATTTATAGTTACGTCATATCTATCATTTGTTTGGGTCTGTGTAAATAGAATTTGCATTGAAAGCTGTTTCGCTAAACTTGTTGTAATAATTATGCACTACTTAAATGGAATTAGTAACACGCTCATAACTGTGTGTTTGGTTACGTAAATGGAACTCAACACTTATTCCAACAATATTCGTTTGAATAAAATTTAAAGCATTGTACCTAATTGTTTTTTTTTATTATGTACTAACCTGTGGTTTCACAGGCATCCTAAACGTGGACGTCCTGGACTTTTTCCTCCTAGACTATTCCCTACTATGTTGAGGTCAGCTTTCAGTCTAACCAAATGCGGCTGAAAGTCAGTATTTTACACGAAAGGACTGCCATCAGACGTCCCAGACTGCCTTTTGCAATTTATCGTCATTTTGATCGAAATCTGTTTAGCGGTTGAGACGTGTAAAGGTAACAAACAAAAAGAGTTACTACTGCATAAATGTTAATTAATACGTGGTCTGGAAAAAAAAATGAAAAGTGTGGCTATTTGATAAACAAAAACACCTTGTCGTACCAGTTCTTGATATGAAAAGAAATCCTTGACCTCATTCAGAAAAAAAATTGTAATCGATTAGTGCTAGAATTCACGAACGACGGTATAGTTAAACATTCCGAGCACCCTGCGCAGTCGCCAGAGGGTTAAATTCGCCAGATTTGGTAATCAGAATATGACGCACGGACACAGCTACAAACGTATGCCCACGTTTTCAGATTGTATAGAGATAGACTGATGAAGTGCAGTGATAGCCTAGTGGTATGACCATTGGACTGCAAGTCGAAGGTCTCTGGTTCGAATCCAAGGCACGCACCTCTGACTTTTCGAAATCATGAGCGTATTAATAATTAATTATCACTCGCTTATACGGTGAAGGAAAACATCGTGAGGAAACCGTGTGAAGTCTGCCAATCCGCATTGGGCCAGCGTGGTGAACTATGCCAGATTGAAAGGGATTAATTACCCTTTCAATCTGATAGGAGACCCGTGCCCAGCAGTAGGACAGTATATGGGTTCATCATCAACCCTTAATCTGCCCCACTGCTGGGCACGGGTCTCCTCTCACAGAATGTGAGGGATTAGGCTATAGTCCACCACGCTGGCCTAGTGCTGGCCGAGGCTGTCACAGTATATGGGTTGATGAAAAAGGCAAGACTCTAATTTATAGTTATAATCATCATACATTTGCGTTTAATTAATGAATTAGGTTTAACGAATTTTATTACTCATAAAGAACAATACACAGTTCACTTATAATGAGCTTAGGATACATAATTCTTATGCAATATGACGTTAAGCGATCAAACAGTTCTAAAATATATTATTATAAATATCTTGTTTTAATCTTGTTTTAAATATTTATAGCAATTGATTTACTAGCCTAAATATTATTTGGTAAGTTATTATATAATAATTGTGCTCCCTCGTATGTTATAGTTTTTTTACCGTTGTTTGTTCTGTGACTTCGCAATTTAATTTGATTAGTATTTCTTAAACAATGCTGAAACGATTATTGGTTATTTAATAAGTTAATCAAATCGATTAATTTGATTAATTGAACTGTTAGCGGCACTACACTTGTATTTTCCGTCGTATATGGGTTGATGATTAACAAAGGCAAGACTCTCATTTATAGTTATAATCATCATACATTTGCGTTTAATTAATGAATTTAATAAGTTAATCAAATCGATTAATTTGATTAATTGACCTGTTAGTGGCGCTACACTTGTATTTTCCGTCACAATGGCGGGCGTCGGGTTAATGATCCTTTTGGTTTAATTTCATGCATATTCTATTGACAGAATTTAATTCAATCATTAGCAAAATGGCTGCAATAGAGCACTAAAATGGAACATCTAATTGTTAGAGGCATATCTTAGACAAGTCATATTGGTCTTATAATAAATAGAACTGAAAAACCTACGCGTAAACGCATGTACTACTTTAAACTTACGCGAACATATACATTGAAATAAAATAACAATTTAATCGCGCTATATTACTGATATTACTAATCACGAAGTTTTGTACGTTTTACAGCGTCAACGGTAACGTCGTCTTGATTTTTAATTATTGACAGCAACCCTACATTTTTGTTGATTTTGTCAATCCTACATTAGGCTAGAGTAGTGGACTATAGCCTAATCCCTCTCATCCTGAGAGTATAGGTATCCGTGCCCATGGGACAGTATATGGGTGGATAATGATGATGGTTGTCAATCAAATTCACGCAGAACGACCTGACCAGATCCTTTAGTCTTACAGTTGTAGGCTTGGATTTGCAGGATTCCAAGCGAGGTGAGACCTACTTATCTTCTCTATTGAAACTCCTTTTTCTTTTAATGTCAATAGCGTCACGAATCATCCTGTGTAGGATTCGGTTTTCTTTTTCCAGGACTTGTAGTAATCAAGACTAATGTAATGTTGGGTTCAAGCTTATATTCATGAACTGCTGACTTCTTGGAAAGGTGTTTAATCGGCGTAAAAGAGAACATTGCTGATACCAGGCCTACTACAGAAAAACCAAAGGATATAGATAACTTGTTCCGCGTGAATCACATTGCCAATAATTAACAAAAATATAGGGAAGCGTCAGTAATTATAACATCAATCTCAGTCTACCCGTGACTATAAACACTGGAAAGGGTTCGAAACTTCAGGATGAATAAATATCAATATAACTTGACTGCTATGCTAGAGGTCTTGGGTTTGATTCCCAGGTCGAGCAAAGTGTTATTGGGTTTTTCTATAAAATTCTCAGTAGCAGCTCGGAGTTTCGATTTGTGCTCGATTTATGGCAATAGGCTTGCCCCCTATTACATGGGACTACATTGTTACTCTTCTGCCTAGCTCCTCGGTGAATACAGGCGTGATGGAATGTTATTATTTATTTATTTATTAAACTCTTTATTGTACACCAGAAATAGAAACCAAACAAAAAAAAAACATATTATATCTAACAACAAATGTACAATGGGCGGCCTTATCGTTATGTTTTGTTTTTTAATATAATTCATACTATAATTATAAAATCCGTAAAAAGTAGTAGAATATTGCAGTGGTATCGGTTGACCAAAGCGTCTGGTGTCGGTACTAAATCAGAGGGAACGCAGGATCTAACCCTGCCTGAGAGTGAATGCAATTTTTCTTTCTCTAAAATGTATATATACCTTAGTATTTCCAATTAAAAGAATAAGTAATAGGTGTTGGGGGCGGTGCCCAATGGACCAGGAATAAAACGACACTTTGAAGGTTTCCAATCAGGTGAGTTCTTGAGTACAACACGAAAAAAGTTAGAACTACTGACATCAATTTCACGATTACTATTGTACTCAACAACTTTACCTTTATTTTTATATCCAAAAATCACAAATTTTGTACTATGCCAGATTCATATTTTTACAATTTCTATTGTTATTTTGCAAGTTATATACATGTATTTCACATAATTTTCATCTCTATAACCTGCTTAATCTTAAAATATTCAAACATTACTGTTCATAATCTTATACAAAAAGTTATTGACATAAATCGGTGAAAATGGTAGCAAATGACAATCTTTGTGTCTATAAAATCTTAATTGTACTTAAATTCTAATGTTAATCAATTATATATCAATAAATTATAAGACCAGATGTAAAAATCAACAAAATAAAGTATAAATTTCAACTTAATCCTAGCTAATATAAAAGTTATTGTAAAAATAAGCAGTTTCACACTAAATCACTACATTTACGTCATCACTCGCGTAAGGCACTAATTCCAAATCACTTATTTTCAGTCCTTTGTTTATACCGCTGACGCGTCGCCAACAATAGGAACATTACAAGACGTACAATTTAATAGAATTAAAATGACAATTCTGTTTACTTTGAGTTTTCTGAGCGGCTGTAATTTAAACCTAAATAATAATATATCATAAAAATTATATCCATGTTTTGCATCATCTAAGAAATAATAAACTCTAAGCTAGGCTAACTTCGGGCAATACAGGCGTGATGTTATTTGTATTTGGGGCATAACTAGGTATTTAATTAAAATAAGATCTTATATACCGAAGTTTATTCGAAAATATACAAAAAATATTCTGTAGTGTAGCAGAAATAAATGATAGATACTGTTTCACTAAGAAACCTGACTGAGCGAGCCATTTTATTTACAAGTATCCAATTTTCAAATTATGTCGACAGCTTGTTTGTATCCTGCAATTACGGCGGAAGCGAAAACTTTACCTAGTTTCAGATTTATTGAAGTCTTCAAACAAGTTTTTTATCCAATACAAACTTCTTTGAATATGCAGTATTCAAAGAAGTAAATAAATTACTTGTCATAGCAGCCAATATGACGTGTACTTAATGAAAGTTATCAAAGGAAACTTCAATCAATAACGCAATATAAAATCAGTTTTCTTTCATGGAACCCTGCCTAGGTCGACCGGGATAATGTGAGCGTCGCCTGCATTAGACTGCATCTTTCTCTATACCTACTCAGGCAGTCGGAGGCAATGTATCTATTGATTGTTAAATTAAAGAAGTCGCCTCCGCGCATTCGTATAGGTTTTATTTTGGGAATTTAAATATTTATTTTATTATTTTTAGTATAGGTAAAATTTTAATTACCTGTTTATTCCTAATTAGGTTATTTCTGTTAGAAATGTAACCTAATTTTGTACATAATACAGTTAGAAATTATAAGTGTATTATGTACACGTAACGCAAGGAAGCAGTAAAATTCGGAGTTTGTCATTCGATTTTAAGAATTATATTGAACTATGTTATGATAATTATTTTTCACGTCAATAAGATCTAATATGCGATTAAGAACTTTGTCACAGTTGGACTCGGCTCAACCTTGAATCTTTATAGATCCTAAATGGTAATTCGAAATGAAAAATGATGAGAAACCTAAGAATAATTTCCAAAGACCTATTCATTATTTGTAACATAGTTCATCACCACCCATATTTTTCTTGTTCACTTTGACACTTGCAATATGGCGTCTGGTTGTCGCCATATTGAATTTTGATTACTTTCATGCGTACCTGTCTCTATTGACACTCGCCAGGTTAAGACAAATCGATTGAAGTAAGAATTATCAAAATATTGGCCCACGCGTTTGGTCTCTACGACGCCGCATACGAACAAACATACATACTTATGCTGATCCTAAGATAGAGCTAGACCTGTCTGTTGTATTAAGATCCATTGAAAGAAGAGATCATCACTGCTGGCTTCTAATTATACCCAATATATAGCTTCTACCTCTATGGGAGCGAAGCCGCGAAAGCAGGAAATAAAGCTGTGAAGTGAAATGCAAATACGAGTTCATATTCAATTTCGTTTAAACGAAGACAGTCGTCCAATTAACGGTCACAACACACATGTTCCGTCATAATTGCATTCCACTGACGAAGCGCAAATCAAGCTTTCAATCAACGTAATGCAATTGTTACCGTATGTAGCTTTGAACACATTCACAGTGTTTCAGATAATATTTGTTGGGGTTATTGGATCTTAGTTTATTGTTATATTAATATTTTCCCTAATAAAATACTTCATCATAAATAACCTAAGTACTAGGAAATTGACAAAATAAATATTTCTCTTTTATCTCTTCCGAAGCAATTAGCTCGTTAGTAAGTAAACGTCGTGTTTATTACAAACAAACAACAAAAACAACGGGTTCCCTACGTCATCGCCAATACAAAACATACGGTCTATTTATTAGTTCAATTTTTATTAGCTTGAACACGGAGATCTACAGTTTGAGCTTCAGTTCTGAAATATTTTAGAGGAGAGGAGAGATTACCGTTCTATTAAAACATATTTTCTTATAAAAAAATATAAGGTAAGCAGAAATTGGGAACATTTTCATACAAAAACATTGATACGGGTGTAATTTGAATTTTATTTTTGTCAGGCAAACAAGACTTACAAGACTATAGGTAACATTTTCACAGAGTGATTAGTTTCTTACTGGTGCATCAAGATTTTGATCATGATGTCCCGTCTAACGTCCATTATTTTAATGTCTTTGGTCGCCATCGTCGGGCATAGTGGAAATAATTCCACTCAAATTGGAGCTGCCCGATTGTTGCAGAAAATCGAAGTGAAATAACTTTGAGCTGTGTGTGTTCCTTAAGGTGACCAATGTTGCCAGTGCTCCGCGAGGAAACGCTGTGTCGGCAGTGGGGGAACTTTGACCCTTAAACTGCCAACCCAAGTGATACCAATGGTGTTGCAAGCGTTTACAGGCTACGGTAACCGCTTACCTGCAGGTGGGTCGTATGCATGTTTGCCACCTTAGTGGTATAAAAAAAAATTGCCACAGGGCAGGATAGAACAGATGTCTCAAAAATGATAGTCGCTTACCGTCCGTCGGCGTGGTCTGCTGGCTGGAGTTGATGCGCGGCCTCTCTTCGCCGGCAGCAATGTGCTTGGCGGTCCGCCGCACCACGGGCCGCAGATCGGCCTCCACATCGCTAGCCTCCTCCTCTTCGTAGCTGTATTCCATTTCTGTAACATAGAGTCGCGTCAATACCGTGTGGTATTTTATTTCTTGGAATTTAAAGACTTGTCTGTCATTCAAAATACTTTCTAACTTTAATATTGATTGATTTTTGCTGACTCAAATGTTTTGGATAAAGTTCTAAAATATCATCAAGCCAAATAGGAATTATAAACGCATTTAATACCTTCGTTTTAACCTAAACTTTTTTTAATGCAGAAGTCCTCATAAATCGTCTGCCACTCATTTTATTAGGCTTCAACTAATCAGAAAATGATTATTATTAGGTAATTTTATAGAAAGGAAAATCCTTATGGATAATCTACCACCTTATTTTTTCAGAAAATCCTGTTGGATTATTCACCAACCGGGGAGGTGTCAGGGTATATCGGATTCTTACTGACTAAAAACCGCACTTCCCTTCAACTATGGTCCTATGATCACGGCAATGGGACCCGTGAAATTCGCCAAGACCACGACAGGCTGTCGTCCAGCAGTCCCTGGACCCCTCCAATTAGCTTAGTTATTAATTATTATACTAATTGAAGGCAGACGTGTTCGCCACAGTATGACGGACTTGTACCGACTAAAAAACCGTACTTGCCTAGGT
The DNA here is from genome assembly GCA_964056405.1 of Acronicta alni. Classification (NCBI taxonomy): domain Eukaryota; kingdom Metazoa; phylum Arthropoda; class Insecta; order Lepidoptera; family Noctuidae; genus Acronicta; species Acronicta alni. The sequence goes on from OZ043913.1 coordinate 11,850,578, forward strand.
TGTCTAACCAAGTGCGGTTACCATTTTACCATTTCGTTCAGTTACCATTTCACTTTCATTTAGTTACCATTTTTGAAATATGGGATAAAATAGCCATGTTACATATTAGCAAGTGTAAGGTTTTTAAAATTCACGAGTAAGTATCCGCGGCATTTTATTCCCTTCCAAATCTATTTACTTTCCTAATACGACAAATTTAGCTTTAAAAGTATAATGACGTATCGGATGTTCACTGTGATCGTATAAAAATTCTGAACGTTTTACAGATAAAGTGGTCCGCTAAAAATATTCTGAACAATATTTTTATCATTTCTTTTTTCCTCTTACAGAGTATTTTATTAATAAATGTAAATGGCCGTAAATGGCAATACATTTGTAAAATTAAGTAAGATGTGTTGTGGTAAATTTGGTTGAGGTAAAGACGGAAATTTGATTTATATGTTCTTACCCCAGCTCCAATCTTACCCCAACACACTGTACTTTAAGTGGCGTCCTGAATTTGTATGAAACGTCTTTCAATAATCCTGTATTATATATTATAAGCTCTGCTGACATGGGTTCTATCACCACATTTAAAGAGTATGCAATTACGTTTGCAATTATTAAAAATCTTGCGAAAATAACATTTCACACGTCCAGTTTGTAATAACGTGAATGTACTTATTACTTATACATATATTATCTTTGTTTTATATGTAGTTACATTTTTATAAGGACAGTGACTGTACTTATTCAACGCCAGCACTGTAGCAAATTTGGTGTAAAAGCAATACAATTTTGGTAAAAAAGCCGCTTATATTATATGAGCTTTGTTTCGAACGAATGCTACAGCGTTCCCGTATCCCGGCACTAAAGTGGTGACGCGAAATGCCGAGGTTGGTTTTAGTTGGTAGCTCTCACTTTTTTCAGAGCGGAGTCCAACACACCCCACCGCTCTCCCTGGAGCGGTGGATAGTGCATAGATTATTTTAGACATGAGATATACTTGTTTGCATAATTCAATACCAGGGTTTCCAAGTACGAGTATGTAAAAATACCGGTCGAAAACCAAGTATTAAAATACTTGAAAGTATTAGACGGCATTCAGTCTAGTTTATAATCGCGCTGGTAGGTACGCACTTTTTTAGCGAAAGTTGAAAATACTAATATGAATATACGGTATTTGCGAAAAAATACGTGAAGTATTTTTTCTGCAAATACCATTGTGCTCATTGTTTAAAATATGTTTCTATGCAAGTATTTTTATTTCTGGTGATTTGTACCAAATACTTTCATACTTGCAATTATTTCTCGTCCTCGATTGTACCAAATACTTTCATACTTGCAAGTTTTTCACGCCCTCGCTGGTTGAAAATACTTTCATAGGAAATCGATCAGTGTTGCCTTATTAATAGGGAGCACAATTGTATTTGTGGAAAAAATACTTGGAAGTATTTTTTTGCAAATACGATTTTGCACTTTCTTTGTATGACTGTAAGGATCCATTTTCTATGCAACTATTCTTAATTCCGGTGTTGTGCCTGGGCCGTCCGGCAAATACTTCATACTCGCAAGTATTTCTCGCCCATACCAGGGCGCCCTTCTTCGATGCAAAGCCCTGGTTTTAAAACCTGGTAAAGTAAATACGTCTCATCCCTAGATCATTTCCAACCAATTTTTTCACCAAGGGGAGAAAGTGACAGATTACTGACGAGTGCGGTTGAGTCTCTAACCTCACGAGTTTGTAATCTGTACATTCCCACGAGTGAAGCATATGTTTTACTTCACCTACGAGGAAAATAAAAAGAAGTACATAATAATTATCTAAAAATTATATTTCAAGGCAAAACAATACTCAAATGACTATATCCATCGCTGTAAAAGATATCATTTTCTCCCTTTATGTACTAGACGACAAATTAGTGATATATGTTTTTTACTCAACGTTGCCAATGGCACCGTCGACTGTCCTGAAATTCTAACAAAAATTGGATTACGCACTAATCAAATGGGACTTCGACAGCGACCACTTCTCCATATACCCTTCGCAACTACCAATTATAGACGCAATGCATTCTTCCTAAGAACGGCACGTCATTTTAATGAAGTTTCTAAAGAACTAAACATTGATTTATTCTGCACTAGTGTAAACGCGGCAAGGCGACTACTAACAAAACCATTTTTCGAACAAGAAATATCAGGTAGCGGCAGTTTGTGTGAACTTTAAAATTTAAAATTAATTTAAAATTACTTTTCTTATTTTTATTTTATGTTAACTTTTCATTATCAAGACTGTTAATGTTTGGGTTATTTATCAGTGGAGACTTGTAATTAGCAATTTTGTTTTTTATATTATTTTAAGCATTCTGTTTTGTTATTTGTCTGTAAGTCTTCCTACAAATAAATAAATAAATAAATAAAAATAATTAAAGATACCTTCAAGGACAGGATATTACAGAAATCGTTACTGTTATTATATTTTTTCTTATTATTTAATAATGTCTAACTCATTAAAATGTAAATGTGAGTACTTTGTAGGCTAAATATACATACCTACTCAGGTTTGAAACAGTCTATGAGCCTTTTTTTATGTGACCTACGCAAATGTTCCTCTTATCTGGTATCATCGTGCGACGGGTTGTTGAGCTCCCTAAATTATGGTTGAGCTACACAATGACTGATGCATGCGTGCCGTCAGTTGGCACTGATCTACTCAAAGCCGCTATGGCTCTTTCTTTAAAAGGCCATTTCAGACATTGCCCTACATTGTAAGACACATATTTGTTACTATACTATGATTATGATTCTCTGAGTTGAGTTTCGGCGTTTCTTTTCCGAGGTCGTCAGTTAGTAAATGCCGGAGCCATTTAGCTTAAAAAAATATGGATAATATTGACTTGTAAAAGTGTATTTAAAAGATCTATTTACAGAAATAAATATCATTTATCATTATTTATCATAAAGACTAAGTGCGCGAGCCTACATATAACATAGGTATCATACCTGTATTCCCCGAAGGGTGAGGCAGATGTGTGCCCCCTAATAGGGGGCGTCTTAAACGTCTAATGCTATGCAAAATTAAAAATTTTATCTGGTTAAAGAAATCAAAACCGTGTTGGAATAATGGATTTTCATACAACTTTCCAAACTAGGCCTACGGCTACGCTACTACTTATACCAGTCACATCGTAGACGATACGTACATTTCTATACTAACCGGCAGGTATTTTCTTCAACATAAAAGTAAGAACTTTCAATACAATAAAACATTAAATATTTTATACTTACCTACAACGTAAATTTCATAAACGAAAGGGTAAGTACAGTACGTTACGTATATGGAATTAAAGGATTATACTTTGCGCAAAGCATAATCCTTTAATTACAAAATAATAATTCTAAAAATAAAACATCAAAGTATGCTCTGCCAAAATAGAATTATTTTCCAATATTTTACTTAATTCTTTGGAAGGCATCACAGAACTATTCGAATTTATAATAAAGAGGATATTCCCCTTTTATTTTAAAATTTATCTGGTATTTTGTTGAATTTATGAAAACAGTTTCATAGTGTGTATTCTCGTAATACTTTTATGCAAATAGAGTGAGGCGGAATTTACCGAAATGAAATCATCATTTTAAATTTGCAGTTAACTTAAAATTATTTATTCTGTGCTACGGGATAATTATAACACCTAGTAGTGGTTCCTTTATGATTTTGTGGTTAAAAAAATGTTGTCAAAGTATTTTATAATGGAGTTTTTACTTACAACGCGGTACAACTTTTACGGGTGTTAAAAACATGTGACTTCAATAGGTATATAGGTTGCCATTTTATTCAGTGGAATTGGAGTGTTGTAAATTCCATTCGCAATATGTTTCACATTTTTGCTCGTGTGCGTATATATTTAGGTAACTAGTGGGCTTAATGTGCGTCTTTTTTCAATCGTAAATTATGAGGTATATAGATCAGAGAGAAAAAAACAGCAAAATGGGTGTTTTTTTTTGCAAACAATAAGATGTTGAAACTTGATGTAATCACCTGATCGGTACCTGTTTTTCTACAGACTTAGATTCTGTAGGCTTATGAAGTTTATATTTTAATGTATGAAATAATTTATTTGTTTTTTTATTAACGTCTTAGTAGAATCATGTTATCAGTTTTTATTATAAACCAACCCGTTCTTGAGGTATTCGCAAACGAATGTATAAAATTCATGATATCCGTTACCCAATTCACTTTCACTCACAAGGCGCGGGGGGGGGGGAGAGCAGGGTGGAATCCGGGGCGCCGGAACGACGAAAATCGATCTCGATTTTGGGACACCGACTACGCTTAGTGGTCGCACAGCTGTGTTGAACCACGTCACAATTACTAATATAAGTAATATGTTAATAATAACAATGAAGGTGCATAAAATAGTGATACATTGAACAAAACGCAGTTAATTTTAAGGGAAGTGAGGATAGTGGGAGTGGTGTTTCACCGCCTTGGAGAAAATCGAAGTGAAATAGGTAACACAGTTTTGAGCTGTGTTGTGTTCCTAACTATCAGCAAGGTTGCCAGTAGGTACTCTACTCCGTGAGGAAAAGTTGTGTTGGCACTTGGGGGACTTTGACCCTTATACTGCCAACCCAAGTACCTACTCCTCTTTCGTTTTACAAGGTTGGCAAGGCGCAAAAGGTGTTGCAAGTGTTTATAGGCTAAGGTAACCGCTTACCATCCGATGGGCCGTGTGTTTGTTTCCCACCATAGTAGTTTAAAAAAAAAACCCAAAATAAGAACTTGGATATTTCTACTCAAGGCTACTTTTTTTGGTAATTACCTACTACTATTTTTTTAATTCTATATCAAACAAAATTTCTTATAACATTGTTCGGTTCTAAATAACAAGCGTTTCGGTTGTCGGCGTTGAGCAACTGAGTAGGTACTTACCTATATGTTCGTGCCAAAGTTTACCTACACATTTTTGATATAACATTGTATGCGCCATTTAATTATTTGCAATCATTATTCTATATGTTTCAAATCAATTTCGTTGTCACTTTAGTCACTTTTAAATAAATGATTACTATGAAATCTACATTCGTCCACTGGGCAAACGTCGACTTCATTATTTTAATCCAAAAATGTATCTAATCTATATTAATTTATGCAATATCGTTCATATTTCTGATCTTTAATACTGACTATTGAACCAATCGTGTTCATTTATTGATTCATAAAATCTAATGAATGAAGTAACAATTTTCATTAAGTATGTTCAAAATATATTAGTTTTCAACATAATATGTCATAATAACAGTGTCACTGGAAGGCTGCTGGTACTTATAGCTCAGGGTTTCCTTTTGTAAGTATCAGCTGTATATTATCTGATCATACCTGCGCATAATTTGTACTGATATTTACTGTTATGTAAACATATATGTGAAACAATAAATACATTATTATTATATATTGACCAATATGGGCTATGATTCGTCCGTTTAATAACTGGATTTTAGATTATATATTTTTCTTTTTAAATAGATCCATTGCTAATAGAGTACAATTAATAAAATCAAGTCATTTTACCTATTTGTATAACGGTGCTGGTTGTGTAATTACTTTAAGAGTTTCAAGTGTATTCATGATCTAATTTTAAGCATTATTACACAATTGTTTGCTATCCTGAAGAATTAAAAATTAAATTAAATTAAATTATTTATTATCCGCCGAGCCTTTTTCCAAATATTTTGGTGTCGGCTTCCAGTTCCTGAATATCAACAGCTGCCATCAGACCTTCGCAACCCAATTTCTGGAGAATACGATATCTTGACGTTAGACCGGTTGTCAGGCTAAGATTATTATTATTCTATTCTTTGCAAAAAAAATGAGTTTAGAGATTTTTAGAGATTTGAATTTAACGTAGAAGAAAAGGCCGAGATAATTACAAGAAAACAAGTAGGCAACAACTCCAGCACTGTCTTTGGAAACTAGGTAGGTAGGTACTTACTTACCAATTTCTAAAGGGAATACCGGAATTATTAAAACCTCTATCAGGACTTGATTCAAGGAACTGTATTATTTTAAGATGATATTTAACACTGACGCAACCGTTGTTATAACCTGCCTGAAAAGAATCATACCTGACCTAAAAATAGGCAGAGGTGTAGGTAGGTACTAATGTTCACCCACAGTTTCTGTTTAGGTCTCATGTAATCCCCTATTGCCATTAGCCGGGAACTAATCTAAACTCCGAGCTTCTACTGAGAATTTCATTGAAAAACCCAATAGCACTCTGCTTGACCTGGGATTCGATCCCAGAAAATCTAGCGTAGGAGTCGCGTTTACGACCTTTAAGCCAAAGAGGCAGTACCTAAAACAGAAGGAAACAGGAAGAAAAAAACCTTGCTATGAAGCACATAAAAGCTTTTCTTTCCAATGAAACTTTTAAGTGTATTGTATGAATATGGCATGTATGTATACAGTACGAGTATAGTAAGTAGTTTGTGAATTTTGGCATCTTATTATTCTCCATTAGCAGTACTTTCAAAGTTTCTAGGGTAAATCAAGACGTCACTAGACACTACAAGCATCTCTAGGCTACGGTAACTGCTTACCATCAGGTGGTTCATAAGCTTGTGTGGCACCTTAGTAGTATAAAAAAATATTATAATAATTCCACATAAACAAAGGGAGTCTCCTACTAAACAATGTTCTTCTTAACCATAGCCATCAGTAGCCCTTAAATAAGATTTGAAACAATCATGAGCATCTAATTGAATAACAGAACTTCCTACATCAATGAAGGGCCAGTCGGTAGTTTAAGAATGTTGGATAGATACACTATGATTTCCTCGATAGAGGACAGAGAGTATTCGGTAAACAAGAGAGCTTTAACATTCGAAGTAGGTACATTATGTAAAACAGTACCTATCTACCATTACAACAGAGACATTACATTAATTGAATAGTAGGTAGTTTTCTAATAGGTTTAAGGGTATTTTACGATGTTATGTATTAATATAATGTTGGTATAACATCTATATATGTCTCCAGACCGAAGCTATGAGGGCCCAAAACTACGAAGAAGAAAAGGTTCTTAGTACCGTGCTTTCATCGGCTCGTTTTGGCAATTTGCAGTTTTATTATTTCTTTATATAAGTCAGATAGTTAGTCGTCGTATTTCACGGATCCCATGGCTGTAAGGACTATAAGTGAAAAAGTGCGGTTTTAAGTCGGTAGGAGTCCGATATACCGTGGCGCCTTCCCAGGTGGCGGACGATCCGTGAGGGGGAAAAAAAGAGTACTTTTAGGGGTACTTCTTGAAGTCCGAGAAAAATGAAATTTATTATAATAATAATATTTTTGGGACATTTTACACAACACCATCTAGTCCCAAACTAAGTCGAGCTTGTACTATGGGTACTAGATAATAGATATAATACCTACTTATATACTTTTTTTTTGTAAATACATACATACATACTTATAATACATAAGAAACACTCAGACAAACACAAATACTCCTGTTTTATCCACACAAATATTTGTGTCCTGTAGGAATCGAACCCACGACGATCAGCAGTCCGGCACTCGAACCGCTAGACCGCAGAGGTCGTCGATGAATTATGAAAATTATTCAGACGATCAGCACAAAAGCAACGAAAATATTAAGAAATCTGCGACTAACCCTCCAACCCCTTATAGCCGCGGGTTTTGTATTATATAACAGTCAACAAGCTGAAATTTGGTATGCTCGCTAAAATTATCACACAACGAACGAAAAACATAAAGAACTCATTAATTTTCACCCTCCGTCGCCCCATAAAGTAGGTTACAGATCTATATAAAATTTCTTACGGGTAACCTGAAAAATTGTATAAGAAAGCTAGAGTAGTATTTACTATAACCACCTAATTGCTATGTTTGAATATAATTATTTAACAGCGATGTACAACCTTAATTCACTGCTCATTTCATCTAAGAAAACAACAGCAAAATGGTGCTGGTAATGGTGCTGGGTTGGATTCTCTGGTCGAGAAAGTGTTTTTGGGTATTTCTGTGAAGTTCTCAGTAGCATATCGGAATTTGGATATATTGTGGCCAGTTAATGGCAATAAATAGCCTCACCCCTATTACAAGTGTGAGTGCACATGGATGTGGGTGGGATCGGACGTACTGCGAAACCGCTCTAACTCAACTCGCTACAAACCCTTCTTCTTGGTCAAAAAGTATGACTTGGTCCAAGTCCATATTAAGATATTGGGAATATTTTCATACAAATCTCAGGTCTTGATTTATTTGCTTTATCTTACTTTGCTTATCTATGACACCAGAGCGACTTTGATAGCAGTAGATTACGATGTCGTTCGCGTTGTCCATACATCACTCTTTATATTTACCTACTTAAATTTATTTGGCAGTCTCCTACCCATTCCACTATTGCACTACTTTAAAACTACCTTAATAACTATTAACTACTGTTTCGCTGCAGGACATACCCATTTCCGAGACTCTTATCTGTTACAAAAACGAAAAGATACTTATTTGTTATGGTATTATATTTCTTTATTGCCAAAATGTGGTCGGTTTCATGTCGCACGTGTAAGGAACTTCTAAGAAAGTGTGAAACATTGTCGATACACAAGCATAAATGGGAAGGCTCAGTCATGATAATATAAATTATATAAGTACATGAAATAATCAAAATCATCAGCGACCTCAAGCCCTGTGTACACGGTTTTGATATTTTGAGGGTTCCGTACCTCAAAAGGATAAAACTTATAGGATCACTTTGTTGACCGTCCGTCCGTCCGTCCGTCTGTCCGTCTGTCAATACCCTTTTTCTCAGGAACATGTGGAGGTATCAAGCTAAAATTTATAAATACTCAAGTCTCTACTGTCCCTTGGAGCTGTGAAAAAATCAAACTTCTAAGCCAATACATCATATAATAAAAATGTTTTTTAATAATTTTACAGTTACTACCCCTTTCCTCATGAATGCGTAGAGGTATTAAATTGAAATTCATATCAAATACTCAGGTCTATAATACCTTTAAGCTGTAACAAAATCAAACTATGTCAACGCAATCAAAAGTATACCTCCAGGTTTTTCGGAAGTTACCAAAAAGTTGTGCCATTTAATTACAGTTCTTAATGAATAACTTTTCTACTGTGAATATTGTAAAAAGATACGTTGGGGCTCTGACATGTTATTTTAATAAAAGCCCCTAAATTAAAACAGAATAAAAAAAATAAAAATTAAAAACCTACAGGTTTGTACGGAACCCTCGGTGCGCGAGTCCGACTCGCACTTGGCCGGTTTTTTATTTTCACATAGTTCAATTTTCCTATTTTCACATTTGAGTTTTCGATTCGTCGGCTTTCACTTTTCAATTTTGATTTATTCAATTACAGTGTTCTTTGTATATAGCATTCTCTAAAATAAAAGCCGAATGTGTAATAAAACTTGAATGTTGGAATATGTATTGCAGGCGGGAACGAAACGTTTCCGACCACCAATTGAACGAATGTCCCCCGCCTGCAATACTTTTCAAAATTCAAGTTTTGTATAGAGCTTGATTTTCGCTTGACTAATGCCCGCGATGAACTCAATTTTCCAAAACCCATTTTGGGAAATTACCATGGGATTGGGAAATATTAAATCATCGCAGGTTGCACTGCGGGTATAAAAATATTTTTTGTTTTCGATTTTCTTACGAATTCAGTAAAAAGAAAGGTTATATCATTCTTATAAAGCCCAAGATGTATCTCATTAATTTAATTATTGCTTTGATGCAGAAATATCCCTGTAATATTACCGCAGACTAAGTATTCACAAAGATAACGTAAACAGGAAAGTTTCGGAGATTTCCTTGAAATAAAAATTGGCCTTTGTTTTTCTATACCTGCGCCCCAATTCTGAGATTTTTTCGTTTGTTATTAGGTATAGTGAAGTACTGTAGAGGTCGCTACCAGGAGTCAGCGTGAGACTGGCTGGTTTAAGAAGAAATAATCATTTGAAATGATGGTAGAATGTTTAGTCAAAGTGATTAATGGAAAAATATATGTAATATCTATCTATGCCACTGGCTGTCTGTGGGTGGAGGGAGGATTCAAGTCATTGTGCTAGATTTTAAAATACAGTAATACAATAAATGAAAAGCGCGGGAAATTTCGGTTAGACCGGGTGTATTTTTTCTCAGCAATTTTTTCTATTTAAATTTTAAGCAAATAATTGGTTCAGTTGAGGTTCTTATGTAAATATATTTTCTTTTTAGTGTATATAATATTAATTTTGTGTAATTTTTTCCTGATTTTTGGTAAGTTTTTGTATATATTTGTAGCATAGTCCAAGACTATTCCCGGGTCGTATGAACGACCCGCCTATAGCAGATGTGGGGGATTTAGGCCCTGACTTAAGTCCCCCTGTAAGTAATTATGTTACCATATCAACTAATTTAGATATGGGTGGTATGGACACTGATGGGTCTGTAGCCACAGCAAGTGGAAGGGAAACTGATGCGTCGAGCTCCGGAAAAGTTAGTGCTTCTCGTAAGAGGCGTTCACATAAGCATAAAACAGTATGTAAGCATTGTAATAAAACCAAACGGAGTAGACAGGGAGTGGTTCCTGAGGGAACCTCTTCTCACATTGACTGTACATGTATTCCCAGCACAGAAGTTAATTTAAAATCCGACTTCATAATAAATAACAATACATCAGCTCCACATTCTCAACCCTCTGAAATTTCTGCTTCCCAAACTTTGCAGTTGGATCCAACTGCAGTACAAACAATCCAACCAGTTGGTGTAGGTAGGAAGGAGTACCAGGCCTCTGATTCAGGGCCATACATAGTTCATGTTCAGCGCATTACCAGTACTGAAAACAGTGGTACCATTCTTCACCCTATTGCATTTGGAAATTTCCTTAAAAATAACAAATTTCAGAATATTGTTCCTGGCAGTGTCAAGAGAATTGGTAGGAATAAGTGTGTTGTAGCTTTTACAAACCCTATGGCTGCTAACGTATTTATTAATAGCAATTTATTGCCTCTAAACAAATTTAAAGCATTTCTACCCACTTTTAATGTCACTCGTATGGGCTTGGTCCGGGGTATCCCTTCTGAATGGAGTGTGGAAGAAGTTAAAGAAAATATATCAACTCCCATAGGTACTGGTGAAATATTGAAAGTTAGACGCCTAAATTATAAAGTTCAAGTGAATGGGTCATATACATGGAAACCATCTCAAACTGTTGTAATAACATTTGATGGTCAAGCTCTTCCTAAAAGAATTTATGTATGCTATAATGCACTACCTGTTGAGACTTATGTGTATCCCACCATACAATGTTTCCGCTGTTGCCGTTATGGCCACACTAAAAATCAATGCAGATCAGCTGCCCCTAGATGCTATAAATGTGGACAAAATCACTTAGGTGAAACTTGTTTAGTAGAAGAGGATTCTGCATCTTGTGTTAATTGTTCTGGATTTCACTATGCTACAAACAAGACTTGCCCTGAGTTTCAGAGGCAAAAAAACATTAAACACACTATGGCTCATTCCTGTGTTTCATATGCAGAAGCAAGTAAAATACACCCAGCCACCTCAAAATCCTATGCTAATGTTCTCACTACTGTTTCATCTCATGATTCTCATGCCAATAATAATTCATACTTCAGTTCAGAACCTGTACCCCCAACTTCTTCATCATATAAAAAGACAGTATTTCTTAAACCCCGCGCTCCTCCTAAGTCAGCACAAGGTTATGACAGAGCAGCTCATAACGCCCTTCTTAGGGAGTTTCAACCCCCATCTTTGGCAAATGGGAGTGCTTTGTCTAAGGAATCCGATATGAAACTGGAACAGAACAAGAATGAGCAAGTTGTTGATGTTATTATTAACCTCATCAAAATGTTATTAAGTAAAACTACATCTTTTGAACCGTACGACGTGGAGCGGATAAGTAGTTTAATACTAAATAAAAACCAAAAAGATGGACACAATAATTCAATGGAACTGCCGATCAGTAATACCTAAAAAAACGGACCTATTCTACTTATTAAATAAATTTAAGCCAAATATTGTGGCATTATCTGAAACTTGGTTAAAAAATAATCAAGTATTTGGTATTCCAGGTTATGTTTGTGTACGCAATGACAGAGCTGACGGATATGGCGGTGTAGCCATATTGATTAAAAATAATACCCCATTTTCACGTGTTTCTCTCCTTTCATGTTCTAATATTGATATTGTTGGGGTAATTGTTAATAATATTACTTATGTTACCACTTACATTCCTACTGCTAATAACAGTGCCCTACAAGAATTTAGCAATATGTTGTCATCCCTTTGTAGGCCACTTTTAGTAATGGGCGATTTTAACTGTCACCACCAGTGTTGGGGAAGTGGTGAGACAAAAAGAGAGGGGATCCGTTTATTAGAAATTATAGATGATCATAATCTATGTATTATAAATACTGGCGAGCCTACTCGTAGAACAAATGCAGGTGAAAGTGCTAGTGCTGTGGATTTATCTATATGCTCCCCTAGATTGGCTTCATCTTTATCTTGGTCCCGTTTCTCTTCTTCTACCTTTGGAAGTGATCACTTTCCTTTAATAATTACTTCCTCTGTAAAGTTCATTACAACACCGAAAAGACCCCCTAGATTAAAGTATGGACTCGGAAACGCAGACTGGAATAAATTTAAAACGCTTGTCGATGCTAAAGTTGCTGAGCTCCCGCAAATTACTCAGGGTGGAGAAAGTGATTGCTCAAAAGCTTTAGCGATGTGCTTAGTAGAAGTAGCAGACCAAGTTTTCCCTCTTAAAAAAAATCCTTCTGATAGAATTCCTATGCCCCCATGGTGGGACTCTTCGTGTGCTCATGCAGTTAGGAAGCGAAAGGAAGCTGAAAAAAAATATGCTGAGGACATGTCACATGAAAATTTGGAAGGCCTTAGAGATATTATTAATGATACACGGATTTTTCTCAGAGATAAGAAACTTCAGGGGTGGAGGTCATTCTGTATGTCTTTATCACCCAATACATGCCCGTCTGAAGTTTGGCGCAGTATTAAAAGATTTAGAAAAGCCTTTAGTGATACTCCTTCCTTTACACAATTACCTCTTTCTCTTAGTAACAGTTTTCTTGACAAATTAGCTCCAGCATCAGCTCCAGAGTATGATCAAATTTACCCTAACTCTACTCTGTTAAATATTGATAATCATTCATCTTTGAACGCTACCTTTTCATTGTACGAATTGAAAGGAGTACTATCATGCTTGAAAGACTCGGCCCCAGGAGAAGATGGTATTCCGTATTCGTTCTTCTCACATTGTAGTGATAATACAATATCATATTATCTACAAATAATTAATTCTATTTTGGTTTCTGGAAATATTCCAGAATCCTGGCGTTCCCAAGAAATCTTGCCGATCCTTAAACCAAATAAAAATTCAAATGATATTGTATCATACCGGCCTATTGCGCTATCTTCGGTTCTTACCAAAATAGCAGAACACTTAGTTAAAAATCGTTTAGAGTGGTATATAGAAAACAAGCAATTACTAGCAGGCAGTCAGTTCGGGTTCCGTAAAGGAAAAAGCACAACTGACAGTTTAAGTGTATTTACCACTGACCTTCGCATAGCCTTTTCAAAAAACGAGTCGGTTGTTGGCGCATTTCTAGATGTAACAGGTGCGTATGATAATGTACTTATATCTGTCCTTAAACGCAAGCTAATTAATTTAAACGTCCCTAATTTGATTATACGGTTTATCATAAATTTGTTATCAGTTAGATTTATTTCTCTTTTTTGCGGTGACAAGAAAATAACGAGGACAGTGTTCAAAGGCCTTCCACAGGGATCAGTATTGTCACCTTTGCTTTATAATATTTATTCTTATGATCTAGAATCATCTCTACAAAAATCTGCTGATGTTTTACAATATGCTGATGACCTTTTAATCTATACTACTCACAATAACATCTCAGATGCATGTAATGCTTTGACCGTCTCCCTAAGTCTTTTACAGCAATGGTTACAAATTAATGGGTTAAGTCTTTCAATAGAAAAAAGTACTGTAGTAGTTTTTACAAGAAAACGTAATATTCCTTCCCCAATTGTTACTTTTAATAGCATAAGCCTTCCTGTGAAAAATCATGTTAAATTTCTAGGATTGATTTTAGATAAGAAACTTTCTGGCAAACAACATTTTGACTTTGTAGTTGAAAAATGCGAACGTCAACTGAATGCTATGCGGTGTCTTTCTGGAGTATGGTGGGGGGCACATCCTTTTAGTTTAAAACTGTTATATAATGCAATAATCCGAAGCATACTTGATTACGGTACATTCCTCCTTGAAGATGGTAACAGAAAGGGTCTTAAAAAGTTAGATAGCATACAGTCGAAAGCTCTTCGAATCATTTCTGGAGCCATGAAATCAAGCCCGTTAAATGCCTTACAGGTAGAAGTAGGTGATCCTCCGCTCCACCTGAGAAGGCAATATCTATCTGACCGATTTTTATTTAAATCGTTGCAGTTTTCTAACCATTTGCTTCATTCAAAATTATTAAATCTTGATAATCTTATTCAAACTTCATACTATTGGCGGCACAAAGATATTCCGTGTTTAGTTAAAAGTCTCAGGAAGTTTAATTCTATACCAGCGAGTGTACATAGGTCACCTACTCTTCCTTTATTTGAATGCAAAACTTTTGAACCCTTACTTGTCTCCCCTGTAGTGCATTATAATTTCGGTATAGAAAAAAGTGATTTAGGAGCTAACATAAAATTTAATGCTGCCGTTGGTGAAAACTGGAAAGACTATCATTATATCTTTACGGACTCATCAAAGACCCGGTCTAGTTGTGTGGGAGTAGGTATATTTCATTCTCAGTATAAAGTAATTCAGATGGTTAAACTTCCTCCTGAAACATCAGTTTTCACTGGGGAATGCTTTGGTTTGTTCAAGGCATTAGAGTACGTGTTAATTGCTAAACTTAAAAATGTTCTCATATTATGTGACTCTAGAAGTGCATTACAAACAATTGAAAAGTTTACATTTAAAATGAAACCCTTTTATCCCATCGTATTTGACATAAGAAAACAGTTGCACAAATGTATACTGAGAAACTACACGGTACAGTTTGCTTGGATTCCAAGTCACTCCGGAATCCAAGGAAACGAAAGAGCTGATCAGTTAGCCAAACAAGCGGTGCAGAATGGTGACACATTCCCTTATAAAATTTTTTGTCATGATCTTGTCAGCCTCCCTAAAGATTATCTTCGAGATTCCTGGGAACTTCTTTGGAGTGAGAGCTCTCAAGTAAAGGGCAAGGTTTATGCCTCAATTCAGCCCTCAGTCCAAGTCAAACCATGGTTTTCTAAAGTAAAAGGCTCTAAACTCATTACAAGCATGATAATTCGCATGCGGCTTGGCCACGTTTGTACTCCTTTCCACCTTGCTAAGTTGCATATCGTAGATAGTAATCTTTGCGAGTGTGGAGATGATGTTGGTACTTTAGATCACATATTCTTCTCCTGTTCCCGTCATGATCGTTCTTCCTTCCTCCGTTCTCTTGTTTCCCAAAATGTTTCCCTTCCCACTTGTGTTTCTTGTTTAGTAATGAATCCCATTGAATATTTTAACTTGATATCTGCATTCTTGTTAAAAAATGATATAAAGATTTAGTTTGTGTATGTTTACCTATATATGTATTTTTCCTAAAGAATAAAATACTTCCTTTCCTGAACCTTACAAAATTCCGTTTCCTCTCCGATATTTTCCGTTAAAAATATTTCCCTACCTTTTATTACCCGAAATTGGCACAAAGTACAAACTAGTGCCACACTACAAAAAAAAAAAAAAAGTGATTAATGGTTGTCAGAGTTGTTCCTTGACCTTTGAAGAATAAAGTCGCAAAGTCCCTTTTAACCGAGAGTTTATTTTAATAGGCCGCCGTGGACCCCATCAGGGTCTCACATAGTGGCGGAGGCGCCGGGTAGAGATTGATAAGTTATTGATAAATATATTATATTTTTAGTGAAATTGCGAGTTCGAAAGTTTGGTGAAAGAAAAACAAATTCGAAGCGACGCCAGAGCGAGCCCCGACCCTTAGCCAAAGATCTGGAGGAGAAGAACCCCTCCACTTAAAAAGTTGAAACCCAAGAAACAAGGAATAATACAAAGCTAAGTGGTCTTATCATTATTTAAAGAAAAATGGCCCAAGAAATGTGCTTTTTCTCAGGACTAGATAATGTGTGTTTGGATGAGTTCATTGTTCAGTTCAAATTGGTAGCAGCCATAAATAAATGGCCAGAAAATGACCTAGCATTGATACTGGGAGCGTACTTGCAAGGTCCGGCTCTTGTATATTTTAAATCCATATACGTTGATGGTATTGACTTTAAATCAATTTGCGAAAAGTTGAGAACTGAATTCCCATCTGGAATAAATTATATAGAAAAATTCTATAACTCGCGACAGGAGATCAAAGAGGACACCATTACATTTTTTTATAGGCTGTCCGATTTAGCTAATAAAGCTAAAATTTTTGATGACGATATTTTTATTAAAACATTTCTGAAGGGGTTATTATATGTAAACAAGCTTAAATTGGGCACAAATATATATTCGTCTAAGTCAGAACTACGTGCCACGATTTTTCAAATAAAATATTTATTTGATGATGAAGAATCTCTAAAAATGAGAAGTTATCATCCGTCAAGTGAGACCACGTCTAGGTCACCTATCAGGGATGAGTTGCCTAAGCCGCAATACAAGTTGCGACCACAACAACATTTCACATGTGCAGATAAGAAAGCTTACTATAATTCTAGCTCAAGATGGGAGCCGCGAGCTCCAAATAATTCAAATTACCAAAGATATAAAGATCAAAGATGCAGTTCACGCAGCGTGCATGCTGTGTATGAGATGGAACAGAATTCTGAAGAAAATATGAAATCGGGTCAGTTCTGTCCATTCGTTAATATTTATATTGCTAATAAGGCTTGTGTCGCACTATTAGACACCGGTGCATCTGTTTCGTGCATGTCGGAACAGCTGGCAAGAAATTTGAATTTACGCTACAATTGTGAACCTGCGGATAAACGTTTTGTAAGGTCTATTTCGGGTTCTTGTTTGACTGTTATCGGAGAAGCTATAGTTAATTTTATGATAGATTCTTGTTTCTTTACTAATAAATTTATTGTTATTAAAGATATTGATCAAGAATTAGTGCTTGGACAAGATTTCTTATTAAAAAATGAGGCAGTTGTAGATTTTTATAATAATTGTATACAAATAAAGGGGCGTTTAAATGTGGAGTTTTTGGATAAAACATATGTACAGAATAACATGTCTGTATCTCACTCTGTGACATATGATGAACGTTGTCACCATATAAACAATAATGATAATGTTATAAATGTTAATTCAAAAATTGATTATTTATATTGTGTGAAAGTAGAACAAGAGAACGATAGGGAGACATTGGACTTACCTGTTGTTAAAGTAGTCGATGATTTAGGTGAGGTTATTATGAATAATAATAAATATGAAGATAATCGCCAAATAATTTATAAAGATTCTGTGTCATGCCAGCAGGATGTTAACGATTTATGTAAAGCAAAGATTTCAGAGATTGAACATCTGGAGTCTGAACACGGTGAGTTAAAGGATG
Source organism: Acronicta alni (assembly GCA_964056405.1). Classification (NCBI taxonomy): domain Eukaryota; kingdom Metazoa; phylum Arthropoda; class Insecta; order Lepidoptera; family Noctuidae; genus Acronicta; species Acronicta alni. Next base: position 11,868,232 of record OZ043913.1, read on the forward strand.
TTCAGGTAGCTATGGCACCAAGAACAACAAAAAAACATTTTTTAAAGAAAATGAAAGTTTATAAAATTTCATCAAATAAGCTTAGTGTAACAAAGCCCTTATATCAAACGGTTATTAAGGTTGCCAAGGGTAACTATCGTAACCATGATAAGATTGTCAATGTCAGAAGACATAATATTTATTTTTATAAAGATTTTTTCAAAAAGGTTTTAAGTAATAGAAATAAACTAAAAATAAATTATAATGATAGAAAAGGTTTTATTACAAAGTTAATTTTATATAGATTATTAGTTTATACACTCAAACATTTAAATAAAAAACATTTAAAGTTTTATTTATATCGTATGGAGAACCATTTCATATTCGATAGTTATTTAATTTGATACCATTTAAAAACATTAATTTAGCTTGGAAATTGAGCGACATATTATTAATTATTTGGTTTGTTTTCATGTATATCAATGATGGCTGTCTGAACGAGATGGAGAAAGGAAATTCGGATGACTACGACCTAAAAAAAACACTACTTTGTGAAAGAACTCCGATTAAAAAAAAAAACAAGAGGGTTTTTTTTTGTTCTATCTAGAGGGGGAAGGATTCGGAAAAAGCTGTTTTCGACTTTGTTGATAAGATATAGTCTTTGCAAAGTGTGTTTGTTTTGAACACAACCGATTCAGCAATATCCGAAGGTTCCAAAACGTATTTAATTCAATGGAACGTTAATGTGTATTTATTGAGATTTAGATATGGGAAGTCAAGTAAATTTTTGCATTTTACTCGGAGTGATTTCATGCTAAGACAATATGGCAATTTAATCTTTTCCTTTCTCTGACTCAATTGCGTTAGAAAAAAGTTAAGAATTAAGATGTGGTATTGTATTTAATTTGAATTTCTTAGACCCTTCAGGAATGATGCGTTGCTGATTGTACATTAAATTTTGAAGCATCAGTAGAGAGGAGGCTGCTTCGCGTCTTTTCCAGGCGTTTTGTCGCGTTGAAGTTTGTGGCGACATTGTTCTCTTTAATTCTTTACTGTGATAGATGTTATTTCTCTTGTGTAAAGTTATGCACACAAATGTTAGTTTAGGTAAATGTTTTTTTTAATTTAGCACAAGAGATGCAACACGCCACAAACTATCCTTTAGCAAAGGACATGCCTCACGTGCGGTGTAATTATATTTTCGCCTGAAACTGATAGTTCGTGTTAGGCACTAGGTAGGGAAATGTTTATTTCTTCTCTATATGGATAACACTGGAAGTATTATCCATGATGGTGGGCGTAGCTGATGTAGAGGTCGCTACCAGGAGTCAGCGTGAGACTGGCTGGTTTAAGAAGAAATAATCATTTGAAATGATGGTAGAATGTTTAGTCAAAGTGATTAATGGTTGTCAGAGTTGTTCCTTGACCTTTGAAGAATAAAGTCGCAAAGTCCCTTTTAACCGAGAGTTTATTTTAATAGGCCGCCGTGGACCCCATCAGGGTCTCACAGTACCTATCACTCACAGATTATAACATATGCTAATAAATTAGTAAGACCCCACATCAAATATACATAAAATAGGAAACAGACAGTATTAGTCAGAATTTAAAAGAGTAAGTAAAATTACCATTAGACGTCACATTGAGAGCTTTGCTTTATTAGTACCTACCTACTTATTTCTGATATTATCTACACATTTCCAAGGAAATAAGTAGATACTAACGAGTTTTAAAACATAAAATTCATCCAGTATTTTACTCTCTAAGTGCTTTATTTCGGATTCCGCTTATTTCACAAAATAATATTACTTAAAAAGCAAAAGCGCAATAAAATTCAAAGGAGACAGAACATTGCAGAAAATTACGAAAGTTCTAGTAGCTTTTAAATAAAATGTATTCGGTAACAACAAGTACATAGTTACTAAATAAACAACCGCCACTGTGTCTGAATGAGCTTTACCTGAAGCCTACAGGAAATTACATTTGCCTGAAGCAATTTATCAATTAATATGGCCATAATGCAGTTCGGAATATCCATGCAAATTTATTTCCATTTCGCAGCTACGAGTGAATGCTAACGGACCGGATAGTTCAGGCTTTGTTGAAATTATGCGAATGTTCAAAGTTGTCTTATTGTTGATGGTCTTCGAGCATAAAAAATATAAAATGAATTGGTGTATAATACAGCATTATTCAGATGAAGTATTTTTATAAGTCATACGGGCAAACGGATCAAAAAACCTATGGTGATCAAAAACTTTAGGTTTTGGAAATAGAAAGAAAGAAAGAAAGAAAAATATTTATTGACACAGTCTTGGACAATGCACACAGTAATATTAAAAACATGATGGAAGTACATGGAAAAAAAAAATGTGTGTCCCACGACTGCGTCACATAGGCTCCAGTTCAGCTAAATGCCAGACCGCTGGTGAGCTGCCTGGCGCTGGTTTTCAACTGGACCTTTACAATGGTGTGATGTGTCACGGATGCAAACCAGTTTTCAATAACAGTAAGTAAATAGATATAGGTATAGTTCTCATGTCGTTATAATATGAATAAATGAAAAGAAATAATAGGTTTGGGTTCCTAAGTGTAATAATAATATTATTCTTTATTGACGGATAACAGAAATTGACGGAAAGCATGAAATGACGATATACATACATACTTAACATGACTGTTTTTATCATCATCCAGCATTAGTCATAATAATTGTAAGCTATATAAGTGAGTCGTTTATTTGAGCCATGCCTAGCTTTCGTTGCGCATCCACGAGATACTGCCGTAAATGTTGTCTAAAAGTATTAATCGTGTTATTCGTTCTAATGGGCATATCGGAATATCGGAATATAATCTGCATATCGGAAGCTGCCTCGAAATGCTGCTGTACTATGAGGCTGAATTGAGAGTTGTTGTGAACATTGCCTACTTGCGCATTCCCTTTTGCTGGTGACCCAACTCAGCTTGTTGTAAAGGTAGTCTGGTTTTTGGTATTTAATGACACCAAAAAGAAGACAAGCTAAATGTAGCTTGCGTCTTGTCTTCATTTTGAGCGTACATTTTTTATTGAGATATGGGGTGATATGGCTTCTGGGAGGTATTTTAAAGAAACCGTATCCAGACCATACAAATACTAGTTTGATCATCATTTAATCATCAATTGATCATTAGTTAATCATCAATGATACCGTAGACATAAGGTAGGTAAATAATAATTGCGTTTGTATTATATCTTCTCTGGACTTAAATATGTAGATTCTCCCTTGTGGTGTTTTTCTCTTGTTTCCAGTACAGCTTGAGAAACAATCATGCATTGTCTGTACATAAATTATAACAAACGTTATTTTCCCATGCCTACTGTAAACACTATAAATACGCGTATAAGAAAAAAGGCATTTTAGCCAGACTGCACAGGTAGAAAAATTCTTTTAAGAAGGCCAAACGTAGCATAGGTACTTCCTGGATTCATTTTCCTAACAGAGATTTCCTGATTCTATGTGGCTGGCTTGGTTCGAATCCCAGATTAGCTAAATCTATAAGGTATGAGTAATATTCAGTAGACTTGAGTTCCGATTTATGCCCAAAATAGTTGTAGTAGCAATGCTGATGCATATGTTTTAGCCACCGGGACTCACATTACGCTTTATGTTTAGTAGTCCCGTCGTCGCCGCATTACCGACGTCACGTTTTATTAGGAGATAGACAAATATCTCAGGTTAGGGATTTTTGGTAATTAACTTAGAGTGAATATAATTATTATTTCGGTTTTCTGCGTTTTAATCATCTTCCGTACACAACCCTGGACTAAAGAACATTCATACGAACACGCACACAAAATAGTGATAAAAGCCCATCAGTATGTGGTACATTAGTAATTGTTAGCCATAAATTTTCGTTGAATACTAACATGACATGTATTACATCAGTTAAAACTTACAAACGATATCCAAACTAATTTTGCACTATGAAAATCAGTTAAATTCGGTTTCGACCAGCATCCTTACTCAAAACTAGTTATGAGTTGATACAACACTTAGACATAATAACATTTAGAAGACAATAGAAGCACTGGTCGCGTGTACCTAACCAGAAATCGCAAGTTCAAATCCTGCCCGCGGTCGAATTTTTCCTTCGCTAAATAACTTTAAAATCTTAGCATGGAAAATGCCAAAAAATACAAAAAGATAATGGCAGCACTGCTATTTAACCAAACTCAAGATTGTATTTATCATGTTAGCTATGTAAATGTTTCATTTTGACGACGCCTGAGATCTAGTAGTCGCGTGTCGGACTGCTGAACACGAGGTCATGGCTTCACTTCCCACAGAACACAAATATTTATGTGATGAATATAAGTGTTTTTTTGTTTGGGTGTTTCTTATGTATTATAAGTATTTATTTACAAAAAGTGTATAATGTGGCTAGTAACCCATAGTACAAGCTCTGCTTAGTTTGGGACTAGATTGTGCTGTGTGGAATTGTCCGAAGATATATTTATTTGTTTATTTTTGTAGATAGCACCGTCCACCCAACGCCAAACTCCACAAAAGTATAACCTGGATATCTACGGACGCCAGAAAGTCTACATGCAGTCTATGCAGAGCCCGAATCATTATTATTATTAAAGATTAGATTCATCATCATCAACCCATATACTGTCCCACTGCTGGGCACGGGTCTCCTCTCATATTGTGAGAGATTAGGCTATAGTCCACCACGCTAGCCTACTGCGGGTTGGCAGACTTCAAGAACCGTTGAGAAAAATCTCTCTCACGATGTTTTCCTTCACCGTTTAAGCGAACCGAACACCGTTTCACCGAATTTGAAAAGTCAGAAGTGCGTGCCTTGGGTTCGAACTCGAGACCTTCGACTTGGCAGTCCAACAGTCATATCACTAGGCTATCACTGCTAAAAAAAATAATTAAAGATTGGATTAATTTGACTATAAATAAATTGGAACCAGGGCAGCAGGATGATGGTAAATGTAATAACTACTAATGGTGAACAGGTGTGTTCATTACTACTAATGAAGTTATGTCTGAAACTCCACGCGAGTTCCATGCACTTAGTCTACACTAATCTAGTTGAATGCTCGAGGGCTCCAGTAACGAGGACGAATAAATATAAGCGTTTGTGTTTAATTGTTCAGAAATAAATTCATAAGTAATAAAAGTAGTAGTAGTAATATTCATGTGTTAAGCGATCCGCTTATAAATTTATACACCATAAATATTGTGATGATAAGGTCGAGGTTTGATTGTGAGGTGTTTTGGAATTTATGGCGTGTACATATTACTAATATACGTAGGCTTCATTAGGCGATACAGATTTTAACCAAACATAACATTTTTATAAGTTTAACTTTCAGGTAAGTGTATTTTATATTTATTCGTTTTATTAAACACACCATCAAACTTGGAAATACATAGATTTATAAAACACTAAAAGCACGTAATATTAGAATTATTTTAAGTTGAGAATATTTTGGTGACGGTAATGAATTAATGTGACAATACTTGTAATACTGAGATTTTTATTTATTTTTTATACCACTATGGTGGCAAACAAGCATACGGACCACCTGATGGTAAGCGGTTACCGTAGCCTATAGACGCTTGCAACACCAGGAGTATCACTTGCGCGTTGCCGACCCTGTATTGAAAGAGGAATAGTTGGGTTGGCAGTATAAGGGTCAAGGTCCCCCCCTGCTAACACAACGTTTCCTCGTGGAGCACAGGCAACTTTGCTCAACGTAAGAAACACAACACGGGTCAAAGCAGTGTTATTTTACTTCGATTTTCTGCAAGGCGGAGGTACTTCCCCAGTCGGGCAGCTCCAATTTGAGTGGAATTACTCCCACTATGCCCTACCTCTCTTAAAACTTACTTGACACAGCTACTTCTTTGGTTTGTTATCATTGTAACTTTCTCGTAAGTTGTTTTGTACCTATCAGTTTTAAGTGCTTATTGCTAATATAAATGTGGAATTGTGCGCTTGTTTATTAGTCTGTAAGCTTTCTGTAAAATAAAATAAATAAATATAAACTAATACTAATACTAACTACTAATTAAAAAAAAACTACTTATTAAAAAATCTGTAAGGCAAAAACACGCGTCAATGAAAGAAAGAAAGAAAGAAAAAGTATTTATTTTCGCACAAATAACGACGCACAATGTTAATTATAATCTTTTTATGCAAGCTGGCACTTTCATAAATGAAATTCACAGTTTAGTTCTATTCCGGATTCCTAGCACTTTATCAATGAGCTTAGAAAATTACGAACTCAACGCAACTTCAATATCTACTGCCGGAGCAACTACTCGAGTTACTCGAGGTACCTGCTGGTATAACTAACTGTCAGTAGGAACTGATGGCACCAGTTGCTCGATTAGTTACATAATTGATACTGTTTTCGTCTGCCCGAAGCGAATCTTGGTAATTCAAATAAAGAGCCAAGTGTTAAGTCTTTAATATTAATTTCAACTTGATACCTTCACACGTCACATAAAATAAGGGTCGTTTCCTTGGTTTCCGTTTTTACCTTTAGAGGTACTGAATTCTATATTTGGAGTAGGTATGGCCGCGTCTTTGGAGAAATAATGCATCTATTTTACTGATTGTTATACAAATTAATAGGCGCCTACCGTTTATTTACTCCTGTGCCTCTGTTCTGTTACCTGTATAAAGTAAACCCTGTCAGAATATAAGACTGCCAATGGTCCATTATATATTTTTCTTCCTGAAACCTACCTTACCTACATAGGTATAATAAGACGAAATAATGATTGCTTTTACTTACTTCCACTTATTGTATTTCCAGATTATTAAGCACAGGTATTCAAGTCGATAGTGTCATATCAGTCACTCATGCCGAGTGCGACGGGAAATGGCTGTTCAATTTACTCGACGCAACGGCGCGATAAGTCTGTCCATGTTAACTTTCAATTTGAGCTCGGAATACGAGCAATTTTGCATAAATTAATCAACAAAATTCAAAAATTAATTACAGATCACAGTATTTCCCAAAATGCAATGATAGCTTTTATAAGCCACGAAAGTTAGGAGTAATAAATTCAAAAAATTTAAAGAAGCATTGGTATGAACCGTACAAAGTATGTTTAAAATCATTACGCTCCATATGTCGCCGCAGCGGATTACTTTTTTTACTTCTAACATTCATAACATTATGGCTATTTGCCCTAGACCGCGAATTTCAATGCGTTTCTTATAGAAAAATTATATGTAGGAGAGCTGATTTAATTACTACAACAGTTATGATAAGTATTTTCCGATAGTGATACTCGACGAACAGATTTAATTCTTTCTCACTATAAGAATTCCATACCTACTAATAAATTACCTACCGATCTAGTCAATTTACAGATAATATGTAATAACCAGTGCTCCACGAGGAAACGTTGCCCAACTATTCCTCTTTCGTGTTACAGGGTCGTCAACGCGCAAGTGACACCCCTGCGGCCTTACCACAATGTGATAACGAGATCATCTTTAGGTTGTGTGAAAGGGACGCTATTGAGTGTGTAGAGCGTATCCCACCCTCTCAATTGCAAAACGATCGCAATAACACGTTGTGGTGTGGCCTCTGGTGTTGCATGCATTTATAGGCTACGGCCCACGGTACGGTGGGCCGTATTCTTGTTTGCCACCTCAGTAGTATAGTAGTTGCATGCTTGAGAGATTTTCTAACCGGCGTGTAAATTCTGCCCATTAGCAAAAGACCAGCATCCTAGATTATGATGCTCTCAATTTTAGAGAAGCTCCATGGCCATTATTGGGACAATAAAATATGATGACTGCAACATTATTCGCGTGTTACTTAGTCTAATCACGTGAAAGTGACTGATCGGACTGCATTTAGCTATAAAGCATAATGATTTGTGCGAGTAAAGATTGAGTGAGGCTAGAATATTAATTGTCCTTGTGAAAGTCTATGGGGGAGGCCTTTGTTCACCAATGGACCTCCGGCGGCTGATAAATGATGACGATGGTCATGAGGTAAATATTTTCCTTATTCCTGTTTCACTACATCACTATCGGAGTTGCTGACGATTCGGACACAATATATTGGGACACATTGTCCGAATTGACACATTTTAATTTTAATATATTTTTAGTGATAATTCGGATACCATTAAATTATTGAAGCTATTTAGTACAGTCAGACAAAAAAGCGTTACCAAATCTATTTTAGAGTGGTTTAGACTTTTATATATGCATGATGAACATGCTGGTTCCCCATCTCCTAAAATAAATATGTAGGTAAATATTTCTAAACACTAAAAACTGGAACGATAAAAAGTCTCTCTGATGAAAAATTTAATAGATATCTCATACAACCAGATCTACCATTTCAGTAATTACCTAAAACCGTAATCCTAACTAATATTATAAATGCGAAAGTGACCAAACATAATCAAAAATTTATTTGACAACTTCTTGGTTTTTCTAGAAACTACACGAACATTCGCGGAAAACAGCTTATTATTACAACTTTATACTTAGACAAATACAAAAATCTTACACAAAAACTAATTACTAAAGAGATAGAAAGAGTGTCTTTTCTATGCATCTATTAGCGCTTCAAATACTTATTACCCAACTGCCAAGGTGCGTATCTATGTATGTGGGTTTAGAATATTATTTATTAAAAACGGCATCTTTCGTTAAAAATAAAACTGTATTTTACGGATGGAGGACGGATTTCTACAATTAAGGTATCGTTGGAAGTTTTTTATCTGACTGTACAAAACAGCTTTTTTTTATTGGTGTCCGAATCATCAGTGAAAGAAATATTAAAATTAAAATGTGTCAATTCGGACACTGTGTCCCAAAATATTGTGTCCGAATCGTCAGCAACCCCACTATCGAAGATAGCGAAGCAAAGCACATATTTCTTTTGTGAAGGCATAAAATTAATTTTATAAGATAATCGGAATAGGTATATTGGGAAAATACATACATACACATACATAGGTATTGAGTTTTCCGATTCGATAGAAAACCACACAATAGTGATTATTTAGTCGAGAGAAATATCTCACGTATTGATATCTGAACAATAGCTGCACTCAAAGAAATAATTACTCTGAAATTCGTAGTAAATAAAAATAACACTCGTTCATAAATAAACATAGTGATGTAAATAATCAACATCAATTACTACTACGCTAAGTGGAACGATAAGCCCTAAATTCGTCTGAAGGTCGACGGTCCAGTGGCCTCGAGGCATACTGTATATCTGTTGTATACGGTTGACAATAACCCAAATTAAAAATACGGTCAACTACAATTACGAAAAATTGTGTTATGTTTTGCAAGGGGGACACTTCCAGTAGTAGTCATGATTAAGGAGACCACAATGTTAAAAGCTCTTTAATATATTCCATGTCGAAGGCTCTTTCCGACCTGCCTATCCTTGGTAGCCTTATTTACTCCATTGAACAATATATTAGGTACATGGGAAGGCTCGTTATGTATGCGAACGACCTACTATAATCTGATCTCATTGAACAGCCGTTTATACAAAGTGGGACGCCTACTAGTGGAACGTCAAATAACTTTATACTCTTTATTCATGAAGAAATAGGGGGCAAAATAGGCCATTGAAAAGAACTCGATCGAAGTGCAGTGAATCATGAACTTCTTTAGAATGTAATACAAAGGTATAATATTTTCATTCAATTTCTTCAAACATTTGAACGGTTCAAATTATATTTTGTAACTAAGAAACGTAGAAAAACTCGCCTTGATTATGTGGCCAGCAACTCATGCGAGATGCTGCCATTCTTTACACATCGAGAGCCCTCCGTGCCTCAGAGAGTACGTAAAGCCAGTCCCGGTTGTCATACGAACACCTATGACAAGCGTTTGGGGTAAGTCAGAAGCCCAAAACGCTTGACAAGCAGTCTAACCTTAATATATCAGTATTACTAGAAATTGGGTTACGGAGGTCTGTTGGCAGTCGCTTCGTGAAAAATACTGATATTCAGCTGCATCTGGTTAGACTGGAAGCCGACCCCAACATAGTTGGGAAAAGGCTTGGAAGATAACGAGTAAACAATATTTCTTCGAGTCAGTTAATCCTTGTCCTGTCATATAAAACGATTACGGAATAATCCCTAATATAAAAACGGATTTGATAATTACATAAAAAAACAGATTAAACAACTGCTTGCCTCTGTACGATTGTAGAGTGTCCGCATTTGGGATTTTATGCTACATCATTCAGTGGTCTACGTTGATAGGACTACAGGACTTGCACAATTTCTGTACCATTCCCTCAGTTGTGAAACAAAAATTCAACGCCACGTTTCTTTATCCACAATGTCCGTCCTCCGCTCGCGCAGGACGAGTTTACAATACAGCCTTGTCATACATAGGTATGTTAGGCGTTGTTCACGTTTCGTGGTTAGACAGACAATGGTGACGCTAGAATTGTTTAACTTTACGCCCTTGAGATTAATATTACGATATACGACGCGGACTCGCGATGATGTCGAGTGCGTTAGCCCGCCTCGTAGACGCCGCCGCGACGCGTCGTCACGGTCACCTCACCAGCTACAGTTCAGCGACATTTGATAGGTCAGAGCGAGTCAGCGAACGTCGGGTCTGGGCAACTTAACCATTGCACGCCTCTCTGACCTTTCTTTTATGCTGACATCAACTGAAGCGAATTTCATTCATTTCCAACAATTTTCGGTAACATATTTTATCAATAGATGAGTGGCACGAATCAATGCGAATCTACTGATTTATTCGTTTTATTCCGTTTATTGTGATGTTAACAGTCAAATGATAACCTATATAATTATTATAGAAAAATATAAATTTCCACAGCTGGTGAGAGACACCAGATAAGTGACTATAGCTATGTAAGATAATAAGTTAAGTAAGAAGGTACCTATGTAAGTAGTTTAAAAAACACAATCACAATAATAATAAATTTGACATAATTATATTATGTTGTCTAAATACCTAATTGTTTTATCAACTAAGTATACTTGGTGAAATGTAATTATTTACGAGTATATAACTCCAAAAAGGATAGCACACATGCTTGGCGATAAAGTTCGACATGTTTAGTATAACGGTATCTCCCGTGCCCCAATAATAAAACAATAAATGAAGCACCCCGTGCTGCATCAATAGTCAAAAGGCACTATTGACGCGAAATCATCATCAATACAGCATAATCAACCCATATACTGTCTCACTGCTGGGCACGGTTCTCCTGTCAGAATGAGAGGGCTAAGAGTAAACCACCATGCTAGCTTAAGACGGGTTGGCAGACTTCATACGCCGTCAAGAAAATGTGTCAGGCATGCAGGTTTCCTCACGATGATTTTCCTTCAACGTTAAAGCGAGTGATCATTGATTTGAATTAATACGCACCGCACTATAATAATACCTATGAAGATTTATAAAAAAATAATTTTCTTTTTTATAGTGGATTATGTTCAACAGCAATTATCTGTAGGGTATACAAATATTTTGCTCTTCGCGGGAACCGAACTCGCGAGCCGTGGTACAGCAGCCGAATATTCAATCTTTACTTACGTCAGTGGAGCCGTCAAAGTGAGTTCCGCTTAAGAGCGTCAGATTGGTCAGATTGTTGGTGGAAATTGGACAACCATCCTTCGGGGAAATAATATGAGAACGCTGATGTGAATGCATATTGTTGTGGATCGATTAGCACAGGCCAAAGCTGTCGGTGGCTTTGTGATAGCAAATTGCCATCGTCTAACAAATCAAGCTCTACAAAATGTTTGCAGACCTATGTAAGCTAACGGGTAGGCGATGTGTTGCGGCTACGGGAAATACAAATTCTAAATACTTAGAAATAATGTTGTGAATGTAAAACTCAAACTGTTTGTAATAGATTTTAATGGTTTTTTCTTCTTACAACAAATGAGTGTAATTTTTTAATTTTATACAAATTATGCTTACGTTGAACACATATGTCGATAAATAGGATTGGTGTCCACCTGTCACGTAAAGGAAATATTTATAGGAAGATACCTAAGTACTTATTTACTATTATAAGTAATATACAATAATGTATCTCGGCAGACGGTGAGTTAATACATGATCGGTACAAGCTTTAGTTTTTAGTTATCTGGCCAAAAAAAACTAAATGACTAGATACAAGAAGTTTGATAGGTACTAGTTACTAACGTACCACCGTACTTTTTTCTAGCTTTTTCTAGATAGGGCTAGAAAAAACGGGAGGAAAACGTATACTTAGGTTAATAGCGAGAATCAGTGATAGGTTAGATGATCATTGGACTGCCAAGTCAAAGGCGAGACCTTTGACTTGGCAGTCGGAAGAGGTTCAAATTCGAAGAACGCATCTTTGACTTTTCAGATACATGTGCGTATTAATAATTAAGTACCTATCACTCGCTTACACGGTGAAGGAAAACATTGTGAGGAAACCTGCTTGCCTTAGTGATTTTTCTCGACGGTGTATGAAGTCTACCAACCCGCAGACAGCCAACGTGGTGGACTATAGCCTGATTCCTCTCAGTCTGAAAAACGCATGCCCAGCAGTGGGACAGTATATGGGTTGATGATAATTACTTAGCGACAACATTGCAAACATACGACGTTATTGATGTGTTTAAAGTACTTTTATATTGCTTGCTTTGTCGGACTTTTTTCCCTAACCTGATGAGGTACCCTACCTGTAATAAAATGAAAGTCTCTCGTGTTTCAATCAATTTAGGAAAAAGGAAATATAAAACTGAAACCGTTTAACCCATGCAGCGCGAGTCGCGGGCCGATACTCGATTTAACTCAAATAGTAACAAGATATCTCTTGGTTGTTAAATTTATTAACAGTTCTGCGGTTCTTTGGCTTGAATAATATCTCTACAGCTTTTATCTAGAATTCTAGACAATCACACTTTATCCAGGAATAATAATCTGTCAATAATAACGAACTATATACATATATTGTGCCGAGCATTAAAAAAATACCTAAAAATGTCCATTATTGAATTTGTAACACCAGTTAAATAACATTCGAACCCGCTATTTGACTATTATAATAGCAGAACGTTCAAATGTTTTTTTTTTCAACTTTTTCATTTTCGATTTCATCGCTTTTTAATATTTGAGTGCACAAACTTAATAAACTTTATAAATTTCAGTTTGAATACGCAATAATTTAAGATAGGTATAAAAACAAACATGAATGGCTATCCTGCTACTTTACACAATTATTAAAAAAATAAAATGTCATTTCTAAACCACAATAATGTTCTGATGACGTTCAGTCATAGTAACCACAAAGGTAACCTTTCTGTTTTCTAACTTATTGAAGTTTTAAATAATTAGTTTGGAGAGTAGTGCGATAAACTACCGTAAAGTAATTATAAACAGATTATTGAACTGTTTATACTTCTGTATTTGTTGTCCAGTATTTGGCGCATTCTCGGTTCAGATTCTCGGCACTGAGATATTTAAAACAATTACGTCAAATTTCATAATAACAGTATTTTAAATTATACGAATTTCACAACATCCTCTTAATATGAATAATGTATTTGATTACATTATTGGATTACATCATGTCAACTATCTTACACCACTTACATTACACCTGACGGACTATGACAATTGAAAATTGCCTTTTGTTTTTTTGCCGTAAGTATTTGTGTTGTGAATGGTGGGTACTTAATGTGAGTCGCACGATAGAGTAGCACACCATACCTGATCCTACCCCATCCTATCTCGTGCGATTTTCAGTAAATATTGTATAGGCAGAAGTCCTGTTTTGAATATGCTCTTTTTGAAAACTCCGCAGGGTACAAAATCTGCCTTCTTATGACGGTTTACAATTATGCTCCTATTTAAATTGGCACACAGCTTTGACAAAAGTTATTCAAACGCCATAATTTAAAATAGTACACATTCTATAAAAGTTTATGTGGACCATATTTGATGTGTAAAATTTTTATTTCTGATTTATTATAAGTATTACATTTTGTCTTGATTTTATTACTTCATGAAAGTTTGATAACTTCTTGAAGTGTATGTTTTGAGTGATGAGTTCATTCTCTTATATCGATTTACTGGTGGTCTGGCGTTTGATGTAAAGTGAAAACGTTACAATTTTTAAGAGTACGACAATTTCTAAGCATTACTTTTGATGTATTTTTTCATTACTTAATTTCCAAAAGTAATTTGTTTAATAACGATGGAAGTAATAATGCCTACATACTTCAAAAGACGACAAGTTAGATTACCTACCTTAGAATAATTATGAAACACCTTTGGTGTTTATTTTGATTTTATTGTTTATTTTTTAATAAGACTTTTTGACAAAATTTAAATATACCTTATGGGTATAACTTTTTAATATATAATCAATAGATGTAAAGTGAATACTTTTCAGCGTCGTTTGCTCGACCGCCGTGAACGTTTAAAAAAGCCGAAGCCATTGAGTGCTCTCACTTTGGATGAGAACAATAGATTCCCGGTTGTTTAGAAACATGACGCCACTAGCGTCACTTGTTATAACGACCTGACACTATCCAAATTGTTGTTATTCAGTTTAGCGCTCCATTGTTAGGTACATTAAAAGTATTTATTTCGCTACAGCTACATTGTAATTAAAATGATAATGTTGTGTCATCCTAATCACAACTGGTCTTTGCAATTTCGCATGGCAGTGTTCTAAATACAGTCGCTGTTTAGGAAAAAATATACTAATGCTAAATTAATTTTATGTCAGGAACATATTTTCTATCTATTATTCATGTGTGTAAACATCCGTGATATTTACACACATGAATAATAGATAGAAAATAAGTATTTATTTGCAGCCATTGAGCGTTAGAAACGTTGTTACTAGTAAGGTTTCACATGTTTATCGGTCATGATGTCAGGACGTGAACGTGTCTGTGAAAGGAGTTTTATCGTCGCTCAGCCTCGAACCTAAGATGTGCAACTTGAGACGTCAGCGAAGCAAGGTCGACCGGATGAGTTCGTCCTTGGCAAGGACAGGGTGACTTACCGAGGGGCTGGTGGAGAGCCGCGTGCGCGTCGCAGTCCGCACAGATGGTGGAGCGCAGCATCCTTTCCCGCTGGAGCCGCCGCAGCAGCTGTAGATGCTGCGGTGTAAACACGGTGCCAGAGTGTTCGCCAACCAGCAGCACGTCACCAGCCTCCCACCAGGCCTGCTCTCGCAGCGTGCCATCTCGGTTGAACAGGCCCATGTCCTTGTACCCTTCAGGTGGGCTGAGCGCCCCTGGCTCTGGCTCCTGGTAGCGTTCGCATGCGCCGCATCCAGAGCAGTCATCACCTTCGCCTTCATCAGAGTATCCGCATTCATCGCGTACCACGATAATATAATCAGCTTCAAAAAATTCGTTGGCACTCTCATCGAACACCACCCGGTGCTTTTTCGTCTTGTTACCCTTTTTAAGTGATGACTTTAAGTTATCGTGATCCTTATTATGGCGCGTATCGCGCGCGGCGCGGTCGCCGCGCATCGTCGCGAGTTATCGCGACGCGAGCGGTCGCCCAAGTGTTGGAAAGTAAGGACGGCAGGCGTTAGGCGGTGGTACACACCGACTGCAGCGCCGCGCCCGCCCTATCGATCGTCGCCGCCCGCCTCGTTGGGGCCCGCCAGCGTTACGCCGACCATCGAAACACAGCACGGAGACGATTTCCCACTCGCCATGCCATAAACGTTTAGCACCGCGTACGCTCTTTAATTGGACACATAAATTATAATTAATATTATTTTGATTTGACTAATATATGCCTGAGTATTCTTTGAGTACGTGAGTATTATTATAGTTTAAAATTATTATCTTCTTTGTTTTATTACTCTGAAGCACACCGTCCTATTAAACGAGTACATGGTTATTAAACCCGAAAAAATAATAAATATATTTTATAAACGCGGTAAAAAACGATGCATTTGTAGGCATAGAGCGTGTTTACAGACGCTTGTCAACATTGAAAGAGAGAGTGAACGTAGGGCGGAGAAATTCTCGTGCCGTCATTTATCTTGCTCAGCATAACTATTTCTTTAAGCACTATATTTTTATATATTTATGTTTGCTCATGTAATATTCTGTTATTATTGACGTGGTCTTTGTAGTTTGCGCTACAAATGTGTGTAGGTATATTAACGCCAAGTTTATCGAAAACGTCTTTTTTATTTATTTGCCAATGATAAATAATATTTATGTTATGCTTTTGCTATATTAAAATGCACCATATAAAATAATATAATAATATTATAATGCCAAATACGCCATGATGTAAAGTGGCGGATCACAGCGCCATACCATACCAACGTTAACTATGTTTTTACAAGTAGAAGGCAGCTACAAGAAAAGTCAAATTGCTAAATTTATTTTATACGTACCTACCAAATGATCGAATGGCACGAGTGTCCAAACAAAAGACAGATATATAACATAAAATACCCAGACACTTAGAGTACACACTCTTCGAATGTAGTAGCTACTATCGTAAGTACTTTTAAAAATAAATCTTCAACCTGAAGATAACTGAAGACTTCAGGTATTAAGTAAGATAATAATACATTAATTCTCTTGTATGCTGTTTAAATGCAAACTCATTGTTTAAATTTTCACTTCGATTGCAATAGCTAGAGCTAATTTCCAGTAGTGGATTTCTAGTTTCATTATAAAAATTTAATACTTCTTAAAATTAATTTCAATTTTATAAACTTATGAAAACGAGAGTGCAAGGGATTAATATTCCTGTTTTTAAATTTAAACCATTTTTTTACAGACGTCAGCAGGTCAAGCTTTCCAAAACTGTCAAATTTTCCCAATTGAATATGAACCTTATGATTTTGTGTTAAATAAATTTGACAGAATGTGGTAGCTTGATCTGCTGGCCTCTGTACCTATAATTTACAAAAAAATAAATTTTAATTCCTATAAAAATATTATCAAACGAAGCTAAAAATACGTACTTAAACTCCTTTAATATATTTATATCGACTTCAACAAAAATATTGATATCGATAGATTTAATCCCCGCAATCGCTTTTCATTGGTTGTTATAAGTACGGTGGAGCCACACCGACAGCGGACCGGGCCGACTATTTAATATAGAACCACTAGGCGTTGCCCACGGTTTCATTAGCTCGTTATAAGTGCGGTGGAGCCACACCGACAGCGGGCCGGGACAACTAGTAAATATAGAACTACATACTAGCTTTTGGCCACAGTTTCATTCGCAAATGAAAGAATTAGTCTATTATCGACGGCAAAAGTTTTGGGGGTTCATATTGCTCGCGACCGTGGGATTTAGCCCTAGATGTCCCACACGTAGCCCCTGGGTGGTGCCAAAGGAGCAATCACACGGTGGGAGGCTTCGGCTGCGGCTTGTTACCACCCACTGGCCTAAGTCGTGTCGCCAAGCGGACCCGTCCGTGTTCCGACACGGAGGCACCTGTAGCCACTGAAGGAAGGTGGGTCGGAACAGTTGTGTCATGAACGCTGACCAGTCTGACGTGCTAGTGCACGTCACGTGACGTGCTAGTGCACGTCTCTCCGCGAACAGTCTCCCGGATGCGGATTCTCTAGTGAGAATCCGCATCCGGGAGACTGTTCACGGAGGGTAGCGGGATCCGAGGCACGGTGCACCGCTGGCCGACCGCAGTTAGTAGGGGGCCCAAGTAGCGATCTAGCCACTCGTGAAAGGCTGCCCCGCCAACTAGTGAAAAATCCCAGGATGCGCCATGGCGCCGGACGGCGACCGGATGAGAGGGCCCCATGGACATCCTCGGGGGGGCTCGGGCGTCCCCACGGTCTCCAGACCAGTCCCCTATAGGTGTGGTGCTCTTGTGTATGTCTGGAGGTTTAGCTTAATGCACCTCCTTCCACTACCGTCTTCCTAACCTTTACTCGTGACCTACAAAATATGAGAAAAAAAAACAAGAAAAGCGTTGCACAGCGGCAGCACTCCCTCTCACTTAAAATGCACCTCGCTAATATTAGAGGCCTGCACTCAAATCTCGTTCCAGTCCACCACCATCTCGAGACTGAACGGCCTGCTCTCTTGTTTCTTACGGAGACGCAGATTCAATGTCCGTCTGACATGGCGTACCTTACTTACCCTGGCTACACCCTAGATCACAAATTTAAAGCTAAGGCAGGAGTGTGCATGTACGCCCGAGACGACATCTGCTATCGGCGTCTTCATAACCTCGAAGACCCCCGTTTTTCCGTGCTGTGGATACTGGTGGACACCGGCCTTGAGAAACTTCTCTATGGTCGTGTTTACCGGTCGCACAGTGGAGACCAGGAGACGTCCAGTCTTTTGGAATATATAAGTGAGGCGGCAGAAGCCGCACAGCAGAAATACCCGACGGCTCAAATGGTGCTGCTGGGAGATTTTAATGCTCATCATCAGGAGTGGCTCTTTCCATATGAGCGGACTGATCACGCAGGGAGAGAGACGCGAAAACTGGCTCTAGCATTGAATCTCACCCAGCCGATCCAAGAGCCGACGCGGGTTCCCGATGTTGACGGCCAAACTGCCAATTGCTTGGACCTTCTGCTGACAACTGATCCAGATCGCTATACGGTGTCAGTATCATCACCACTTGGTAGCTCTGACCACTGTCTGGTGAAATCAGTATCTGTCTACTCCCCGTTGGATCACAGCCCCAAAGGCACACGGCGAGTTTGGCGATACAAATCAGCAGATTGGGATGAGATGCGTCATTTCTTTGCGACTTATCCCTGGCGGCAGGTTTGCTTCGCTTCTCAGGATCCCTCAAGTTGCACGGATGCTGTGGCAGATGTGTTGCGTCAAGGAATGGAATACTACATTCCCTTTTCTGAGGTAGCACTGTCAAGCAAGGCTCAGCCCTGGTTCGCGCTGAGTGTAGAATTGCTGAGGCAATTAAACGCGATGCTTACCTGGCTTGGGCTGACGCCCGAGACCGAAAAACTATGGACGTTTCTGAGAAGAAGAAAGCTTACAACAAGGCTGCAAGGTCCTGCAAGAAGGCTTTACGGAGGGCTAGGTTCGACCACATAAGCCGGATAGGGAACAAACTATCCTCATACCCTGCGGGTAATAAGGCATTTTGGTCCCTAGCAAAAGCGGTTGAGTCGAACTTCTGCCGCCCCTCACTTCCTCCACTGCTGAAACCCGATGGGTCACTGGCTCACACTGCTGCAGAGAAGGCGAATTTATTCGCCTCTCTGTTTGCGGAATCATCGCGTCTAGCCATTTGGCGAGACACCACCTAGTCTGCCGGGGTGCGGGATACATATGCCGGAAATAAGCATCCGTCAGACGGAGGTCTTGAAAACGCTGCAAAAACTTGACGTGAGGAAAGCCAGTGGCCCTTATGGGACTCCCACGATAGTATAGCTCAAGACCTGCGCGCCTGAGCTCGCTCCTATACTGACACGCCTCTTTCGCCTCTCATTGACAACTGATCAGGTTCCGAAATCATGGAAGCTTGCCAACGTGCAACCAGTGCCTAAAAAAGGCAGTCGTGCTGACCCTAGCAACTACAGGCCGATTTCAGTCACTTCCATACTCTGCAAGACTATGGAACGTGTACTGAATAACAGGCTCATGGCATACCTAGAAGCGAACGATCTCCTCAGTGACCGACAATACGGGTTTCGCCGAAATCGGTCCACTGCGGATCTTCTGGCGTATGCCACACACATCTGGGGTGAGGCCATTGAGAGACATGGAGAAGCGCTTGCCGTTTCTCTTTGCATATCCAAGGCTTTTGATAGGGTTTGGCATGATGTCCTTATCAGCAAGCTTCCATCGTATGGACTGGCTGGTCTATGTGCCTGGATTTCAGATTTCCTGAATAGTTGTTGATGGCTACTCGTCTAACCAAATGGATATTACAGATAACGATCTGCTGAAGGCCGGTGTATATGGGTATGCAGACGACAGCACAGTTGTAGAGAGCTACGCAGCCAGTGCACGGGCTGGAGTGGCACAAATCCAGTGTCTAAGGGAGGCGATGGTCGAGCGCATGAGTTTGGCTTTGAAGGCAGTCTCCGATTGGGGCGATGCCAACCTGGTCAAATTCAACGCGAGTAAGACCCAGGCGTGTCTGTTCTCCACTAAGAGGAGTCAGTTCAACCTGTCTCCCACTTTCCGAGATGTGTCGGTGCCGATAGCCAGCCATCTTGAGCTTCTTGGCATCTCTATTACACCAAACCTCAACTTTGGCTCTTATATAGAGTCCAAAGCTCAAATAGCCTCAAAAAAGCTTGGCATTCTGGTGAAGGTGAGGCAGTACTTCACACCGGAACAGTTGTTCAACCTGTACCAAGCTCAAGTACGGTCGTGCATGGAGTACTGCTCTCACCTCTGGGACGGTTCTGCCAAATACCAGCTGGAGGCGTTGGAGTCTATTGAGAGGAGAGCCAAGAGGCTTATTGGCGACGATAAGCTGGCCAAAAACAGGCTTCAAAGCCTTGATCATCGCCGTAGGGTGGCAGGCCTGTCGGTCTTCTACCGGATACATTTCGGAGAGTGTGCATCAGAACTGCACAATCTAATTCTGCCATCTCCCTTTTACTATCGCACAACCAGGCAAACTGAAAAGCGTCACCGTTTTATGGCGGAAGTTCCCGAAACCCGCACTAAGCGTTTTGCCTCGACATTCCTTATCCGTACAGCAAGGGAATGGAATCAGCTGCCTGAGTCTGTATTTCCTGACGTGTACAATTTGGGGGTCTTCAAGTCACGAGTGAATAGGTATCTTCTAGGTAAGCGTGCTACATCTTAGACCACATCGTCACTTACCATCAGGTGAGATAGTGGTCAAACGCTAACCTATCTCTTATAAAAAAAAAATATTTTAAATGGTAAATAGATTAGTATGTAGTATCGTATTGGTGAAATAACTTAGCTTATTAATAACTATTATCGAAATAACGCTGGCGTTATAACCGTTATTTTTCTAACGGGCTAGCCGCCTTCATGAACCACGTCTTTGAAGAGTAAGGAATGTACCATGCTGGGGACAACACAACAGATCACATTTGGTCGAAGTGTTGCTGGCCATGCCAGCCCCCACTGCTAAGATTAAGATTTCTAACGTTATAATGAATGAAGTGTTATACAATTCCAATAGCTGACCTAACATTCATCGAACTTCCATACAGAGATCAGCTTATACTGGAAAATTACTTAGGCGCCTATCTCAAATATAGTTACGTATGTGCATGGAAGCGAAGCCCGCGCAGACAGCGAGCAGTAATGCAATTAGCCCTCAAATCAAGACGGGATTAACGAATCTCCGTAGTAGGAACTGCAGTCTGGTAATGAAGTAGAAGGAAATCTAAGCCGAACTAACTACTTCCGATTTTAATTTAATGACATGGAGGGCGAATGTTTTTTAAACCGAGACGCAAACAAAAGAACGTTATATATAGGTAACATGTGTATCTGTGTAGGTATTCATGTAGCAAGGTACCTAGCACAAACCAATGCCTAACCATTTTATTTTTTTAGGGTTCCGTACGTAAGGAAAAAACGGAACCCTTATAGGATCGCCTTGTCGTCCGTCTGTCAAGACCCTTTTTTTCAGGAACGCGTGGAGGTCTCTAGCTGAAATTCATATCGAATAGGTACTCAGGTCTACTATCCCTTAGAGTTGTAAAAAAATCAAACCTCTAAGCCAACGCAATCAAAAGATACTTAAATATAGCCGTTTATACGGTTTTAAATTTTCGCACAATTACACTCGCAAGGGAATCAAAACCTACAGGGTACCTACTTCCCGTGAACTCAGAATCTTATAATTTCGTACGAAGCAACGTCAAGCAACGTATACTGGCTGGAGGCATTTGGTGCCTCGCCACCTAGTCCGGTTAAGTTATTAAAGCTCCCTCGAGCTAAAAACTATGTCCGTCAAAAAACAAAAAAAACCAACGTATCGCACAGATAAAGAAAAATTGCGAAAAGCAGTTTTAGTTACATCATATGATAAAAATTATTTATAATTTCAATTCAGTCTATAACTTTACTAATTGAGCTCAGGTTTGTACGGAACCCTCGGTGCGCGAGTCCGACTTGCACATGGCCGGTTTTTTGAAATTGGACTCGATCTATACTTGCTATGATTCAAGAAAATTTGTTCAGCCGGTCCTCTTTTCGATCGATGAAGATCGATTGATCGATGCGAAATTTGGTATCTTGTTACGTCAATGTACAATGTACAAGGACATGGTAACTTTTAGTCTTGAGGTGATCTGCGACTGTTTTTTAAATTTATGCTTGTTACACTGACTAAGATTTAATTGCTATTTTTCCGCACACTTTATTATCCTTAAGAATCGTCAGCTACCTTTTTTTTATAGTACGGAAAATCCTCATGAATCCTCCGCCACTCGGGGAGGTGGCAGGGTATGTCGGAAAGAGAGGCGGCAGGGTACCTAGATACCAAATGAGTACTTGCACGAACACAAATACCTACAGATACCTAACAACTATAATAGTGACTTATGCCTATAATAAGTCAATTCGAACGGTGGTTAATAATAACCATAGAAGGTATGCATAGACAAAAACCTTTTTTTAGGAAAATTTAGATACCTACCTATCCAACAGAATGTTAAAACAATTAATATTCGACTCACTACACCGTAGTATCGTTTAATACTACGGTGTAGTGACACTGAGAATGAATCTACATAAGTGTATATTTAGAGCAATTTCTTTTTGGTTTGCTGGGCAGGCGACAAGATATCTTTGACTCGTATCAACTAAAAACCACACTTGCCTTTCCTAACAATTTAGTCATAGCCACGGGATTTGTTATATTCACTAGGTATGGTCCGGTACAACTACCGGGAGTATTCCCGTCTTCCCCCGAGTGTCTGCCTCCGAATAGGGGAACATGGGGTTTTAATCTCATTTTTAATTTTTAATGCGTCCCCCTGAATGGGAGTAAATGGGAATTTCCGTGTCATTTTCCCCCGAACTTTTAGTCGGGGGAAAATGGGAAGTAAAGTCTCATTTTCCCCCGAAATATCCCGCAAGTTCCGCCGCGCGGGGAGGCGGCGGGGCGTGTCGGATTCCACCTAGACTGGTTGACCTACCGACTAAAAACCACACGGTGCTTCTCGCACCTGCTGCCTTTGTCTGGTTGGGCGGCTGAGCACAACGATACTTAGGTCTCCTACCTATAAAATATGTATAAATAAAAAGGAAATGAAATGTGATTAGCACAACACTTGAGAAGGATTGAACCGATATGTCATTTTATTTAATACTAGCTTTTACCTGCGACTTCGTACGCCTAGACTTAGTAACACAATTGTTGTCGGATTGTATTCATGGGATAAGAAGTACTCAATTTTAGGGAAATTCCCGCTTTGTTCCGAGAAAAGAAGTATTCAATATGCCAGCGCCAATCACAAACTATTAGTGTCGGTACCAACGTTTCATTCAAATTCCATAAGTAAGTCTCCTACATAAGTTTTCTGGGAATTCCCACATAATTTTGGGGTAAAATGTACCCTATTTGTTATTCCCGGTCACATACTGTGTCTGTATGAAATTTAATTCAAATCGCGTAAGTAGTTCTCCTATATTCGTTTTTCCGGGATTTCCGGGATATTCTCACATTTTTCTGGGGTAAAATATATAGATATTATATGTTATTTCCAGCCACATACTATCTGTGTATGACATTTCATTCAAATCCCGTAAGATATTTGATTTTCGGGATTTCCAGGATATTCCCACATTTTTCTGGGGCAAAATATATCCTATTTGTTATTCCCGGTCACATACTATGTGTGTATAAAATTTCATTCAAATCCCGTAAGCTACTTATTAGTTTTTCGGAATTTCCGGGATAATCCCACATTTTTCTGGGGTACCTAAAATATATCCTATTTGTTATTCCCGGTCACATACCATGTGTGTATGAAATTTCATTCAAATCCCGTAAGTAGTTCTCCTATATCCGCTTTTCGGGATTTCCGGGATATTCCCACATTTTTCTGGGGTAAAATATATCCTATTTGTTATTCCCGGTCACATACTGTGTGTATGAAATTCGATTCAAATCCCGTAAGCTATTAGTTTTTCGGGACTTCCGGGATATTCCCACATTTTTCTGGGGTAAAATATATCCTATTTGTTATTCCCGGTCACATACTATGTGTGTATAAAATTTCATTCAAATCCCGTAAGCTACTTATTAGTTTTTCGGAATTTCCGGGATAATCCCACATTTTTCTGGTGTACCTAAAATATATCCTATTTGTTATTACCGGTCACATACTATGTGTGTATGAAATTTCATTCAAATCCCGTAAGTAGTTCTCCTATATCCGTTTTTCGGGATTTCCGGGATATTCCCACATTTTTCAGGGGTAAAATATATCCTATTTGTTATTCCCGGTCACATACTGTGTGTATGAAATTCGATTCAAATCCCGTAAGCTATTAGTTTTTCGGGACTTCCGGGATATTCCCACATTTTTCTGGGGTAAAATATATCCTATTTGTTATTCCCGGTCACATACTATGTATGTATAAAATTTCATTCAAATCCCGTAAGCTACTTATTAGTTTTTCGGAATTTCCGGGATAATCCCACATTTTTCTGGGGTACCTAAAATATATCCTATTTGTTATTCCCGGTCACATACTATGTGTGAATGAAATTTCATTCAAATCTCGTAAGTAGTTCTCCTATATCCGTTTTTCGGGATTTCCGGGATATTCCCACATTTTTCTGGGGTAAAATATATCCTATTTGTTATTCCCGGTCACATACTGTGTGTATGAAATTCGATTCAAATCCCGTAAGCTATTAGTTTTTCGGGACTTCCGGGATATTCCCACATTTTTCTGGGGTAAAATATATCCTATTTGTTATTCCTGGTCACATACTATGTGTGTATGAAATTTCATTCAAATCCCGTAAGATATTCGTTTTTCGGGATTTCCGGGATATTCCTACATTTTCTGGGGTAAAATATATCCTATTAATTTGTTATTCCCGGTCACATACTATGTGTGTATGAAATTTCTTTCAAATCCCGCAAGTAGTTCTCCTATATCGGTTTTTCGGGATTACCGTGATATTCCCACATTTTTCTGGGATAAAAAGTAGCCTATACTTTATTCCCGATCACATACTATTAGGATGCCAAATATCATGCAAATCGGTTCAGCCGTTTTTGCGTGATTGAGTAACAAATAAATAAACAAACAAACAAACTCATCCAAACTTTCACATTTATAATATTAGTATGATTTTATGTTCGTTATAGTTTAAATAAGATTTTTAGTGAAAGAGAATTTGAAAATTGATCCGGAAAATGTAACTAATATTTGGGACAAATTGATATACTTACCTACTTTTTTCAGTTAGCAGTTAATTGCATATTTTTAGGCGATATTGCTTAAATAAAATACGCATAATAAATTACCTACTCGCAATAAAATTGTTGGCTTTATAGCCTCAACTTTTACAAGCTTTCATTTCTTTCCTCTTGACAACTCCCAAAAACTCCTAAACTTATTGAAGTAGGTAACTGCTTACGTAAACTATAATTATATCTGAAAAGTAAATGCAGACATGAAGGGTCCTATTCAGATCCACACATTCTGTTTTTATTTCCTTTTTGAGATAATAAGTAGCGCGAATAATGTTTTTTTTAATAGTTGCTTACAGACCTTTAATTTTATTTGTTAATCCCATGGAAAATAATAAACCTATATTATTATTAGGTATTTACTTATCCATGCTATTATGTTGTACTTGGTCAATTTAATGAAATCAAATCTTTTCATTTAAGTAGGTACAGCGGTCTCCAGGTAAGCCGTGGGTGGCATGAGTACAAATCAACATCTTATACTTAATTATGGCATTCGGTGTTTGTTACAATAAGTAGTTGCGAGGAGATAATATTTGCTGCAACAAATAACGGCACGCACCCAAGCCGCGTGTCGTAGTCTACCAGCCCAGACCAAATCAGATCCGCCATCTGGTGGCCGGTAATTAAACTAAAGTCACTTTTATTTACTTTGGAGATCTCCATGTTTTCAATTTTGACATGCCATATTTTTTTTATAAATTATGTTGACGGCCAGAGGTAATGGTCATTTTAGCCAATAGAGGTAGGCAACTGAGGAGCTAATTAATAGTTCCCCCTCCGATTTGCCCAGTACGATCCTACAGGCTAATCATCTGAAATATAGTTTAAATAAGTGTCCAGCTAGAAACAGAAAATAATTGTTCGAGGACCTACCAGAATGGCGCTAGCGTAGGCAGAAGGTATGAAGTATAGAAATAATATATCAGAATAGTGTTAGTGTAGGGAGAGGGTGTGGCATCGTAATCCTAATCTGTGAATGTCACCAAAGATTAAAGTATGAAAAAAATTAACTCACTCACCGTAGTTTAATGCCTTATAACCACTGACCTCTATAATAAAGTATTATAGAGGTCTCTATAGTAGTCAGAGAGGTCAATATAGAAATTTGTTAGAGGTCAGTGCTTTTGACTGATACTTTTTTCATACATAGAGACGGTTTTCCTTACCTCTACCATAAATCATAAATCTTACGACAAATCGAGCGTTCATAAAATTTGTGTATGCGCTAGTACAGTGCGACAAGCTTATCAGACCCAGTAGACGTCATTGAAACTAAAGTCACTAAACGTTGCTATTTGTCACTCTTAAGATAGTTGGGTAATGTTTCCCATTGATAGATTAGCTAAACATGATCACGTACTACATTTATCTTAAACATACAAAATGCTACTTTAAGCCATTTTGTATAAAATAAACTCCTTCCAAACATTTATTGTATTTTTGATAGTTCAAATTCTAATCAATTAATGATTGATTCCTAACAGCAATCTTTAATTTATGAAAAAGTTTTAACCTAGTTAACGCTTTGATACTTTATTTTTACTTCACATTTTATTTATATTGTTATAAATGATAAGTGGTTCGAATGTCAGACTGCTAATCATGGGGTCGTGGGTTCGATTCCCACAGGACATAAATATTTATGTAATAAACTTATAATTATGTAGGTATATTTTAATAAAAAAAAGTATATAAGTATTATATTCTTTGTGTAGTACCTATGGTAAAAGCTATGTTTAGTTTGGATCTAGATGGTGCTGTGTTAGTGTCCCTGGATATTGTTATTTTGCATTAAAGTGGATAATCTATCAAAGAAATTTGCATACCGACTAAAACCAGCACCACTACTACCTACCACTTAGTGATGGGATCACGGGAATCACTCGCGCATTATTCGCGATCCCACCACGGAGTCCAGTGTCGGACCCTCCTCGAGGGCCAAATGTAATGGGTGACTAACGACCCTGATTCCGCCGCCCAAGGCCCTCTTTACGGCAGGACAGATGTCCGTGGCCCCGCCGTCCACACTTCCGCCGCAGAGGGTAGGGAGAGCGGCGCATCGTAATACCGACGCTCCTCTCCCCCTGCGGTCCCACCGTGTCCACAGTCCTGCGGCTGTGACCCCGCCGAGGCCGCGGAAGGCAGGGAGACCAGCGCGCCGTGATAATTATTAGCACTCCTCTCCCGCCGCGGCCCCGTAAACCACCAGCCGCAGTGCTGCCCATACAACACCGCGGCCCACCTCAGTTGCGGTGCCTCCCATACGACACCGCAACCTACATTGGCCGCTCCAATGCAATATCTTATGATACATATAATTATCTTATAAAATCAGATTGATAGTAGTCTATCAATCTGATTTTATAAGATAATTATGTGTGAGGCAAGGGGAATTTAGATTATGAATTTTAAATTATGAATCCAGAGAGCCCTTCCGGATGTATGAGGCCAGCGATATTGGCATCTGCCAAAGATGTAGTGCTACCTTAAGTTACGTTGTAATTTCTGCTGTCACCGGGTTAGACTCTTTTTTGCCAGACCATACGCAGGTTTTTGGCGTTGGTATTTGTTATACCACTTCCACTTCCTTCGTCAGAGGGCAATTTATGTTACCCCGGTTACTCACATGCGCGCATTCGTACATTGTACGAATGTTTGCACGCATGTGAAGGGCCGACAGACATTTATTCGCAAACTTAGCGGATATAATATGCAAATGGGTTTGTTTTATTTAATTTGGGAACCCATTTGTGCTTCGTCCTTGTTTCCTCACCCTTCCTGTCTTGATTGCGATTTTGTGAATCATGGACAAAAGATGATTAGCAATGCAGTACGCTACACTGTAGACGTCAGAAACTATAAAAATGGCGAAACGTCCGTTACCTTCGCAATCATGTGCGCAACTGGTCACACGAATGTGTGAGAATCTATGCGAAGGATCTAAGTTCGCGCTGTGATGTCCTTTTAATAATAAAAAATAAAGGCCGAAACAGCTTGGAAAACTGCGAATGCAGCGAAAACTTTATATAACGATTTACAAATGTCGTCCTACACTTGTGGGTCTCCAGTATATTTTATATAAAAATTGTCTATGCTTGTGGGTTTGCGTATTCGTGCGAATGTGAGTAGCCGGCATTAGACTCTGACAATTGTCAAAATGTGACAGTGACACTTGACTTGTGATTGATTGATCACAGACGTGACATTTCAGCGGACAGCTTCACCCTCACCCTATTTTTTCATTGTTGTGTTCATTTCATTGTGTACCCTCATTTGATGCAGGAAGACGTGTCCATGTTTCAACACCGCTGTCTCCGAAATTCCAATTCCAGCAATTGAATAATATTGAAGTAAGTCATTTAGTATTTTAAATATTTATACGATGGTAAACTTGATTGCATCGCAGCACTGCAGTTTATTGTGTGCTATTTTAAAATGTTTTAGGGGTGATATTGAATATGCGTAGGTTGGCGTGAAACAGGATGGCGTGGGCTGATCAGTGGATTTGTCCCTGTGTGCTTTTCTCATCTTTGACCTTACCGATATGCAGATTTTTGGCTATCTTTATTAATAATATCGAGATTTGCGATTTTGAAATAGTTTGAATTGAATAATATTCTTTTAATTTTTAATTAATTTGAAGGTAGTTGTGAAACATTAAGTATGTAATGTGGCAAAACTCTTTGTATATGTTAGCTGCTATGCTAATTTAGTGTTAATATAGTATTGCACAGATTCGTTTTCAGATTGAAAAAATAAATTATTCATAAACTGAACATATAATACATTGTTCATCGAATTACTTGGAATGACTGACTGATTTGCTCCACTTACATCTTCTGTCTCTTGCTAGGCGAATTAACAATGTTAGCGATACATAATAATGGCAAAGCATACTTCTATAATTCAATCAAGAAATTTTGTAACCAATTATATTAAATAGTTTTACATGACACGACATGACGGGTAGGTATCACGGTGGCTTAGTGGTCATAGCGTCTGGTGTACCAAACCAGAAGACGCAGGTTCGAATCCTGCCCGTGGTTGAATTTTTCCTTTTCTAAATAACTTTAAAATCTTAGCATGGAAAATGCCAAAAATATACAAAAAGATAGTTAGAAGGTAAGGTGGCATCGTTCGACATTGAACTAACTGTAAAGTAAGTTGTGTCGGTTGAAAAGCAAAAACTTGCATTTCAATAGGTGTTACTGACGTCACCGTAAAGACGTAAATTCAGTATGTGAAGGAAAAATTCGACATGACGGGTAGGTATCGCGGTGGCTTAGTGGTCATAGCATCTGGTGTACCAAACCAGAAGACGCAGGTTCGAATCCTGCCCGCGGTTGAATTTTTCCTTTTCTAAATAACTTTAAAATCTTAGCATGGAAAATGCCAAAAATATACAAAAAGATAGTTTTAATGACTTGTAAAATGCTCAAATTAATTAGACATCAACGACAACAATGTTTTTGAAAACAAGACCAAAAGGAGATAACTTAATCACCAACAGTTGCTTCAAAAAGTGTATTATGAGCACCAAGAAATATTGGGGTACTGAAATTAGGCCAGGGTGACAATTGTGGCTGTGTGTGAGAGCATGCAGATATCATTGTCAAAGTTATTGATCTTTCGTACCCATTATTAGGGTTTTTCGGGGCAATATTGGAACATTATTTTGGGGATATAGCTAAATATGTAACGGTATGTTACCATTCTGTCTTTATTGAATTGTCTATTTTCGATATCTCGATTCTGTTATCGGAAACATTAGTTACAGTTTGTTTTTTACAGTTTACTACAAATTCTAGGTTGTATTGTAGTATTCAAAAGGAAAATGAATATGAATAAATTGTATTCCCAATTATACACATTACATAATGGAGCCACACCTAAGTTATTCTTATCCTATACCTACACTCAAATTTTGAGTATGATCAGGAAGTTGATCACATTTCTTACGGGGGCATTGGACATATAATATTTGCTAATCTAAATTTATTTATATGTTGTGCAGAGTAGAAGCAACTAGTACTGAGACAGTACAGTTATAGTATGCTTTTAAATGGGTCATATTTTTAACCAACTACCGCAGTCAAAGAAAAGCTATGTAAATCACCATCTATAAATGTATCCTCATACAAATATGGAGAGACATAACTATAAAAAGCCTGTATTAGACTGTCCAAAGTCGATGAGGAGATTAAGAAGAGGAATTAAATGGTTATTTTTATCAGTATCACATTAGATTTTTAAGACTTGGTCTAGTGGCTTGGGTGTCGGATGGACTACAGATTGTGAGGTTGTGGGTTCGATTCCCATAAGACACAAATATTTATGTGATGAACATTAGTATTGTATGGTACCTATAGTACAAGCTCTGCGTAGTTTGGGACTAGATCATGATGCCAAAAATGTCCCACAAATTTATTTTATATATTTATTTTTATTTAATTTGTAGCCATCAAATTGAATTCTTGGTACAATATAGTGGGCTGATTTTTAGAACTATTTAAAAACGTCAATGTTGAATATTTATTATTCATCTTCCAAACCTTTTCCCAACTATTTTGGGGTTGTCTTAACATTAGTATTTTACATAAAGTTACGGCCTCTGCAACTCAATTTCTGGGCGATATCTTGAGAATAATAAAAAATAAAATAAAATTTTTGGGACATTCTACACAACACCATCTAGTCCCAAACTAAGCAGAACTTGTACTATGAGTACTAGACAATGGATATAATACTTATATACATTTTTTGTAAATACATAAGGAAATGATAGACTAATGATAGTCATAGATGTTCACAGCCAGGACCGCTGCTGTATTATGAACAGTCATCAATACACAAACTGACCGCACTTAACCGTGCAGATTGGTTGATCAATATAGTTATAACTTAGCTTTACTATTGTTAACAGATAATGGGTACTTGCTGTGGCACGAATGGGGCCCCGTCCGAAGCCTATGGGCCATCACCGGGGCATGCTGCATCCGATACCCGCAATTCCCGTATTTCGGCCTCTAATGTTACGGTGGATGCGGGCGCAACGGATCAGCTGGTGCTTGAACTTCTGGCGTTAATAGCATCATTTATTGACAAGTAAGTTTTCTAAAATTACATTATCATCCTAGGTTTTTCTCAATTAAGATGGAGGGGTTCTATACTGTCTAACTCGATGCAGCTGAATCTCGGTATTTTACACGAAGCGGCTGCCAT
The DNA here is from genome assembly GCA_964056405.1 of Acronicta alni. NCBI lineage: Eukaryota > Metazoa > Arthropoda > Insecta > Lepidoptera > Noctuidae > Acronicta > Acronicta alni. Next base: position 11,899,842 of record OZ043913.1, read on the forward strand.
CAGAGTTCAGCATTTTTAGGGTTCAACTGGCGGACTTACGATCGTCATATGTGCTCGTATGACAACGATTTATCACAAGTATATAGATAATGTACCTACCAATAAATAGTTATTCTTTTGGATCTTGATTTATATTGCTAATTGTTACGAAAGTCTTGTTTTCCTTTCCTTCGATATAACAAGACATTTCCTGTGTGTGGGATGAGTTACGGATTTAAACGACTTGCTGAACAAAGAATAATCCAGACATAATAAAATATTAGAAGCTTTGAAAGGTCAAAAGGAAATAGGTATTCTTTAAATGTAGTTATTATGATAAAAATTACATGACAAATGACGGGTTCAAGGATATGGGCCACAATTCTGAACTGAGATTTTTGCTTTGAGAAGCAAAACCTTGCTTTTCAAATGTACGTTTTTATGACGTAGCGTCAGTCGTCATAAAGACACGAAATTCAAAATCTGAAGGTAAATTTCGACCTGGCGGGTAGGACTCGAAGTGGTCATAGCGTCTAACCAGAAGACGCAGGTTCGAATACCGCTCGCAATCCATTTTTTCCTTCTCTAAAATAACTTTAAACATTTTACTTACTCAACTTAATGAAGACTCGGACTCAACTAGGTCCCAAAATACTACTTACTGAAAAATAATTGTATCTCTAGGTGGAATCCGGGACCGCGGTCCCGGTCCCAAAAGCCCCACAAGTCTCACGACGCCGACAGGTAGAATCTATAGGTACCTACTGGATCTAAATTTAAAAAGAATCAAAATTTTTTACCTCATCTGTCGCAGACTCGCGAAGTTTTAAACAAACAAACTACCTATACGAAATATTTGATGTAACCTTTGCTGTAAAAGCTGTCATCTACCCTTATCCCAAATTACTTGGGGTCGGCGCAGTCTGTCTTTTTCTTCAACATCTCTTTCAGCCGTCATCTCATCATTCACTTCCTTTGTAGCCATAATATGGGTACCTGATATTATCATCTCTCACACAGTCAACCCATCTTTTCTTTGGTCTCTCTCTTCGTGTAAAAGCTGTGACTATTAGTAGTTATAGTATGCTATTATTAAAGTAGACAAATTTTCGACAAATAGTAAATTATTCAAAAGTAGTAAATAATTAATGCTATTATTGAGGCGGGAGGGACCTCAACAGTTACACCGAATTTGTTTGTTTAGTGCGAATTAAATATTTAAACTTGAGCAGACTGTTGGATAAATGTCTATGTCCTCCGAGGATCTGGAACTGGTGTGTTATTCGTGTGTCATCCTGGCAATAGGTAAACGATAACGATAAACGATATTTATTTCTGTTAATAGATCTTTTAAAGACACTTTTACAAGTCAATATTTTATAAAAAAATTTTAAGCTAGATTGCTCCGGCATTTCCTAACTGACGACCTCTGAGAAGAAACGCCGAAACAAACTCAGAGAATCATAGTCTCTTTTAAAGTCCAGACATAAAATAGTAACAAGTATGTGTCTTACAATGTAGGGCAAAGTCTAAAATGGCCTTTTGAAGAAAGAGCCATAGCAGCTTGGAGTAGACAAGTCCCAACCGACGGCACGCATGCATCAGTCATTGTTTAGCTCAACCATAGTGCATGCGCACCGATAACGTGGAACCGTAAATAGCGGACGAGGATAGCGTGACTCGTAAAAGTGTCTTTAAAAGATTTATATACAGAAATAAATATCATTTATCATTTTCAGGTTTGGATGTAGGTACTTAATTTGTTAATTTTGGTCATAAACTACACTTGCCTGAAAAGCGAAGCACTGCACTTTTAAATTTTCTTAACTATAGAAGATTAAAAGAAAGATTTATAATAAAAAAAACTTTTATAGCATATTTTATCAGCTTTCTTTGAAACTATAGTAAACTATACATTATTAACTATTCCAACTTAAAAAAGATAAAACAATAAAAATAGGCATTTTAGCTTAGTGTCAAAAAACTAAATAATCATTAATTTTTATGTATGTTTTACATGTTATTTAATTTTTAATAACTGGTATTGCCTCCTCGAGCTCTGTTTACAGCTTCGAGCCGGTTTGGTATACTGAACACGAAGATTCGAAGCTGATGTTGGGGTATATTCTCCCTTTTTTCTATCAGGGCCTGTTTTAGTGCTCTGAGGGTAGTAGGAGGTGGTCTGCAGCTTCTGAACTAGCCACTCATCTCAGGCGTGCTCAATCAGTTTAAGACTAGCAGACTTCTTGATGACCAAGCCATCATGCTGATACCAACCTCCTGGATATACCTTTTCACGACCTCAGCCGTGTGTGGCCGGGGATTATCATGCATCAGCATCCATCCATTACACATATTTGCTAAATCCGGCCTGCATACTCATTGAGGATATCTTGGGCATATATTTCCCCAGTTAGAGTGTCGTTTTCTATGGCCACTAGCTTTGTGCGACCTTCTGAAGATATGCCAGCCCATACATGTACACGGCCTCCACCGTACTGGACTCCTGAGAAGCAGGCTTGAAGGTATCGCTCACCAGGTCGCCTGTAGATACTTCGCCTTCCATCAGAAGTGTAAAGTGAGAATCGAGACTAATCTGTGAACAAAATTCTTGACCATTCTTCGCAGTCTCACTACTCGATGCTCTCTCTCCAGTTTGGGGCCACTCGCTGGTCTTCGGGGTTTCAGGTTTGCTTCAGTAAGTCTTCTTCTCACTGTACTGTCACTAATGTCGTCCGTTCGGGTCTGGCGGTCTACTCCCTAAGCACGAAGTCCGTAGTTTCGACCTTCGTTACGGGCGTATCACCTACGGACGGATGATTCGTTCGGGACCCGAACTAAGATTAATGAATGACAACACAATTTGACAGTAGTCCCTACTCTCGATGTTTTTTTACCCGTTCGAAAAATTGAATTTGACACTTGTTTTATCGGATTCCGAAGTTTCGGAGGACTTTCGGACGGCTCGTAACTTAGTTGACAGAGATAGAGAGTAGACCCTCTGTAGTGGAAATAATATAATGGTGTTCTTGGGTACTAGGGCACCTGGGTCTGCCATTACAAGGTCTCCTCAGATGCTCAATACTCAATACATTTATTGCACTCCACAAGTTAAATAGATGATAACATTCCAGTCTCTTCGTACCTTCGCTTTACCTTCTGGACCGTTCGTAACGCTACACCCACCATTCTTGCACTACAACGCATACTGATGCTTAGTTGTAGATAATGTATGATCCTAGCACATTCTAGGTAGGATAGACTATGAATGACAAAATTAAACTCTTTTTTAAGTCTTTTTTATTTCCAAAGTTTGTCTTATGTACTTAAAAAGGTTATTGCAATTTTAAAAGTGTGATATGGTATTTTACATGCCAGTGTATATGTGTACCAAATATACAAATCTGTTAGCCGTTCTACCGCAATCGAAATCACGGGATTGAGACAAAAAGTACCTAATTTAGTTGTCTAATTCACTTGTTGGGTAAATAAACGGAGATTATAACCAAAGATATAATTATCACAAATAAACAATGAATTCGCAAACAACCTAAATAGTTAATTGAGCTGTCACGAACTGTCAGGATTTGGAGTAAACATAGCGGTTATTTAAGTAGTGAATTTGGCCGGGTTAAATTAGAACCAAAACAGCTCATCTTGCGACATGCTAAAAAAGTAAAATAAAGAGTGATACATTTATATCCTTCTTCATGTCATAATCTAGAAACGAGACTAATGGTGGTTACCAGTTTATTACCTTATAATTCTAAGGTTCCAGGTCCAGTGCTAGCCTTGCAATGACGTATTTGCCCCTCCCCGCCCATGCCCGCGTCCCGCGCACTTCTCTCATTATTTCGATCGTATAAGGCCCTAACCAGTACTTGTACTAAAACAATATCCTACGTTCTCTTATAAAGCTATGTACGAATTATTCTGATCTATGTCTAAATCTATGACGATAGTTTTTGCAAATACCCACATTATACCGAAAGCAATGGTTCCAATTTTTTTTAACCAAGCCTTAAAAATGAAAATACATGTACCTAAATGATTTGCTATCCAAAAATTGACCACTTTAATAATATCAAAGTAAAAAAATCGTACTGCTACTGGCCTAATACGTCATGAAACACAAGTTTAGACGAAGCTTTTTAGGTATATTCTCTGGATCTAGATTACTTACATTGGTAGAAGGAACGTGCTTTGCTTTATGATTTATTGCGTTCATCAGGCATGCACGTGTTACGTTGGTTTCATTGCTATTCCGGAAAATTTTCGAGCCACCCTCGCATGAATGCAATTTGAATATGAATGAACCTATGATATCTGACTTGTAACACTGCAATTTTAAAATATTGCAGGTATTCGCGAAATTAGAAAGCTTTTTCCGGTTTTTATCCTAGAAACAGCGAAATCATATTTTTATAATATTTTTTTTTTAGAAATAATAAATTTTTATGTATTTTTCAAAATTACAGACATATTTTCTGACAACATAAATCGTTGCATAGTGTACATGCAATAAAGTGCAAGTAATCTGTATATCCATTAGTACCCTGCCTCTTAAACTAGTGTAACCTGTATCTTAAGAGACTGTTCGGCTACGATATTATATTTATTTGATTTTGACAACATGTGGGCTGTGTCGAGTGTTGATCATGACCATATAAAATTACATAACGGTACACATAGAAGAATAATTTTCTGTTTAAACTGTATATGAGTATTTTTGTTTGCGAATTATTAATTGCAGGCGTATGTATGTGGGGGTGTGTGTGTATGTATGTATGAATCTGTGTTAATTGGAAACATAGGCGATGTATGTGAACAAAGATTCCGTTTGAGACTAGGAGTTTGGAGGAGCCAGTCAATTGAGATTTAAGTTAATTTTTATTTAGAACAATTTACTCAAGTTCAAGTTAGGCTCAAAATGTAAGCCATCACAAAAACTTCGATAGTGCTGATAGATAGGCTTTTCTTAATTGTGGATGTAATTTATCTCGAATTTAATGCATTTTAAAAGCCCTGTGGTTATCAAAGGTTTTTTTTTGTTTTCTAGTTTTTATTTGTGTAGTGTGGTTCTTTATCGCTGTCCTTAGCACAGTTATAAAGGTGTTAGTTAATAAATTATGGTTATCGATCTTTTATAGAAACGAAATGTCTTTGTATTATAATTCGTTTAATCGCATTGTCTACGTAAGTAAAGAAATGATATGACTTTCGTCCGGGGTCAGTGTTGGCATTTACCAGGAGAAGCTATTTGTGGTAAGTTAGTCTTTGCAAGTGTATGGTCAACGCAGTTATCAAGCCGGGAAAGTGGAAAGCAGATGGATTGGTAGGAGCCAGCAGCAGTTAAATATTCAAGACTCCGATCATTTCTACAGTTTAATATACAGCGTGAAATTATAGTCGTTTTGGAACCGCAACGTGGTAACTTAGGATAATTAGTACTACAAATAAAAAATATTAAGTTGACTGTACAGCTAATAATAAAAAAGTTGGCATTTCAAAAAAAAATTTCACTTGTTCGAGTTTGTTCGTAGTAGTGCACGAATATTTCATTCTTAAACCGCCTCAGTCTCAAGCTTGCCATTTATCAATGAAGCGCGGCGGGCGGCGCGGGCGCGCGGCGCGGCGCGGTACGAGTCAGCTCATCAGCTGGTCACCTACCTACAGCAACGGTAGCGACGGACGGTCGCATGATCCGTCCGAGTACAGTACTACGCGTGATTTAATAGCTAGTAGCTAGACAAGTACATTTTATTATTAAAATAAATTGCATTACGATGCAGATAGTGACGTAATTTGATGTTAGGTAGGTACCTAGGATCACAGTTCAAATAGGACAAGTATGGCGCCCAGCGAATCAGCTGATACGGGACACGAACGTAATACCTACATTCTTACTAAAAAAATTAGAATAAGACTGTGTGTAGGTAGGTTTTATCGTAGTTCTTATTTAAGAAAAAAAACGTTGCCCAACACTAGGATTTTCTCCTGTGTCATGGGTGCATTTACAAACCTAAATTTTCACATCACAAACACGCAAGCGCAGAACATTCACCCACAGATCATACAAATTTGTTCCGAGCGAGGATCGAACCCGCGACAGGCGCAGCAGTCGCTCGCACAGCCGCTGCGCATCAACATTTTCACGCCAACTACGTAAATTGTACCTACTCCAATTTCTCGTTCATACTTTACACGGGCTTAGGACCGGCAGAAATACTTTATTTGAATTGAACTTATCTTTATTTTACTGTAGGTATCAATAATTAGAAACAGAGAGCCAATGAACTGAGTAGGTACTTCAGGCGTTTGGATTTTTGGAATTTGAGCTATTTACAAAATAATTAACTTATGTACATAGCTAAGTACTTACCTATTAAAAGTTTATTTATAAATTGTTTACACTTCCCTGTACCGAAGCAACTACACGAAATGGAGTCTGTCGCGTTCAATACACAAACGTGCCCGTTTTATGCTATTGCCTTTTAGCCTATCACTTTTCACTTTATCAAAGGCGTCCACTATCGCACTGCGTAACTCGTTAAGACTTTCATGTTCACGGGTATAAACGAGTCTTTTTATTTCCGACCACAAGAAAAATCCAGGGGCGTTAAGTCTGGGCTCCGTGCTGGGCAAGCCACGGGACCGCCGCGCGACGTGGCCTATCCATCGATCACGGAACTGATTGTTTGGGTAAGCACGCACAACACTTGCATAACGAGCCGGGCAGCTGACATAGGGCAGATCTTGCCGGTGCATCATTGTTGTTGATGACGTGAGCTCGACGGAACTTATAGGGATGTTAAGCCATTATTATTTAATGTTTTCCATACAAAGCATTGACTAACATTAAATTCTTGTGCCGCCATTCTCGTGCTTCGCCGCGGAGCCCGCTCGAAGTACCTACTCCAGAATAGCGTCTTCGTTTTCCTGCGAGTCATTTAGGCGCCCTCGACCTTGCGCGTGAGCCGGCACACGGAATTGTCCATGATTGAGAAGGCGCTGGTTTGCAGCCAAGTTGGTAGGGGTTGAAGGTACTTGAGGACTTTCAATCCCTCGTAGCCGCAGCGCCTTTAAATGTTCTGGCCGGGAATACAACCGCTTGGCCTTCCAAATTATAACTTAGTAACAGTGTACAGCTGAACCATTGTCAAGTAACTACTCCGCGTTCGAATATTCATACTGATTTTCGCGTGGCTACGTAAAACGTAAACAATGCAACCTTTACCGCACGCGAGTTGCAGCAGAACTGGCGGGTGCGTGCGCGTCGGTTAACAGGGGTGGGTGCGGCGCGGGCGACGGCGCGGGATCGCCCGCCGCGCCGGCGCCGCGCAGCCTGCTACTAGGGGTAGGTACATAATACATTACAGCTGTGTGCGTGGATTGTAGGCAGCGGGCGCCGCGCCACATCCAATGGGCGGATAACGTGTCTAGGCATGTTTTACCGCTTAGTGTTGTGTGTGTAACATTGAATGACATCGATCGTAGTGATCGTAGTACGTAACATTGAGTGGAATTATCATGAGTTCTCATTTTTTGTTCGAATATGACATTACTTTTAATAATCAATAAAATAATATATTTTTATTTAATTTAAATTATATTTTAATAGGTTCTATTACTGATATAGAGTAAAATTTTCGGTTCCAAAACGACTACAAAATCATCGTGTATAATTATGTCAATCTTTATGGCGCCAAAGAGGGCAATATTGTGCCAAGTGGAAAGTATAGTCGATAATTTATCCGAGCTATCTAAGAAGAAGATAAGATAAGACTGCCTCATTAGTCTAGTGGTCCTAAGCGCGACTGCTACGCTAGAGGTCCTGGGTCCGATCCCAGGTCGAGCAGTGTTATTGGGTTTTTCTATGAAATTCTCAGTAGCAGCTCGGAGTCTGGATTTGTGCCCTATTAATGGCAATAGGCTCGCCCCCTATTACATGGGACCTAAACATACCGGCGAAATGTAGGTGTACATTAGTACACCTCTGTCTAACCCCTCGGGGAATACAGGCGTGATGGTATGCTATCTAAGAAATAGACAAAGCTTTCCTTGGAGTTGTAAGACGGGGATCGATAATATGATACGATCACAATTTTTTATTATCTATTTGACATACTAGAAAATTGCCAGGTGGTCACTTTATAAGTATAAAGGCTAGGTTCCCACGCAGTTATCTGGGGACTATTTTAGTGTATAAAATGATCTTATCATTTTGGTTACAATTTATTTCAGTAGAGTAAGATTGAATAGATAAATTACTTACTTTTCTGAGCCAACATTCAATCCTACATCAAAGTGATTTTTTGGAGCACCTGGATCTGATTAAAATTTTATGTCGCTATCAGATGGCTTTACAAACTTTGGACGGTCATCTGGACCAGTCTAGTCTAGTTCGCTGTTTATATTATTAATGATAGTCATCGAAGTAGTGGAGACAGCAATGCGTGGCTTAAACGTCTGAATGATGCTTGTAGTTAAATTTTGGTGTGTGATACATCACACTATAAGATGAGTTTTATGACGGAATGAAAGAAACGAGCGATTGTGTAAGTACTTACCCATGTGAAGTTAGTTCGTGCAGTGATTGAGATGTTTTCATGATTTTTAAGGGTTTGTAATGTTTGTACTAAGTTGACGTTTGACTTAGAAGTTATGTTTGACGCTTAAACGTGAAAATGTATTGTTCTTTTTATTTTCCTTTTAGTAAATTTAGTTTTGTTTTTAATGTTATCACTTGTAAATCATAAAGAAAAACAAAAATACCCTGAATCATTTGAGGAAAATCATACCTAACATTAGTATATAACGAATATGTCGATATATAATGTACATTTGATTTAGGTAATAGTGACTTATTTCTAAAGAACTAATTAATTATTTGTTTGGCGGAAATTGGAGGGACAATTTCCGCAGGAAATGATTTACGTTAGAGATCCAGCAGTAAACAATTATCACTCAGATATTGTTTGTTAATTAACTGATTTAACACAGAAAAAAAAAACAAATCTAAAATATTATTTTTTGATAAATTTAAAACACAGAGCCGATTTGATCGTTGCGCTGCCGTGATACGTGTTATGTACCAACCTTTATTTGTAGCGAGTCGATGCAGTTGTCGATAGGTTATACGTAGTACCCCAGGGATGTGCCTTAATATCCGTTCCTTATCCCCATAAGTTCTGGGGTACTCTATTTAAGAGGACACAGTGCCCCCCCTCCATGTGCTGATGGTGGCCACCGGGATGTTTTAGTGGGTAAGAATCCTACACTCCCCGGTCTAACCCACGTAGATAGCCCCGTAGGTAGCCTTTTGAAGGTTTCCCGCCGCAAACCAAAAAAAAGGTGATACGTAGCAACCGTAGCACCGCGTAGCGATGACGTCAGCCGCTCGTAGCTAAACTAGTGGATAGCTACGAAGCCGCGGCTTCGTAGCTATCTACTAGTTTAGCTACGATTGTACCCGCGGGTACAATTGCACCTTGGCGCGTTATTGAGTCCCGCTGCGGTGGCAGTTGGAAACCGGGGGATCGCAATCACTTTTCGGAAGCTGATTTTGGCGTTGGTGAGAAAACTATTTATGCATGATACACTACGTCCACTTAATTCAATGTTCACGGTCGAATTCATGTCATTATCATCATTATCATCAACCCATATACTGTCCCACTGCTGGGCACATCTCCTCTCAGATTGAGAGGGATTAGGCTATAGTCATCACGCTAGCCTAGTGCGGGACGGATTTCACACGCCGTCAAGTAAATCTCTAAGACATGGAGGTTTCGTCGCGATGTTTTCCTTCACCATTTATGCGAGTAATCATTATTAATACGCACATGATTTCGAAAAGTCAGAGGTGCGTGCCCTGATTTTTTGTGAAAGTAACTCAATTACGCTTTCACACTTAAACCGCTGAACCGATTTAGATGAAATTTGGTACAAGGTTAGATTAGATCCTGGAGAAATACATAGGCTGCCTTTTGTCTTAAAAACCCATTGGTTGCGGGTGAAACCGCGGGCAAGGGCTAGTAATATAATAATTCCAAATTTATTTTAAAGATACCATAATACATGTACATGAAATAATTCAATTGTAGAACACAACACTTAGCACTTAACAACCTGGAAGTATTGCTCTAATATTCATGGAAGCTGCTTACAGCTTCCTATGCTACTATATCGAGACCTTTGTGACGCGCAGGCTGCAAGTGTGTACATAGAATTCTCAGAATCCAATTTACTTAGAGCTCCGTTGTATTGATCGGCTCTCTAAGATACTGATACTGTTGTTGCACATTTATAACCACTTACAAGACTGACAAGTCTTGACATTGCGTTTGTTGTAAGTGTTTAAAAATGTGCAATAATATTTGCAGATATAATATAAATAGCTGCAAATAATATTCCACTTTTATTTATTAGACTTTATTTGTTGAGTTTGTTGTTTGTAAATGATAAAACTTCATCATCATACCATCCATACCATCACGCCAGAATTCCCCGAAGGGTTAGGCAGAGGTGTAATAATGTATGTCCACAGTTCGCCAGTAGGTTTAGGTCCCTTGTGATAACCAAGCTCAAATCCAAGCTCCGAGCTGCTAATGAGAATTTCATAGAAAAACCCAATAATACAGCTCGACCTGGGAATCGATCGATGTCTAGCGTAGCAGTCGTGCTGACAACTACTAGACTATGAGGCAGTTTATACAACTATTACGTAATAGTTGTATAAAGCGACAATACATACGTATGTATTGTCGCTTTTTCGGAAGCACGAGGAAACCTTCGTGTGTGCGGCTCTTTTGTTTTGGGGTGGCGAAATTATTCATGACTCTTCTACCAGTTGGCAGAGTATGTCTGGTGGTAGTTAGATCGATGACCATGACAGTCAGATGTCACCCCGTGAATTTGGGAGAGCTCGGTTCCTACTTAAAGCCGCCTAGTGGGGCTATTGTCTGGTCGAGCGGCGGACTCTCAACAACAAGACAGCCGCTCGCAGACCATAGCTCGACGTTCTGCCGCCTTCTTCCCCATTCATCATTATCATCATCTTCTTCCCCATAACTCGCCCGAAATTGGAAGAAAATAAGCCTGCTTATTTTTACTTTGAATAGAATGCTTACATGCAATGCTAGAATGTTAACATAATCTTAATATCAAAATTACCAGTTTCACAGAATTTTGAACATAAATGAGCTGACAATTTCTTACTGTGGTCAGTAGAGAGATAGTGAAAGCATAATTATGCTCCAACGTAAGTAATGGGATACTTCTTATTTTGATGAATTCTGATGAATCGATCGATCCTGAGATAGAGCTTGACAACAGAGAGGTCTGTTGTATGAATATCCATAGAAAGGAGAGATTATCACTGTTGATTTGTTATTAAAGCTAGTTAGAGATTAGGTCATTGTTATTAGGTGCAAGTTTTATGAACAAACTTGTAATATACCTACCTATAATTTGCCAAAAATTAAACACAGACTATGCGCCATGGTCATGATGACTTTACTGTAGTATTTGGTATCCTTATTAGTTAAATCGCTTAAAAAAAAGTTAATGTAATCTTCCCCTTGTCTTTTGCAGTGAGGAAGAGTTTTCCCCAGTGTCATTAGTGAAGCTGCACGTGATAGCAGATAAAGAGGAAGGCTGGTTCCAGGTCGTAATTTCGTTGGTTCATGTCATCCCGCTGGATAACCCATTGGGTCCCTCTGCTATTACCATTGTTTTCGATGACTGTCCTCTACCATCCAGGAACTCTGTGATCAAGGTGAGTTAGCCAGCCATAGCCAGTTCTTTATGTAATTTTTTGTCTCGTTTAGAAATGAAATAGTGTAGTTCGCGAGAAAATTTTTAAATTAGATAAAAAAGTGCAAAACTGGCAGGACGAATTAGATACCTACTGCGAGAAGTTCTTCTAGGCGGGCGTAAAACAAAAGTAAATAGAAGGAACTGGGGGAGGCATTTGCAAGGATAGTAAAAGTAAAAAGATACCTGACTACTACTCATGATTACAGCTGACGCAGATCCTTGGATTGTCGGCGATGCGTGCCCTGGCGGCCGACATCGACGTCCAGGTTGAGCGCAACATCTGCATCGTGCTCGGCTGCATAGCCGACAAGTTGGCCGGCCCCAACAGTGTAGCCGTGCTCACAGAGGAAACCCTTGATTACATGTTGTCCTTCTTGGTTAGTTATGCCGCCATTAATAAACATAAATATTGATATCAAAATAATAAATTATAAGTATATATGTGGATAGCACCATACCTTTTAAGAGAGATATTGTTGGGAATAAATAAATAAAGACAAACTACAGTAAAATTATATAACCACTGAAGACACACATATTATGTAAATTAACAAGACGAAAGAAAATTGTGTTTTTTGTATTGTAGAACGGCGGACTAAAGGAGCTAGAACTATTTTGACGGAAACATTATTTAGCTTAAAGAACATTATCTGTGTTACTGTACTTAATATTATCTTTTAATAATTTATTCTTACAATGCGTACTGGCGCGTGTCACAGATGTTCCGGCGCGAACCTCGGATAGTGCTCTTCGCCATGATCGCGCTGGAGAAGTTTGCACACACCACCGAGAATAAAATAACTATCAAAAAGAGGCTCGAAAAGGAGGAAGAAAATCCTTTGCAAATCTTGGAGCATTATGCAACTAGCGAAGATTGCACGTGGCGCCAGGTCGGCTTCTGCGCCAAATGGGTCCTTGACAATCTATGTAAGTCCCATTATGATTATCTACAGCCTGTCTTATCTTCTTGGAATAGTTCTTTATTCTGGATCCTGGGCCATGTGTGAGTTCCACTCTGACTATAAGTACCACTACCAATACAAAAAAAGTATAGACGTGTAAATTAACTTGTGGTACAATGACAAACAAGCATACGGGTCACCTTATGGTAAGTACAAGTGCTGCCTATAAACGCCACCAACACCAATGATTCAAGCGCGTTGTTATCTTGAAACCTCAGTTGTAAGTTTTATGTGCCCAGTAATTTCACTGGCTACAAAACGGAACACAATAATTTTAGTATATTATTGTTTGGCAATGCGTATTCAACGGCTAGTTTGTTGGGGTCCCTAGACTCCTAGGTCCCTGAATCTGCATCCTGAGCAATACCTACCACCTTAAAGAGTGAAGTTTTGATAACAATAATATTTATTGATTAAAATTATATTACTGTATCCAAAAATGTTTATGATATTTAGTTCTTTTTGTAATAGACTTTTTAAACATTATTTTGCAAGTCAATGAAAATTATCGGCGTAAACAAGCCCTCTTTATAAAAAACGTTTTCAAAACAAACGCTATTTGAGTCTACTGACGACTAAAGCCCGTGAATAAATAAATACCTGGAAGGGACTGAATGAATTGAAATAAAAGCTACTCGTATTGACAGCCTTAATTAATCCATATTTGAAAACGTTAATTAAAAACCAATTTTGTCGTTGAAAAAATTGAAATAGGTCGAAAAATGTGAAAAGATATTTCCTTTAAGTAATATTTATTCAATAAATTCTTAATGTATTGATTGGTCTCTTCAATGTTAATTATAGTTTATTGTAACAGAGTTCGCTTAATCAATGTTATAAAATAACAATATACCTAAGTTTACCATCAACATTTTCTTCAAGTGATACCTTCACCTCTAGTTTTCTATTTTATATATACTAGCGACCCGCCCTTGCTTTGCACATGTATGTTCATAAATTATTATAACCTACTATGCGTTTCAAATAAGAATAGGACTGACCTCCAGCCATCTTGTGACGTCATAGCTGTCATTTCAAACCAGATAGGTATGGTGAGCAAAACAGATATTTTTGAAATAATATTTTATAGGTATTTAAAATATTCCACTGACTATATTTAACTGGTAATTAAATCAATAGTTTCCAGTGTTAGATTCTCAATTTGGCTTTCAAATTATTGAACGTTACTGTCAGCCCTACGCTAGTCAAGTGCCAGCTAAATTCAATTGGATTTAAATCATAATTGTATGGTGGCAGCTTTAAAACTTCGAAGACATGGGAGTTTAAAATAGTATCTATAATATAGCTTTTTTAATAAAGGTATTGAGGGTAAGGTATAAAGGTATTGAAAGCAAAAAAAAATGACATATGATATACCTATGTCCTTCTTCAAGTTCTAATCTATCTGCTGAACCGGTTTTTATGAATTTTGGTACAGAAAAATCATCAAAACGGTTCAGCAGTTTATGCATGAAAGCTTAACAGACAGATTTACTTTCGCATAATATTAATAGGGATAAACTTTCCTTTCCAAAAAAATTATCCTTCTAAATGGTAAAAACCATATGAAAATCCGTAGGTACAGTAGTTTTTGAAATTAGACTAAACAAACTCAGCGCGGCGGTTACCTTTAATACTTAAATATAAGAAGAAACTTACACTCACTAAGAATCTATTCACTTAGTACTGTGATTAATTTCCAATGTCTTAAAGCATGTTTTTTAAATAATTAATTGGGGAGCTCCTAGATACATGTGATCGTTACTATACTATCTTTCGCAGCTATAGTATAGGGAGTAGCGTGGATTGTGATCCGGTGACCGCGACGTGGCGCCATCTGTTTCGCTACAAATTATTTCTTGGTTGCGCAAAACACGCTGGGCAGGGCAGCGACGTGATCTGGCCGCGGCAGTGGGTGGTGACCGCTCGCTTCCGACTGTAATTCGATCCATGGTCAAAGCTTACTCCAAGCAAGTCATGTTTGCAAAGGAGGCAGTGGAAAGGTAGAGAGAATTGTCCAACTCTCTCCCGATCAGTAGTAGACCTCCGGCCTCCATGAGCTAAACCAAGGTAACTTTTTATTTAATTTCAATACAATTCAATTTTTTCTTTATAGTCGTGATAGAAGGACGTCCACTAAGCTACGAGACCGTGGACATGACTCACATCCACGCCATGCTTAACTTGAATGACGTCAGCGAGTACCTGAAGATCTCTTGCGACGGCCTAGAAGCTCGATGCGATTCATACTCCTTCGAGAGTGTACGATGCACATTCGAGGTAAAGATTAAAATTTTTAAATTATCTTTACTATTTAGAAATTTGTGACAATCTAAGAAGTCGGATTTGACAGCTATAAAAATACTTTGTGCAGTGATGAGAAAATAAATCGGTTGCTTTAAGAACCGTTTCTTGAGACATTCTATTTAAAATAATTAGAGTTTGTACTCGACAATTGTATTAAGATTGTTTAAAATTGATTTTTGAATATCATTTTATTACACGCACGAGTTTGACGGGCTTTTTAACCAAATCATTTCGTATAATATCAAAATAAAGTAATCAGTATTTGTCTTTATATGTTTAAATAATGAATAATGCCTTTATCTTTTTAAATGTAATGTTCGTAAAAGATTTTTTTTATTTCAGAAAATCGATTTTGTAGAAAACATTGTTTGACGGTCACAACACTACGGTAACCAACCCAAAGACACAGTGTAATAACTAATAACGTCCTGTCGGAATATTAATCAACGATTAATTCGAGTTCTTGGGTGCATTTTTTCAGTATAAAGTAAAACTTGATGCTTACGAATGATACTCGTAGGTAGTGTCTGGGTAAAATAGTAATTAATTAGGATTACAAATTTGATTTTTCAATTTCTTACGAGCGTCTACACATACAAAGTTATTGCGGCATTTGCGTCAAATCGGACTTAGATAGGTGATGTTGTAGAGGGACGAAGTGTGTTGTTCTCAATTTACTTTCGCTCACAATATTTTTATGTTTAGGGTTTACGCTGTAATAGGAATACAAAATTAATAATTAATGATCACTCGCTTAAAAACGGTGAAGGAAAACATCGTAAGGAAACCTGCATGCCTTAGAGATTTTCTCGACGGCGTGTGAAGTCTACCAACCCACACTAAGCCAGTGTGGTGGACTATAGCCTAATCCTTCTCATTCTGTGACAAGAGACCCGTGCCGAGCAGTTGGACAGTATTTGGGTTGATGATGAGGGATTTAAAAACGCCTCAATATTTTATTGAATCATAACTGTGACATTGTGTAACGGGATTACAGGTCAACAGCGGCGCTTGGTATTATGAATGCACCATCGTAACTCCGGGTGTAATGCAGATTGGTTGGGCCACCAAAAACAGCCATTTCCTGAATCATGTCAGTATTTATTTTGATTATTATACTATACCTAATGGTATAGTAATGTCTGCCTTAGGTAGACATCACAGCTAGCTACTAATTACACCAATGGAACCAGCAACTGGAACTTTATAGCAATTTTATTGTGTCCATATACAGTTGTCCCAAAAATAGCTTGCCACAGCCACACTGAAAGTAGGCTAGCGCTAGGTCGATTCCACAAACAAAAATTAACTGAAGAAAAGTCTCATGGATTTCGAAATATTAGAATTTTCCGATTTTTTCGTTTTGTGTAACAAATCTGTTACCAATACCTAATAAACGTTTATCTTTTTTAATCTGAACTCATTATTAAGAGTTGGTCAAGTAAACTAATCATTGGTCAGTCATTCGTGTAAAGTACAAAAAAAATGGCAGTTCGGTATTTGGCTCAAATAAACAGTAGCTCAACTTTAACCAGCGGCCGTTGAAAAAAGAAATAGTTCAACGCTGGACTCGCAATTAATTTAAAAAAACAGCCCTTTATCTCTCTTTAAGTCATTAACAAAATTCATTAATTGATACACAATAAGTATAGGTCGGAAAGCTTATATTATATGAAGAGTTTAAATCAAAATAATTATTCAAAGCTTTTTCTTGATCACCTTTACGCGGTAATAAAATATGACCAAGAATGTTTTCCCACTCAGTTCTCTTGATATTCTCTCGGCCATCCAGTTTCTGGTTCCTTGTGTGTTAGTTCTTATAGATAACCGGCTACTGGTTGCCATTGCGCTGTGCTGGCTAGCAAGGTACATAATATAATTAAAAAAAAAGCCTAATGCTGGGATATACATAGCTTTACATAATTTTAATTTAACATACTTATCAAATTAAAATTTAGGTTATTTGTGTTGGACTTCTATCATAAGAGCTATGGTTCCCTAAAGGCTAGCGAAATAAACCGTAGAGAACAGATACTTACTATATACACAATACTCTTTTGAAATATCCATGTATCATAAATCATTAAGACTAACTCTTTAGCACCTTAAGGAAACCAGAGCTTGTGTGTCGCTGGGCTTTCACGATCCGAGTACTCCCGGACGGAGTGAGCTTATACGAATAAGTTCGTATTGGAGGGCACTCAGAATGTCCTCCATCAACAACCTCACCTTATCGTTAGTTTATCGTTTGTGATTTTTATTATTTTTTTTGTCAATATTACTCGCAGCTTGTCCTAGTGTGCTCGTATCACCGGATCATCTTATACTCATTCGAATAAATTGGGCCCGAGCGCATTCATATTGTGAAGACCCGGCTTAAAGGAGTGTAAATGACATGCTTTGCTGTCTGCTATCTTTGATTGGTAATTGTTCTTATATGCTACCTCCACGCGCTTTCTAAAAATGGCCACGCCTTCACTACACTGACGCGTTTGGCAGCGAAATAATTATACTCCTTCCAAATATTTATTTTATTGTTGACAGTTTGAATTCTAATCAATTAGTGATTAGAATTCGAACTGTAGTGGTCCTACTGCGTTACCGATTCGATTTCTAATAACAGTCAATTTTATTTATGAAGAAGTTTTAACCGATTTAACACATTGCTAACATTTTATATTGTGTTATAAACATACCCAGGTGTTTAAATTAAAATATTGTATATATTAAAGTAATCCTTTTATGAAAGCACTCCGGTTAACTTAACAACATAAATCAGGCAGTGCATCACCAACGACGCAACATTGCCAGTTTATTTTCACTGTCACTCAACGAGACTCCCACGCTAATCACTGCGTTTCCTCTTCTATTTTCATACGTCGAGTACTTAAGTACGTCTAAACGATTACTTACGATTTATTATTTTCAGTGAACTACAGAACATAACTGTTTGTATCACGGAAATGAATCATCATTATTTTTTATTAAACGGAGACATTTAAGGCATTTTATTGGATAAAAAACAGGATAAAATGATTACGCAGATTATTTAGATTATTATTGCTGCGCATTTTAAAGTTTACATATAAGTATACGTATATTGGAACAGTACCGTTCTTAAGCGGCTGTCAAAAGTAAAATAAAATATTGGAAGAAGTACGTAAGATAAACGGGTGTCATTTTCACTTCGTTAGATATGCTAGAAGCCCACAAATACATTTTATGCAAACGTTAAGGTAGACAGACCTATCGCACGTATGCAACGCAGTATGACATCGGGACTCTAAATTTATGTATGAATTTATCTATAAATATGAATATATTGTATGGATTAGAAAAACATGCGCATAGTTGCGTTGCATACGATAAGTGTGTCTCTGATGAATTTGTTTTTTATATAAAATGAAGAGTCCAGATATCATAACTATATAAAAATAAATAACGCATTGCATACTTTGCGTACGTGGTCAGTCTGTTTCTACCTTTATTATTCGAATTTTTGTGCACATTCTTTTATTCTCCATGCACGAACGCTTACGATAATATGTTTGTGCACTGATAAATATCACAATGATAGGAATATAGTCTAGTTAGTTGCTTGACTATACATATACAGGGTGATGGAGAAAATCAACCTTATTCCCATAAAGGAGAGTTGCCTTACAACAAATTAAACTCCATCAACTGGGGCCCGGGGACCGATCAAATTGTTATGGACATCACTCATCTAAACACTGAGCAAAAATCTGTTTTGTTTGGCCGTTTCTTGGTTTTTGGCCCTTGGGACCCTAAGCCTGAGATGCCGTCACAATGGAACGTCGATTCGTCAGTCCAGTATTTTTTTAATAATATGGGTCTACAATTACCGTATTAAAAAAAACTGCATAAATCCATCCGCCCCACTGAATCACTGAAGGGCTAACACTGATGTGTAATGGTTAACATGCGCTAAATACCAACCTCTCCCTTGTGGTGCTCCAAGTCATCTTGCTACACGTCTTGTTGAAGCAGAGGCATCGGCTTGAAAGGTCTGGTGTACTTCTAATAGTGTTTTTGCCCTTCGGTAAGAGACAATACTTGTAAGGCTTTTTAGCTTCTTCCATGAGCTAGCTAGATAGCAATTAAAACTAGAAATCTGTATGAAATAACGGTAAACAAACATGGGATGAGTCATGTGACGAAACCCAAAACCCAAAAAAAATGTAACTAGCTTATTACCTTTCTGAAAAGTATCAATTTAGTGCCCAGGGTTGAGTAATCTTTTTACCGTGACACATTTGAAAATTGAGAAATAACTCTAAACCGGCTATTTCGGTAACCACTAATTTCGGGTTTTGATGATTGATTGACGGGTTTTAATTTGTTATGAATCTCAACCTCAAAACCTCTCCTAGGTATAAATAAACCCTTTAAATATTAGGTCCATTTTCCCCGTGAACCTGTATAAGCCTAAAGGATACCAGACATTAAATAATCGTTCTCAAAGTCAACGATTCAGACGCATCTCGATACTTTCGAATATTATGAAAACATAAAAATGATATAAATAAAGTTAAAGATAATTTATTACAGTAAATATTATAATTATACTCCTTAACGAAAAAGCATTGGGTCTTATAGAATCATACTAATCATACTAATATTATAAGTGTGAAAGTTTGAATGTTTGTTTATTTGTTACTCAATCACGCAAAAACAAGCTGAACCGATTTGCATGAAATTTGGTACACTGATATTATGTGTTCATATACAATACTAATATGTGACCGGGAATAAAGTAAAAGCCTCTTTTATCCCAGAAAAATGTGAAGAATTCCAGAAAAAACCGATATAGGTGAACTACTTACGGGATTTGGATGAAATTTCATACATTATAGTATGTGACCGGGAATAAAGTATAGGCTACTTTTTATCCCAGAAAAATGTGTGAATATACCGGAAATTCCGAAAAACGGATATAGGAGAACTATTAACGGGATTTGAATGAAATTTCATACTTATATAGTATGTGACCGGGAATAATGTATAGGCTACTTTTATCCCAGAAAAATGTGTGAATATACCGGAAATCCTGAAAAACAGATATAGGAGAACTACATACGGGATATGAATGAAATTTCATACACACATAGTACACTTTACCGAATTTCCCAGAAAACTTAAGTAGACACCTACTTACGGGATTTGAATGAAATTTCATACACACGTAGTATGCGACCGGGAATAACAAATAAGATACATTTACCCCAAAATTATGTGGTAATTTCCCAGAAAACTTATGTAGGAGACCTACTTACGGGATTTGAATGAAATTTCGTTCACAATCAGTATGTGACCTAAAATTCGACCGCGGGCAGGATAATTTTGCTTTGTATTGTATTTGAGTTAAATGACCCAAACAAAATGCATACAGAACAATTAGTAAAACGGTCGAAAGATACGAAAAAAGAATGTGTACAAAATAATTTGCTTCTATACGGGCCATGGCTTTTTACTGTTGGTTGCAATAGAGTTGCCAATATCAATTTTGGCAATACGAGTATATCTACTGCCAATATATATAAGTATGTACTGCAAAATACAAACACCTTAGTTTATTGCAAAATACATTATATACTAATGCTTTTTATACATGTTGGCTCCCTCATATGATCGCTGCCTTGCTATATTCAGATATTGGTCCTTATAAATCACCGTAAATCAAAGCTGCGCTGTGTTTCCTGATGCAGTTAAGCACAAAGCTGAGCGCCACCTTTTTTCCTTGCGGGTATCAGACACACTATTTAAGTATATCACATTACGAGTAATGTTTCTTTTATTAGATAAATAAATTGATTTTTTTCTTTGTTTTTACATATCTGTATCTCTTTCTGCCATAACTTGAAGTTGGCCGTAAATGACAATTCAATTCGTAATACAAAACTAATGATTAAAATTCCTTGTAGTATTGGAGAAGAGCCGTTGTTTCTGTTGGCCGGGATATTATTTATACCTATTGCAGCAAAACATTGCAGTAAAAAATGGCCCGTTTAGAGCACCTTAATAACAAAGCAGTGTTTTTCAAATTGAAGATTGTGACTGCAAGACAAGTTTTGTTTGACATTGACATTTTACGGAATAATGAAATAACGCAAATAAAGTTATTGAGTAAACAGAAAATTTTTGTCGAGTAATTTTTTATTTCATTGTCGTCTCAAGTTTTACATAAATTGACGTGCAGTACTTTAATTAAATCAAAATTATGACATTATACCTGGGGCCCAAATTTGAAATTTCAATTGTATCCTATTGGTTATCCAATAGCACTAAATGACATAGACTGTCAAATAACAACAATTCTAAAGTCATTTCCGAGTCAATGACGATTGTGACATCATAAAATAAAAAATAGGCATTAAGTCAGCCTTTGTACATAAAGATTAAAATAAATAAAAGCCCAGTTCTTTGAAAAACACTGCATTAGATAAGTAATTTCTAGTTTAGTATAGCTATAGATAATCCACCTAGGGCACAGATAGACAGATAGTTCTCGATGACACAAGTAACTGTCGCAGAGGCGTAGACTACCATCGTCTTTCATTTTCAAGTGTTCGAGTGACAGTTACGTTTGGCATCCGTAAACTACCGCCTGTCTAGAAGTGCCCCGTTTTAATTAGTTTTTCTTTGATTTTAACAGCTTCCCATGAACATCTTCGTCTTACGGGTTAATATTTTTTTCAAACATTTTGCACGTTTCTGATTATCTCCACACTACACTACTAAAACACTAGAGTACAGAAACAATATAATTCTTTATTCACCGTAATTCTTCTTCGATGTCATTATTATATAATAAGGTATAGCTATTGAGATGGATTATGTGTTGACGGGAAAATATTAAAAAGACAAATATCTTGTGGTTATTCTTAAAAGAAGACAGCTTTATTATTACACTGACCTTGATTTTCTAAGACGAATTTTGCTACGAAATTTGATGCTAACATAGTTGTTTTGCTAACTCCATATCGACAGACTTCATCTCGCTAATCCATCTTTGTGACTTACCTTTATAATGTAATTTTATTTTATAATATTTTCGAACAAGTGATTTTATTACTGGCCTTGTGTGAATTTATAATCAATCATGGCGGAACATGAATAACGAAGAAGATGCTTTTGGAGAGTGTCAAGTTTAAAATATCTGCCGAACGGTTGTGAAATTTAGACAAATGAAACAACCACGAAGACTTTGAAAGGATAACTTCATTTAACAAATTGTGCAATTAAATTAGTAGACATATCCGTTAGTAACTCCAGCAAAGGCAGCCATGCAATTCTGAGCCTTAAAAGACGATACCATATTGTTGAATGAGCAAGCTGAGGCATTGAGTTAATAGGAGTTCGATTCTTCGAAGCACTTTGTTTCCCCAGGGTGCATGTAGCGTGTATTTTTGTTTGTGGTGTCTTCACAGTTGGATACTTCGTAGCTGCGATTCCATGCAGCAAAACCAAAGCAACTTCGTACATTGCACGAATAATAAGCTGTTGAAGTTACAAGCGCTGCTGTTAGAAACCATTCGTCACCTTGTTTACCTAATTGGAAGACGACACCCACCTGTCCACACCCATCATTATTTTATTCGGAGAACAATAGAGAAGATGTATTTTACATCTATTAAGAAGTTTCATTACAGGGAGGCGACAAATATTCAGTGATTCTCTTTCCAACACACGTTTAATCGTACCAAAACACTGTCACTTTATTTAAATGTTATCTTAGTGTGTAATTAATAACCTTATACCCGTTCTCCATATCTTTTCTTCTAATTTTAATACCTACTAGTGGTGGTTAATATCGCATAAAGCATAATAAAGTAGCGTGCTTATTATATATAGCATAAAGCAAATGATATCGCGGTTCGCACTTTATGCTATAAAGCTATTTAGCTTTATATCCCATAGCACTCTCTCTATCAACTAACTGTCCGTCGGGCGTCGCGTATCGCGTTAACATATCAAGTAGGCATATAAAATAAGCATGCTATAAGCATGCACATAAAATCGCTTGCTTAAAAAATAAAGCTTATAGCATTAAGCAAGTTATTGTTTTATAGCAACTTTGAACACCACTAGTACCTACCGTTTACTACTATCATAAACCATTTAATATGAAATATTTGTTATTTAATCTCAAAGAATGTTATTACACTACACCCCAGAGTGGTGTAGTGCGAAAAGGATGTTAGTATCGTTAAGTGGACCTGAACTGGATGAAATTTGACTCAGCCGACAAAAAGATTGGAGCCGGGCATAAGTAAAATACACTCATTTCTACGGGCGTACCTATCCTAATCTGTATTTTAAGTTTAACAATTACGAATGGAACAATTAATAACCATGTATTGTGAATTTGTGACTCACACTTTCAATATGTCTTTTCGTAGGCGGGTATTCCGTAAAAATGAGTTAGTATGTACATCTGTGCTTTTGATTAATAGTGCGTAGTGCGTACGGACTGCGAATTTAAGTTTAAGAACTGGATGTAAGTCGCTTTTGATTAATAGTGCGTAGTGCGTACGGATTGCGAATTTAAGTTTAAGAACTGGATGTAAGTCGTTGACCTTGTTCGATTGGGCGTTACCGATGAAAATTAATAATTACGCGGTGCGCTGGCTATTTTGTCGCATTGCCGCTTGCCAATTTGCTTGCCAATTGTTTTAGTATTTTTCAGAATAAGCTTTAAAAATGTAGTACATGACAAGATGTCCATTTTTATGGACTTAATGACCACTCATTCATTTCATAAAGTACTATTAGATACTTTTTTTATTATACAGGGTAGAGAAAGAATGTAGGTATACTTATATTTTGCAGGCGGGTAAAGTTAATCCATAAATATTTCAAGTTAACATTTTCAAGTTTAAAGTGCACCGAATCACCAATTTAAAAATCACTTTTTGTGTGGTTTTCATTTTATGATAACCAAGCCAGATTTTTTATTCTTGTAATAAAACACAACTACATCACAACACACACACAACTATAGAATAAAAGTGGTACAGCTTGAAACTAGCGGTCCCACTGTGGTCGAAATTCGATATTTTTAAGTTTGAATTTTATAGAGCCTCTGTGTCAAAGTCTGTTTAAAAAGCTAATAGTTATGATATCCCTTAAACCTTTGTTTGACATTGACACCATGAACCTAAGCAATATTTCTTTTACTTAATTTAATGTATTTCTGACAGTAATGGCCTCATGAATTTTAATGGCCATTATGTTAAACAATATCCAATGACACACTAAAAGAATATCATATTATTTACTTTCACACACGTACAGACTAGACTACGCAGGACTAGCTATCCAAAACTGTCAAACTTTCTCAATAGAATATGAACCTTATTGTTTTGTATTAAAGTTGAAAATATATCAAAGAAATTTGACAGATTGGGGTAGCTTGATGTGCTGGCCTTTATACATTAAAATCGACATAATGTGCATAGGTAGACTTTATTTCTTTCTGAAATGTATTCTGTCGCCGACAAAAGTATTAGTAGTAGGCATGTACCTAAGCTCCATTTGCGAAGAAAATGTCACAGCTCTGTTCAGCACACCGTCTCGTCTGATTATTAGGCGCTAGAGGGATTTCCCACGGGATTTACCGTGTGTCGACTACGTAAAAAATCGTTAAAGATAATGAAGAAATGTATTTAAAAAATTAAGACGTAGGTTCCCTGGGTATTGTCATAACTAATATTCTGTAATATTCTGATGTAGATAGCTATACAAAAAAAAACAACACTTATGAAAAGCTTCGAAAACAGACACTAATTTGCATATTTATTTATGACACTTGAATTTTTTCGGAACAGGCATGCCCCCTTCGATTCCTTTAAAAAATGTTTTAGTAAGGAGTTTGGTTTACGGAGAAATAAAAAAATAAAGGACATTCACATAATTTATATCCACGCGGTAATGCACAGAATTATAAATTGACGTTTGTTTTACCAAAATGAATTAGTTTATTAGCCACGCACTGCGTAATTTTAACTCATTACAAAAACATAAATAAATTAAAAAAATATCAGTCACACTGATTAATCACAAAATCACACAAAATTTGGTCTCATAATTTAGATTTGTAATGAAAAGCTTTCAAAACCCATT
Organism: Acronicta alni; assembly: GCA_964056405.1. Lineage (NCBI taxonomy): Eukaryota > Metazoa > Arthropoda > Insecta > Lepidoptera > Noctuidae > Acronicta > Acronicta alni. The sequence continues at coordinate 11,925,056 of OZ043913.1, forward strand.
TAGTTGCAATCCAGCACGCAGTATGCGCTATTAATACATCTATGTTATACGTAACACCGATCCTTTGATTATTTTTAACATGAAACGTTTACCTCGTGCAGAAATATTGCTTTTATTACAGAGACAGTTTATAACGTGGTAAAGCTAATAATCCGAACCAAAGGCCATCTTATGATTCATTTTGACAGTTAAATTTCAATTATCGACTGTGATTTCGTCTAAAGCGCTCAGTTTTAAAAAGTATAAAAAAAATTGTAAACTGGTCGTTTTAAATAAAACCTAAAAACAGGTATTCCATACTTTTATGTTCACTCGGGAAAAATGTATGGCACAGGTGATAATATATTTTTGTAGCGATTAGGTTGGTCCCGTTATAAAGGTTAAAATTTTGTTATTAAAAATAAGCGGGTACTATAACTTCAGTGATTTTTTAATGTCGTACGTAGTTTGCAAGTGACAATATTGGTTTTATCCAGGTATTACAATATATGATAAAAATAACAAGCGGACAATATCACACCCCATTTTGCCCCGCAAGCTCTATTACTGAGTTGTTGCTGGTTTTGGACCAGGCAGGCAAGTGGGAGCCTGCACTCATTAATTTTACTTTTGAAATTAGGTCGATAAGAAAGATTAAACTGTTAAATTGATTCCTAAACCGGCCTGAACATCGAAGTTTTTTTCGGTAGGTAACAAGTGCTTTTATTTGATGTATTATAGGACCATACTGGAATTTAAACCAACTGTGAATGTGCTCATCAACGCAGTCATGAATTATGTTTATACCCTAGGAATGGGTAACCATTGTTAACACATTGAGAATACTACATACCTCAGAGAGCACGTGCATTCGTCGGTCCTGGTTGTCACAGGAACACCTGTAACAATCTGTATCAATTGGCACCAGAATAATTAGCTAAATTGTTATTATTTGGCATTAATTTTACCATGGATATCTAATTTTTTTTTTTTAATATTTAGGAAGGATATGGGATCGGTGATGATCTGTATTCCTTGTCCTACGACGGCTGTCGCAAATTGATTTGGCATGAAGCCAAACCGTCACCGGTGACGGAGGTGGAAGCTTGGCAGCCGGGCGACATTGTAGGCTGCCTTCTTGATATGCAGCTCAATGAAGCTATTTTCACCCTCAACGGCAAATTCGTTCGATTATGCACTGAGCTATTTGAAACTACTCGGTAAGTGACCATTAAAAAGTTGTTTTGGATACTATGTCTTCAGACAACCAATGTATACGTCAAAAACCTACCAATACTTTAATTACAAGATTTTAAATTATAATTAAGATCTTTAAAATCATGTCATCAGGTAATCGGTTTCATTCTTAAGTTATAGAATTTTCTTTATATTTTTTTTTTTTTTAATATATACTTATTATTGAATGTTTATTGTGCAGTCAAGGTTTCTTCGCAGCGGCATCTTTTATGGCGTTTCAACAATGCCGCTTTAACTTTGGGCAAGAGCCCTTCAAGTTTCCGCCCACTGACCGGATGTTCAACTCTTTCAACGCACACGGATTCCTCACTATGGAGGAAAAGAAGGTATGTTCTTTAGTTGTAGTTTAAGCAAATGGTCTAGAGCCCTCGGCGCCCAAGAACAATAATAGATTTTGGGGTTGGCTTCCAGTCTTAACCAGATTCCTGAGTATCAGTATTTTACAAGAAGCGACTGCTATCAGACTTCTGTGCCATTTTCTGGACAATACCGATATTCTGAGGATAAACTGATGGGCGTAGGTATATGTATGACAACCAGGACCGACGGAATTTACGAGCTCTCCGAGGCATAGAAGGGTCTCGATGCACTCACCCGTCTACAGACTGAACGAGGCTAGCGCTGCTTAACTGCAGATCAGTTGATCTGTAATTTTTTACTTGATGAGTTAGTCAAGAAATTCCTGCCACTGTGAGAGTTCAACAACAAAGTATATTTATTCTAGATTTTTATAAATTGCCGCTTAATAGTTTTTCCACTAACTTCAGCAAACTTAAATTCTTCAAAAACAACCTATAAAATAATTTTGCGTTAGCTATCAAGGTAGCCTGCACGGTGGCCTTGTCCCAACTGACATACCGCTCGACACTCATTTAAATCCCATGTGTAAGAGATTTAAATTAGGCCACCAACCAAAATACAAGCCAACTAACATTATTATAAGTATTAAAATAAGTGTGTGTGTGTTCAAAAGGTGGTCCCGCGCCGCATTATCTTGGAGAAGTTGCGGTGCTCAAGCGTGGCGGAAAACTCGTGCACCTTGTGCTACGATAATGAGGCTTGCTGCATCCTGGAACCATGCATGCACCGGTAACATAATATTTTTTAAATAAATGTAGTCAATAAAGTTTAATTAGCAGGCTTCTTCATAAGTTAATTTACTTAAAAAGAAACTAGAAATATAAGAAAATATAAGATATTTTCCGAAAATCTACCCCAAAGTAGGTAAAACGGGGATTCTATATTTATTTGAAGGTAAGACGATAAAAAATAGTATTTGGCTATTCTATTAGAAATTAAGTGAAGTGTTTCTATGTTTGTACATACCTAAATTCTTTTCGTTTTCAAAAGTTTAAAAGAGATGAAATTATTCAACAATTTTGATAATTTGAATTAACATAGCTTCCTTTCTAGTGTTTAGGCTGTTTGTTACACTATAAAAGTCCTGACTGATTTATGAACGCCAAACTGAAAAAAACACCCCCAGACGGGATTTTGATTAAATTCTCCACGGTTAACATCGCGAGAGGCGGCGACTATTTTATATTTATATAAGTATATAAAAGCGAAATACCACGCATTGTCTAATCACGAAATGTCAGAACGAAGGTACGAAAGAATTTCGGGTAACTTAAGAGAGCATTATGAAAAACTTAAAAGGCCGCGTAGAGCCTATAGAAGATGTCTAGAACATTCGATACATTTGAGTTATTACTAAATGTAGTAACTTATTAATTAAATGTTGCAGGGGCTTCTGCTCGATATGCACTTCCCAACTCAAGGAGTGCCCATTGTGCCGCGCAGCCATTTTGAAGGTCCGAATGGAGAATACCTGACTAGAGGAATCCGTGATCTCTTCCAACATCGAGCAGCCTTGCCCTAACATCACGTCCGTGGAATCCCCAACCCCGCCGTTCCAGCGGCGCATGCGAGACCCGCCCACCCCAGCGTCGTCATCTACTTCTACGTCGCCACCGGTCTGGTCACTGTATACTCCATACTACCCACCCCAGGAAGAACTGCAAGATGGTATTGTCTATGTAAGATATGACATGACTTATTGTGGCTTATGGAATATCACTGATAATATTTTTACTTTTACTGATCCATAATTATGTTAAACCTCATATACGACATCGAGTACATAACCCAATAGAGTAATATCGAGGCGGTTTATTTGTCTATTATTATTTATATGACGTATTGAGTTCAAAGTTGTCCTAAAATTATAAGCTTTAAATTTTTTTATATTTAATTGATTGTTATCGGGTTTAAGTACTGGTGGGAACTATGCAGTCAAATGATGTTCTTTTCTTTTATTTTTTATAATAGACTATTTTTTTACAATTATAAACAACTTAAAATGAATTAGTTTCGATGTTCATCCTCAATAATTTGCAAACGTGCAAGGATGAAACAAGCATATTAGCAGATTATGAGAGTCAATCAAAATTATGATAATAATAATTGTGTTAATTTACTACTGCAATTATTTTATATATTTTCTTTCTATTCATCTCATTATTATCATACACTCATGCTTTAGTCTTCCGTCCATCTCTTTTTATATATTTAATATATCATGAGTGGGCCTACCGGTAGCGCTGATATTCGACAGATTCTTTTATTTCAAATAATATAATATTTCTTGAACAAAATAGTATGCTGTAAATAAACTGGCAATATTATTAATTATTATAAGTATTAGTTATTAATATGAGCTATCAAAGATGAGTAATAATGATAATGGATATAGACATTATTAAAATTGCACAATATTATTGTTCTACCTCTGTCAGGTTATGTTCTCGATAAAGAAGTCAGTATAAACACGCGGAAGTTTTAGTGTTTTTATAAGCGGCGTATAACTCTGTAGTATGAAGCCAAACCGAAGCCATACATTTAAGAGAGGTAGGGCATAGTGGGAGTAATTCCACTCAAATTGGAGCTGCCCGACTGGGGAAGTACCTCCGCCTTGCAGAAAATCGATGTAAAATAACACTGCTTTGAGCTGTGTTGTGTTTCTTACGGTGAGCAAGGTTGCCAGTGTTCCATGAGGAAACGTTGTGTTGGCAGTGGGGGGACTTTGACCCTTATACTGCCAACCCAACTATTCCTCTTTCAATACAGGGTCGGCAACACGCAAGTGATACTCCTGGTGTTGCAAGCGTCTATAGGCTACGGTAACCGCTTATCATCAGGTGGGCCGTATGCTTGTTTGCCACCTTAGTAGAATAAAAAAAAATACAAAAATTAGGATCTATTTTCATTGTTAAATGTATGTACCTACTTATACATAAATTTAACATCAAAAATAGATCCAATTTTTTGTATGGCTTCGGTTCGCCGACATACTAAATGCCTACTTATTCTGTATATGATGGAAACTGTATTTTAGTACACGTCACTTGCAAGACCACTTAAGCATGCGTGTTTCCATTTATTATAGCAGTATACATTGTGGTAGTAAGTCAGTTTTTTGAGCGATGTTTTTATATTATGTTACGGTCAATGAAATTAATTAATTTACTTGAGATATGTAAGCTAAACAGAACGAAAGCTAACACGTTTACGTTCGAATTTTTATTCACTGCATCTGGAATACTTTCGCACAAATTGTGAAAAACCTTATATCGCAGAACTGTAGATAATAATTAACTTTGTTCAATTTCTGTAATACACTTTCAGTGGCGTTCACTAAAAGAGGCCAACGTCAGGCAGTGGACAAATACGGGATGAATGATTCCGTAACTACTTGAACTATTAGACACTAATACCGTGCATTTGTTGCTTTTCCGCAGAACAGATTTAGACAGAAGGTTAAGAATACCATAATTTGATAGTTCACTGGTCTTTGATTTATTCAAAATAACAGGCTTAATGAAAACCATAATTACTTATAAACTGTATACTGAAAAAAAACCGAATCGACTAAAAACTTCTATAGTTTAAAGAGCCTTTAAAGGTTTTGTTGGTGGAAGAGGGGATGCCCCGTCCTTTTCCAGCAAAGCTTTGCGCGTATTTCAAACACCGCGTCATAAAAACGTACGCGTGGGGCGTAAGTGTATTTAGAGTATTGTTTAGGGCCATAAAGCCGCAATATCGCCACCGGAAGTTGGCAGAACAGCATTAAGAGAACTGAACTTTCAATGTAGTCAAAATTACGCGAAAAATATAAATTAAATTGTGATAAGGATCCAGTAGAATATATTACGGCAAAATGACTGAATCTATGCCCTATCCGTTTTACGAAAAAATTAAATATAAATAAACAAACCAATGAGTATCAAACTATTTCCATGATCAGCAGTATTGCCGACTATATCGTACCTGTAAGGAGAAGAGTCCTTAGGCCACGTCTCTTCTACATGCTTGTAGACGTTGATAAGCGTCTCCTTGTCCCTTGAGTGTAGCACTGTTCTCTTGGACTTCTATTTCTTCGGCGAAGAAATTGCTCGGCCCAGGTACACTCATTTTATAAACAACAAAACAAGTTACAAAGAAAACAAAGGAGACAAATTTAACAAAAACAATATATTCAATGAAATAATAAAAAAAACAACGAAATATTGAATATTATCACGGAGAATTCACGTAAGTGCCAAACAAGTTCAGCAAGAGTAAAAAAAATAAACATAGTGAGTAATCCAACCGAATTAGGAAATACTCTTTCCAATGTAAAGTTGTCAATTGTAAGTACACCTTAAATTGTCATACTAATATTATAAATGTGAAAGTTTGGATGTTTGTTTGTTTGTTTATTTGTTACTCAATCACGCAAAAACGGCTGAACCGATTTGCATGAAATTTAGTACCCTAATAGTATGTGACTGGGAATAAAGTATAGGCTACTTTTTATCCCAGAAAAATTTTGAAATATCCCGGAAATCCCGAAAAACGAATATCTTACGGGATTTGAATGAAGTTTCATACACACATAGTATGTGACCGGGAATAACAAATAGGATATATTTAACCCCACAAAAATGTGGGAATATCCCGGAAATCCCGAAAAACTAATACCTTACGGGATTTGAATGAAATTTCATACACACATAGTATGTGACCGGGAATAACAAATAGGATACATTTTACGCCAAAATTATGTGGGAATTCCCAGAGAACTTATTTAGGAGACCTACTTACGGGATTTAAATGATGTGTTGGTACCTACACTAATAGTTTGTGATTGGCGCTGGCATATTGAATACTTCTTTTCTCGGAACAAAGGGGGAATTTCCCTAACATTGAGTATTTCTTATCCCATGAATACAATCCGACAACAATTGTGTTACTAAGTCTAGGCGTACGAAGTCGCGGGTAACAGCTAGTATCATATAAATTACATAATTAAACATTTAGAATCATAAACTTTTTAGCTTGATTATAATGTAAATTAGTTATGCATTTTATATTAATTTTTGTATATTTTATACGTATTAATATTGCTATCAATTATAATTTGAGAAAATCAAAGTATCGGTATATTTTAAAAAATGAAAATAATACGGGTGTTATTTTTAATAAATAATTTAATTTTGCTATTATAAAGCTATTTTAAGTTTATCATTGTAAAAGCGACATCCAAACAACCCTTTATATGATATGTTTATATTTTACTTTTTGTTAAAACGGATGGGACAGTACTAGAAGCTGCGATGAAATAATGCAGTAGTCATAATGATGTGAAAAGGTTTTTTTTGTTCTTTTGGTCGCTCATTTATGCTCATTATCTAGGTAGTCAGATTGTAAACTGTCGAAAGATTGTTAATGGAAGATAATTTAAGGGGAGAAAAAAGGTAGGATCGCGGAAACACGTAGTGTTTCAAGCAATTTCTGGACGAATCTCTCGTGCATTTGCTCGCAAACAAAAATATCACTACATAGTAAAACAAAGTCACTTCCCACGGTCTGTCTGTCCTATGTATGCTTAGATCTTTAAAACTACGCAACGGATTTTGATGCGGTTTTTTTTAATAGATAAAGTGATTCAAGAGGAAGATAACACAATACATGTTTAGAACATTGCAATTTTTTAATTTTAAATTAGAAGAAGAAAAAATAAAGAAAGTCTTATATTCACAATACCACCAGACGCATGATGCGAATCGTGTCACATCAGTGGCTTGGCTGTTGTGACGTGAGGACGGCACGTCAAATTTACTAATTAAACATTTTGAATAATTTCTTCCACGCTTGTCTAATCGGGGTTGGCAGACTTAACACGTCATCGAAAGTCTCAAGAATGATGGTTTCTCCGCGAGTGACAATTAGTTAGTGACGGTCCATATACCCCCAAAAGGTGAAGTGGTATTTCATCAGCTTTCTTACTACACCGGTAGATTCGCGTGTCGCTCAGCCTAAGGTTCAAATGTGCTTGTTATGGCAATAGTGCCTACTAAGTGCCAAGACACAGAAATGGTTTTCATTTTGTGATACAGTAGTAATCCTAATTGAATCAGTTGCCTCCAAGTTCGTGTTTTATGCTCGTATTCAGAGACCAGTCAAACGTGAACTTACGCTTATCTGAATATAAGCCTTAATTTCGTATTAATAACGACCAGTAACCTTGGTTTTTTATTAGCTATGACCGTAACATATGTCACACTAGTCAAGCTTCTGCCCTCATTTGTAGCAGAGTTTAAACGTAGTCAGGATTATTAGTTTATTACAATTGCTTGTCTTTTAATCAATGTGACTATACTACGAAATTATTACTGTTAGGTAGATATTGTTATTACTGTTAGGTAGATATCTATCCTTCGCATTACTGTAATAAATCCTATAGGTATACCGGAATCGATGTTATCGGCATGCACTGCATCTTGTCTTTCATAATAAATAATACCTACCAGTGTTCAGCTCTGCCCGCTGGCGAGAATTCATAAAAGGTAACCAAATTAACCTCAAGTGATCTCGCAGGCGTGTTCTGTCATAGATTATATTCCTTTGCTCTTAAATGTTAACGGTTTCGAAGATTGTTCTTCGTCGAATTCGAACACCTTGTCAAAAGTATACCTTATAGACACACACATACACTCACGCCTTTTTCCCATAGGGGTAGGCAGAAACTAAAGAACGCCACTTGCTACGATTCTTGCATACTTCTTTCGCTTCGACCACATTCATACATCTTGTCATACATACACGCCGGTTGCGAGTACTACGCACCTGACCTTTTTGAAGAACCTCACCAATAAGGTCGGTATAAGTTTTTCTAGGGCGTCCCCTCTCGGCGGTTCCACTGACATTCGCCATATAAATCCTTTTTGTTAGTCGCCTTTCATCCATTCTCTCGACATGCCCAAACCATCTCAGCATATTCTTCTCAATTCTCGTCACTACATCGTCTTTTAAGCCGCAACGTTCTCTTATCACACTATTTCTCAATCTGTAATTCCGAGTTACACCGCACATACTTCGCAGGGAACGCATTTCTACAGCATTTATTCTACCTTTATTACTACATTTATTATACCTTATAGAAGCGGAGTTAATTACAAATCGCGTCAAAATAGAAACACTGCATGATGGGTGACTCATGGAATGCGTTCATGTGCGCTCATGTGTGTCGACGGATATTCAAAAACCTTGTCAAAATTAATTCTACTATTAGGAATTTAGGATGTGTCAATTGGATGGCACATAATAGGGATATGTAGTAGATAGATAGATTTGTATAAACCGTTCTTTCTCTTGCTGAAACCGTAACATACCTATCGAAGCTTTGATTCTGTACATTATGTCCTACGCTAGGACGATTAATCTATCAGCGTGTGTTCTACATTTTTCTGTCTATGTTAAATCTTTATTTATTTTTATTCTATTTCGGCCCAGTCTATGGTGTCTGGTATAGTAATATTTTCAGAGCCTAAAGATGCACAAAAATGCTTTTGTTTTTTATTACTTTTTTATAGAACACTATTATTAGTAGTAGGTACGTACAGTCTAAACTAATATTATAAAGAAAAAAGCGTTTGTTTGTAACGGATAAACTCAGAAAATACATAACATTTTAAAAATTAATTTACTTATATGCTACATTATTAGCGAGTAACATGGACTGTATTTTCTGTCTATCTACCCGTGCAAAGCCGGGGCGGGTTGCTAATGTTCTAATAAAACAGTAAAATTATGTTCTATTTCATGTAGGCATAGATGTATTATTTTTTATATATATTTTTTAAACATTGCCCCATTATGATTTTCTCCTGTATCGTGGGTGCGTTTACTAGCACAAATTATCACGTACACAAACACCCAGACCCGGAACAACTAAGTCATATAAATATTTGTTCCGTGCGGGGATCGAACCCACAACCCGTATCGCAGAAGCCGATTGCTTAGCCGCTACGTCAAACGTGTCGTCTTTCCCTTTTATGCTTTCAGTACTTAAATACAAGTTTACAATTATTATAACATATCAACCAGCTGCAATATTAAATTTCTTAAAACTTATAGTGAGGCAAACTCACTTATTAAAAAACCTAAGGATTTTAAAATGTATATATGCTTGTTTTAATCCTATGGTCGTTATACATAAGTAGTTAATACTATACTTATTTGCTTTGCATTTAAAGATTAAATAAATTATTTAGGATTATGTGTTCTGTGAATATATTAGATAAAATAGGTATAGTATAGTTTACTTAGGTACTAGTAATTAATAATGACTGATGGTTTAAGTGGGCCTATTAAAAAAAAAATGAATTAGTACCTATTTATGTATCTATTTTGTACTAAAATCTACATTTTAAAACTATTCCTTATTATTATACACTGACCTAATAAACTAAAAAAACAAAGGAAATTAATATGACATCTTAATAATTTATGTACCTATAACTACTTTAAATTCAAAATATTATGTTCAGCCGTAAACACACAACTTGTAAAGTAAGTACAGTCGTTAAGCAACATTTACTTTTATTTGGTTTAGCTATATGTAGCGCTTGCTAAAAAATTCCACTAAACAGTCCACGGCAACAACTGCCATTCTAAAACTACTCGCTGCAATCCATTGCAACGGCAACTAGTTACCGTTTTTTAATCTTACACTACGGTCCCTCATTGTCATTGTCTTCAACCGTCTTTTTTGTTCAATATCATTATTACAACGAACCAGGTCATTTCTATGTCCGAATATTAGGTTACTTAGGCTGTCCTGTTGTAGGTAACTAGGTACATCAAAATGATCTTTATAGGCTTTGTCTTAGTATTTGAACTAGATACTTGTTTACATTTGAAATATAAATAAGTTACTATTAATAGTACATTATGTTAGTTTTTGGTTTTCATTGTTATCATTTTCAAATTGTTTATTTATTTAATTGATTGGTTTTATTTCGACAAAGTTAATAGTTTGTGAGCTATTTGCAGTGTATTCGCGAGGCCGGCGGTCCATTTTCATACTTTTCGCATATGCGAGGACTGTTGAGAGTAATTCGAGTCTGGACTGTCTAGTGGTGGAACTTACAAGTTCCAACACTGCCAAAGTTATTATAGAGCTTTAAAATAAGCTTTAAATTCTAAGTTAAGGATTCGAAAATTTTAATTAAAATTTTAATATACCTACTTTCTATAGAACTACAACTCAAATATATTGAAGTTCAAACTGTTCAAATTGTACCTTCACTACGAGGTGATGACAGCGACAGGTTTGCTAAACCTAGGTACTTGATTTATTTAACTTTCTATCATAAATAAGTGTATGTATTCTTTACCTTTACCTACCTCCTACTGTCGCCACACAACATACCTGCCTAATTAACTGGAGTGATGCTGCCGTGGGTTAGCACTCTAGAGTTAAGCTTAAGCTTTGCATTTGAGTTTTTGTGGTTCCAATACAACCTATTTTAATGTTCATAGGTACTATCCGAAACAACACGTCGCAACGCTCTGCAAAACGGAATTTAATTTACTTTGTTAAAATTATTTTTGTGAGGCGATACTTGTTGCAAAAGAACTATGTTGTAAAAAAGCTAAAGATGCTTCCAGTTTTGCTTTCAAATATCATGATCTCAATATATTTAAAAAAATTAGAAGCTTTTTCTTAAACTATCTTTTGCAATAAGAAGACGTATTAATTACTTATTAGTGATATACCTAATATATATATCGTAAGTAAGTAGGTCCTTAACATTCCTCTGTAATGTTTGAGCATTTATGTTAAGGTTAGTTTTAGGAGTGTCATACGTAGTATATATATGTCTTTGTATTAGCGGTTCGAGTGCTGCTGACCACAAGGTCGTGGGTTCGAATCCCATAGGACACTAATATTTATGTGATGAACATAAGTGTTGGTGTTGGTCTGGGTGCTTTTTATGTATTATAACTATTTACAAAATAAGGTATATAAGTATCTATTATATCCATTGTCTATACTATTGTAGTACCCATAGTACAAGCTCTGCTTAGTTTGGGACTAGATAGTGCTGCGTAAAGATATCAGACTTATTGATTTATTATTTATTCCTTTTTTACAACGAAGTTATTGTAATCAGATAAGTTTACTAGGTACACAATCCATTATTCATGATTTGATTTGCATGCGGGATTGAATCTTGTATATTATATACCGTGGCAGGGACATTGACGGGAAATCTTCATGAAAAGGTTACACATAACATCATAAATAAAATTACGAAAGTTATTAATCTCAGTAATGCTCGGTTAGAGAAATTGGCATTTTAGAGCTTGTTTTTATTGCATCACGTACACGCCAGCCTTGTACACTAGGCTGGCGTTTGTTTGGCAAGTGAATTTTAGCCAAACTGCTGACCAAGTAGATCTTTCGAGAATTATTTACATTGCCGTTTTTAGTGACTTTTTAATTAAAAATCTAATTGGGTTAGATAGAAATAATGCGAACTACATTAACAAAAAAAAAGGAAAAAGTTGACAAAAATTAGAATCATGTACTGAAGTCATAGTAAATATCCAATACAAAGTGATTATGAACGAATTTAATACCTTAGGAAGGATTTTTGATCGGTCTAAGGATAGATATATATACTTATTATACGGCAAAAATTGCCTACCTGAATTAGATAAAGAATTGTTGGTAATTCTTTACACAATGTGTACCTACGTTATACTTAAAGTTTTCTTTGCTATTTCCGTTGCATTATAAATAACATGGTAGCTAAATAGTTAATTAGATCGGATAATTGTATTTAACCTTTTTAAAGCCGCAGAGCTAAAATATTGTATGTATACCTATATTATACAAATTCATTACCTAGTTAAATTATTGTGCCAATTAAATTATGATTAAGCTGTTATAAATAAAGAGGGTATTTTATTGCCTCTTTATTCAATGTGATGCGATTATATTTGTACGCACGGCTGCATTATAAAGGTAGGTATACATTTTCTTTCAGTATCAGCTAACCTCTCATTGTACGAAAGTATAGAGTGTATAGCGGAAATGTATAGTTTAATAAGTTGTCTATGTACAGAAGCTAGGTCTGTCTATCCAAAACTGTTAAATTTACCCAATTGAACATGAACTTTATTATTATGTATTAAAGTTGAAAATCTATCAAATAAATATGACAGATTGGGGTAGCTTGACGTGCTGGCCTCTGTTTGTTACCGTGACACAAATATCATCGCGTTTATAAAATATAATATTACTGGTGTTTAACTTTACCTAGAAAGATAATTAAAATAGTATTATTTAGACATAAAATTGAAGCCTATTTGAATATTACTGAAATGGTTTTATCACTAGAATATTACTGAAATAGATTTTTTTAAATGTAAGTTGTTACGCGGGAATAATAAAATTATTGGCGGAAACGATGCGCGTTTTAGAATCACATGAAGACACATCAATGGTAAGAAAATTATATTAACGTACCTAGATGATGATATAAGTGCAGTATTGTTAAATAAGCACGTTTTTTCATGGGTGGGTAGGTACCTACCTGGATAATATTTTCTTACCCAATTAATGTCCGTACCGCTCAGGCCCTTTTGTCGACGGATTTGTCTAATTTATGTAGGTAATATTTACGGTACATAACTTTTTTAAGTATACACTATTGGTTACAGTCAATAGAATCGACCTAATTTAGGTAATTCGCATAGTGAATAGTTTAATGATCTAATTAATGTTTCGCATAAAGTAATTATTGTAAGTAGTCATGTACCTAGTTGCAAAGACGTTATCGCTATTAAATGTTTACGAAACAGTACATAGTTGCTTATTTTTTAAAGCCCTTCCAATACATACTTATTTATATTTTAGATAGATATTTCAGGTAAGTATGCAGTGTTGTGCCGATCCACTGTTGTATAGCAGTTTGATCAAAAGTGGGGTACAGATTTTCCAAATCCGTTATTTTCTTATTAGACTTGGCATTAACGCATGCTAAACATTTTCAAAGATACAAGACATTCTGGCTTTAGGTGACATCAGCGAAATCTATTGACAATTATTATGTTTTACGTAGTTCAATCCCATAAATACCTTTTTCTACCGTCAAATGGTGTGAATAGGAATGCAGTGGTGAATCGGAACAAAACTGAAAGGATTTTTCAAATTATTAATTACTAGCTTTTATACGCGACTTCGTACGCCTAGACTTAGTAACACAATTGTTGTCGGATTGTATTCATGGGATAAGAAGTACTCAATGTTAGGGAAATTCCCGCTTTGTTCCGAGAAAAGAAGTATTCAATATGCCAGCGCCAATCACAAACTATTAGTGAACCAACATTTCATTTAAATCCTGTAAGTCGGTTTCCTACATAAGTTTTCTGGGAATTCCCACATAATTTTGGCGTAAAATGTATCCTATTTGTTATTCCCGTCACATACTGTGGCTGTATGAAATTTCATTCAAATCCCGTAAGTAGTTCTCCTATATTCGTTTTTCCGGGATTTCCGGGATATTCCTACATTTTTCTGGGTTAAAATATATCCTATTTGTTATTCCTGGTCACATACTATGTGTGTATGAAATTTCATTCAAATCCCGCAAGATATTCGTTTTTGGGGATTTCCGGGATATTCTCACATTTTTATGAGGCAAAATATGTCCTATTTGTTATTCCCGGTCACATACTATGTGTGTATGAAATTTCATTCAATCCCGTAAGATATTCGTTTTTCGGAATTTCCGGGATATTCCCACATTTTTCTGGGGTAGAATATATCATATTTGTTATTCCCGGTCACGTACTATGTGTGTATGAAATTTCATTCGAAGCCCGTAAGATATTAGTTTTTCGGGATTTCCGGGATATTCCCACATAATTTTGGGGTAAAATGTATCCTATTTGTTATTCCCGTCACATACTATGGCTGTATGAAATTTCATTCAAATCCCGTAAGTAGTTCTCCTATATTCGTTTTTCCGGGATTTCCGGGCTATTCCCACATTTTTCTGTGGTAAAATATATATCATATTTGTTATTCCCGGGTACGTACTATGTGTTTATGAAATTTCATTCAAATCCCGTAAGCTATTTTTTCTGGGGTAAAATATATCCCATTTGTTATTCCCGGTCACATACTGTGTGTATGAAATATCATTCGAATCCCGTAAGATATTAGTTTTTCGGGATTTCCGGGATATTCCCTCATTTTTCTGGGGTAAAATATATCCTTTGTGTTATTCCCGGTCATATACTGTGTGTATAAAATTTCATTCAAATCCCGTAAGTAGTTCTGTTATATCCGTTTTTCAGAATTTCCGGGATATTCCCATATTTTTCTGGGATAAAAAGTAGCCTATACTTTATTCCCGGTCACATACTATTAGGGTACCAAATTTCATGCAAATCGGTTCAGCCGTTTTTGCGTGATTGAGTAACAAATAAACAAACAAACAAACATCCAAACTTTCACATTTATAATATTAGTATGATTATAGTTTTCACTCAACATCAACATTAGGCGTCATCTCTTAGCATCATCATCATCTTCCATCTCGCGCCCGGGAGTATAGTAGGTATGTACGGTGCAACCGCATAAGCCTCCCATAAGTTACAGCAATGAAACCGGTGTGTGCTGATAGCTTATTTAATTTACAAAACAACCATAATATTCAATTATTTAATCTTCCTGAAAGACAAAAATTGTATTTAATATAGGTTTGCGGCCAGCGGGCCCCTCCGTTATTCGATTACTTAGAGAATTGAAAAAAAATATTGGACATACTCCTTCCAATGTACCTTTCATTTTTGCATTAAGTATAAAAAATCTGATAGTAGGTACAGTCAGCGTCAAATAGTTAGTGACACTCAGGGTATTCAAATAAATAGACGCAACCAAAAAGTCAATAATATCGGTACAAACAAAGTTTCCATATTGTTGTCAACATTATAGTCGCTCAAAAGGTCGAGAAGTTTAAAACGTCATATAGATAGGTTCAGTCAAACCGTCATAAATATGGTTACAGTCATCCCTCCAATGGTATCCAAGCATTTAAACTTTTGAACACTTAGTTCAAAAATATGGAACACATTAGAAAAATAAACCAGCATACATACATACACTCACGCCTTTTTCCCATAGGGGTAGGCAGAAACTAAAGAACGCCACTTGCTGCGATTCTTGCATACTTCTTTCGCTTCGACCACATTCATACATCTTGTCATACATACAAACCAGCATGTTAAAGAAATAAACGGTTTCCCAAAGACGAAAACCTCTTTAGGCAATCTAGGGTTGTAATTGCATGTCTATTTATCTGTCAGTAATATCAATGTCAAGTGCAAAACTAAAGCAAGCTAGAAATATGGCTACGCATTAGTGACACCACAAAACATCGAATTATATATTTTAGGGAGGAAGGTGTCTCCATAACAGATATTTCAAATGAACTGGGAATATCCTTATGTACCTATCGTTTTAGATGTTACGTGTAGTTACCTATCGAATTATTCTCATCTCTCTAGATCCTCATTTCTTCATATTCGCACATATATGTATAAACAAGCACACAGCCCGCCTGATGGTAAGCAGTCGAAAACTAGAGAAAATTGAAAAGATGCAAGCGATTATCGACCTTATTAACATTATTTTGTTGCTTATTTTTAATTATTCATCCACTCTATTACCTTATTTATGCAAAATAGCAGTTTTTGAATAATTGTCAATAAGGTTGAAAACTTTGCACCTCTTTTTTGCAAGCACTATCGAGTCTAGATTTGTCGACGTTCATTGTTAAAATAAAATAAAATGATCATGATATTGAATCATAATATATTTTAATTATGCACTCTTGCTCTATGAGATATTACATAGTCATACTCATTATCAATGAGGTTTAGGTAAATCTATTTTCAGTCAGCTGTATATTGCTAAGTAGCGTAAACGGCTATGCACGAAATTCTTTACAAAACAAAAGACATGTCTATGACGTCATACTTAAAATGAAAAGGACAACAGTAGTTTCTATTCCTTTCATTTTTGTGTATAAATGTTTTCACATTAATTGATGTGAGAAATAATATTTAAAATGTATAGCAGTAAAGTTTATTTTTCTAATGTGTTCCATATTTTTGAACACTTAGAATGCTTGGATACCATTGGCGGAATGACTGTTACCATATTTATGACGGTTTGACTGAACCTATTTAAATGACGTTATAAACGTCTCGACCTTTTGAGCGACTATAATGTTGACAACATTATGGAAACTTTGTTTGTACCGATATTATTGACTTTTTGGTTGCGTCTATTTATTTGAATACCCTGAGTGTCACTAACTATTTGACGCTGACTGTACATCAGAATTAAATTCGAAAAGTGTTTAAGGTATGCAGGTTTCCTCACGATGTTTTCCTTCACCGTTTAAGCTAGTGATAATTAATTATTAATACGCACATTAATTCGAAAAGAGAGGTGCGTGCCTTGGGTTTGAACTCGAGACCTTCGACTTGGTAGTCCAATGGTCATACCACTAGGCTATCACGGTTTGTGAAGTCTGCCAACCCGCACTAGGCCAGCGTGGTGGACTATAGCCTAATCCCTCTCAATGTGAGAGGAGACCCGTGCCCAGCAGTGGGACAGTATATGGGTTGATGATGATGATGTTTGTATCCAGCGTGCCCCCTTCTAACTTTAGTATTTACAAGTTAAAGCATATTCAATGTCTGTAGTACCTGTAGGTATTAATGTGAAAACAAATACAAATTACAGAAAAGTAGGTAAGTAGATTTGTGACCACAAAGTAAGATCAGCATGATAATGGCTTTGTTTGATGTGTTTGAGACTGGTAAATAATGCACACAAATATTTTTAACATACTTTCAAATCAATATATTAGTTATTTAGGTCTATCTAACAACTTTATGTGAAAACTTGTAAATTTGTAATTGACTATCTGTTGATTAAGTTATCTACTTTTTAATTAGCTGTAAGGTCTCCAAGCATTAAATAAATAAATAAAATATTGTATATGTTTATTAACCGATAAAAAAAATGGAAGAGGTTCTCAACATTCTCTCGACCCATTATTAGTCATGACTTCTTTTGTTAAAACGTTAAATTTGAAAACGGCATTATTTTTAAATGATACTACCGCGTTGTCAAATAGTCTGCCGCTAAGCATGAATGTGCTAACACTATTTTATTCCGGATTGAAAGTTAGATACTTAATGTAACTACTGAATTTACCGGTCCAATGAGACTTAAAAAATATGGTCACGAAATGACAACACGCTAGTGATACTACTGGTGTTGCTGGCGTCTATAGGCTGCGGTTGTCGCTTACTATCGGCCGCCAGATGGTAAGCGACAACCGCAGCCTATAGAAATATGCTTGTTTGTCATTTATTTAAAATTAATAAATAGTCTCGCACAACTTTGAAAATAACTGCAAACACGAACCGTGTCAACACGACATAAGTGGTCACAACGATACTGAATTAATAAAATGATTTCACAAGCCAAAAAAGCTTTATTATTCAAGAAATAATTTTGTTGGTTCAGTAACTTTGTCACCAGTGTGACTAAAATATCAACAATAGTTTTTTCCTTCCATTTACCAATATTTATGGTTTAGGTACTCTTGTAGTGAATTCTAACCATAAAGTAAGTACAATTTGTTAATTAATTTAGGGAGTGAGTATTTAAATATCTACACTTAGATTTTGCTTTATTAGATATACTTATATCGATTCTATTGAAGTACCTATACTAGCTGATACCGGCGGTGTAACCTGCGGTGATCTAATTTTTAGTAACATTTGACTTTAAATTATTGACTTTTGATACAGTTTATCGATTTTGAGAAAGTAAAGAATAATCATAGATACATCATCGTTCTCGTCGTCGTCTTTCTTATTCCTACACTACATGCAGAACGAATGATCTAATCGTGTATTCAAAGACCTACACAAACACACTGACAGATAAACCGACGGACCAAACATTCCAAAACAATAGAAATATATTTTGTTACTCATTCACAGTTCCGATTTTTTTGGAAATATAGCGGCGAAGCGCATGAGTTGCCGTACAGCTTCCTACGTACCTATGTATTATATTATTGATTTGTCAAAGATACCTAAAACTTATGAACTCCGACTAGGTAGGTACAGAGACACATCAAGCTACCACAATCTGTCAAATTTCTTTCATTGATTTTCAACTTTAAAACCATATAATTTAAGGTTCATATTCAATTGGGACAATTTAACAGTTTTGGATAGCTAGACCTACTGGTCAAAAAAAAATTTACAGATTGGGGTAGCTTGATGCGTTTGCCTCTGTAATTAAATAGTTTTTGCTTCGTTATGATTTCATTATGTCATTATATTTACGCCAAGTTTAGTCTTGGTATATAATAAATATATAGGTAGATTATATAGATAAGTAGATAATCTTGGCTGCCAATACTTACCTACCAGTTCATAACGCTTTCACTGTTAATGTTATCAGATCTCATGTAGAACCAAGCCCCTAACTCTAAACCTAACATCTTGGGCAAAAAGTATTGACTGGACTAGGCTGGACTGGAAACTTACCGAAAAATGGGTTCGAAAATACGACGAAACTTTGTGAGAGAAGTAGGTAGGTAGGCCGTGCCCTGCTACCTTCGGCTAGTCTTGGCAGATTACGAGTTTTCTTATTTCAAATGTTACTGTGTCGACTGTGTTAGCTCCAAGCGCATCTACCTATATGCAGGAAGCGAAGCATGGCGTCGTCTGCCTCGATTGTACCGGACTACAGCATGTCTTGGTGGCCAATGTCATGTATCCCATGGCCGTTCCTATATAAAGAAGTACGGTATTAAGGAGTACGACGTACCTTGCCCCGTCCCAAGGCGAGCCATGAGAATTTTACGTAAAATTTGAAGCAATGTAGATTGTATGTAGCCTGTACTATTTTAAAACCACAGATTTTAGAAAAAGTATATTAGCCGCTAACCTGATGTCAGAATGGCGGGTGAATTCTAAGTGAATTCTAAAACAAATTATCAACTATCCGAGTGTGAAATTAATACCGTAGCAATGTACAGTGGCCAGCAGATCAAGCTACCACAATCTGGCAAATTTCTTTGATTGATTTTCAACTTTAAAAAGGAACAATAAGGTTCATAATCAATTGAGAAAATTTGACAGTTTTGTGTAGCTTGACCTATTGGCGTCTGTAAGTTCTCATAATAAAAGTATAATACTTTATTTATATAAGAGCCTGTCCAATTTTATTAGCAACTAGTTGTTATGTTGATGCTATGTCTAGATTAAAGGGTTTTTTTTTGTGAAATGACAACTCGTTGCGACTTTAGGTAAAGTAGGTAGTTATAATAGGAATAATTTTAATATATAAAATAAAATAAAAAAGCCTTTATTTCCATAACCTTATTTCACATTTCAAAAAGTGGTATTTTTTTGTTAGTGTTGGTTAGTTATTTGCAGTTGGTTAGTATGTTAGTTTTCTATTGGTTACGGACCCCTCCTCGGGTGAAGGCCTCCTCCAGTTCTTTCCACTCATAAGGAATAATTTTAATATAGTTATATTAATAATTAATACTATTATGTAATAACTTGACAGAATTAAAATTTGATATAATTTGAAACAATAGGTAACAGATTGGTTAATTTTTAATTATCAAAAATTTATTATCATCGTTCAGCTGGTAGCCTGATTTAAATAATAAAATTATTGATATGCATAAACCAGGCAATGCTTTCATATTTCTCCAACTTCTTTTGTTCTATTGTTTAAATCATCAAACCTTATCCATTTTCTTTGCCTTTAACAGTGCTCTGTTGATGTTTTCATTTGAGCCCGATGGTAAATACTCGATAATTCCTAATAAAATATTATATTCTTTTGATTCTAAGTTAATATTCAGTGGAACCTCGTTTTAACACCTTGACTATTGAGTCAAGGTGTTAAAACGACACATAATGTTGTAAGCTTTGAATTGTCAAAGCTTACAACATTAAGTACCTAGTGTAAGAAAATGTTCCAATTGCGACGACACGTCAGCATTAGGTAACATGCTTTTCGTCTGCCAACATAGATGCTCCAGCTTCAAAAATTCCTATCTTATTATTATCTAGTAGAAAAGCAATCTTTCTTTCAACATTATTTTAAGCGCAGGATTCATTGGTGCAAGTTTTTTCAACATCTGCAATGTATACGACATCCATCAGTATTCTCTCAAAATTGTGTGTAACAGCAATGACAGGTTATTTCAGTAATGCCTTTAATTTGTTTTTTATATTTAGAAAGATGAAGGCATTTCACATTTAGATAGTGGGTAATTTGTTCAGATTTAGAATACACCCGCCATTTGGTAATTAGGTTGGCGGTTCACATACTTACTTTTTCTAAAAACTGTGGTTTTAAATTGTACATTGCTTCAAATTGTACGTACATTCGGTACATTCCTCACACGGATATCGCATGGCCATTTGCAGTCATACACCCGTCATTCTGATGCACACGAACTCGTAGCTTTAAAAGTTTGTCAAAATACCTACCAATGTACATCATCAACCCATTTATGTACTGCCCCTCTTCTGCAAACGGGTTTCCTCGCAGAAGTTGGCCTAATGCGAGTTGGTAGATTTCACACGCCGTTGAGACAATTTCTAAGGCATGCAGGTTTTTAAAGATATGGCAGGCAGGGTTTGAACCTGCGTCCTTCCGGTTAAATACACCGGACGATTTAGCCAATACGCACATGATTTCCAAAAGTCAAAGGGTGTGTCTTTGATTCGAACTGGAGACCATTGACTTGGCAGTCCAATGTCCATATCACAAGGCCGTCACTGCTTCTTTGCAATGTACATACGTATCCTTAAGTAGCACATGGACATTTTAGTAAGGATCCATTGATGCATGCCCATGACCACCTCCTCCATAACTCCATCATCAGGCAACCTTGATGGTATCATAATTATAGTTACCAGAATTGCGTAAGCTTGCAACGTTTCAAATCGATACCACAAAGTCGTGTGTGAAATGATTTTATATTTTTTTAAAGGCATAAAGTAGTTGACAGACGTTAGAGAAACAAAATTTGAATGTAGTCAATTTTATTAAACTTTTTATGATCTACGTACATAAATAATATTAAATGACATTATTTTTGACCAAATCGTTATCCATATATGCAGCTAATGATGGCGCCTGCCGAACGACCTGAAAATTACGGAAAACACTGATTTATGGACTTCAAATATATTTACAGTAATGTTGCATAAAAACAGACAAATTACATATATGAACATTGCAAGTTAAATAAAAATACTTATAAGAAGGGCACGGTGTTTAGAACATACAAAAACAAAAGACAATATAGCTGCCTAAATTATACAACTTCAAGTGTTACAAATTTAAATAAATGATGTATAATTATGTTAACTTCAGAAAATGACAAACATGAAAAAAAACACGCACAGGAAAATAGAAAAGTACAATTATCTTGATGCTGGCGAAGATGATTTCACGACGAATTATAAGCACCAAGAAGTCAACAAAGCTGGCTGTGATATGTATGGAAACCACATAAACCACAACCACTTTGCTGTCTCCTTGTAGTGCTCCACGATGATGTCATCCGGTAGTGTCCACGGTGCGCCGTCGGTGCTTATCGATGAATGCTTATCGCTCATCAAAGCTGGCTGTGATATGGAATTTATAAACGCACACAACAACCACTTTGTGAGCGACAAGACACTCGCTTGTAATACTTACTTACTGTTTGTAACACATTAATGGCTGCGTTCGTCGTTACGTCACTCAGCCCAACTCGTCAAAAATGGCTGTGATATGAGTTGGCTACATGGCACAACCATTTTTACGAATGGGCCACGGACCCGCCGTACCCCCACTGTAGAAAAATGTCGTGGTGCTCTCCGAAAACCGACCACATCAAAGTGGCTGTGATATGATGACGGATGATACATTTCACCGCCGCTTTGACAGGCTAGGCCCGGGAAACAACGTTTAGCCTTACAATTCCGTTGATGGCTTGAAGATGTTTGTAATGAAGTCATGCTCATCAAAGCTGGCTGTGATAGTTACGCACTGACCTATAACAAACCGACTTTGATGGCAAAACCACATCAATTTTTATCACACGCTGATTTTCCAAATCAGTCTGAAAATTTACACAAAAGAAAAAAAAAATAAAGTGATTCATAACTAAAGTATACACACTCGATAAAGAAGAAAACTTGAACAAGTTGCCGAGTTTAGTAAAATTACGGGTTTTAGTTAAATAGTTCATAACTGACGTATCTACCATGTTCAGGTAGATACGTCACTAATGATAGTAGTATTGTATACATTTATGGGTATTTTACTTTCTTTAAAAAAATCTTTAATACACTACGTGCGTATAACTCTGCTAATAATAATAATAATATATGTTAGAAATAGTAAATGTAAATATTTTTTTATCAAGATGTATTTTCTTATTAAAATTTGTCCTATTTCGCGTATGTATAGACCAGAAACAAATCTAATAGAACCACTGATTTATAGTATTCGGTTCATTGTTATTTTTATCATTTAATTTTTTTTTTTATTTATTATGCTCCTCTTTGGGAAGTTCTCTTGGTTCTTGAGAGTTATTATTGGTCAGCATTAGACATATTTTGATCTCGGGCAGTAAATATATGTATGTAACATTATTCACCAGATAAACATGATTAAACAAGTAATTAACAATGTTACACAATTCAGTATACCAACACAGTTAAATAATCATCAAAATAAAATATATAAAACATTAAATATGAGTCTCCTGTATCTGAAAAAAAAATTAAGAACTTAGAGGTACACTTTAAACAACATTTTGATTACAATGATTATTTAAATACAGTCTCAATTTTCATTACAATAAATATACCGCAGTCGTAATATAATGAATTTGAATTGAATTAAGTAATAACTGAATTAATATTTTTATATATCATAATATATTACATAACTTACAATTATTATTTTTTGTACTACATCACATAGGACCGTTGCTTCGTATTCCCCAGATGAAAAAAATGGTTTTTATAACATAACAAAACATTCACGCCTGTTTTGCCCAAAGGGTTAGGCAGACTAATGTTGTACACAGTTCGCCGGTATGTTTAGGTCCCATGTAATAGGGCCTCAAAATTATTTCACAAGTTAAAATTTTGTTTGTGGTAAAGTCGTTAGGTAAATAAATCACAAAAGTTAAATTGACCCTGGTGCAAACGTAGATACGACAATGGATGCACTGGCCTATTGCGACACTGATAAGATGGCAGTATATTATCCGATTCAATGCGGTGGTCTTTTTAGCAAACATTTGTGCCTGGCGGCGAACCAATATTTCATGGCTCCTCTGGGGTGCCATCCGCCATGAGTTGTTACTTATCGCCTTTTTTTCTTTTTCCACTTGTTATACGTTTAGTCGCCACCCGAAATCGATTTAAAAGTTTGTTTAGTGTGTTTAAAAGTGCCTATCTACGTGTATTAACGGAAATGGAAGGTAAGTGACTTATTTCTATCAGGTGTTGTAAACCTTTTGTATTAATTATTGTATATAATTGATGGAATAATTGATTGCGTTACAATAGAGATATTACCATTCAAGTCATATACCTACGGCGCTATGGTAGGTACTTAATAAACTTATAGTGTTTTTTTAAACAATATTCAATTCATACTAGCTTTTGAATGAAATGTCCGTTATCAAAAAGTTACTATCTGTATAGTAACTTTACCGAAACATCGTTGATTAGTAAGTGATGTATTTGGATAAGACAAATAACTAGACCAAATTATTCGTACCTTGATATTAATCCGTATTAATATCAAGGTACGAATAATTTGGTCTAGTTACCATTTCTATAAATTTTGCTATACTATACATAATAATTGTCTAGTTTTATATTTACATTTTTGTAACTACTACTACTACTGACTTTGAATCGCGGGTTAACTTTGATCAAAACTTACGTTATTCATAATGATATAACTATATTAATTGGACCTATAATATCGCGAATCTTTTAGGACGTTCGTTTTATGAATCTGTCATAAATCCGTTTACGATAGATTTAGTTTAAGACGCATTCCGCTTAAGATGGAATTTGTACAGTCGAGGATAAAGTGTTGCCTCTCTTAGCTCTCTCAGTTGTTCCCACCACTACTGGTGGGGTACTACAAAAAATACATTCATCCGTACCGAATATAGTACTTGTTTACAGTAGGTAGTCTTTATTAATTAATAATATTATAGTTACCTAGAAAATTAAAATATATTCCCGAGACAGAAATTGAAACGCAATGCGACGACGACGAGTATATTTATTAAAAATAAACGGGATAGACGATTCACTGCACGGGGGTGATGTTGGTCGTGATAAACCAGTCAGTGTATCACACAGTCAAAAGGAGCCTCCGTGACGTGACTCCGGACTTAAGGGATGCCTAGTCTTAAAAGCACTTAAAATAAAAGAAAGTTCAAAAACTAAAACCCAACTACGAAAAAAATTAACTGAAAACTATGAAAAAAAGACAATTTTCCTACGTCCATGATCAGTGGTATCCACTTTATAGCCGTGGTCGAATGCCGCTACGACCTGTTGGTACCATCATAATTACGACTGCATAGGAAGTGACACTGACGAAAGACTGAATGTATTTTATATTAACCAATAACGACCATTTGTTAAAAAGTTAGGTTGTCAAAAGTCAGTATAACTTATAAAGCTGGTAGGTACTACTGTACTTATAAATGGTAGGTTAGCCATTTTTACTGGAAACCTCTAGAACATGTCATTTTAACCGAGTTTTAAGGGTAATATATTTTGTCGTCTTTCGCGTGCCACGTGCCATACACAAAAGATATGCATGGCGCCTCTGCGGTGCTATCCGCACAGAATCGGTTAATGTAATCAGACTTCAAAATGTGAAATTCATCTAACAATATTTATGCCAACAACGGTCATTTATGTAATCAGGTGGAATTTGAGTGCCTTGTCTATGTACACCTATGTTTCTAGCTAATAGATACATAAGTGATTATGTTGTGTTTCTATTAGCTAGAAACATAAGATATCATTAATCATAGTCAGTTCGTTACTTGAGACCCTTGCCTGTCACTATTCGTTCTGACATTGCAGATACATTTATATACACACGTACTTACTAGCTTTAATATGTATGACGTAGTTTTAACTGCATACGATATTTCTATCATAGTTATTATATTATACACTTTATTGTTATATGTGAAGCTTAAAATACCTACTATCTTCGTATCAAGGATTTGGAAACCAGTAGGATAAGGATTAATTGGATATGTACGTAAACGCTAAGACAACATCATCCTCGACAAGGATGAATGCGGATATCTCGTGGAAAAATACAACGGGCGAAAGCGTTGTACGTGCTTACAACATGTCACAAATTGGAGGCTGATGAGATCAAACAAAGATGAAAAATAATAAGGAAACATTGTGGAAAATCTTAGTTCATTTACTAGCATTTATGAACTAAAAATGAACACACCTGTCCCAATATTGGCCTAAAGATTAAAATTTCATTTTTAAAACTACTCCCAAAACAAGTATTATGGCATAAAAATATGAAACCAATATTATCCTTTTTCATCGAAATTTATTTGAGATACATTAATATGTATAACTATGCTTGAATCGTTCAATTCTTAATGAACTGAATATTGCAGAAACTTCAAACACATACCTACGTCATATCAAAATGTTGGATTGTATTTGAGTCGTAAATGCTTACTGTTATCTAACGAACAAGCTTAACACGATATCTTAAAAGCTTGTCATTTTACATAACTAGGTACAGACGCCAGCATGTCAATCTATCCAAAACTGACAAATTTTCCCAATTGAATATGAACCTTATTGGTTTGTGATAACTTTGAAAGTCAATCAAAGAAATTTGACAGATTGTGGTAGCTTGATGTGCTGGCCTCTGTACAATAGCAACAGCTAACACTACAATAACAAAAAGAATAGTAATTACGAAAAAAATACTAAATAATATATAAATTCTTGTATGAAAAAAAAATGCGTTTTTTAATTCACTAGTCCACCTATCCAAGTCTTTTTTGTCAAGATAATATTCTGAAATACGTCCAACCGTGAAACATTCTGCAACCATTTAGCAGATTTATTTATAAGCAAGGTTGAAGAGCAATGATAGCCTAGTGATAAGACCATTGGACTGCCAAGTCAAGGTCCGAATTCGAATCCAAAGCCTCTGACTTTTCGAATTCATGTGCGTATTAATAATTAATTATAATTCGCTTGAAGTTAGAAGATCATGAGAAAACCTGTATGCCTTAGACATTTTTCTCGACGGCGTGTGAAGCTGTCAACCCGGACAAGATCAGCGTGGTAGACTATAGCCTAATCTCTCTTAATTTCAGAACACGTGCCAAGCAGTGGGACAGTAAATGGGTTGATGATGACGGTTGAACAATGCTCAGAGATTTACCCAACGAAATCATAGTCGTGAAAACAGTTTTAAATAATAATTTATATTTGCGACATTTTACACAGAACATCTAGTCTCAAACTAAGCAGATCTTGTATATGTATACTATGGGTACTAAACAATGAATATAATACTTACGTACGTTTTTTTTTTAAATATTTACTCAAGATCAGCAGTGCGACACTCGAACCTTTAGATCACAGACGCCAACTGACGTCTGAAAAAGGTATTTAATTCGTCTATGTATGTACTACGTTTCCAAAGCATGAATCGTTAGTAAGTTTGTCAAACGTGTTACGGGCTGTTTCACAACTTAATTAATTTGCCTCCATTCGGTTCCTATAAATTAAATCCCGGATCCTGTAAATATTTTTAAATAAACTTAGTTTCGATAAAATACTTTTTAAGCAGAACTTAATTCATTGAAAGAAGAATAAGGGTAGAAGCCAATACTTGAAAGTGCCAAAAAATTATTACAACGCACTACTAGAATATGGATACAAATTCCACGATTTCCCTTTAAATATTTTCCAACTTAGCAAGATGCGCAATTAGCGCATAAAAAAGTTGCCAATAATAATAGAGGCATGGTGAACAGAAGAAAAGTTTTTGGGTTAGTTTGCGAGACCCGACAGAAAAAAATACGTGTCGATGGTACGAAATGCAAATTTTAGTTATTGATCTTCGGCTAGTATTTAACTGGAAATCAAAAAATGTCGTTTTGTATAACAAAATAATTCCCAATCCTAAGCTAAAATACTTATTGCACAGAAAAATAGTCACCTCAAAGTATTGTTATTATACACTTTCTTGGTCTTCAGATTCGGTATCATTCAGATTTGGTTCACAGTTCTAACCTAACCTAACCGATATCTGTATTTTGGTGCTCAATCAGTAATTTTGTCGCTCAATCAGTATTTTTGATGCGCGGTTTATTATATTCCTTGATCTTCTATACGCATAATTAATCACAATATCTGTGAAACCAACCAATTTGAAATTTAATTTGTTGGTTGCCTAAAAATGGTCTACCCAGACCATCCGCAAAAAAGGAATTTTGAAAATCCCCATGGGATCGAGATCAATGCCGGTTGGCACACCTGGTTAGCTGTAAATAAAATCAAATTTTATTGTAGGTAACAGCTATATTAATTACTAAGTATTTTAAATGCATACGTAACACTATTGGTATCGCAGTCAATAAGACAGAACAATATAAGTAGTTAGTATTTACTCTGCATATTGAATATCTACGAATAGGTACGTAGGTACTATTTTTTAGTAGCGCAATCGATGGTACAAAATTGGTGAAGTTAAATTTAGTTATTAAATATACTTTCATAATTCTTTTAAGTATATTTTTATTATATGTTAAGATACTTATATCCACTAACTTGACCACTTCCCCGCAAAAAATTGGGGGACAAATATGTACCCAAAAATCGATACGGTGTTTGTTTAATAAAACAAACACTTTCAGCTCGCTTCATACGTTGTTAATAGGTGTTAATTATGAACAACTTCTTAATAATTATGGCTTTGTTTTATTACACCAAAATTGCATGAACATCTTAAATACATCGAAATCAATGTCGTAGCAGTATTAAATTTACGTCGTAGGCTCGTAGCGCGTAGATCATAGCCAAAATAGCAATCCGTGCCGTAGCCGCGGTGAAACACGTACGACGTGAATAAAATTAACAACACTTATTTTAATAATAAATTTTGAAAAAAGAATTTTACAAGCAAAGATACATTTATTCGTATCAATTTAGTTATTAAAAAAATATTTACATAAAAAATTAAATATGCATGCGTGGATAGAGGCTACCAGCTCAGCATACTGTTGCAGTACTAACTACAACGTTGATTTTCAGCTGGGCGTTAAACTAGTAGTTAAATACTTTACATGTTGTCTACCGACGCTTATTATACTTCCTTTCTTAAGCGTTCAGACAGTTGTTATTTTACAAGAAAGGAATAGGTACATTTTATATTTAAGGACAGGTTTGATTGAGTCAATAATTACCAAAAAATCCATAATGCGCCGACGCGGCGACGAACGTATGACAATCAATGCCAAGTGTCTTTTTAAACGATATACACTGCTCAAATAATCGAACCCGAATGCACGACATGGAAGAAAGTAGGCGCATCGTTCGCTCTTTGAATTCGAGCGGACTTTTATTGAGACGAATTTTGCTTGCGTGTGAAGGTTTGAAACCTTAAAAGTTAATAAATGCGATTATTTCGCAGTCTTATTGAATTATAAATGTCTATGATATAAATCAATGAAATCCATAAATGTAATGCGTATTTTCACTTTGTTTAGGTTATTAATATTTGAAGGTCGATATTTAACGTATATGTCACATACGTTAAATATCGACCTTGTCATTAAAATAAATAATTTATAAAACACCAACAGTTAATATGGTATCAATTTTATAGATAATCAGGCTATCCGCTGCAGAGCTACTCGCGTTAAACTAGTTGTTCCCAATCCCGTGGGAATTTTCCTTTTATACCCGATCCCCTTAAAAACCTATCTATCACATTTCAACTTTCATAGTTTCTGAGATTTCGTGAAACAAAAACGTGAAATTCTGAAATACGCATTCAATGATGATGTTTTAATTACATTTTCCAAAACAGATTCAATTTCGTTATCTATTCAGTTTACTTTTTTTTTCAATTTTCAAAAATATGACACTCATTGAAAATAATATTGTGTTTCGACTGGTAATGAAATAATTAAAGCAGGAAAGTATTCCAGATAGTAGATATTGAGTAAGAGTCTGAATAGATACCGTATGGGCCCATGTCCACAGAACCCATAGGTGTGTCGATATCGCTACTTACAGTATTGTATATTATCGCTTTTTCTATCGATAAAGTATTTGAGGTCTTGTAAATTAAATCTTATCGTCAAAACGATTTAGTAAACTTTTATTTTTGTTTCTATAACATGTTTATTTATAAATATTTAACCCTTTTCAATATCTGGGACAACTTTTGTGGTTTCAAGAAAAGTTCCACGTTGGAAGATAATAACCAAGAACTACTTATTTAATAGCAAGGTGACTAGGATTGTTCGGCTTGGTTTCATTCCTGGGTACCTTACCAGCTAAATATTAGTCTTGCTAACTTAGAGTAACTGACAAAGTATGCACGTCGCATCTTCACAGTCGAAGGTATTTTCATGAAGACAAATGAAGATTAACTTGTAGTTTGTACAAGAAAGGAAATTTCGTTTTTGTACCTGGAAATAGGTACAAAAACGAAATTTCCTTTCTTGTTACGATAAAAGTTATTCATTGTCATGAATAAAAACTACAAATCATAGGATTAGGTAAAAAATGTTGGATGTTTGTTTCTGTGTTACTCAATCACGTAAAAATGGCTTAACCGATTCGTATGAAATTTGGTACACAAATAGTATATGACCTGGGGATACATGCTACTTTTTAGGTGTCCCGGGAAAATATGGAATTCTCCGGGAAATCCCGGTACACTGATATAGGGAAATTACTTGCGGGATATAAATTTTTTACACATACTTTATGACCAACAATAACATATACAGTATTTCTAATCCTGGAAAAAAAATGCGGGAGCCAAATTAAAATAGCTAACAAATGAGTTAGACGACTTAATTAGGTACTTTTTATCCTTGAAAATATCCGGGATTTTCCTACTAATTTCGGGAATCCGATTGCGGTAAAACTGCCTAACATATTTGCATAATATTTGGTACACATACTAGTTTGTGACTGACCAGCACTAACATATTGAGATTGATTGCTTACACTTTCAATGCAGGAAAAATACGGGGACTTCCTAAACAATCTAGGGAAACATTTTGATGATAATCGGACAGTTTAATAATCTAAGCTTAGTTATCCAATAGATTCACAGACAGTGTCTGTTGTCTAGTGGTTTGAGTGTCTGACTGCTGATAACGAAGTGACGGGTCCGATTCCCAAAGGACACAAATATGATGTGATGAACAGAAGTGTTTTTGTTTGTTTGGGTGTTTCTTATGTACAATTAGTAAAAACGTAAAAATTTCCCAATAATATATATTTATTTATAAATAAGCTAGCATAGCATTTTGTGGCCTGTATTAACGTGTATCCAAATATCAGAATATCCTATTAATCCCGTGAGAGCAATCAGACTAAATTGTGATAATGGTGATGATGAATGGTCTATATAATGACCCCTTTGTTAAATAAATTGATGAGGAACCTAGACAATATACCTGTGCCATCGAAACTGTGAGTAAAGCAAAGATTTACACAACATTTTGTTGGTAGTAGGTTGTAGTATAATTAATTATAACGTTAGCGCTCTGTCCTCACTGGACGATAGCAACTGCGTATGTAGTACAGGCACGTCGTCCTAGCATGGAACGCAAATTGAATATATATTAGATTTGTTTAAGTTGGTAGGTACGTTCGTTATGCACATCATGTAGGTACTGCTACGGCTGCACGTAGAATAGTGTCATTTAACTGGTTGTTCTTGGATCTATTAAGCTAGTAAAGTATGAATATCAGTTCTTAAATTATGTTCTTCAGGAAATATCGTGATAGCACGGTCGACACGCAACATAGTTGTAGGCATTGTATATAGAATAAATAATTAACACATCACGCGTCCGTCACGTTTATGAAATATCGATTTTAATTATCAGTGTGTTTTATTTTTCATTTATTTAAGAAATGCGTACAAGCCTATGAAGTTTTATATTTATTTATTTTTAAGTTGCCGTTTTATATAGAATGAAAAATATATACTTCATTAATCGAT
This sequence comes from Acronicta alni, assembly GCA_964056405.1. Taxonomy (NCBI): domain Eukaryota; kingdom Metazoa; phylum Arthropoda; class Insecta; order Lepidoptera; family Noctuidae; genus Acronicta; species Acronicta alni. Next base: position 11,957,049 of record OZ043913.1, read on the forward strand.
GCACTTGTGCCATTTTAATGGAAATTCATTGATGTCTTTAAAGCTGACGTGGTTTCAGATGAATCTACTTCCACTATGAACTTCAATTCCTCGTTAAGACTCTCGTTCAGAGGGTCGGAATTTAGATAAATATTTCCAGAACGGCAGAACTCCCGATCAAACCAAAAACGCGGCAAAATATACAAGTTAATATTTCGTTTTCAAATATGCATATACATAACCTCGGTTTTTTATTTATTCGTTCATCACATTTAAGGAGCATATTAAATAATAAATCTATTCTATATCAGTAAAGTAACAAAAAGGAAATTATATAAAATATCTGTTTTTATGAACCTATCCTAGAAAGTACCATCATTACATTGCAGAAGCAGCACACGAAAATGCTGAACAGACTAGAAATCTACCTGTATTCGATTTCACAGCAACGTTTCATAACACCGACTGATTGCATGAAACTAAATTTCACCTAAGTACCTAGGACGTATGTACTAAGCAATTTATTTCCGAAACATGCATATTATATGAGCCTTTTAGTGGTTATTGGGTTTAAGAATCTAGCTACTTCATTTGGCCTGTTAAAAAAAGTTTCAATGGGAGAATTTAAAATGTGCATTCTGAATGTGGACGAAATACGACAACTATATCTATTAAAAAATGATATACTGTTCGTCGGTAAGCGTATCACTTGAAAACGGCGCAACCAGTTTCGCTACTCTTTTTTCAATATACCGAATAAGATATTTAGGAGTAAAAAATAGTAAAAATAATTAGAAATTCGAGATAAACTAAGTGCTTTTTAAATTTGGACAAGTCAGTGTCTATCGAGTCAGCTAGTTTACAATATACTTATTTATTTATTGGTACATATTGATATATTATAATATATCTAAAATAAAGAGCTGCATGTATTTTGTATGCATTTAATGTGAGGGTACAAACAACGGAATTATATATGATTGCTACTTCCTCTTGAACGCGTCGGTGAAACGACTCATAACTAACCGCTTATAACAAACACTGCGACGTATGAGGTCTATGGACCTCATGTATGTGTTGAATACCCACTTAGTGATGATTGAATATCATCACTGGATAAGTTATGCATATTTTAAATAGTATCAGCAGAACTGAACTTAAATAAATGTTTACGCCAGAAAATTATTACGGCATCGTAATAGTAGGTACAGATTTTTATTAAAATCCAGTATATATTATTTTATTCACATCAATCTAATGAAACAATCGATCTGAAGTAAGACATTTAGTGTGTAGCATTCAATGGCGATGAAATACAGATTCTTGGTACTTGTCTGTCCTACTGCTGGGTAATGTTGCGAGTAGGTATTAACAGAACCAGAGTAAAAAGTCCTAATGTAGGACAATTCTTAAAATAATAAAGTTTAAATAAATACATACAGTATATTAATCATTTACATGGTATTTGTAACGATAATTGTTCTTTTTACAATTCTGCATTACGATAATTTTGTTAAATAATCTTGTTCAAAGCAATTTAATCCAAAGCACAAAGGAGGTCTCCTCCAGTGATATTAAATATAACTACTTAAATAACAAAGTTATAACATGGTTATATATCTGCCTTCTTGTTCCTTCACTTACTAAGCAATGGTTTCAAACAGAAAAAACATATCGATCGCTCATCGCACACACCTTGTTACACACCCCAAGCTTGTGTAACAAGAAGGAAGCTGAAAGGGGTATATACTTCATTACGAGGACAGCTCATTCATTAAAATAAAGATCTTACAGAATTAATGAATGAACATCTTATAAGCAGAGGCTTGTTGAGTTATGTGATATGTGATATCTGATGAAGCCAATGGATATTAAATAACGAAACATCAGCAATTGTTTATATTGAAATTATAAAGTTAGAACCAACTGTATTATTTTCTTTCGGTTTGATGATGTGCGACTTTGCCACTAAGAATAAATTATTTTCAACGGTAAAACATAAAGATAATTTACTAACGCGTCCTCAGCCCTGATATATCGTTCAGTATTGATTCTAGTTTCCCACCCACACACAGTTACGTAATCACGCTTGTTACCAACCCAAACTGGTCCAAATAATACATCCAGTATCTTTTGAGTACGCATGTCTGTAGCTTCTCTTTAATCGCAACTTTGAAATTATTACCACATTATAAACAAAATCTAATGATACAATGAGAAAATAACTTCACATATTAAAACTAGAATTTTTTCTTTTGGGTTTTTTAATATTTGACGGGGGATACGCCTTTTCAGACCAAATGTTCTGCTATACATAATAATCGTTATATTTTTAACTAAAATACAAATAAAATATGTTGTTCTGTCCAGATTATGATTGTTATTGGTTTAGAATTTTATAGCGCAGCTGTTGCCGTCAATTTTATTTCAAAAATAGTTTTCTTAATTTAATAGTTGCTTTGTATTGTATGATGGTAAGCTTGAAACATGAATTAGAACATGCGGTACTATCTATATCTTAATCATAATATTGAACCTTTATTGACCACGTTTATCATTGTCATATCAAAAATAACGCAATTACTCAACAACGATGTAATACACAAGTGATGAACTCGACTACAAAAATCTATTATTATTAATAAAATACATGGACGCTCTTTGACAACTGAGTGGTCATCAATCAACTTAGTTATTAGCGAGTTTCTCGAACCAGTTTGCTTTCTACAGCAACCTATTAGTGTATAATTAGTACATCCCTATTTTTTTAAGTATTTTCCCATGTCTCTGCTTATCTGTCTCTGTGTTGGTCTGCTTTGATAGTAACTGCTCAAATTATATTTAACTAAAAGTGCGGTTAAGTTGAAGTTGACCTTTTTTAACGTATTTTGTTTGATTTTTTTTTTTCACATTTTCATATACTTAGTAATAATTTCATTAAAATATTTTTACAATATAAAAATGAATCCCCGTTTCGCTTGGTCACGCCATAACTTGAGAACTACTTTACTGATTTCATTAATCTTTTCTTTTTAAGTTCTCTAATACTTTGTAGAAAGTTCTTACGGAAAGAAACATTTAACAAAATGCGCAGGAAAATCGAAAATTTGAGAAAACTAACGACAAAATACTTTTTATCTCGGTAATGCCCACGCAGGCGAAATCGCGGGCAGAAGCTAGTATTTTATAAAAATGCTACCTTTTGAGAATACATGCGTGATGTGTTGTTAATAAAATAAAAAAGTTATCGAGTTTCATTATGATGGGATGTTTAAGATATTTATAGTCCTGCGTTGGTAATTTTCTAAATTATCTAAGTAGGTACAATGACTTCCAACGAAGCTACGCAGTAGGTAATATTTTTCTTGGACGGAGCACGTACGAGCAAGATAACTTTTACGCTTTAGATGACGTTGACATGACGGATGTGATAATGTAATGTAAATAGTGATCGCTTTGAATTACATTCGAAAAATTAGCGTATGTGTAATAAGATATAAAATATGCATAATATATTAGATATAATAGGATGCAAACCCATCACATCACAATGGCAGTGGACAAAAACTATATCAGTTAAAAAGCTTCTTCTTAATCTGTCAAGGAACAACTAATAGACACGAGATAATATAAAAATGCGGCGCTTTAGGGGGTCGCCATCTTTAATTAATTATCATACTAAAATACTAATTTGGGCCAAAAATTAATTACATAGAAGCATCTTTATATAATTTAGTCATAAACATATCTTGATTTTTTGAGTTTATTTCCAAATAAGAAAGCAGAAATCATATTCAATTTTAATGGAAAAATCAGCGTTTTAAAATGTAATTAAAACGCTAAAGCTCTTAACAAATAGTCCTGACAACCAGTCTATCCTTAGGATATTGGTATTACCCAAACATTGGATTGCTGAGGTCTGATGGCAGTCACGTCGTGTAAAATACTGGAAGCCTACCCCAACATAGTTGGGAAAAGGTTCGGAAGAAGATGAAGAACAAATAGTCCTACTGCGTAACACGTATTGTTAATGAGATCACCGTACCTGAAAGACGGTTCCTTAGAGAAGGTAATTAGTAAATGAAATACGTATCTAGAAGATTATTAGGTGAGAAGACGCAGTACTAATTATAGCAAGTGCAGTTAGTAATATTCTGAGATTGTAATGAGTGAGAATATCATTATTATTGGAAAATGTTAGCTTTAACGTGACGTCGGCGTTAAAAACTTGGAAAATCATTTCATTCAGGTAATTTTTAGATTGTGAGAAAGGGATTGTGCTATTAAATATGTAGAGAGGGGTATACCAGTCTCTCAATCGCAAAACGATCGCAATAACACGTTGTGGCGTACCACACGCTAGGCCTCAGGCCTCAGCCTCAGGCCATTCACGTAACTAGCGACTGACGACGGTGATCATGTCATAGAGATACTGTCATTAAATAGAGAAGAAACTGATGTCCAATCGTTCAGAAGTAATAAATTATTCGAAATTTTCATAATTTATTGAAGGTGCGGTTATCCGACCGGATACTAAAATTAGACCCGATGCCGGATGTGCAAGCAGTTACTGGGAACATTTTCATACAAAAGGAAAAGCAAGTTCCCGATTTGATTTAATTTATATAATGTCAGACTAGGATTTAGCAGACCTTTGCTTCAACCTCAACAAAAAGATTTTCACCGTAATTAGCCACAGATGACAATACATATAATCAAATCATTCAATATGTCCGAATTCACCCGAATCCACATAATCGATCGCGCCTGCGCCTTACCGCTGTAGGCTCGCTAGAATTCTACAAGTTACAACGCCCCGGTGGCAATGTTCGACTGACTTTTCAGCTAATAGGGTGGCCGATTACGCGTTTTGATTTTATTTTTTAATTATACTAATAAATGAAAAATCTTATTATTATTATTATTATTATATCTTATTTAATACTACAAAAATAACTCATTACGTTATGTTGAAATAAAACTACTTTACAGCGTCCCTTTACAGCATCCATGGTCACGGGTAGGCTACCCGTGACCATGGACGCTGTAAAGGGTCCGAAACGTCGGGATTAATAATATCAATATACGCGATAAAATCCGTAAAAAGTAGTTTTATTTCAATGTATAATATTCGCGTAAATGTCAGAAATCAATATCATTACGTTATGATGAAATTTTTTTTCAATATAAATTTATAACTTCAGCTAAATAAATAAAAAGTCAAATAAACATTATGTTTTAGACGTTATCTCTTAAAACATAAACAAGAAATCAATATTATATTTGAATCCAAGTCTTCACTGAGTACGCTTTTAACTGCTATTACCTATTCTAGCGACGTAGCCTTTTAGCGCACCATTGTTTTCGACTCAGCTCTATTTCATTGCCTACCTGCCCCATCTACCCGTCAAGCAACAATAGCCTGTTAGAACCCGTCACTGACCCAACCATTTAAGATGACACCTACACCCATACAACTATGTATAATGTAACTTTTTTCTGGCAAAGGACAATAATTAGACAGGAATGTTGGGTATGTATGGGTAGTTATGACGTAGGTATAACAAAAGACCTTAACAATAAGTTTGTCCTCCGATTTCACTTTAGCGTTTTTATGAAAGAAAAGAAAACACGAGGTATTTTTATTTTGCTATGAAACCCAACGTTAAGTACCTACTGACAGATTTCAGCTTAATTATCAAGTTAATTTGTACTAAAAATAGAATCCTTCTGAAAAAATATAGTGTTCTTAATTATAAACTCTTCTGTAACTGCAAAATTTTGCTGAACTGAACAGTTTTGCTGAACTGAATATGCTCATCGAAAAACATCTTCAAAATCCTTAAAAAAATTAGAATCCCAGATTTACCACTGCAATTAATATCACAGTAAAAGCAAATTAATTCATGTAATAATTAGTTAACACTAACCAACATATGCTTGATGCAAATTAGATTAAAGTAAACACAGCTTTAATACTTGTTTTACGCTAAAACTAATTGATCACTTGGTGTCAAATCAATGGTCCCTATGAATAATCGCCTAACACCAAATTACAAATTTGATAGAAGAGCATTTTAAAGTATCAAACACGTGTATACGAATTCTACTTAATTAACTTAATTTCATGTGTGGATGTTCAATTTTATAACTTACAACTTATTTTTTATAAACTAAACGATAGTTTAGGGTGGCCTCAAGGTCAATATCACGTATAAGCACTTCGAGAATTGTACGTAGACACCGTCGAAATTATTAATAAAGGTAACGATTAAATTACTTTTCCTCACGAATAAATAGTTAATGAAAGTATGGTTAAGTTCACGGTTAACTTGTTACACTTGAATATACCCAATTGTTATTTTTGCGTGACTACTACGCTAGAGTTCCTGGGTTCGATTCCCAGGCCGAGCAGTGTATTTGGGTTTATAAAATCCAAATGCTACTGATATTTTATAGAAAAACCCATAAAAGACCATAATTAAATTGCTTTAAGCATCACCCTTACAGTGAATGTCGTTTGCATATCACAAAAAAACAAGGTATATTTTTGCTTAAATCACCAACTGACAGTGACATAATGAGTCTTAGTGAAATTTAATTCGGATGGTAGGTAGTTTTTGTTAAAAATGAGAAAGCAATTTTATGGTCGACTATACATTGATGTACCTGTGTCTAACCCTTACAGGCATGATAGTATGTTATGTTATTTTCAGACTGACTTGATTCTACTGACTGCTTATTATGATTCTACTGCGATTGTTACAATTATATGCTAAAATTTAATCTTCAATATAAAAATGATTTATTACATATATGGCCGGTATCTGTAAATCCAAATTTAAAGGTAATTTTGATATTGACGAAACTAGTAATATATAGGTACTTTCCCTAAATTTTATAGCTAAAAACATGAGCAATAGCTCCTAATACTTATAACCGATGATGATTCAGGGTTTCCTTGAGGTATCTTCTTATCAGATGTCTCGAGAAGATCTGTGCTCAATCCACATGAAAGACAAGGTAGTGAGAATTTGCGATGTCCAGGACATCTCACTACCCCTGTCTTTCACACGGTAGAAAGCAATCTCGAAGACTACCGATGCGCTGTGTAGGTAGGTGCTATGGCCAGCTACAGCGGCAGTAATGTAACTCTGCATTTTCATATTTTCGGGCATTCATCTAGTGATGCTGTTTGGTGTAACTTGAGAGCACCTTGATGATTTACTCAGTGAAATTGAATAAAACACGCCAAAGATAGTCTCACAAAGTATTTACATAATTAAAATGAATATTTGTAAAGAAGATAATGCAGAGTATACGTAAACAAAAACAGACAATCGCTTCGATGCAAAATGCAAAGTTACACTATGACCGCGTAAAAAATATAAACAAGATAATGATAATTGATTTAACACACCCGTAGTCATAGCTTTATCATCATACACAGATTATTTATAATTATTAGATTATTTAATAATAACTAAATATGTGTAGGTACCTAATACACACATACGTGACATATTTATATGACACTACCAAGGCGTGCGAAGTTACGAATAAAAAAAATGAAATGAGAAAAAAAATACTGCAATGAAATTTGTTCTGTTTAAATTTTACTAACTTTTAATGTGTGATATAGCTTCAAGAATATTAGGTGCGATTAAGTAAATAATTGTCAGGAAACGTTTATTTAAATAATATGTAGGTAGTAAGTAAATATTTGTTTTATGAATTTCAAGATCTCATCACATAAATTAAATTAATTTTATTTTTTCTGCAGCTATACTAATTTATCGTTCAGAAATGATAGAGTTATAGGAAAAATCTCAGTCAACGTGTGGAAATTTAATAAGGTAGCTGACGTGAATGACAGTTGTAATCAAATTTCCACGAATGGAACTTTTTAATGTCTCTACTAAAATATTCCGACTCATGTTGATTACTAATATAGCATTGAACATACGATTGCATTCATAAATAAAGAAGTGGCGGGATAATTTTTTCCAAGAATAGAAAACTTTAAACCTAACCACCAACCTTTTAATATCGAAAGTAATTGAATGCAGTTGATTTAAATGTAAAATGCAGGGATGAAGCAGGACTAAACATATAACATAATTACCTATAAAAGTAACGACTAATGTTTAATAAAAATTACAAATTATAAATTATTATATCCACGCTCCAAACGAATAAAAACGTAAATGTACATGTTTACATGACTTCATATTTGGATTTTACGCACTTAGTTACATTACCTGTTTTTTTTTATTTAAATTTAATAGCTATCTTATTTTAAAAGTTATCAAGGGAGACGTGTTCTAGCTTTGTCTTATACAAAGTTAGAACACGTCTTCCTTGATAACTTTTTAACAAGAACTTTTTCTAAGGTAGGTATTTTCGCTCTACTGTAAAGTAAGTTTTCATTCTACGGATTTATACGTTTGGAGCGCCCGATATGCAGTTAATTGGAAAAGGAGTTTGAAGATTTACTATACTAGCCCTTAAAATCAAAAATCTTGGGCAGTACCCACACAAAAACTTTTAAAAACGATAGCAAATATCTAGCAACTAGAAATGTTTTTTTTTATAGTACGGAGCGCAGTAATGAGCACCCAAACGGATTACTGTACCTACTAATTATAGATAGGGTATATTTTAGCAGGACATCCACCATTTTAATTAACAGATTTCTTTAAACCAGTCTTCACTTTAACACAACTTTGATAGCGTTTATCTTGGAAAATTGACATTACTAGATTTTATTCATACATGTTTTGTTTATGTTATTGTCAGCTATGGAAATATCTAGGGAAAATTACAGGCGGCTGTTTACAAAAAAAAAATCGGACATCTCGGCATGGTATATTAATAAAGCATAATAAGCCTGGTATTCTCTTCCCATGACAGCTAGATGACGTCATTGCCCCGCGGTGACGCAACCCAGTTTGAAATTTTTTGATATGTTGTCGTGTAAATAAAATAGCAAAATGCACTTTTTCACGTGCTTGCTTCTATAATTTTAAAAGAAAATTTTAAAAAGTAATTTTATATAGTTTACTATTTTAAATAAATAGATGAAGAAGAAGAGATAATAAATGGGTGGGCTACTAAGGTGTTAATTTTATATTTATCGTGAATTAAAAATCTCCTCAATTGAGTTGAAGATGCTAATCAACGGAATAGCTATGCGCCAGTTTGCCTAAACCTTCAAACACCTTTATTAATAGAAATAGGTAATGGTATCAACAAAGACAAAATCAGTAATGATAAACCGGAGATGTCATTTGAAGCATAGAGGTGACAAAAATATCGCTAGCACTTATTTTGAATATGAAAATAACAATGAATACATATCTATCTACGTAAATAATATTTCATACTATTTAGTTACATTTTCTCAAAATTAAAATTGTTATAGAACATACACGGTTATGAAAGGAAAATATTTTTTTATAAGATCTAAATTAGACCTACCTATTAGGAAAACGTCAGCACCTTGTGGTGAGGCTCGTCTTGCCGACGCTACGCGGCGTTGTCATCGGCGCCCCCAATTGGCAAGCTGTCAAATGTACCACAAAAATCCATTCTAATGATTCATTTTAAAGCTCAATTCATCGCCAGCTAGACAGGAGACTTAGTTGTACACATATACACAATGGGGAGGTTGGTAATATATTAAATAGATAAATCCAGCCAACAATTTATCAGAAGTGTATGGAATTTACGTGAGACACAATCATCTTCTAGATAAAAGACGAAACATTTAAAATTCCTAGAGGTATTTTAGATAAAAAAAAGTATCTGCTAAAGGTGTTCACTGTGCCTATACATAGTTTTGTTATTTAAAGTTCTACTATCCACATACACCTGTGGGACCCACAGGTCTTAGGGGATAGCCCCACGTGGGCTATTATTTTCTTCTATTGTAAGTCTATGAACTACAATATAATAATATCCAATTCCATTCCGTAGTAAAATAACTTGTACTATAAGATATACTATAATGTAATTCATAGTAAGTAGATACCACATAATAGCGCGTAGAGTGTAAGAGTAAGAGTCGCAAATAATCTCAAACCACAATCTTCCCATGACCATTCACACGCAACAACAAACATCATTCATAACATAATAGTTCGCGTTGAAGGCAGTAAAAACTTCGCATTCGCACACCACCAAGTCGCTGTGAATACAAGCTGAAAGTTGCTGTGCAATTTATATCCTTAAACATACACTTACTACTATCACTAATTAAAAGTAACAAATATATTGGAAATTTACCTGTTTTTATGTTTCTGCCATTCATCCACTTTCACTTGTATTTTTCACAGCATCTTGTCCCCATGTTGGAGTGGTCTCGATCAAAAAACTGTAACAACAGAGAGAATTTTGTTTGATACGAATTCTTGAGTAATGCAATACACAAACTAATTAACATCGATAACAATTAAATATAATTGCACAGCAGTAGCGCAGCATAATTACATTAAACCTTTTAACAGAGATACTTATAAAATAAACGAGCAGTAAAAAAATCGCTTGAGCATCTACAGCATAACCAACTAACTACGTAGAACAATTATAAAATATAAGTATTATTAAGACTTACCGACTACGACATCTTTATGTGGACATGCGCCAACCAAGTCGTACCTCTCGTGCGTTCGATCTATCTGGACAAAGAAAAACATGTTTATTATAATTATTTCAAAGGTTATAATCGCCAGTCTTACAGTAACAAAGTTTTTTTTGTTAGTAATATTTGATATAGGTAATAGTTCTAAGCTTAGAATTATCTTCTCTGATTTGTCAGCAGCGGTAGCAAAATTATTTCAGTTCATTTACGAACTTTTTTTTAGAGAATGAAGAATGAATCATTTCTATGCGAAAAAAAGCGACTACGTATGTGCATAATTATATTATATATATATATATATATATATATATATATATATATATATATATATATATATATATATATATATATATTTTTTTTTTTTTCATTTATATTATACTATATAGCTGTACGTTTTGACTGTCCCTTTCAGTATCTTGTGTAGATGTGGCGAGTCATTGCAAATAAGGAAAAAATATGTACAAGGTTAAGGTTTCTATGGGTCTGTGCCACCCGAAATTAAGTTTTATAATATTACTATTATAAATACGATGGTCACGATCCTCATTAGTGAAGGAACGACAAGCAAGAAGATACTAGATACATTAAAAAGGAAAAGTAGTGTAAGCGGATGATTGGCTGATCGAATCAATATATATTGTCTGGTGTATAGCCAACATCATAATTATCAGCCAAAAGAGGTCGACTGCTGAACAATTGACAACACAAGAACAAAGAGATATACTTCCACAGCCGGTTATTTGCTGCCTGCATCCAACGACTCCCAGCTACCTTTACCAGGTCATCGGTATTATGTCCTTGTAGGCACTCTACGTTGCGCTTTTAAGCGTGTAGTCTCCATTTGAGCATTTTTACCCTAGTGGCCATCAGTTCTGCGAGCTAAGTAACCCGCTCACTGCCACTTGAGCTTGCTAATGCTTTTAGCTATGTCGGTTTAAGAACTAAAGTTCGTAGAGAAATAACTTTTTTATGGTCGGCTTGTTCAAGCTGCAATTCATAGAACCTACGCTCGAGACGGTTTGTAATGATGACTCTTGAAAATAACTTAGAAATGGCACAGAAGTGAAATAGGTCTAAAATTCTTCAACGGGGAGTTATAACTCTTTTTGGAGAAGAGCACCATCACGCTTCCTATCCACCCGTGCTTCCGGCGTTGCCCTCGAGTAAGACGAAGTTATTTAACCTCTGAAGGATATCGGTGTGACACCCATTTTCAGAAACTATCGAAATCCAGTAATTCATATCGCGCCGTAAGGACTTCTATATCCGTCTATTGAGTAACCGGTATGCTACAGCATCGTCGTAGGACTGACCCGTCATCTCGCGTCGCTGTATCTTTTTGCAATAAGGTTGAATGTGTGATCGCAGAACATGTTAAGAATATCTTTACGGTAGGTTTTTAGACCCAACCGACGCGCAGTGTGTGACACTCAAAGAGATTTTGTAGTACGAGTTGAAAGCTCTTTGCACAATAATTGAATTTTTTAATGCAAAATTCTTAATATTGACACAGTAAGTACATACTTATAAATATTTTACAAAATTAGTAGCTACTTAGTTTAATACAAAATACAGTATTTTTTACCGCCTTATAATGAATAGAAAACTGGTAAATTCAATTAATATGAATTTATTTACAGGACATGACTGCTGAAATTAATGTTAAGTACATTCAGTTATTCATTGAGGAATACGAATACATCAGAGATATTCAATGAAGATCTCGAGAATCTTTACCGACAGGTCAATATGAATCGTAAAAGAAATGTCTTTTTAGGGGTTCGTACCTCAAAAAGAAAAAACGGAACCCTTATAGGATAACTTTGTTGTCCGTCCGTCTGTCTGTCAAGACCTTTATCTCGGAAACGCGTGGAGGTATCAAGTTGAAATTAAAACCATATAAGTACTCATGTCTACAGTCCCTTGAAGCAGAATAAAATTAATTTAAAAAAATCAAATTTCTAAGTTTATAAAAAAAAATAAGGCCGTTTATAAAAAAAGTTTATTTCGACATTCAAAGGATATTGATTTCTGACATTTACGCGAATATTATACATTGAAATAAAACTACTTTTTACAGCTTTTATCGCGTTATATTGATATTATTAATCCTGACGTTTCGGACCCTTTACAGCGTCCATGGGCAGAGGTAAACTAATAACTACAACTATAGTAATATAACGCGATAAAATCCGTAAAAAGTAGTTTTATTTCAACTCTCAAGGGAAATTATAGGATATTTTCCGTTGACCTGGAACTATGACATTTGGCAAGTAATACCGTCATATACTACAAGTATAGGGAAAAATCTGAAAACTATAATTTGTAATAAAATAAAAAAAAAAACAGGTTCATATGCAAGGAACGGCGGTCCAAATTTTGAATTGAGTTAACCGTGTCATGTGGGGTATCGTATGACATTCATTGGCACAAGTTTTAACAGATTTTTTATTGTTTTTATGATGTTTTTATGTATAGTTTTCGATTTACGACGAAGAATGAAAAAAAAAACATTACCCTTTTTCATAAGTATAGGTAAACCTAAAAATTTCAGGAAAAGCTTGGAAAAACCTGCGAGACTCGATTCCAGAACTATTTATAATAAGTACAGACACCAGCAGGTCAAGCTATCCAAAACTGTCAAATTTTCCCAATTGAACATGAACCTTATGGGTTTAGATTAAAGTTGAAAATCAATCAAATAAATTTGACAGATTGGGGTAGCTTAATGCGCTGGCCTCCGTACGTACAACATTATACGGAACCCTCAGTGGGCGAGCCCGACTCGCACTTGTCCTTTTTTTATTTATTCAATTATGTCAATCATTTACATTTAAAGGGGAGTCCAACTATGTTTTTTTTATTAATACAGTATATCACGCTTTACTAATATTATGTAATTATTACAGTATTGAATTAAGCTATTTAAATCAAGTGTCGCTGTCACCGTGAAAAAAGGAAGAAGTCAATCATACCTGTAATCATTGTTAATAACATTCATAAGGTACGTGTCTATGGAGTATGAGACGTCATAAAGAAATACCTTCTATCGCGTGTCAACATAATTGTAACCCTCGCTCTGGCGCCGCTCCACCCCGCGGCCGCACATAGTGCGAGGAAACCCCTTTTAAATATTTTTAGAACATCATTAATTAACCATAGCTAATACTTTGAGATATTATTTTCCCTATAGTTAGTAGGTATATAATTATTATTATTACTTTCCCTATATAACAGTTCCCAAAAAATGTAATGTAGTTTAAAACTTTTATTATTATCAAATTTAATAATAACTATTTTTAATCTTACATTTTGCTTTCGATCACTTACGTACTTTATACATTTCAATGAGAGATGTAGGAATAATACAATAACAGTTTTAGAAATACGTTTACAACTGTGATAAGTACTGTTTAAGATACTACTCCCAAAATAGGGAAAACCTGGCGTTATTAACAAATCGATCGAACAGCGCATGCGTGTTCCGTTGTGTGCCCACCGGGGACGCCTACGTCCTATCATCGCCAGTGCTCCTCTAAATTTAATTATTCATGTAATTTTGCACGCTAAAGCTGGCCCGGTTCCCGTCTGGTGCTAATTAACAACGGTTCGGATTGATCTTCTTGAAAATAAAAATGATTGCTGAGTAATGGATACTTCATGGAGTTCAGTCGTCAGACGTTCCTCAAAAAAACCTAAATCTAGATTTCGATTTCATTAAAAATAGGTATAATTATGCTCTTATATTTAGAAGTGTCTTTAATAAATACAGGTTTCCTTTTTTGGTGGTGAGTTTTTAGTGTAAGCTAACCGACACTAATAGAAAACACCTTGGTCAAACCACAAAACGGTCAAAATGTTGCCATGATAATAATTACTAAGTACTAGGGCACCTAATCCTTTTCAATGTTAAACGCGCCGAGAAATAAGTGGCATGTAAACTGACTGAAATTAGTGGTCGTTAACCGTTAAGCCAGTCAGCTGAGAAGTTATGCATATATTTGTTACTCGAGCGCACGACACGGCACAGTACTATGGCGATACCTGCCTGACCTCGGATAAAGCTAACGGCCCGGTGCATTTGCCGTGGCGGGTTCAACGCCACGCATTTTTTTGCCAACTTTTACAACCAACGACGCCATTCAAGTTCGCAGCTGGCTGGCAACATCATTGTTATTGCAACGCGATTAAAGGGGTCGGTTTATCAACAGCGCGGGGCATCGACGCCTGATATTGACGCACACGCTTGTATTTAAAAGCTCTTTTATACTATATATATTTAGTTACATTTTTTTACTCTCCAATTTTATAGAGCAGTTTTGCGAAGCTCCAAGTTAGTTCTCGGAGCTGCGCCCTAACTTAATAAAGCAGGGCGACTGAAAATCACGGTCGACTTGATGAACGCTCAGAACATAATTTTTAAGATCGTTTAAATGCAATTTCTTATTTGCTCAGCCAGTCTCAGACGGGTTTTTACGAATTCGTATCCCACAGAGACGTGCGCTGCGCTGACAGAGCTTATTTTTTTATAGCCTTTTTAGTGTCTAAACTCTCACTGTCATGTTAAGGAAACCTGTGACACAATCTAAGTTATTCTATCATAAAACCACTTATACTTACAAATAGATGAATGATTAAAAATATGTCCTACTACTAAGTAATTATGTTATTTTACCTACTCCAATTCAGATAAACAATTTGTTAGAGTCGGCTTGAAGTTTTTTGTTTTGGTTGATGGGTTTGTGTTTGACCTCAGTCTCACCTGATGGTAAGCGACGGCGAGGTCGAAGGTGGAACACGCTTACCCAGAAAATGCCTGTTCACTCTCACCTTAAAGACACCAAGGTTATATGAGTCTGGGAATACAGACGCTGGGAGAGCATTCCACTCCCTTGAGGTGAGAACAAGAAAAGACGCAGCATAGGCATTAGTCTAAACATGTGGCTGAATATTAATATTTTAGTAGGGACTGCCATCAGAACAGTATCTTACCCAATTTCTGAGCAATACCGATAAACTGTTTTTCTGGCTTTTCTGGCTTCTGACTACCATTAATGATTATAATAGGGGTGTTTGTATCATCACCAGGATTAACAGCTAAACGTCATCTCAACAAAGCATGGGAAATTCTCTTTGTACTAAGAATAATCTCCCATCGTTACACCAACCGCAGCAAGTACACATAAACCTTTCAGATTGATTGTCAATCAGATTATTTTTAGAGTTGAGCTATATTGGGATATATTTATTTTACAGAGCTGTATCTGTTAGGTTTCCCAAAGCCACACCGTATTGATTTTTCAAGTCCTGAGTGTCCTCGATTACTTAAAATTCTGGAAACATTTATAGGTTTGATGGCGTAATAGAGGTATCAATCTGCAGTAGATTGCCATCAACTTGGCAGAGACGGCTGGTGCAAATTGAATTAATTACAGCGGTGCTAGGCGGCGGCGGCAACCAGGAGATAGCCGGAAACGGATTAAAGTAACCGTCGGAGTCAATAATAAACGAAGTTTTCTTTTCCGTCTGATACCAGGCCCCTCGCCCGGTGTCATACTTAAAAAAAGTTGGTTTGCATTACTTACTACGACGTAAGGTTCTAAATTAGGAGTGTTTATAAAGGATTTTTTATTTTCTCGTGCCAACGTATAATCGCAAAAGTTAACTAAGTATCTCTGTTCTTTAATAAAATCTTCAGTTTACTCCACATCGACTGTGATAGATCAATAGCAAAAGTAGATATTGGCAAGTGTATCATTACGAGAAGCGCACCTATAGCACACACTATTCGTTACATTATCACGTGGTAAGACTCGAGCGTGGCGCCATCCGTGGCAAAATGCCAAACCTAACATTAAACCTAAGCTGTCTACAACCCAGAAGACCAGACAAACGATTAGACAGTTCAAAAATATCGCAATATATTGCTACACGATGCAACCGTACTCGTCTAGATCAGGGGCCATACCACAACGTGTTATTGCGATCATTTTTAGGTTATGAGAAAGGGATGGCGGTATTTAATTTATAGAGCGACATCCCTCTCTCAATCGGAAAACGATCGCAATAACAGCTGGTGGTACGGCCTCAGTTCTATTCTACCGTTTTTGATAAAATTATCGATGTTATCGTGTTGATATTTTTAAGGTTTTTAAGTTAATATGGAGAGCAGTTGTGTGCAAGCGTGGATCAAATCGTTATTTGATCCACACTACTTTTCTCCATGTTAACTGTCATCAAAATAAAAAATACCTGCATCTGTGCCTGTATGGTTGTGCCAAATAAGCTGTACCAATTTCACTTTTTATATTATTTACTAGCGGACCCGACAGATGTCCTCCATTATCCAGACGTTTAGTTGCAGTATAGATAAATAACCTAGATATCGACTGCAGCGCAATCTGCCGGGCTGATTTATGAATCTAAACCATCCAGGGCACCACCCAAACGCATTTCAAAAATTCATTCAAATCGGTCCAGCCGTTTAGGAGGAGTTCAGTGAAATACACATGTACAAGTAGTATATAAAGATTTGAATTTTATACATATTATTTATTTTCATACTATACTACTTAGCTGTATTCAATAGTCACTAGTATTCGTACGACAACTAGTAAAAATGAATCCGTTTCCCTTGGTCATGTCATAACTTGAGAACGATTTTACCGATTTCATTCATCGTTTTCTAATATTTTGTATAAGGTTCTTACGGAAAAAAAATTACAAATTGCGCAGGAAATTGACTTTATCTTTTTTAACCACGTAAACTCCACGCATACGAAGTCGCAGGCAGAAACTAGTGTAGTATATCAGTACCTATTTATTACAAAATGTAAGGTTACAACTTCTGTTATCTGTTACGCGATAGATTAACAAAACATGACAAGCAAGCCTGTGTTATTATAATGACCTTGATGATTACGATAGGTACTTGCAAAATTCAGAGATTTTTAAACTCAACTGACCTCTGCCAATTTATGTTTGACAAAAAAATCGATTGTACCGATATAATCACTTACGTGTCGTAAATAAAACACATATTCATTAACATGTTGGTACTACTAACTACATTTTTTTTACCGTCAGATATCTACGATTGTCGTACGAGTCATAATTTGTCTTTGGGTAATTTTTATGGTAATCTTCATCTGGAGATGTTTCAGCAATTTATGAAACAATTAATTTATTACAAATTCCTACTTTGTGCTTAATTAATAGGTATGGTATTTATGATCGATAATACCGTATATATTACAGTATTTATAATCTACAGTACAGTATTTAGTAGTCTATAAGTACGTATATTTCTTGTGTGGTGATAGCATTTTTTTTTTTTGAAATACCGATTATGTGATGTCTATAAACCCTCTATATGGTTACAAAAATATTTATTCAAATAAGCGCATCACGTCACTAACGCGATAACCAATAACAATAATGTTTGTTATGACAGCGATACGGCACAGCGTACTCTGAGGACGTCACCTCTTATCGCAGGCTAATAAATGCATGCCAACATTGTATTATATAATATCGTTTTATTTTATTATTAAAGTATACGCTTCAAAAAACATGAATTCTGATTTATAATTCTATACCTCAGAGGTACCTATACAATAGTAACTCAATTATTTTTTTAAATATGTTTCTTTCACCGTTACAATCGCAAGAATCAGTTCTACATTTAACGGTGCAAAAAACATATTTTCAAAAAAGTGGAGTTACTATTGTATACCTCTGAGGAACAGAATTTGAAATCCGTATTTTTTATAAACCAAGTACTAGTTGTTAATACCTACTAAGTTGGTACCTACGACACTTAAAGAATCGACATCGGAATAAATTAAATATTTGAATTATATAAATTAAATTAATTTTTATTTTTTTCCATCATTTAAATTAAGCCATTACATAGTTACACATTCAACCCAACCGAGAACAGTAGCTCCACGTTACTCTAACTCTAGGTTGAACGTTTAATTACCCGGGTCCTACGTTTAATTAAAGCCCCAACGCAACATTACTCAATTAATACATATAAACGGGCAATGTTTCAGGCAGTTAGGCTTTAAACGTTGGGTATGTAGAAACAGATCCAGATTATGTAGAAATAACATCTGTGACGCAGCATAATGTGGATATTAACTTCAGAATATTTTATCTTTATTTATTACTACTTATTCTTTACACAAAAGCTTGTTTTTGATCAAAATCTAAAAAATGCACTCACCGATTTGCTATTACGCCATGATATAAAAATCCATGGATTTCTGTATACAACTACACTATTGTTCGTTATTTTTTATTTTCAATAACCTTGAGTAACGACAAGATTACTATTATTAGGCTTAAATTCCGTCACATATTTCTGTCGTTCATGTCAACACAGTTTATTCAACTTTAGCAAAGTCAACCATGCACGTGTTGAGCATCCGCGTTCATAACATACAGTGCGGCTGCGACGAAGTCACAATGTAGGTGATGCTCGGTGCACGACCATGTGTGTATAAAGAGTACGTGCAGCTTTACTCGACCGTCGTTAACTGTTCCGTATAATTGCGTTTTTGTTTAAATGTTACGTGTGAAGTTGTGTAGAACAAAACCGAATATTAATGCGGCTTATTCTACGTTGTAGTAACTGACTTGGCGGACGTCCAACATTTACTGAACCAACGCCCGCGAAGCGCAGCCTCGCCCATAACTTCGACTGCGGAATATCTGAATTTAGTTACGTAGCTATAAGACGTTGCGGTTCTAATTATCAACCATTAACGTTACTAATTTATTATGAAAATATCTATAACTAAAATTTAAAGAGCTTTAAGTTCCTTCGATCATCATAAGATCTGAAACTTTTATTACTGAATATTCACTCCTTACCTGGCATATCCAAGACATTTTGATATCCAGCCATCATCACTGCGTAGGTCGACTATTGTAGACTAATTCTTCAATCCATTGCTTCTACATTGGTGTCCACTTTTTACCTGTACAACAAAGCATAACAATATTTTGTTAGAACCTCTAAATTTCAAGAGTTAACATGACTTTCAGTGTACCCAAAATAGCAGAAACGGGACTACATTGGCTTATCTAGCTGTAAGTCTTTTATTCAAGCTAATACAACACCTTTCCAGTTTTATTATTATGTAGATCCTTTAAAAAAACTGATTGTAGTTTTTAAAAGAAAACCGTTGATTTTTTTCAAATATTGTAAGTAAAGGAACCCTTGATGCGCGAGTCTAACTTGCACTTGACCGGTTTTAAATAATATTTAATGATTTATGTGGTCGACTTTCGAGTAAGGCCGCTTATGATATATGATATTATGTTTGCTAATACACGCCGGTTCCGGACGCGACAGTGCATTCTCTCGGCCTAAAATTTTAAAGAACAGACAACCAGCAAACCAGCTGCGAGAATTTCTCTACCTGAATGTGATCACGTCACTAAAAAAACGAACTGGTATTATGAAAAAAATTAACAACAACAATACCCACAAGAGCTCTTGAGACTCACTGCCATTCCAGTTCCGTAAGAAGATATTTGGCCCATTTTATACCCATTTATTATTACTTATTTATAAAGTACGTACCGGTTTACGAAGACTTCAAACACTGACTATCTACAGTGACTAATTTTCACAAGTTTTATCGTAAAATATTATTGCTACAGCAGTTTAACAGAGATTTGAAAGTATTGCATACATGGTTTCAAACCCGGTTCTGCCATCGGTTAAGGATTACTTTTTAAGTACGAGTGTTGCACATAAAATCCACTTCTTACAGCAGGTCGAGCTTTCCACAAAGCGATCTGTTTATTATTGATGTTTAAACATACAACAGAGGAATCGAGCTTGTTAGTTACCGATAAGTTCTACGCTCGTCTTGGCGGGGGCACTGCCGTGCCCCCAGATTTCCACTCTGTTGGCGATCCTTAAGATATAAAACATTCATTTAAGAAATTCTAACTTTTGCCAAAAGTATCAAATAATTAATAAAGGTCAGCTAGACAGCTTCTTATCCCTCTAAAGAGCCCAGATAATTACATATTCCTGATAGATTTCAAACAAAATACAAGCCATAGCATTATAAGACCCACAACCCTGCTGGTGTATTGAATACCTATAGAACTCGACATTTACTAACTCGACAAGTTAGAGCACTGAGTGCACAAAACCGTGGAATTTCGAAACTAGCTAGATGTTGTTCCCAGTTTCACTAGCGTCCCAAAAGTATATATGTCCCTTCCTCAGGATGCAATTTCAGGTAAATTGCATCCTGAGAAAGGACATATACTTGTCAAATTTTATCAAAATTCTGTATAGTTGTTTCGGATAAACTAAAAAAGCATTTAGAATATTAGTATGGACTAGATAATCAGAGGTTAGTTACATAATGTGTTACCACCGGAGTACCTAATCAGGAACGGGCATGTAGGTGCTAAACTGCTACTTTAGGCAATTCATTAATGGCATTTTCATTAATTAATAAAGCGGATGTTGAAGACCTCGTCACATTCATTTCAATTGACTAAATTAGTTCATTAAACCACTTGCTACATATATAACTCGAAAATTATAATTAAGTAATGAATCATAGACTGAGGAAATGTTTTTGATGCGGATTGAAGTCCAAAAGCAGAGTTTAAATCGAAAGCTAGTAACATAGAATAATCGTGGTCACGTCAGCTATGTTAATGCTAAATGCGTGCAGCGTCGCTCTACTTGATGTAACGGCACGTCGCGTGACCGACATTTTTTTGAGACTCAACATTTCCGAACTGGAGCGAAAATCTTGTTGAATAATTATGCTCGCAGATAAAATGCAGTTTCTTCAAAGTTCCACTATACACCAAGTAATAGGAATAATATAAATGTTGAGTTAAATCTCCCGAAAATAAGATTATAGGGGTTGGATTTATGTGGCGCCAATTGACAGGAGAAAGTGGAAATATCACGTGAATGCCCTATGGATCAGTAAATGTCTTAAGACATCATCCTCTTCTCTCAACATCTTCCATATCAATAATTCACCAACAAATCGCACGCGTAGAATTATTAACGCCGTTTTTTTAGCCGGATTGGTTTCACGGGATTAACAGGACATTCGTACATTGGGAGCATCAGTACTCCGCATGTTAATACCAGTCGCCTAATGATTAAGTAAGCTTACTACTACTAATACGATTATTCCGGATCATAATTATACTCGCCATTTTTATGAAATACCAAAATTTTTCCAAGACGAATAGTTTCCAAGACTAACATATTATGTTAATGCTAGTCACAAACGATATGTGTTTCAAATATTGTGCAAATCGATTAAGCCGTTTTACCGCAATAGGAACCCTGGGATCAATAGGTAAAACCAGACTTTTTCCGGGTAAAAGGTACCTTGACTGAGCCGTCTCATTTAATAGGTAAATAAACTTAGATAATAGCTGATTTTGTATCCCGGGATTTTCAGAAAATTCTGGCGTTTTTCCGGCTTTAAATAAATAATATTTGGGACATTATGACAGAGCACCATCTAAACCCAAAGTAAGCAGAGCTTGTACTACTACTACTGGCTTTGGAAGTACTCAAATCAACAAGTCTGGCTTTGGAAGTAATCAAATCAACTTGTGTTAGCATTATATACCTACTATTTGTGTACAAAATTTCATGCGAATTGGTTCAGCCATTTGTGCGTGGTTGAGTAATAAACATCCACAACTTTCACGATACATATAATTTTAGTACCTACGATTGGAAAAGTATTAAGTACAATTTTGTAAAATCTTGTTATAAATAATAACATTTAGCTTATCAAAATGGTCAAAACTTACTAGGTAAGAAAATATTAAGAATAATAGAAAACGCTGGTGGCCGATTCTCTGCTATTTGGATAATTCTATATTATGACTTAACATAATTATAATATAAGTCACATTAAATACATTTTAACTTCAAGTTTATTTTCTTATTTACTGATAAGACGAACAATATTGTTATATTGTTTATAATGGTCAGTTATTTATACGAGTCAAGTCTTGTTTTTCGTACTCATTCTTCACAATGTCAACAGGAATCCGTAAAAAACATAATATATTACATACAAAATATACACTTATTTTCAGACTTTAGAAAATATAATATAAAAAGGGTTATATTTCATATAAACCCCTTTTTGCAAGCATTTTCCTAAAAGTTATTTTGATACATAACAACATCTTCAGCTCAACCTACCAATATGCATTTAATGACACCGTTAAAAGCATTCATAATATAGTAATAGTTACTTAGTAGTAGTTAGTTAGGATTTAAATTTAACTGAGAGTTGAATACTGCGATTACACTGACAATTATAATAGCTGAAACATTGCCGTCACATCCTGAGTTGCTTGCAATGCTATCAACTAAACGGTCATCGCTCCAATAATTTTATTGTGACCCGTTTTTAACTGACACTAGTTTACCCCCACTAACCGTGTCGCTTAACGCTTTCCTAGCAGCATTAGTAGTCTATTTATTTATATTTAACTAAAATAGTGAGAATAAAGTCGAAGTATAGTTTCGAATTATGATGATGATGATAGTTTAGAAAGTGAAATCGCAAACCAGATAAAAGACTGTAAATAAAAGAAAGTCTATCGCAGGCTATCTGGAGGTGAGTTTTGTTTATATTCTAAAGATAAGCATAATAAACTCGGTTCTACGGGGAGTCACGTGTTACCCTCCTCCCACCATCTCTCAAGTTCTGGTGTGCAGGCTGAATAAAATTGTCAGGCGATTCCAATGCACTAAATGTGAAGATTTCACAAGATTGTGAATACAATATGCAGCATGCATCTCGAAAATACTACACTAGCAGGGGGATATTGTGAGTCGATGAAGCGTGGTCGTGGATAATAGCTTTCCAGTTTCATGGCAACATGCTTAATGCGCATCGTTGAACGCACACTAACGACAGCTGCGGTATGTTGTACCGAACTAAGTTCTGATCTGATACAAGACGTATTCCTATAGTTTATGAAATTATGGCTAAAACTGTTAATATTTTTTTGTATAAATATTGCGTTGAAGAAACTAGCGCCTGCTACTGTTACTTCAAAGACTATTTGGATAATTATAATCTATTTACTTAATGATAGAATATTTTGTTGAATTTTCTTCATATTACCGCTTAATAAAACAAGATATTACAAGAAACAAATCATTGTTTTGCAAATTCGCGTTGCCTGCCTTATGTTACTTAATTTTCAAATAAATTAATTTGACTAGTATTTTTACGAACGTTTGTAAATCCAATATGTATGGTATAGATAGGTTATGATGTGAATGAGATGAGCTTTCTTCGCATACCGCGCGTTGCGTGTCCCACTGGTTGCGGCAGCGATGGCTCCGTTGCACTCCACTTCGCACGAGGCCTGCATTCGCACACTTAATGAGTCTCGCACAGATTATACTGTATGTTATAGCTTCAAAGAATAATTTATAGAAAAATACAATTCGACGAATAATTTAACTACACCGCTACCATATTTAGCTAATCTTCAAATACAGTATGTCCAGAGGTCAGCACATCAAGCTTCCCCAATCTGTTTCTTTATAGATTTTCAACGGAAATACAAAATAATAAAGTTCATGTTTGGGAAAATTTTACAGTTTTGGATAACTTGACCAACTGGCGTCTGTACCTACATACATTCCAAACTCCATTATGAAATCTGCCATTTATAGGATTCGTTACTTAGACTTGAACCTAGTGGAGCTTACCAAAAGAACCTTACCGTTTATACTAGTCTCAAATAATGTTTCTGTTAGACTGAAGTTTGTCTCACATGAGTATTTCTTTCCACAAGAAACAAATGAGAGGGACGAACCGTGAACACCCACTCTATTCAACCCCGGAGGATGCGCGCGCAAGATTCCAAAGTAAGTAGTGCGCCTAACATTTCTACATGGATGTTTCAGGTTTGCTAGTGCTACTAATACTTGTTAATTATATGACACACTATGTATCATCAATATTTTAAATCTCTATCATTTCAAATATTGTTAATAAAATAACAAGTTCTTTATATCAAGAAATACTATTAAAAGAAGCAATGTTAAGTATATAAAGATATACATATATACTTGACCAAAATAATTGGAATGACTACTGCATAGTCTGCATATTGTTAGCTGTTATAATAAACAAGTTAGGTCACTTAGGTCTCAAGTAAACGTTTCGGGGACCGAGATTTTGAATTAAAGTTAGTACCTACCTAAAGTAGAAAATAAAAATGACTGTAACTGTCTAGCCAGTATCAATACCAATAATTAATCACGGTAACTGAAGTATTTTGAGGACTTCAGCAGATATGGTTCAGTTACCTTCAAATAATAAGATTGTATTCACAATAATTGATTTTAACGTTTAATTTAACGTATTAGGGAGTATTATTTTGTGTTAATTTGTGGTAGAACATAATGAAAGCCATCTCAACCTCGCGTCATCAAACGCACAAGTGCACGTAATTATTGTGTTGGTATCTAAAACTATAATAAGTAACACGTGGATTCTAACGCAGTTAGTCGATGGATCGAGAGGCCCGACGAGGCGGTCTGGTCATTGGCACGAGGCCACGGGGGCTTCGGCCGCACTATCTCGTGGTTATAACTGACCTAACACCAAGCACACCTTTGTAAACTGCAAACGAGGGTTTCGTTGCATTGCACCTGGCGCTGAGCCGACGCTCCTTTTTACGCTAGCTGTCTATGGTTGGCAGTTTATTTTAATCGTGTGCACGCAGATGGCGCGAGCGCAGGGGTCGCATACCCGCATTGTACCACACTCGAATATGCACCTTATGACGAAATGCTCAGGGTGCTGATAGAATCACGTCGATCATCATGCCTAAGTTGTAAACAAACCATGCGAGGGCAATGGCTGCCTGCCACTCCCCGCGCTCTGCCGCGCCGGCGCCGCCATTCAACCGGGAAGTTCAAGATTTATTTTTAGCGTTCCACGAAACTTCCAATGCTGATAAAATAACGGAGTATGTTGGAACGAAGTTATTATTTAGTGCTACCCTAAAACTTTGTATGACATAGGTAAGTATCTATATCGGTTTCTAATTTTGAATTCATCAAAGAATTATTGAAAAGTTTAAGTAAGTATTGCAGAGCACGATAGCGAAAATATTAAAAATTAATTGATTGTATATTTTCATTACACATGTACAATCGTTTAATATAGGATTTTATGTTAAGATAATTGCAATATAAGCACTACATTACATCTTTCTCGGCACGGGGCAAATACCTATCTACAGGGACTAACATTGCTTGCCATCAAAGGGCAAACTTGAAACAGATCGGCTTGGCTCGTCGTCCACAGGAAATAAAACGGTTGGGGATGCTATTTTTATAACTGGTTTTGAGAAAGTAAAATATAATATGGTCCCTTAAAATGCTAGTGAGGGATGGTGTTTTCGTGTCCAGGTATAGTCATAGGGCTCAGTAAGGTTAAATGTCTTGCTACCCTCTAAGTTGAACCGCTACTACGCATTACAGCTATCCATCGGCATTGACATTGGTATTTCCGCGGGCCGAAGAACCGCAGTGGGGCCAAGAGCGCGATTATCGCTTCCGAAAATTGTTGTCTTCAACAGCGTTGGCGGCGGCGGTGGTGGCGGACGAAAGTCAATGACCCGAGGGCGAGGAGAGCGCGGGAGGGTGCGCGCGCACGCAGCCGCGCCCCGCCTTTATTTATTACGCTACGCGCGGCGCGTTCGGCGCCGACAACGCGCGGTGGGGCGGAGGCCGCATTCCGGGCGGCCGGCGCCGTTGTGTGCTGCGAAAATAACGCGCACAACACCGACTTAGCGGTGATCCTACGTCAGTAATCCAGTCACACTTTAAAATAAACTGTCTAAAACTTACTCAGTTTCGGCAAGGAGATGCGAGCACGTGCGCCAACCGCGTGTACCACTCTACTGTCTTTCTGCTCACAGGCACCAGTCACTGTCCATAACGAAAAGTCATAATGAAGTGATAATAAGCTTCCCGAATACGCCGACGCGTCTCATATCGGTACATAAGTTAACACATAAGTTCACATGGCGCGCGCGAAATGTATTTCCAGAGCGGCGGAAAGCGCGTTAGCTTCGATGGCGATACGACGCATTAGTGAGCGCGCGGCGCGGCTATACAGCGTGCGCAAGCAGACGGGGTAGAGAAAAGGGCGCGGGGGCCGCGGGAGCGCCCCCCGCGGCGGCTCCGTACTGCCCTCTGCGTCGGGCTCATCGACCGCGCTCGCCCTAACCGCGACACGATGTTGCTGCCATGCCACTCTCACTGTACCGCAACACGACACGACGCGTTGAGCCCACGACCAGTTTGACATACTACTGCTGAAATGAACATTACTCACGTTCACAAAGCCTAAATTGTCTTGATACTCCATGTTTTCAAAGTGATACACAACCCGCTAGCTGGGGCGGCACATAACGGATCTTTTCATATAGTATCTAGGAACTGAAGAGTTCGTCCCATACGCTAGTATGTAGCGGTTCAACTAAAGCGTTACTTTCACGGTAGCAGCTTGTAGGTACGTAGGTAATCCAAAGAATCTCAGGCTTGGATTACCTGCTTATAAATGGAATTTTAAAAAGACCACATGCAATCTTACTCTAATCTTGTTTTATTACTTATTCACATGGTTGAAATAATGATACGACCATGGCATTGATATATTTTTATGATTCATGGATTGTCAAAGCGTGAATTGCGAAGTTGCGCGGCGGCAACCGTTGGCTTCCTTGTGTCAAGCCATGGGTGCCTTGGGGCGACACGGTTCTAGGCGAGAGACGCGGCAACGTGTCAACAACCACGCGGACATTAGATACCTACCTACATCTGTTTAATTGATTGATGAAGTAAAACTAAAACATTCATCAATTTTTTACTGGCATTATGTTCTTATCGGGTAAGAAGAAAGCTTAAAAAAAAAACAAAACTAACCTAGGTAACTAAAGTATTCAATGTAGGTAATACGTTAAGTTATATTGTAATATGTTATGTTGTAAGTGCTTTCATACCTATAGCCGTTAATTTTTTTTTTTTAATTTATTAGTTGTACAGTAAGTCAATTTCCTAAAAGAACATATTTTTGTTTGCCAAATCAATCCTCAAAGTTTTGTTACCTACTTCTAAAGACGTTATCTTTTCTGCAGCATTGAATGAACAAGGTTTTTTACAAAGTGACGCAGGACGCTCGAGTAAGTACAGCTTTGAAAAAAAGCACGCGTGCCATTGTGGCCTCTCTAACGAGTAGTGATTTGGAATGGGCTGCGTCCGCCCGCGCCGGTGCAATAGGATTCGTACGAAATCAAAAGTTCACGAAGTGACTAGTGTTTTTCTACATCCATTTTATTAGATCAATATAACGTAACTGATTGAAATGAATCATTCACCAACATTGTACCATTGATTAAGCCGACGAACTTATTAGTTTCATTCAAATCCAAACCCCAAGCTCCTCACTTATGAGAATTCTATTAACACATAATAATAAAACGCCTGCTCGAATGTAATCCTCTCGATTAGCATGACTTTTTTATACGTTGCATTTAAATAAGAGGTTTAATGTTCAATTCGTAAAAATCCCCAAGTCTAAGCGAAGCCTTGGAGCTGAACAATTTTATATATGGGTTTCTTAATGTTCCTAATGTTGTGTGATGTTGAGGGTGAGGGCCAGATGCTGATTCGTATGCCACTAATACAAAGAAGACAATGTATGCAAATACCATGTGGCAGCCCCAATCAATAGTACCTACCTATTCTGCAGATGTTAAATTTGATAGCCCAATGGTAAAGATTTCGTTGGTTTACTTGAACGTCGGAGGTTCTATAGAATTCTACAGAATGGGTGCTCCAATGAGGCTCATTAATTCAAAATATATTGATGCATATATTATGACTAACACACGTTTATGTCTACCTATATTCACAAATATTGTATTGCAATTATACTCTTTTGATTTAAGAACACTTTTATACTTGTAAATTTTTATAGAAAAAATTTGATACTTAAATCAACAGAGTGCTAAGGTATTATTAGGCGCAAATATTATTATTGATGAAACCGGAACTAAAGGACTGTTCATTGTTTTTAATTTGTTAATAATAGTTCAGCATGAGCGAGTGTCTCATAGCGGTCTGAGACACGACGAGGAAAGCATACTCTTCCTACGCAGAGCAAACTGAAATAGCTGCGCGCGCCGCCTATGACTCAGCGCGGACAATGGAGCTGGGCTGGTGTCCCAGCCAGTTACAAACTAACAACCAGTTCCTTCTTCACTTATCTCACTCAATATTACTACTCGAATATAATAAATAAACTTTTAGTGCTGATACAGTATTTATTTAACAAATTAATTTTAAAATTGAATCTAAAATTAATCTCATTTTATTTTATTTTTTGTTAAGTATCAGCAATTGGTTAGATATTTGTGGTTAGATATTTTTGGAACGGCTAGCTAATCGCCAATCAATAATAAGTCCCCTTAAATAGACGCGGACTGCGGTAGTACGTAGGAGTATTGAAACGTGCGCGATCTGAAAGCGGCAGGCCGCCACCGAAAGCCCCGTTCCATACCGCACTTGTCTGTGGAGGTCCGCGGTCACGACGCTCAGTGTTTCGTTAGGAACAAGTTAGCTGGACAAAAGTAATTACTTACTGATTTTCTTGGAATTGTATATGCGATCCGGTAGAGTAAACCCCTATTGTTCCCATTCCAAGAATTGTTTTGCGCTAATTTTACCCACACATACCAAATTGGGGAAGGTATTTAAGAAAAGAGAGAAATATGTTTATTATTCGCCATTCTTTTTTCTCTTTGCAGGATAGTATTACATCTCATCTCAATATTTAAGAAGAAAATTGTAATGGGTTTTTAAGTTAAAGGTGTTGTTGTACTTTATATGGATAGCTTTTGCATTTTTTTTATAATGGGTGTTTTGTGCTAAAAACAAAATACATGAACATAACAAAGCCTTTGGAAGCAGAAAAGCATAATACTGAAATAATATTGTCCAGCTAGCTTGTTCCAAAAGAAACACTGCGACGAGGACGCGTCGGCGATCAGTTATAAATTAGCATGACATAGTGACAACACGGCCGACTGCCACCGCAAGCCCTGTCCCCTTCGCCACTGCACCAATCTGCGCTACACCGCACACATGACCACCGGTCAGACTGCCACCAAGACCGTCCCACTACCACTGCAGTTTGTGTCACAGTCATTCCTTCACGATTAAATATTTTTTGTTTAACTCCTTATTTAATCGTAGTCCATTCTGGATCAGCCACTTTTCTCTCATAATCAACTCAACGGTTTGGCAACCTGTCACAAACATGGCAGAATGCTTTTCTCTTTGCTTTGTTTTTCATCAACCCAACCGATCAAAGAAAAGCATGTTTTGTAATTTGACTGAAAATGGTCTAACCATAAATAGTGAAATCCTAATCCATCTACGACTAAAAATTTTGCCGGAACCTAGATTTTTTATCGTAGATGAGTAGACGTAGGGGTGTCCAATAATGGCAACCCCATTGGAGTGCCCATGAAGTTCGTAGGAAATTCTAAATCCAAGACCACAAAAACATTTTTTTGGTGTGCGGAAAATCCTCTTAGATCATTTGCTACCTGGGCTACTTCTTTTTTTTATACGAATATAAGATAAAACTGGGCTACTTCTTTTTCTTATACGAATATAAGATAAAATATTAAAAAGCCTAGGTAAGGGAGGTCATCAAAAGTCCATACAACTCAGCCCAAATTTGTACCTGAGGTACATGACAGCTGTCAAGTTGACAGTTTACTATGAAACTCACTGGCGTGCGTTTGACATTTCAAAACTGACACTGACAGCAGATAGCTATCAAGTTGACAGTTTTTACTTTAAAAAACACTATGAACCTGATATTAGTGTGTTAAAATGGCGTGCGTTTAATTTAAATTTAAAGTTATTTTTTCTCATCCCCTAGTGAGCATAAAAAAAAGTATGACTAGTTTTAACCAGCGAAATACAGGATATTTTTTCCAATAACTGTACCGCTAAGTACATCATTTGGGCAGATTTTGGTGACATCCTTTCGTTTCTTTTCTAGTCACATGGCCGAAAGAAAAAATCGTCACGTTGATGTTCATTTATACATGTGCCAGCAAAGATACCGTCGAAGTACATAATATCACATAGAGACCTACACTTGATCATTAGTGTCGGACAAACTTGAATATAATTTTATAAAACTGGCTAATATTCGATTATTATACGTAGATATGTAAGTTTTCTTAGCAAATCTCCAAACTAAGATATTTGCGGCTGTAGGTTATTTGTAGGACATGGCAATAACTTTGTGTTTGGATAAAAGCGGCGCTGTGGATCGGTAATTAAAACAACCCTTAATTATTTTCAAGATATGTAACAGATCCATATAATTGATAATTTTTAAAATATGTTTTTCGATCAAAATAAGTATTTTGTATACCTACCTATCAACGTGGCAGATAGCTCATACAATGTGGAGTATAATCACAACTGAAATCCGGTCGAATTCAAGATAGCGCATCCAGCCGCTATTTCAGTTCATTATAGTAAGGTTACTCAAATATTTCTCGAAGCGAGTGCTTGGCAAACATGCCTAGTGGCACATACTAATGCGATGCTAATCATTACGCCGGACACATATTAATTTCAGTACGGCACTTTAACACGACGATGCGACACATAGCCCAATCAATAACGGCATAGGTCGCCGACGAAAGGAAGTCAGAATAGCGGGTCTACGATGCCTCTTAACGAAATTTTTACATTGCAATTTATAGCAAGAACATAATCGTGGTACCACTACTACTAACTACTATTTGTTTATATTCTTATTTTTTGCGATTTACCAGAAATTCTATAAAGCTGTTAATTGCCGTCAGGTATAGTCCTTTAAATTCGGCTCTTAAATATTCGCCAATTGCAATTCACATTAAACTTCAATGACGTAAAAGCAATCAACTATTAAGAGTACCTATATTTGTTATATATTATGTATATTTGTGGTTATTCGACTTTTATAAAAGTTCCTCAAATGTTTGACTTCTAATTAATGCATTTAAACGACAACATGATAGCTGAAATAAGATCAGTCATAGGTACTCAAGAAAGGTAAATAATTCTGCTTAGGTCAAAATACAACCATCTCTTGCTTGTCCTCCTCTGATAAAAATGTTTTGTCTTAGCTTCTATGAAATGTGTGCTAATAAAAAAGTAAAAGCCCTACGTACTTACCTACATGAAACTGAAATTATGATAGCATACAAAAAAAATCAAAAAAAAACTTGTTGCATTATATAATATTCTCTTGATGACTTGTCCTTGAGTGTTCGATATTCTATAAATAAAGATTTTTTATAAAATGTCGATAGTCAAATCAGATTCTAGGCCGAACTATATTATCAGATGAAACTTTAGATAAGAGCGTACTACATACATTTAGTTTACTACATTTCAAGGGTAAGAAATTAATAATTTATAGGTAGTGTCTTTTATAATCACGAAAAATGCTTTAAAATTGTCTTCTTTTTAGCAAGCAAACGGCAAAAATTAAATACAATTTATATACGGTGGCGCATAAGTACAGTTCAATAGACATAGTACGAATACAGCCAAGCAATAACAGGAATGGCTTGTGAATATTTTTGCACAGAGCTTCACGCGGACTTGCCCAACGGCATTCTCGACCGCTAACACAGCACAAAACATATAGTTAGTCCGTAACACCAATCTACTGTTGCTGGATACGAATATGACAATGTCCTTATATTAGTAGACTAATAAGTAATAAGCCAAAACTCAATTAATGTAAATATTTTCTGACTACATGTTTAGTTTTCTATGAAACGATATTTGAATTTGAGAAATATTATATATAAACATAAATAAATATTCATGGACAATTTTACACAGCACCATCTAGTCCCAAACTAAGCAGAGCTTGTACTATGGGTACTAGACAATGGATATAATACTTATATTATATACTTTTGTTTGTAAATACATACTCATAATACCTACACAAGAAACACCCAGAGAAACACAAACAATTATTTTCATCACATAAATAATTGTGTTCTGTGGGAATCGAACCCAAGACCTCGTGATCAGCAGTCCAACACGCGAACCACTAGACCACATACGTCGTCAATATATTTATGATTACAATCGCTAAAAAACTGCCATGAACCTCGTTTTTATATTTACATTAACGTAGATATCTAAGAGTGAGCAAAACCTGCTGTATGAGGGAGAGAAAGAGACATAAGTCGAGCGTGGGAACAGATCTCAACCCACGAAGTATGACTGCATTTGAGCCTGTGGCGATTCAAGGCGAAAAAACCTGCCCTGTAAGTACTCAGTGATGACTTTCGAAAGCCTCAATTGTAACGGACCTTGTTGAGGTAGCAAAGTTATTATAGTAGTAAGTAATAAAACATTATTACGTTTTTTGACAACAATAATCATGCATTTTAATTATAATAATCATACTATAAAAAAACTAAAATTATAATACTACTATAAAAAAACTTTAATTATAATAATTATAATAAAATTCCGAACGCAATTTTAGAACTTACAGAAAACAAATTCAAAAAATTCATTAAGTCTACCCTGTGCAGGCAAGCTTACTATAAATTGGAAGATGATCTTCTAGATAAAAATGTTTGGCGGAATGCTGGTCCAGCTCCACAAGATGAACATCTTGTAAATCAATAATTTTACTGTACGTTATACAATTTAATAATCTTTGTTTGTAAAAACATGAATTGTAAAGTATGAGAGTCGTGCAGCCATTGATGTTGCATATGTTGATATGCATTATAATGACTTAAAATTACATTGTGTCCTTCAGTTGCCTAGCGGTCTGAGCTTGTCATGCTCACTAAAATGTCCTGCTGATGGTGGCGTTGTGTGTCAGGTCGTTTTATTCCCTACAACATGGTTGAGTCGAACGACGCCGATACGCACGTCATACTCGTGAACGAGTGCCGTCTGTCGGGGCTGGTCAGCTCTTACTGTCAATGGCAACCTCTTTTTTTTTCTGTTTATTATGCTAGATTAATTTAATTGTACACATCAAACTGCATTGTTCTCATGAACTATTCAGATTTAGACTGTAATACTGAACACTGTAATCATGTTTTTTTTGTTGAAAAGAGTGTCTATGGAGTTTCTTGCCGGTTCTTCTCCATAAGACCCACTTTTTGGAACCGTGCAACTAGTTTGACTTTTCAAAAGTGCTATTTTAATGGTCTAATTGAAATAAAATATTTGACTTTGACTATATAGTAATATAAATGTGAAAGTTTGGATGTTTGTTTGTCACTCAATCACGCAAAAACGGCCGAACTCATTCCCATGAAATTTGGTACATAAATAATAATAATATTTATTTATTTCTCTCATAAAGGCATAAAAACATAGTTACATAATATGTCGTTACTGACAGGCTTAACCATTATGAGAGCTGGTGTCTGTACTAGGTCTGAGACCTGTATTACAAATCACCAGGCTCTGCGTTACAAATCAACAGGTTAGAATACAGTAACTTGAATATTGTTTAGTTTAAAAATTTTGTATTGAAATTAAAGAGACTACAAAGGGAATAAATAGTGCTATAATAGGGAATAACATATTATAATTATAGACTACTTTTTAAACACGGGATTCTCTATCTCTGTCCAGTACAGTCCCGGAGAAAATACTGGATGGAGAATCCCGTGTTTTACTCCCTTTCCTAATGACAAGGGTGAAAACTGGTCAACCACCTTCATTACCGACTCGACCCAAGTAATACCTACATACTAGCTACCTACATAATAGTAAAAACTTGTCCCGACCTTCGCCGCTCTCGCTGTCTGTACTATGCTGGACTCAATATCTATGATTCCTTTTAGATTCCGTTAAAAACGGCTTTGTTTATTTTTTAAGTAGATAAAAATAATATAGAATTGTGACAAAGGAATATTGTGACAAAGGAATGCACAATTCGAATTTCGAACAAAAATGTTACGAGATGCTATTTTGTTTAAATGATGATTATAAACTTTTAAAGTGTTATCCTTTTTTATAGTACGGAAAATGCTTATGGGTCGTCCGCCATCTGGGGAGGCGGTAGAGTAAGTCGAACTCATACCGACTAAAAACCGTATTTGCTTTCACGTGCACAATAGTCATGCATGGCCATGGGACCCGTGAAATTTACCACGACCATGACAGGCTGCGGTCCTGAACCTCTTCAATCAGCGAGGCCTCCCCACGCAAGTTAATCAAAGGCACATGTATAGGAAACACACGTGCCGCCTACTGGGTCCATTATCTGGTAGGACAGCGGAATCCAATTCAGCCGCCCGCACAGCTCATGGAGGCCGGAGATCTGTCTGCGAACTCCGACGCCCGGTGCGTCTACCACGGATCGGAAGAGAGGTGGATGCTTCTCTCTCCCTTTCTGCCGCCTCTTTTGCAAACATAACTTGCTCGCAATAAGCGGCGGCAGCTTCCCACGGACCTTCGCTCCCGACCATGGACTGACAGCCGGAAGCGAGAGGTCACCACCACACAGCCGCGAACACATCACGCCACTGCTCTACCCAAGAAGGGCATACCTCCAACGTATGCTGCGTCATGTCCTCCGGGCCGTCCACGCAATAGTGACAACCGAGCGCTAGTTCCTAACGTATGCGATACAGGTATTTCCCGAAACACTCATGTCCTGAGAGCACCTCCGTCAGCCGGAAACTGAGGGCGCCATGGCGCCTCTCCAGCCACTCCTCCATAACGGGTCTTACCACCACTTTCGTGGCGTGCCCTTTTATGGTGTTACCTATGGTGATACGGCCAAAGCAATATAAAATTTGTGTTAATGAGCGCGCTTGTAGCGCACGGTCGTGGGATTTTATTAAATTTTATTTTTGAGAATTGCAAAATATTTTTGCATTTCCCATGCGATTTTAAAGTAATTTTAGCGAAGGAAAAAGTCGACTGCGGTTACTTCATGCGATAAACTTTCATTTTACAAGGTCGGCAACACGCAAGTGATACCCCTGGTGTTCAAGCGTCTATAGGCTACGGTAACCGCTTACCACCTTAGAGGAATAAAAAAAAAATCGGTTCACATGAAATCTTTAAACATTGTTACCGCATGCGTTAGTTTTTAACTCTACTATTTGCGGATTATGGCACCGCGCCAATTCACTTCTGCGTATCTATAAACAACTAATGATTGTGATACATTTTGATATTTAATTAATTTACCTCGTAATTTTATTAAAAAGTGACAGTAATGGACTGGAAATCTCAAGTTCGAGTCCAAGATCTCAGGGGCATCTGCTAATTCAATTGTCATCAGAATAGCCATTCAATAGCGCTAAATGATATAAGAATTTACAGATTTCGTAGACATAACTGACATAAATCATACATTTTGAAGTCGACTCGAATCGACGTTTTTAGACTAAGCATATTGTTTTACCCACTCCGTCATAAGCGCATTCGATTTTTAAATACTTTGCTGCCTGTCTTATTGACTGCTTCGTAACTAGCCGGACACGTACGCGGCACTCATAGCGGGAGTTGCGCTCTTTGTGTGAAGCTAGCGCGAACTATGTTAATTGTCACGGTGCATTTTAAGCAGCTAAACCACCACATTATATTACTTTTAACGATAGGTATTCTACTTAAAAATTAAATTTACTGTAACCCCATAAGACTATTTTTTTGCAATTTTACCTGGGTCTATTTGAATCACCGGTTTAAAATATTACACCAAATTCCAATCTTATAACTCTTAGTCTCGGAGTATAACGGGTGGGACAGACACACAGAAGTGATCCCTTATGTGTACCGATTTTGCATTTTTTGTCGGTTTACTTACTAAAAATAATAAAACGTAAAAGAAAGTGCATTACAATCTCAAAAGCTATAAGCATGCAAGCCTGCAAGGCGTTATCTTGAACATGTGTGTGCAGTAAGTTTGACAAAAAGTTGAAAAGCACCACGATCGTAAGGCAGTTGACCTTGCTGGGTGTTTACATCGACGCGCATCGGTCGCGGGCGCGTCAGGGCCGCGCGTTGCACCGTGCGCTGGGACACAAACAACCTACATACCCATAGCTATACCTATGCTAATGTGGTTCTATCTACATAGTGGTTCGAGTATGCAGGACGCCGCCCGGCCGTGTCCGGTTAGGCGCGTCGCGTTCCGATCCATGGATGCCACTGAACTCCTAGCGCGCCCATTGTCAGTCTTCAAGACTTACATCCTCACACTATAACTGTAGCACTAGAATTATATTTTTATAACTATGTTAACTACAGAATTACTTTACCCTTTTGCCCTCACGTGTGCGATACCCCAGCAAAATAATGACGTAATATAAAAAAGCAAAATAATAAGTTAAATTAGGTATAAAGATTAGCTTTTAATTAAGTGTGCAATAAAATAATGCTCCGTTCAAAGGTTATTTAATTGAATATAAAAACACTTCAATAGGTCCTTCCATTGAATAAGAGCTCTAAAGACTTACTTTAAACGTTATTTTGTAGCCTTCAAATGTATGTGAACTTTCATTAGTATCCTGTTAGTAAGTAACAAAAATAACAAATTAGGTATGATGAAACTCAGTTCTCCACGTATATGGTCACAATGCAAGCGAAGTTATGTGGCCACCGGTAAACTTGTATGTGGATATATAAACTGAATAATATATCTAAAATTAGTTGCTTAGTTCAGTTTTCAACCGACGAAAAACAAAAAAAGGAGGAGGTTCTCAATTCGACGTGTATAATTATATATTTTTTTTTTATGTACGACCACGCATACCTAACTTTTTACTGTGTAGTCCGATTTTGATAATTATTGGAAAGGGTATACCCCGAAGTTGGTCCCATATAAATTTGGAAAAAAACCCACTCTTAAGTGGGAAAATAGGGGTGATTTATTGTTTACTCACAGATTTTAATGCTGAGTAGTGTATTACAATTAAATCAAAAGTAATCATAGATTAAGCATGTAATAATTAGTAGATTATAGCCACAAAAAAATATAAAATAAAACTTTTTAACAAAAATATTAAACCGCCGAAAAACTGAAAAGCAAAAAATAATAAACGTTTCTTATTTAACCATAATAACTAAGTTCTTATACTAATGTAAGTATACCTAAAACATTATGAGTCGGCGCCATTTTTTTTGGAATGTTAATGTTCATCGCGTGAGATTTCACGTTTCATTGTTAATTTGATTTGGCTATTTCTTTAAATTTAAAGTAATTTAGTGATCTTTGTTCATCGATTGTTTGGTGCCGACTTAAAATTGTGACTGTAAATAGCTACTTTCTGCCCCGGAATTAGAGTGTCACTTTCCGAGCAGGTGAAGTAAAAAATCCTATCCTATCCTACTAATATTATAAATATGAAAGTTTGTGAGGATGGATGGATGTTTGTTACTCTTTCACGCTAAAACTGTCGAACGGTATTGATGCAACTTTACAGTATTATTATTTATATATCACAATAGCGTATAGGCTATAATTTATAACGATTTTGAGTTAATTAGCCAAATTACAACGATAATTTAAAGTAACTTTTCCACGCGGACGAATTCGCGGGCAGAAGCTAGTTTAGTAATAAAGTAATCTGCAGTCAAAAGGAATAATAATAATATTAATATATTACAATAACATTATGTGACTGACAAAAAGAATCGTTGCGGGAGCGCGTCTTGGGCCGCTTGAAAAAAATATTTGTCTTTTATCAGGCGGAAAATGGTGCGAGCCTTCAACGGTTGGGTCATGCCAGTCTTAATGTACTCCTTCGGCATACTTAAGTGAACTCAAACGAAACTCTACACTCTGGATAGGAGAGTCCTTTTAATCGCTAAAACCCTTCACAACCGCGATGTGAGAAGTCTCAGAGAATATTTTCTCCATGCTGACTTGGGTGTGCACTAAGAGGTAGTTGTCGTGGACAATGGGCTCTCTCCGTTTGATTTGGCTAAAGAGAACAGACAAACCTACTGTTCTAACTACTACTAGTATAACGATCGCGAGATACTGTGGCAACGCAAGGAGCTACACGGACGTTTTATCGGGGTCTGCATGGTCCCCATGTAGATTTTCTGGCATCTGTATCCTAGTTACGCTTCGGTGATCTGTTTTCAGAAACCGAAAGGTTTATTTTTGGTCCGTTGAATCTCTTAGACATATTACTTCTAGTGGTTCTCGTCGTAACTTGTGTCTGTGCAAGTTAGTGGCCAGGATTATTCATCACCATTTTGCTCTGAAAAACAATCTTGTAGATGGGGAGGTACCGTACTACAGGTGTGTGCCCGACCCAGTTCTTGAAAGTGGTCATATCACATTGAACTGGGATCGATCTATCATCACTGACAGATACGACTGTTGTTGCCAACAAACCTGATATAGTGTTGATAGATCGATTAGAGCGCCGCACAATCATCTAATCGATATTACTGTCCCGCATGATGAGAACCTCACCAAGGCTGATAAAGATAAAAAATATAAATATCTTGATCTACCCATCAATTTGTTGAAATATCACGTGTGGGATGTGGATTCGGCAATTTTTCTAACGATAGTTGTTACAGCCAATGGTTTAATAGTCAAGAGCCTCGATCGACATTTGAAGAGGCTCTCGTTAGACGGCTGGATCAAAGACTTGATTCAGAAAGCGGTACTCCTTAAAACGGCACGTATTGTGAGGTTCCTATGGCTGGAGTCTTAACCACCGGTAACTTGGACCCTGTTCCCGATATTGGTGGTCTAACTATTTTTTTAATATTTTCAAACGTTTTTATGTGTGTTTTTGTAAAGATATTTAAAAATATAATACGAATATAATAAGAAAATAAATAGACCCGAGAATATTATTATGAATATCAATAATATTATTATATTAATATTAATGTCGTGTACTAATAATAATATTGCAACTATTTCTGTAGAAATATTATGCAACCTTACCTTGTTTGTGTATTCAGCAAGCAACCCTGACTATAAACTGGTTCTCAATAGAAGAACTCCACATTTATTTTTTGCATTTTCCATGCTAAGATTATAGTTATTTTAGCGAAGGAAAAATTCGACTGCGGGATTCGAACCAGCGTCTTCTGGTTCAATAAACCAAACGTTATGACCAATAAGCCGCAGCGAGTCCCACCCGCCAGGTCGAAATTCCTTCACATTATACTAAAAATTTTAGGAAATGCATATTTTATCTCAAAAAAGCAACCGGGTAGTACACTACCCGGTTGCTTTTTTGTAACCACCTAAACATGGTCAGGTTACCACGATCTTGCACTTCCTAATGACTTTTTATTATCTCGATAATTATATACAGAGAAGTTTCTATAACAATTTCAAAGATTATCATTAAACACATTGCAGACCAGAACTCAAATTATATAGGATATGATGATACCTACTTGGACATAATTGAATCTCAAATATACAATACGATGATAAAAGTTTTATCATCATTCATCATATCATTATATCACCATTTATATGGTCACAGCGGGGTGAATCATACTAATATTAACAAATGTGAAAGTTAACATTCAAACTTTTTTGTTTGTCAATCTCAATAATGAAAAAAATTTTTTAAGAAACTCAGTAGCAATTCGCAGTTTTGATTTCTGCCCGGTTAATGGCATTAGACTGGCCCTCTACATGGGAGCTAATCAGACCGACGAACTGCACTAATGTACACCACATTAGTACACATCTGCCTTTCCCTTGCGGAATACAGGTGTCATTGGTATGTTTATATTATGTTTTATATATTATGTTATTTTTCGTGACGCAAAATAAAATTAGGTACTTCACTAGTGAATATATTGAGGATAGACTGGTTTTTAGGCTTTTTGGGCTTACGAGTACCACTAATGATTGTCATAGGTTTACGGTTTAAAGAAATGTATTTCATAAAATTTTTACAGTTCATTTATAATAAGAAAGAAGTAATTACATTTCATATCACTTATTTTTTTTGTTCTACCGGGACGACGGTTTTGCGTAAAGCCGAT
Source organism: Acronicta alni (assembly GCA_964056405.1). Lineage (NCBI taxonomy): Eukaryota > Metazoa > Arthropoda > Insecta > Lepidoptera > Noctuidae > Acronicta > Acronicta alni. The sequence goes on from OZ043913.1 coordinate 11,997,800, forward strand.
GTGTTAGGAATGGTCACCCATCTACAGACTGAGCAGCCTTGCTTAACCTTGGAGATCGGTCGATCAACATAGTTATTACTGCCCCTGACTTTAATTGGTACTCTCTTCAAATAGCGCGAGCCAAATAATTGTCTTTTTTCCAACACAAACATAGCGTAGACACAATGCAGCCTCACCCATACTTATTTTAGGGTTCCGTACCAAAAAAGGAAAAAACGGAACCTTTATAGGATCACTTTGTTGTCCGTCCGTCCGTCTGTACGGACTTTTTCTCAAGAACCCGTGGAGGTATCAAGCTAAAATTTATATACAGGGTGGAAGGGACATCGATGCGCAACGGCTTACCATGACTTCAGTACATGATTCTGGACCCCCTGCGTTGGAATTTTTCGTCGGCTTTTTCTTAAATTTTACGTTTTTTTTGCAGTTTTTTCAACTTTAAACTGTATAAAATAATTATTTCTATCTAACCCAATAAGAAATTTAATTAAAAAGTAATTTATTCACTTTTTTCACTAAAAACAGCATTGTAAATTAAACTCGAAAGATCTTCTGGTCAGCTGTTTCCTTAGAGTTCACTTGCGAGTTGTAAACTTTAAGAAAAAGCCGACGAAAAATTCCAACGCAGGGGAGTCCAGAATCATGTACTGAACTCATGGTAAGCCTTTGCGCGTCGATGTCCCTTCCATCCTGTATATATCAAATACTCAGGTCTACTGTCCCTTGGAGCTGTGAAAAAATCAAACTTCTAAACCAATGCAATTAGTAGATACAGCCGTTTAAATTTCCGCAAATTTTCGAAACTCTCAAGGGACTCAAAACCTACCTACTTCCCGTGAATTCAGAATATTGAAATTTGGTACGAAGCAACGTGTTATAGCACAGATAAAGGAAAAATTGCGAAAACCGTAAATTTTTAGTTACAACATAAAATAAAAATATTTTTAATAATTTTAGTTACTACCCCTTTCTAGAGGTATTAAATTGAAATTCATATCAAATACTCAGGTCTGCCTAAAGGTATTTACCTTTAAGCTGTATCAAAATGAAACTTCTTGTCAACGCAATCAAAAGTATGCCTACAGGTTTGTACGGAACCCTCGGTGCGCGAGTCCGACTCGCACTTGGCCGGTTTTTTTTTAATCTCAAGACTTGCCGCAGCCACATTTTTTTACGAAAGCTATTTTGGCCTTTTAACCCGAAAGAAAAGTAAATCTTGTAGAGATTAGGCCTCTAGTACATTTTCTTCACTAAAGAGCTGCTGTTTAATTAATATCAAATCAGGAATCAATTACAGTTATTTTTGTCCTATTAAAATTTGATATACAGTGATAAACCTGAAACAGAAAACTGCGGCTCTTTGAGCTTCCGATAAATCGATATTAATCTGTGATAGGTACCTAAACCTAATTTTATGTTTGTTTATCACGAGTTGGATCTTTTGAAAAAAAATAGATAATATATAATTATGTTTTGTTAAAGGAAAATAAAAACACGTCAAACATTTTGTATAGAGGAAGCTCTAAAGCACTAACAATAGTAGATTGTTCACCAAAGGGAGAAAGTAACAGATTACTAAGGTGTGTGCATTTGAAGACCGAGCTTGCGAGGGCCGCAAATCGCAATCCACACGACTTGTTGCGTTAATCTGTACTTTCCCCTGACTCCCGAGTGAATCTACACTTGTTGTATATAGATTGACAAAATATATTATATTTATTTATACACACTACATATTTATTTATATATTATAATAATAATTATTATGTACTTATTTATATGTATCCATACGTAATGTTATAGTACGCTACACCAGTCACTGTGTTTCCTTTCTTCCAGTCCATTCGAAGGTTGTCTGGAAGAGATCGCCTTGTGCGATAAGACCGCCCATTGTACCTACCTATATAAGTTTTGCCTCATTTCTTTTAAAATTGTGTTATTGGTGTGCAATAAAGTTTATATAAATAAAATAAATACAATTATCTACTGTTTTGCAGATCCAACTCGTGATAAAATATCATATTAGGAAAAAATACTATTTTGGTTGGCTTAGTAGGCGTTTCGGCCGCTGAGTTTCGCCCGGTCCGGTCGAAACAGGAATTTCATTATTATTAATATTTTTGAGTGGTGTTTCGGACTATACTTTTTTAAGCAAATTTTGATCGTTGTTTTGGAGAGGTCCATTGAACAAGATATCAACCTGCACCGGTTTCGTTGCTGTAGTATATGGGGGGCCAGCTAGATAGAAACACATGCTCGTTTCATATTGGTTACGATTTTGGGAACATGTTTTTTTCGTAGATTATAATGGTATAATAATATAATATTCTAACTATATTTATATTATAACATCCAAAAAATCTCTATTGTATTTGAAGACTAAAAGAGAATTTTTAAAGCAATAGAGAAAGCACGGCACTTTGAACAACAAACAACGCAAGGAGGACGAAGCTACCATCCGAAAGAAGGAGAAAACATGCAACATAACTTAAGAGTAAAAGAGACAGCGAAACGGTCGCGGAATGCGGCGCACTTAATTTTTGTAACGGACTTAGGGTCGAAAAGCGCGCGTCGCAGGCGCGAGGACCATGTCCATGTAGTACGGGCCGTATGGGGCAGGTGGGGGGATCGGCTGTAGTACGACGGCCCGCGCTTCTCGTAAAGGAAGCGACCCTGGCGCGGTCATTGCTCGCCGCGACCGCATTCCTCTCCCCGCCCTCCGCACCTCTACGGCGCCTGCGCATCAATGAACGGCTCGCGCGCAACTGCCGCGTCCAGTCGCTCCATCTCATTCCCGCCACTGTCTGCTTGGTCCCCTGCTTGCTCCTCTTCTTTATTATATACCCTATCTCGTAAAAATGATAACCATTGTTGTGTGTACAAAATGGATAACAATTATAAACAGGCCCAAGGCCTAGCTAAGATATTTCATGAAAAAATAAGTACCTACTGACTACACTTTCAATTTCAAAAAATGTTGCTTGCAGTTTTGCTAATCACTAGCAGATTAATTCAATAAACAGTTCATACATCTCATTGTTGATTTCACTTATCTGCTTACTATTGTATTATTCTAATAATAATATAATAAAACCTTAGAAGTTCTTTCTCTACGACGTTCGTAGGCGTGCATAAAATTATTTAAAAATACTGTTTTTACGCACAGTTCACACGAGCACAAACAACATGCACAAAATATTTAACCGTTAGGTACTGGCATCACGGTACCATAGTAATAGTACCAAACTGCAAAAACTATTCTGATAAGTGACTTTTAAGACAATGGCATCCACTGTCCCCGATCAACAACAATTACCGCGAAAATCCTATCTCGAGTAAGCACATCTACCAATTGATTTGTTATTGGGACCGGCCGTCTCGGAAGTTTTTCTTTTTTTATTCTGCTAATGTGGCAAACAATCTTACGGTTCACCTGATGGTAAGCGGTTACCGTAGCCTATAGACGCTTGCAACACCAGGAGTATCACTTGCGCGTTGCCGACCCTTGTATTGAAAGAGGAATAGTTGGGTTGGCAGTATAAGTGTCAAAGTCACCCCACTGCCAACACAACGTTTCCTCGCGGAGCACTGGCATCCTTGCTCACCGTAAGAAACACAACACAGCTCAAAGCAGTGTTATTTTACTTCGATTTTCTGCAAGGCGGAGGTATTTCTCCAGTCGGGCAGCTCCAATTTGAGTGGAATTAATCCCACTATGCCCTACCTCTCTTAAAATAATATTTATATATTATATATTATATAAAATATATCTTTATAGTATATTTTTTTATGTAATGAGAATAATGATGTATCTATATTGAGTGGGACGATGTTTGGGAACGATTAGAACCCAAAATATGTATTTTCTCTCTAAAAATGCAATTAGATTGGAAACTAATATTTTAAACACGGTTATTGTAAAACAGATTCTTCTGTAATTTGTTGTAATATCAATCTGTGTACGTTCATAAAATTATACGCTTTGAAAAGTCGAAGTGTAGTTTAGTTTGAAGTGAACTTAGAAACCGATTTCCAGTCGAGCAGTCTTATTTGGTTAAGTTAATAACAATCGTAATCGTCGTTAAAAAAATTAATAACGTCCCCAAGAATGAAATAAGTAATTCTAATAATCACTCTCCATTTACTCATAAAATGTTAACCTTGCAAACTTACTACATATGAGATAATTTCAATACATTTTCAACATTTATACGTTTACGGGAGCCATCGATAGCGTCTACTGTAGGTTGTCCAACGGCTTTGCGAGTCATAGCAAGGCGCGCGGTCAACGCTCGGCAAACTGCCGGACTTACAGGTTGGACATGAGGCAATGGAATCCGCGGGGGACAAAAAAGAAACGCGCCTGCGCCGCCTGCCGCGCGCTTCTCGACTACTAAACAACGGCATATGGCCAACTACGAACCATGTCCAATATCGACGGCGCCAGCACTTATTGTACACAGCTCTATATCAAAGTTATATTAGGCTTTAATCTATCAATGTTAAGGTCACAAAATTTAAATAAATCTTATGATATTAAATCCAATAATATTTCCAATACTATTGAACATTTTTTTTCTGGGCTTCTGACTGCCAGTAACGATTGCCATGGGTTCCGTATGACAACCGACAAACTGACAGCTTTACGTGCTCTCTGAGGTACAGAGGGGTATCGTTGTGTTAAGAATGGTCACCCATCCACAGACTGACCGTGGCCGCGGCTAGCGCAGCTTTACCTTGCAGATCGAATACGTAGTATGAAACAAAGTCGCTTCCCGCTGTTTGTCCCTCTGATCTTTTAAACTACGCAACGGATTTTGATAGGGTTTTCACTATCATTTAAATAATTTCTTCGGGAAGGTTTATATGAAAATACATGTTATTAGTACATTGCACCCGTGCGAAGCAGGGGCAGGTCACTAGTTAGTTTACGTTATATTAAAGAATTCCTGATCTCGTATAATAAACTTCACTATAAAACTACAGAGGATGCATGGTGGCAATTAATTTGTAGGGGTTTCCGGAGGAATAGAAACCAAAATCTTTTTCTTTTTTTCGTCTAATTCTCCGTCACTTTCACACAACTCGAATATACTAATCCCGAACTGATGTAGTTTTCACTATATTAAAGCCTGTGGTTCAACTATAATACACATACCTCTGTATGTCTCGTTCATCTCAATAGGTTGAGAAGATCTTGAAATAGAGCTCGACCACTCTAACTAGTCTATTGTAGGTCTTGATTACTCTAAGGTCTAAGTGAAATAATGTCGTCACTTGTCAGACCTAGAGATGAGTTGCCTCAGTAGCCCTATGTCACAGAATAAATATGTACTAATGTTTGCAAGCGCAACTTGCTTGAGGTCCTGAATTTGATTCCTAGTACCAACAAAGTGTTATTCGGTTTTTCTATGAAATCCTCAAGTCCAGCTCGAAGTTTCGATTTTGCCCCGTCAATGGCAATAGGTCGCCCTCTATTCGACCTAATGAGACCTAAACATACCAGTGAACGTTTGGTGGGTACGTTAGTACACCTCTGCTTAACACACAGGCAGGCGCAGGCGTGATGGTATGTATATGTAAAAGTTGAATTCCTATCAAGTGATATGAACTCCACTTTTACAGATATTGAGTTTCTGATATACTCGTAATAATATAATATTATGAACATTTAGAGTTGTTCGGTGCGCGTCTTCGTTTTCTGGCAGTTAGAAATTAAATTAAATAAAGAATTTTAATAAATAACCCATTCATTTTCTTTAGGCTTATAATTATCAATAAGGTCCCGCCTGCTTTGCTGCCGCCGCTTTATAATTAGCCGGTTTGTATTTAACTTAGGCTTTCAGCTCATAATATAGTCTGTTAAACCGAAGTAGAGTTTACTTTGTTTATAGTTTACTAGCTTATGCCCGCGACTTCGTCCGCGTGGATATGTTAATTTTAATTATCGGCTATTTAACTCAAAATCGTTGCAAATTATAGCCCTATCTATATGTTATTATGATGTATAAATAATAATACTGTAAACTTTTATCAAAATCCGTTCAGTAGTTTCAGCGTGAAAGAGTAACAAACATCCATCCGTCCAACTTTCACATTTATAATATTAGTAGGAAGGAAGTAGGATTTTAATTTTGTTTTGTACTGTACTCAATCTTATTTCGGTCTTTTTAGTGCATTACTTTTAAATTGTCTTTTATGCAGTCGGATTTTTTATTTAAATAACTTATTTATTTTATTTTAGACAGATAACTCTGGAAAAAAGTAAAGAGGATTGATTCCATGCCAAGCAACATGAAAAAAGTTAAAGATTTCGTTGATATTTTACTTGTATGAACACCACCGGAACTCAGTATAATTGCAAAAAATGCTTCGGAGAACATTTTACCGGAAAAGTAAAAAAAGTCGCTAAACATCTACATACGACGAATTTATTGCGTGGAGAGAAGAGAACAAAAACTTATTAACAAAAAAATTAAACTGCCGAAAAACTGAAAAGCATAAAATAATAGGTAACAATTTCTTATTTAACCATAACAAATAAGTTCTTAAACAAATGTAAGTCTAAGTAATTTTGAGTCGGCGTCAATTTTGTTAGAATGTCACTGTAAATTTATCGCTGGAGATTTCACGTTTCTTTTGGAAGATAATGAAAAATTTACAAACATACACAAATGTCTACAAGATTCGCGTGAAAAACATAACCCTTCCTTGGCAGTCGGATAAAAAGAGATATATTATGGATAGGCATACAAATCAATGAACGAATAAAGTATATTATTAGTCTCAGGTATTTAGCGTACCTAGTTTTTAAATATTACCTGATTAGGTCCTATGTAGGTACTTTTCTAATTTATGTAATTTGTATTTTACACCAATGGCGCAATCATTCGTAAACAAAGAGGGTTTTAAAACAAAAATAAACTTCAACTTTCACGCACTAATTCAACAACATGCGCCGTCCGACCGTTCTGAGAAGACCTTTCTTGCGGACTTGTTTCTCAGAAACGTGGCCAGCTTTTTACGCGCCAAATTCTTATTACAATGAGGTGCGGATGCTACTGCGCATTCCGAAAGCCTGAGCCCTGCGACAGGCGTACCTACCTTGAGCAATCTGGAATGGGTACATGCCGACATCGAGGCGTTGAACCCATCGAATTATACCTATACACATTTAAAATTATCCATAAGTACCTAATTATGTTTAATATAATATTTTAAAATTAAGCGTTCGAGTTTAATCGGCTGCACTGTGTCAAGGTGCACCAGACATTTTCAATGCTTACACGACGTTTCTATTATGAATATAGCTGCATGAAATGAAATGTAGAACTGTAGTGGCAAAATTTAACCTTTTGACCGCCACGGACGTGTATAGACGTCAAATGAAAACTTGCTCACGACGCCAACGACGGCATGGCACGTCAAAAATATCACTTTTTCTTTAGTTCAAAATAAATACCTATATAAAAATTTGTTGTTTTTTTTTACCTATTATTAGATACTAGAATTTGTCGCTTGGCGTAGAGAACCCGGATTTTCGTTATTGACGAGGCGGTCAAAAGGTTAATTAATAAAAAAAAAACTCAAAAAGTTTTTAATAAAACACAGAATATTAATTCTAATAAAGGTAAATTGAGACTTCCTTACATTTGTAATGTTAATATAAATAACGTTAGTATCGCGCTGTTTTGATAATGAGTTTAAAAAGGATGAGTGGCAAATTGTTAAAGGCTGCACCCCACCAAATCAGTCAACTATAGTTCCGCATCGGTGTCATTGACCGACCACCATCGGAAATAGATACCCCTCCTAGAGTTCCGGCGAGGTCCTCATGAATAAACTTATATACTCGTACATAAAATTATAATACGAACTTACGTACCATTAAGTACTTGTTATTTTAAGTGTTACTAAAATGAGCGTTGCAAAATTCTATAATATCTTGAGCCGTAATAGTATGAATTGACTTTGTTAGTTTCTTCTTTCTTTCTTTATTTTTAGCAGATTTAACAAAACGTCATCCAAGCTTTAAATGCCCGGTTTCTGAAGTTCTCAGTTATATTCTCATTAGCTATTGATTCAATATAGTTATGTATAACTGTAACTTGCAGCTGAGTAACATATATGAAATTTACAACATAATGTACAGGTTGTTTTCAGGATTTGTATTGTGTAGGTAGTTATTTTGCAGCAGGGTAACAAACTACATCATATATCATCGCATTTAAGTTTTATAACTATTTCAGGAATTTCAAAACGAATGGAAGCAAGGGCTCTCACCGAACACTGACTCAAACAAAATTACTGAGGTATACTTACATTAGCTTAAGAACTTAGTTATTAAGGTTAAATAAGAAACGTTTATTATTTTTTGCTTTTCAGTTTTTCGGCGGTTTAATATTTTTGTTAAAAAGTTTTTATTTGTGATAAAATCTACTTACCTTACCTTAAAGTTCATCAAGATAAATTAAATAAGCCTATACACGAGATAGTAGCTGTAAACCGTTGAGGAGTTTCCTCGACTATCTTCCGGCTCCGTCATCACATCAACTTCAGATCCCTGTCATATTGTTGTGTCATAAGAATTACATATGAGTGCCAAGTCTCCACAGAATCAGTACACAGATGAAAGTTCAATGAGTGAAGAAACAACCACATCCCATTTTTCTACCCTTAGTAGTCACCCATCCACAGACTGACTGCGACTGGTGCAGCTTAAGTTTATTTAGTAAAATTTAAATGGCAGTGGGACCAAATTCGAAATATACCCTCTACCCAATAAAATAGGATTAAAGAAATCGGACTGCTCTAGAAAAAGTTATGCGTGGTCAACTGGTCATACATCAAAAAAATATACGGGTTGACTTGAGAACCCGTATATTTTTCGTCTGTTAAAAAGCGAAATACAACTTCTTCCTTCTTTCTTCTTCTTTTAGTTTCGATGGTAAATACATTATTTATATTACTTGAGCCCAGTACTACATTTATCTTATTTATTATTACACCTTTATTGCGGCTTCAATGGCGTTGGTGTTAGAATTCACTTACTGAAATCTTCGAAACAATAAAGCCTTTGGTATGTAGTTTTCTTATAGGGTATAGACACCAGCTAAGAAATAAGAAAGGATTTGGGAATTTTCTACGGGATTGAATAATACGAGATCAATTAGCACCTCGGGCCACAACTATTATGATATACTAGTTGTTCCCATAAGACTATCCAGCTTATTACCCTCCCTTTTACGTAATCGGGTAAAAACACAATCATTCCCGGTTATTGTTTTTTTTTCAGAATGGGCGAGCGAATTATTATAACTTAAGAGTTTAAGACATCTCCAAGTGTTCTACTATACTTACCTATAACTAGCGCTTGTACAACGGGCAGTATTCTGTGAAATTGTTTAATATGATGCCAACGGCTACTTTTTACCATATTTGCTGACAAGTAAAGGAATTTTAAAATTTTCCTTTTATCTGAAGTGTATAGCTGAAATACAGACATTTCAGATCAACGTTTTAATCAATGCTGGACTGAAATGTCAAAAACAGATTTATTCCAAGATTCGGTTTACTTTTATTTTGTAATTAAACTTTGATCATCAATAACTCACAAAGATGACCGTGAAAGTCAGATAATTTTATAAACATGCCGTTTTCTTTACTTTTTAAAATGTTATAACACGCGCAGGGTACAGAATCAAGAAGGTCTCAGAACAGAAGATATTACAATTTTAATATAGAATGGGATGGATTCACCAATCTGTAGAATTTCCAATTTTATTATTTAACTGGCTCAGTTTATCCCATCTACCCACAAAGTATAATACTATTATTTTTCTTAGAGCTATACTATTATTTTTCTTAGAGCTATATTATTATTTATGGGGTGAAGAGCGGTAAGCAAAAAAAAACTATCTGTAGTAAATTATGATTAAGCGTGCAGTTATTTGCTCCTGAGTTCTTTTATAACATAAATACTACATACAACATATCATCAGGCCAATGTAATCCACAGTTCGCCGGTATAGGACCATGTAATACGGCCCGAGCCAATTGCCACTAACCGGGCAAAAATCCAATCTGCGAGCTGCTACTGAGAATTTCATAAAAAACTAATAACACTTTCCTCGATCTGGGAACCTAGGACAGGTTCTAGTGTTCTTAATTGCGAACAAGAACGCAATTAATAAGAACACTATGCTAATGAGGCAGGCATGTCTTTAATAACTTGTTTTATTAAATTATTTTATTATAGGTATTACGTTACAGTTTGAAAACGCCAATGCTACTTAAAGAATGACATTTGCAGCCTTTTGTATAATACATAGGATACAAATAGCATGTAGTATATGCCCTGTATCCTATATATTATATAAATATTCCGGTATTTTTATATTCATTATAAATATCAGATTTTAACGATACCCTGAATTTAAACAACCTCAAAATTATCATTAATTGCGATGTGATGTGGCTTTCATTGTGATTGAAGCATTATTTACTAAATAGTTAGTAAATTATTTAAAAAAAATACTTAGTCTATCTAATTTTTACAATGAATTGGTTTACGGTTTATTATACTGAGGATTTTGTAAAGGAGATTCGCTGCTTTCAATTTGTAAATACCTACAAATAGATAGATAGAGATATATGACACTAACGTCAGACATCGTGCGTGTTCTACCCTTTCCACACAAATCCCGCCGGCGATTTATACGACAGCGATGCATTACCATTGCGGTACACCCGTGCAGGCATTATGAGCATACATCTACTTCATACGGTTCGATATAAACGGTGTCGTAGTATTCCGCGAGTAGGTGGGTCGCCTGATCTCTCCGGCGGCATTGCAATGCACATCCGGGGCGGTCGATACGAGACGCGACTTGCGCGGTACCGCGGCGTCCCTCGGCACCCCCGCACCGCAGCCGCGGCCCCCTCACGTCTTCGATCCCCCTCCGCGACGATTCACATCGATTCGCACGCTTGATAATAATTATTAGGAGCTAGCTGCGGAAATTTACAATCATACGGTCGCTATGAAAATTTACCTTGAATCATTTTGGTCCAGTACAAAAGTAGTTTGTTTCGCTCATATTACATTGTTAAATACATAATGTGTTAATTATATGGATATTTATAATTTTAGTCTGTCTGTCAGTTTGGCTGTACTTTACGCAAAAACTATGAAATTGTTTACAATGTCATCGTTTAATACCCTTTTACAGCGGCAAATCCGCCAATGAATTATAGGATTATATACAGGTAACAGAGGGTAGATCATAGTAAGTCAAGTGATGGAGGGATTTCAATACCTATCGATATGTGCCCCATGTGGGTATGTTCCGCGATATTCAATGGTTCCAAAGTTATTGAGATGTTTGTAAAATTTCAGTAAAAACCGCAATTCAGTATAAAAGTCGTCACTGTAGCTTAACTTCTAGACTTGCTTAAGTATATTTTTTTTTTCTAGAAGTAGTTCAATACTTAGTGGGTCTTCATGATCATGATACCAATTGGAGTCATACTTAATCTTATCATATTGAAATAAAAAAATAATTCTTCATAAAAGTGAAAATGATGACTTTTATACTGAAATCCGGTTTTTTACTGAAATTTTACAAAATCTCAATTGATACAAATAGCACAGCCTTAAACCCCAAGGCTCAAATAAAATATGGCTTGTGCCATAGTCTGGTAATTGTGCACCTTATAATGTTTCCAATCATTTTTATAATAATCTAGGGGATCCCGACAGACTTCGGCACTGTTTTTAAATTATTGTAGGTTAGGTATGTTCCGGACGGAGATGATGATAAATGCCTTCTGTTGTTACACATGCTTTACAAAGTTACGTTACGTTCAAAGTTACGACATCCATTTGATCACGACCTGTCAGGAACGCATTCTTTCAGCAGCCGGACAGTCACACCAGGTCACGGTAATATTTACAGTATTTTAATTCGGCCGTATCTTAATAAATGCCTAGAGCCGCGCGGTACGTAAACATGCGATAGAGCCGCCCGCCTCCAGCATTTTAATTACATTTGCCTACTTTGTGTTTCCATTTAGTTTTGTGATTGTAAATAAGTATACTTTTTTTATATAAACAAATAAAATACTTTGTAAATTGAATAGGAAGTGTTAAATAAAAATGCGTGTTGTTTTTTGATTGGTAAATTTAATTAAAAAACCATGTTTATGTTTGAATAACAAATCGGTATTATAAATTTGCGACCTGCGAATTTGCGAAATTTCAACTATCTAGTGACAGACAGACGGTCAAATTTATTTCTTCTAGTATTATTCATACACACAGTACAATAAACAACTATTATTAATAATAAAATACCACGTCTTTACTTTGAATTATACAAACTAACAAAACAAAACACACATGCCTCGAGGTTTTAACCCAAGCCTACCTATCATGATTCATGAACTGCCTATAACTACCTATTTCGCTCGTGTCAATCACTTAATAAATAAAGTGAATATTATATTCACTTAATTTATTAATCCAGATATCTTTTTTTTGGGAGATAAAAGGAAATACATATTTATCCATTAAAAGGACACACATTATGTACCTACCTACTAGTAAGTAAAATTATTTCATGTAAAAAAGTTATCTCTGGATGCGTTATTGACGAATTCATGCAACCAAAAACAGCACAATAGGTATATCCTACTCGTCATATTAAATATGTAAATATGTACTTGAACTTATTTTTAGTGAAAAAATAGCGCGGTTATTGTAAAAAAAACAATACACCGTCCGTTCGTCACTGCGGCACAATTTGGCAGTCGCGACTGTCTGCATGCCGAGCGCATGCCGAGATCGAGGCGCGTAGGTACAGCTCGCGCTTCGTCAGTTTGTATGAAGTTTGAATACTGTATAGATAATATTATTACCGTGACCAGGTGTGCCACTTACTTGTCTAGACATTACATCACATAAAAAAAGAATCCTTAAGACAATAATAATTTCAGATTTTTTTGGAATATTTTTTCTTTTTGATGCTTAAGTTACTATTTCTTAACATGTGCCAGTCCAGTACAAAAAAACCGGCCAAGTGCGAGTCGGATTCGCGCACCGAGGGTTCCGTACAAACCTGTAGGAATACTTTTGATTGCGTTGACATAGAAGTTTGATTTTGTTACAGCTTAAAGGTATTATAGACCTGAGTATTTGATATGAATTTCAAGTTAATACCTTTACGCGTTCATGAGGAAAGGGGGTAGTAACTGTAAAATTATTAAAAATATTTTTATTATATGATCTAACTAAAAAATTACGGTTTTCGCAATTTTTCCTTTATCTGTGCTATAAGACGTTGCTTCGTACCAAATTTCAATATTCTGAGTTCACGGGAAGTACCCTGTAGGTTTTTATTGCAAGTTTCGAAAATTTGCGGCATAAACGGCTGTATCTTTTGATTGCATTGGCTTAGAAGTTTGATTTTTTCACAGCTCCAAGGGACAGTAGACTTGAGTATTTGATATAAATTTTAGCTTGATACCTCCACGTGTTATATACGACGTCGTCCTATAAGGGTACCGTTTTTTCCTTTTGAGGTACGAAACCCTAAAAAAGGACCAAAATACTCTACGCGACGCCACTAGCCTGGTTTCTAGGTTCGATTCCCAGGTCGAGCAGTGTCAAGTGTCATTGGATTATCTATGAAATTCTCAGTAGCAGCTCGGAGTGGATTTGTGCCCCGTTAAATGGCAATAGGCTCAAGAAAGAGTAGTGTGTCAGCACCAACACTCATTGACAGCAAACCATGCCTTTTTGGACAAAAATGGTTAATCGACAATCATCATCCTCCGAACCGGGTCGGCTTCCAGTCTAACTAGATGCGGCTGAATATCAGTATTTTACACGAAGCGACTGCCATCAGACCTCCACAACCTAATTTCTGGGCAATACCGGTATTCCGAGGATAGACTAGTTGTCAAGCTTTTTGGGTTACGGACTACCACTCACGATTGTCATAGGACTCATAGGTGTTCGTCTTCGTATCATCGTATGACAACCGGGACGGACAGCTTTACGTGCTCTCCGAACACAGCACAGTATTGTTAATACGACAATTAGTGATGGGCGGAGGATAAATTCTCGGAAGATTATTTATTATTATTTACTCGAGTATTTATCCGAAATGGATAAACATTCTTTTTAATTCATTTTTACCGGATATTTACTCAAAATGATGGATAATATATTTTTTTTGTTGCACAGCGGATGGTTATTTAAAAAAAATTACGTATTGTTATTTGGGCTTTCCAAAATACTAAATTATTCTATTCTGATGTCAAAACGAAGCAACGTGCTTCTCACCGCACCCTATCTTGGCGAACATTTTTAACAAAATTCAAGAGAATGCAGACAGCGATGGTGATAGATGAAGATATTCCATCACCATGTTCAGTACAGACAGATACTGATGACGAATCAGTGGACTTGAGTGAATCGAGAAGCGAATTCCATTTTCTACCGACGAAAAACAAAAAACGGAGGAGGTTCTCAAGTCGACGTAATTATTATTTTTTATGTATGACCCCGCACAACTTTTTATAGTGTAGTCTGATTTAGATAATTCTTTTTTTATTGGAATGGGTATACCCCGAAGTTGGTCCATACAAATTTAGAAAAAAAAGCCAACCCTAATGGTAGGAAAACTGGAGATGATTGATTGTTTACTCACTGATTGTAAGGTATGACCACGCATAATTTTATACAGAGTAGTCCGATTTTGATGCATAATTCATTTTTTATTGGATACGGTGCACCTCGAACTTGGTCCCATATAAATTTGGAAAAAAATCCTGCCCTAAGAGTGGGAAAATAGGGGTGATTTATTGTTCACTCACAGATTTTAATGCTGTTGTGTATTACAATTAAATCAAAAGTAATCATAAATTAAGCATGTAGTAATTAGTAGATTATAGCCACAAAAAATTATATTATTAACAAAAAAATTTAACCGCCGAAAAACTTAAAAGCAAAAAATAATAATAAATGTTTCTTATTTAACCTTAATAACTTAAGTTCTTAAACTAATGTAAGTATACCTTTACAGCGTCCATGGTCACGGGTGGAGTGTAAAGGGTTCGAAATGTAGGGATTAATTATATCAATAAATGTCTGGAATCAATAAGTTTTATGTTTTTTGTTGGTTTAACCTGATACTGAAATCATAATAATCTTATGGACTATGCCAATCAATCATCCAGTATTGCATTCTTATATGGGGATGCGCCGGTTAGAGCATCCTCACCAATGTAGAGCGAGCACAGTGTGCATTAATCAAAGTCGCTCTGAAAAGACCTTACAGATACCCAACAGATTCTGTTTATGAGGAGTTTCAAGTTCTGATCAGAGTTCCTCAACTGTTCATACTCTTTCATGACTATTCAGTATATCAGCATCAACCCATATACTGTCCCACTGCTGGGCACGGGTCTCTTCTCAGATCAAGAGCTATTAGGTCATAGCCCACCATGCTGGCCTAGTGCGGGTTGGCAGGCTTCACACACCACCAAGAAAAAATTCTAAGGCATGCAGGTTTCCTCAAAATGTCTTCGTTCACTGTTTTAGGTAATAATATGCACATGAATTCGAAAACTTTGATTTGGCAGTAGTCATATCACTAGACTATCACTGTTTATTATAACATACAACTCACACACCATCAAACCCACACACATAACACAAACATACACATCCACACATAAATGCATACTTGACACACACACCCTTTTCAGTCACTCAACTAAACACAATTGTTGATGAAATTTGGCACAGATGTAGATTAGA
Organism: Acronicta alni; assembly: GCA_964056405.1. Lineage (NCBI taxonomy): Eukaryota > Metazoa > Arthropoda > Insecta > Lepidoptera > Noctuidae > Acronicta > Acronicta alni. Next base: position 12,013,626 of record OZ043913.1, read on the forward strand.
CCTTGGAGAAGGACATAGTACCTTTTGTCTTAAAAAGCCCTTTGATGAAATGATAAAAGCCATTTGATGAGATGCAAGTGAAACTGCAACAAACAGCCCGCCAGACGTTACTTTCATATTCAAGTATAATACTATCAGTAGGGATACAACATAGGTATACAGATCGCGAGACTTAAGTGAAGATGGGCAGGGTACTTAGCAAGATGAGAAGATCTTAGGTGTGCCAAAGCAGTAATCAAATGGAACTATATAGAACGATTGCAGGGCAGAACACCAGCCCAATGATCAGATGATAATTATTGTAGGGAATCAGTGAGTGCAATATGCACATATTGATATTTATTTCTGTAAATAGATCTTTTAAAGACACTTTAACAAGTCTATAGACGAAACACCAAAACAAACTCAGAGAATCATAGTCTCGTTTAAAGTCCAGACATAGGATATTAACAAAAATGTGTGTTACAATGCAGGACAATGTCTGAAATGGCCTTCTGAAGAAAGAGCCATTGCGGTTTTGAGTAGACCAGTCCCCGCTGACGGCATGTATGTGTCAGTAATTGTGTAGCTCGACCATAATTAAGGGAGCTCAACAATCTGTCGCACTACAATACCAGATCAGCGGAACATTTGCATAGGCCACATAAAATAAGGCTCAAAGTCACCATAAACCATACTGTTCAAAGATGACTATGAATATTTAGCCTACAAAATACTCACATTTACATTTATTAAGTTAAACATTAAATAATAAGAAAAAATATAATCAAAGTAATTCAGTAATATCTGCTAATATTATAAATCAAATTAGTATTAATCATTGTTATGTCAGACTTAAACACAATAATAAATAACATAACACAGGATTGGCAACAGTAGCGGAATAGAGAAGATGCTTTCATTCAGCAGTGGGTGTTACCGGCTGAATAGATAGAGGGATAAAGGTACATGAGGTATAGTGATAACTACAAAAATATTAAATGTTTTATTATTGCCTTACATCATTGAGTTTGTTGTATTGAGTGCATATTATTAATATTTTTTTAATGTCACATTGTTTTATTTTTAGAACAATAAATATAGGAACGAGTTAGTAATGTTCACAAAGAGGAGGACTGCATCCCTGATAAATAATAGGTACTTACCTGTTTAAGGTAAATCTGTATATGAAGATTGTAAATAACTAAGAAGTTTTTTTAGGATAGGATTATAAATATATTTAACTGATTTTAGAAAATTCAAATAATATTAACTAAAAAATAAAAGCTAGATTGTGTCACGATTTAAAATAATAATTTACTTACCTATACATTCTGCCTCCCACATCTGCCTGAAGTCTCACCAAATAAGAAGCAAAAATGTACCTAGTAAAAATCTGTGTTGTTGACCCGCGTTTCATAAATTTATTGATGATAAAATATTGTAGCCGTTACACTTTTATTTTACTTTTGTGCAAAATTGCGATGACCCGCAATTTTCGAGAGATTTCAATTTTTAATAGAGTATAATCTCGTTAGATTATTATTATTTTCGCAATCGAGTAAAAGAAGAGCTTGAACCCAACCCAGATTAAAAAACTAAACAGTAAATCGAAGAAATTTCACAACACATGCAACACTTGAGTTGAAACACAACTCTGAATTAGAGATGCGCCGATCCGTCCGACCGAAAATCGAGTCCCGTTCTTACGTTCCAGTGATTTTACGTAGGATCAAATCGAGGTCACCCTAAACCCCCGATCTGCTCAGAAATTGTTAAATGTAACTTTTTGTGAGATATAGGAATATAGTAAAAAAAATATGAAATAGATAATGGGTAAATTGTAGATCGAAGATTCATTTTTTTAAAGTTAATTTAGAAAATGATTGAATTCTATGAGTTAACGAAGTAAATAATTCACTTAAGTCAATGAAATTAAGATTTTTTGAACTGCCCACATTTTTTTTATACTACGGAAAATCATCATGGATCGGCTGCCACCTGGGCTGGGCAGGTGGCAGGGTATGTCGCAGTTGTACCGACTTAAAACCGCACTTGCCTTCACTTGCCCTAATAGTCATGGCATTCTCCGTCCGGTCGGGTATAACCTTAGGATCCCTCATCCCATTAACGAGCGAAGTTTCTTCTCGCTGCCTACTCGAAGGTGCGCATGTAGCAAACTCACCACGCACCGCCTATTGGAGCCATTGTGTGGTTGGACTAAGTATTACCCAGGTCAGCCGCCCGCTCGAAGCTCGTGGAGGTTTAAGGTCTATCTGCACCCTCCGACGCTACGCAGATCCGTACGTTCCATAGAACCGCTTAACTGCTTATAATTGTATTATTTAAAACAACGGTTTCGTAATTACAAGTGCCAATCGAACAGCCCAAGTAAAATATATTTTTCACGTGGAACGGTTTTATCAAAGTAAATGTAATCGCTTCATAATATTATCTACATACATACATACATACACTCACGCCTTTTTCCCATAGGGGTAGGCAGAAACTAAAGAACGCCACTTGCTACGATTCTTGCATACTTCCTTCGCTTCGACCACATTCATACATCTTGTCATACATACACGCCGGTTGCGAGTACTACGCACCTGATCTTTTTGAAGAACCTCACCAATAAGGTCGGTATAAGTTTTTCTAGAGCGTCCCCTCTCGACGGTTCCACTGATATTCGCCATATAAATCCTTTTTGTTGGTCGCCTTTCATCCATTCTCTCGACATGCCCACACCATCTCAGCATATTCTTCTCAATCCTCGTCACTACATCGTCTTTTAAGCTGCAACGTTCTCCTAACACACTATTTCTCAATCTGTCATTCCGAGTTACACCGCACATACTTCGCAGGGAACGCATTTCTACAGCAATTATTCTACTTTCATGTTTCTTCTGCCATACCAAACTTTCACTTCCATACATAAGTGTAGGTACCAACACACCGTTGTGGATAGCCATCCGTGCCTTTTTTGACACCGACTGGTTAGCCACAACCGCATGTATAGCACCATTCACTTTATTTCCCGCATTTACTCTTCTTTCCACATCCGCATCAACCGTACCATCCCTTGTAAACATACTACCCAAATAAGCAAATTCATTCACTTGTTCTATAATCTTACCTTCAATCTATAAATAGCACACACATACATCCTCCTTTTTTTTAAAAACCGTAACTTTCGTCTTACTTACATTTATTTTCATTCCCTTCACCTTACATGCTCCATTCATTACTGTTACCATGTCTTGCAACTCTTCTGCCGACGATGCAAGTATAACAGGTAGCTCATTAATTCTTAGTCCACAATCATTTCCTTTAAAATCTGTCAGACAACTATCCATGTATAGGTTGAACAGCTAAGGCGACGCTACACATCCCAGTCTGACACCTCTAGAAATGCCAAACCATTCCGTGTAGGCCTCATTTAACCTGACACAAGCACTGGAATCCAGAATCTCAGAGCCTGCACCAAGTGTCCGTCCACTCCATACATAGATAGTGTCGACCACAACTATTCTTCCCTCCACACACTATCATAGGCCTTCGCCAATTCAATCAAAGCACAATAAACTTTTTATGCTTTGCCAGATATTTTTCGGCTATGCATCCTAAGGAGAAGGTCTGGTCATAATTATCTCTGATTTAATAAACATGAAAAAGCAAAACGGTTCTAAAAAAATGGGTGCTAGAGCCTACGTCTAGCGTCTACGTCATTTTATTTTCTGTTTTGGTACATGTTATTACGATCTTTTGGTTCGAGTATTTTATTTTTCTGGTTAAGTCACTACGAGCTAAGATATTCTCGTATTCGGTAGTAAAATAATTAAGAGATAGAATTATTTTACCGTGGGAGAGCCATGCTTCGGCACGATTGGGCCGGCTCGACCGGACTTGATACCACGGCCTCACAGAAAACCGGCGTGAAATAACGTTTTCGTTGTGTTTCGTCGAGTGAGTGAGGATACCGGAGGCCCAAACTCCTTAAAAGGGCGGCAACGCACCTGAAACTCCTCTGGTGTTGCGGGTGTCCATGGGCGGCTGTAATCGCTTACCATCAGGCGATCCGTCTGCTCGTTTGCCCACCCTTTCTCATAAAAAAAAAAAAAAAAGATAAAATTATTTGAAGTATTTTATTGTATATGTACGTTGGTACATATTATTATAAGTGGCTGTCTTAGACCTAGAGTTCTGCTAGGAGAAATCTAGCGTTCTCTTCTCAGTACAGTCCGTAGACAGAGGTATCTTTTCTCTGTCTACGGTATAGTCAGTACTGTGACATAAAGAGAATATTTTATAATCTGTGGTGTCACTCATCCATTCAACCATTTCCCGAAGCGATTTATGTTTTGACATAATTAATATTCAGGTTCTACATTCATTGGGTTTATTTAAATTTTATTTTATTTAATTGATGTATATTGTTTTAACAATTAATTTCAGTTTAAAAAAATAAATATGACTTGGGGTTTCGTAACATGCGGGCCTAATGAGGCGCTTGTGGTCTCCGGTAAGTATTAATAGTAAACGTAAGCTTTTTTGTTGATATTTTGGGTCTTTGTATATTATTCAGTATTAGGATTTTGACTTGTAACTGTTTTGGGTCAAAAAGTATGTTGAGTTCCATCCTATTTAAACAATTACTAACACTATTACGATGACATCATTTTTGTCGTGTCCAGCAAGCTATGCGATTATTAATCAAGGGGTACAATATGATACGTACCTACGAATAATTATTGTCAGTGATTCTCAAAATTCAAGGTGAGGGTAAAATATAAACAAATGCTTACTTTTAATTTCATATTGATTTCTGACATTTACGCGAATATTATACATTGAAATAAAACTACTTTTTACGGATTTTATCGCGTATATTGATATTATTAATCCCGACGTTTCGGACCCTTTACAGCGTCCATGGTCACGGGTTTTAATTTCATCTTATTTCTATGTACTTCTTTACTTCTTATGGAAATATTTATCCTTATTTTACTAATTCAGTTTAAATTCACTGTTTTTTAATATCAGTATTGGTATTCAAATTATGTAACTAGATATTCCTTACTGCCTTTATGATTTACTTTTATGCATATGCATTGCACACTACACCTGTAAGTATTGCTGATGCGGGACTAATCAATTGAATATAAAAATTCTACCATGTATAATTATACCAATCTGTATTCTATAATAGCTGGAATTTTATTAATACTAAAACAGCATCGTAGGATTTGAAATGAAAAATCAATATTCCTCACTAGGAATCAACTCCAAAAGTTGGATTTAATTGCAATCATACTCAAGAATTTAATTGCATTCCTCATCACAATTTACTGATTGATTTTGTTTAGAATGTTCTCCAAAGATTGTTTTAAATTGCAATAAATGTGTCTGTATATTTTGTTATTTTCATATTGTCAATGAAAATAATTTAAACGAGTAAGATGACATGATCCTTACTCGGCATGGTACAGGACCATGCAATCAAAATTCTGTGCAACTCAGAGTGTGTGATTTCTGAATCACAACCTCTTTTACTACATGGCAAATAAGGATGGGCTCAATCTATTTGAAAGAAAATTCAATGAGTCCATCAGAATTTGGCCTGACTCCTTTGAGTATTTTTCAGTATTCCTTAAAATTTTGGATAGGGTAATCAACCCTAACTTCCTGCTGCTTCTATAATTGTAGACTAAAGTAGATATACATAGTAGAAGTAGTATAAGTAGATATAATATTCATAAATATGATAATTATCCAGAGAACACATCCATTCAAATAACAATATTTAAATTAATGGTAATGAGTATATAGCATGTTTTAACAAAAATGTTCAGATATAATGCTAGCACCCATAACAATTTAGATAGAATACAAGGTTAGAAGAAGTTAGTAGACTTAAAGTAACTAAATTTTCCTGTTATAAACTGTAATTTCCTGTTAACCATCCTTTGAAACAATGGGTATAAATAGATCTATGTGAGTGTTTTTAGGTTATGTTTATAAGGTAAATCCTTTAATTTCTTTTCACTGTAAAAAATAAACTGTTTTTTATTTATCATGCTTATAATAATAATAATTTATTTCAGACAATTCATACCTACTCCATATTTTTTACAAAGATACATTAAAAATCTAAATTCTTAGATACTGGGTTGATTATGTGTGGTATACTCATCTTGTAGAGTACACCAATTAAAAATGTAAAGTTACATTGTGGTAGGTATCTATTGAATCAACAGAGCTTATCTACAAATAAATAGTTCATTGGCTGCTTTATTCAGTGTACATGGTTGGAATGCAAAAAGTTTTCAAACAGAGCAAATACAGGAAAAATCCTAGAGAGAAGGGGATTTTATTGATGAATTCACTGTTTTTTTTAAATTGATTATTTACTTGAAAACTTAATTTGGCTACTTAATAAATAAACAAGCACTGAAGGCTACTTCAGTTACAGAAGTGGACCCATATGATAAGATAGGACCCCTATTTATCTAATGCTGTGCGTTTTTTTTATATTTCTAAGGTGGCAAACAAGTATACGATTGCAACACCAGGAGTATCACTTGCGCGTTGCCGACCCTGTAAATCGAAAGAGGAATAGTTGGGTTGGCAGTATAAGGGTCAGTCCCCCTACTGCCAACACAAGGTTTCCTCGTGTAGCACTGGTTTTATATCTAAACTCTAATCTAAACACTAATGTATTGACATGACATCTCAAATTATTCATTTAAGCAAATAACTATTTATACCAACAATTATGTGGCAATTACCTTGTCACAAATATGATTATCTTCTTGTGATGATCTTTTTGTATTTTTTTTGCATTTTCATGCTACGATTTTAAAGTTATTTTAGTGGTCACAGCGTGTGATGTATCTAACCAGAAGACATGGGTTCAAATCATGCCCACAGTCGAATTTTTCCTTGGCTATTATTATAAATATGATCGTTAGAAAAAGCTTAGATTTTTTTTGTAGTGGAATTATTACAGTGATAAGAAAAATTGGTTGATGTAAAAAAAGCAAGTGTAGTTTGTAGTCAGTAGGAGTCTGAAATGCCCTGCTATCTTTCCAGGTGGCTTAGACTATTAAGAGATTTGAGTATAGAATTCATAGTAAGTGTACAATGTGTTTCAATTAGGAATAGGACTAACATCCGACCATCTTGTGACGTCATGGCTGTCAATTCAAACAGTCGGGTGAGCAAGGTAGATATTTTTGAAATAATATTTTATGTAGATATTTAAAATAATTCATATTATTTAAAAAACAACTAGTTTGACTTTTCAAAAGTGCTATTTTAATGGTCTAATTGAAATAAAATATTTGACTTTGACTTTGACTTTGAAAAGAAAAATAGGTATTTTATTACCTGTGTTTATAATAAAACTAAAGTCATTGTTGTCTTGAAATATTTCCCTTTGCCAGTATTTATTTTCGATTCATTTGTGGTTATTGATTTCGGCCAATCGTCACTGGTAATTGAAGTAATTGTTTCCAGTGTTATGTTATATTCTAAATTTGGCTTTCTAATAGTTAAACATTATTGTCTGCCAGACTGCCACCCTACGCATAATCCACAGAATATTCAATTGGATTGAAATCACAATTGTAAGGTGGCAGCCTTGTTTCAAACAGTTTAAAATATTGTCTATCTATATGGATTTGGTATTACTTCTTATAAAGTTTTAAAGTTTCAACACGAAATCATTTTTTCTTTGCAAGCTGTACTTTTTTAACAGATCGCGGTCATTTGAGGTCACTGACGTTCCTATTCTTATTTGAATGACATAGTATGGCATCTCACAATCAATCAATCATACACCCATATACTGTCCCACTGCTGGGCACGGGTCTCCTCTCATATTGAGAGGGATTAGGCTATAGTCCACCACGCTAGCCTAGTGCGGGTTGGCAGACTTCACAAACCGTCGAGAAAAATCTCTAAGGTATGCAAGGTTTCCTCACGATGTTTTCCTTCACCGTTTAAGCGAGTGATAATTAATTATTAATACGCACATGAATTCGAAAAGTCAGAGGTGCGTGCCTTGGGTTCGAACTCGAGACCTTCGACTTGGCAGTCCAATGGTCATACCACTAGGCTATCACCGCATGTTGGCATCTCACATCATGAGGTAATGATAGAACCATACATACATATTTTTTGCGTTAACCTTTTGATAATCACTTGTGTAATAAGATAAGGTGGCGATTGTTTTTATATTTTCTAACGCAGAGCGTTAAGTAGCTCAAAAGCTACTTAACCTATATTCTAACCTATATTCTTCTCTTATTTAAAAACTATAAACCACACTTTCTGCCAAACCATGTAGTAATTCATCATCAACCCATAAACTGCCCCACTGCTGAGCATGGGTCTCCTCTCTGAGTGTGAGGGATTAGGCTGTAGTCCACCACACTGGCCTAGTGTGATTTGGCAGACTTCACGCACCGTTGAGAAAAATCTTTAAGGCATGCAAGTTTCCTCACAATGTTTTCCTTCACCGTGTAAGTCAATGATAATAAATTATTATTATCAACAATTATTGTCAAGTATGACCATCTTTATGTTTCCAGATTTAAAATTGGTTACGGTCAGTCAAATATGTACATTATATAATATTCTTATTCAGGATGCTGTTACTCGAAGCCACTGCTAGTACCAGGCGGGCGCGCGTTCGTGTGGCCTGCTATTCAGAACGTGCAGCGTATTTCATTGAACACCATGACACTTCAGGTGGAATCGCCAACTGTGTATACCAGCCAGGGTGTACCTATATCTGTAACTGGTATAGCACAGGTATTAAGAACAAATATATGAATTAATAAATATTTAAAATCATTAAATTTTTGTGTAACACAGCCACGGAAAAAGATTAGTTTATGAAAAAGATCTCTTTCGCCAAATTACAGGTCAAGATTCAAGGTCAAAACGCCGAGATGTTGCTCTCTGCTTGTGAGCAATTCTTAGGCAAGAGTGAGCAGGAGATACAACATATAGCCCTAGTGACCTTGGAAGGCCATCAACGTGCTATTATGGGCTCCATGACCGTCGAAGAGATATACAAGGATAGGAAAATATTCTCTAAAAAGGTTTGTAGCTAAGATTAAAATAAAAATAGTTTTAAAAACTACCCTCATTCTGGGAGAGTAGGCTAAAAACGATAATGCTCGGGAATGTAAAACATATGTAAAATTTGCCAATAACCAAGTCGGGTAATCTGTTTCAGGTGTTTGAGGTGGCTTCGAGTGATCTCATCAATATGGGAATTACCGTCGTATCATACACACTTAAGGACATCAGAGATGAGGAGGTATTTAATTTTATTTTATTGATTATTTATATCTATGGGTAGACAGAAGAATTTTTGATAGCGATTTGTCTTGTCTAAGCTGAGGAGATTTATATATTTTTTATTACTCTTAAATCGATATAACATTGGAAACTATCCTCTGCTTACACCAAACTTATCTACTAAATGGATAGTTTAGGATAATTAAAAAATAAGTATAAATGGCAATGATGCATGCATGCTGAAATAAACAACTAGGGTTTACCTACCACTGCTTTAGGACTCTTCTTAGTTACTCTTCTTATAAGAGAAGCGCAAAATAGTGTGGTGTATTTAGTTTTACTAAATCTAGTTAATGCATTTTCTATAGGTTTGACTTTTAGCATTAACTATAAACATTTTTATAATGATGATCAGCACGGGTTAGGTTAAATAAGAAAATTTCCAAAAGATTCAAAATAGTTTTGAAATTTAATTTATCTTTGAGATCCTGTTACTTTTTTACTGTTTAGTTAAATGAAGTTGTACTACTGTAGGCTAGATTTTTACTGCAAGTTTTATTGACTTTCATTGGTGAATAATTATTCAACATAGGGCTAATCTAAGTTTGTTTTGAGCGAGGTACAGATAAACTCTTCTTAATACATGAGAACTAAAAACATACCGTTGATATACGGTGGAGGAAGCAGCTCTTTACACATTTTTCATACAACTTTACGGCCCTCCGTAAAGTTGTATGAAGATCCATTATTGTGTTGTGTAGTGTTTTCATGAATACAGATAAAATATGAATTGAAATTTGACAAAGGTAATGTATGCATATAAGAATTTAGAATAAATATCTTAGACAAATGCAAATTGGGTTCAATTACGATAACAAACTGATATGAAATGGTTGAAATAAAAAACTTTTTACGGATTTTATCGCGTTCTATTGATATTATTAATCCCTACGTTTCAGAAACATAAAATCCCTAAAACTAGGGAGTTTTATTTCAATGACTAATATTCGCGTAAGTGTCAGCTGGTAGGGTGAGCGTGTACAGTTCTTCGAAAATTTAAAAAACAGACAAATAAATACTCAAGCGCTCAAATATTAATAGCGTATGAGTATGCCCCACGTCTTTCTGATAGAGGAAAAATATTAATCTGCCGGTTTGATTGGTGGGGCTGGCCGTACGAAGGGGTATCAAATAGGAAAAAATAATTTTATTTGAGCGCGTCAGACATTGATAAGGGTTCATCATTTCATATATATTCATATAAAGGGTGAGACATTCAGAAGACTGAAGATTTGGACGCGAACAAGTCATGGCCGATTTTTGAAAATGTAATAAAATATCGTGACCGTGAAATACTCGAGCGCGTCTGATTATTACATACTTAGACGCTTTTTTTCATATACTTAACGGCAATTTCATAGGTATAGAAAGACCTAATAATAATAGATATACCAAAACCATGGAGTTTAAAATATTGTCTATAAGTAATATAGTTGTTTAGCGGTTTGTGTAAAGTTTAGTTTAGTCTTAAAATTCCAAAGATTTAATTTTCTTGGCGAGCTGTACTTTTTGACAGATCACGGTCATTAGAGGTCATTGACATTGTCATGTTATTAAGTTTTACAATACTGGTCAATGTCTCAGATAGCCTTTTAAAGAAAGAGCCAGCGGCGTTAAGCAGACCAGTCCCAGCTGACGGCAGGCTAGCATCAGTCATTGTGTAGCTCGAACATTATGTAGGGAGCACAACAACCCGTTACACGAGTGATTTAAAATCTATTCAGATGACTGTGATAAATTATTCCATCTCTGCTTCAAATTATTTTGTTTTTATATATTGGAAATTTTGAGACTGCCATCTTAAAATTGTAATTTAAATCCAATTTAACATATTTGGCACTTGATTAAGCGTAGGGTAGCAGTCAATAGTGTTCAGCAATCAGAAATTGAGAATTTAACGCTAGAAGCAATTGCTTCAATTGCCAGTGACGATTGGCAGGAAGAAATTAACCACATCAAATTCATCGAAAATAAATACCGGCAAAGGGAAATATTTCAAGATGACAACTTTAGTTTTATTGTAAACACAGGTAATTAAACACTTATTTTTCGTTTAAATAACAGCCGGTGAAATATTTACAAAATATCTACGTAGAATATTATTACAAAATATCGGTTTTACTCACCTTACCTAGCTGGTTTGAATTGACATTGACAACTGTGACGTCACAAGCTGGCGCGAGGACAGTCCTATTCTTATTTTAATCGCATAGTACTAAGTACATACTATATCAGTCTGTACTTTAAAAGAGACCGTGATTATCTGAGTTTGTGACTGTTGACTTTTCTTCTCAGAAGTCTTAGGAGTTTGGAAATGCCGACGCTATCAAGTTAAAAAAATTTAAAGATTTCATTTATAAAAGTGTCTTTAACAGTGTCTGTTTACAGAAATGAATATCGTTAAGTAAATATTCTAAAAATGCATGTTATAAATGTCTACAAAATCGAAGAGGCTTAAATTCCTTTCAATATTTTATTTTACTTTTGACAGCCTATTAAGAACATCACTAGTCCAAGATTTGCAGAATTGTAAAAGGAATATATTATATTATTGTTTACACTACCTACACTCCGGCCGCTGAAAGAATCCGTTTCTGACAGGTCGTGATCGAATAGATGACATAGGTAACTGAAATGGCGTTGAAGTTACGATAGAAGCATTTTTATTTATTATCAAACAATTGTCATTAAAAAACTTTATTATTATTTCAATCGACAATAAATATTATAAATTTGCGCTAAGTTTAATGTTATCTGAATAGAAAACGCATTTTTTTCAAATCCACACTGCGCTTTTGCAAGGTTATGTCAACCCTTTATTTTTTAAGTGGTGTGCTAAAAGTAACAGGCCACTGTAACGTAATTTGTCGTTATACTATAAAATAATACGTTTTTCTTTCTAATCTATACCCACTAATAATAAAAAGCTGAAGAGTTTGTTTGGTTAAACGCGCTAATTTCAGGAACTACTTGAATTTGTTCGAATTGAAAAAACTTGTTTGGTGTTGGATAGTACATTTATTGAGAAAGGTTATAGGCTTTAAAAATAACATTACGCTGCGACCAATAGGAACCGCGCAAAAAGAAAAATGTATGAATTATAAACTGACTATTAAAATATGTATAAATTATAAAATGAAGGCAAATGTAATATAAGATGGCTGGCTACTTTAATATTTTTGTTAAAAATGGTAACACCAAATGACGATGAGCTTAAGATGATGACTAAGACAAGCACCTTTTCGATCGAATCGGAATCATATTAAACTTTTTCTTTTGTCAGGCGCGAATATTTTGTTAAAATATTTTTAAATTTAATATTTCTGAATATTATTTATTTTCTTTATACTAGATACCGTAAAATGAGAAGCCATACAAAAAAGTTTGAAATATGTTAATTACTTTGGTGGGTTGAAAAAACAATATGTTTGTGTTACTTTTTGCCCATCGCTAGTCATGACTAACTGCCTGTCTTCAGGAACGCATTTTCTCGGCAGCCGGACTGTAATCAAATGTATCTATCCTATCTATTACCCAATAAAAACATTGAAATTCCTTAAATGTCTTCGTTTAATCAAAATTAATGATAATTTATTTGCGTGATAAAAACTGTTACGTTCTATTGTACCTAGTGGTGGGATCGAAAGTATTCGCTGCAAATTAACGAATCTAAAGTAATCGCTTAGACTCTATAGTTACATCGGCAAAAAAAGCCTTAAAGGCATATAAATAATCTACTCGACGTATGAACGATGTAAAGGAAACTGTGATTAGCATCGGGAGTCTCGTCGCCAGTGACTGACAATAAACTGGCATCGCCAAGTCGTTAGTTGTGTCTACGAATATTGTTTATTGTGGATAAATAATAATAATTATACATATAGATAGATGAATAAATACATTTTAATTTTTTTATGTATAAAATATATTTATTTAAACACTTGGCATATTTATAACATATTACAAACTGTTAAACAAAATAAAGTATTTAAGTATGTGTTAAATAGATTAAAACTTCTTCATAAATAAAACGATTGTTATTTATTACAAATCAATAACGAATTAGGATATGACTAATTGATTAGAATTCGAATCGTCAAAAATAAAATAAATGGTTGGAAGGAGTATAGTGGTTAATAATGATTCGTGTGGCTCCAGCTACATGTTACAGCAACAGTTTCATAGAACTACTATTATAGGAAGTCTTAGCTACATTTGAATTTGGCGGGCTTCCGAGCGCCGCCGCAACTTGTACCAAATGCTAGTTGGTTTACATAATTTTAATTTAAGTTGAAAAGTGTTAGTTTTAAACTTTTTATTGAAACATTTAGTAGAATATTTTTTTTCTTTCGACATGGCTACAGGAAGCTAAGGTACGTAGGTTTTGAAATAGTGTTACTTAAATGTTTTTATGTTCTGCTAATTGTTTATATTATGCCACATAAGTTATAAGAGTGCAGTACTTAATACTGAAATGTGTGTGTGTGTGTATTTAATAAAAGCAATCATCTAATTATGATAAAGGGAGCTTGAAGGCTTATCTCATGTCCTTTTAGTTATTGTTCTTGGTTTCAAGTAAGTTATGTACTAATAAAATAATGGTACGGTATGTTATAGCACTTTTTAGACACTACATGCTTGAGATCTTCGTGGCGTCCATTTTGAGCTTGAGGCTGTACAGCCTTAGCAGTATTCGTTTTAATCAAAATCACGAATAGTATAAGAGACTTTCATGTCGTTTCCAAATTTGTTGGAAAAATTATATTCTAATCAATTTAGAAATGGATTTATGAAAGAACCATTCTACACGTTTTAAAAATATGCACATTAACCGTAGATACATGTCGTTTTTGTAAAACGGAACTTGCTTACAGGATCACAACTTTCTGTTACATATTCATTGTAAGGTAGTGCACATAAAGCATAAGGTCAACAAGGTTGTAAAATTACGCAAATTAGCGAGAAAATAGTTGGGAGTTAAATGGAGTCGTGCGTGCATTATTAGCTATATTTTGCATAAGCAAAATATGGCTAATAATGCAAGCACGACTCCATAAGTTCATAAGAACTTAAAGGTAGGTAGGAACAGACTTGTAACACCACGCCACGTGACACGAATGTAACGTGTCCATTCGGCAGATTATATGTTGTGTTCCTAGATTTCAACAATCGGCCAATAAACACGCGTGGGGTGTCATCGGGTGTTATAAATGTGTCTACTCCTTTATTTTGCTCTATTTTCTAAACTAAACCAATTTTTATAATAATACCTTTTTTACAAGCTGTCAGGTTTCTTCGAGAAAGGTGTTGAGATGTTCTCCTCTTTATTCCACCACCGAGAAAAAATATTAGTGTTAGCTCACTTTCTTGAATAGTTACGAATTACGAGTGCTTTCTTTATCTTTTTTTTATGTTACTCCCCAGTCGGGCAGCTCGATTTGAGTGGAATTACTCCCACTATGCCCTACCTACCTCTCTTAAAAAAATCCTTACCTCTCTTTGCCTCAGTACCTTATCTATCGTTAACACAGTAGGTATAATTTTATTATTAAACAAAATCGTTAAAGATCGTTTATTTGATAAAGTAAAACATCGCTGTATATGTCAAGTCTAGCATATCTATCACGATAATGATTTTATAGATTACGATAACATTAATTAATGAACATGAATTTGGATATTAGGGACAATGATCATTAATCATATGCAGGTGAATTTAAAAGTTATCTCTCTTAAAGATCATTTGTAAACATCTTAGATAAGGATTCTGAAAACAGGAGATTTTAATCTTACCCATTCCACTGCCATCACCGTTATATAAAGTGAATAATTCCTTTGTACAGTGTTTGTCAAAACAAGCAGATTTCTACATTTCTCTCTCTAAAATCACTTCTGCTACTATTTAGGGTGTACTGCTTAGTAAGGCACTGTGCAATGTGTGTTTTTATAAACCTTAACAATAATAATTGCCGTTGTGGTATAACAACAAAACTATATAATATTAAATGATAATTTAAAGTAGTTACACATACTTTTGCATTACAAGCACGTCTTAATGTTCTTCACCCAGCTTATTATGCATGTTACTTTTTCTTAAGTTCTCGCTTTTTCCCGTGACTACTTTTGCGTGGATATCCATTATTACGAGAAAAAGTAACCCATCATCTATCCTATCATTATACTGCCTATCAATGTATATGCATAATCTTAAGGTTCATTAAAACAATCACTTTAGTTTGAAGATCATGTATTGTGGTACGGTTTAATTTATAATTATAAAGCTGAAGAGTATGTTTTGTTGAACATGCTAATCTCAGGAACTACTGGTTCGAATTGAAAAATTCTGATGTTTCTTGCTGACTTGCAACACATAATCTTGTAAAAAATAATTAACCTGTATCTCCCTTTTACTTAACCTACATAAATGCCATATGCTAATTTTATTTCGAACTACTCGAATGTAACACAAACGCAAGCCGGCGCGCCGTTGTACAGATTGTGAATTCTCACAACATCCAATTTGAATAGACTGATGTCTTTGCCCCGTTCGATCCTAAATTTGGGAAACGTATTATAGAAGTGCTTGTTACCAAAAAAATTAAAAAAGTAGTTATGCAGATAAATAATAATAACAGCCTACAATATTCCATAAACTATTGTACCTAATCTACGCCGAAATGTATTCGTTTCATTCGAAGATCTTCGCTTAATTCAGTAACTTTATATTTTGTCGGCTAAACGGTTAAAATAATTGTTAATTAAAACTGTTTGTAACTACTGTAATATATAGTTGTCTATTATCACATATAAAAAAAATATCCAAAGAGTAAACATAAGTATAAAATATATAATTTTGAACAGTCGCTCGTGAAAGAATAATTCTAAACTTGACTGAAAGGGGTTTTGTAAAAAATACATGTAGGTTAAAATTCAAACCAAAACAATATCAGTAAAAGCTCCAAGATAAAGAAGTCATGCTAAATAAATATATGTGCTTTATTGATTTCAATGTACGTATTGGCAGTGTATTTATACCATTCTGTAAATGTACTTTAAAAAATTATGTTTTATTTTAAATTTTAACAAGACAACAATGTCTAATTATTGTCATTATAACTTATTTTAAATCACGTAGGTAATTGTCATTATATTTTAACTAACTTCCGAAACCATAAAAAGATACACACAAAATAAGAATCCCATAACTAATAAATAAAACCTCATTTAATTAGGGTTACCTCAAAGCGCTCGGAATGGCGCGTACAGCTGAGGTAAAACGTGATGCACGTATTGGTGAGGCGGAGGCACAAGCGGAGGCCAAGATCAAGGAGGCGATGGCTGAGGAGCAACGAATGGCTGCCAGGTTCCTTAACGATACCGAAATAGCGAAGGCTCAGAGAGACTTCGAACTGAAGAAAGCCGCATACGACGTCGAAGTACAAACGAAAAAGGTACGAAAGCTTTTTATGAAATAAGGTAACACCAAAGTTATTCTACTCAATAAAATTGTGGTATGGTTTAGGCTGAAGCAGAAATGGCTTACGAGCTTCAAGCAGCAAAAACTAAGCAACGTATCAAGGAAGAACAAATGCAGGTTTCTGTTGTGGAGCGTACTCAAGAAATCGCTGTACAAAAATGGGAAGTGCAGAGAATGGAAAAGGAATTGGAGGCCACCATACGCAGGTACTCAAATTAAATATTATATTTTGTTGTCAAGCTGTGTTCATTTTAAACTTCACGCAACAAACAAACGTCGTGGACGAAATGTCTACGCAATTTATTTTATATTATTCTCGAGGTAAAAAAAATATTTCTTTTTACCTATTTTGAAGCATAAGCGGGTGTCAAAATATGACTCAGTTCCAGGTAGCTAAAACCCAGGGTACACCACTTACCTCACAAATTATCCTTGATTAGTCAAAATAAATGTTATATTTTCTAAAAGAACTCTAAATATTATGTTGTGTTAACATTACAATTTTGGTCAGAAAAGTGAAAATTTTAGCGAGTTTGTCATAAATATTTGATTTAGTAGATTGTATTTGAGTCAGATTTGATGAAAGGCGACTGAGAAAAGGTATTTATAAGGCGAATGTCAGTACTGTTGGGAGGGGACGCCCTCGAAAGACTTAGTGATTGTATGTATATATGTATGTATCATATTGCAATAATTTCATCAAAGTATATAATAATAGATTTTATAAAATCGTTAACAGTACTATATACAATACTTATCACTAACGACGCGGCGATGCCAGTTAGTTACTGTCACTTGCAACGAGACACTTTATAATCATTGTGTGTCCTTTATATTTTTCTTGCGTTCCTTTATATTTGCAGCAAGAACATTATATCCCACCACTAGGTACGATAGAACATAACTGTTTTTATCATGCAAATGTATTATCAAAATACAATATAGGAAGGAGTACTTGTAAGTAGTTGAAAATATCCAGAACACATAGCGAGCTTGACCTCTGTGTTGTATGCAGACACATAGAAAGAACAGATCATCACTGTTGGTTTTTAATTAAATTATTTTTATTTCAAAGAGTGTCATCGTCAACCCGTATAGTGTCCCACTGCTGGGCACGGGTCTCAGAATGACAGGGATTAGGATAGAGTAGATAGACTATAGAGTCCTCTACACTGTCCTAATGTGGGTTGGCATCAAGAAAATCTCTAAGGCATGTAGGTTTCTTCATTATATTTTCCTAGACCACATAAGTAAGTGATCAATAATTAATATTAATACGCACATGAATTCGAAATATCAGAGGTGCGTGCCTTGGATTCGAACTCGAGTTCTTAGATTCGGTAGTCCAATGGTCATATTACTAGGCTAACACTGCTATAATATTAGCATAATAATTTGTTAAACGTATGGCGTGGGTTAGTAATACCACCTGAGTACTTTGTTACGTATCATTTTCCTGTTCCCAGACTCATTCGTAGCTATAGGTAGGAGGAAGTTATTGTTTACGGGAATCCCTAGACAACAGTATTAAATGTCCTTATTTTCACAATGAATAATGGTAGGTAGTTACGTGTTTTACCTTTGTTGCTGTGATGTGATTGCACATTATGTTTTCCTTCACAGGCCTGCCGAAGCAGAAAAGTTCAGATTAGAGAAGTTGGCTGAAGCTCATAAACTAAAAACAGTACTTGAGGCTGAAGCTGAGGCCGAGGCTGTAAAAGTGCGCGGAGAGGCGAGTATTAGTTTATCGAAAATATAAATTTAGCTTATGATAATATTTTATTACCCCTGAGGCTCAGCGTAGTAGACATTAGAGTCTTATTTAAAATATTTAATATGTTAAATTTCAATACAAATTTGCAAAAGATTACACCTAATTCCGTCTCTGAATGTCAATCTTATTCTGAAAGGATGCCTGTGACCAGCACCGGCACGGAGAATGAGTAGATAATGAATGATCTCTACTACCTCTTACATTGTAGCATTCTAATATTTTTCCTAAACACAAACTATTCTGGACAAGTACCTACAAATACATTCTAAAATATTTTCCTGTTAAAATGTATTTGAAAACATATGCGGATTAAATATTGGAGATAATTATGTAGCCTTATGTTCGATTGTGGCACGCTATGCGTTATAATGTGTATTTTTTTACTGCTGTAGGCGGAGGCGTACGCTATCAAGGCGAAGGCGGTCGCTGACGCGGAACAAATGGCTAAGAAGGCAGAAGCGTGGAAAGAATATGGCTCGGCTGCTATGGTCGACATGATGCTCGAGACTTTGCCTAAGGTAAACATTAACATTCTGATATTGTTAATTGTGTCCAACGATCACAAAATCCTGGATTTGAAATTCACACTAAAAACTGGGACATGAAGTTCAAGTGAACTACAAGTCCCAGTTTTTAGTGTGAAAACCGGACTACTGGATACTATACAGGGTGTTACAAAACTACCCGTAAAGCCGAAAGGAGGTTAAATTGGGCCTTATAACGAGTCCATTCACAATATTTAAAAACTGTAGTAACGCTGTACAACATACCCTAAAAAAAGGAAAACAACAACATTTATGAATGAAAAATAGAAAAACTATTAAAGTAGACAATTATTAGGTAAAATAGGTACGTAGGCCTTTCTGTTAACTAATCTGGTTCCCTGACATGACAGCTGACAAAATTTTTAGCTTTTTAAATTTTTTTTTAAATTTAATTAATTATATTTTATACGGGGTATTTTGTTACACGTTGTATACTAGAATAAGTATTCCAAGTATCCAGTAGTCCGGTTTTCACTAAGCTACTAGTAACTAGGACAATGGTGGAGTGAGGCGAACTGAAGGCCTTACACATGTGTGTACGTCATTATGACGTCGATTTTTATCGTGATACAATTTCTGTTTGCTATTTCAGATCTTATGTAATATTGTTTCTTGCGGATTTGCTTTTATAAATTGATAGCACTGTCGACTAAAGACCTAGGTAGTAGTTGACCAATTGGATATGGAAGTAACTTCATAGCAGGAATTTAAAATCACACATCCACAGAGCGTCTGGCGGGCGGAGGCTCCCTGCTCCTCGCTCCATGTAAAATACAATCTACTGCTTTATTCTTGACTGCCTGGCAGAGTAATAGAATTACTCTTTTAGAAAATTCTCAGCTTAAATCCAGAGTCGAGCCCGGTTAAAACATATACACTGAGCAACTATGTGTGTTTTCGTCTACGTCTTTAGGGGTGACAGAGGTATAATGGCATGTAAATTAGTTCTCATGATTAATGTACTTTATATTAGGTTGCTGCAGAAGTGGCGGCCCCATTGTCGCAAGCTCGCAAGGTGACGATGGTTTCGTGTGGCGGCGGAGAGGTCGGCGCCGCCAAGCTTACTGGCGAAGTTCTCAACATAGTACAGTGCATTCCTGAACTGGTCAAGGGAGTTACAGGGGTTGATATTTCTAAGGTCAGTTATATACAATGAATGATTGACTTTTATACTAATACACGCTTTAATACTATCTCTACAATATAACTAGCGGGTACACTTTGCATTTTGTCTGTAACAATTTTTATAATGTATTTATACAAATAAGTAACGCATGCTGTAACGCTAATGAGGTGCAGGTCTAGAACGGTTCCTTCGCCGACATAGTTTTGATATCTTATCAAGTCAACAGACTATGCTATCTGTACTTAGGTGCTAAATAGTAAATACTTATTTTTTAAGTTTTTATAATCTGTGTTACAAATCATTGCGTCAACATCGTACTAATAATGTACAGAGGCCAGCACATCAAGCTACCCCAATCTGTCAAATATCTTTGATTGATTTTCAACTTTAATACAAAACAATAAGGTACATATTGAATTGGGAAAATTTTACAGTTTTGGATAGGTTGACCTGCTGACGTCTGTACCTGAAACAAATATAATAATATAGTTTAGACATAAATATGTGTCTTTATAATATAAATCATTCATATTATTCTAAGATTCAGAAATAAAATCGGATGTATATATTTCTAAACTGTTTGCTTATGATTATTTAAATTATAATTATAACATTCTAATCATTAGATAGTTTCACTAACTATCTCTCAAAAACAAAGTCTGTTTAGTTTTATCATAATTACTTTAACCGACTTCTATATCTACGCATTTACATGAATAAGTAGTATTTTGTTGTGAATACACATTTTATGCTTAACGTTTTCCTTGTATTAATTGCAAAAACATTGTACAGAGGCCAGGAGGTCAAGCTATCCAAAACAGTAAAATTTTCCCAATTGAACATTAGCCTTATTACATTGTATTAAAGTTGAAAATCTATCAAAAAAATTTGACAGATTGGGGTAGCTTGATGTGCTCCTCTGTATATACCTACCCAACAGGATCCGTGCTTACTCAAAATTTATCTTAATATAGTTCTAAGGTCATAATTTGATAAGGACTATCAGCTCATCTATGACAATTTCCTCATTAAAATGAACTAGAATGCTCCTTGATTAGGTATGAAGAAAGATTTTTACAAAGGAATGGGATGTCGAAATCGACGTGATAAATAATAATAAATACAATAAATGTCGAAATAGGGGTGTTTAGTGATTACTTGTGCCAAGTTCACTAAACACTAAAGACGTCATTGTACCCATACGGTCGCAGAAATTAGCTATTTCTAGAGACAATTCTAAGCGCAAACCTTCGTTGCAGTATGTCAAATTTCAATATGATTATGACATAGGGAAGCATAGAATTACGCGCCATTGAATTTACTGCATTAGGCACTACAAAAAGAAGCTTTTCTCTAGATGGATACCGCATGATTTAACGGAAGACCGAAACGTCAACTGCGTCTCGAGTAGATAAAATGATAAAATAGTTTAATCGAGAACAGTCATTGGCTATCGTGATGATATCGTGACAGGTGACGAAACTTGGGTGTACTGCTTTGAACCGGAAAGAAAAAGCCAGTCCGCAGAATGGGTCTTTCCTTTTGAAGACTTATATGAAAGTTAAGAAATGTCAGAGGAACGGCAAGAAAGTGGTTGCTTCAGCGTCCTCGCAGCAAGGTCGTCCTTCACTATCGCGTCCGCTCATTCCGCTAAGATAATGAATGTGTACTTATTGAAGGAATGAAATATGGAACTGATTGACGCATCCGCCATACAGCCCGGACGTTGACATTGCTATTTCTGTTTATTTCAGAGAATTAAAGATAAGCTTAGATGTTTAAAATTTACAAGCTCTTATGTGACGGAGAATGCGTTGCACGAAGCCATTGAGGAGATCCCTGCCTACTGAATACTGGATCCACTGCATTACGCAATCTTTTCAACGAATCAGGGGTCAAGCCAAATCTCACATCTCACCAAGGAGAGCTGTAGTGTCTGGTTATTTTTTTTATTAATTAACATTAAAACATTGGTGATTTATTATATCTCGGAGCCTTTTGATGTAAATTAAGAAAAGTGCGGGCCCAACATGCTTCTTTTCAGTATACTCGTGCTGGAAATAATAAATATTTAGAGCTGCAATTGAATGTATGAACGCTTATTTCGATTAAAATAGGATAAACAGAGGCCCATGGGTTTAAGGCGATAATTGGACAACCGATAACGTACAGTAGGTACCTACATTGCCAGCCCACGCTGACGAACCGTTTTAAAAGACACTCGGTCAGATGTAGATTATTAAGTTGACCTTGCCGTGACTTGTTATTATTGATTCCAAGCTTGTAACCCAGTTTGAAATGTATAGAGCCGACTTAATAGATTAAACCAGTACCCTGTTACCAAAGCCTAGACTCATTTAATTTATCATTAGGATTAAAAATATTTAATAAATGTTAACAAACGACATGTAAAATAGACTCAAGGCGCAGTGATTTAGCGATAGCCTTCTACTTGTCGCGGATTCGTTCCCCGCACGGAGAAAATATTTGTATAGTCTACAGGTAGTTCTTGTTCATCATCATCATCAACCCATATACTTTTCCACTGCTGGGCACAGTCTCCTCTCATATGGAGCGAGTTCTAGTTGTCTCAAGTCAAATATGTTTGTACCTACCTAATATATGATACGCACACACTCTCTAGAAGAAACTTCATGCGAGGAGAAATAATTCTAAAATAAAAAATATAATACGTTATACAATATCAACAGGTTATATCTTATTTTGTTATTTAATATTATGCAACCGAAGCGAATATCCACATTAAGGTGAAACTGATTATCGCGGGTATATGTATAAATAAGCACGATAACAACATTTTTTTATTTAAAACCGATTCGTAGTATGAAAATAAGTATTTTTGGGACAAATCGTCAATGAATGTTGTTGAGACTATTTCAAAAAGTAAAGCTGTCTCTCATTGGTGTTATCTGAACCGTAAAATAGAGTGTTATCTTATGATAAAAATAAAACATCCCAGAAAATAATGCTCTACTGTACGCTATAGTGCTATTACAGTTATTAATTCTATCCTTAACAGACATGTTCGAGATAATCTTTTAATTAAAAGCCAGTCTCTCATAGTTTTAACAATACAGATCTATATTTATATATGTGCACCAATCTTGTTTATAAACTGTAACTTTACTAATGTTGATTGTTATTGAATGGCGTTAGTCTTATGACATGGTATGATTGATATGTTTGCTCGTGTTTAACGCTTTGCTTGACTAACATTATGTTGTCGATGTGGTGTGGCGCACAGGCCGTGGTGGAACCTCCGACGTTTCCGACGCCCACCGCTCGCGGTGACTCCGCGAGAAAGCAACGATAACTGCCGGAATAATTTAAGACTATCTCATCCAGATCAATGCTCATGAAGGTGAGACCATCTAGTTTACAGCATGGATCATTAATCGGACTCCTGGCGTGTTGGTTTAAATGTGTTGGTCTATTAGTAGCTTTCTGCATTCTTCTTTCTGCATTCTTAGTTAAATACTTAGCAAATGGTAGTTTAGCAGTATATACAGCATTAGATAAAAGTACCCGCATTATGAAGCGCTCATCGAAAGTTAAGTGTTAATTGACATTATGTAAAAATGTAAACCATCTACAAGCAATTGACAAAGAAACTTGAATGGTCAACGCAGGGGTAGGTAGAATTTTACTCAAAAAAAAACAAAAGTAATCATCTTCATTTTTTTGAAGACTATTATTACACCATCCGTTAGTGTCGCTTATAAGGATCAAATTCTGGGGAGAAATGAAATATGGCAAACTTAAGAAAATACATAGTAATATCATTCTCAAGTGTATTTAAAAATAAATTAATATAATTGTATCTCAAAATCTAATCTTATTAAAATATGTAGGTAATAGAACCGTAAAAATTCAAATTTAGAAAATGTTCCAGCAGTTTTATATCTAATCTGGGTTGACCCTTGCAGGTCGTCCTACTTTTAGTAGGTACCTACAAAGACAAACTCAGGTCATGTTCATGAGAGAAATTTAATCTGCCCCTAGATTATTATGATTGTAGATATATGAAGTTTTGTTACAGTTCCAGTTGAAAATAAAACTGGATATTTTTCATAACATTTAATTTCGGAGAACATGACCCCTTACAGTTTGCAATATGTTTGTATTGTAATACATTTTGCACTTAACTCAGGCTCTTCGTGTTCTTTTTAACCGACGATATAACGGAGGAGGTACTTACTACATTCGTTGGTATTTATTCTTTAACTTTTTAATCTTGATACAAATGAAGTTTGGTGTACCTACGGGATAAAAAACATCACTTTGAAATCACATCGGAAAGACAGCCCACTATCTAGAACGCCTTTTATTCGGAAACTTTAATTTGGCACAAAAGTAAACAATTAGCTACACAACAATATGACTAAAAAACCAAGTTAAAAAATTCTATTTTTTGGCAGTACCTAGATACTAACATGGATGATAAGTGATAATAGATCAGACAAGACCCACCACTTAATTGGAATGTAAAATTACATTAAATTTCACAGTAGTCGATTCCTTATCGATTCGTAATTAATTATAATTATGTGCAGGACCATGAAAAAAATATTGAACATGTTATGTCGATTTTGTAGATACTCAAATGCTTAAATCGATTAATAAGCTGCGACTCTGTTTTATTCCAAAATTCGTAAATAGAATTCACAATATCATTGTTTCCAAGCCTGTACTGCTCCTCTGCATCGCAGATGAGATGACGTTTCTACCAAGGACTAGGTTTTCTCGAACGATTCACTTGTCATATTATATACCTACGATAAAAATTTAATTTTGTTGTCGAATTCGATTTTGTTATTATTGCGGAGCTTTACGCGACATTTCCTAAATAAAAAATAAGTTTCATTACAAACTGTGTTAAAAACTTCCATTTCTAGATCGAACACTTTCGTTATGTCATTTGTTACGAGTAATCTAATTCACTTTGGTATACTTCTACTAGCTCTTTATAAATATAATATCATTAGCTAGAACTCCCAAATTTTCATTCATACAAACCTTGTCCTGACAAATACGAACCCAACAATAATAATCTCTCGAGCCGCTCTCGAGTGGTGACCTTACATGCGGCAATTGATTTAGATAGATAAATAAGACTAATAGATAGATTACAGTGATGATCTTCTAGCACAATCTGGGCAATCGGCATCGGTACCGACTTGCTCATTGGTTTTTCTTTTAATAACACCTTTCATATGTAGATTTTATCGATGCTATATTTATTAGTATTGCTCGGCTCCTTTTGGTGAGGAAAAAAAATGATAATAATTGTAATCTGCTCCGCGAAGTTGGTACCTTGTTGATAGGTAATCTTTAATAGGTTAATGTTTGATTACCTTGAAAAAAAAATCATCGTTTTTTTTTTGGAGGGCTCAGGGAGAGACGCCAATTGGGCTCTTGGGAGAGGGCTCGATATATCGGCATAGTTTTCGAGCAATTGGCATTTGCGCAGGTTCAACAGATAGTTGTTTCGGGTCTGGGTGTGCATGTTTTAGTTAGTGCTTGTTTGTGTTTGTTTTGCATAGGTTTTCACAAACTTAGTAAACGCACCTACGGTACAGAAGAAAATCCAAGTGTAGGGCAATTTCTTTTAAAAAGAACAAAATATATCTATTCTAGCGAGATCAAAATAAATTATTTTCTTAGTTACGAGATAGTTCCAATAGAAATCCCTATTAAAAATAAAGCAATGAAAATAACAAGTTACGACAGTATTTAGGATTGAGAGAAATTAATTAAGTATTATGAAAATACATTTGTGTGACGTAGCTAACCACATACATACGCTGATTAATTATGTTCGCTGTAATGTTTGCAATAGCATGACGAAATGTAAGAAATCGATATTTTGTTTCCAGCATTACAAGTGATTCAATTAATTCTGCAGCAAATTGTTTCAGGTACTATAATGTTCGATTTAAAAGGAAAGTTTATTAATTTTATTCATTGTTTTACAGGGTGTTCGCGCACTTTAAAAGCTGCTTACTACATATATCTACCTGCGTTTATTTTTATTTAAAAATGTATTCTAAGTAATAATAAGATAGATACTTAAGCGATTAATTTTATTGGACCTAAGTGCCACTATTGGATTTTTCTCTTAAAAAAGATACCAAAGCGAAATTACGAAATTCTTACTTATAATATTTAACTTTCATATGATCCTTAGGCAATTATTTAACTTTGAGGCGGTTGTTAACTAAGAGAGCAGCGGGTAAAAGTACCAGCACCATGTTTTTACTACACACTTACTCCATACAGTGGTTCATTTCCATTCATGATATAGGCAACACATTCACAGGGTCGGCACATATAAAAACAATAACTTATATCAAATTGTAAGTCTAAAAAAATATATTTACTATGAGAATGCGTCGCCTTTCATATATTATCACATTACATTCCATTTATTTTATTATATCATATAGAATTACAGGAAGACGCAATTGTTTGTTTTTAGTATCAAGATTAAAGTGACAGATTTTTAACGAATGTGTATTTAAGTCCGAGCACATGAGGGCAAACCTTCATCCATGTTCGGGAAAATGTAGGCGTGTTTCCTGTCTTACATTGAATTAGTTATGAGGGATTGGTAAAGACGGATTTTCATAAACCACTTTTCGCATAGAACTTCATTTCCCCCTTGAGCTTCAATTTTTACTTAGCAATTACTTGAAGTAAAAATAAAATTACGTTTGTTTTCACGCAAGATTACTCCTCACAAAATTATCATGTTAACCGACTGTGTGGAGTGAGTGAGGTAGACAGCGCGGTGGTACCCTTTTGCTCTTAAATTAATTATAAATGCAATATTGTGGACTGCTAAATTGGAGATAGGTTACTTAGGATTAAACGCAAGCTGAAATAGAGATAAAACGGTGCACGATGCCAAACCACACCGGTAGACTGGTACAATGTTACCAGTATTATTTTCTTATCTATATTGGTACTGTGTCTGCGTACAATATTATACAAATCTACACACGCATTCTTTGTGTGCTTATCTAACAGTCTGGTACATCATTGTTTTGTGGTAGTTTTAATGGTTAACTTGCGCAAGTCAAATTAGCTGCAATTATTTAAATGTGTTGCCTGCGTTATTTTATTAATTATATATGTTATTATGTAATAAAAGGTTACTAATGGAGTCCTACGGTTTTGTTAGACTTCATGTGTGCTAAATTTAACATTTAATAAATAATTACTAAAGTGCAATAAATATAAACCAGTTAAATACGCCGCGCGAAATACCTTGAAAAATTATAAACCAAATCATCGATCGAAAAGTTTCGCGTCACTCTTTACGAAATCATATGTTTCAACATAACATTTCATTTTCTTTTTGATATTATAATTTTTCAATTAAGTTAAATAGCTTAATTGAAAAAAACCTAAGTAGGTTTACTCTTCAATAATTGATATATGAGTAAACCTAAGGTTTTTAGGACCTATTTAATGTACCTATTGTAGAAAATTTATTCATCTGAGTCTACGTTATAATTTAGCACAACTCGTCATAATAAATTACGAGGACTCAATTTAACAACAATATATAAAATGTTAATAACGTACGTACATTAAAAATAAACAAATTATGACCAAGACGCCTAGTTTTTCTCAAGGTAGAAAATTCTAAACGACTGTTATACAAAAATGATACCTATATTTTTTTAGCTATACTGTCATTAGGGTAGGTATATGAAAATATTTGGTGTTCAAAAAGTGCAGTTTAGAAATTCTAATAAATATCTAATTGTAATTTAACACATTCGTAGTTTATTAATGTACTTTTCTAAATAAAGTTTTTACCTACCACTATATGTACATCGGTAGTTTTCCATTTACTTTTTATTACAATTACCGATCGATTAAACTATTTTTTCAAATTCGTAACGCATCATATTTATTTTATAATTATCCGTACCTAATGCAATTTGTTTTGCATATACCTTTTACTTAGTATTTAGTTACAATTACCGATCGATTAAACTATTTTTTTCCAATTCGTAAGGCAACGTATGATTTTTATAATTAAGTAATGCTATTTGTTTTGTATATACCTACTTAGTATTTAGTTATGCTTTCTATATATTTGGAGCTATGATAAGATTATAGTTCTTTTGGATTAAACAAAAATACTGAAAAACTGCCATTAGGTTCTGAAAACTTTTTTGTAACAGTTTTGATATTGATACATCATAACATTTGCCTTCTCCGTAGGTACGTGTGCTTGTGTCTAAGCTTAATATTGAAATGTTTGAAGTAATGTGTTGAATCTCTTAATAATAATGGGGATAATATTGGCAATTTATTTTACTTTTCGATTATATACAAGACCCGAACAGTTTTTTCTAATTAATTTATTATACGACGGACCTTGGTCGAAAACGTACAAAATTCCGACTTTACATTAACTGATATTTAATTTAATAAGTAAGTACGTACTTACCTCCATAAATTTGATATTAAGGAAGGTTTAAGTCAGAATTATGCTTACCTCTACCGTCTTGGCTATGGTGCCATACTAGATGAGTAAAAGTTATTTTTTTTATATTTTTTTACAAAGTTTATTTAAAGATATAAAAAGTGAAATACTTAGTTTATTTAATTTAGATTAAGAATTAAATCTTAACAGAACTTTATTTATTTTTGGTGTTATACTTATAAGAATAACCGTTCTTTAGCACAAATAATTATATTTTTTAATATTTTGTCACCACCGCCAAATAAGTTATTACCTCATTTTAAGATAATTATATTTTATACTTACCCACATAATGTCTATGCCATAATTAATTCCACCATGTGTTTCGTTCGAGTCAAATATAAGAAGCAGTATGATGGGCACTTATTTAGGTATTACCGCTTTGTTTTGTTACATGACGTTCTGCTACCTAAATATGTATGTATGTGACTAATGCCCAACACCTTTTTATAGGACGGAAAATCCCTAATCGAATATTGATGCTTTGTTGAATCTAGTTTACGTACCTACATTGAGGTATTTTCATTTTCAAAACTGGTGGAAAACGTGATTTAGCTGGATAAGAATAGCCAATAGTTGATGTATTTAAATTCATAAAAGTTTGTATCTCTTAACATGATGCACTGGAGTGTTGCATTATTTTTATACTTACCTACTTACGTTCTGTGTGGATCACATTTTAACATGTATGTATGTGTATTGACGTGATTTTCTAATGTATATTCATTAAACGTTGCAGATGACGATGATAGTTCTTTTATTTTAACAAACCTAACTCTTGAATCGGGGCTTCAGCCTTTTATAAATCACCCGAGCTGTGACGCACCAAAAGATATTCGACTTTGATAAAAAAAAGGCGCATCCTGGAGATCGCGGAACAGCACTTTCAAAACATTTCCATCAACATTATGTTTAAGCGCCACCAGTTGCTTAATTTCACGTTGGTAACTAAACACGTTCGAGAGCAGTCCAGAGGTTTGAACAAAACAACACAACTTTCGTCCGTCACTCAGTAGGTATGGTATCTATTCTACTGAACTACACTTGCGAGCAATAAACTGCAATCACTACATCGCGCGCTGCTCTAATTGTTTTGTAGTCCTGAAACACTTATAAAAAGTGTCCATTTATGAAAAATTGTGTCATATCAATGGGTACAATTAAACTAAAAGAATATGGAAACCACACTTATAAAAGCCGATGAAGTCGTCACCCTAATCCAGCAAAGGTTGTCTCCGCATACTAACCGCCAAGTCCGGTTTCAGTTTGCCCGCGATCACTTAGATTGGACTATAGAGCAATGGAGGCGAGTATTGATTTGTTTTAAAAAAAACTTTCGTTCAGCATTCGAAAAAAACGTTGAAATGCAAAGATAAGCTTCTGCAATTTAATTTATTCGGCTGTTTGATCTGTTCCAGTAAGCAAACGAAGATATGTATGTTACCTAAGATTTAAATACTGCCGTAAGTACCTAAATCAATTAAGGACTCACTTTTATGGTGTGGTGTCCACACACCTTCTTTGAAATGTCTAAAAATAGATTTAAAATGAACTATGGATGTTTAGCTATTAATTTAGACGTCCACATCCACAATTCCCTTATTTTGAAGTTAACAAAATTACCTTATTTGGAAGTTAACAATATTATATATCTACCTCAGTCCCTAGGTTCATTACAATGAAGTGAGATTATTGCTCGAGAGTGTATTAATTTAATTTGACAAGCAACTTAGGTACTTTGATTAATTAATTTTATCGTGAATCACTTTTTAATTATACTATTAAACCTACATACCTTCTAGTTTAGATTATAAATATCAAATTCTATTGTCAATTTTATTGTCGTGTTTAATTTTAATAGGTATATAAAATTGTTTTTATGACTAAATGATTTTTTTTAATAATAATAATTTTATTGCCATAAAAATACACACTGGATAACACAAACAGAAGAACTTATTATAATATTCTAGGATTAGTTGAACTCTGGTACCCAAAGTAAGATTAAACTTGTGTTATGAGTACCAGGGCCCTCGCACTCAATTATCTACATAAGATTTTACGCTTAAACATGTTTACCTGTATGGCACAATATATAATTATGATATGTGCCTATATAAATAGACCTAGTAATACCACATCGTTTTTCGTCCAAGGATTATTGCAATTAAAAGGGAAGTTTTTTCCTCTATATCCGAACTGTTCACTGAATGTACGAAACACGTTACAATACCTACTGACGTGATAAATTCAGAACGTCTAGCCAAAGATTTACGATTACGATTTAAATCTTTGCGTCTAGCAAAGATTTAAATCGTAATCGTAAATCTTGCCTTACCTTCTTCGCCTTGGTTGTTTATTCCGTCAATGGAATGTGATATATATATATATATATATATGGGATGTATGAAATAAAAGCCTAAACGTGGTCATATCTCTGGGCTATGAATTAATTTTAAGTTCTTAATAATTTTAATAGGTAGGTAGTTATGAATTGAAGTGAGGCCAAACACAGGCAAACAGCCGGATATTTTATAATCGACTTGCAAATGAGGGTGTTTTTTTTTCTCGAGCATAATAATATGTTTGTACGAGTAGAATGTCTATTTCTTTGGCACGCTCTGCAGCCTAAACCGTTTTGACGGATTTCAACATTGAGACGTCATTATATTCGTCAAAGTTGTGGGAGTGACATAGGGTAAGTACCTACCTACTAAACTAAAAATTCTGATTTTAAATACAGGGTCCATCAGACCTTATTTACATGAAAATCGAGCAATATGTAACTACTTTATAAACAACGAGTAGGTACAAATAAAAATCGAGAAAAATATGTTATTTCTTGCTTGTAAAATAATAAACTAGGTAGATTGGAGAAAAGCTTCTGGAAAGCCTGGTACATTTACCAACATTCAGGTTTTGAGTTTATAACTTGTTTTACGGTGTTTAGTTAGTATTTTTTAACGCTGTCGGGGTTTTTTGTTTAATTTCATACTTAGGTCAATTTAAATGATAGTTTATTGTATTGCCAATTTTTTTTGGAAATTAATTATAATCTGTGCGCTGTAGGTACCTACATTGCATATATATCTACTGTAGGTACTGTGCTCTCTGTACATTGTAGACTTAAGAAACTCGTAATTTTAATATGTACAAGTATCTTTGTAGGTATTGATAACGTTATCTAAATAATTTAAATTAAAACTTCGACAGCACTGCAGCGCGTCGCATCCACTTCATCAAGACGTTTTAGAAATATACGTGGTAGGTATAATATATACTGTTATAGACATAGGTAAGTATGGCAGATAGCTGTACAGCCAATACATATTCATGCCTCTATTGATAATATAACAGGCAAAGCCCGCCGGGAGGTAGCGTAGATAGTAAATTAAAAGGTTATAGTAGGTACCCCGACTGATTTTATTAAGGGTAGTAGATCTCTCGCAGTTGCAGTTGGGCCGCTGAGAGAATGCGTTCCTGTAGTCAGTTTGTCTGCCCAAGTAGCGATGGGTTTAGAGAGGAGAGGCTGTCATCATCATCATCAACCCATATACTGTTCCACTGCTGGGCACGGGACTAGAACCTAATCCCTCTCAGGATGAGAGGGATTAAGTTATAGTCCACCACGCTGGTCTAATGCGGGTTGGCAGACTTCACACACCTTCGAGAAAAATTCTCAAGCATGCAGTTTCCTCACGATGTTTTCCTTTGCCGTTTAAGCGAGTGATAATTAATTATTATTACGCACGTGATTTCGAAAAGTCAAAGGTTTGCCTGTCCAATGGTCTTACCACTTGGCTAACACTGCTTGGAGAGGTTGTGATAGTGGTAAAAATAATAGGAATAGTATACCGGCTGAAATTTATCAACAGTTAACAGAATAGTATCTAAGCTGAAAAAGCAAAAATCAGCTGCACTGTGGAAGGGCAAATAAGTGTCATCTGCTCACATAATATGAACTGATGAATCATCTACTTATGTAATAAAAGCGAAATAACTTTCACTCACGAAATCTCAAAATCTATAGGAGCCATATAGGGCATAGGTTGTAGACATCAGCTAAGTAAGGATTTTGGAAAATTCTTACGGGGTGCGCCTCAGTAGGTATAGGTACCTACGTAATATCATACTATGTATTTTTTATTATAAATGTTGGATGTTTATTATAAAGTTTGGATGTTTGTTTGTTACACAATCACGCAAAAGTAGCTGAGAACAGAATTTTAGATAGATTTATGGCTACTGATTATCCAAATGTACGATGTTCCTGTTAATCCCGTATCACCAACCTGGAAAAAATGATGTTAGGTAGATAGGTACAGTCAGCGTCAAATAGTTAGTGACACTCAGGGTATTCAAATAAATAGACGCAACCAAAAAGTCAATAATATCGGTACAAACAAAGTTTCCATATTGTTGTCAACATTATAGTCGCTCAAAAGGTCGAGACGTTTAAAACATCATATAGATAGATTCAGTCAAACCGTCATAAATATGGTAACAGTTATCCCGCCAATGGTATCCAAGCATTCTAAGTGTTCAAAAATATGGAACACATTAGAAAAATAAACCAGCATGCCAGCATGTTATAGAAATAAACGGTTTCCCAAAGATGAAAACCTCTTTAGGCAATGCAGTGTTATTTGCATGTCATTCTATTTATCTATCAGTAATATCAATGTCAAGTGCAAAACTAAAGCAAGCTAGAAATATGGCTACGCATTAGTGACACCACAAAACATCGAATTATATATTTGAGGGAGGAAGGTGTCTCCGTAACAGATATTTCAAATGAACTGGGAATATCCTTATGTACCTATCGTTTTAGATGTTACGTGTAGTTACCTATCGAATTATTCTCATCTCTCTAGATCCTCATTTCTTCATATTCGCACATATATGTATAAACAAGCACACAGCCCGCCTGATGGTAAGCAGTCGAAAACTAGAGAAAATTGAAAAGATGCAAGCGATTATCGACCTTATTGACATTATTTTATTGCTTATTTTTAGTTATTCATCCACTCTATTACCTTGTTTATGTTTAAAATAGCAGTTTTTGAGTAATAGTCAATAAGGTTGAAAACTTTGCACCTCTTTTTTGCAAGCACTATCGAGTCTAGTTTTGTCGACGTTCATTGTTAATTAAAATAAAATAAAATGATCATATATTTCGATCATATAATCATATATTTAAATTATGCACTCTTGCTCTATGAGATATATAGTCATACTCATTATCAATGAGGTTTAGGTACATCTATTTTCAGTCAGCTGTATAATGCTAAGTATCGTAAACGGCTATGCACGAAATTCTTTACAAAACAAAAGACATGTCTATGACGTCATGCTTAAAATGAAAAGGACAGCAGTAGTTTCTATTCCTCTCATTTTTGTGTATAAATGTTTTCACATTAATTGATGTGAGAAAGAATATTTAACATATATAATATTAAAGTTCATTTTTCTAATGTGTTCCATATTTTTGACTACTTAGAATGCTTGGATACCATTGACGCGATGACTGTAACCATATTTATGGCGGTTTGACTGAACCTATCTATGTGACATTTTAAACGTCTCGACCTTTTGAGCGACTGTAATGTTGACAACAATATGGAAACTTTGTTTGTACCGATATTATTGACTTTTTGGTTGCGTCTATTTATTTGAATACCCTGAGTGTCACTAACTATTTGACGCTGACTGTACTAAGTCTACGCGCCATTGAAAAATTAGATTGACTGTCGAATAATGGATCCCGACTATTCAGTTGTTATGTTCCATTATTAGAATATATTTTATTTTCTTCAATAGTATTCATTCAATAATATATAGAATTCTAGACCACCGGACATCTAAGTGCTTGTTTTTTCTTTTCAGTTTTTTATTATGTACCAACGTAGTTTGGTTCACTTATTACGGGTTTTTTGATTTTTAATTTTATACTTTTAAGTTATGAGTACAGTCAGCGTCAAATAGTTAGTGACACTCAGGGTATTCAAATAAATAGACGCAACCAAAAAGTCAATAATATCGGTACAAACAAAGTTTCCATATTGTTGTCAACATTATAGTCTCTCAAAAGGTCGAGACGTTTAAAACGTCTTAAAGATAGGTTCAGTCAAACCGTCATAAATATGGTAACAGTCATCCCGCCAATGGTATCCAAGCATTCTAAGTGTTCAAAAATATGGAACACATTAGAAAAATAAACCAGCTTGTTATAGAAATAAACGGTTTCCCAAAGATGAAAACCTCTTTAGGCAATGTAGTGTTATTTGCATGTCATTCTATTTATCTATCAGTAATATCAATGTCAAGTGCAAAACTAAAGCAAGCTAGAAATATGGCTACGCATTAGTGACACCACAAAACATCGAATTATATATTTGAGGGAGGAAGGTGTCTCCGTAACAGATATTTCAAATGAACTGGGAATATCCTTATGTACCTATCGTTTTAGATGTTACGTGTAGTTACCTATCGAATTATTCTCATCTCTCTAGATCCTCATTTCTTCATATTCGCACATATATGTATAAACAAGCACACAGCCCGCCTGATGGTAAGCAGTCGAAAACTAGAGAAAATTGAAAAGATGCAAGCGATTATCGACGTTATTGACATTATTTTATTGCTTATTTTTAGTTATTCATCCACTCTATTACCTTGTTTATGTTTAAAATAGCCGTTTTTGAGTAATAGTCAATAAGGTTGAAAACTTTACACCTCTTTTTTGCAAGCACTATCGAGTCTAGTTTTGTCGACGTTCATTGTTAATTAAAATAAAATGATCATGATATTGAATCATATATTTTAATTATGCACTCTTGCTCTATGAGATATATAGTCATACTCATTATCAATGAGGTTTAGGTACATCTATTTTCAGTCAGCTGTATATTGCTAAGTATCGTAAACGGCTATGCGCGAAATTCTTTACAAAACAAAAGACATGTCTATGACGTCATGCTTAAAATGAAAAGGACAGCAGTAGTTTCTATTCCTTTCATTTTTGTGTATAAATGTTTTCACATTAATTGATGTGAGAAAGAATATTTAAAATATATAGTAGTAAAGTTCATTTTTCTAATGTGTTCCATATTTTGACCACGTAGAATGCTTGGATACCATTGACGGGATGACTGTAACCATATTTATGGCGGTTTGACTGAACCTATCTATGTGACATTTTAAACGTCTCGACCTTTTGAGCGACTATAATGTTGACAACAATATGGAAACTTTGTTTGTACCGATATTATTGACTTTCTGGTTGCGTCTATTTATTTGAATACCCTGAGTGTCACTAACTATTTGACGCTGACTGTACCTAGCTAGCTATTTACTAGACTGGATTTCCTATCAGTGAAGTCAGGTTCAATTTGACCGATGTTCTTTCTACTGTATAAAAACCTACATGTGAGAATGGTTGTTATGCAACTTTAAATCGATATAGATCCTAAACGGTCAGTCGAATCGGAAAATGTTGAGAGAAAACTAAAAATGATTTTTAAATACCTATTCAACGATACCGCACTTGTATTATTTGTTGACTTTAATTTTTTTCATTTTCACAAGGCGTCTAGTAGTCGCCATATTGAATTTCACTAACGTTAACGTCATGTCTGTAGTGACACTCGCCGGACTAGACTAGACGAATCGAACGACGTGTGAATCATAAAAATCGACCTAGGCGTTTGGTCTGTATAGTGCTTTCAAAGGAACATACAAACATACATACATAGACTGATAAACACATTACCACTCCTTTGCGTCGCGCAGTCGGGTAAAAAGTTCACGATCACTGTGTCATATCTGCACGACTGCACTTTTGCCTAGCGACTAAGGTGGTCAACTTGCCACTGCCACAGTATAAATATGGAATCCTTTCCTATAATGTGCCACTGCCGTTGCGCCGAGTGTTGTAGTATCGGTTCCCACCCAAGACAATCAAACAATAAATCATTATTTATAAAAATATAATAATTATATTGACATTTGTTACATAGGTATGCAGATACGATACGGAGCAAGTGACCTTAATTTTTAATACAATACCCGTGGATTAATCAAGGAAAATAAAATATTATTTTCAGTTTTATTTCAGACATATTTCAAATTGCGACAGTCCAGTTATAATGCGAATATGCGATAAAGCAAATATGTATTAATGAGTTTACTATTAAATTAACATGAGATCAATTAACCATTATTATCTCCAAAGCTGAGCTCCTGAAGTGGAAAAGACAGATTTAATATAACTTCATACGTAAATTACGAATTTGATAAAATGTAAATTTGTCGTCTAAAAATTATACTAACAATATTTCTAGCTTAGAACTAGCATCAAGTTTTAGGTAGGACAGGACTCCACAATAACATTAATCGAAGTGATGATTCCTCGAAAGTTCGAAACGTCAACTATCATGCTGACATGTACCTGCAATAAAAATATAAGTTAGACATATCGATTTTTGTAATTCCTATCGAGGGATTTATGAATAGGTATTGTGATAGGAATATGTCAACAATTGCAAAAATTATAATGAATAGATTATTATATCAACAATACTTAAACGAATTGAGGTGCAGTTACCCTCAGAAAGATATATGTATAGGTTGTACGTGAACAAAGTTCCTTTAAAATTCTACATGATAATAGGCGTCTTTATAATTAATTATTAATAAATATGTAGAGTACTTGCTTTACAAATGCCCGAAAACAAACCGGCAAAAAGAGTTTTGCTTAAAGTCTACGCGTACAAAGTCGCGGGTAAAAGCTAGTACATTACTTATTTTATTAAAGTAGAAGTGTATTTTAACTACTTTGAATATCTCAGATACCTACCTACCGATTTTGACGAGACGTTCCACCGGCATAAATTGATGCGATCAGTATTTGTTTACCTCGTTATTAAACAATAGGTGTGTATAATTTTGTAAGATTGCTGTTACTTGTCGCATTTACTTGTGCATACTAGCTATAAATCAGCTACAATAAACGCCATATTTTTCACTTGCTTGCTTGTATGAAACAATTAAAAAGAAAGAGAAATTCGAGATAAAAGAAGTGAGCCACTAAGCAATTTTTATTAAATATCTCCATAACTGTATTAAGATGTTCAGCAGTGGCAACACTGATCGTGACATTCGTAAAATTACCGCCAAGGGACTTGGGAAGAGAATACCTGGCTTAAGCATATTACTGTATAATACCATGATGTAGACATTTTAATATAACTTTGTTCACGTATGGCTGCTGCATAAATGATGCTAATACGAGACGTTTTATTTTTTATATAGGTAGGTAGGTAGGTACAGAGGCAAGCACATCATGCCACCCCAAATTGCCAAATTTCTTTGATAGATTTTCAACTAATACAAAATAATAAGGTTCATGTTCAATTAAGAAAAATTTGACAGTTTTGGATAGCTTGACCGGCTGGCGTGTGCCTATATCTAGGTGCTTCCCAATAAGTAGGTAATTAATATACTTTTAATATTTAGAAATAGATAAATATATTACAAATTATTTATAATAAGTACTGTATGTACAGGTAGTTACAAATATTAACCCTTTAACCACTCAACTGATTTATCCAAGAAAGTATTATACTTTGTACTTTTTTCGACACTGTATATAAATTATATAAATACAGGTGCTCAAAAAAATGGGACACCGCCTTAAATAGATGAAAGAGCATAATACCAATATCCTATTGCAACAATATTTTTTTGAAAATAGCCTATCCATTTTAGAGTTACTTACCTATAAACTTCTTTTGAATAAAATCACTATAATTTAAAAAAGCAAACTGCAACCAGCAAAGTAGAAGGATATTGATTTATAAGCATTTCGTCCCGCGACTGTTGTTTTTTTTTAAATTTGGTGCGACTGGCGGAATTGGTTCGAAATTGTCAGATAAATCCGATATGGGTAGTTAATGGGTTAAAGGAACATTCAAAGCGTGATACATTCGCAAAAGATAGCTAGGTAGGTTTGGTTATTAATGTCATTTCTGATTTTTAGTGTGCTCAGTAATGGTTTTCAAATATTAGGCTCCTATCTAAGTTAATATACCTTCCTAGATATAGATATACCTAAATCTGCCTAGTGAAACGACGACCAATGATTGTTAAGATGATGTTTTATACCAAGTTTCGAGTTTGAAATAAGTATGGTTTAACTACCTAGGAATCCAATATCACAGATAACATTGCCCTGGTACGGATAGGCCTACAGAGCGGTCCACATTGATGGAGATGCGACAGATGTGGTCGGGATCCTTAGCAATGAAGGAATGGCGAAGGACAGGGTAGGACGGACAAAGATTACATAGGTACGTAATTTAATAGGTAGGTACCTACCTACTTACTTACATAAATATAAAATCTATAAAAGGAACGCACTTTTTATGTAGGTAGGTACCTACACCGCCACCGACAATCGACATAGTTAGTTTGTTAGCTTTAGATTTAAACCTGTGTTAAAAATGTGACAGGTATTCCCATATTTTAACAAATCGGCGACTAACGAAATAACTACTAACATTATGGTAACTAAGTCTACGGTTGCATAAGAAAGGACGGCTCTAACGCACAAAGTCACACATCCTAACGCACCAGAACTAACAACGCCAGACAGAGCACAGCGTACCTATGCTCTATTGATTGGACTATTTTTAGGCACAATAAGTACCTACTAGCTAGGTTACATATAGCGCAGGCCAAATATTATAATGTCGCATAGCGTAGAAAATATCGTCGATTAAATAGTAAATTCTCAAAGATTAATTTTATTTATTTTAATGTAATTTAATTTTATATAAAATACATTTTTAAGATAATAGGTACGTCATATATTTTCTAGAAGTAGCAAGTGCTAAAACATCAGCCGTTGGAATGACAGCTGTTAGAAGATTAGTTTTTCTTGAATGTATTACCTACACATGTAGGTAACAAAATTTACTACAAGATTAGAAGTTATTTATCGGTTTAGCTACTTGTAAACTACCAACATGTTAATTATTTAGGTATGTAGTTGAGTTGCATAACATCGTAATATGTAAATCCAAACACATAAAATTTCATACAAAATATCTTTGGACTACGAACGACACCCTAAAAAGTGCGTAGTCCAAGCTGCGGCACGCACTTGGCCAAATCCTATAATATGAATCCCCGATGATTTACGGCGTCGCAGGTGTTAACCAACGCCAAACCAATCTTGAAACTATAACATTTGATTGAAATACGTAAAGTGTACGTTTTTTTGCTTGTCAATATTTAGGTGCACTGTATTACGTGTACTACATCTATTATTGTATTACCATAACATAACGCATAATCATAAACAGAAGGTAGGTCACATGATTCTTTCCAATGAACTAGTATCTAAGAGCAGTGTACCTCGAGAGCACGCGAACGCTTTGATTAGAATGATTGAACATTATTCTTTAAACTTTATAAATTAAACCCATACATGACGACTGTAAGACGTCATATTCAGATTGTAGTTAGGTATTTTTGGTATTTTATATTATTGTCGTCTCTACGTCGTCGCCTCTCGCACTGCGAATGGTAACGATAGTCGGTAACACAACACTAAATAATATGCAAGTTTTTCGTATTTCTTGCTTCGGACATTTCCGATTACTGTTAAAATATAGTTATTACCTACGTAAATAAACTTTTTGATATATAGAATATCCGTTATAATTATTATTTTATTATCTATGCTTACTGTATAATTATTATTTTATTAACTACGCGAAAATGGTCATGAATTGATAGGTACATTTCCTTGAAAAACTAACATAAAATTGGTCAGTTTTTAAAATCTTTCAGCCGGTGTTTCTTTTTAACTGTATTATAAGTACAGTTCAAATGAAATTTTACATACTTACCTACCACAGGCACGTATGATAGTGACTGAAATTTTTATTGCCTTTCATTAGTTAACTTAGTACAACTTATGACGAATCTAAAGTATAGCAGCGCGTTACGGATAAACTCTTCTCAATGTAAGTAATAACAGTGTTGTTATTGAAGGGCCTCGTGTTAAACATGGTTGGCATTATAATAATGTTTGTCTACCATACCGCTCAATATAAATTAAACTAAGCTATAAAATACATCCACCATCTTAAAAAACTAGAAACTTAAGGCAACCCAGCCACCACCATAAAAATAACTAAGTACTACATAGCCTACTGACCTTAACCCAGTGTCCATTTTCCACTCAGTTGCGATGAAACGTACTGTATGAATGTAAAAATATTATTTATCAGTATTGTGACAAAAAATATATTTAAATATTGAAAATAAATGATGCATCCATACTCAGTATTTATCTGATTAACCTGCTTTATCTTCAAATAAATAAATAAATGCAAAAATCACTCGGGAGTTTTCGG
Organism: Acronicta alni; assembly: GCA_964056405.1. Classification (NCBI taxonomy): domain Eukaryota; kingdom Metazoa; phylum Arthropoda; class Insecta; order Lepidoptera; family Noctuidae; genus Acronicta; species Acronicta alni. The sequence goes on from OZ043913.1 coordinate 12,054,848, forward strand.
GGTGCTTGTGGCTTCAAAAGTAGGTACTTATCTTGTAAAATTTAATCATTTGGCAGTCTTCATGTGTTGAATCTAGTAGGGATATCTTTGTAGGTACACATGTATCATAATTACGATATCGACATAGTTATTGAACCATAAAAGTATATCATGAAACATATAATTTAGAAAAAATAAGAATAACACTGAACCAATTAACTCTCTTTTAAAGGGCACACATCATAAATTAATTAGATATTAATGTGTCAATGTCTCAATGTTTAAAGGACAATTACTGATAGCGCCTTTTGAAGAAAGTGCCATGCAGCTTTGTGTTTATCTATCCAGACTGTTATCGTGATTATTTAATGCTTACGTATATTATGTATAATATCATAACTATAGTATAAAAATATAAAGTGTTGTCTTTTTCATATTGCTATCGTTTGATTGTTCTTTGGCATATTCACGTGAAAAACATGCTAATGAAACGCGAATTGATAACCTTTAACCCACCCATGATTACCGCCGATTGGAAATACTGAGACATATTATCAAAACTATTATAAGTACTAAAAATATTTGATTATGTCCCAAATTATTCTAAAACTATTTCATTAAATTCATATTACGAACTTATTTAGGTTCTTGTTTCTAGAAAAGTAACAAACAGTAAAGGAAAACGGTAGTTGATGAGGAGTATTTTGATGTCCTATACAACAATCGTAACTATAGAAGTAGGTATCTACAGCTAGGTATCTTATATTGTAGGTAGGTTAAGCATTTTATGATATGTAACTAATTTGTATCATTCGATTTTTGTTTGAGCGATATCTTAGTCCTTAGTATCTACTGTCTTAGTCCTGTATTTAAAAAAATATAATTATTGTAAATAACAAGTAGGTATGTAAATATATTATATTATGTATGCATTATGCAGGAAATAGTGTTCTATTAAGTCTGTAATCCACATAAATATTTTATACAGATAATTGAATACTTACCTCACTAAACACCTTAACTCCAATACGTAAGTTATATTGAATAATATACTTAATAATAAAGAAAGAAATAAATGTTTTCGTTCTTTATTTCTGCTAATGCTCAATATTGAGCATTAGCAGAATATAGAAATAATTTAATTTGTTTCCAGGTGGAAGTATATTAGGTATAATTGTTGTTTAAGGATCCCATTCAATGTATTTTCCAGTCGAACTTGTTGACAATGAGTTTCCATAATTATGAAATACCTACTTAATCGATTTGCAGTAAACTGGACTGTCTTGCTAATAAATATTTTTATAAATCATAACAACTTAAGGACTTATAAACTTATAATATATTACGGTCACTGTAATAAATGCGTTGAGTATTAATAAATTAGTGGTGCGTATTAACTAAACATCAGTGGTCAGTGTGATCAACATTGTAGCTGAAATAGTTCTGTTTTTACTACTAATTCCTTCATACCATGGAAAACTGAGTAGCCATAGCCATTGAAATTCGTGTCCAACCACAGTTTTAGTATTCGATATTCTGTCATGATCACCGAACCGCTATGCGCCGCCGTTGTCGCTACAGTAGCTCAGCAGTACTCTAACCTAACGTTCAATCATGTTATCCAAGGGTTTAAGTGTCGTGGTTAATCAAATGTCTTATTTTTTAAATAGTAACCGGTAAGTAGGTTATGTTTGATTCCTCAACTTTTATTCAACCTTCGTTGACCCGCTATCAGATTAATGATAGGTACTGAAACTGTTAGTTAATGTTAACAAACCAATATTTTGTATTGCTGATAGCTAGTAATTATTAATAATTTTCGATTTATCACAGTAACCGTAATGTTAACAGAATATTTGTGACATAAATATTTTCTTAAAGAAATTACATTTAGGGGCTGATTTTACAATAGATAACGTTTATCAGGCCCAAAAATTTGACACAGATTTTGTATATAATTGCTATCAAATTCTAAAATGTACTTCTTTAATAATAATTACCTGACTATTGAAAAAGGCCCTACATCATATAATTGGTAAATATATTAACAGGTACATTAATTAGACCATCCCAACAAAATATATTTAGTACTGATGATCCTATGAAGATTGAGAATATGGTACAGGTTGCATCACATCTGTCTTCAGAGGACATGATTTTTAATTGATACAATTCATACGTAGCTATCGATAATTATTGATCGTTATTGTAAGAGGAGGTCAGTTAGTTATACTACATGTAGAACAATAGTCTGTTAATTTATTTGCATCTTTATCGTGAGTCCGTTCGTACGAACAATACCTGTAATTATTATCAGCATAGCGGCGTTACCACAATGTGATAACGCGGTCATCTTTAGGTTGTGTGAAAGGGATGGCGCTATATAATGTGTAGAGCGGCATCCCTCCCATTCAACCGCAAAACGATCGCAATAATACGTTGTGGTATGGCCTCTGGTGTCGAACGTACTGCTTTTCCGATACTTTGTTTTTGAAAGTTTACAAGCACAGTTGTCTGGTTATTGCTGACCCTTTTAAATTAATTTATATTATAATACCCTAACCCAATTGTTTTTTTTAATCTTACAACAACAATACATGTATGTATTTTATAGTAGAAAAGTATAAGTATTTAGATCTAATATCTTTCTTACCGGGAAGATCGCCAATAACTCGAAAGCTAATAAGGCATTAAACTTCATAATTCCTTGAGTAAAATCTGATTTGTATAATATTATTGTATAAAGACTACTATTAACGCATTAACAAACTAACGCGAGATACACATATATTTTGCTATTTTATAATTACTTTAAAATAAATGTCCTGAGCACCATCTGGAAGTTAATATCCACATCTATGAATATGTACATAGCTTTGTTTTCAAAATAATGTATTTATGAATACCTTCATATTGTGTGTTGGTCATCGAATATAGTTCATCAAACTAACACGCAATGGTGAAGCCCACCTAATGTACAAATATTTACGCCTCTCTGGGCGGAAACCCCGCGCAAATTTCGCGTCTTCTCATGGTCTCAATGCTGAGTTTGTGTCGTGTTTACAGGGTACCAGCGCTACGCGGTTTAAAAAACGTCTAATACTAAGAGATTTCTTAACATTAGGCGTTATTACTTCTTCAATCATAACAATCATGTATTTAGCTTTACAAGTCTATATCTCACATCTTATTCTGTCATGAATTGAACATACACTCGAGAGCAATGAATCCGGGTCACTTAAAGAAAAAAACACATAAAGAACCCTATAAATCTCGGAAACTAAGAATACTAGCTTAATGAAATAAATTGTGTTTAATAGACAATTAAATACTCTCTTAGTTATTGTAAAGTTGTGTCATAAAAAAACAAACTTTCGAAGATCGTACTACGGAATTACTGCATTTGATTTTGCTTTTGTTTCTAATCTGTCATTTAAGTGGGTATATAAACCATATTGATAGTGTTCAATATTTATTATTCAACCTGTAATCGTGTCGTTTACACCTGAAGAATGCACCAGAATTCTCACAATCCTGGAAACCGGCCGGAGTCGGTGTGTAACTGTCAACAGTACAAAGAGTTCTCCGATGTTACGAGGAAACTGGCTCTAACCTACGCAGACAACCGAGAAAGGAACAGGCAGAACACCATGCTTCGTAATCGCTTTCTCATAGGAACTGAACTTACAGATCAGTTGTGACGCCTCGGAGGAAGTAACCCAAGCGCAAGGACGTATGAGTAAGACGACGACTTGTTGAAGCTAACATGAAAGCACTTAGACCTGCAAATGGCCCTAAACTCGAGCGTCAGCATCGTTTTTAAAGACTAAGAAATACCACTTAAATTGGACTATTGAAGATTGGTCAAAAGTTTTGTTCTCCGACGAATCAAAGTTTATGCTCTACAAGCACAATGGAAGACACAGAGTGTATAGGAGACCAGGGAAAAAATTTAAGCAAGCATGCATCGAAGAAAAAGTAGCCTACGGTAGTGGGTCTGTACTTGTGTTAACTAGCGTAAGATATGTGGAAGAAATCCTTAATGAAAACGTTCGGCCATTTATGGTCAATTTGGGTGAGGATGCTATTTTATGCATGACAATTCCCGAACTCATACAGGTTGGATTGTGAATGACTACCTTCAAGAGATGAACATTACTCGTATGGAGTGGTCATCACGCATCCCGGATATCAACCCGAATGAGCATGTTTGGGACGAGCTAGGGAGATGCGTAAAACAACGAAAGCCTCCCCGAATCACGCTTCGTGAGCTCGAAATTGCTCTCACAGAGGAATGGGAGAATATTCCCCAAAATTGTATAAGGAACTTGGTGTACAGCATGCCAAACCGTAAACGCAGTAATTGAAGCACGAGGAGGCAATGCAAAGTATTAAAATTCAAGAAAATCGTAATGTTGTTCAAAAATGTCATGTTTCCTATTTTTGTTTTAAGGCGAGAGCAGCAGTTTTTTTACTTAATTTAATTTAATTTTTAGTAAATAAAATGTAGTGACTCATAAATTGTATTACTTTCATTTAAGGGGTAAGTATTACATTATTATTATTATTTAAACACAATTTATTTCATTAAGCTAGTATCCTTAGTTTCCGAGATTTATAGGTTTCTTTAAGTGACCCGGATTCATTGCTCTCGAGTGTACATATAGTGAGTAATTGGCAACGGAAACAGCTATATTGCAGTTACGCAGAGCCCCCGGTGTGCCTACATTTAAACGCGGTTACGCGAGTAACGACCGCTTACTTTAGAGGACAAACCAATGCTCAGCATTAAATAACCAACCTGTATGTATAGGCAGGTCGGATCAAAATTCTGCTATACTTATACACATAGATGAAAAATTACGAAAATAAAATTCGTTCGACATTCATATAAGTATTGATATTAATATTAGGTCCTTACCTATGAACATTAATCATTAAGTCGGTATATATGTATAAATAGAATACAGAATTCCGAGTCGAATGTAAGGTATCTAACTTCAAATTAGCCAGTATTAAAAATAATCCATTTCATAGGTAGGTAAGGACCTAATAAATACAAAACTGGAACTTAGCTTAAATTTCAACGTTTGATTTTATTTTATTAAATAACGGTAGGTAACTAAAAATCTCTATTTCTAAATTCAACAGTATTTGAACAGTATGTAGGAAGGAACCTATCTATACCTTCTTACAGAAACTCAAAATCTCTGCTAGAGCTGTAACAGCTGAAACAGTAGACAGTCGCCTAAACGTTGTTAAAGTTTTCGTAAACTCGTCAGCTGTTTGTTTTCATTTGTACTATGTACTCTTTTCGAAAACAACACATTCGCTTGTCTTCGTCTTAATCTCCGCTAGAAAAGTTGATCTTCTACTATCGTTCCAAACCAAAACGAATTTATTAAGTATTTTTAAGACTTTCACAGTTAACGTTATTTACGAACATGTAGTGGAGTCTCCAAGAACCCAAATCGTAGCGCAATTATTAACAATAAGTTAACGCTGTGGTAGTAATGAAACTTATGGAAGAAATAGGGACAGATATTTCCCAACTTCTTGTAGTAAAGTAGTTGTTTTATTAACTATGTACGTAATAAAAGAAAGAACTACGAGTATGTAAATATTGTATATGTAATTATCTAACCACGTGGAAGACTATTTCTTACTGCTAATCTCTATTGATTTTCTATATTTTTTTAATGTTCCTAATGAGTAAGCAAGCTAGCAACCTATCGAAGGAGTCGAATCTCCAAACGATTTTTTTTAATAATCATTTATGAAATAAATAAAAAATCTCGTGAACCATGTCTTCAAATAACAAAAATGAAACAATGCGCAATGTTGTGTGTCCTGTGCGACGGAGTATTTTGTGGACGTGGATTTATATCAGAGTAACATAGAAACGTGTAAGGAAAAAATCAGTTCCGTCATTTAATTGTGAATAACCAGTTTTTTTTTGGCCTTTCTGTAAAAGTTAATACTGTATATAGAACCTATCTTTTTCTAGAATACTCTGTTGGCGATATCTGATTCGTAAAAATATTATATTCACATGTAGCTTGATTCTGCAACTGTTTAGTATAAAAAAGAATAAAGCACCATTGTTAATTAGATATTCAGTCAAATAGTGATGATAAAGTTCATAAAAAAGTGTAACAGTTTTAAGAGCCAGAATGCAAGTAAGAAGGCAGTACAAAATTCAGCATCAAAATGTCAGAATCAATGAGTCATTTCTATTTCTGGCCCTTAATAACAGTATTATGAAGGTGAGAAACAAATTAATAAGCTCTCATAGTAAGATTAAAAGAACCCACTTTAGAAACTGCAATGTGGAACCAATTACTGCTTATTAATCAATTACTAGGGTTTAATGATTATTCATATTGCTATTTATAATTAAAGAATGAGCAAATTTAATTTTTATGGTATACCTATGGTATGAGATTTACTACTATCAGTAACAATTCTTTATTGATTTCTGAACTGATTTTAAATTATATGTAATTATAATTTAACACCAGTTGAAAAGTTAGTACCTACTTAGGGCCATAATAATCACCAATACCTTTGTCACTGACTCTATTCCATACAAAGAATAAGAATATTAGTTACCTATAATTTATATGGATTTTTGTAGTTTGCTGAATAATTACCTATTTTTAATATCACATGAAATATAAAAGACTATAATGTTTTCTATCATTGAAATTAATGGTGTATGCCCATTGGGGAATGCTAAGGCTCAGATCCAGAGACCAATCTAAGTGTAAACTCTCATTTTGACATATGGAAGCATAAGTTAACACTTAGAATCGTCTCTCAATATAAGCCTAAGATTCCCATAGGAGGATAGTTAAGAATACAAACAACTTTTTCGCATCTCAAGATCATAAAATGTGAGTAATGCCCCTGCTCTGTTGCTCATGTCATCAGGCAGTGTGCTTGTGATTCACACATTATCAAGACAACAGGTAAATATAAGAAATTTTACAAAAAGGGATAATCCCTGCTATCCGAGTAACTGTGTAGCCACAAAATTCATATGAACAGAATTAAGAGCTTTCCAAAGCATAAATCTAGCATTTAAGTTTACATAGCATAAATATAGCATATTATGGGCATTTTTCTGCAAAAACTTGATTCAATTTCTCTCTTTGTCAGGCTGACATAGACACTAGATAGTATGTTGTATTGTATTAAGTATAGTATTTTATGTTATATGGGCCTTGTAGCCTGAATTAAATAAATAAATAAAATATTGATTTATTTCCAATTCGAACTAGTGGGAGACTATTGATTGTGATGTAACATCTCATCATATTATTTAAATATCTTTGCTTTTGACACACTATAGAATAATTGCACTGAGAAACACAATAATTGATTCCACATAAAAACTGTTTTGTAATATGAAATATCTACACATTTAAATAAAAAGAAAATAAAACCACAACTACAGAATAACCAGCTAACAGACAATTTGTTATTATTATCTGCACTCATTTGTTATTGTAAAAATTGAATGTTATACTTTACCCCTTCCATGTTTGTAAAACCTTTTTTTATAACGTTTAGATAGAAAATATTTAATGACTAGAATAAGAATAATGAAAGATAATATGTACAGGAGACTTAGCATTCCGATGTCCAAATTGGAGAAAGGACTTGATGGTGTTGCAGATGACCTTGCACGCCGCATTGCTTGTATGTTTCCACCCCCATAAACATTTTGTAGGTATTGATAAACAGCAGGTAGATTCCAAGCACCTCGGGAAAGTCTACATTCAGGGCATCTAGCCACACTTGGAAACTGAATTTTCGGATGGTCAGGATCTTCTGTTACATCACCTGCGAGTCTAAGATTGACCTCATTGTGAGCTATCCATAGCCAAAGCACAGCTTTATCATTTTCTTTGACATCAAATAATCTATTTCTTGCTGCCATTTCTAGGAAATGTTGAACACAATCTGTACAGCCAAAGAAATTTTTTACATAGCCATACATAGCTTTTAGTACTCTAGGTGCTTCTGTACCTGGTTTTTGAGCTGAATTGACAGTAAGAGTATGGAATAGGGTCCAAAGTCCACAAGTATATCCACGGAACTTAGGTTGACTGCCTTTGCACCTAACATATTCCAGATTTGTTATATACACTGGTGCATGTGTTATCTCCAATCGTTTCACTATTTCATAAACTTCATGGCCCTCCCAACTCTTCTTTCTACTAAGAGTAGTGTATAATTCTGTTAAGTATTCTTTTAGATTACCTCTGAATGGGAAGGACACTATAAGGACATCTAGATAATCTAAAAGGGCTTGCAGATGTTCCCCAGTCAGGGTTTTGAATCTTGTGATTTCTGTATGCAAACTTTTCTTAACTGTTATTTCCAGGTCACTATAATATACAAGGTCAGTATTCACAGTTATTTGTTTTTCATCAGAATTCTCATTGGTTAAAATTTCTTGACTACCTTGATCCCGAGTTGGGAAGACATAGTTTTTGGATTTTAAGAAAGAATTTACTGATTTAAGTAGCCCAAGCTTTGTTTTGTCTTTAGGCACAAGGGATGTAGGTTCCAGTGAAGAACTTACAGCAATAAGTCCTGGAAACTGTTTAATATTAGCCAGGTCTGCAATTTCACTGGTTTCATAAACTCTTTTTATTTTTATATGTGGATAATCATTTATGTCTAAGGCAAGTTCTGAACCAACTGTTGAATTAACATTTTCTAAAACAAGGAATGTGTAGTTAGTGCCACTAGGCACATCCTTAGTAGCTGCTGCATAATCGCTATATGATTCAATACTGAATGATGGAGCATGTCTTAACCGGCCAATTGTTTGTTCATTTTGCATTTTCATAATTATTTGAGCTTTAAGTTTCTCATGTGAGTCACTTATTTGAATCTTATCACCAACATTGGCATTTCCTTTGACATAAAACTCATGCAAATAGCGGATAGATGGATATGCCATTACTTCAAATTGTCTACAAATTTCATTGTTTTCTTCAACAGAACAGTCAATAACTGCTAACTTTATTATGTTTTTCCAATTTATAATATCTGCAGCCATAGCCTTAAATTTGGGCGCAAATGCTCGACAGTGCCCGCAATAGCTATTGTAAAATTGAGCCACCAGCGCATGATTTTGTCCATAAACTTTCCTTTCAAAATTACGATTTGTTAATATTTCAACACGGTCCGACTTACTATAAAGTCCCTGCTGATCGACATCACCATCATCCACTACAACTGCACTATTCACAAATGAAAAGATTAAAGGAATAAATAAAACTATTGAATGTCCCAGGTTCATATTGGACAACTATTACTTTAAGAAAGCACGTCACGTTTCAAATCAGTAATAGTAACGCGGCTTTTGCCGGTGACTCCGGAGCCCGAACTAAAATGTAGAGCCGAGTGCAAGCAACTTTTCATTTAGCTCAAACGCTAAAAAGTGAATACGTCATTTCTTCTGTCGGATTATTCACTTTATCTCTTTTCAATTTCAAATCATTCAGGACAAAATTTTACGAAACAAGACCGGTACTGTCATTTTCACAATGTCAATTGTGTCAAAAATAACAGTCAACAGAATACAATTTTTTTTTTTTTTTTTTTTTAATTTATTTCATGACCATGGACACAAGTCCTTCAGTCGAAAGATTAAAAACTATTACAAAAATTATATGGCTAGTTGAATAATGGCTACAAATTTATGTTGTTTACATAAATTTGTAGCCATTAAAAAAAACAAAGATCATTCCTACATACACTAGAATACTACCTTTATATAATAGAATTATTGAAACTTATGACTAATTGAATTAAGTTTATACATTCCTTATTTCATGACGTTATATTTTTTCAACAGTATTTAAAATAAACTTAAAGATAGGGATGAAATAGGCTTTCATTGATAATAAATCTTGGACACGGCGGGGAAAACTACAGTTTTGTTTTGGTGCAATTTCACAAATGTCACTAGCAAGTAGTAGTCGTTGCACGTTAAACGTCTCACATTCAAAAATTATGTGGTGTATGTCAGCATTTGGTTTGCTACAATAGCTACATATATTTTCGCTAACGATTCCAAGTCTTTGAAGATGGGCTGGAACCAGACAGTGACCATACCGTAAACGATTGATAACTGATATGAATTTTCTATCGTAACATCCGGATTCATGAAACCAAGGTTTCGTTGGTAAGTCTTGCTGTATTTCTGCATACCACTTTCCTTTAGTCTGTATCGTAATGTCCCAATATTCCTTCCACATCTTCCTTGAGTTAGACTTAAACTGGTGGTAATAATCGGTGAATGGAACTTTCAAAATATCCGAGTGATCCTCGTCGTGACCCTGATGTGTCGCGAAATCTACAGTCTCATTGCCGTATATGCCACTGTGCGAGGGTACCCATACAAATTCTACATGTTTGGTTTGTTTTATAGATAGTAACATTTCTTTAATTTTATATACAAGATAATTGAGCTTGTATGCAAAATTATTATTACATAATGTTGATAAAACACTTTTAGAATCGCTAACTATTAGTATATTTACACTATTTACAAAACTGTTTACAAATGTTAAAGCAGTTAATATGGCATAGATCTCTGCAGTAAAGATACTACAATTATTACTTATCTTAAAGCATTTAGTTATTTTTTGTTGTGGATCATAATAAGCTGCTGTAACACTGTCCACAGTCTTAGAGCCATCTGTATAAATAACATAAAAATCTAATTTATTACTTAAAAATTCGAAAAAATCAAATTTATTTGTAATGGAATCTAAATTACAGTTAATTTCCAAATTAACTAAACAGTTGTATGGGCACTTATATATGGGCCACTTACTATTTACATAAATATCTTGTGTATAGTTTTTAACATATGTTAATATGGTTGAAATTTCAGGTACACCTCCAGAAACTAGAGTGTTAACAGTAATATTGGTAGATACAACTAACTGAGAAACCTCTACCACAGGATAAGAAATATTGCTTAGAACTATGGTATTATTGGAAGCAATCTCCTTCAGACAAAATCTCTCAGCCAGCTGTAAACGTTGCAGTGTTAATGGAGGTATGCAGTTTTCAACTTCCATAGAGTTTATGGGAGTGGAACACATAGCACCACTAATTATTCTCAAGCCCATGTTTTGTATTACATCAAGTTTTCTTAGTAATGTAACATTAGCATTCATATAAGCTAAACTACTGTAGTCAAAGTGACTTCTCACTATGCTCTTATATAACATGTGCAGTGTTTTGGGATCAGAACCCCAAAAAATCCCTGCTAAGCATCTCAAAACATTAATACTTTTCATAGCTTTATGGCAAATATGGTTTACATGCTTATCAAACTTCAGTTTGTCATCTATTATGATACCAAGAAACTTATGCTGATGAACAACAGGAATTGTATCACCATTGTAAACAATTTTCACAGTTGACTGTACAGATGTATCTTTACTAATTACTAATACTGAACTTTTCTCAGAACTAATTTCTAATTTTAAAATATTATTGTAATAATTGTGTAATTGCTGCAATGCAGTATTTATATTATTAACAGCCACATTAAGATTTTGATTTTCACTGTACAACAACAAGTCATCGGCAAATTGTAAGATCTTGATATGTGAAGTATCCACATAATCAAGGATTTGAGATGTGTACAAATTGTACAGCAGAGGTGATAAAGTTGCTCCCTGCATTGTTCCTTTATTAACTTGTCTTGGTCCATGAAATTTATTGTTATATTTAACATATAAAGTCCTATTGCACAAAAAGTTTAGTACCCATTTTAATGTTTTAATTGGTAAACCTAAATTGTGTAAAGTATGAATGAGACATTCAATATTCACATTATCAAAAGCACCTTTCACATCTAAAAATACACAAATAAAGTTGGAGTGACTAAGTTTTGCTTTTTTCAAATCTGATATAAGTGACACAAAACTTTCAGAGCTACTTCTCCCTTTTCTAAAGCCAAATTGTATGTCAGGTATCTTATTATGTGTTTCAACAAAGTAATCTAAGCGTAACTTAAGCATATTTTCAAAGAGTTTACCCAAACAGGAGGATAGAGAGATCGGTCTGTATGATGATGGAGTATTTTTAGGCTTATTTGGTTTTAAAATGGGTATGACACATTGGGTTTTCCAAGATTCTGGTATAACTGAAATATTCCAAAGTTTGTTATAAATATTTAAAAGCATTTTCTGGGCATTGGGATGTAAATTCTTAATTAATTTATATGGGATATTCTCCAGTCCTGGTGCTGTATCTTTCCTACTCTTAAGTGAGATACAAAGCTCATTAAATGTAAAAGGCACATTAAGTAAATTGTCGGAATCATCTAACCTACCTATAATATCATTTAAACGAACTTCATCTACTCCAGATGAATCTGCTAATTTGTCTAGGAAACTTGGTACCCACTCATCATTTAAATATCTGTTCTGAGAACTACTTATTCTTTTAAATCTTTTAATATAACTCCATATCCTGGATATGGGAGTCATCCTATTAAAACTAGTGCACAGTACATGCCAAGAGTTAGTTCTTTCTTCTTTTAAAGGTCTTTTCTTTTTTGCATTCAGTTTTTTGTAATTAATAAAGTTAGGAATAGTTGGTGAATCTTTATAAACCTTAAGAGCTTCCCTAGACTTTTGAACAGCATCCTCACATCTTTTGTTCCACCAAGGTGCTGGTTTTCTTAGTATTTTTGGTGATTGATTCGAGTTCTGTTTTGGAGTAGTCTCATTTCTGATATGTTCCAAAATATTTACAAAACTATGATATAATGCAAGAGGTTGTATATTATCCGTATCTAAATGAGAGAAACTATTTTCAGATAATGTGTTAAATCTAAACCAGTCTGTTTTATTATAAATATATTTATCTTCCGCAGGACCAACTTCATACATTGATGGCTTTACATTGATGTCTACCAGAGTTGGATAATGATAACTGCCCATTGGATCGTCATGGACATGCCATTCACAAAGAGCAGCTATTGTGGGACTGACCAAGGCTAAATCTATTGCAGATGCATTCCTGTTTGGGTATTGAATAGTAGTCACGCTTCCATCATTTAAAACACATAAATCAATTTCATCTATAAGTTTATATAAACTGTTACCCCTACTATTACTTGTGTGACAACCAAACAACATATGATGAGCATTAAAGTCTCCCATGATGAGACATGGCCTAGGTATTTCCAGCAATACCTTTTTCATTTTGCTGATATCAAATCTAGTACTGTTGGGAGGGCAATATATACATAGAATATGTAATTTACCTGAAGATGTTTCGATTGATATACAGACATTTTGAATAGATTCATAAAAATGAGTATTTATAACATGATATTTTATACATTGTTTAATTAATATACCAACTCCATTGTGCGCATTTATTGAATTTTTAAAAATAAAATTATATGACAATAAACTGGGAGTTTTACTGCTACTTTTTAGCCAAGTCTCATTCAATAGGCATATATCAATATTTTGTTCAGTGAGGAATTTATTTAATAAAGGTTTTTTGCTCTGTAAGCTTTGTATGTTAAACTGTGCTATACGTACATATGTATCCATGCAATCAAATCAAATTTGACAATAAAATCTCTTTAATTCTTTTATTTGTTACAGGTATATTATCTCTATTATTACCAAGATCTATTAAAGATTTAATCAGAGCATTAATTATAATTTCATTGCCCACAATTTGTTCAGTATCTAATACATTGAGAGCTCTATTTGTACTATCATTGGTTTTTAAAACCTTGGGCTTTTTTAAGGTGGGAAATTGTATGGGGTTTGAAATTGTAGGTGGTGGCATACTCACAGTGGTGGCATATGATCGGGTCAGACTGACATGTTTATTCTTTTTTTCTTGCAATTTCTTTATTTTCACAGGACAGTCCTTCGATATAGCCAGATGGTTTCCACTGCAGTTAATGCAGACAATTTCTGACACATCGCATTCCTTGTAAGAGTGACAACCTGCACATGATGAGCACATCTGCTCTCCTCTGCAAGCCTTTGCTGAATGGTTGAACTTAAGGCATTTGTAACATTGTACTAGAGGTGGGATATAACTGTGTACAGGGTATCTAAATAATTGTATGTAGACATACATTGGTAATGTAGTTGCTGCAAATGTTACTGCTATGGTGCCTAATGGAGTCAGTTTCCCGTCAACTTTTCTCATAAAACGTTTCACAGAAACTACTTCAGAGTCACATGTAATGTTTTTGTATAACTCTTCATTAGACATTGATGTGGGGACATGCCTAATTACACCTATTATTTCAGTCATATATGCAGGGATAAAAGCCTTAAGTTTATATTTACTCAGGAAACTGTCCATATTGAGGAAATTATTTGCTGGAGCAGGCTTTTTAAAAGTTACTCCCACTTTATATGCATTAACCCTATGAACACTCACAATACCCTTAACATTTTCATTGAAAAGATTTGTTAATAGAATTGGGTTTTTATTGCCTACTTTTTCTTGTTCTATGGATTCCACATAAACTACACAATCACCACTATGGTTTGTGGGAAAAAGTCTTCTGTATAATGGTTTTTTATAAAGTTTATATAGTTCTGTGGAGCTAGGTCCTAGCTTCCTTTTTTTTCCATGTTCGACGGGGTCCTCCCCGTCGCTAGTAACACTCATATTGTATTTACACTATTTCTATTAAGAAATTAAATATTTACACTAAAGTTTTATTATATTTACAACAAAAAACTCAAATTGAAATTTTCAATGAATTTGAAAAGACCGCCTTGTTTGACTTCCCGCCAAAAAGTCAACAGAATACAATACAATGCAGGGCTGCCAGGTGCAAAAAAGTGTGATCGTACACAAACTATAATTTTGAAATAAAAAGATCGTACAATCTTATATGTAGGTACAAAATTTGTTATTTAGCGAAGGAAAAATTCGACCGTGAGCGTGACCAATCTAATCTTAGCATGAAAAATGCCAAAAAAATACAAACGACAAAGTTATGATCAAAAAAAAATAAAAATACATACAGTCGACCATAGAACCTCCTCCTTTTTAAAAAAATATCATTTAGTTTTAGAAAAGAAATGCAATTAAACTATTTGTTAGACATACAATTCTGTGGTCATATTTTTTAACATTTCTTTTGTTGGCTTAAACTTCGTACAATTTTGGTTTCTTCAGGCAATAATTGCCTGTATATGCCCATCCAACGGAGAAACAAAAACATTACTAAGTAATTGAATACTATTATGTAGTCGTAGCGTTTTTGATACAAGTTTATTTTATTAGGAGAATTATGTTTCATAAAAATGCAAACGCAACCTTAAAAAAACATCCTTACCAAAAATGCATCCTTTTTAAGATTGTGCAAAGGGTCTTCATTCAAGTTAAAGATCTAGGCACGCGTTAGGAGTTGGGGAATTCCCCGAAATCCATGCTTGCCGGTGGATGACGTTTATTTCTTTATGAAATGTTGTCAGGTATATAAAAATCGTACATTTTCCGTACGATCTTGGTCTACCGATCGTGCATGAGTAAAAATTCCAAAAAATCGTATGAGTACGATTTAATTCGTACATCTGGCAGACCTGATACAATGACCGACACACTAGAGATGCTCACTCCAACAATTTACAAAAGTAAGGTAAGTACCCTGTAGATAAACGATAGTTAATAAACAAGGTGGAAGGGACATCGACGCGCAACGGCTTACCATGACTTCAGTACATGATTCTGGACCCTCCTGCGTTGGAATTTTTTGTCGGCTTTTTATTAAATTTTTAGTTTTTTTTGCAGTTTTTTCAACTTTAAACTAAATAAAATCATTATTTCTATCTAACCCAATAAGAATTTTAATTAAAAATTACCAACTATGTTGTGGTAGAAAGTGTGGTGGGAAGAGCGAGACTTGCATTTGCTCGAGAACATTTAAATTGGACTTTGGAACAATGGAAGGCAGTTCTCTTCTCTGATGAGTCAAGAATCGGTTTACAAGGGCCTGATGGACGTCAGCGTGTGTATAGACGCCGCGGTGAAAGGTTTGCTGAATGTGCTGTGGTTGAAACAGCGGGCTACGAGGGAGGATCGATAATGGTGTGGGGTGGCATTTGTTACGACGCCCGTACAGAGTTTGTCGTCTTCGACAGAGGTAGCGTTAATGCTCACAGGTACGTGACAGAAGTCCTAGAATCACATGTGATGCCGTTTGCGCCATTCATAGGTGATATTTTTGTTTTAATACACGACAACGCTCGTGCACACACCGCGAGAATTGTCACGGATTACTTGGACGCCGTCAATATTCAGCGTTTACCATGGCCAGCTCGGAGTCCTGACCTGAACCCTATAGAGCATGTATGGGACAATCTAAAAAGACGGATTCGGAGTCGTACACCAGCTCCTCCGACCATCGGTGAGCTAAAAACTGCAGTTGTTGAGGAGTGGGAAAACATTCCACAAAGCGACATCCAAGACATACTGGCCGGGCTTTCAAATCGCTTAGAAGAGGTCATAAGAGCTAGAGGAGGAAATACTCATTATTAGTGTGATAATTTAGAGCATACTTTTTTATTAAATAAAAATTTTGCAAATTTTTGTTTTTGTTACGAAAACAGCATATTCTCATTTTTTTAATTTTTTGTCTTTATCAAACCACTTCACAACTTACACATGTTCCATTTGTTTTTGTAAAGGTTCACCCAATGTTGTATTATAACACAATTAATTAAATTACGATAGAATTTTAAAGAAATCGACAAAATGTAAGTGGGCGGTTAAATGTGCCCTGGAGTGTAGTAGATTAAAGGTTTTTATGTTAAAGGGGTTTCAATGTAGACATAATTACAATATTCTCACTATTGGCAGTGTTGCTTAGCAGGGTTTAACCTTTTGACCGCCACGGACGTGTTTAGACGTCAAATAAAAACTTGCTCATGACGCCAACGACATGTCGCGACATGGCATGGCATGGCAAAAATACCACTTTTTTTATTTCAAAATAAATACCTATACAACATTTTTTTGTTTTTTGCTACCTCTTATTAGATACTAGAATTTGTCGCTTGGCGTAGAAAACACGGATCTTCGTTATTGACGTAGCGCGGCGGTCAAAAGGTTATCAAATTCTGTAGGGTTCCCCCAAAATACATCGGTAGATTTCAGTAGTTATTATTGGTATACTCTATAAATTAAACTATGTTTTGAATACAACAAAAATGGAGAAATGGACCCTGAAAAGTCATAACTACCCTCACCAACTGATCTGCAAGGTTAAGCTGCACTTATTGCGATCAGTCTGTTGTTGGGTGACTATTGACCTTTCGTTGCATCGCAATACACATAAAGCCATCGGTTCTGGTTGTTCTACCGTCCTACGAACACCTATGGGTATTGCCCAGAAATTGGCTTGCAGAGGTGTGATGGCAGTCGATTCGTTTCTAATAAAACGTGTAAAATTCAGCCGCAGCTGGTAAGACTGGAAACTGACCACAACATAGTTGGTAAAACGACGACGACGTCTGTGGTTTAGTGGTTCGAGTACCGGACTGCTGATCATGGGGTCGTGGGTTCAATTCCCACAGGACACAAATATTGGAACGAAGTTCCTTATCGCGCGTTGTGAAAGGGGGCTAGACGGAAAAAATTCTTACGAAAAGTTGTCACGACACTTTTTTCGAAATTCAAATATTGTTGACAAGCATTCAAATATTATTGAGTGAATGACAATATTTGAATTTCGCGCGTTGTGAATTGTTGAGTGTATACAGGTTTTTTTATTTTTAATTATTAAATTTTAATGAAAGGAACTTCGTTCCATCCGGGTGTCCCTTGACACCTCTCATGTTTTTTGTGTGGGTAAAACATGAGTATTTGTGTTTGTCTGGGTGTTTCTTATGTATTAATAGTATGTATTTACAAAAAAAAGTGTATAAGTATTATATCCATTGTCTAGTACCCAGAGTACAAGCTCTGCTTAGTTTGGGACTAGATGGTGCTGTGTAAAAATGTCCCAAAATATTTATTTATTATTTAAAAGCCTCGGAAGGAGGATATTTTGAATGGAATAAAACTCAAAACGCTTAATATTTCTAGGTACCAATTGTGTAACCCTCGTGAATAAAGTGATTGAAGTAAATGTATTTTTGTTTCCATTACTCATACGTTGCATTCCTGCGTCAAAATTATTGCGCGGCAAAAAATCGTAGTGCGCGCTTGGCCTTAGTACTTAGTCTGTACAACATAACGAAACAAACTAAAATTATATATTGCTGGTGGCAGCACTACTTTTTTGGCAGATGTTATGTTAACATTATACCCGAAGGGTTATGTTACTTTGAGTCATCTTTATTCATTCCGGGTTGTTTTTTACGAAACTCTTATTGATTGCATTTTGTCAACACGCAAACTTTTCGCTATGATGTGTAGATTTGAAATAATAGCTTCACCTATTATCGAGATAATCTTTTATTTTTTTGGCGGCATCTGGACTAGCAAGACTTTCAAAACAATTGATGTCAATTCGCAGATTTCTACGATCTGGTCTTGATATCAACAGTACAACTTTGATATGATTATCTTGAAAATCCAACACTTAACGAGATCATAATTTCAAAACTTATGAATACTTACTACATATAAAAGTATAAGTACTGCACTGTTACTTTTCTATGTAGTTTTCTTATGTTAAGTTTCCTATGTAAACAGTGCATTTGATGAATTATCTACTATCATATGAGAATTAATTATTGGCAAGTAGTTAGACAAAGATAGACTCATTCTAGATGCTATCTCAGTGTTAAAAGTTAATTTAATAAGTTCATAAAACCATAATGCCTTTCTCACATTCATGGTCTCACGTTATTTTTAAGTTGACGTTTTGTTGGCGTCAGAGGGCATGGCGATTGGCAACATGAAGGTATTTTATCTATACCTTCATGATTGGCAAGTATATAATATAAAATTTTAATATGCTTAAAAGACATGTATCCAGGGCTGTAAAATAAATAATAAAAAAATAAAATCTTAATCTGTGCATGTTGTTGACGTCTGTCACGGTCTGTCTGTTTGCTTGGCATTTGGCAATTGGCAATCTTGAATCTTGCCATCTGTTCAATCTGTTCATCTGTTGGTATCGCAGAACTTGAGTGAAAAGAAAACTGAAAATTCGCGATCGCGAGAGTGCCAAGACAAGAGGCTTAATAGACTGAAGAACAACGGATTGTGAGTTCAAATTATTGTGTACGATAAATTTGTAAATAATTGACTGCATTTTACTGAAAATTTTAAACAAAAAATGTAAAAACTTACCCTTAATAATATTTGTTGTGCGAATTGTAACCTTAATGCTGTCAAAATATCACGTATTTTAAAAACGTGTTAGTGTTTACATGACGTGGGAGTGATGTAGGTATCTTATGCATTAGGCGTACGATCAATAAGTTGGAATGGTCCCAACTGAGCATGTCTCAAATCTAGGTACCAAAGTATTGATTGGCGTCTTTGCGCATGCTTGAAAAGCCCTAGACGAAGCTAGCCTGTTAATAAGTACCTAGTTTAGTTGCAACGATCTTTCAATCAAGGTGAGAGTGATTAATATTCTTAAAGTAAAACCACATCTGTATGAGCAGTCAGCGAATTTTACACATTTTATATTAATTACACTAAGTAATATTGGAATATATTGGATGATACAAGGGTGGTAATTATTTGCAGACAAGATGTCTTCACGCAGTTTAAGAAAACTGGTTGGGAAACCTTCCATTCCACCTCCATCAGATGATTCTGATGGAGAGTATGAGCCTATTTATGCACAATGTTCAAAGTTTGCAGGTGTAAGTATATCATTGATCATTAATACTGCTGTTGTCTATTGTATGTAGTGTTATAGTTAGTCTTAGATGTAATGGTTTTCTGTTCCATTCAATAAAATAGTGAATATAGTGTAATTGGAAATTGGTCTTGATTTCTATTGGCTGTTTGAGAAAAATGGTGACCAATTGTAACTGTTTGTCACAATGCTGGCGTTCGGCTTGCGGAAATATTATATTAGTAGTGGTGAGTGGTTGTTGACCATGCACTGTGGGAAGCCTGAGTGTAGATAATATACCTTCTCTCATGTGCACGTGTGTTGTTCAAACAAGTTTTCTTTGTGAACAGCGGCCACTGGTATTAAACCTCAGGTGCGACCTGTATATTCCAATAGCCAACATTAATATAAACAAAAGATAAGTAATATTTTATGCTGCGTGTGATTTTAATTTTAAATTTTTAGTATTGTCTCACTCTAAAGTACTCATTTAAATGATATGATATACCTAATGGACAATTTTGAACAAAGGAATCGGCCTTTTTTAACCTATTTATTTTGATAAGGATTAATACTGAAAACGAGAAAATAGCTTTGGAAATCGCATAAGTGATACTTTTTCAAGATAAAAATGGTCACTGTGACCTTAGGAGATAGACATAATATGTCACAGCTGACCTTTCTCTAGGTTTTTTGAAGAAACTGTACAATTCTTTAGTATATTATTTGATCTTCCTCTTGTGGTTAAAACAGCGTAAGCTATGTTTGTGCCCCATTTTACAAGTTGATTTTGAAAAGCGATAACATTGCTTGGTTTGGAAGAAATAAGGGGAGATACAGACGGAGCGGATAGCTATTTCTTTTACTGTACTTTTACATGGAGTGTTCTTGGTTTCAGTTGGTGGTTAGTTCTCATTCAGAATCAGAGCAAAGCGAAGATGAGGCACAATTTTGTGTCAAGGCCCTGCCTAGCACCAGCGGCTCTTTCAACAATAAAAGAAAAAATAAGAAGAAGAAAAGGAAAGGCAAAGGAAAAAAACAGGAGCCAAAAGAAGTAATGTGATTTCTCCCCAAAATAAAAATAAAATATACATAATCTACATATTCAGTTTGTTTTTAGGAAGAGTGTAAATTTATTGCAGGCAGGCACGGTTAATCTATATGAAATTCCGTACTCCCGCTATGATCTGATATGTCTTATTTATTTAATTAATTATGGTTTACCAACAGATAATTACAGATAGGAACATAGGACACAACAATTATTTGTGTCTTAAATCTAACTGCACAACCAGTTATAGGTTAACACCACATGCAGAATGTTCTGTGTATCAACATTATTGTTATATTATAATTTTAAAGACTTATTTATAGGTACTTAAATTCTAAATAAAATATTAAATACTAATTACTAATAATTTATACACACTTTCTTACTTTTTATGTATCTAACAAATGCCAATATTCAATCAGAGTGGAAGTCAACCAGGTTGCTGTATTCGTTTATAAGTTTGCACATGCGGGGTATAGGCGAATTAACACCAAACACTGTATGGCAAAGAGGTGGAGATAGGGGTGTTATAGGTTTGCGAGGTGGTCTACGGGGTACTCTGAAATTTAATTTATTTAATAATTGTGAGCAGTCAATGTTGTTATTGACCAGTTTATATGCGAATCTCAAATCCAAGAGCTTCTTTTGGGCTTCCAGGGTACTCATTTTGTAGTAGCTTAGTTTATCAAGGTAGGAGAGATATTTAAATTGCCTTCCCTTTAAGTACAAGTCAGATTTATTTTTCTAATATTACATCACATACCATAGATTTGAAGTGGTAAACTATTAAAATAACAAAATCAATAATTTTATGCTCAAAACAACTTGCAAACATATTAAAAAAAAATATTTACTAAACGATTACAAATGCAAGTAAAGCTCACAATGGAGTCCATATGTATCACGTAAGGGTTAGGCAAAGGTGTACATAGGTAATGTTGAAAAAGAAAAACACTTGGCATAGTTATCATAAAAATATTCTTTCTTTATAAAAATCACTCAAAAAGTTTATTATTTTGTTGAAAATTTTATTGAATGGAAAACTAAAGCATATTGGACCATAGTGCCCATAGCAAGAAATATTCATATGGACTAACCCAGGTAGGGTTAGGGGGCTAAATAATATCTACATTCTTTCTCAAAACACCCTATGTATATACTGAGTGTCTCAGACCAAGTGATCCAGAGGAAAAAGTGGGGTAGTCCTATTACCTATTCAATAGTAGGTATATTATTGGGCTATCCTCAGCTAATGTAATACTAGTTATTGGCCTAGTTACATTCGCATCGCAACGAAATGAGAAAAATAACTGACCTCCAAGGTTCAATTTATTTCTGTACCAAAATTCATTATTATTTTAAGTAAATACACTTGAGAGCAATAAAATCGCACACCTTGACATTTTTATGTCAAGGCAGTTTTTTTTCATGAATCTGAATAAATATTTTAAAAAACACACACACTAATTGAAAGTCTACCTCATTACCTTTCTAATGATATCAAATACAGTGTAAAAAAATACCCATAAGAGGTTTTACTCTTGAAACCTCTGGTACACACGACGAACAGAGTAGGGGCTCAAATTTAGTCGTCGAGCAACTTCACTTTGATTATGGCCTGCTTCGAGCAAGGCAATAACTTGAGCGGCTTCTGCGGGCGTGGTATCCATATTTTTCCGTATGCGTTGAGTAGAGATGTTATCACGTTGACCTTCGGTATGCAATTGATTAAAAATCTTCTTTTTCTTTTTTTATGTCGGACATAGTTTTTAGCTCGAGGGAGCTTTAAAAACTTAACCGGACTAGGTGGCGAGGCACCAAATGCCTCCAGCCAGGGGCAACTTATAAACTAAGCAACACAGCTAAGGGCGTCCCCTGCGGGACTCGGACCTCGGCTTAGGGCGTTGCTGGGGGGGCAGCTAGGGACGGCTGGATCTGGGTTTAAATTATTTAGGGGCGAATTTAAAGCTACTGGCTCGGCACGGGCCGGCTCGAGCAAGGGACGGGGAGGATTACCGTTAAGGGGTCTTCGCGACGGACCTCGCCGGCGAGGACGGTATATCGGGCGGCGTTTTTGTGCGTGTGTTTTGAGAGTGCTAGTCACTCTGTTTGACTCCTGCGCTAGGGTGATTTGGTCGTCAGGGTAAGTGAGTGCGTGCCTTGGGCGGCGCACTCTACTTATCTGAGAGGGTTTGTAGTCTACGCTACTGACCACAAGGGCATTAGAGTGAAGGGGGGCCAAATCGAAATAGCGCTTAGAGGCGCGTTTCATAAACTGCTTGATGGTAGGCAGTTTTAGGTCTAAGTGAAGGTCCCTATTGCGCACGTACCAAGGGGCGCCCGTGGCTTTGCGCATGAATCGGTTTTGGAGGGTCTGCATCCTGTGGATAGCGGGACTTTTTATGTGAGCGAATACGACACTCGCATAGGTCATGATGGGGCGAATACACATCACGTAAATTCTCACCTTGTATTTAAGGGAGAGTTTACTGCGTGCATTGAGCATGCCATGTAGACGTTCTAGAGCAAAAGCGGCGCGCGAACGCACCGTTTTTATGTGCCCAGGTATTTGGCTTTCTTTTCCCAAGGGATTTGTTGGCCGAAGAGGGAGATGGGTTGGGCTTGAGCGGAGAGGTCGGAACTCTTGTGAAAGAGAACCGCCGCGCTCTTGGAGGGATTCACCTCTATTCTCCATTTCCTGAACCAATTCCCTAGGGCATTGACCGAGGATTGGAGAATTTTGGTGATGTTTGTTAGGCTGATGCCGGAATAATATATAGCCGTGTCGTCAGCGAATAGAGCCAACTGCGACTTGAATCTTTTTGGAATATCGCTGGTGTACAGCGTGAAAAGGAGAGGGTGATTAAAAATCCAAAAAACCGACCCTTTTATACCTGCGGGTAAGGGGTGCAAGTAGTGACAATGCTAACGGGTGAATTTGGCTAATTTGGTGTACGGCTGATTTCTGTAAGTTATGTGAAGGTCAATGATTTTAATGTTGTGTTTTAAAGCTAAGCTTTTATTCTTTAATTTAGCTAAATGATTTGTACTCTATATTTTTAGATTTAAGAAAAAATCAGTAATAAACCAAATTACAAGGGGTGTGCGATTTTATTGCTCTCAAGTGCCACTGGACGTCTCATATCTGTGCCAAGTTTTGTGTTGTGTAAATAAGCAAGGCTATTTACATTTTAGCTGGATGAAGTCGAACGTTCAGTGCAAGAAGTAAATGCGATACTAGGAGCTCCGCCACCAGCTCCAACTCCGATACCAGATAAGATGAACCAGGCTCTAACTGTGTTGGCTGTTGACCCGAAACATTTGAATGTAGCCAATGAGCTCAGGAGAATATTTGGGCCGGACGATATTGAAAATCCAAGGCGGTAAGTAATTGTTTTGATATTATTTCAATTCAATATTGATTTAATATGAATGTAAAATAGATGTAAGAGTATAACATTGTGTATTCCAGAGCGCGCCCTAAGCAAAATCGTGTACTTTTACTGAAGCGGGTTCTGATCCATCCAAATAAAGAGACGGGCGTATACGAGTTTAATAACACTGGTAATAGAAATAAAAACAATAGTAGGAATATGCTTTAATCTCTTATGTATTTATTAATATAATTTTATAAATCATCAGGATTGTCCATGACTAAATATAAAGATATAAATCAACGGATATACTTCGTTTTTAATCATAGTGAGGCTTATCAAAAAATGCATCGTGATTTTTTGGTAAAGTTCGCTACTGAACAGAGCAGCGGCATTGTGATGTATCTGGATAAGGCTCGACAGAAAATGCATGTTGAGGCTCTGCTTGAGGTAGGTGCTACCATCAAACATTTTAAATAGTATGTTCTTATACCATTATTATACAACTTGATAGGTATGTTTTATTTTAGATTGCCGATCGGTTGTTCCGAATGGAAGAGAACAGTGTGGCTAATGAGATCATAGAGAACGTCGTCACATATCTTCAGTATGTGGCACACCCGTTGTTTATTCTATCCCAGGTAATATTCCGCTACACCTGGTATTGTGTGTATACAATTATTTATTCATAATTATAACAATCCATAATTATGTTTTTCCTTTCAATAATATAAAGTAACAGTTTCTTTTTGCATTTTCACAGAATAACGTACGCCTGGACTATAAATTTATGGAAAACAGACCATTCCACGTCGCGATGCTAAAGTATGTTTATCTGCTATCTAATAAAGCTTGTCACCGTACAGCCTTGGAGATATTGAAGATGATGCTACTGGTTGACCCTAATGATCCATTAGCGCTACTGTCCCTGCTAGACATCATCGCGCTGAGGGCCAGAGAACATGAATGGTTGATCGAAGCCATTAAGTATTTTGACCGGCAACGCGAGGCAGGCTTGCTATTCAACATTCAGTATTCTAATGGACTCGCACATTTTCATGTCGCTTATAAGAAGAAAGGTAAGTTATGATTTGAAATCTAACGATATGTCCCTAATTATAGAATCACCTGGATATTGCGCACGTAAGGAAGGTTAAACTTAGTTTAATATTTAAATTCAGTGTTGAGAGAAATTGAATAATATAAAACTAACGAAATAGGTATCAAAATCCCCTGCAAATTTTAACTAAAAGATGATCATGATTATTAAATAGATGTGGTTATATAATGTATTATGTACCTGATTAGGTTTATTCAATTGTATCGGTTTTACAAATTGCAGAGGACTTGGACGTCGCAGACAGGATCATCCAGGAAGCCATATTAGCACACCCACAGGTGTTTGTCAAAATCCTGGAATGCTGCAGCATTTCTGATCCAGTATTACTAGGGCACGCAATTTTTCAAAAAGACCCTACACAACAGTAAGATGTATTTATTACGTTTTTGTAGTTTAGTTTACATAGTGTTACGCTGCATACGTAATAGAACGACTGAGATGGCTCACGAAGGTTCTAGAAACACGTGGAAGTGTATTTATTTTTTATTTATTTAATAAGGTACACCAACAGCATACATATTTTTACAATTATTAGAAAAGGTACATCGAAAAAGTCTGATACATATGCCAATTACAGGTATACACAACATTTACCACTGAAGCACTCAAACATAATAAATTACAAATTTTGGATAAGGTTAGAACTACTAAATTATAAAACAAAACTAAATAATAAGATAGATAGAACATATACATAGATACAATACAACAATAATAACAATATATAATTATACTAAATTGTTTGAAGAATTATTTAATCTATATTAAATAATATTAATTATATTAAATAATTTAATCTATATTATATTATATTAAAGCAACTTTACCCTCCGGTAAAGTTGCTTTGGATACTATTTTAAGCTTGTATTTTGCGAGCGAGTCAGAGAACACATCAAGGGTCTGGGTATAATGTGCTGATCTGATTGTATTCAGAGCATATTCTGGAAATCGGCGAATGTCGGCCCAGGTTAGTTCTACAGGGTGGTAAATGGAAAATTTTGCTGATACGTTGTCTAGGATATCGATATGGTACAGTCACAGATAAACATTCCAGTATGGCTTCACATTGAACAGAGCTGTTTATACATTTATGAAGTAGTACCAAATCGTGCATATTACGGCGATCGCGTAGTGACTGCATATTATAATATGTCAATCGTTGATCATAAGGACATCTGTGGGATATCCCGCGTGAAGTGAAGGCAATTCGTCTGGTAAAAGTCCTCTGAATACCTTCGTGTAATCTCGACACTGGCGTAGGTATAGGTAGGTACTTATATCTATAAGTGCCTATAACAATACCTCAAGGACACGCGGCTCGCGACACAATAGGCTGAGGTCAACGCCCGCGAAACAATAGGCACGCGAGTACCTACTCGTATTTTTTGTAGCGTTTTCGGGATTATTCGATTCTGGAACTTTCAGAGCCATATAAATAGCGGTCCTAAGGGGCCGGCAATACCCCAGCTCGTAACAATTGGTGTCAGAAGTGGGATAAATTATGCCAGTTCTACCGAAGGAAGATACGGTAGGTATCCGTACCAGGAGTCAGCGGCAGCAAGAGATGGACCAGAGACGGTTTGGAGATTCTCCGTCACAACCTTTGGGCCCTCGGCAGCCGACGTTAGATCCGGTCGCTGGTCCATCTGGAGCCCTTCCAGCACCTGCGGTCGACTTGTCGGCCTTGATGGCGCTGATGCAGGATCAGACCCGCCTACTGCGGGAGCAGGTGCAAAAGGACAAGGAAGAGCAATCCCGTAAGCAGGAGGAGCAGGCCCGTCAGCAAGAGGAGCAGGCCCGCCTACTGCGGGAGCAGCTGCAAAAGAACAAGGAGGAGCAGGCCCGTAAGCAGGAGGAGCAGACGCGTCAATTGCAGGAGCAGGCCCGCCTACTGCGGGAGCAGCTGCAAAAGGACAAGGAGGAGCAGGCCCGTAAGCAGGAGGAGCAGACGCGTCAATTGCAGGAGCAATTACAGCGTGGTAAAGACGACCAAATGTACTTTTTGAAGGATGTTCAAGCGACATTTGGCAAAGAGCTCAAGGAGGTGAAAGAGCAAGTTAAACAACACGACAGTTAGATTTCCGAAACCAAAGTGGAAATATCTGATATAAAAAAAACTTTAGGTGATCTCAAGGCAGGAAACGGAATTGTGGCTCCTGTGGTTGGTGGTTCCACGATGCCTTCACTTCGTGGATTCAAAGTGCCGCCATTTGACGGGACCTCCTCTTGGTCGGCTTACAAAATACAGTTTGAAGTCATGATGTCGAATGGATGGGACAAAAGTCAGGCCATGACGGCACTCACCTTATGTCTCCGCGACCAGGCTTTAACGGTACTGGAGGCCCTCGGCAACGACAGGACCTACGATCAGCTGCTTGAGGCGTTGGACTCTAGATATGGCGACGCTCCTGCAAGATTGTCAAAATCATCTGTCTGAAGAAGAAAAGAACAAGGCTAAAAAGTTGTTGTTTCAATACGCAATATTTTCTCATCAAATGATTCTGACATAGGAAAGACTGGTCTGGTTCAGCACAAGATAAATACTGGCAATGAGCCACCAATTCGTCAAAGACCCAGAAGGCTGCCAGTTGCAAGAGAAAAAGAAGTGGAGACCATGATTGAGGGGATGGTGAAGGATGGTGTAATAGAGCCTTCATCTAGTCCATGGTGCTCTCCTGCGGTGCTGGTTAAAAAGAAGACGGCAGTATGCGCTTCTGCGTAGACTACCGACGATTGAATGATGTCACGAAGAAGGACAGCTACCCATTGCCAAGGATTGATGACACACTGGATACGCTGACAGGAATGAGATGGTTTACGACGTTAGACCTAAAAAGTGGTTACTGGCAAGTGGAGATAGACCCAAAAGATAAAGAAAAAACAGCATTTTTTACAGGAAAAGGTCTGTGGCAGTTTAAAGTCATGCCGTTTGGACTGTGCAATGCTCCTGCCACATTCGAGAGGCTTATGGAACTAGTGCTCACTGGCCTAATTGGAGACGCCTGCCTGGTCTATCTAGATGACATCATCATAGTGGGCCGTTCGTTTGATAAACACCTTCAAAACCTGGAACGAGTCCTGTCAAAAATCCGAGGGGCCAACCTAAAGCTGAGTCCGAAAAAGTGCTCATTTTTTAAACATCAAGTAAGCTTTTTGGGACACGTCGTTTCAGAAAAAGGTGTTGAAACCGATCCAGAGAAGATAGTTGCTGTTAAGGATTGACCAGTTCCAAAAGATAAGACGCAAGTCAGAGCATTCTTGGGCTTGTGCTCCTACTATCGACGGTTTGTGAAGAACTTTTCGGATGTAGCGAAGCCTCTTCACAAACTGACGGAGGAAAAGTCACAGTTTTGCTGGGACACGAGTTGCGAAAGTGCTTTCCAAGAGTTGAAGAAACGTCTGTGCAATACACCTATTTTGAGCTACCCTGACAATGAAAATGAATTCATAGTGGACACAGACGCAAGTAATACTGGTATAGGCGGTGTTTTGTCACAACGAAAAGGAGATCAGGAGGTTGTGATAGGTTACTTCAGTAAATCACTGTCAAAACCTGAAAGGAACTATTGCGTCACGAGGAGGGAATTGCTGGCCATAGTTAAGACATTACAGCACTTCAGCAAATATTTATTGGGGCGGAAGTTCCACTTGCGAACGGATCATGCTGCACTGAAGTGGCTATTACAGTTTAAAAACCCAGAAGGACAGGTAGCAAGGTGGATTGAGCTTCTGCAGGAGTTCGATTTCATAATTGAACATCGTAGTGGCAGATCTCACGGTAACGCAGATGCGTTGTCAAGAAGACCTTGTCCGGAAACATGCAAGCACTGTGTCAGGCAGGAGAATAAGGAAGTAGTGCCGGTAAGGATGCTGAAAACAGACCTTAGTGACGAGTGGAAGGGAACTTTACAGCAGGCTCAAGAAAATGACACAGACGTCAAGCCGATCCTCGAGTGGATGAAAGCTGGTGCCTCTAAACCAACATGGAGTGATGTTGCAGCACTGAGCACAGTTACAAAGAGTTATTGGGCGCAGTGGGACAGTCTGTTGTTGTTCAGCGCCATCTGTTTGCAGGGGCGCGCGGTTGTTTAGCGGAGTTGCGCGCGTTCTGCAGACAGATGACGCCACGAACTTTAAATTATTATTGATTTGTATAAAATCATGCATTAGCTATCTATATTATCTGTGGCAAGAAAAAGGCGCTCGGTCTCTCTCTTTTTTTGCCTTACAACAACGACACGAACGTCTATATAATTTCATAACGAACATTTGTAACTTTTATTTATTTTTACGATTATACCTTTTAATAGAACACGGTCTTTAATTTACAAAACGACGAAACGAAAACAGTTGTTACAGAATGGTGTCTTGTGCCGTAAATGGGAAAATGCTAAAGGGGACAAGAGCCATCTACAGATAGTAGTCCCCAAAGCTAAGGCCCCAGATATACTACAACTTTATCATGATGGATGTTCAGGAGGTCATCTAGGAGTAAAAAGAACTTTGTTAAAGATTCGAGAGCGATTCTACTGGATCCATTGTCGAAACGACGTTGAAGACTGGTGTCGTAAATGCACGAGTTGTGCAGCGGTCAAAGGGCTTCACACACGCAGCAGAGGTGCATTAAATGTCTACAACGTTGGTGCACCCTGGGAACGAATAGCTCTAGACGTTGCGGGACTATTCTCGGAAAGTGAAAGTGGGAACAAGTATTTTATGGTTGTGATGGATTACTTCACAAAATGGCCGGAAGTGTTCGCAATCCCGAACCAAGAAGCTTCGACGGTTGCCGATAAGTTGGTCCATGAGGTCTTCTGTCGATTTGGAGTACCTTTAGAAATTCACAGTGATCAAGGAAGGAATTTTGAATCTCAAATATTCCAGGAGACGTGTCGAGTCATGGGTACTCATAAAACTAGAACCACCTCGTACCACCCACAGTCTGATGGAATGGTTGAACGGTTCAATCAGACGATGGAGAGATATTTGGCGAAAGTTGTGGGGAACAGGCAGAGAGACTGGGACAAACACATCCAGCCGTTCCTTTTATCATATCGGAGTGCAGTTCACGAAAGTACAACGGTAACGCCAGCCTTCGCGAACTTCGGAAGAGAACTACGGTTGCCTGCAGATCTCATCACTGGTATTCCCCCTGACACTCCCCGCTGTATAACTGATTATGCGAACGCCTTACGGACTAGAATGAATGACATATATGAGCATGTCAGGGAATCAGGCAAACAAACGTCCGAGAAACCGAAGACTCGCTACGACCGCAAGATGAACAAGAAAGGCTTCAACGAGGGTTCGCTAGTGTGGCTACATAACCCAGTGCGCAGCAAAGGAAAGTCACCTAAGTTACAGCCGAAATGGGACGGTCCCTACCGAGTCGTGACTAAAATCAACGATGTCACCTACCGGATACAAAAGGGACAAAGAGGTACTGCGAAGATCGTTCATGTGGATCGCTTGGCACGATACCACGGATCTAATAATGCTCGGGACGAGCATGTCTTAGGAGGGGGCAGTGTTACGCCGGATACGTAATAGAACGACTGAGATGGCTCACGAAGGTTCTAGAAACACGTGGAAGTGTAATCTCGACACTGGCGTAGGTATAGGTAGGTACTTATATCTATAAGTGCCTATAACAATACCTCAAGGACACGCGGCTCGCGACACAATAGGCTGAGGTCAATAGGCACGCGAGTACCTACTCGTATTTTTTGTAGCGTTTTCGGGATTATTCGATTCTGGAACTTTCAGAGCCATATAAATAGCGGTCCTAAGGGGCCGGCAAGGCAGTTCAATTGTGGACACGGACAAGTGAAGATCGAAGCGAACTACGAAGCGACTACAGTGCGATAGTGAATTGTGAAGTGAACTAGTATAGTGACATACTGGTGATTTGTGTTTTGTATTCGTGTGAATAATTAAAGTTTTGATCGTTTATCGGTTAAATTTGTGTCAATTAATTTATCCCCAGCTCGTAACAATAGCTTAAGATTTATTTTTGTTAGTCAGAATTTCAACTATCTTTATTCTGTATTTAGAGACAGGTCTTAATTATGCAGACTACATGATAACAGTTTTAAAGAGTAGATTTAAAAAACCAGCATTGAACATAATCCCTGCCCTCCCTATGAAATATACAGCCTGTCCCAAAATTCATCGATAAGCAGGCACCAGGGAGTGGAAAAGTTGATAAGCACCTAGGAAAAATAAAATAAAACCCAAACTGTTCTTTCAAATATCAGTATTTTTTTTTGTTTTAGCAAACTAAGCAGCATAGCTTTTCTTCACAGTTTTAAAACTAAAATATTTGTGGTTTTAATGCAAAAATTGAATTAAAATCAATTATATTCTTCCAGTTATGGTACAAAAAAAAAAAAAAACTACGATGGCCAGTTATCATAAAAGTTAGCACAACTAATCAAGATTCTAAAATTATATAATACTCCAGCAATACTAAGCCCAAAAAATAAATATGTACATTAAATTAAATGTTCAAACTGTTTATGACGAGCATTAATACATGCGCGATTCCCAAATGATCAAACGGCTTCAAAATAATCTTTAATCAGTAATGAAAAAAAATGTATTTGTATTGTTTTGTTTTCTGCAGCCACCAAAATTCTCCGTCTAAAAAATAACTGACGTTTGTAAAATTGTAGTCATAGTACAGTCAGTAATGAAAGTCGCTGAACATGTTGCAATCTTCAATACGACTTCAAGACATGAAGTTACCTGTCAAAGTTGTGCGAAATCATTGCATAGATGAGCATTAAATATTTACCTTACCTTCATAATAAAAAAATCTCTTGACAAGTTTTGGAACTGTCATGTTACCAAAATTATGCTGTGTTCAGCGACTTTCGTTGCTAACCGTGCCTAAAATAAAGTATAGCATTTTAAATTTCAGCTTTTTTAAAATATACTAACTAAAACAAAGTACTTTTTTTATTTTTCCTTGGGTAGTTATGAACTTGTCCATTCCCTGATACCCGCTCTACGTTGAGTTTAGGGACACGCTGTATATCCACCTTTTGTTATGATTTTAGCTGGACCGCTGGGGTTGAAGAGCTCTTTATGATATATGCGAGAATGACGTGGCCGCGCTGGAACGAGCCCCCAGTGATAAAGTGGTTCTTAAAAAATGCTAAGGAACTCTGCGAACGCTATAATAACAGTCCAAAGGTTCAGGTAACTAAATTCATGCTACTTTTTTACTTTACTTTTTATTTTTCCAAAGAGGTTCGATATTATTTTTATTTCTTACACTGTTTATTAATGACATTCATATTCACATCATAAATAATTTGACATTACATGAACATATTATTTTTCTTACAATATGTAATCCTAATTTTAGTTAACTTTTCCCTTTTTATAATTTACATAATCCATAACATATCATACCATCACGCCTGTATTCCCAGAAGGGTTAGGCCGAAATGTACTATTACACCCACAGTTCGCTGGTATTTATGTTTAGGTCCCATGTAATAGGGGGCATGCTTATTGCCATTAACCAAACACAAATCAAAACTACGAGCTGCTATTGAGAAATTCATAGAAATTGTAAATGACACCGTTCGATCTCGGAATCGAACCCTGAACCTCTAGCATAACAGTCGCGCATAGGACCACTTGGCTAATGATCTATCTCTTTTTTAATAATATTACGCAAAAGCATGGTATACAATGGTGTTATATAACAATATAGGATCATACGTATTGCTTAAAATGAAAGCATGATTTTTATCAAGTATAATAATTTATGTTTACAGGCGTCAGCTAAGGACTGGGCCCGGACCCGCTATGGCTTGTTCCAAGTCTGGCCCCCAGAATATTTGCGACATATATCGGTTCTCAATAGCATGGCCAAACTGGTTCTCGATGCTGTAAGTATTACATTACCTTTATAGTTAGTTTGTATATTTATTGGTTTCCTCGTAAAGCTAAATACGATTATTTATTTACTTTGTTTTTGTCATATACTTATACATATATCACCGTATGATTCTGTACATCGTTAGTTCATAATCTATCTCGCGGGATTGTAAACTGTCCTGGTAGTCAGTACGCGTGTTCAGCTTACGCGTGCCTTCGATTAGGATGCGAAGCAAGGCGTCGCTAACTGAAGGGGTCCAGCGACTGCTGACCCACATTCTGTCGTGGCCTTGACCAATTTCACGGATTCCATGGCCATGACTAGCTAGCCGATGTAGTGTCCGAGAATGTTCTCGCTACCTATCTAGTTCTAACATAGATATTATGTCACCGAAAATTGTAAATACCGTTAGATTATAATATACCTAGCGAAATCGTAAACTGTCGAAAGATTGTGAACCGTAACATATTGCATACAATTTGACGCATTAAATAAAGAAGTGAAGCCGTCCAATAGTGAAATGGTATGCGACGGATGGAAAAGCACCTTGCGCGCTGATGAGTTGAATACGATGTGCTCTGTATGTTTAGATGCTACATGTCGGACTAACTTAATGGAATATTTGTTTCCAGCCTTTGACTTCGTTCTTCCGGCCGACGTGTGCCTGGGACCCAGTGTTTGACACGTCAGTGAATCGATACAACTACAGGTACCATGTGGAACGTCCGCCAAACATCGGCACTTCCAGGTCGCCTGTGTACAGGTTCTTCCACTCAATGATCCCGTCTTATTTCGAACCCCCCGTTGAAGATTGAGTATGTTATTTTTAGTTTTTAATTTCATTTTATTTATTATTTACGTAATTCGTTTATAGTATGAATTTGATGTTACTTACTTTGGTATGTTACTTTTATATTTATTTGAGCCTTTGTTCTTGTTTTATAAGTTTTATTTCATATGCATTTATTTTATTAGATAAGGACTAACAGAATTAAGAAATGGGGCAGGATTAAAACAGATTAATGGGATATAATACCTACTATCGATGTTTTAATATTAAAAAAAAACGGATTTCGTCTATTTTTCCTAGGACAATGTTGTTTGCAGCCTAGTTATATTAATTTACTAATACTATGGATTAAATGTTAAAGGTGCATAAAATACTTTCAAACTGACAATTTTAATGGAATAGAATGGTGCCCGTTATTTTTATAAATGCACGCTTAATGTTAAAGTGACAATTGGGACATGGGACAGAATCAATATACACTTACGCACAGTTAATATTTTATTTAATCATAGATGGCATTAATAATCGGCGTTCAAACTCAAATCAACGTATCAACCCCACATTAGTGCCTTTAACGTACAAAACTGTAAATAAGTATATGAAAACAAACTGTAGCGAATCATTTAGAACAGCAATGTTATAATAAAAATACAATTATATTATGTATGTTTTTTTATTTCACTGATTTTATATTCCACATGAGTTTTTTTCGTTTTCACTCCCATGTTACATACAAACTAATGGTTTTCAAATATCCATGTTACATACAAACTAATGGTTTTCAAATATGGTTGCCATATTACATTACGTATAATGATATTCAACAGAAGGTAAGTCTACTCGACCGTTGTCTCGAGCAACGCTGCGGTATGTGACCGCTCATTTTTTATTGCATTAAATTATGTGGAATTTATTTTAAGCCTGTTTATCTGGGCTGGAATTGGCAAAACGGAAGATTTATAGAACCACGTCAATGTCTATCACCGGATATTTTAGGTTCTAAACCGAGGTCATTACACGACTATCATATCAATAAATGTTAGACAGCTTGCAATCTAAATTATACTTTTAATAATAGAAATTGCTTAGTTTTTTTAAAACAAATGTTTCTTTTTGTCCTCAGCAACGATATTCGCAACGATTACCTAACCATGCTCTCCCAAATATCAGCGCATCCGCATATGGCACCCTTTACTCCTTTTACCCCGTCTGACATAGCGGCTATAATGATGGCTCAGCGTGGCGAACGATTTGATCACCAGGCACTGGAGTCGCCATCGACCAGTAGGTTCAATATCATTTTCGTAAATAGTGAGGACGATGACAGCGATGACAGCGATCACACCACCTATGATTACGACGATGACGAAGATAATTTTGCATTATATGATCAAAGCATGACGGAAGCTATGGAAGGAATGACATTGGAAGACGAATTTTCTGAAACTGATGGATATTAAAGTCAGGGAAATGGCAGCCGACAAGGCTTGCAACATGGTCTACAAGTCGAGAAAAGTAAGGCTTGTCTTTACTAAAATATTGTAAAATTAAGTTATTTTTTTACCAGAATTTGCTTTAACTCTAGCCTTATGTTATCTGAATATAATACGCAGTAATCTAGAAGATATGAAAAGGAACTGCAATGAATACTCGATAGAACTGAACTATTCGATAGAAGCGACGAAAAGAAACTGAATGTACCCATTTTTTTTCCAATTATGGTAAATATAAATTACTGCTACAATTTCGATCGCAACAGTATGAAAATAGTTTTGTTTTCGAGATGGGAAGTAAATAATAGTTACTAACCGTTGCGTCTTTCCATGGTCGTTCGTCGTGCTACTTACCAAAATCAGTTATACATATATTTACTTTACCTATTATTGTAAAATGTTAAGTACTTGTAATTGTTAGACTGTTAGGTACAGACGCCAGCAGGTCAAGCTATCCAAAACTGTCAAATTTTCCCAATTGAATATGAACCTTATCGCGTTGTATTAAAGTTGAAAATCTATCAAAGAAATTTGACGGATTGTGGTAGCTTGATGTGCTGGCCTCTGTACTACTGAGAAATGAAAAGGCGAGGTTCATTCAGTATAGTTATAGTTCAGTATAAGAATACTTAATTAAATACCTACTAATAAATCGACCGATGTTATATTTGCTTACAAAAAATTTCGGATATTTTCATTAAGTAGTAGTAGGTATGTATGTACGTATATAGATATTATTTAACCAAGCTCGTAAATACAAATATCAGTTCCTATTATAGCCAAATATCGACATCGAAAAATTTACCTACAACATCCCTATATGTTGTAGGTATTTATTATTCGATTCTATGTGCCGGGCGCTGGGGGCACCCCAACTGATAAAAAGTCGGGCGGTTAAAAGGTTAATACAACCCTACTCTAACATTTAGAGCCTTGTTTTTTAAAAATAAAGGAATATCATTTAAGGCTTGTGC
The DNA here is from genome assembly GCA_964056405.1 of Acronicta alni. NCBI lineage: Eukaryota > Metazoa > Arthropoda > Insecta > Lepidoptera > Noctuidae > Acronicta > Acronicta alni. The sequence goes on from OZ043913.1 coordinate 12,091,363, forward strand.
CTTAAATGATATTCCTTTATTTTCGTAGTTATGCTACACATAATACATTTATCATTACATAAAGTACAATATTAATACTACTTTATGTCTTAGACCCAGTGGTCTAAAGGAAAATGTGGGTAGAAGGATATTAAATCAATACATTTTTATTTTGTATTCAATTAAGTGTCGGTTTTACGCAAACGTATTGCAAAAAGTAGAAGTAAGGTGATTTGAGGACACCATGATATTGAATCGAGTACTTTTGTCAATACTGTCGCCGGCATTGGCCTTTGTCATTAACTTATCAATAAAATAATTTATGTATACCTAATCACTTTATTCAAATGAATGAATTAATATCTCAATTTAATGTCATCAGTGTTAACGTAGTATTATCAGTGAAACAAAATGTCAGATAACTGTTTGATGTTGTATAAGTATATAGCAGACTCTGTCTTAAATGTCGTAAAACTCGGTGTCTAATTAATATTATAATTAAATAAGTAGTAGACTTACCTACCTATATTATGTGTAATGCCCGCGTAATTATTGTATCATCGGGGTGTTATGGAACACTAACAATAACAATTCATAGTTCGCTAAAAAGCGGACAGCGAACTAGCTGGCAGTCCAATTAGGGCGCTACGCGTGCATTGCACGTATGTAGTAGTATTGTACGGTAAAATTTACAATTGAATTGGACAATGTTTTTTTTCCTTAAAAATATTTGATTTTTTTATGTTAGTACCTAAGTACCTTTCTATTGTAACTCTTGATGTAAGTACTAGATTTAAATCCGAATTTTAATGTACATAATTTAAACCTGATAGACTGAATTGCATTCTTGACTGACATATCTATGCAACGACCACGCTGATTGTCAAACATATCTGCTATACACATGAACCTTTTGCACAGGCAGCAGTAGTTTGAATGTATGGAACTTTATGAAAGTTGGCACACTGATAAAGTGGTCACACTGATGCGTTTGCGTAGCGTAACGTGTGTAGGTAACTGTAAATGTAAGTCAGATGACAATAAAGCGCGTGAGTCCAGTAAGTTGTGTGGGCCGGCGACCGGACTGCAACGTCGCGCGTCGGTACCTGGTATCACTACACAGATACGTGTAGTTATAGATCAGCTGTTGCGTGCGTTTTTATAAATTACATTATATCTTAACATCAAAGTTATACCTAGTTAAAAAATATTCACTACAAAAGTGAAGTGCATGTATACGAGCCAGTAGAGTTGCGACTAGAGATGGGCAACCGACCAGGTTTAAACCCGATTAATGGATTTAAACCGAATAAAAACCCATTTATACCCTCCCGTCGGGTCAGTATCAAGCGATACGACCCGCACCGCTCGCGCACCATACGTCCACACTAGTCTGTAGACTTCAGTCTATCCGTGACCATGGACGATGTAAAGGGTCCGAAACGTCGGGATTAATAATATCAATATAACGCGATAAAATCCGTAAAAAGTTGTTTTATTTCAATGTACAATATTCGCGTAAATGTCAGAAATCAATAAGGTAGTATTAGTAATAGTACTGACTTGCCGACACCTACAGCAAGTACGAATACGAGTTCGTTACACGATGATACTAACAACTGAGAGTATCTTACTGTAGTTTTCTAAGGCCATTTTTGTAACAACTACTGTGTTATCTATGGTAGAATACCCTCTTTGGATAAACTTTTTTGAAAAATTGCAGTTTATGATGCCGTCACGAAAAGCACTCGCTACAAAATATTTAGATCAAATTTATAAGGAGATGCGGACGGAATTGAGGGAAGAAATACTATCTGCAAATTATCTTCATCTCCAGTGCGATGGTTGGAGTAATTTACGTACTGAAGGTATAATCAATTTCGTTATATCGAAGCCACAACTAGTATTCATAAAAAATTTGAATATAGAAACTAACTGCCATACCAGCCAACATATCGCAAATGAGATCGAAAATGTGATGAAAACCTACGGTGTAAATAAGTTTATAGTCCTTATAGGGGATAATGCAAAAAATATGCAGTAAGCTTTCGATATTAAATGATAAAACTGCTTTGTAAAGCTTGGCAGTAGTCGATGGATTCAAGAGCAAGTATGTGTATAAAACCTATAGGTTTTACCATATGACAGCATACATGCTTGACCCAAGAGAGCAAGGTTTGGAGCTCAACCAAGAGCACGGAAGTTCAAAGGCTGAATTTAGATGTATCACCCGATCTTGCTAATTACACAGCTAAAGAATGCTTCTTGGGTAAACAATTTTTTGGGAAGTCTCTGGGAGATATTGAGCCGGTGGTGTGGTGGAAAGGTATGTGTAGTTCTTACAGCACCATGTACGTCTGCCGCAACGGAACGTACATTTAGTGCCCAAGCAAATGTTCACAATATAAAAAGAAATCGCTTGACTGCGGAAAGAGCCGCCAAAATAACTTTTGTATCGTACAACTGCAACATTTTACACAGAAAAGTAATAAATGATGATCAGGGGGTCTGATGAGCACGAAGTTCGTAGTTTCGACCTTCGTTACGGGCGTTTCCTACTCCGTATCACCTACGGATGGATGATTCGTTCGGGGCCCGAACTAAGAATGAATGACAACACAATTTGACAGTTATCCCTACTCCCGATGTGTTTTTACCCTTTAGAAAAATTGAATTTGACACTTGTTTTATCCGACTCCGTAGTTTCGGAGAACTTTCGAACGGCTCGTAACTTCTTTGACGGAGATAGGGAGTAGACCCTCAGATTAGTGAAGAAACTGCAACACCAAATGGGAGTTCACCGTGAATAGAAGCAAATGCAACCGAGGACGAAGTATTCGCACCTTATCAAGCAGAAGCAACGACATCGAATGAGTTAGAATTCGTGAATTGTGAACAGATATTCTGAAGATTATCAGTTCCCCTTCGTAGGACAAATATCCGAGATCGGCTGTAGAGTAGACTATGGCTACCATGGCTATTACAGCATTGCTGTTACAAAGGAAAAACTTGATGTGTTGTTAATTGTATCATTTATGTATTTATGGTCCAAAAAACATCACACAAATAAATCAGTGTTGTTCCTGATTCAAAATTTTGTAAAGTAATTTAAACCCGCTGTTTGGGTTATTACTTGGGTTTAAACCCATTTGAACCCAGAACACCCGGTTTAAACCCGTTTCCACCCATTGGGTTTAAACCCTCTGCAAATCTCTAGTTGCGACACACGCGTTACACTTACAGCGACGGGTAGGCCCGTGTTTGAGGACACTAGCTGTATGTACTGCGGCAGTTCCTGTTCCATCGCAATCCGGGCTGGCAACCGCTCCGCATTTTGTGTGGTGTCAGTCCATGGTGGGTAGGATTTTTGAAAATTTGATAAGAAGAGGTTGAAGGAGGCTAGCCCTTTCTTTTTTTGGAGGAATTTATTATTATAATAATTACTCGTATCTATTAAAATAAAAAGTCAAATGTTTAAAAAAAATTGGGAATTATATTACATACCATACTGATAGGATGTCTGTAGGCATACAAATTTCGTGTACTTACATGATAAGTATGTACCTATGCTTATCTTGTAATACACAACTATTATTTATATATATTATTGAAATATTGTTTGGTCAAGCAAAGCAAAGCTGGCCTTATAGCGTAGGAAACCAACCCTTATATTTAGATCAAATAAAATAAAATAAAATGTTGTTTTATTAAAGAAACGATAAGACCTAGCTATTCCTAAAATATGAGCGCATCATATGGATATAATTATCAGTGTGACGTATTATAAATAAAACCTAGTTGTGGCTGTGGCCGCCGGACGTACTAGGTGGGGATGACAGTCCAACTAGTCAGCCAGACCAAGCAGCCGTGCGACTGCAGCTATACAAGTAAATACACTGAGTTGTTTCATTTTATATAATATCCTCCCATCTATGTGATTGCTGGACGTCACAATCAGGATCGATAATTAACGGCGCAGTCGGACGTGCCGGTGCCTTTATATGTAGATAATAGGTAATCCTACAATGTAGGATGCGACGTGAAGCCTCTCCATTAAAAGAGATCCAGTGAACGCTGTTATGGTTGTGAAGAATGTCATGAATCCCATGACGCAAGGCATATCATCATCATTATCATCAGCCCAGCAGTATTCGTCCACTGCTGGACGTAGTCCTCTCTTAGTGAACGCCTCGAACGAAGGTACGATTCCGAAATACCCTGAGGATTTTCCACACTTAACCTAACTTAAGAATGAACTTCGAGACTCAAAAATGACCTAAGAAAATCAATGTATGCATAAATGCTGCTCTTTTTCAAAGAGTAGTCATTTATTCAGATGATTATTAATATTATTGACTTCGTCAAACAGATGGCGCTAGTACCTACCAGACTACCAAGAAGCCCAGTACAGGACTAACACTGGACGAATGGAAAGTATAAATACTTTCCATTCGTCCAGTGTTCGTTATATTGTAGGTTCCTGTCACACCATTATTAATAGGTATGTAGGTATTAGAGATACAGGCTACCTTACGATACCGTTTGGATCAAGACGGATCCAAAGATACTTAGGTAATTTGTTTTTGTTGATTTCCGTTTTCCGGTCCCTTTTTTATAAGACATCTTTTTTAAACCCCAACTCTGAAAAACTAATCAATGGAATTCTCATTATATGTCAAAATGTGATGAGTGCTTTTTGAGCTACCTACCTTTACTTTTTATTCTTTAGTCAGGTAGGTAATTGCGACCCGGGCGCCGGAGGGCGCAGACAGACCTCCGGCCTTCATAATCTGTGGCGTCCGCGCGGTTGAATTGGGGGATTCCACAGCCCGATCAGACAATGGCCCCAGTAGGCACGTTTGTGGCGAGCGTGTCTTCAATCAATATGCGAGGAAAGGCATCGCTAATTGACTGGGTCAGTTAGGGGTACAGACTGTCATGGTCGTGGCGAATTTCGCGGATCCCGTGGCCATGACTATAGGGCAGGTGAAGGCAAGTGCGGTTTTTAGTTGGAACAAGTCCGACATACCCCGGGTGGTGGAGGAACCGTGATGATTTTCCGTACTATAAAAAAAAACATTATGGCGACGTCGTTACTTTAATGCAAAATGATAAGGTTCATATTCAATTGGGAAAATTTGACAGTTCTGGATAGCTTGACCTGCTGGCGTCTGTACATCTATTTACTAACCTCTCTATTTTGCTATCTGGTAAAATGTATGTGGGGACAAAAATATATTATTCAGGGTTCTCGCAAGTCTTGGATAGATATTCTTTATGAACCAGATTTGTCATTACTATAATTATGTAAAATGTATCTAATGATATGAATAAACGCTATGATATCCACGATACTTACCTAGTATCGTGATCGACCTACCTAACTTGCTTAGTGAATGTAATTCGATATCTACATATTTTACTCATAGAGATTTATATGTATATGGGCTTTACGTCGTGACAGCCTGTCGCTGTTGCTTCTTACCGGTAACAATCAGGAGAGGATACGAAACTAATGAAAAAAAAGTCGGTCCCTACCATTTAAAAAAAAAGTGCTTTCTATTGAGATGTAGAGCTTCCGAAGTGCGTCTCATCAGCTTAATAACTACATTGACCGATTCCATATTAGAAGTAGGTAGGTTGGTTAGTAACTAATTGTCACAGCGAGCGGAAAGACGTAAGTAGATACTGCCAAGCGGCCATTCTGACCACTGCAAGGGCCATATCGTTAACAGGATCTGGGTGGGATCTGAGATGTCCCATAATAAATCTGAGGCTTTATATTTTCATGGTTCCCTAGGGATATCGTGGTAGATATCCGCATCGGCGTTGAGTCGATGATGAAATAGCTTTGTCTTTTATGATGTATCATCTATGCTTCGACGGTCGATAGGACTTTGGACATCACTTCCCAAGATTGGGCCCCCAGTTACTGACCGCCGAATCGGCACATGGAGGGGACACTGTGTCCTCATAAAGGATCTGCAAAAAGTTTTTTTTAAGTAAATAAAAACTTTTGTGATGACTGAAACTGATGTGGAAAAACAATAGCAGCAGACATTTCATTTTGTAAAAACCTTAACAAACTGTCACTGTAATCTGAAAGTAGTATTGACAATAGTAGTAGTAATATTTTAATACTATAGATAGTAATATAAACACCTACTGGTCTGGAAGTTTTTTAAGGATTTTATTAATTTAAGACATTGAGAATGATTCATAGCCACCCTACATCGATATTTTGTATTATAGCGACTGAATTTTGTGAAAGATTTTCCTTTTGTGGACTGAGAAGTACGTTGATATTTAAATACTAGTGCAAATTTGTTAAAGTAGAATGAGCAAAGTATCCAAATACTTGTTATTCACCAAGTCAGTTATAATAAATAGCTTGAACAAAACCAGAGAATCTTAAAAGCCGGGAACGCTGTAAGCACGACCCGAGGACGATACCAATGATTTTCGACTTTGTAACGCACAGACGTCTCACAGAGGTTTCAAAAGTCTAGAAATAGTAGTGTAATAATAAATATAATAAGATGTAGCCCGTGCAGTCCGTCCGTTGCCAAACTGGAAATCTCCAGGGCCGGACGGGCTGCACAACTTCTGGATTAAGTGGCTACAAAGGTCGCACGCTCGTTTGGCATCTCAGTACCAGGCAGCCTTGGAGTCTGGTTTGCTACCCAAGTTCCTTACAACAGGAATAACCCACCTGCTCCACAAGTCTGGTAGCACCGCGGAACCCAAAAATTATAGACCTATTACATGTTTACCAACGGTCTATAAGGTTCTTACATCCATCTTGAGAGTTAAAATTAATAAACACATCGACAATAACTCTATCTTGTCGGTCTCTCAGAATGGATGTAGGAACGGGTCCCGCGGTACTAAGGAGCTACTCCTTATAGATATGGCCATTAGCCAACAGGTTCGGCGTTCCCGAAAGGATCTGTCGACATGTTGGATAGATTATAAGAAGGCCTATGACTCGGTGCCTCATACATGGCTCATGAGGGTGCTAGAGTTGTATAAAATAGATATAACTCTACGCACCTTCCTGATGTCGTGTATGAGGCAATGGAGCACAGTCCTTCGCTATCCAGGATGTCGAAATATCCAGAGGAATAGCGAATCTGTGAGGATCGAGCGAGGTATATTTCAGGGCGATAGTTTGAGTCCACTTTGGTTTTGCTTAGCCCTGAATCCTCTAAGCATGCTGCTGGAGAATTCAGGGCTAGGCTATCGGTTGAAGAGAGGTGGTCAGGTTATATCTCACCTCCTTTACATGGATGACCTAAAGCTCTTTGCCCCCAACAATCTTCAGCTGATGGAGCTACTGAAGGTAACTGAAATTTTTAGTAGCGCCATCAGGATGGAGTTTGGTGTGGACAAATGTGCGGTCATGCATGTAAAGCGAGGGGAGATTGTGGAATCCGTAGGAGTTCAACTCGCGGATTCCATAAACCTGAGATCCCTCTCTCCAAACGAAACCTATAAGTATTTGGGTATGTCGGAAGCGTTAGGTATTAGCGCTACTGACATGAAGCAATCGTTGAGGGAACGTTTCTTTGGCCGCCTGAAGAAGGTATTCAATAGCCTTCTTTCGGGCGGAAACAAGGTGCGCGCCTTCAACGGTTGGGTCATGCCGGTATTGACGTACTCTTTTGGCATACTCAAATGGACTCAAACGGAACTTGATGGCCTGGATAGGCGGGTCCGTACACTGCTGACTGCATATCGAATGCACCACCCACGTTCGTCGGTCATGAGATTGTATATCCCGCGGAAGTGTGGAGGCCGAGGCTTTTTAAATGCTAAAAACCTCCACAACCGTGAGATATGCAATCTCAGGGAATATTTTCTACACGCCGACGTGGGAATGCATCGAGATGTAGTAGCAGTGGACAAGGGACTCACCCCGCTCTCCTTGGCGAATGAGAACTGGCGCAAGCCTGTAGTGCTTGATAGTAACGACCGCAGGAAGGTATGGCAGAGTAAGGAGCTCCACGGACGCTTTTTCGGGGCCCTACATGGGCCCGATGTAGACCAAGCAGCGTCCGTAGCCTGGCTGCGTTTCGGTGACCTTTTTGGGGAAACCGAAGGTTTTGTCTGTGCAATTATGGACGAAGTTATCATGACGAATAACTACCGGAGATTTATTGTGAAGGATGGCACGGTTGACATCTGTCGGGCATGTCACCGCCCGGGTGAATCGATCCGCCACATTATCTCTGGTTGTTCTCGTCTAGCTAACGAGGAGTACTTGCATAGGCACAACCTTGTAGCCAGAATTATCCATCAGCAACTTGCTCTGAAATATACTCTTGTGGCATCGGAGGTACCGTACTACAGGTATGTGCCCGACCCAGTTCTCGAAAATGGCAATATCACATTGTACTGGGATCGGTCCATCATCACTGATAGGACTATTGTAGCCAATAAGCCTGATATAGTGGTGGTGGACCGAATTGAGAGGCGTGCAATGATTGTTGACATTACCGTCCCGCATGACGGGAACCTCGTGAAAGCCGAGAAAGATAAGCAAATCAAGTATCTTGACTTGGCTCGCGAGGTTGTCGACATGTGGGATGTGGACACAGCGATCATTGTACCGATAGTCGTGTCAGCCAATGGCTTAATAGCCACGAGCCTCGACCAACACCTTAGGAGGCTCTCGTTAGGCGGCTGGGTCAAGGGCCTGATCCAGAAAGCAGTACTGCTGGACACGGCCCGTATTGTTAGGAGGTTCCTCTCTCTGGAGCCCTGACCGCCGGTAGCTTGGACCCTGTTCCCGATACCGGTGGGCCTCTATTTTTATATTTTTAAATGTTTTTGTTTTATAATTTATTTTATAAAAATATTTAAAAATGTAAATGATAAGAATACTAATGAATAAAGGAAAATAATATAATAATAATATATATATAATAATATATATATAATAATATAATAATAATATATATAATAATAATAGTGGTAATAGATCGATCAGCGCGCCGCACATTGATTATCGATGTCACCATCCCGCATGACGAGAACCTCGTGAAGGCTGAGAAAGAGAAACAGTTAAAATATCTCAACTTAGCTCACGAGGTGGTCGTCATGTGGGATGTGGACTCGGCCATCATTGTGCCGATAGTCGTTACGGTCAATGGACTTATCGCCAAGAGCCTCGACCAACACCTCAGGAGGCTTGAGCTGGGTGGCTGGGTTAAGGGCCTGATTCAGAAGGCAGTACTCCTTGATACGGCACGTATTGTGAGGAGGTTCCTGTCTCTGGGGCCCTAACCACCGGTAGCTTGGACCCTGCTCCCGATACCAGTGGGCCTCTATTTTTTATATTTTTAAATGTTTTTGTCTTTTTTATTTTATAAAAATATTTAAAAATGTAATTAGTAAGTTTATAGACAAATAAAGGATATATATAATATAATAATAATATAATAATAAATATAATAAGTAGTCATACTGTGGATAGTTGCCTAGAATGCCGTTTGAAATTCCGTTAGGCCAATTTGCTCGTACCTATTTAACTGAAACTATTAATTAGGTAGGTATTACTACCTTTCTACTTATAATTATTCTAAAATCTTTGCGAATCATGACTATAGATTAGACTAGGTAACTACATACATACATTATGGGTTATTTTGAACATCTTTATCTAAGGATATAATTCAGGAACTTATCTCAACTTATTTTGGTCTATATTCTACGTAGGGAGAGTTGTTAGTTCACTGAATAAGATATAGTACGTACCTATCATTCGCTGTACATTGTACTTATTATAAATTTTATTTGTAGCCATACTATCGCTGTATTTAAGAAACGTGTTATGTCTCCACGAAAACGCCGCTACCGTGGTATACCATATATTTATAATGATGTGTTACACCATGCCGCTTATGGGGGCCATCTTAGCCGACAACTTTATTGGAAGATACAGGTACCTAACTAGCAATTGGTATCAATTTAGAAAATTATAAGTAGGTATTTTAGAAACTCCTATAATGGACGAAATGAAATGGTTTGGTCTATATGGTTAACCCAGATGGATTTAGTGACCTCAACGGCGGCTGCTGAGGTCCTTAGTTCAATTCTTGATTTCCAGGTCGACACGGGGATTTTCTATGAAATTTTCAAAAGATAATCGTAGTTTGGGTTTGTACCCGGTAATTGCAATAGACCACCTCCTATTAAGTGCCCTAATATATCGGCGAAATGAAAGAGGTGTGTTGTTACACCTCGAGAGATACAGGCGTAGGTAATAGTATTATATTCAAATTAAAAATGTTATAATGCACGACTGAGTACCTAATGGTCGCAACTAGACGGCTTCTGCACTAGAGTGCTATTCAATCGTTAGCTTATCCTAATGAGTTTGTGAGTTTTTTATGGAGGAAATAATTATATACCTATGTAAGTTCAATATCGTCAGTCGTAGGGATTTAAGTATTCCGTTTTAATACCAATTAATACCACTGGTATTTGTTTCAACATATTTTCTATTCCGAACGGATACCATTGTTTAAACGAATACCAAAACAAATTCAAAGATATAAGGTACAGTCTATACCTTATATGAACGGAATAAATCGTCGTAGGTATATCTCAGGAGTCACTACTGTGTATTATTCGATTTCGACTTGTGATCCCAACGATCAAGGAACATAATATGATTTTTACTTAGGTTTACATACATACTGTAGACATACCTACCTAGATTGTCTACTGAACGAGACTGTTTACGTCATGTAGTATTTACTAGTACGTCCTACTTACGGAAGTCCGCGTGAGTAAGCGTTGATGATCATTTTCCAATACCATGCAAATTTCTCCAAATCCCTGTTTATTTAGCGGTTACCTACATCTTATTTAATAAACCATTTGTAGGCTTGAGCGAGTACCCCCATTACCTAGGTACATTGTTATTTTCTTTTCAGAGTTATTTTGTATTTTTCGATAATATATCTAATTGGTACCGTGTTGACCTGTTGTTCCGCGATACCTCCACTGATGTTACCACCCACGTAAGTTTGAGAATTTCTTGCCTCTTTACTTCTTTCTTTTAAGAATGGTACATACCTACAGTATGCGCATAACCTGATCGGACTGAAGTTGGCTGTTTGGTTGCGCAGTACACAATTTTTCAGCATATACAATCCATTGCGCATTCAAACGGCTAACTTCAGTCCGGCCAGGTTATGCCGTGCGTACCTACTGTACTTTCTACATATTTATTCAATGATCGTCTTGTCTCTTTCAAATGATACATGACACCTTACCATTAGCTGTATTTGAAAACTTTTAATACCTACCTATTTTTATAGCCAGGTAATAAATTTGTTGCCAAAATAAAAAGAAAACCTCTCTTTTCCTTGTGGCAACTGAGACGTTGGCAGCTATTTGGCCGGTGTCAAGTTCATGTAAAATTATTATTGAAGTATTAAAATACGTTTGATGATGATGACATTCAGAATACTCTAAAATATTGATATTACAGTCCGGCGGCTGAGAGAATACATTACTAACGTCTGTTTGTTGGTCATGACTAGTAATGGGCATTTTTTTTTTTTCAACCGTCATAATGTATAGACTAACAATTGATATGTTTCAACACTTCTTTGTTTGGCTTCTAATTTTACGGCAGTGCAAAGAAAACAGAAAGCAAGAGCCTACATTATTCAGAAATATTTACTGTATTTATAATATTTACATACTATGTTCATTTAATTTTAATTGATATAATTAAAATTAAATGAACTCTTAATTTTATAGGTAACATTGTTGCGAGTTAACACCATAATACCTATAAATGAAACATTGCCGATGAATCATAAACCCTTTAATTAAAACAGTACCTATCCAAATCGGTAAAACCGTTTTGGAGATAAATTGGAATATTCGTTTGCATATACAAACAAACAACCTATCAGCCTAAATGCATGCACATTCTCCATCCCGTTATGGAAAATAAAATTTGCCGGCAGATTTGCTGATTGGAGATTTCATAGTTATGAATTATACATATTTGCTAATAGGTAACAATAGGTACCAGGGGGGTTAAAATCTGCACTTCAAGAATCACAATGGTTCACGGACATACGGTCATACAACAAGCCATATATTCCAGTAAGTTAACAACTGGACAATTGTTTTTTCAGCACAACATCAATGATTGGGTTACTGCTTATAGCTACTGGTACAGGTGGCATCAAACCTTGTGTAGCAGCTTTCGGAGGAGACCAAGTACGTTTTATAACGATTACTTTCTACGAGTGTCTTGAGAGATTTTAACCCATATACAATATGAAATAATAGTCATATTACCCTTATTATACTACTACTCCGAGCAAGTTATACTTGCTAAAGAGGCGGCGGAAAGGGACAGAGAAGCATAATCTACGTCTCTTCCGATCCGTAGTAGAGCCACAGGGTGCCGGAGGCGTAGACAGACCTCCATGAGCTGTGGCCTACGGGAGTTTAAATTGGAGATTCCGCCGCCCGACCAGAAAATTGCCCCAATAAGCAGCATACCCAGAAATCTGGGATATCTAAATAGATTCAAAAATTCCACGTTGTGGCTATTCTGTAAAAATAAATGTTTGTGACCACCCAACATACCGACCTACCTATAATATTTTTTTTACTTAACCTATTGTATTGAAGTGTCCCATTATACCTAGTTATAAGGTAGGTACTCTAATAACGAGGAAGAAGTAGGTCTTTAGGGCGTAGAGCAATAAATGCATTCCATTAGTCTAGGTGTAAAAGCTCAGCAATGAAGACTGTGGATAAGTTCAGGGCCTATATAGCATGTGTGGCCACCCGAAATACTAGGAGTTTTTTTTGATAATTTTATTTTTTAACCGACTTCAAAGAAGGAGGCGGTTTCAATCTGACTTCGTAAATTGTTGTGTTTCGATATCGATGTTTCCTTTTTTTTCTTAATATCACAGTGACTGTTATTTTATAATAATAATAAATTATTTATTGCGAATATAGGAAAAACAACTGTCAATTCTTTGTTTTTTGATTGTTAATATTTTACTGTAGTTTCGTCTTCCGGAAGAGAATCAATTACTCCAGAAGTTCTTCTCCACATTCTATTGCACAGTAAACCTGGGTGGGTTTATGGGCATGGTAGTGACGCCAGCGTTGCGCAGGAGTGTCATGTGTTTCGGTGATGATGCATGCTACGCGCTTGGATTTGGATTTCCAGCTTTGTTGGTGCTTATTTCTATCAGTCAGTATTCATTTTTGACTTCTGCTTATAAGTAAAACGTGTAGCTATACGTTGTAGTTCTGAGACACCTTAAACTGAAATACCTATCCGTATTTCATAGAAAACATTGTTTCCCTGCAAAGAACGAACCCGCGATCCGTAGTGCAGAACCGTGAAGTGCCAAATCTTTGATTTTGTAGTTCCGTCAAAGTATATATGTATATACGTAGATATCGTAGTAAATTCGTAGCAGTGGTCTACGAGTATATGCCTCGTAGCCCTGTCTACGAACTTCTTTCGACTTACCATTGCTGTTGCTTCCGTAGTATACTATTCTAAAAATATTTTGTATTTTTTAAAATATTAATGGTATGGATATGGGGGCCAGAACCCACTAATTCACTGAAATTCGCACCCTGTGCCCACTCGTCCCCCCAAATGTTTGAGGTTCCCTCTTGTCCCCTGATCTATCATATTTCCCATTCACTCTACTAATTACATATTTCCTTTGTATCCCTGTGGTTATGGTACAGTCGCGTACAAAAGGTAATAAACCTACCTGTGAATATTTTTTTTACAGTAATATTCGTGGCAGGCAAGCCGTCGTACAGGATAAAGCAGCCTCGTGACAATGTGACACTTAAGTTTATATCATGCGCTTGGGTAAGTTAATACTAATAATTTATTGAAACTTATCTACACTACTATTATAAAGAGGAAAGATTTGTATTTTTGTGTGTATGTTTGTAATGAATAAACTCAAAAACTACTGTGACGATTTCAAAAATTCTTTCACCATTGGAAAGCTACATTCACCCTGAGTAACATAGGCTACATTTATATCCTATGTCAACTCGTGCGAAGCCGGGACGGGCCGCTAGTATTTATTTAAATGTAGAAGCATGTTACGTGTAAAGTTTAATAAATAGGTTAGTACCTACGCAGTACATAGGTAAGTACATAGGTAAGTACATAGGTAAGTACATAGGTAAGTACATAGGTAAGTACATAGATAAGTACATAGGTAAGAACATAGGTAAGTACATAGGTAAGTACATAGGTAAGTACATAGGTAAGTACATAGGTAAGTACATAGGTAAGTACATAGGTAAGTACATAGGTAAGTACATAGGTAAGTACATAGGTAAGTACATAGGTAAGTACATAGGTAAGTACATAGGTAAGTACATAGGTAAGTGCATAGGTAAGTACATAGGTAAGTACATAGGTAAGTACATAGGTAAGTACATAGGTAAGTACATAGGTAAGTACATAGGTAAGTACATAGGTAAGTACATAGGTAAGTACATAGGTAAGTACATAGGTAAGTACATAGGTAAGTACATAGGTAAGTACATAGGTAAGTACATAGGTAAGTACATAGGTAAGTACATAGGTAAGTACATAGGTAAGTACATAGGTAAGTACATAGGTAAGTACATAGGTAAGTACATAGGTAAGTACATAGGTAAGTACATAGGTAAGTACATAGGTAAGTACATAGGTAAGTACATAGGTAAGTACATAGGTAAGTACATAGGTAAGTACATAGGTAAGTACATAGGTAAGTACATAGGTAAGTACATAGGTAAGTACATAGGTTACAAAACTGCTAGTGCCAATGCTTATATAATACTAACTGACCCCGCAAACTATGTTTTGCCATAAAAAAAATCTCCAGGGCCACCCTTATCACTTATGGAAAATAGATAGTAGCCGATTCTCAGACCTACTGAATACGCATATAAAATTTGGTAAAAATCGGTAAAGCCGTTTCGGAGGAGTACGGTAATTAACATTGTGACATGGAAATTTTATATAAGACTAAGTTACAGAAACTAGCTAACAGTTAACATAATTTTTTGTCTATCACAAGGAAACATGATTTATTCAGACATGCTTTTTTACGGTACAAGCAGATTTCGGGACGGTACTAACAATTATCCTATTAATGTGTAAGATGTAATGGACCCCACTAAAGGTCCTTTAAATCGTCACTTGCCTGCCCTTTTGTTTATGTTTATTATATACTAGATTTTACCCGCGACTTCGTACGCCTAGACTTAGTGACATAATTGTTGTCGGATTGTATTCATGGGATAAGAAGTACTCAATGTTAGCTAAAATCCCGCTTTGTTCCGAGAAAATAAGTATTCAATATGCCAGCGCCAATCACAAACTATTAGTGTACCAACATTTCATTCAAATCCCGTAAGTAGGTCTCCTACATAAGTTTTCTGGGAATTCCCATATAATTTTGGCGTAAAATGTATCCTATTTGTTATTCATGGTCACATAATGTGTCTGTATGAAATTTCATTCAAATCCCGTAAGTAGTTCTCATAAATTAGTTTTTCTGGGATTTCCGGGATATTCCCACATTTTTCTGGGGCAAAATATATCCTATTTGCTATTCCCGGTCACATACTATATGTGTATGAATTTTCATTCAAATCCCGTAAGCTATTAGTTTTTCGGGATTTCCGGGATATTCCCACATTTTTCTGGGGTAAAATATATCCTATTTGCTATTCCCGGTCACATACTATATGTGTATGAAATTTCATTCAAATCCCGTAAGATATTAGATTTTCGGATTTCCGGGATATTCCCACATTTTTCTGAGGTAAAATATATCCTGTGTTATTCCCGGTCACATACTATGTGTGTATGAAATTTTATTCAAATCCCGTAAGTTATGCGTTTTTCGGGATTTCCGGGATATTCCCACATTTTTCTGTCCCGTAAGTAGTTCCCCTATATCAGTTTTTCGGGATTTCCGGGATATTTCGACATTTTTCCGGGACAAAAAGTAGCCTATACTTATTCCCGGTCACATACTACATGTGTATGAAATTTCATTCAAATCCCGTAAGTAGTTCCCCTATATCAGTTTTTCGGGATTTCCGGGATATTCCGACATTTTTCCGGGATAAAAAGTAGCCTATACTTTATTCCCGGTCACATACTATATGTGTATGAAATTTCATTTAAATCCCGTAAGTAGTTCCCCTATATCAGTTTTTCGGGATTTCCGGGATATTCCTCATTTTTCCGGAATAAAAAGTAGCCTATACTTTATTCCCGGTCACATAATATTAGTATACCAAATTTCATGCAAATCGGTTCAGCCATTTTTGCGTGATTGAGTAACAAATATATAAGATTAGTATGATTATAATATTATTATGATTATATATTATCATCACTATTTATAGTATAAAACAAAGTCGCTTTCTCTGTCCCTATATCCCTATGTATGCTTAAATCTTTAAAACTACCCAACGGATTTTGATGCGGTTTTTTTAATAGATAGAGTGATTGAAGAGGAAGGTTTATATGTATAATACATGTATATTGCACCCGTGCGAAGCTGGGGCGGGTCGCTAGTATATAATATAATTCTACTGTACGTGTGTATGTCAATGAACTCCTAAACGGGTGGACCGATTTGAATGGTTTTTTTTTGTATGCGTTTGGGTGGCGCCCTGGATGGTTTAGATTCACAAATCAGCCCGACAGATGGCGCTGCAGTCGGTATCTATAATAGTTATTTATCTATAATATCATGCAGGGCAACGTCTGTCGGGTCCGCTAGTGCCTTATAATTCTAAAGAGAGCCATATTTGGACTCATTTATCACGCCAATAGCCTGCGAGTAAGACGTATCAATCATCACATTGCGGTGCACATCCTTTTCAGGGGTTTTTTGCGCAATAGACTATAAAAAAGAAAGTATCTCTTATGATTGATGTTCTTTGGTTATATTTCAGACCATTCAATACTTTATAGAGGGAACATTAGTAACAACTAAGTATTTGCGTGTAGATTTGTATCTAATGCTTTACTCCGTCCAACTATTTATTTTACTACTGACGTCTTGAGTGCATACTAATAAATTAGTGATGTTCTAATGCGATACAGATCCGATTTCTAAAAACAATCGACTTTTATCTTTTAATTTTATTTCAAAATGTTTAGCAAAAATAGTGTGTGAAATAGACACATTATTTTTCCTAAAAATTCTGTATTTTGTTATAACACCCAGATGTTATCTATTGAATTACATAATATAATAGGTATAACTTACCAGAACGCCTGTATTCCCCAAAGGGTTAGGCAGAAGTGTAACAATGTACACCCACACTTCCACGGTATGTATATAATATATCTAATATTATATTAGTGTGAAACTTAGCAATTAACATTTTAGTAGTCCGGGCAGTGGCGTTACATTTTAGGTAGTCATTTTACCCTGTTCTGCTATTGTAAACCTTTGCTGATGTATACACCCTATACGGATCCTACATGCCCAATTATAAGTTTGTAGGCTTTATAGTTTCTGAGATTTCCGAGTGTGTAGAAATCAAGTTGATTTGTGTCTATCTGTCATGCTATCACGCTGCTGAACCAACCGATTTTGAAGACATTAGGTACAGCGGGAGAACCTTGGAGAAAGACATAGGCATATATTTTGTCTTAAAAATATTTTTTGGGATGCGCTGTGTAAGCGCCGGCAATAGCTGGTAAATCATAAATTCTCTCTGTTGCGACTCATTACAGACGAATTTAACAAAAAAAAGTAAAGTTAATACTTTTTTAATAACAACTCGTATTACTTACATTTTTAATTAAAAAACACGGTATACTGTTGAAAATAATGATGAAAACCGTTATCAAATGCCACCCTTGAAGTACCCTCGCAAGCTGCAATGCATGCAGCATATGACGCGAACCGTGTTACATCAGTCATGTACCTGGATGGCTCTTGTGACGGGAAGGCCGTACGCAAAGACATTTTAGATTCAATCTCTTGGACAACACTCGAATATTTTAACAGACAAATTGATGACTTCTGACTTAATTTATTAAGATCAGAATCCCTACTAATATTAAAAATGCGAAAGTAAAAATAATGGGAACGTCCGCGTCCGTCTGTCTGTTACGCTTTCACGCCTATATCATTGAACCGAATTTGATGAAACTTTATACAGAGATAGATTAGATCTTGGAAAGGACAAATGCTACATTTTGTCTCAAAAAGCCCTTTGGGATGCTGGTGTAGCCGTTGGCAACAGCTATACTCCATTTACTATAGCATTAGACAGAAGTTAAAAAAGGCTCTTTTAGGTGCATACTTTGTAATAAAAGTACAATAAACATTATTACAGTCAAGAATGATGTGGAGTTCAATATAATCAATTTAAATAACAGCTGTCACACTTAATTGTACTTGTTTAATATAACTACCTGCTGGAATTACAAGGCTTTCATTTAATATTGTTTAGTTTTTACATAATATATTGTCGTGTCGATGTTTAAAATCTAAAAGAAGCAGGGGTGGCCAGTACCGGGTATGTTTTTCACGTCATTATAATTCTACCAAATCTAAAATTTACATATTCCCTTCATAAGTGGCAGCACGTGTTTTTTTATTTTGTCGGTTTAAAAGGACAACTATCCGTCAAATTCCGTAAATATTCTGCAGTTGTCAATTGTCATTAACTTGTGGATACTTGTGTATGCAACGCCTTTTCTTGTTGTTATTGCTGATTTTTCGTGATTTTGTTAGTTGTTACTGTTTTTCTTTAGTTATTGTTTTGTTATCGTTATAATTGTTAGTTTTGTGTTGTTCGTACAGTGGTACGTTTTGTGGAACAATGGATCCCGGTACAGGCCCAGGTGAAGTTAATATTATAATATATAATAATAATATTTTTGGGACATTTTACACAGCACCATCTAGTCCCAAACTAAGCAGAGCTTCTACTATGGGTACTAGACAATAGATATAATACTTATACATATACTTTTGTTGTAAATACATACTTATAATATAATAAACAACCACACAAACACAAATACTCATGTTTTATCCACACAAATATTTGTGTCCTGTGGGAATCGAACCCACAACCCCATGATCAGCAGTCCGGCACTCGAACCGCTAGACCATAGAGGTCGTCAGTGTATTTTTGTTAATCCTCTGGCATTCTAAATTATTATAGTTGTTTTGTTGAAGACTTAATATGGACATCATGCCATTGTGATAAAGTTGTTTTTTAATAAACTGATTGTTACAAAAAAAAAATCATTTTATATACCTATCCAACCCTCGTGACGAGTAGTTAGATAGAAAATGCTTTATTATATGCCATACATTGTTACTTACAAAAAAGACATTTTTTATTAAAATTGTTTGAACTTAACTTGAAATAAAAGGTTTCGTACTCCTGCTTCTGCGGGCCTCTTTTTTCTAATGTTATAAACGGAGTATAGTAGAAAATAAATTTGTAAAGTACAGAGGCCTGCACATCAAGCTACCACAATCTGTCAAATTTCTTTGATTAAATTTCAACTTTAATACAAAATGATAAGGTTCATATTCAATTGGGAAAATTTGACAGTTTTGTATAGCTTGACTTGCTGGCATCTTTACATGCCGTCGTGACAGCGCAACACGTAGGTACAGTGCGCATAAAAACAAAATACCAAATCCTTTTTACAGTGAAAAAACATCGCTCATTATTTTTCTTTTGTAATACCTATGTTAATTTGTCCGAAATTCTTAAATTTTATTTTTTAACACCTTATTTGTACCTATCAATCAAAACAAAACCCCTTTTATGAAACGCATGTTCGAGTATTCTTCGCTGCGGCAACAGCCATTAGCATTGTCCATTTAGTAATTATCGGAAATTTAATATAATTATAGTAAAATGATGTATCGACGCGAAAATCATTCGTCCTGCGATGTATCATGTTCAAACCTCGATTTTTATCCCGTAAGGTTGTCAATTAAGTTCATTAAGAGAAGTAGGACGCATTCCGGGTAATGGATTTCATTCATTAATATTGGTTTGGTATTTCTGAGCATTTTAACAGACCTCTATTTTTTAAAAATAATTTACTTAATACTTGTTTAATAGTTATTACTTATTTAAGTACACCTTTTACTAATATTTCTAATCTTTCCATTTCAAGTAATTAAATTGTGTAATCCAGTTCTTCTCATGTTTTGTCTTGCCGTTATGGGGAAAATTCGGGCTGTAGCATCAGTTCATGATGAAGATCATGTGTAGCTATAAAATATAATGTACATTATGTATAAGCAAAGTTTCCCAATGTCATTCTGTGTTACTAACCGTTGAGGAACGTTGAGGAGTGCCCACGCGACGCTCCTGGCTGTAGCATCATGATTGTTATTTCTATCATTTTAACAGAAATTAGTTCAGTATTATCAGAACAAGCATGCTAACCGTAAAAGTCGTAAGTTCAGAAAAAAGTGAGTCAAAATTGTTATTCACGATTGCAACTGAACATGTGTTACGTCATAAATATTTTTTTATCTATGTGTAATGTTAAAATAAAAGCTTGTCATAAAAATACCATTTCTGTAGATGGATTTATTGGTGACTGATTTAAAAAAATGAATGTCTTAAAACTATTCACAATTTTTTAACGTAACACATTTTACCTCCATTTTATATGGACTCTCTGGCGGGTACGGTGGCATTGCGTACAGCCGAACACATAACAAATTAGTAGGGATCGCCCGGCCAGTTACAGGCATCTAACGAAATTAGAGAACTTGCGAGGTATTGGGCACTCGCCAGAGGCGCGTGCTGCTGCAGATTTGTGCGCACTCTGGAACGCCCAGTCGAACTGTCTGTAGAATGCCTGTGCTATGTAATCCAATAATAATACCAACAATCACTTTGGTAGGTACCTAAGTGGCGAGAGCTACTTCCATTCTTATTTTTAGCTTATAATTATAGCCTATCATACAAATAGAGTAGGATACGTAGTGTATTAAGAGTTATTTTGCAGATATATGATGATTAGTTTATTTATATATTTATTATTCATTATTATAGAAATCTTTAAGAATAGCCTTACGTACAAAACATAGCACACACAACACAAGCTGGGGATCGGGATAAATTAATTAACACCAATTTAACAAAATAATAAGTAAACAAAGAAAACGTTAATTGGATACACGAATGCACAAAACAAATCGCTAGAATGTCACTATACTATGGAGTACACCTCACAATTCATAATCGCTCTGTTAATCACTTCGTAGTTCTCTTTGATCTTCACTCGACCGTGTCCAAAACTGAACTGCTCCGCTGGCTACTCACGACCGATAGATATACGGGTCACGAAGACTAGAATCGAATAATCTCGTTAACACTATAAAATACGAGTAGGTACTTGCTTGTATATTGTTTGCGGGCGCTGACTTCGAGCTATTATTAATACGGTAGTGTCCTTGAACTATAATAGTAACTATAATAATAATTATTATTATTACCTACGTGGGAGTCCCGAATGAGCGCGCTCTTGCGGGAGTTTTTACGTATTTTTATGACTACTTATTCTGTTCTTGGTGAGCCATGTCCGTTGTTTATTAGTTAGGCGTAACAGTAATAAGCTCCTGTAAGCATGGTGTACCTACCTGAATAGAAATTTCGTAGCGAGCTTATTATAGACCACTGCACTGTAACGAAACTGTAACATGCTATACTACAGACTTAGAGCGAGGACGGAGCTAGTAATATATTATTACTTTCTTTTATTGTATCGTGAAATTGTGTTGGGTTGGGATAATAAACCACCAAAATTGCTTGCAGCTTGCAAGATTTGAAATAACAATTTTGTCCATATTACCGTCTATTCCTAGCAACATGCCCATGAACTCAAGTATTATATATCTACTTTGCGGAAATAGGCTGTGGCAAGTCTTGTCATAATATTCAGTCATAACAAGAGGGATTATTTTTCCAGTACGCCATTTCCAGGCGCTTAAAGTATAATCCTGAGGCCGATGGGTTGCCGCGCGACCACTGGCTGGACTACGCTGTGGAGAAGTACGGGGAGAAGCTGGTGGCAGATATGAAGGTGGTGTTCTCCATACTCTACCTGTACCTACCCGTCCCCATATTTTGGTCACTTTTTGATCAACAGGTTTGATATTTATTTGATTATCTATAGGTAGACAAATCGTAGGTAAGTATCACCACAGATTAAATAATAGTTAGGCTATCACTCTTTCTCGCAAAAACAGAAGCGCAATTATGAAAATTACCATTTTAATTTTAAGTATGTAGGTATATATATTTTTAATTAATTTCTATAATATACTATTTATCAACAAACAGTTCATTATAAGTAGTTAGAAAATGCAAGGTGGATCATGTTTCCTTTGAAGTGGTATTGAAAGATTGTGGGAAATTTTCAATGATTTACTTTGTGTTTTTTGAAAACATCAAAAAGCTTATTACAGAACGGGATCCTAGAATGGGCAAGTGAAGCCGAGAACGTCCAGTGACCGGGTGGGTGGATGACATAATAAAGATAGTAAGAGCAAATTGGATGAGTGAGGCAAGAACATGGTTAGCATAAAATAAAGTAGGCTTATACCCAGCAGCAGTGTGATAATAAAAGCTGTTAATGATGATGATTATGATGAAGCAAAGGTTACAGAGACAACCGGGTGCGACTGGGACTGACAACAGACATCGAAGTCTCACCAGATTAGTCGGGAACCCTAATAGAATAATGAATTAAGACGAATTACTCTTAGCTTAGTGGTAGCAGATCCCATGATAGAATTAATTTATTGCTGCTGAAATTTTCTAAGGACATGTCCTAGTTTCCTGGATTAAACTCCTTTGACTTGATAAATTTTCTCTCGAGGTTCCTAAATTATGCTAACGCTAACTCCTGCGATAATCCTATACTTCATAGGCAATGTAACCTCATATCGCCCACTTTTAAGAAGTTTCGTTGTGGCCACTTGTGACACGAAAGTATTCAACATATTCTTTATCCTCTGTTTACAATTTATATTGCTCATAAATGACCGCAATTTTAGGAAATTGATGGATGTTTTCCGTAATGCAGACCTGGACTACGTTGCAGTGAAACGTTTGTACACTGCCACGTAGTAGCCAGCCTACCTGGGTGTACTGGAGTAAAGGTCAAGTCAGGAAATCTGATTATAAGCCCTCTAGCAAGATAACCGCATACCTACCGTCAGTTCCTATTGATAAATAAATAAATATATTTGTTTTATTACCTATTACATTAATTTATCAAAAGTTATTAACTGGCCAGCGCAGATTTAACCTAACCCGGTGCGCAATACTAACTCGTACTTAATATAATATTTTTGGGACATTTTACACAACACCATCTAAGTCCCAAACTAAGCAGAGCTTGTACTATGGGTACTAGACAATGGATATAATACTTATATACTTTTTTTTTGTAAATACATACTTATATTACATAAGAAACACCCAGACAAACACAAATACTCATGTTTTATCCTCACAAATATTTGTGTCCTGTGAGAATCGAACCCACGACCCCATGATCAGCAGTCCGATACTCGTATCGCTAGACCACCGAGGTCATTAATTAATTGTTAAATAACTGTGGATTATTATTGAGTTTCATTTAAAAGTCTCAAATATTTTTAAATTTTGGGTTCTTTTAAGATTCGATTGCCAAATTTACATTGGATCTCTAGCATCGATCGATCTTCCTATCAGCCAAATCAATGTCAGGACATAATTATGTAATTAAGTCCATACTATTAATGTAAAATCCTATCTCCAGTAAGCAAATCTACTGATTGATTTGTTATTGGGACCGGCCGTTAGACTTTTCTAGGTGAGTTTAACCTTCGCATAATACTTTTCTCATTTCCAGTTTGCTTTCAGGGTTCCCGTTGGACTTTTCAAGCGTCAAGATTACGAAGTGAAGTGTTTGGAGTAACTTTGATGCCGGACCAACTGCAAGTTATGAATCCTGCAATGGTTTTGCTGATGATACCAGTGTGTCCAGGCGGGGCGTGGCCACTGCTACCAGATATGCCGCCGCTGCAAAAAATGTTCATCGGTGGCATGCTGGCAGCACTGGCATTTGTTTCTGCTGGCATCTTACAAATAGGAATTGAGGTTTGTGTTGAGAATGACTTGAAGTTCCGATAAGCATCTACTATAATTTAGACAAGAGTTTTTTCTAACCGTGTACGATTTCTTATAAAACATAAAATATCATACCATCACGCCTGTATTCCCCGAAGGGTTAGGCAGGGGTATACTAAATTATGTACACTTTTGGTCGGTAAGTTTAGTCCCATGTTAAAGGGGGAGGAACCTATAAAACGATATTATAATATAATAAATGTATTTATTTAATAGCTTATGCCCGGTGGCTTCGCTCACATGGATGTAGAATCAATATTATGATCAGAAATTCAAGAAGAAGTAGAAAAAAAAAACAAACTGATTCTCACTGTTGGAGCATATGCTCTAGAACATTGAAAACAAATTTTAAATCGTAGATTTTTCACCAACCCCTAACAAACAGACAAGATAAAAAAAATACAGTTTTGGGTTCTGACTATTCTTATAGTCTAACCCACTTGTTTTTTTAAATACTTTCAATGTTTTTTATGTTTAATTACATAAATTTACTTAATACCTACCTAATTACATTTGTTATTTATGTAACTTTTGTCTGTCTGTTTGTCTGTGTTTGGACACGCATCAAATCATAACTACTGAACTAATTTAGAAAACGGAATGGAAGGAAACAGTTTTCATAACCCATAAGTAATCGTAGACTACCGTTTAGGCTTTATTACATTAAAATCGATACAGCCTATCAAACATTATTTCAAAGAAATTTAATTACTAGCGATAGACGAGACATGATCAAGAAAAACATAATCTACCTATTACTTTTTTTCCAATTCTTAACAAATCGCTCTAATTCGCTCTGTCTCTGTCATACCTATGTCAATCTGAAAAGGAGAGAAAACAAATCAAATCGGATTCAAAACTTTTGTATAAAAATGTTCCCAATGTTCGCTCTATAACCCCTTTCAGTCACTTTGTTACAAGTCTAACCAGTGAAAACGTTGAGCTTGAAAAGTAACCATCGAAGTAAATTTACTATTTAAGTATTTAAGTACCTACTTCTGTACTAATTGGTTAAAAATTATATCAATCAAGTATGAACATTATTAAAAATATACTTGCAGATTATAAATATGATAAAGTAAGAAAACATAAACAAATCAGAAAACATTATCATGATACAAAATTATAACTTAATTTACAGTACAATTATTCTAACACTACATAAATATGACGTCACTGAACTTGGGATTCACTTGGCGCCGGTTGTCATGCGAATATTTACGACAATCGTTGTGGTAGTCAGAAGCCGAAAAAGTCTGACAACCTGGGGGCTTAGACAAGTGGCAATCTGACAATCGAATCGACGAACGAATAGAAACAAAATGTATGGGACTGACATCTATGATCGCCCGATTTTTCGAAAGCTTATGTCATTTCCATAATTTTTGTTTCTATTCGTTCGTCGATTCGATTGTCAGATTGCCACTTTTCTACAGGCGCAGTTCAACCTATAATATAGGTATTGTCCAGAAATAAATTTGCAGAGGTCTAATGGTAGTCGTATGGTTCGTTTTTTAGCGTTCTACACTACAAGTGCCAGGACATCGTCAAACAGGGTTGGTGATAATGAACACGCTAGGTTGTCCGGTCGACGTGGGCATCCGTGGTGAAGGCATCGCGTCGGTGGAACAGCACGGCACAGCCCTGATGACACCGTTGCCGCACCGCGTCCTCTCTCTTACCGCCACTAGTCCCGTCAACTGTGCTGGCAGGGTGATGAAGAAACACATAGCGAAAGAAGAATTGAAGACAGTTGCCGGAATGGTAATAACAAGTTTTTTTTTAAACGGTTTTAAAATTCAGGCAGCGGACATTCACTGGAAAATACATTTTAATATGATTTCAGTTGCAGTTTTACGCTGTTGTTACATTTCAAAAACTAAATGCAGATATTTTTTAATATCACGCATGCCAGTTCCGGAATGTTTTCTGTTTCTATTTTCTGTTAATGAAAATTGACTGATAGGGACGTATCGATTCTTAAACGAAACCTTTATTAGCCATTTATTCTTTAATCATAAAGTTTGTTTGGAATTCTAGATTTGGTGGTTGAACTATCCTTTTCTATGCCACGTGTCTCGGGTTCGATTCCCGTACGAGACAAATATTTGTATGAGGGTATTTGTGTATGTAATATTTGTTTTTTTTTTAAACAAACCCAGGATACATCAGAAAAATCTAGAAAGGACAAAGTTAAAAAAATATTGCATGTATTCATTGTATTCGGGAAATAATGACAACATACAAAAATAATGATATTTGTATGGCCTACAGATAGTTTTATTCAAGGTCCTTGTGTATACAGAGTTACTGGTAATTCAAGGCATTCCCGCAAGGAGGTGATAGAGGGACTCTAGTGCAAAAAAAAACCATATTTACGTTTGCAAACTCACCCACACTTGTGAGAAACACCTAGTGTGCGTCAATGTTTTGTAGTCACGTACCCAACATTATGAAAGGGTAGGTATATACCTAATATTGACAGCGAATTCTCGGGGTATGCGCCTAATTCTGTGAAATACACTAGGTACGCCCAATTGCGGGCCCGCGCGTCCATGACATCTGTAATGACATATGATTAATGGTCATTAGGCACATTATCCAATTATGTTAAACATTGTCAACAAAGATATCTCATATACCTACATAATATGTGAGGTACACACCGTTTTTCTTTGTCGGCTTACAGCCGAAAGGAAACCATTACTTATTTCAATATTCTAAGGCTGAAATCTTAAAATAAAAGAGATCTGTTTCTTAGAAAAAAAAACAGGTCTCTAGACAAAATGTAGGATGTACCTAGCTGTTTTTTTTGCACTTCAAGATTGATCCCATACAACTTCATACAAGAAATTGTTGATCATGATGAGTAGAAGTTCCTTTCGGCTGTAATGGGTTAATGACCATTAATCATATTATATCATTACAGATGTATGATTAATGGTCATTGATTGATGATGATATTATTATATAAGTTGATATACATATACGTTTGGTCAGTCTTCGCCTCATACCTACCTCTCCCTCATATTCTATTATTGCATCTAATAAAGATAAGTAACTTGATGTCATTTTATCTTCCTAGTCTGTGCTAACTGTGTTGGGGTGTACTTCTATCTAATCAGATGCAGTTGAATTTCAGTATTTTAGACGAACTCTAATAAATACTGATATGTCCTGATATGTCAGTGATAGCCTAGTGGTATGACCATTGGACTGCCAAGTCGAAAGTCTCGAGTTCGAACCCAAGGCACGCACCTCTGACTTTTCGAATTCATGTGCGTATTAATAATTAATTATCACTTGCTAAAACGGTGAAGGAAAACATCCTGCAGGGCTAGCATGGGCGGAGACATTTTATCCACGGGGAGAGGACAAATTAATATGTCAATTCTGTCCACCCTCCGAGCATGGCGACATGGGTGGATAAACTATTCACGGTGGACTAAACAGGGGAAACGCTTGTCCCCGAAATTATTGCCATTATAAGAAAACTTTTATTCAATTACAAAATAGTCGAGAATATTATTATAAACCAAAGCACTTTTTCGTTTTATTACATCTGTGCTGGATATTTATTTTGCTGCTACTTATGGTCAATAAACGATACGATTAAATAGGTGCTTACTTTGATGTGCACTGGCAGTCCATCTGCTGTATTCGATGGTTTCAAAGCCTGATAAAGTTCTTGGCACAAATAATGGACGCAATCCTTGTGCATTCGAAAAATCCTGCGGAATTCTGTGTCGGGTAACTCGAAGGGATGCTCGAATCGCGAATTGAACGCCGGTGTATTTTTCGCTCAATTTTCTCCCTTTCTGACGACAACACTAAGCTCCAGTAAGCACGAGACATTTTTATTTTACAACTAATTATATTTTTTCCAAGAGATATACTTAAACCCACCATCTAAAGATGAGGACAAATTTCTCCCTTTGTTATGTCAAAATATCTGTAATTTTTCTCTTCCACTAGTCGCCATGCTATAGGCGGGGGGTGAGTATCCACGTCTAATGTCAAAAGTGATATAATTCTCTTTCCCCCTGTTGCCGTGCTTTGGCAGGTGGATAAAATAATTGTGTCCCTTGTCAGTGGAAATAACCGGTGGACAAAAGTTTTATCCCCAGCCCATGATAGTCCTGCTGAGGAAACCTGCATACCTTGGAGATTTTTCTCGACGGTTTGTGAAGTCTGCCAACCCACACTAGGCCAGCATGGTGGACTATAGCCTAATCCCTCTCAAAATGAGAGGAGACCCGTGCCCAGCAGTGGGACAGTATATATGGGTTGATGATGATGTCCTCTCTAACTTATATTACAAGACTAATTCATCAAATCACTTCAAATATATTAAACACAAACAATATTAAACTTGTACATCAAATATATCTTTCCCTTACATAGCAACAATATCAGGTTTCTATAAAATAGCTACATATCAAACAAATGGCGAAATTTGATTTCAAACCTACGAGGTTATTTTTTTCCGTGGAATGCTCACGTTCGACGTGGAACTTTACAAAAAGTAAATGAAAGTTGGGATTTCATTTCATTTTTCATTTGAAACTGCGCTTTAAAACAAACAGAACCGCGAAAGCAAAAAACAATATAATTCAATCCAGTACTTACCTACGTTGAGCGAGAGGGCAAGTGGATGATTGGATATATTTTCCTTTTCTTTATTGTGATGGGTTTTTCATTACGTCAAAACTATGAACCATATGAAGATGAAAGTATGTGTGTTGTGGGAGTTATAATTTATTATATTATAGTCACTCGCATAACTATTTTATTATTTATTATTTAGCCGTTATCGTCTCACTGCAGGGCACAGGCCTTCCTACCCTCCTTCCATTCCTCACGGTTCAAGGCTATTTTCGGCGAATACTTCCAGAAAAAGTCAAGCTCCTCGCGCCATTTCCGTCTAGGCCTGCAGCGCTGTCGTCTGCCGTTTTGTGAAAACCCAGATAACTGATATATGCCAAAAAGCTGCTAGCTGTAAGTGGAACTGGGCTCGACATGAGCTGTGGGCTAAACGAAGTACCGATTGGGTCCTATATAACTAGAGAACAAAAATTAAAACGTCTTAAATTAAAATGTCTTCGTAAATTATTATATGCAAGTAACAAAAATCTATAGTGCCATGACGTGGGTGAGTCAATAGTGCCATGACGTGGGTGAGCCCACAGGCAAATCAAGACTGTAGTCTGTAGGCTTACTGTAATCTAAAGAGATGATTATCTTGGACCTTGCCAAATAAAATCATGGAAAAACACAAACATACGTACTTAGTACAACTAGCTGATACCACGGTGATCTCGTTTTTCCAATCCCATGCGAAATTCATTAGATATTCCTCACAACACTTTTTAACTAAAATCTTTAAAATAAACTTCTTAATTAGTGTAGTGGTAATAAGCACGATTTTTACGGTAGAGGTCCTGGGTTCGATTCCATTCGAGCAAAGTGTTACTGAGGTTTATAAACTTCTCAGTAGCTCGGAGTTTGGATTTGTGCCCGAGGCTCACTCATAATTACATTGGATCAAAACATACCGGCGAACGGTAGGTTAAAATGAGTACACCTCAACTAAGCCCCTTGAGGAATACAAGCGTGATGATATGTTATGTTATGTTCCTCAGAACACCACTTTAATTTTATATTATGTCATGTACAACCATTTCTTGATTTGAAATACACTTAGCGCCAGACTGACTTTAAATTGTAATGGGTTTTGGTAGAGGGAGGCACTCGTAGCTAAGTAACAACTACGCTGATCAACTGATCTGCAAGGTCAAGCTGCGCTTGTCACGGTCAGTCTGAGGATGGTGACCATTTTAACATATCGAAACCCAGCCGTGCCTTGGAGAGCACGTAAGGCCGTTAGTCCCGGTTTTCATACAAACACCTGATAACAATCGTGTAGCAGAAGCCAAAAAAGTCTGACTACCCGTACTTATATCCTTAGAAAATCGTAATTGCTCCGAAAATGGGTTGCGGAGGTGGCAGTCGGTTCGTGAAAAATACTTTTTTATTTTGAGAAAAAAATGTTTTTGACTATAAAAATAGTTTATATTTTTTCTGTTGAAACGTGTTTTTGTGTTCCAAATAAACTATTCATCCTTCGACCGACAGTGAAATGTTATAAGAGGTAGGGGTTTTATTATTAACCTTAACCTTAGGAGATCTCCATATCCTCCTATATATACAATATTCCTCTTGTGTTTGAACACTGTCTCATCTGTTGATAAGCGACATGTGATCGACGATTTTTTTATTTTTTTTATTCATAATTAATAATAATAATATTTATTCATAATTACAAAGGTAAAATATAATACAGAGATAACTTATAAAATAATTAGGAGGTATATCAGTGTTAGGTGCCTGTACTAGGTAAACCTGTGTTACAGGCGGCAAGTGCTGATCAGATGACTTAGTAAAATATTACAATTTGTAATAACTAATAAACTAATGACGATGGAGCATGCTTGCCCAAAATAACCTATTCACTCGTAACTTCACGACTCCTTGAGTGCACGTAACTCATAGGGAGGGAGGGGCCGGAGGGGAGACTGGTCATTCTTTACGTATGAGGCTGCAAGTAAAATATATAATTATGGCCTGAAAGCCAGGAAATTAACAATAACACATTAATTTTCAGTTCATGCCGGTCGTGGTTGGACAGAATTCAGACGATCAGATAGGTCTGTATTTTATGGACCCAAATCCGTTCGTGAAGTCTTTGACTGGGAAACCCAAGTTAAAGTAAGTACCTAATTATATTTAGTACTACCAGGTTTATCAGTCGGTTCTGCAATCCGATTGTGGCGCTACCTACAAGGTCTAAATGTGAATCTATATCTCCATTTAGCGTAGCAAATACATAAAATAATTAATCAAAATCGTTCCAACCGTTTAGTGAGTTCAGTGGCAAACACACGTAGAGAAGAATTATTGTATATACAGGCTGCCTAAAAAAATGGGACACCTACTTAAATGAATAAAAGGGGCATAATACTAATATTCTATTACAAAAAGAATTTTTGAATAATTTACCTATCCATTTTAGAGTAGTTTTAAGCACTTTTAAGTTTTGAGTAAAATTACCATAATTTCACGTAAAAGCAGCTGGAACCTGTAAAGTAAAAGAGTTTTGTTAGAACATATTTTATTATTACTTCTAGACATCATTTTGATAGGCTTCCCTAGTAATGAATTACTAGAGACTGATTTAAATCGGTGCAGCATGTAGTTTCTGTTTGTATTGTACCTAGAAATGGGTAGTATAGTAGAAATGTGAATTCTAATGAACAGTTAATAAAAGGAGTTTTTATGTTGTAAAGTAAGTAGGTAATAAGCATTATAAATAACACAAAAACTGTTTAATAACAAGTGCTTCATTAGTCTGAGTCTGCTGCTGGGTTGGATTCCTAGGTCGAAAAAGTTTTTAAGTGTTATGCCCGCCTCCTATTATATGGGACCTAAACGTACAGCGAACATTAGTACACATACGCCTGACCCTTTGTGCGAATACAAGGGTATTTCATTACTATTTTTACGCAGTCAAAAATCTGTAAATTAATCATTTTAAAGGAAGAAACAGACTGATCCCACGTGCGCAACGTGTGCAATGCGTTATGATATCTATATATTATGATATCTTACATACTTATCGTATGCATCGCAATCGCGTGTGTGTTTCTATTCCGTACATTTTCATAGAAAATCTAGAGTCCAGATGTCATAATGCGTTACATACGTGGGATCAGTCTGTTTCTACCATAATAAAGGTGGCTAGGAAATATTTTTATACCTATAAATTAAAAATTATCTATGTTAAGTATGAATCTGTTTACACGATACGTAAAACAGTAATGCCACTTGCATTGCTTACTGTTTTACGTATCGTGTAAACAGATTTGAAAGCCAGGAAAGCCCGCTGTCGTATACAGATACGACGCGGAAATATTAGTGGCCTACATATTGTAGGTATGTACCTACAAACTATATATTATAAATGTCCAAACGGATGTTTTTGTCGAATTTTATTATAAATATTTAGTTTCTTTTATTTTTGGTGGTTAGGTTTGAATAGGATAGCTATGTCGATCTAAATAATAATTTAAAATGGTTAGAGTAATCTGAAAATTTTATTAAATGTTTCCCTGACAGAGTGGTTTACGTTGGTGACACAGGGCCGAACAAGAATGTTTCAATAGCCGTGGAAACTGAGAAAAGACTAAGCGATATTTACTATGTGTCTGATGCGCCCATTGACCACATCGGGGAGTCGGCGTATATGTGCTTACAGCCGGGCAAGTGAGTGCAATAAACATCTATATTTACATATCATCAACCCATATACTGTCCCACTGTTGGGCACGGGTCTCCTCTCACAGATTGAGAGGGATTAGGCTGTAGTCCACCACGCTGGGCTTTAGCGGGTTGGCAGACTTCACACGCCGTCGAGAAAATCTCTATGGCATGCAGGTTTCTTCACGATGTTTTCTTTCTCAGTTTAAGCGAGTGATAATTAATTATTAATACGCACCTGATTTCGAAAAGTCAGAGGAGCGTGCCTTGGATTCGAACTTGAAACCTTCGACTTCGCAGTCCAAGGATCATACCACTGGGCTAACACTACTAACATTTACATAATAACTATTGAAGTAATAAAAGCGATAGTAACACAAGCGATAGTAACACAGACAAGTCAAGCGCACTTTACGCAAATTCACGTTTTTACATAAATCAACCATGAATTATTTAGGACTTTTCGCTTAAATTTTTATTTTCTGCTAATTTTATCGTCCGTATATATTGTCACAGACAGAATGGTCCAAAGTGGTGGTGGATCGTTGTAGTTTTTAGTTGAATTATAATATCACATTTAAAGAGACTATTCAACGCAGAGCGCAGAAATTTGGCTTGAAAATTCTTAGTGTAGGACCAGGATAAAGATTATTTATGATCAGTGTGTTAATGACTTAGTATTTTGAGGCGGGCTGACTATCTAAACTGTAAAACTGGTGTTCTGCCCTGTCAAATACCTACTTAGAATCTTGATGTCCGGGGTATACTAAAAATATTAACACAGAATACCGTACTAGTGATACAAAATAAATAATACGTTTCGATACTTATTGATTGACAGTATAACCGCACTTGGTTATTTAATTTTAGTCATTCGTCCCGTATGACAGTGAATTTAAAGTAAGTCCTCCGATGCTTGCATACGTTGTCGTTTGTTACAGCCCCCTGGAAATGGAATGTAAATTTACGTCACAGCTAACTTCGTGCTTGTAAAAGGAAGCTAGCTCGCTTGTTAGACCTAGCAGGCTGGGCTTTGCGTTCATCCCTCAGTCAGTCACGTTTCTTCTTACCTATTGTTAAATAGATTTAGATGGCGAGCGTTAAGCGCGGATGGTGAGATGACGGGCTCCGGTGAGGGGTACCTGCGCGCTGGTGGCGTGTACGTGCTGTGCCTTCGGGAGCGGCTGGGCAGGCTGGACGCCGCTGTGCTGCATGCGCCCAACCCTCCCAACGAGCTGCATCTGGCATGGATCGTGCCCCAATACCTGCTGGTCTCGGTCGCCGAGATCATGTTTGCAGTGTCTGGACTGGAATTCTCGTTTACGCAGGTAAGGTAAAAGTTATAACGTCGTCGCGAATGGTACGAATCCGTTTGCCGTGACTATAGAGCAAGGGAAGGCAAATACGATTTTTAGTTGGTTCGAGTCTGACATGTCCTGCAGCTTCTCCAGGAGGCAGACGATGAAGATACCCGCACCCAAAAAAGTAAGATAAAATTACTGAAGCATAAACGGTGAAGGTAAACATCGTCAGGAAACCTGAATGCCTTAGATATTTTCTCGAAAGCGTGTCAAGTCTGCCAACTGTGATGGACTATAGCCGAATCTTTCGAGGAGACCATGCCGAGCAGTGGGAAAGTATATGACTTGATTATGATTATGAATCAAAAAGTTATCAATATCTCTAATCACACCAATTCGTGTTTTCCTCGTTAGAGGTTTGCACACAAAAGTGAATTATGAAAAAAAGTGAATTTATTTCACAAAACCCATAGATATTTTTCAAACAAAATAAATAAAATTATTTTTGGTGAACTTTCGATGCTGATACTGCGAACAATCTCAATATGAAAATGATTCCTGAAAATGTTTCCATAGTTTTTTCCAACTTAATTATAAATAGTCAAGCTAGTTTTTACATTCACAAATCCGCCAGTAAGTTCATATTTATTCACCGCACTGGTCGGAATACAGACACAAGGAAAAATCTTTAAATATAATTAAAATACTAAGTAAGACGACATCACATTTTTTTTATATCACTAAGGTGGCAAACAAGCATATGGCCCTATTATTGAATAGCTAATAGGACCTACGACCCCACAAAATTCCCTTTGGACTACTCGGTCTGGGACAGCCTGTATATAATATTTATCAGTACCTATTATAATAATATTATTGTGTAGGTAGGTACTCTTTATAACAAAATACCGTCAGTGATAAAAAATGCAATCTCATTTAACGCATTTAAATCAAAACTTGCTACATATGTTTAACATACCTACCAACTAATTACACATTATGGAATGCAATAAACTTCAATAAAGTATTGAGTAATTGAGTAAGTCATCGAGCACTATTGCTTAGTATTAAAATTATTATAAAGCGTTATTGTGTTATTGGGTCATAATTATTACTAAATGTATTAGAAACTTATGTGCATAATCGAACGACAGTTATTTTTGGTTAATTGTGATTGTGTTCAACATTGTTCTCATGTAAGTGACCGTTTGTCTTTTTTGAGAATAAATATCGTTAAAACCGTTATATGAAAGGTTGAAAGGAAATTTCTCTTTTATAAAATATGTCTGCTTTTCTAAGACATGCATAACCGGCTTAGGAAGATTCCAGGGGAAACATTCTCCATCAGATATCAGTTTTTTATTCAATTGTTCAATATTGTTTTAGGCACCAAAAAGTATGAAAACGATAACTATAGCTGCTTGGTACGTGTCTGTGGCTTTTGGAAACTTGATCGTTATTCTCGTCGCTCAAACCAAGATATTTCAATCTAGGGTAAGTATTGAAACGTCACATCATAATAATTATCAAATACTCTTATTTTAATGTAATTTTTACCAATCGGAGATTTTTAATCTCATCCTCATTTACTGATGGTTTTCTAGCAAATAAGGTTTAACTTTTTATATTACATTAGGTACATGACGTTGCACTTAATTGAATAAGGCGATGCTTTTAAATATATGAATAATCTATGATATTTAGTATTACATACGCTACGACCCTTAGGAGCCGAGCAAAAAGGTAAAAGTTAGGGTGAGTGAAATTTATTATAATTTGACAACGATTGAACAACGTCTGTCGGATGAGCTAGTTTAAAGATATATCCGACCGCTGATACTAAACACGAATCAACCAATACATAACTAAATATAATAAGAATATACCTACCTAAGTATTGCGTGTCTGTAAGCTGCTTATATATATGAAAAAAAAAACTTATTCATCTGAGATTTTTATGAATCTGAGAATACATAATACAATAAATTTCTATCATTTTTGGACACTCACTCGGTTACTCCGCCGCTATCAGACCATGGCGCTAGTAGTTGTCACACGGGTCCCTTTAATCAAAAAGCGAGGCAAGACCTCGTCTCTTGATGAGGACCAGTGGTTGTACTGGACCGCAGCCTGTCATTGTCGTAGTGAATGACATGACAATGTTAGTGTGTAGACTCGGTGACGGTTAACGGTTAAATTGTATTCATGTTTAAATTTTCAAATACGAATACTGCCCAGATGTGGGTCATTAGAGACGGGTTGATGATGTAAAAATACATTTATGATGATGAAGAATAAAAGTATTTTGTGTGGATTACTATTGTATCTACTCGTACAACTTCATTTGAGACCAATTCTATTATTTAGCTAGCCTGAACAGCTGGACTTTATCCACATGATAACAACGTATATAGTAGACTAATTTCTTCTTTTTGACATTTGCATGCCAGTTGGCAAAACACGTATAGATCCTAAATATGTATGTTATGACCATCTGTATTTACAGTGTTTCATGTGAATAAATAAATAAAAAAATAAAATACTAATGTAAGGTAGTTTCCAAAAAATAAAGTTAGGCTAGACAAACTATAGCAGTTCTAATATTAAACTTGTATAATATTGTAGTTTATGGTAACTTGGCAACGCGATAGTTAACACCTATGGCTACAACTCAGACAGAAATATATGTCTACGTACTATAACAATAACAAACGTTGTTTAGGCTATGACTATATTACATAATGCTCTATACTGCATTCATTATTTGTCTGAACAAGTAACGGTTATAATGCCAGCGTTATTTCGATCATAATTATTAATAAGCTACGTTTTTTGACGAATACAATACTACATACTAATCTATCTACCATTTAGAAATAAATATATGATATAAAATTCAATAATTTATTTAGTGTAACACAATAACTGTCGTTATTGCACCGTTATTTGTTTAATGACGTAGTAAATGGAGTATAGTACTCTCGTACTATGACAGGACTTGGGCCACTTTAATAGAACCTACCAGTCTTTATCATTTTGATGACAATAAAGTGAGACTTACCTACTAGATATTCTATTTATAAGAGAAGTAACGAGCTTTTTGGAATAAGATATTTTTTTAATATATGAGAAGTAAGAGATAACGTTAACGTTAATGACGCAGGTTGACTATCCAGGGTACGCCAGATGATCAATCTAATATAACGTTGGTTACGTTACCAAAAAAGACCTATCAGGACCAGTGCATCCACCTTTGTGTCTATACACTTGAGTAGAGATTTGACAACTAAATATCTTTAACGTTAAACTAAAATACGATGAGATCTTCAATCATGATTATTTAAAACTTGATGAAAATATAAATGTACCTTTTCAACTTCAGCATCTATAGTAAATTATAAAAGTGTTGATAAAACAATTTGTGCTTAATAAGCACTAGATTTAAACCTACTATACATAGATTTAAACAGTGTTGAGGTTAAGAAAAATGTGTTCAAGCTTGGCTAAGCATTAGTATATTTAAAAAGCAATTGACATTAATTGACAGTTATTTTTTATACCACTGAGGTGGCGAACAAGCATAGGTACAGCCCATCTGATGGTAAGCGGTTATCACTTGCGCGTTGCGAACCTGTAAAACGAAAGAGAAATTGTTGAATTGGCAGTATAAGGGTCAAAATCACCCCACTACGATATTAACAGTACGTGATGTAGGTATTTGTAACACATATTTTATGTTACTTTGACTGGCTGCCTTCCTTCTCCATACAACTTTATTCGGGGATACCAATTCTCACAATCCTCCGCGAGCGCAATATGCTTGGGGCACAAAATATTAATATATAGATTTCATTTTTAATATCGCTTGCCTCGCTTTACTTCGCTACTTTATTGGATTATCCGTATAAGGTATGTGTTATGGTGCTACTTGTATTGCTTGGGTCTAGAAACTGTCACTCATATCTTGCTAATACAACATAAGGTTAGGTGGGATAGAATATGACGAACTCAGAATAATTTTATCCTTACAAATTAAGAAGACTATAAAACTTCTTCTCTACGCACTGAGAAGGAACGGAGGAAAAAAACATCACACGAGTTGCCTTGTACACGACAAGGCAACTTGTGTGATGTTTTTTTTCCCTTATACTATAAAATTTTAATCAGGGAGGAAATGATGTAATCTAAAGTTATTCGACATTATGCTCAATGCTCTAGCTAAAGATATAATTTTTTGTTCGTATTTTTATAATTAAGTAAATCAATATTCTTTATAGATCATTTTGAACGATTCTCATATTTTTTACTGTTAATATTAGACTGCACTTGCACAACTTTTCGCCACTAAATAATTTCAACTGAGAGAGAGAGACTTAATTATTTTCCGGGTAAAATCAAACCCAACTGAATGTAAATAGAGAAATAAATTAAATTATGTATAATACGTCTATTTGTGACACGAATATTACGACTGTGTGGAGCATTACCTACCATGTACCTATACACACCAGATAGAATGCAAGATAGTACCTAACAAGTCGGCCATGTCTACGGTCGGAAGGCGCGCTCCAGTTTCAGCACCACGTTGTTCACAGGCTCTTCGTGTCAGCCGCTACGTCTCCGTTTCCGACCCGCTTTCAGAGTAGTGGCTTTCATGCTTTATACACCATGTCGTAGCAAATATCTGTATCGCGAGAAATCAGAACGCCATTTTGAACGTGTATCTACATAGTAATACATTTTCTTTGTTTGTGTGAATTCTTCGTTGAAGTTCTTAGTCGATTTTACGGTTAATCACCACTGGTGAGCACATCACCACATTAGCACTACGTCCATATTGATAGTGTACTTTCATGGAGTTTTGGCTGTCCACTTTAGTATCGCTGCGTTCATAACACGCCAGCGCCGCCACGATGACCCATGACGCGTACCTATTGTCACGACCGAGGGTGATAATATCAGCCAGATAACAAAATCCTGACCTGTACTGATACATGGGCCAAGTGCCAACCCTGACTGACTGACTGAACACCAGACCATTTTACCAACATTATTCTTTGAAGCAGCAGTGATAGCCTAGTCATATGAACAAGGCCTCGAGTTCGAATCCTAGGCACGCACCTCTGACTTTTTGAATTCATAAAGTTCACATTCACCGTTTTAGCAAGTGATCATTAGATCACTTGCTAAAACTTGTTAAGTTTGCCAACCTGCACTAGGTCAGCGTGGTGGACTACAGCCTAACCCCTCTAAATCTGAGAGGAGATCCGTGCCCTGCAGTGGGACAGTATATGGGTTGATGATGATAGTTTGACGAAATTTTTGAAATAACCGAAATCTATGAGGAAAAACTAATTAGGACTTGTCAAGGAGAATGTCTACGTTACCTTATTCTTGTTGTGGTTTGCTAAAGTAAACATGTTCTCATGTCCGTTAGAAAATTATGCGTAGGATAACCACACATCCAGAAAGACATTTTTAATAATTATTATTATGACAAATATTTGCTAGTTATTTGCTTATCAAGCTGTAGAACTACTGTAGCTGTCGGCGGTATACTATTCTATATATCACCTACAGTAACTACAGTTTCATGTGGCCTATGGTATTCATGTCAAAATATTTTAAAATGCTTCCCTTCTAGGTATTCCTCTTTCAAACGCAGTTCGCTAGCGGAATACCTGAAATTGAATTTGAAGTTTTCATTGAAAAATGTTGCAGGCGACGGAATTTTTCGTATACGCTGCGATGCTCGGGATGGCTATGTTAGTATTTTTACGAATGGCACAAGACTACCACTCCAGGAATATTGACGCTGATGGCTCATCATCAGAGAGTCGACCGTTATTACACCATCGATCAAAAGTGAGTAAAATGATAAATGTGTTTTATTATATTTAAATCTATAACTACGAGCCACTGTATATTTTTAAAACTTATGGCTCTTTGAAACTAAGTAGGTGATCTGGGGAATAAATACTTAGGAAAGAATGATTTCTATTACGAAGTATATTATTACTTTTTTTCGGTGAAGCGCAAGCTAATATTATTTTATTCTGTGGCGAAAAATTCCCATTTCTGAACTAACTTCCGAGTTTGATATAACTTTATTCTCAGACAGAATACAATATAATTAATTTGCTTACCTGTATGTGAATATGGTTAACAGGAATATAGTATTATATAATCCATACTACGTTACGCCGGATACATGATGACGATTGAGATGGCTCACGAAGGTTCTGGAAACACGTGGATGTTCCCGAAAGAGCGCGGTCAATCCCGACACTCGCGTAGGTATAAGTAGGTACCTATAGGTATATATAGCAATACTTCAAGGACACGGCGGCTCGCGACACAATAGTTTGAGGTCAACGCCCGCTAAACAATTATAGCGTTTTAGGGAATATTCGGTTTTGGATCCTTCTGAGCCGTACAAACAGCGGTCGTGTGGGGTCGGCAGGACAGTCCAATTATGGTCACGGTGAAGTGAAGATCGAAGTGAACTACGGAGCGACTACAGTGCGATAGTGCATTGTGAAGTGTAGGTACCAGTGTAGTGACATACTGGTGATTTGTTTTCTATTTTCGTGTAGTTAATTAAAGTTTTCATTGTTTATCAGTTAAATTGGTGTTATCTAATTTATTCCGAATCCCAGCTCGTAACAATACCTACATTATTTAGGTTTGTCGAAAAAACACTAACGTTAAAAGGGTGTTAGTCCGACGCTGCAAATAAAAATAGTAGCCCTATTTTGCAATTTACAATGCTTTTGCTCCCATCGCACAAAGCATTAAATATATTTTTATAAATCTAGCCTTATACCAACTACGTTAGAGTCAATAATGGCACTGTGCAGTATTTAATCAATATCTATTTTACACGCACCGTTTGCTATCCGAACACTGGGTTTGGTCAGGCCGTTCAGTTACTCATAATGACTGCTATAGCATGTAAGGTAACATGTTGTTTGAAATTAACCAAATTTGTTCTGACAATGAAGACACGACTCGTAGAAATCCTACTCCAAAATGATGATGGACAGGTCATGTTATAAATGTTGTAGAGATGAAATGGAAAGTCGAACCGCAAAAAGTGGCAAGTACTGATGCCGATGTATTTAAAGTCCCTAGTTAATTATTTCGAAATAGGTAATTGAAACTGTAAGTTGCAGTTTAAATTATAGGTAGGTACTTAGTCTTTTTTTCATGCTGCCAACTGTTTTCTAGGCACGTTGCAAGTGTAAGCGACACAAACAACCTATTTAAAGTCCACAATATAATTTCTCCGCATAATTGTTATTTTCCTACACGTGCCAATCAAGAAACAGACCAGTTGTTCAATTAATTTTTAATTCACCAGCTTTTGTGGCGGACATTCATAATAGTCTGTAATACTGCGTGTTTGAATATAATTTTATGTTGACTCTTCAGTAGACAATACTTTGTAGGTACCTACTTACTTATGTAACAAAGTGCAATACATCCATGAGATTTACGAAGTTTTACTTTATTTGTTTACCCTTTTGTACATTGTGGAAAATCGAGGGAATCGGGAACGGGAGGGATCAAACTCGTACCGTCAAAAAAAAAGAAACATTTCATTGACCTACGGTTGGGGCGATCTCATACTACCACTGATTACATACCTACCTACCTACAACACAATACTGTAAGGCTGTGTCTATCACAATCCCCGGATCCGTGGCTTTGCCTGTAGCCCTTTTCTCGCATTGTAGTAGGTAGGCGCGTGTCCTGCAAAAACCCAATAGTCACTCACATTAGTGACGTCTAGACAATTGAGGCTGTTAAAAATTTAATTAAAACAGATAAGTTTGGGTGTCTTGGAATTTCTGAACGTATTTTAATTGTTGTCAGGTTATATCGGTGCACTCGCTGTCAACATCCAGCACGCGTGCATTCGGCGGCACGTGCACGGGCAGCAGTGCGGCCTCGTGCTTGGGGCTGATGGAGCGCGCGCGGCCGGCGGCCTGGCCTGCACGCGCTTACGTACACCTCGCCACGCCCAGCACTGGAGAACCGAAGGCCACTACACTTGCACAGGAGTGAATACGACAATAAATTTTAAAGATTAGATAACTACCTACTATACATATAATCCTACCCAATTTGTTCGAAATACTTAGTATTTATTTGCTATTATTTAATCGGTATAAAAAATAACTTGGTTACCTACATGGATTTTGATACTTTACCTGGATACTAAAGTGATGGGGCTAACTTTCGAGATATAGTTTTTTTAAATTTGTCATTTAAGTAGGTTACTTACTCTAAATCTTTCAATTCGTTCGTAAACAGATAAACACGATAATCCTACCATTCTAAGTACGAATATTTGTTTGTGTGTTGCTATTTTGGTGGGACAACTAACAATTGCGCTTCCTTGTTGGTATGTATTATTATAATATCTTTAGGTTTCACGGTTTTTAAATAGTATTTTAAATATATTATCTTCATGTCTGATATACTGATAGTTCTTATTTAGGTCCTTTAAGTACTGTAACGTTACTGGATACAATTTGTTAAGTTGATTTAACAAAATATTTAATATATCTTGAATATGTTATCTGTAATGCAATGTAAGTATTATAAATGAAATAGAGGAGGCCTCTTTGAATTTTTAAACAAATATAAAAAGTAAACCGCAAATCATGAATGTCTATGACACTCGCTCTAAAGAGTTTTAACCATTTCTACATGTATTCAAAAGTCTTTATTGAGTTTGGGGTGTTTTTTTTAATCTCGTCAATGTACAGAGTACTTTATGATTTTATAATAGTATAGTTTTATTTTAGTTATAATGTTAGTATTAATATCTTTTAATTTTTGGTCGCTAAATATTTATAAGTGTTGTGTAATAAAATGCTACTTATCTAATTTTCTTGTCCAATTTTACGCTTAAAAACATAAAAATATCCGAACGTTATATCAGAACCAAGTAGATTTTATGTTTGCCAAATTTAATTTTGGGGAAGACATTCTTTGATATCAAGAAAGTGACTAAGCTTGTAAGTAATAATCTTAGACAAACTAAATACGTCAACCACTTTTATCAGCTTTTTCATCAGAAAGTGCAGTAAGTTACCTACCTATCTATTATAAGTTGTCTCTGGATACCTATGTGGACAATGCCTAATGTGCAAACATTTATTGCAACATTGTGTCCCAATATTATGTTCAGGGGCTATATCGCATCTGCGCCTCTGCGCCAGGCCGGCAGCCTCAGCTCCGCGGACACAATATGACGCCGACGTAAACATATTAGCAACTATGTCTACAGCGTAACTGAGCTTCCAAATGACTCTTGGGCTTAAATTGATCTTATTCTTTACACACGGATACACTACTACTACTACCTTGTCGGATATATTATCCTAGATCCCAGCTTTGTTCCACTGCGTCGCTTAGATGCATCAAATCTTATATTTCCGACCCTAACAAAGGACCATTTTATTTCCAGTTAAATGAAAATGAAAATGTTATGTTATACACTACTTATTTTTATATTTGCGCTCGTCGAATGTTTCAACCCTGATTTATCAGATGAACAACACAATTATTCCAGAGAAGACATCCGTCCCCTCTTTGACGACAATTATATCTGGAATCAGGGTGATATACCGCTACTAAATAGAAAGGTTTGCCTAAATTTTATATATGTATATGTATATATTATAATGTTCAAGTGAGCTGCAAATATGCTATACTTTTTTTATACTTAAAACGAATTCATTAAAGTGATCAAGTCTCTAGAGACGAAAATAAATTAATTTCAGATTTTCAAAGGAATGCGTGTGACGATTAGGGAGCATCCCTATATAGCGAGCATACGAAGGCACATAATGCACTACTCCGTGGCAACCATGCTTACCAAGAACTTGTTCATAACAGTGGCACATCCTTTGATCGAGTGAGTTAATCAAAGTTTATGTATGAATGTGTTTATCTAGTGCGCGCCTAATCGCAGCGAACATTATCCGATTCGAATAAGTATGTCTGGCGTCCATAATACTTACTCATAAAACTATTTGCGACAGAAATATCATGTGCATTTATTTAATTAAATAAGGCACACCAACAACATTTTTATAATTTAAAACTAATTAAACAACTAGTTAGCAACTAGTTACTTGCGACAAAAATCATCATACGCAGTAAATACGTCACTTAATGGTATGCACACCATTCTTAGAAATGTTATATGGTCTAT
This sequence comes from Acronicta alni, assembly GCA_964056405.1. Classification (NCBI taxonomy): domain Eukaryota; kingdom Metazoa; phylum Arthropoda; class Insecta; order Lepidoptera; family Noctuidae; genus Acronicta; species Acronicta alni. The sequence continues at coordinate 12,135,418 of OZ043913.1, forward strand.
ATATATAATTCAAACTAATAATTATTATATATTATAGCCGATTACAGAATAATATTAATTATCTTAGATTTAAAACAGGATAAACTTATTATACCTACTTCAAAATTTTTTTGACCTACACTGACTAAGACTAAGGCAGCAGAACTTAAAATTTAGTTACACCCCGTGCAGACGGGCGTCTAGTTGGGAGGTCGGTTTTTTCACTCAATATTTTGCATCATGTTTTATGAAGGACAAAAATGATGCAAATTTAGATAGCATCGCATCTTTGCTGGATCCCGCGCGGGTTGCTAGTGTAAATATTAGTATTAAAATGTATCCGCCACTAAACGGGATCCTGCAAGAAACTGTAAGTAATTGGAAATTTGGAATTGTGAATTTGGAAAACTTGTTTTAGCAATGCAACCTGAATGAACCTGTCCAGTAGAAACAGGATCTTGTTTAATGACACATATATTTAGTAGGTACACACCATCGTCCTACATACGGTTTTTGCGTAAATGTAAGTTATTGTGTGAACATACCAGTTAGTTTTCCAGGGATCCAGTAAAAACCGAACCCGCAGAACTGGACGATCGTCTGAATGTACCTTTAGATGTCAGTAAATCAATTTATCCGTGGTTACCGAGTTGAGAACCGGTTACCAACTAAATAATGCTTGCCCTTCATCACCTCTAGTGGGTTTATAATTGAGTTTACAATCTATCAGAAAATTTGTAGACTACAAAATACGGACAAGCAATCCGCCTACGAAGCGGATAATTTAGACATTGTCAAACTGCATACGTGTGTCTTTTTGCAATTTGAGCTTTATTTGTAGAGGGATTATGTGATAATGATGTCACTTTTACAGTGTTCCCCTTGACGAATTAGCCGTGGTAGTGGGTGAGAATTATGCGGACAGGGGAGCCACACTCTTAACTGTGGTGCTGCTCATCTTCCACGAGAACTTCGACCGGTACACTCTGTTCGCTGACTTGGCTTTGATAAGAGTCTATGAAGATACGCCATATAGGTAAAGATGTGCTTTCTGTTGTAGTTATAATTTTAGATACTGTTACGAGCTGGGGTTCGGGATAAATTATATGACACCAATTTAACCGATAAACAATCAAAACTTTAATTATTCACACAATATAAATCACAAATTACCAGTATGTCGCTATACTAGTTCACTTCACAATTCACTATCGCACTGTAGTCGCTTCGTAGTTCGCTTCGATCTTCACTTGTCCGTGTCCACAATTGAACTGCCTTGCCGGCCCCTTAGGACCGCTATTTATATGGCTCCAAAATCTCTGAAAGTTCCAGAAACGAATAATCCCGAAAATGCTACACAAAATACGAGTAGGTACTCGCGCGCCTATTGTTTCGCGGGCGTTGACCTCAGCCTATTGTGTCGCGAGCCGCGTGTCCGTGAGGTATTATTATAGGCACTTATAGATATAAGTACCTACCTATACCTACGCGAGCGTCGAGATTAAACTTCCACGCGTTTCTAGAACCTTCGTGAGCCATCTCAGTCGTTCTATTACGTATCCGGCGTAACAATACTATCATTTAAATTCAGAAAATCCGTTTCCAATTTCTAATAATATATAAAGTCACTCCAAATCATCACTACAAATACAACAACAAACAAACAAACTTAGCGTTTGTTTTTGTTTCGGCTAACCTCAGAAAATACTGTACGGATTTTCATACGGTTTGCAACAATCGAAAGAAGGGTTATCTAGGAAGGTTATTCGCTATCATTTATATCTACTCTTGAGGAGCCGGGGCGGATAGATATAATCGTAAAAAAAGTCAATCTAATTTCTGTGAAGACCTGAATATCCTATATTAGAGATTTCTAAATTGCTGTTATTATCGCGTCTAAATTTTTCCAGCTGTGAAAAGAAGATACATAACGCTGGCCTACGCGGGTCTTCAGTTAAACCGAGCTGCAGAAAATTGTTTTTAAAATATTTATTTGGTTGATTAATTACACGAATTTTAGCGTATCTCCCAGAAATTCATTAAATTTTGATATACCTATTGGTATTGCGCATTTTGGCTAAAGCAAATGAAGAAAGAATTTTTCATTTGTATTGTTCCCTGGAAAACGCAATACTGAAAAATGAATACTATTGTAAAAATTGTTCCCGATTTTACTATATCGCGGGATTCAGATTTAATCTCTTTGTGAATTTTGTTTATTTCGATTTCTAGTAGCTGTACATTGCTGCATTGTATTTATATACTTGCGTTTACATGTATTTACAAAAAAATGTATATAAGCATTTATATCCATTGTCTAGTACCCATAGTACAAGCTCTGCTTAGTTTGGGACTAGATGGTGCTGTGTAAAATTGTCTAAGAATATTTATTTATTTATTATATTTATATTGCCATATTTTATCCAAAAATAATTACTACTACATCAATCTTAACTTTTAAGCTTTTTCACTTTCAATCTGTGTGGAGACCCGTGCTCAGCAGTCGAGCAGTATATGATATACTGAATATATGCATATAGATGTTGAATGTATTATTTCAGTACATACTTATATCTTTTTAGATGTTCTGTAAAATCTATTCAACTGGTCCATCCAAAGGCACCCTTAAATGGTCTACAGGCGTTCGTCACCGGCTGGGGTCGCTGTGATCGTACGGTTTGTACCATCATAATTCTGTACCTTCAGTGAAAAGTGATACATCTTGACTTATAACACTTTTAATATTTTTGCACTAAGTACCACAGAAAAAAAATGCTATTTTTTTATCTTATTCACACCCCTCTAAGGTTCAAATTGAGCAAGTTAATTTTGATGTAAAGTGCTACAACTAGGTTTTTTTTACATTTATTAATTTGTAATTAAATACAACTGTATTAATATCAAAGTGAACTGAACAAATATTTCAATTTTCTTAATGTATATTAATACGAATATAAATAACTCCTATCACGCGACCGAATTATTTATTATTTTAGATGTGAATTAGTACAAACTGATATAATTACACTTTTATTATTAAACATTGTATTGTTGGCTCTATTCATTTTTGTGAAAACCGGTATAATTATATTTAAATCACAATAAATGTAGATATTTGTAGGATCAAAAATGTGTATAATGATACAACTCTTAATATATCAATTTACATTTTATTTTCTAATCAAATTCATTGTGATATCTGACTCCGATTTAATTGTATCAATATTTACATAATTTTGGAATACGTGTATAATAATATAAATGTATTTAAAACAAAAAATATTAATTTTAATAGAAATTGTTTATACGATAGAATAAGTGTATTGTGATACAAGTTCTTAGTGCAGCGGGCGGGGGTAGCAGCCTGTGAAGCGGGCTCGCCTCTCGCATCCCACTTACCCGCGTCGAGTGAGATTCATATATTGGAAATTAGAACAAGTGATTGTTGAGGAAGTTAGTCTTGCGATTGCATTTTAGCTAGTACGTCGTATTTTCGGTAGCAAAATAATGTGTAAGGTAACTGACTTATATCATTTTACACAAATAACATTTAATTCGTGGTGATATTATTGTGTCACTAAAATACCTCGTATTATTATTTATTTACACCTAATTTATTATATATTTTAGGAGTTATGTAACTTATCATAATAAATTAAACATTATTATGTGCATGAGGTAATTTTAGTACTTATCTGAAATAGATTTCTATCCGAATCCTAAACTATAATACATACATACATATCATCATGGCGACTGTCCCCGAAGGGTTAGGCAGAGGTGTACCAATGTACACCCACAGTTCGCTGATATGAATTGCGTAGACTATAAATTGCGACGATACCAATCTTGTGTCAACTTTGACCTTAAGAGTGGCTACATTTCGTAAAAAGATTCATAAGATTATACAAGTGTATGCACCAACGTCCGCACACCCTGATGACGAAGTCGAGGCCATTTACGAAGACATAGTGAAAGCTATGTCTCGTACCAAAACATTCTATACTGTTGTTATGGGTGACTTAAACGCTAAAGTGGGAGTACAAGAGAGCGGCGAGTCGAAAGTGGGTCCATTCGGCTATGGACACAGAAATCACAAGGGGCAAATGCTGGTAAACTTTCTCGAGGTACAGGGGCTTTTTCTGATGAACTCTTTCTTCCAGAAGAAGCCTCAAAGGAAGTGGACCTGGCGAAGCCCCGATAACATGACAAAGAACGAGATCGACTTCGTTATGTCTAACAAGCGCCAGGTATTCAGAGATGTCTCTGTGATCAATAGGGTCAATACCGGAAGTAATCACCGACTGGTAAGAAGCACTCTGGATATAAAGGTCAAAATAGAACGAGCGCGCTTAACAAGGTCGGCTCTTAGACTAACACTGCCACAGGTCGAAGCTGGCTGCGCCCATATCACTCTTGGGACATGTCTACTAGTTGTTGTCGAGGGTTGTCTCAAATCGTCTTGCCCAAAAGTCCGATGACTTCCGGCCACCGGAGCAAGCCGGTTTTCGGAAAGGCTACAGCACCGTGGACCACATACACACCTTGAGGTAAATCATCCAAAAGACCGAGGAATATAATCAGCCTCTCTGCCTAGCGTATGTGGACTACGAGAAAGCTTTCGATACCGTCGAGACCTGGGCTGTACTGGAGTCTATGTAGAGATGCCTTGTCGACTGCCGATACGTTGAGGTGCTGAAATATCTGTATAATGCCGCAACGATGACCGTCTAAGTACAAGACCAGAATACAAAACCAATCCAACTGCGTCGAGGGGTAAGACAGAGAGACGTCATCTCTCCGAAACTGTTTACGAACACGTTTGAGAACGTTTTCAAGACGCTTAACTGGAAAGGACGAGGCATAAATATTAACGGTTAGTACATCTCGCACCTCTGATTTGCGGATGACATTGTCGTCATGGCAGAATCTCTGCAGAAGCTGGAAGTGATGCTGAACAGCCTTGGCGATTCTTCAAGGCAGGTGGGTCTCGGGATGAACCTGGATAAAACCAAAGTACATGACTTTGGTTTGGCTTTTGGCAATGATTATGTCATCCTGATACCTGTATACGTAAATGGCTCTGCCCTCGAAGTAGTGCAAGAATACATATATCTTGGCCAAACTATTCAACTGGGGCGGCATAACTTTGAGAAGGTGGCGGCCAGAAGAATACACCTGGGCTGGGCGGCATTCGGGAAGCTGCGTGATATCTTTGATTAGTCGATCCCACAATCCCTAAAGACCAGGGTCTATAACCAGTGCGTCCTACCCATGATGACTTATGGAGCCCAAACGTGGACACTCATCATGGGACTGGTCCAAAAATTAAAGGTTGCTTAGCGTGCAATGGAGAGAGCAATGCCTGGAGTTTCTTTGGTGGATAGAATTCGCAACAAAGTCATTCGCCAAAGAACAAGCACGCTGAAGTGGAAGTGGGCCGGCCATGTCTGCAAACGCACAGACGATCGTTGGGGCAGACGAGTGTTAGAGTGGAGACCACGTTTGTCCAGCAGTGGACGGTAATAGGCTGATATGATGATGATGATTATGATATCTGTATTGCACTTATATCAATAAATACTTTAATATTTTCAAAACGTATCAAAATGAACAACAGTTTGTATCATTATGCACATTACATCATAAGTATTATACGGGTGTATAATGATTTCAATTCAATTTGTCTTACATTTTCTTAATTACAATATCGATTACAATTTTTAATACTCTAATTAACAATATTAATTTTACAACTTTTTGTTTTAATATCTCCTTCAAGTACAAACCTACCAAAATACGAAGTATAGATTCATTCAACACCAAACCAAAAACGATGTGTAAAAGAGTTCAAGTAATTTTAAATTAAATGACACGCAAATTATTGATAATGATGTCTTGTGTTAAGTGATACATCTGGATTTTTTATTAAATTAAAAAAAAAAAACTACACAAAATCATCCATTTCTTTTTTCACTATTTGTTTTTTTAAGATATTGTTTATGAATAACAGTAATCAGTTCTTATTTTAGTAAAGTAGAAAAAGAGTCAGAATTTTTTAAAACTTTAAAGTGTTTTTTCTCAAAACCATGATTTTCGGTTTATATCACTTTTCACTGAAGGTACAGAATTATACACTAATCTTCATTATCAAATTAGGTAATTTTATACTAAGTAGATTTGTACAGGCAGGTCAAGCTATTTATAACAGTCAAATTTTTTCCAACTGAAAATGAACCTTATTGGGTTGTGTTAAAGTTAAAAATCTATCAAAGAAATTTGACAAATTGTGGTAGTTTGATGTGCTGGCTTCTGTACCTACGGCGTCATCCACGATTTCGTTTAGTTTTTTGACGATTTCATTTTTCCGAACCGTGCTTCTCAAAATCCCGACTTACTGGGTTATTTCACATTATGCCCATTAATCTCATGAATGGGGATTTATAGAGATTTTTTTCCAAAAATGTTCAATAATTGCTTATTGACGTCTTGATTTGTGGAATAACCCGGCTTACTGTTCACCTACGTTATCAATTGGCATCCAATTTAATCTGTCAGACAGTCACATCGAAACCACTACCACACTAAATATGTATCTAAAGCTTTGATGACTGCAAAACGATGTCTGCGCAATGACGACAAAATTTTCTGTTCTTTGTTGCATTACGAAAATGTCTGTCTCGCAACGAAATGGCTGCGATTCGTACCGGCACTATAGGATTTTCGGCGTAACACGTAATAGAATTTCGGTTCCATCCACTTCTGTGCTGCAGTCATCCGTACTATTCACTGTGTTACCTTTTGAAGCCCGACGCAGACGTTTCATCGATTGTACTTTTTTTTTTTTGCGAAAGCTTTTGACACGGATAGGATGTGCAGAGTACAGAAGTCATACTCATCTAAAGTTGTTGCGCAATACACTAGCGTATTGGACGAAGTTTGAGAGGATGTCTAGCACTTTGACATGAGTGGCATAGAAATGAAACTACTTTTTACGGATTTTATCGCGTTATATTGATATTATTAATCCCGACGTTTTGGACCCTTTACGGCGTCCATGGTCACGGCTAGACTGAGGTAGTGTCGGCGCCTTGATGATATAATTACTGACAGCTACCCTACATTTTTGTTGTTAATTATTGGCAATCCGATTCACGCAAAACGAGCTCATCGTATCTTTTGGTCTTGCAGTTATAGGCCTAGATTTTGATTTAACAGAATCTATAACAGGATTCCAAGCAGGTGGTAAGATCCAGCAATCTTCTCTATTGAAATTTTGATGTTTTTTAATTTCAATAGCCTCATGGATCATCCTGGGTAGGTATCGACTTTCCTTCGCAAGGATTTGTGATTTATCAAATCTGATGTAATGCTGGGCAGTGTATGTTCAAAAAATGCTGACTTCTTGGAACGGTGGTTTTCGATATCAGCGATGTGTTTTTTTACGCGGGTGCTTGCTCTATGCTTCTTTTAGTTTGGCCTATATATGAGAGATCGCAATCACCATCAAGCTTGTATACACCCGCACCTGGTAGAGGCATGTGGCACTTGACAGATGGTACTGACTAATCTTCTTCAGCAGCTAACGATAAAATCCGTAAAAAGTAGTTTTAGTTCAATGTATAATATTCGCGTAAGTGTCCGAAATCAATATGAATGTTATACCTATCTAGTGAAGCTTTAAATTATTATGTAGGTACTAGTAACTAATTATTATGAGCCTCTGTACTCCGTTGAAGTGTGCGCTAAGTCAACAGGCTGGGACATGTCCGGAGTGTGGGTGGCATGCACGTCGTAGCGCGGCGTCGCGTTGTACTACTTTATTCATTTCCGTGTGCTACAAGACTTTGACATGGATTGAAACGCCTGCCTCGCTAGCTGCGACAAAATCTGTCGATCACTTCTCCCGCAGCGGTAGGGTTGCATCATAGAGAATACAGTGGTAACGTATATAATTATGTGACACTTCCATAAACAGTGTGTTCAGTAAATAGTAAGACATCCAGCAGGAGTTGGTAGCTTGGCTCAATACCTATCACATTGAATCAACATTATACTCGTATTCATACCGCAAAATGTTATGGATTTCAAGTTCTGTATCGTTATATAAAATTCCTTTTCTAGTATTTTTTTACAACACAAACGTAAGTATTTTTTATCAAAATGAAGTGTTCCAGAAATAAAATACCTGATATTTTTTTTATTACAATTGTTTCGAAATGTTTTTTTTTTATAGTATATCAATTACAGTAGGTACCTTCTAGTCCCAAGCGTTTTACTTTGTTTTGTAAAATACACTTCTACTTTTAATGTATAAAAACACCATGACAAACATAAACAGTTAATTTTATCTCTATTTGTGCCTTGTGGGAATCGAACCCACGATGTCTTATTATTCATATCGATGGTAAATACATTATTTATATTACTTGAGCCCAGTAGGTAGGTGGCTACTAAACCACTAGACCACAGAAGTCATCACCGGCCGTTGGAGGGCGCAGACAGACCTCCGGCCTCCATGAGCTATGGCCTGCGGCGGCGGCTGACTTGTCCAACTTCTAATAGGAGGCGAGGAAAGGCCTTGCCCAGGGGTCCAGCGAGCGCAGGACCACAGTCTGTCACGATCATGGCGAATGTCACAAATCACATAACCGTGGCATATAGGGCTAGGGAAGGCAAGTGCAGTTTACAGTCAGTAGGAATCTGACAGGATGGCAGGGCGTCATCACCCCGTGTATAGTGCGTACGATAAAATAAAAGACCCCAGAAGTTGGAAAAAAGAAAAAATAGTAAAATAAGTAACGTAAACAATAAAGTACATCACAGTTTCATCAATCATCGGCTTATAAAATATCTACGTACCTCACTGACCTCTATAAACAAGTACGCATAGGTATATCAATACCTACTCGTCAAATTATGAAAAAAGTTTTTCTACTTTTTCTATCGAATAGGTACGATATTAAAAATAAAATATTAGCTAGATATTTTTTGCAAATAAAAAAATGAAATTTCATAGATAACAAAGCACTGCCGGATTCGTATTTCACGAATCCGGCACGCATAGAATAATATTCAAAATATTTCAAAACGAGAATCTGAGTTCCTGGCGCACGCTGTAGTGGATTGCTTTTATACATGCTTTTTAATCCCTTTTTTATATTAGAATGACAACAAAAAGCTATTTGAATACTGATTACTTGCATAAATACCAGGCCACTCAGAAAGTTTTGCGACAAAAAGTTTTTATGTTTAAGACACTGGCCACTTGTAATTATTTTGAAAACTTCGAATATTTAAAAGTAAAAATACCACTGTTCGTTTTTCAAATTTTCCTCCGCATTTTTTTAGGAGCCAATTCAAATTTTCTTGTCTCATAAAAAAATAGATCTGCATCGAGAACATTTTCGTGCAATGATTTTTTATGATTTCAAATGTGGCTTAAAACCTGATGAGTCATTTGATCGACTTCGAATTGCTTTTATGGATGAAGGACCTTCAAAAGCAACCACCTACCGCTGTTATAGCGAGTTCAAACGCGGTCGTCTTACTTTGGCGGATGAACAAAGTAGTGGTCATCCTATGACGGCTGTCACCGAAGAAAGTGTGTTGGCAGTAAAAAATTTTATTCAAGAAAAAAGAACGAATTACGTACGAAGAGATTCAGCATACTCTGCTGATTGGTTCAGGAAGTGATCACAAGATTTTGCACGAGCACCTTCGCGTAAGGAGGATAGTTTGATGCAGGCTCGTCACGGCGCGTTTCCGACATTGTGACTGGTGACGAATCCTGGATTTATCAATACGATCCAGAAACAAAGCGTCAGTCGACAGTTTGGCTGGTTCAAATTTTTTTTTTTCGAGGATCGAGGAGCGCAGGACAAATTTTGATCGCTAGTTTCTTCATTACATTGGGTAGGGTACCTAATTTCAATTCCACTTCGAGACCAAAGCAGCATCAACGCCGAATGGTATAGCTCAAAATGCCTGCCAGAAGTTTTTTCTGCAATGAGCAACAAGCGACCGAACACCGGGCTCCGCGGGGTCCTTCTTCACCACGACAACGCGCCCGCGCACTCTGCGATCAAAACGAGGGACTTTCTGGACTACACACCGGTCAGAGTCTTGGGACACCCTCGCGCGAGCGCTAGCAGCGTTTGAGAAAGCCGTAGAAGAGGTATCTGCGGAGGACTGGAAAAAATATTTTGAAAATTGGTTCAGACGCATGAAACATTGTATAGAGGCTGGTGGGGAGTTCTTTGAAAAGATTTAATAAAAATATTTTTTTCATAGAAGTTAGTTTTTTAGTTTCTCAAAACTTTCTGAGTGTCCGACGTAAAATCAAAACCTTACATGCAATAACTACTTCAAGCTGTCCAAAAATAGAATTATATTACCTAACATGCAAATTATTATGTTTTCGAAATACATTATTTCTTCTTCAAACAGACCCAGTTCATTATTTGTAATGCTGTACGCGGGAGCAAAGTTTTGCCACAAGCGCATTTACTTCACTGGTTGTCGATGCCACAACTGAAAGCTTTTGTCTATAACTAGGTATCTACTGATGTATTCTACAGGATATCTAGCCTAATATTGTGATTCGGTGATGGTGCCATTCGACGCTCAAAGCCAACTTTTTTAATTGCAGGGTAGAGAACTTTGCTTGCCTCGTTCCAGTAAGTACACTCCTGGTGAAAAGTTCGATCCTATGCTACGAACTGTAACGTTTACAGTTGAGATACCGAACTTATACTGTGAAGGCTATAAGCGGGTAAGTTGTAACTTAGTATTAATTTATAAGATTTTAAGTAGAGCTTCCGCCTCTTTCTTCGTGCTTAATTGTAATAATTTATCAACTGTTCGGAAACTTAAACTATGGTTGGTATATACACATAAATGGGTACCTCAATGCTTACGTATATATAAATGCTAAATTAAGTTTGTTTGTGGAATTCGCTACGTAATTATTCTTGCGTTAAACAGATTTGATAGAGTCGGAAACCAGTCGGGGAACCCTACATGTCATAATGACGTTAATAGCATAAATTCAATCACGTTTAAAAAAATATGAGCTGTCCTCAATGATGTACGAATTTTTCGATTTTCGAATGAGTACTTACATTGACGGCTTACACTAGGCTATCATTGACAGCAGTGATAGCCTAGTGGTATGACCATTGGACTGCCAAGTCGAAGGTCTCGAGTTCGAACCCAAGGCACGCACCTCTGACTTTTCGAATTCATGTGCGTATTAATAATTAATTATCACTCGCTTAAAACGGTGAAGGAAAACATCGTGAGGAAACCTGCATACCTTAGAGATTTTTCTCGACGGTTTGTGAATTCAGCGAACCCGCACTTGGCCAGCGCGGTGGACTATAGCCTAATCCCTCTCAATATGAGAGGAGACCCGTGCCCAGCAGTGGGACAGTATATGGGTTGATGATGATGATGATGATGATGATTGACGTTGGGACTAAAATCTGTAAGATATTGCTGAAGTGCGGTCTTTGGAAATCTTTGGAATCATTTTATTCGTATGACCTATTAAACAATAATGTTTCCTTGTATACAAAATTATTGTTGTATAGAACGGTAATTTTATAAATAAATCAGAGCTTAGGTATATTCTCTTTATGGCCAAATAACTAGGTTTATTCTACGTTTGTGCTTTAATACAATTATGAGGTACATCTATGTATGGTTCCAACCAAAACATTGCAGCACTGTAAAATGCATTCCCCGAGCATCCATTTTACTGTTTGAGTGATTAATGGGGCCCCGAATTTCCTTTGACGTATCATCGATCAGGCTTTTAGTTAAAACACAGTAACTTAAAATGACTCATATTATTCTCTTACCAGCCTTACTCCCGTATTGGTTAGGTTAGCTTACATTGTTTTCTTTTTCTGCTTCGCCCTAATCATGGTATCGTCTTCGGAGACTGTACCTATCCTTCGGGGCTTTGTCTAGATCCGTCATTAGTCTTCGGGATATAATTATGCATATTATTCCTGTCGTTAGTTCGTACTATAATATAGCTGTCGATCCAGGGACCTGTTGTAGGTTTATTGATATTTCCGCATCTATGAACATGCTGCAAGTACCTACTACAAATTAGGTATATCTATTGCTAGAATATTTAGGTTATTTGAGAGGAATGAAGCTCTACAGTTTAAATAGTTTCATCTCTATCATAATAATAATGCTTTATTGAAAACAAAGTAAGTACATAGTGACATAAAAGTCTCTCTCTCGCAACTTAAATATGATATTAGGTACCTATTCAATTAACACGTTGTTTGTTTGTTTGTCATACTAACATTCTGAGGGAAGACCCGTGCACAGCAGTGGGATATTAAATACGTTGACGATGAACGCGTTTTAGTATACCTACGCATAATTAATGCACCACTTACGCTTACTAAGCGTTGCTGCTAGTATTCATGTAATTTGCTGAAAAGCTCCTAGCGTATTCTTTTGAGATACGTAATTATTACAAGTAATAAGGATACCAGAAGATCTTGGAGTTGCACTGAAGAAGTATCTAATTAAAATATCATTATGGACAGAAATCAGCTTTTAGTATAGCTTGATGCAGTCAAGTATAGGTTTGCCAGATCATAAAATACAAAAGTCAGACTCAACACTGTGTTACACCCGACATTTTTCCGTTAAAACTGAACTTATCACATCTTTTTTATACGCCGAAAAGCTCAATATCACTTTTGTAATAAATAAAAAAACGGGCCAGCCAGATATGAATGAAAAAGCCAAAAATGTCCAACTAAAACAGGGCAACTGGCAACCCTAGTCAAATAACAATATGTAGAGGAAACTAAATTCACCATAACGCTGTACCATTATTATACCTGAATATCTGTAAAGTTGTAGGGTATCTTATGACGACTGAGATCAATAGTGCTTTCACTACAGGCACAGTCAGTTCCACATAGTGAAATGTTTGTATACTCTGCTACAGGCTATGTATATTTGTAAGGTTGGAGATACTAACCAGAAAAGAGGTCATTCATAATATAGAATACGTTATATTACTTATATTAAAAAAAAATTCAAAGGGTTTCAATCTTCTCAGTTTTGATTGAGTTTTACTTTTAGAACATTAGTATTTAAATACATACTCGTTATATTATTGTCAAATATTGCCCTTTTTGAATAGGTAACCTTATATTATGTCGGTGGTCTCGGGCCCTAACATAAATATTTTTCTTTATTCGAAGTAGAAAATAAACGATAAGAAAATACTACCAACTTTGATGACTTAGTATGAGTTTACCATTTGAGGGTAGTTACAATTTCAGTCATTAGTCAATAGGCTATGTTAGGTTTACAAGCTATCAAGCGCCCTCCATCGTACAACGCATGTGAGATATTACGAGTAGTCAGACACAAACCTATTAAATAAACATTGAAGAAACAAAAGTTTTAGTCAGTATTTGTGAAACTTCTTTCAAACTAACAAAATACTGTAATTACATTCATCATTATTGTATAAGAACAGATAATCTATGTAGCAAGGCTTTAAACACTAAGTCCCAAGTAGTGGTTAAGTTTGCATACTGAATACCTACAGACAGAACTTACAGTAAGTTCTGCTAAAGCCGCATAAATATTTTAAAACTCGTAACAGCGTACGTAGTCGAGGAAGAATATTCTATCTATTGTCTGCATAGGTATTCAACTTCAAGCAGTTCTAAGATCAAAATAATCTCCAAGTTGAGGACTTCGGAATTGTTCCTCTAAGTTTTACCTCAGCTTTTCTCTCTATGTAATGTTGATTTACCTTGGTAAATTTATTGAAGAGATATTTATTTAAACTAAGTTTATCTTTCTTGGGTGAAACTATGTAGAGTCGAGACACTATAAGCGGTGGCAGGCAAGTTATGAACTATGTAGATATGTTATGTACATTTTAACTCAATGCCACAAACTATTATAGAAGTTCATGGAACTTGTTACAGAATGCTCTATAATAATGTACCACAAACCATCCGACAGTCATTATCAAATTGTCTTTTATACGAATTGTTTAAGTTACATATTTATTAAGATACATTAATAATACATACATTGTTAATAATAAGAGTTTGATAAAATGAGTCTATTAGTGTCCAATAGACACTATTAGACTCATTTTAGCAAACTCTTTTTACTGACTCCTCAGTTCTACAGTGTGGTATTCTTTCTGGGGATAGCCAATTAATAAGGGGATTATTTAGAATGCAAAAAGGACTATCCGTTTTTTAAAGTCACACATTGGCAATGTGAGTAGCTCTCTACTCACATTGCCAATGTGTGACTTTGTATTAGTTATAGTAGTAAATACAATCATAATTATAAATAATGACATTATTGTAACGACATATTATGTACCTACTATTTGCATGTCAATAATATGGTAAAGATGTGTGATCTTTACTATGCTTGTAACACCTTATGTACCTACCACATTTTACTGCAAATAAAGATTATTATTATATTGACTCCATCTCAATATAATAATAATCTTCATCTCATCTTCATTCTCTTCATTCATCTCATCTTCATCTCCATCTGACTTCATCTTATTATTATTATTTTTCATTGTATGTTTTTATTTTCTTCTCCTATTGAGAGAGTAAAAGACCTCACATGCGGGCCGGAGCCAAGCGTGTGAGGGGATGTTTAAATGGAATAGGTTGAGATAATGTAGAGGATGTGAGAAATTTTCGGGTGATACGGCAGGTGTTGAGAATGGTGGCCTTCTGAAGAATGGCGAGTTGAGTTGTCATGTTTATGGTGTTGAGGCTTTGTGTTAGAGATTTTGGTACAATACCTAGATGAAAGAACTATGGGGACGATGTGAACAGTGTGTGCTTTCCACTGGGTTATTTCTATAGCGAGGTCTTGGTATTTACTTAATTTTTCAGATATCGTGCTTTGTATGTTGTGTGAGTTTGGTATGGCTATATCAATTAAGTAAACAGTTCCATTGGTTTTATCATGGACGGTGATGTCGGGTCTGTTATAATGGATGGTTTTGTCGGTAATTATTGTTCTATCCCAATATATTTTGTGGTGTGTATTTTCTAAAATGATCTCGGGCTTATACTTGTAATATGGTTTAATGTCAGATATTAATTTGTGTTAATATGCTAAATTTTGATGTATGATTGAGGCTACCTGGTCATGGCGGTGTTTGTAGTCTGTTTGTGCGAGTGATTTACAAGCTCCTGTAATGTGCTGAATTGTTTCAGAAGCATTGTTGCAGTGCCTGCATAAGTCGGTCGGCTGATTGGGGTCTTTTATGATAAATTTTCTATAGTTGCGAGTGACGATAATTTGGTCTTGAATTGCAAGCATAAAACCCTCGGTCTCGGGGAACAGCTCACCTCTCTTGAGCCATTCGTTCGACTTAACTTTGTCGACGTGTGGTAGGCTCAGGTAGGCTCGGTGTCTTCCGTGTAAAGCTTTATCAGCCCATGATGTTATCTTTTGTTGTGTGCTTGTTAGGTATTGATTTGTTTGCGTGTTTGTTTCTTGTAGGTTAAGTGGTGTGAGTTTTTTGTCAAGTTGTATGATGTGTGTATGTAGAGGTGAGTTTTCGGCTTTGTTGTGGAAGTAAGTTCTAAGTGAAAATATTTGTTTATTGTGTAAGTTGTGTACGTCTATCAGCCCTCTGCCTCCTTCATGGCGCGGCAACGTGAGTCTTTGTATGCATGATTTAGGGTGGTGTTTCTTGTGTTTTGTAAGGTGTGTATTAATATTGCGTTGTAATTGTTTGATGTCAGTTTTGGACCATTGTATGATTCCAAAAGAGTAGGTGAGGATGGGAATTGCAAATGTGTTAATAGCTTTTATGGTATTTTTGGAGTTAAGATGTGTTTTTAAAACTAAGTAGAGGCGGTTAGAAAATTTTTTCAGCAGTTCTTGTTTAGTAATTTTCTGTTGTATCTGTCTAGACTGTTTAAAACCTAAGTATTTATATGTGCTATGTTCATCCATCGGCTCAATTGATTCCCCAGATTCGAGTATGTACAGTCAGCAACGAAAGTCACTGAACATGTTGTAATCTTCAATATGATTTTTAACAAGTATGAAGTTACTGACCTACGAAGGTTATGCGAAATAATTGCATAGATGACCATTAAATATTTTGGTTACTTTAGTAGAAAAGACCTGTTGCCAAGTTCTGGAGCTATGACAATAAAAAAATTTAGCTGTGTTCAGCGACTTTCGTTGCTGACTGTACCTATTGCTTTGGATTTTGCCTTTATTAACTGAAAAAATTTTGCACTTATCAACTCCGAACTGCATACTGATATCTTTAGAGAATTGTTGTGTTATGTCTGCTAATTTGTATCGAGTGTTTTTATCGTTTGCGTAAAGTTTTATGTCGTCCATATACATTAGATGTGACAGTTTAAGTTGTGTGTTATTGCCTGTTAGTGTGAATCCTGTGTCAGTTTTATTAAGTAAGTATGAGAGGGGATTGAGTGCTAAGCAGAACCACAAAGGGCTCAGCGCATCTCCTTGGAAAATACCGCGTTGGATAGAAATTGGTTCAGTGGTGAGAGTTATTGATGCTTGAGTTATTTTGAGAACAGTTTGCCAGTTCAGCATAGAAGTTTTTAGGAATGAGATTAGTGTTGGATGCATTTTATAAAGATTTAGGACGTGAAGGAGCCAGCTGTGTGGGACGGAATCAAACGCTTTCTGGTAATCAATAAACATTGTATGGACGTCTTTTTTGCTCTTTACTGCGCTGTTCAGGGTAACTGCGTCAATGGTAAGTTGTTCTTTGCATCCTTGGCTATTCTTACGGCATCCTTTTTGTTGTTCTGCTAATATGTCATGATTGGTTAAATGTTTATAAATTATTTCACTAATACAGGCTGTTAGGATTTCGTATATGGTTTGTAAGCAAGTAATGGGTCGATATTTGGCCGGGTTTATAGTGTCATTTGTATCCTTAGGTATCATGTATGTGACTCCATGTGTTATGTATGTCGGTAATGTGTGTGGTGATTGAATGAATGTATTTACATGGTTGTGAATGTATGGGTGCAGGTTGGTGAACTTTTTATACCAATAGTTATGGATGTTGTCCGTGCCTGGCGATTTCCAATTGTGTGTGCGCTTGATAACGTCTATGAATATTTCTATTGGTATAAATTCAAACTCCATTTCTGGGGTTTGTGTTGGTATATCGTTAATCCAATTTGCATGCTGATTGTGATGTACAGGATTTTCCCATAGCCCAGAAATCTCGAAGTGTATCGAAAGAGGGTGTATCTATATTTGAATTGGAGTTTTCTTTGTTAGTTGTAGTCTATAGAAGATCTTTTCGTTGTTAATAAATTTATTATTTTGGTCTTTACGATTTGTGCATGTTATACATCTTTTCAGCCACATTGAGTTTTTGTTTGAAGGTGTCTAAGAAGTGTACTATTTGTGTGTTTGTATTTTCATGTTGTGCGTGTATTTTATTGCTTCTACTGTTGCGACTACTTTCCTACTTCTGTTACCTCTTATATATTGCGTTAGTCTTCCTATATTCGCCCTTAAGCTTCCTATTTTCTTTTCTAATCTAATTTGCCAATTTGGTTTTTTATGTGTTCGTGTTCGAAGTTCACTTTGAGGGAAGTGTGATATTTTTGCTCCATTACATTTAGCAGCTATCCATGCTCCACAGTAAATAATGTTCTGCAAGGTGTTGAGAAATATAACAGTGTTAATATATTTAACTATGGTAGCGAACTTTTTAGATGTGTTTTGTTTAGGAATGTATGGTCTGTTACCAGGGTGTGTGTTAGTAAAATACAATTGAGCTTGTTGAAAAGTGTCCTCTATTTCTGGGTTGGTTTCTGGCCTGGCCTCATCAGGATGAGTTGGTGTGGAGTTAAGCTGTTCAATATCTATATTATTATTACATTTATCTACGTATCTCTATACGTATTTACTACTATAACCACATGCCATAAGTAAATCTAACTACAAAAATACACAACACGTACCTAGTCACACGCAAGAAAAAAAATCTTCGATGTTTTATGGACTGTACAGTGTAGATCATATTCATTTACGTCATTAACCCATATATTGTCCCACTACTGGGCACGGGTCTCTTCTCAGATTGAGAGGGATTAGGCTATAGTCCACCACGCTGGCCTAGTGCGGGTTGGCAGACTTCACACACTGTTCAGAAAAATTTCTAAGGCATGCAGGTTTCCTCACGTTTTGTTTCATCGTTTAAAGCGAGTGATAATTAATTATTAATAGGCACATTAATTCGAAAAGTTAGAAGTGCGAGGCTTGGAATAGAACTCGTGACCTTTGAGTTGGCAGTCCAATGGTCATACAACTAGCTATCACTGCGTAATATACGTAATAAGGACATGTAAAACTAAATTGCAATCACGTCCTCACATAACAGAGATTGGATTGAATATGCATACCATTGATTGTGCTATCATGCAGGTAGCGCAATAATAGCAAGTTGGTGTTTGAGGCAGGAAATTAATTAAGCTTGGATTAATTATTCCATATCAGGAGACAAAGACAATTAATGTTAAAACCATTGAACTGTCTGTTTGATTACGTGTACATAAAGGAATTGCTGGATAGTTGATTGCTAATATTGGGCCATCTCTATTACACTGTACATGGCATAATGTAATACTGTTATTGGACCCTTTGTCAATGTAATGAATAGTGTGAATATTGCAGCACTGTCAATAGTGCATAACGATTCAACTTACCGTGTGATATATTTTATGGTTACTAATCAATTTGTTTGATAATCTTGATAACTGAGAAGTGTCTCCTTTTTGGGCCTAAGCAGAAAAATAGAAGTTTTAGGACAATTTTACACAGCACCATCTAGTCCCAATCTAAGCAGAACATATAGGTACTATGAGGATTAGATAATGGATATGATGCTTCTTAGGTGTAATATTATAAATACATACTTATTAATATCTTTCTGGTACTTATGAAACACCCAGATAGACACCATAAATATTTGTGTCCTGTGGGAATTTAACCCAGGATCTCGTGATCAGCAGTCGGATACTCGAACCACTAGTCTGTCGTCGTCTAGACACTAGACAAACCTCTTCCTAATTACAGAAAACACGTCAACTTCGTCTATCAAAGTAATGCCAAGTAAGATGCCCATTAAAAACTAAGACGTCAAAGGACATTGTCTTTTTTCGCCCTGTACGCTAAAAGCATCATGATAATTATTAGTTATTTTTTTTATTTAGTTATGTTTCTGCTGCAGAAGCGAGCTATTCGGTCAACTTTTACTGAGGGAAATATTTAAGGAGATTAATATTATGACTGTTCCTTCACAGTATATTTATGAAAATATTTTATATGCTCATAAGAATCTTAACCTCTTTAGAAGACGTAGTGATATAATCTTAATACAAGGACCAAGAATAAATTTATTGTGTCTGCGACCAGGCTCCAGAAGATCAGTAAATCTTCAAATGCCAATGTATACGGTAGTACAACAAAATCCCAAGCAAAATTCAAGAATTAAGCCTCAATAAATTTAAGTCCTTTGTCCTGTGCCATAAAGGCTTCAATACATTAAAAGATTTTATAAATGCTTGGGATTGAGCCGCTCCAATGAACGAGGCTATTAAATTGTAGTAGTATTTATAATATTCTCACATTATTCGATTTATTTAAACAGACATTCTGATGATAATTTTATACCAAAAGTTATTATAACTATTATTAGTAACTTATTTGATATTATTATGTCACATATTTGATATTAATATTATGTCTGGACTTTAAAAGAGACCATGATTCTCCTTGTTTGTTTCAGTGTTTCTTCTTAGAAGTCGTCAGTTAGGAAAGGCCGACGCCATCTAGCATTAAAAATTAAAAACATTGACTTGTAAAAGTGTCTTTAAAAAATCTATTTACAAAAAGATAAATCATTTCATCATTTAATTTCACTCATATTTTTTGTTTTTGTGTTTCAGAAAATATCCGTTAATTAGAATTTAGAGTAATGAAAAATCATGACACATGATAAGATTATAACCTCAAAATCAGACTTTCTAATATGTATGGGAATTCACTAATGATTTTAAATACAAAACAATTTCAAAACTTAAAATACAAATATCATTTTAATACAAAAAATATATTAATTTCCTTTTGGGGCGAACGATGTATGGATGCAGACCAGACAGACCTTTGAAATAGTGGATGATGTGGCTCGGAGTTATTTTCTGGTCCTCATAAAAATACTTGTTAAAGTCAATACAGCCGCTATCGGTGTTGATATTTTTAAATCAATGGGTATTGCCAAGTAATTGAGTTGTTTTTCAGTTAGCATTCTCTGCCTGAAAAATAATGGTAGGTATGTAGCCGCATAAGGTCAGCCTTGGATCAACATTTATAAAAAGAGGTGAAGTGTATCAATTCTCCGCCGTGTATAGTTTGGGTTCAGCATAGCACAGATAGCGCAACTGGCTTCCCTCTCCCCCCAATCTTCTCGCCCGGGCAAGTGCTTCCCCCTAGATCCGGGCATGCATTTGGTTACAGTGTGATCCAACTTTAACATATAATTTTTTAACGATCTTGTTAGTACTTTTTATTCACTGAAGTGGCATAAAGCATACTTCCCGCTTGATGGTATGTGGTTACTATGTACGTCTGTAACACCAAATTCTTGTAATCATCTAGTAATGCCAAATATCAACGTCCAGTTTATGTCTTCATCTAAATTAAGGTATTTTAGGCCCACATACTCGTAATAATAATGACAATCTTTTTTTTTTCTGTTTACCATACTGGATTAATTTAATAATACACATCAAACTGCATTGTTCTCAGGAACTATTCAGATTTAGATTGTAAACCACTGTAATCATGTTTTTTTAAAAAAAGAGTGTCTATGGAGAGTGTTTGCCGGTTCTTCTCTATAAGACCCACTTTTTGGAACGTGCAACTAGTTTTGACTTTTCAAAAGTGCCGTACTAATGGTCTAATTGAAATAAAATGTTTGACTTTGACTTTGAATAAGAGGGAGCATGTTGCTATTGACGGGAAAATTTCCTGTTACTCCCTACTAAAAAACCTAATAACATTTTGCATGGCCTGGGAATTGAACCCAGTAAATCACGCTCACCAGCCGCGCTTGTGAAACCTAAACCACTGGGGCAGTATTTTATAGTAAGTAATTATTATTAATTTATGCGGATTTATCTTGGTAAAATAATATTCACAGCATTCGCTGTTAAATTAATATTTTCCTTTCAATATTTAATTTACAGACTCCTGTCCACTGACTAAATATTTTTATAGCTACGGTGTAATAACACTTTTTTTTAAGCTAATTAGTTGCATTCATGGAAGTGATGTTTTATAAAATAAAAGTTTGTAAAAGCAGTCTGTCGAGCGCGCGGGCTTTAATAAAATATCAAAGCAAAAATGTGGACTTTTTATTGAAAAAATGTAGTTATTTTATTTACATAAAACTTGCCAACGGAATTCTACTGAAGACCCCTTGTTGTCATGCTTGTTTTCTAATTACGAAAACGCTAAACACCAGAAACCGGCTTGTTCTTTTTATGTGTATTCTTTAAAGAGCGGTGTTTTTAATTAGAATGAGAACTGCTTTAGGAGTTTTTATAATAACTGATATTTTTTTTATACCACTAGGGTGGTAAACATGCATACGATGGTAAGCGGTTACCGTAGCCTATGGACGCATGTAACACGAGGGGTATCACTTGCGCGTTGTCGACCCTATAAAACGAAAGAGGAATAGTTGGGTTGGCAGTATAAGCGTTAAAGTCCCCCCACTGCCAACACAACGTTTCCTCGCGGAACACTAGCAACCTTGCTTACTGTACGGAACACAACACAGCTCATCATATCAGCCACAGGAAGTCCACTGCTGAACAAAGGCCTCCCCCATAGACTTCCACAAGGACCCGTTATAAGCCGCCTGCATCCAACGACTTCCCGCGACCTTTACCAGGTCGTCCGTCCTTCTCGTTGGAGGCCGTCCCACACTGCGCTTTCCGATGCGTGGTCTCCACTCGAGAACCTTTTTGCCCCAGCGGCCATCAGTTCTACGAGCTATGTGCCCCGCCCATTGCCACTTAAGCTTGCTAAGTCTTTCAGCTATGTCGGTAACTTTCGTTCTTCTACGGATCTCCTCATTTCTGATTTGATCACGTAGAGAAATACCAAGCATAGCTCTCTCCTTAGCTCGCTGAGTGACCTTGAGCTTCTTTACGAGACCCATAGTGAGCGACCACGTCTCTGTTCCGTATGTCATCACTGGTAACACACACTGGTTAAAGACGTTTGTCTTCAGGCACTGCGGTATTGTAGACGAAAAAACGTTGCGAAGTTTCCCGAACGCTGCCCAGCCGAGTCGGATTCGTCGAGTGATCTCTTTCTCGAAGTTGGACCTACCTAACTGGATGGTTTGTCCCAGATAGACATACTCGTCAACAACTTCGAGAACAGAGCTCTCAACGGATATAGGGATGGGCACGACATGGGTGTTCGACATGACTTTTGTCTTGCCCATGTTCATTTTAAGACCCACCTGTTGGGAAACTCTGTTGAGATCATTGAGCGTTGTGCTGAGATCCTGCAGCGATTCTGCCATGACTACGATGTCTTCGGCAAATCGAAGATGAGTGATATACTCGCCATTGACATTAATGCCGAATTCTTTCCACTTCAGTAGCTTGAAGGCATCTTCCATTGCAGTGGTGAACAGTTTTGGGAAAATAACATCCCCTTGTCTGACACCTCTTTGCAATGGAATTGCCTCCGTACACTGTTCCTGTACTCGGACCGACATGGTGGCGTTTTTGTATAAGCACTTCAAAACTTCGATGTACCGATAGTCAATATGGCACCGCTGCAAAGATTGCAGCACCGCCCATGTTTCGATCGAATCGAAGGCTTTTTCATAGTCCACAAACGCTAAGCAAAGCGGCAGATTATACTCCTCGGTCTTCTGTATAATCTGTCGAAGCGTATGGATGTGGTCTAAGGTACTAAAACCTTTTCGGAAACCGGCTTGTTCGGGAGACTGGAAGTCATCAAACCTGCGCTCGAGACGATTCGTGATGACTCTTGAGAACAGCTTATAAACATGGCTCAGAAGCGAGATGGGCCTGTAATTCTTCAATAGGGTGTTGTCACCCTTTTTGAAGAAAAGCACCACCACGATTCCGTTCCAAACTTCCGGCGTTGTGCCCTCGAGTAAGACGGAGTTAAAGAGCTTCTGAAGGACTTTAAGTACCGGTGTTCCACCCGCTTTCAGAAGCTCAGTAGTAATTCCGTCGTTACCCGGCGCCTTGTTGTTTTTCAGCTGTTTCAAGGTCATCCTAATCTCGTACAGGCTGATGTCCGGGATATCTTCGGTATAGTGTCGGGTTAATTTGGCTCTTGGGTCTTGTAAAGAGCCCATGGTAGGTGTAGTTGCCGGGGTATATAACTGTCGGTAGAACTTCTCGACTTCCCTCAAAACCTCAGGCTTAGTCGACGCTACGCTGCCGTCCTCGGTCTTCAGCTTCATAATACGGCTTTGCCCAATGGATATTTCTCTTGCGAACACTTTGGAGCCCTTGTTTCGTTCAATGATCTCTTTAACATTATTCGTGTTAAAGGTGCGAATATCGTGACGCAAGGACTTCCATATCCGTTCATTGAGTAGCCGGTATTCTTCAGCATCACCGGAAGACTGAAGCGTCATGGCGCGTCTTTCTGTCATAAGATTGAGGGTATAGTCAGAAAACTTTTTCGGTCTACCTTTACGGTGGGTCTTAAAGAATTTAGACCCAACCGTTTGGACAGTTTCTACAAATCTACCATTTATGTCGTCCACAGAAACGCAATGTTCTAAACACTCGAAGCGATTCTGAAGTTCAAGTTGAAAGCTCTCGGGGTTTTGGATATGAGCACTAGAGTGTCGGAGCGTAGACTTCATTAGACGAGACCTCTCAATTTTGAGATTTATATTCAATGTGCCCCTCACCATTCGATGATCACTACCGGTTTTCACCCTATGGATCACAGAGACATCATTGAATATTTGTCTTTTATTAGTCATAATGAAGTCTATCTCATTTCTCGTAGAACCATTGGGACTCATCCTGGTCTATTTCCTGTGAAGCGGCTTTTGGAAAAAGGAGTTCATCATAAAGAGTCCCTCCTTTTCCAGAAAGTCAGCCAGCTTCTGTCCCCTGGGGTTCCGTTGCCCATAACCAAATTGCCCCACTCTCAGCTTCGCGTTAAAGTCCCTCATTACAACCGTGAAGTATGTTTTGGAAGTATGTATGGTCCTACTAACGTCCTCATACATACTCTCAACTTCATTATCAGGGTGTGTCGAGGTCAGTGCGTAGACCTGTATGACCTTCAGGGAATATCTCTTGGATATTCTGAGTATAAAGTACGCTACCCTGCTCGACACACTTTCGATGGTAATTATGTTGTTAATGAGGGACCTGTGGACGAGGAACCCGACACCACCTTGGGACAGATGGTCGCCCTCCCGGTAATAGAAAAGATTGCCAGATTTCAGAGTTATCGTGTCCTCGCCCTCTCTACGGACTTCTGATAAACCCATGATATCCCAGTGCAATTTTTCTATTTCTTCTTCCAGCTCAACGGTTTTTTCGTCTGCCCTCAGTGTGCGTGCATTGTAAGTTACCAGGGCCAGTTTTCTTTTGGGATGGTAGCAAGATCTCTGCCGGAGATTCTTAGCACCCCCTGCCCCGCCGTTACCGTGGTCGCTACCATAACCAGGAATAGCGGGGCTGCCGGGGACTGCGGGCTGGTTATTAAATTGTGTCACCATTTGGGGGGAAAATGCCAATACTCACCACGGTTGGCAGGCGGGTTGGTGAGCGCAGTAGGTTGTTATTACACTTAAGGGGCGCTGCTGCCCACCCCTCTGGCTTAAAACGGGTGGTGGTTGATGCCGTTTTGTAAAAGATAAGCCAGTCAGCAGGATGTTAACGTGGCTGACTGCCCAGGGTGCGCCGGACGGTCATTTGTATACCATCACTCTTGGAGGCTCTTTTTTACACCCCACACAGCTCAAAGCAGGGTAATTTGACTTCGATTCTGCAAGGCGGAAGTACCTACTTTCCCAGTCGGGCAGCTACAATTTGAGTGGAATTACTCCTACTACCTCTATTACTGTACTTCTGTGGGATATTAACGCCGACGTTAATTTGTTTTGCAACAAAATAGCTGTTGCCCGCCGTTGCATCCAAAAAGGCTTTTTGAGATAAAGGTAGCTTCTTATGTTCTTCTCCAAGGTCTAATCTATATCTTTACTAAATTAAATCAAAATCGGTACAGAGGTCAAACCGTAACAGATAGATAGAGTTACTTTCGTATTTATAATAAATTAAGTATCTAGTCCTGGGTTCGATTCCCAGGTCGAGCAAAATGATATTTCTATGAAATTCTCAGTAGGAGCTCGGAGTTTGCATTAGTGCTCGGTTAATGGGTATAAGGCTATTACTTCGGACTGAAAACGTACCAGAAAATTATAGGTGCACTTTAGTACAATTCTGATGTCTGCCTATCCCTTCGGGGAATACAGACGTCATACGTGTTTGTACATTTAGGTTAACATTATTTTAGCGGCTTTAAAATTCCGACTGCAGGCAGGATTCAAACCTGCGTCTTCCGGTTCAATACACCAGACCTATGACCACTCAGCCGCTGCGAGTGCCACCCGCCAGGTCGAAAATTTTGCCTTCCCAATTTACGTCTTTAAGGTGACTTCAGTGACATCTATTGAAAAGCAAGTTACTTTGCTATTTAGCTAGAAACCTGCCCATACTCGAATTTTTCCATCACTAAAATAACTTCATATACTTGCAAAAATGCAAAAAAAATGCAAAATACATTTAGTTTTAGTTACTTTAGAAAAAGGCGAAGATTTTCATTGTCTTTTCTCTTCAGAATATTATACCTTGATGTTAAATGTCTAAAATGACCTTTTCTCAGCGATTAATTAATATGACAATGATAAAAATATTTGAATATGTTAGGAACACAATTTACGTATCAACAGGATCAAGGCAGGCGTATGGTCCGTACCATACACTTGCCTTGATCCAGTTGCAGACATGTCGGGCAAATTGTAACAGTCAATAGACACTGTTTACAGTGGCTCTTGATCCCCGGGTCCTCAAACGTGCATGAACGGCTCATATTCATAGGTCAATTGGTAATCCAATATAGTGTACCTACGCTCAACTCGCATGAGCGCTTTGTCGAGATATCTAGCCTGATAATAATTATGAACAAAACTAGCTGTTGGACGCGTTGGACTATAGCCTTATCCCTCTCAATCTGAGAGGAGAATTTTTTACACAACACCATCTATTCCCAAAAAAGCAGAGCTATGGGTCCTAGATAATGGATATAATACTTAGGTACTTTTTTTTTGTAAATACATACTTATAATCATAAGAAACACCCAGACAAACACAAACACTTAAGTTCATTAAATATTTTTTTGTGTCTTGTGGAAATTGAACCCACGACCTCGTGATCAGCAGACCGACACTCGAACCACTAGACCACAGACGTCGTCAAAGTCGTATATGGGTTAATGATGATGATGTTGTTGGACGTGCGAAAAGTTAGACCCTTTTGAGATAAAAGTACGTTTTAGGATAAACGGTATTTTGTATATTCCAAGAAACAATTGAAGTGGCTGAATGCATCAGACCTCCGCAAACCATTGCTTGGCAATAAATACCGATATCCTGAGGATAGATTGTTGTCAGGCTTTTTGGGATTCTGACGGGTTTCAGACGCGACAGACAGACAGTATTACTTTTGCATTTTGTATTAGTATGGATTGCATTTGTCTTAACCATAAGTGATAGATCAAATGGTTTTTTTATATAATTATGATCTTGACCAATAGAGCAGTTCGATTTCGAATGGTCGATTTTATAGTTGATGACAGCTCTATCTGTAGTGTCTGTAGCACACAGCAGCGCGTAGCGTTCCGTAGCAGATACTTACTTGTAGAATCAGTTACGTAACGCTACGTGCTACGAATCGTCTATAATTATCTTTTTTACATTTCAAAATCATGAGCCTCGCGCCTCGTCACACTCGCACTTGTTTGTGTTTGTGTATGTATGTAACTATGTTTGTTCGGGAGGTATCTTGCAACTCAATTTTGAACCAGATATCTTCGACCGATTGAGCTGAAATTTTGTATACATGTTTAGTTTGGATGAAAATGCATGATTAGCTGTGTGACGTCATTGCAAACCATTATAGTGGAACACTCAAGATGGCGAAATAGTTATTTTTAATGCAATCCTACAATATGAGTATCGATACAATAGAATAACCCGAAAAATAAAATGACGTCACTCTAAATCCAATATGGCGAACTTCTAAAGATGGCGGACTAAGTTTTTATACTTTCCTACAATATGAGTATCAAATGAAAGGACTGGGTGAGCATATACGAATACGAGTTAAAAAATATTTACCTTAATTCTGTATTGTGGATACATAATAGGTACAGAGGAGATGGGTTTAGCAACTGCTTACCCGGGACTAATAACTACACTGACCATGCGGGTTGTCATATTTTGTACGTATCGACGTATGATGGAGGGGAATCGTCCCCTCAGTGTCTCGGAAAGCACATTAAGCCGTCGATCGTAGGCGCGTCAAACACACACCTGTGACAAATATCTTTATTGCTAAGAAAGTAGTGAACGTCTGATGGCAATTGCTTTGTGTAAAATACCTGATATTCAATTATGCCTGGTTAAACTGGAAGCTATCCCCAACACAGTTGGAAAAAGGCTAGAATGATGCTCGGACTTAGTAAGCAACATACTAAAGTTAAATTACCTGTTCAGACTCCATGTGAGGTTGTAATTTAAAGCTCTGCTTACCACATTTAAATTTGGATTCAACTTAATCAACAAAGTTTTGCAGCTGCTTGTACATATTTGTTATAATTAACTATTAGATTAATTCCGTTCAACCGACAATTGAATTACTCCATGATAAAGGCCTTTCTCTAAGGGATAGGCAAGAACTAGAACAAACGCCCTGTGGCGGTATTTGCATAGGTACATTAATTACCTATAGTTCGATACGTAACAATGTATTAAAAATTTGATTGTAGGGTTTAGGTATGTGTGTGTGATGGGCTTGTTCCAAAGTAATAACTATGCTGAACAACCGGTCTGCAAGGCTAATCTAAGTGAAGCTATGCAAAGCTAATCTAGCCGCGGTTAGTCTGTGAATGGGTGATCATTATTTACACATTAAGACCTCTTCATGCTTCAGAGAGCTTGTAATGCCGTCGGTTTCGATTGTCATAAAAACACCTATGACAATCGTTAGTGGAAGTCAGAAGCCCCTGATATTCAGCCTCATCTGGTTAGACTGGAAGCCGACCCGAAGATACGGAGGATAATATATGTAGGTTTTAAGTGTGTTACTGGGAATTGCCGCTGGGAATTGACTCCAAGCGCTCAATTCCAAGATCCCTCTACTGAGGATGTACTAAACGAAAACCCAAAATTACACGTGACAGGTATCTGGAAAAGATATCGACACCGATTAACGATTAAAAAGTCTGAATGCAAACAGTTGATTGCTACGTACTTTGGTTGTTGAGATATATAATTATAGTCGTATTTATATCTGTTGGCCCAGCCAGCACGGACTGTTTCTGGCTGGCCCAACAGACTTTTAAAACATCGACCGAGTAATCCCCATATCTTCGATTAATTCCAACCAATTAGAGCTGCGCACATTCTGCGTGTCGTTTGTTCAGTTTTGGTAACGATTATGATACTTGATACTCAGGATGATTCGTGAGGGGTTACCTATCTTAATACTGAATTTTAATATTCCGAATATCATAATCCCGAAAACGTTTGGCCATTTTTTCATAATCCCGTTTTTTCAAATTCCGAAGTTTTATTTGCCATATAATCGCAACTCCGAATTTCATTTGCCCATTTATTCATTTGTACGACGTTTTATAATCCAGACGAACGAGTTCCAGACACAAAATCTAAATGCACAAAATCCAGATGACCGTAATCCATATGCACGAAAACCGAATTTTTAAAACACAAATTTTTGAAATGCAACTAATGAAAACCAAGATTTTTAAAATTAAAATAAACGATATCCAGAAAAACTAAATCCTTTTATTTTAGGTACTTAACCTTAACCTGTCTGTAATAGGCAAGTAAAACAATTGCGAGTAGGTTCTGGCAGGGGTCACAGTTCTAACCGAACCTAACCTGAGCCGAATTTGACACTTAAACCTATCTGTAATAGGCAACTAAAATAATAAATTTACTGACTGGCAATTTTTAATTTCAGACGATAGTAAAGATATAGCAAACTTTTGCAAATTAAAACAAATTAATGTCAATTAAATTAAAACAAATTAATGTCAATTTCTAAATTACTTACTTAATAATAAATGAATCGTATAAATTTAATTAATAAATGAATCGTATAAATTTACTGAGTTTTACTATACCTGTATATAGTTTAGTTGGAACACAATTGTATGGGAACCAAATAAAAATATTATGAAAATTTGGTAATAGTTTATTTAGAAAATCGTACGATGGAAAACAAAAAAAAATATTCTGAGAATCTGGTATAACTACATTTGGATTATGACAATATGGGAAACAAAAAAATACTACTTGAAAATTTGGTTTTAGTGCACCTGTAAATTGATTCATCTGGGAAATTAAAAACGGAATTATAGAAAGTTGTCATTCATTACACCTGTCTTTTAAAAGTTCTACCAACCGTTTTCGGGGTTTTAAGATTCGGGTAACAGAAATTCGATATTTCAATAGGTTACCTTCGTGAGGTTAATTAAATTAAAAAAGACATCCTATTTCGCTCTCCTGCGAAGACATCCTAACAGCCTAATCCCTCTCATTTGAGAGGAGACCCGTACAGTATATGGGTTGATGATGATCCTAATTTCGAGTAAATGGCTGGGTGCATGATGTGGGATACCTACTTAGAATCCTGTTATAGATTCTATTAATCGAAATCTAGACCTATTTAATAAAATCTAGTTGTTAGGAATTATAACATCAAGACGGGCGTCTTGATGTTATAATTCCTAACAACTAGAACACCCTCTCAGTTTAACCGTAACCATGGACGCTGTAAAGGGTCTGAGACCTTGGGATTAAGTAAAAGGTCTGAAACCTTGGGATTAATAATACCAATATACCGTAATAAAATCCGTAAAAAATAGTTTTATTTCAATTAGCATAACCATCAGAAATTGTCAAATCCGTAATTGTTTTAATGTTAAATTGTTAGTTTGCGAAGAATAAAATATTAACTAAAAATAATTAAAATTTCAATTGTCGACAATCAGACAATATAAAAGTATATTTATAGAAAGCTTTCAACCGTCAACCGTTCACGGAATTTAAGTTCGACGTTTAATCAATAGATAAATACCGTCAAAGGGTTTTTAACCGAAGTATTGCTTTGTTCTGTAATAACTTTTAAATCAGCTTTGAGTTCTTAACTCTCATTACGATAATGGTATAATGTTATTATTTTATAACAGTACAATCACAACATCCAACATGTTTAAAGTTATCGGGGTCCAGGTCGGGAGTGGAGGTTCCCGGCGCCCACGATAGCAAGGGAAGGTCCGTCATGGAGGAGTGGCTTGAGAGGCACCATGGTGCTCTCAGTTTCCGACTCATGCAATTACTCTCGGTACATGGCTACTTCGGGAAGTACCTGCCTACCTGCATCACTGAGAACCAAGGCCCGGTTGTAACCATTGGGTGGACTGCCCTGTGGACACGGTGACGTACACGTTGGAATATGTTAAAAGCTTGGGCAGAGAGACAGAGCTTGTCGCGGTAGTGGGACCTTTCGCTTCGGGCCTTAATTCAATACACGGTCGAGAGTGAGAGCGCGAGGGAAGCCGCCGTTTACCACGGTAGTCGGAAAGGGAGGGAGAATTGTCCACTCCAAGAATTGTTCCCAGTAGACTCTGGGAACCGTGGGGCGTCAACAGACTTCCGGCCTCCACGAGCTGTGGCCTGCGGGCGGTCCAGTCAATAGCCCGGTAGGTGACGCTTGTGTTTGATCTACGCGCGCCTTCTAGTAGGAATGAAAACGTTATTTCGTACATTTTCTCCTATCATGGTTGGTTTACAATAATAAATAGGTAATAAACATGTTTTGCACCCGCATGGACAAACACCTGGGCGTATCGTATGAAAATATGAACGACACAGTTGCCCGCCGCCATTCTGTTAAAATTCTATTCAAACCGAAGTTATTTTATTTTTAGAACAGTGTAAACTTATTACCGGGCATGTTGTGCGTGGGCCGCTCCAGGGAGGAAGACAAGGTGACTTCATGCTTGGCAGTGCCGGGCGCCCCGCTCGTGGTGCACGCGCACCTCTCTGCCATCCTTTCTTGGGGATTTGGCTGCGGCTACGATACTGACCTCCCACTAGTTTACACAAACCTTCAGTTTTATCAGCCGTAAGTATCAAGATCTATTTGAAAAACATACTCTAAGTCTGCGTTGTACTTTCTTCACATACACTTCGAATATAAATACAGAGTCATTCGAATTTTGTTAATGTGGCGTTGTTCTATTACGAAGATGTAGTTTTTCATGCTCAAACTCTCTGTTTTGTTGAAACAGCTATTTCTAATTATTAATTAAGATATGTTGGACAACATTTGGGGAGCTCACATCAGCCATACCTACTACTTTCATGGGTGAAACATCATCAACCCATATACTGTCCCACTGCTGGGCACGGGTCTCCTCTCATATAGGGATCAGGCTATAGTCCACCAAGCCTGGCCTAGTGCGGGTTGGTAGACTTCACAAACCGCTGAGAAAAATCTTTAAGGTATGCAGGTTTCCTCACGATGGTTTCCATTGGTGAAACGGACCTAAATTATGCTATCATATGAGCCACTTTCGATGTGGGTAGTTGATTTCATTGGGGTGTAGATTTTTTTTCAACACAAAGTGGGTTTATAGTAAATTTTATATTATCCCCATTTTTATTATTATCTATAGTACAAGTAAGAGCAGTGATAGCCTAGTGGTATGACCATTGGACTGCCAAGTCGAAGGTCTCGAGTTCGAACCCAAGGCACGCACCTCTGACTTTTCGAATTAATGTGCGTATTAATAATTAATTATCACTCGCTTAAACGGTGAAGAAAAACATCGTTAGGAAATCTGCATACCTTAGAGACAACCCGCAGTAGGCTAGCGTGGTGGACTATAGCCTAATCCCTCACATATTGAGAGGAGACCCGTGCCCAGCAGTGGGACAGTGTATGGGTTGATGATGATAGTACGAGTGTGTTCATGATGCAATTTTTTAACATAAATATAGCTGTGGTATAATTTCAGATGGCTTATCCACAACATTCCACTGTTACGCCGCGTGTCCCAAGAGAACTTGACAATACTTTTTGAGGCCAAACGCGCTTACATATTATCAAAATGGCTAAATATGACTAGAATAGTGCCACCCGAACCATTTATGTTCACTGACAAAAACATGGAGATGATGAAGTTGGATCGCGAGCTGGCTAAATTAAAAGGTCGCGTGTATGACATAAGAGATTTTCTATTCGATGGCTTTCATCACAAATATAAAACGAAACTATACAAGAAGTTGAGAGAGAGGATTTATCAAAAGGCGCAGATTGAAAAGTTACATCATATTGAGTTGCCCGCGAATCCATTCTTGGACTATAATAAAACTATGGATATTATATTGTCAGAGGCAAAGCCACCCAACACTGAAACTGTAGTTATGGATTTCGTCGGAAAACTTCACAATCACAATCACGACGGTTCTATGAGTTATGATGACTACGACTAGCTTTAGAGCTACGGTTTTAGTAGGTAGGTAAACATTGTTCACCGTGGAAATAAAGAGACAAATGACTAACGACAAGACCTTACGAAGACCGCGAACCCACTCGAGTTTATAGTCTGTATTATCCCACAATCTGTATTTGTGGGATACATCGTGTTTTTTATTTCATAATTATGAGAATAATAAACATCATTTTGTAAGTCAAATTTATTATAAATACAGGCACGTTGAGCTGCGAGTATTTACATTAAGACTCAGGCGTGCATCCTTTCAGAAAGGGGCTAGTCGTTTAGGTAAAGTCGCTAAACTTTAACAGTCGGGATCCATTAAAAATGTAATTTTAGACCGGAAAATAGTGATGAGAGAAATCTAAAAGTGATTTTCAAATACCTATTCAATGATACTTATACCACTTAACATAGTTCGTCAACTTTCATTTTTTTCTTTTGCAGAATATGGCGTCTGGTGGTGTCCCCATAGCATGGCGTTCCCATATTAGAGTGCCACAAAGGAACAAACATTCCTACATACAGGTTTTTTTTGTGTTCGCCCCGCGGCTTTGCTCGTGTAAACCTATATGTAAATTTTGTCAACGTCTCCTTTGTAGGGATGTAATATAAAATGGATCGTGATATGTGTTGCGACTCGCACTGGACCGACCATAACCTTTTTCGAGTGCTGGATCTGCGCCTGCTTTTGTCTCTCCAGGTGGTAGACGAATTCTTGAAGATGGTTTATTCTCTAAAAAATGCACCTATTAACTTTTTTCTAAGTACCTAGGCACATACTGAATATATTAAAGGTTGGAGTTATGCCCATAAAAATAAAACAACATTTCCTAATTTTTTAATATTTATTTGGTTTTAGATTGGTAGGTTTAGTACATTGTTGAGTACAGTTGTTGAGTACATTGTATGCATGCAGACACTATTTACTACTAATAAGAGATTAACATTTTGATTAGAGACGTCACGAGTATACATTTACTATTTGGATTATATGCGATTAATATATTTTATATTGACAAACAGTATTAGGTATCGTGTTAACCAATTAATGAATAAATTCGATGGAATTGACATGCTTTTATCAATTTTTGATATAGGAAGCCAAACGTTGGTTTCCGCAAACAGTCCCATAGAAAAAGAGAAAACATTGAATTTTCTCAATGATTTAAAATTATGCAGACAACTTATGAAATACATATTCATAACTGAAGTTGAATACAAAGTTACGATGTTTAGGTAATACCAACCGCTCCTTGCTAGATGATAAACAAGCTCTCAAAGCATTTAATGCTCCTTATGAAAGATCCTTAAAATCTAATCGCTTATATTATCTTTTTTTTTATATTCGCTTGACTAAAACTGACACGCGTTTCAAATAAAATATGGCATCTTTTGCCTAATTAAAATATTATTTACAAATTAAAAAACTCAAAGAAAATTCATAAACTTATAGTGTCGACCCACAGACAGACAGCGCGTGACTTGGTACAGATTTTCAAGTGGTTACAAAATTTCACACCGACTCAAAACTTTTTTGACTATACGTAGGAAAGATACACCTCCGGCTGTATAAAATCAAAACATGTTTTTTGCAAACACTTTACACTTGAAATTGTAAGTACCGACATCCGATACTTCCGATAGAATAAAGGTAGACAGAATCAACTTAAAGTTACCAAATAAATCAATAATATACCAATTTAATATAATATGGAATGTAATTATTTGAATTAAAACGAAACTTCAATATTTGTCTAGATAAGTAATACTGTCTATGTATACCAGCAGGTACTTCTATTAAGTCCTGTTTATTCATATCATTAACTTTTCTTAGCTTAAATTGATATCTTTGGTATGATTGAAAAGTGAAATAACATTTAATAGGTATGATCATGTCAATAATTAACTATGTGGTTAATAAGCTGTTGATTACGTTCCATGTGTTTAAGAGCACCCAGGTCGGCGAGACATGCGCATCTCGCTGGTGGTGACCGCGATCCATTCATTACGCCCGGCGTCGAACCAGGTGAGTCCGAGGGTGTACTTGCCATTGATGTTCACATGCTGGCAGTGGGAGAACCACCATCCACCTTCGTAGTTGCCAGCGCAGTGAGTGTTAGAGATGTCCCTGTCGTGATCGATGGCCGAGAACTCCATATGGTTCTGATATTCAAAGGCATCACTAGCGTTTCCCTTGAATTCGCTGACTTCCAGTACGTATCCTGAATCCGCGCTGCCGACGTAGAAGTGCTCATATTGGGCATACCAGTAGCCGCCATAGATGTCTGTCATGTCTATACGCATGGAGGAGCAGTTATCAGCGGTCAGCAAGTGCATAGATTCTAAGCCAAGCCAGTATTCCGATGTAGGCTCGCCGAAGCCGTGAACGTACTCAGCGAATTTTCTGTTGAATTCTATGGAGCCATTGTATCGGCGCTGGATGAGGGTGCTACCGTTGTTACACCAGGTCTCGAATGGAGCTTGTCCGGGGTGGATGAGGTAAACGCCTGCGGGACCTGAGATGCTTGAGCAGTCTCTGGGAAGCTGATTGACCAGGTCTTCATACTCACGTTCTACGGGCTGCAATTCCTTCACCTCTCCCATTAGTTCCGGAAGGTCGATGGACACGCTCTGGTTGAAGTCTCCGTTGGCCTCGCTCTGTCAAAAGTAAATGTTTCGTTATATTTAACTGAATGTCGTCGATAACACTATAAATAATTTTCGCTCACAATATGCAATAGCTATTTTTTTTTAAATGGAGATTGATAATTTTTACGTTTATTTTAAAACAGTAGAGCTGCTGTATGATTTTGTAAATAATTCTGCTAAAGTTGATTAAAAACAAGTGCAAGTAAGTAGGAAGTTTAACTTATTTACAAATTATATTTATTAATGTAACAGAATAGGGTAATGTTTTTAATGAATAAGTATGTATGGGTCCTTATGAGCGATAAATGTGTAATACTTAATTGGCCATTTTTAATTAATGTCCTATTAAGTAGGTATTTCTCTAATTAACCTAACATTAAAATTTAATCTCAGTCGAGGTGGTGGCATATGGTGATATTTAGTTACTCCAGCAGTAACTTGGTAAATTTAGGGATTTACACACTTTCTTAGAGTTTTAGAATACATACATAATTTTATTCAGATACCTATAATAGTGTTCACAAGATATTATAAGAAAAGTCTTGCCGTAAAATTATTTTCCGGAATTATGAAGAGAGCTATAAAGGCTTACTTTCAAAATGTGGTCGTTAAGTCGGTAGAAATGTTGGCGAGAGCGGGCTTCGAGTTCTTCCACAGATTCGTTGAGTTTCTTAACAAAGAAACGATCTATTTCGGCGCGGTCAATGGCGTTGCTCACGCTCACTGCGATGGCTTTCACTGACTGCCGCAGATTCTCTTGATCTTCTTTCAAATACGACGATGCGGCATTCAACTACAGGTCCAAATAAAACAAAATTATTATATTGTAAAAGATATTAAAAATAACAGTGGTATTCTTGTCCGTTTTTTGGCGCAAAAACTATTAAATAGATTTTAATTTTGTGTTGGCTGTTGAAATACATAATAATATTTATGATCTTTACTTAAAAACTCACCCAGTTTTTAAGTTGACAGATAACCTGATAAATGTAAGTAAGTTTTAACTTGCAAAAGCAAGTTTTTGATATAAAACGAAAATATTAGGAGCTCGATCGAAATTGTTTTAGGAAACCTTTACAGTTAAGCACTCTTAAGTTACATTGGAAACTCGAATAGTTACGTTAAAAGTGCCTAAGTCAGAAGATAAATAAAATAATATTCTTACCTGAGCAAAATTAACGTCCAACTTGGATATCTCCTTTCTGAATTCAGGGATAGTTTTATCAGCTTTGTTCTCTATATTTTCTATTTCTTCACGTAGCTCCAGGATAGAGGCATGCACCTTGTCGACATCGGATACTTTCTGCGTGATATTCGCTACCCTTTTGTTTATCACTGTGTTATCGATTTCGAGGAAGTCTACTCTGGCTGAGAGGAGATTCCAATTCGGTTCTTCGATGCGGTCCATGCGTCGCTGTACGTCGAGGATCTGTGTTTGAAGGCTCCGCTGCAACTCATCAAGTTCATCTTGCGTGCGCGCCAGTCGCGAAATCTGTGCATGGACCATCTTGTTGTGACGGTATTTGTGATTGTGTTCAGGCTTCAGTTCACCACCTCGGTTTTCATGGGGTTCCAGTATTTCGTTCTCCATGTTCATGTCAGCTATTTGCTTTTCGCTTACCTGCGTCAATGAGATGAAATATTGTGAAAAACATGATAGAAGACTGGTTTTTAAAATCAAGTAAGATTAGTCAGAAACCAGAAACGTGCCATAAATCCACTATATACTCTATGAATAATAAACTTTTTCACGAAGGCTTGGAACTTTTTCGCGAAAAATTATAATATCTGAATACATACATGTTATGAATATTCTTGGACAATTTTACACAGCACCATCTAGTCCCAAACTAAGCAGAGCTTGTCTTATATAGCCAATGGATATAATGCTTATATATATTTTTTGTAAATACAGACTTATAATACATAACAACACCCAGAGAAAAACACAAACACTTATGATTAACAAAATAATCATTTTTTAGACTTTTATACGTTGACGTTAGATAAAGGTTAGGTTTTTCCTGCACGTGTGTACCTATAAAAAATGCTTTTCTAATATTGAACCAATTAATATTAGTACTGAGGCCGTACCACAACCTATTATTGCGATCGTCATCCGATTGAGAGAGAGGGATATCGCTCTATAAATTAAATAGCGCTATCTCTTTCTCACAACCTAAGAATGATTCGCATTAACACGTTGTGGTATGGCCCCTTTTATCGTTTATTTTATGTGTGAAAAATCCTCATGGGTCGTGAGAGCGTTCTATATCAGATTCTTTCTGAATACATGCTCAGGTCGATGGAATTAGGCAACACATCCACCATGACCCTGACGAGCTGTCACTAGACCTAGTAGAAAGGCGCGCTTTCTATTCAAAGGCGGTTGTTGCAATGTTACGAGCCGCATTCTCGATTATTCCTTACTCGAAATTAACCCATAGGTACCTAGCCAGATCAGATTTATGAAAACCATTACGCACATATAGGGGTAGGCCTACAAAAGCTTGTATAGACGCAGACTCGTTGGCTGGGACACTGTGTGTGAGTGAATAATACAAGTACGTCACCGAGTTCTAAAGGTACCATGTACACACCCGATTAATAGGCTTCAGAGCGAAGAGCCTTTACAGCTAGCCTGTGCAGTTAGCTCACTGAACTCTCCAAACCACTAGTGCTCGTAGGAGCATGAATATCTACACTTTATACACGTTTGCGTTAGTAAAACCTCTATAGATTTCACTGTACTTTCATATACCTAGTTTGATTAGATGCAGTTCGTGGATTTCATTGAAAATATCGTTAATTACAATTCGATCAAATACGAAGAAGCCAACACCAACAATACTTGTTCACTCAATGGTGAACAAGTATTGTTGGTGTTGGCTTCTAGTCTAACCAGATGCGGCTAAGTATCAGTAATTTACACGAAACGACTGCCATTAGAACTCCGCAATCCAAGTTCTGGACAATGCTGATATCCTGGTGGTCAGGCTATTTGGGCTACCCTTTTAATACCAGTTACCTAAAAATGACCTTAGTTGAAAAAGTAATACTTATTTTAAATTTTATCATAAATCTGTAGGCAACACAGCTCTGAGATCAATACAAGATTATGCGTAAATACATGCCTACTAGCTGTCCCTCTAAGTTTCGTCTAAAATTAGCCTACAGTAAAGAGTTATAAGGGGCGGCACTTATATACGACAATATTATACATTCAGTAGGTAGAATATTTAATACAAATATTATATTAGGATATTTCGGCTTGTAATCCACTTTAAGCCTATAACAAAAACATGCATGAAAAATTCAGAGGGAACAGGTAAAATTGTAAAAGAGATGGAATGGGAGACAAAAAGGGAGAGACAGAATGCTAATGAAGATTGTGACGGGTTGCGATGCGACAACATAGGGGCGCGAAGCCCGGAATATTCATACCGTTCGACCAAGTTTTTCCCCAACAGATTTCCACGTGACTCTTAAAGTACAGATCTTAAAGCCTATATTGTAGTTTCTGCCATTTCGCACGAGTATACCTGCTATTAGACTCGACTCGTAATGAAAGATTTTGCATGCAAAACTTCACGAGAATATTCAAGCTGGGTGTAGGCCGTACACATACAACTCCAATGCGCCTTTAGCTGTTTGCATTCATTCACTAATGTTTACCATCGTGCGAAAGAATAAGGTCATCAGAAAATGTAAGTGGTTTTTGATATGCTGGAACAAGCTCGGAATTCAGTCGGAAAATATTTTAAATAAAAATTTCTCTTTTATCTCGCGATTTACAGGAGAGCTTTAATTTATAAATTTAAAATAGCAGTTTTTATTTTCAGTAGATAATTATATTTAAGAAGGAATGCGGAGCTTAATTCTTTGGATTCACGTTGAATTGACTGTTGAATGCAAGCCTCGTCCATTCAGCACAGCAGTAACCTACCATAAGAATTTTTATATAATAACAAAAAAAAAATTGAACAACTTATTCCTACGAATGAAATTCAATAGTCTTTAATGCTTATGTTAAGTACTTAGTGCAATACAAGTGTTCGTTACCATCTGCTCAGAAACGCCGGCCGGTGTAATTATCATGGTACGCCAGAACTGGTTTTGCACAGTCCAAGTGTCCGTTGCGTCGATATTGTATGTGGGATTGTTTAATCACTATTAAATACAACATAGGTATAACCTTTGATTATATACTTGTCTAGATGGAGCAATGCAAACAAACGACACGCGAAAACTGGGGCCAAATTGCGTGATATGTGTGAGTACCGCTTGTGTACTTATTGTAGTCAAACTGTCAAGGTGTGCGTGTTTAGGGATGCCTGCTCCAAATTATTAACTTACCTTTTCTCCATTATTTAATGGGATGACAGTTAAACGAAATAGGCTGAATAAAGTAATTATTTTGTAGATTAGTGTTTTATTTATTTTAATAAAAACAAAAAATACAATGAAAAAATATATACAGCAATTTATAGATCAAAATCCTCTTTGTATTTGTTTTCGAAATAGTTTTTTTTGGAGCGAAGTTCCTTATCGCGCGTTGTGAAAGGGGGCTAGACGGAAAAAAATCTTACGAAAAGTTGTCACGACACTTTTTTCGAAATTCAAATATTGTTGACAAGCAATATATATAATATTTGAATTTCGCGCGTTGTGAATTGTTGAGTGTATACAGGTTTTTTTATTTTTAATTATTAAATTTTAATGAAAAGAACTTCGTTCCATCCGGGTGTTCCTTGACACCTCTCAAGTTTTTTTATATTTCATTTCGTGTCCGCTGTATAATGTCTCTCCAGTCTTAAGAAATCTGAAACCCAAAA
Organism: Acronicta alni; assembly: GCA_964056405.1. NCBI lineage: Eukaryota > Metazoa > Arthropoda > Insecta > Lepidoptera > Noctuidae > Acronicta > Acronicta alni. The sequence continues at coordinate 12,175,837 of OZ043913.1, forward strand.
TATTAGAAAGAACTAACAAAAATACTATTTAGTGAATGACTTCATTTATTTTGTGAAGGCATTCACTTCACATTTCATTTTTTTATTATTTACTGATCAAATAAATTATGTAAGTATTAAAATAATAAAATTTTCTCCTGATCGAAAGATGATGACTGATATTTGCATTTTATCTCCCATAGTTTCGCCAAATCTCCCTTGTAATAAATTGACAACACCGGCTAATCTGTCGAACCTACAAATTAACGAATTGAAAAATCATGTTTTCATAAAATAATAGAGGTTAAATAACAAAATTTACCGATGTAATGTGATCTTAGTGTAATTATACGGTTTTCCCACATAATTGCGACACAATTTGACAGCACATACCGACATAATTAATTATTTTTCGAGAACTCCACACCCTGAAGTGATCCAAATGACACTGACGTAAGTGAGAAGAGAGTCTACCAATTTTAGTAGACTTTATTTGGGCCGTTCTGTACGTGTCAATGTGGCATCTAGACAAGTATATAATCAAAGGGTATAACTTATTAGTGTCCGACCGAATGTCTGGTTTTTGCCGACAAATATCGTATCGCCTATCAATCTTAGAATATAGAACAAAAATTGAGTTGGGATGAAAATTGAATAGTTTCATAATTTTGAACACTACTGAATGTATATAACTCCACCATCGCGTCGGCGCTTGCGACTCGGGAGTCCGCAGCGATGTCGTGTTGTGGCACCGATACCACGTTCGTTCATGTTCGGCGGATGGAAACAAAACTTCAGCCAGGTGCAGTAGCAGCCAAAAACTTTGGGGCGGTCATATTTATTAAACATTCATGAATTGACTATTTTTAGGTTTGTCAATTTGACGTGTACCTACAATTTAGACACGACCCCTACAACCGTGTGCCTGACTTTAGCTTGGGCTCAACTTTCGACTTATTTTAATAAAGCCGAATATGCGGCTGAAACTGCTTTTTGGCCGGAGGCTAGTAGCTTCAGTCACTAACTAGAATGTCTAGACGGTGACGCTCCACAATTACCGAAGTTTTATTACAGAACTGTTAAATGGTTCTACTGCTTTGCTAATGGCATGGAATGACAGGACGTGTAATATTAAAAACATTCACATCGAGTAACGTATGAAGAAATTATACATTACTCTGTGTTGTTGTTTTCCTATGAAGAAAATATGCTGAAGAGAATATGCTGAGATGGCTTGGGCATGTCGAGAGAATGGATGAAAGGCGACTAACAAAAAGGATTTATATGGCGAATGTCAGTGGAACCGCCGAGAGGGGACGCCCTAGAAAAACTTATACCGACCTTATTGGTGAGGTTCTTCAAAAAGGTCAGGTGCGTAGTACTCGCAACCGGCGTGTATTTATGACAAGATGTATGAATGTGGTCGAAGCGAAAGAAGTATGCAAGAATCATAGCAAGTGGCGTTCTTTAGTTTCTGCCTACCCCTATGGGAAAAAGGCGTGAGTGTATGTATGTATGTATGTATGAATGTATGTATGTATGTTGTTTTCCTTTCGCAGAAACTCGACTGTTATAATGGAAAAGATCTAATTTAATATAACTTATTAATATTGTTGACGACAAAAGGACCGTTACATTTAATTAAAACATGGCGCTTTATATAATTAACACACGGACTCGTGTACCTCGGTACTTATACGTTTTGCTAGAACTTCTGTATCTATTTTTATTACTTATGATTCGCATTGTTTGAAGATACCACCACCGATTTATAAACACACTAGTAGGCACTGTAGATGTCGCTACCAAGAGTCAGCATAAGATTGGCTGGTTTAAGAAGAAGTAATCATTTGAATCATTGTAGAATTTTTAGTGAAAAAAAGTGATCAATGGTTGTGTGAGATTTCCCTTGACCTTTGAAGAATAAAGTCCTAAAGTACCTTTTAACCGAGAGTTTCTTTGAATAGCCTCCTAGGATCCCATAAGGGTCCTACTCGCGGTGTTGCGCGTGATGATCTTGGTGTTCATTCATAATAACTCAGATTTTAAATATTGCTATTGCGAAGACAGAAGTAAAATCAAATGGCTTGAGGATGCAACCGTCCAAAATAAGATGACTCGTGTATTTATAGTAAACAGCTTCTGCCCGCGACTTCGTCCGCGAAAAGTTACTTTTAATTATCGTCGTAATTTGGCTAATTACTATATTTTATTCTGATATATAAATAATAAGTAAAACAATGATTTTTCTTCCACAAAATTTCAAGTACAAGTACATAGCATAGTAATACATAATTTTGTGGGAGACTGGCGCCTAAGCTAGGCCGAAACCTAGACCGAAACTAGACTAGAAACTAACCCGAAATAAATAAAATAATATAAAATAATAATACTGTAAAGTTTCATCAAAATCCGCTCAGTAGTTTTAGCGTGAAAGAGTAACAAACATCCATTTTCACAAACTTTCACATTTATAATATTATAGTAGGATTTATAGGGCGGTAGTTCAAATTTAACTGGTTCGGTATTTTTACAAAACCAGGATAGAGGGAATCATTACGATTCCGCTATTCTCAAATTTAATACTTAGGTACTCGTGTAACTTGGTTGTCGGTTATTTAATTTCACAAAAGTACAAATACAAACACGAGTTCTCATTAAGTCATACCCAGTTATCTAACGATGTGAAAATGTATTTGTATGTTTATGAATATAATATAATAACTCGGAATGACAGATTGAGAAATAGTGTGATAAGAGAACGTTGCGGCTTAAAAGACGATGTAGTGACGAGAATTGAGAAGAATATGCTGAGATGCGAGCCTATTGCCATAATAGCAATAGGTTAATTTAACCGGGTACAATTCCAAACTCCGAGCTCACTACTGAGAATTTTATAGAAAAATCCAATAACACTTCTCATCTGGGAATTGCACTCAGGACCTCTAGCATAGAAGTCGCGTTTACGAGGACTTGGCTCATGAGGCAGCTAAATTATATGTTCAATAGTATTTTATATAGCGTTGGCGAATTCAGTATAATGCTCATTATGAAGCGGAACTTTTAAGATATAGGAAAATAAAAGGACCTAGATACCTGATCTTGAAGCTATTTATAGATAAGTAGGTACAGAATACCTATGCTACCATGTAACCGAAAGTGTAAGTGGTTAAGTTTGCCTTGCGGGGAGGACTAGAGGGAGATACTTTAAGGGTATATTATATACTCATTTTTATCGACAAATGTACTTTCATATATACTCCTAACCCAACACCCCGCAAATGGCAGCCATCTTATTTTAAAATAGGGTATGTTCAATAAAATACTAATATTTTAATGTAAGAGACCTACAGAGTTGCAAATAACCTTATTGTAAAGTTAAGTGTTGAGGCTATGGAATAATTAAACAATTTTCCTGAATAATCAACAAAAAGGGTAAAAAAATATGTTAAATTAAGAAATTTTACTCAAAAATTACACAATGGTACAAATTTCGCTATTTATGCGAAATCCCTAACAATCCCTAGTGTACATCATACACTAACTCGCTTGTTTTCTTTTTATTATCTTCAATGTAGGTACATACAGGGCCTTTACTGCTTTAGAATAACGTATCCCTTTGTAGCACAATGCACAGTCAGTTTTGTAATTCACTTGCTAAGGCTACATAATCTTTTTACCGAGGAATAATTTCTTGTTCTGTTTTATTTTTGAGTTGCTCATCTCATACGATAGAAGAAGACTGAAGTATGATTGTAAACTAAAGAACAATTATAGAAGAATCAATTTCGATTCAACTATATATTTTTTTATATATTTTTAAAAAATCATACACAACACATAAATGTTGTGTAGAGGCGAACTTAATACCATTAAACGATCATCATCGTCGTTATGTATCAATGTAATGAATATTTTATGTCTTTGTCAAAAATAATAATAATCAATATTTTTGGGACATTTTCACCTAGTCGCACACTAAGCAGAGCTTGTACTGGACAATGGATGTAATACTTATATACTTTTTTTTGTAAATAAATTAAAAACACCCAGACAAACACAAATACCCATGTTTTACCCACACAAATATATGTGTCTTGTGGGAATCGAACCAGCAGTCCGGCACTTGAACCACTAGACCACAGAAGTCGTCAAAAAATGTTATTATTTTTCAATTTCTGAATCTTTTAGATGAGTTATAATAATATGAGTATTATTATAACTCATCTCTTCTCCGCCAAAATAAAATGTCATCTATGTCTCTGATTACGAAACGCGAGTGAAAGTTCGGACACCGGAATTCGAACGATTTATGTATTCAGCTCGGCTCAAATAAAGATACAATAAATATATATACAGTATGGATAGACTTGCAAATTATTAGTTTCAGAATAGTCGTCATTAAATATTCATTCATAATTTTATTTTCAGGATACCTATTAATTTAGCAACGGACACAGCGATGTCGTGTTGTGGCACCGATACCACGTTCGTTCATGTTCGGCGGATGGAAACAAAACTTCAGCCAGGTGCAGTAGCAGCCAAAAACTTTGGGGCGGTCATATTTATTAAACATTCATGAATTGACTATTTTTAGGTTTGTCAATTTGACGTGTACCTACAATTTAGACACGACCCCTACAACCGTGTGCCTGACTTTAGCTTGGGCTCAACTTTCGACTTATTTTAGGATAAAGCCGAATATGCGGCTGAAACTGCTTTTTGGCCGGAGGCTAGTAGCTTCAGTCACTAACTAGAATGTCTAGACGGTGACGCTCCACAATTACCGAAGTTTTATTACAGAACTGTTAAATGGTTCTACTGCTTTGCTAATGGCATGGAATGACAGGACGTGTAATATTAAAAACATTCACATCGAGTAACGTATGAAGAAATTATACATTACTCTGTGTTGTTGTTTTCCTATGAAGAAAATATGCTGAAGAGAATATGCTGAGATGGCTTGGGCATGTCGAGAGAATGGATGAAAGGCGACTAACAAAAAGGATTTATATGGCGAATGTCAGTGGAACCGCCGAGAGGGGACGCCCTAGAAAAACTTATACCGACCTTATTGGTGAGGTTCTTCAAAAAGGTCAGGTGCGTAGTACTCGCAACCGGCGTGTATTTATGACAAGATGTATGAATGTGGTCGAAGCGAAAGAAGTATGCAAGAATCATAGCAAGTGGCGTTCTTTAGTTTCTGCCTACCCCTATGGGAAAAAGGCGTGAGTGTATGTATGTATGTATGTATGAATGTATGTATGTATGTTGTTTTCCTTTCGCAGAAACTCGACTGTTATAATGGAAAAGATCTAATTTAATATAACTTATTAATATTGTTGACGACAAAAGGACCGTTACATTTAATTAAAACATGGCGCTTTATATAATTAACACACGGACTCGTGTACCTCGGTACTTATACGTTTTGCTAGAACTTCTGTATCTATTTTTATTACTTATGATTCGCATTGTTTGAAGATACCACCACCGATTTATAAACACACTAGTAGGCACTGTAGATGTCGCTACCAAGAGTCAGCATAAGATTGGCTGGTTTAAGAAGAAGTAATCATTTGAATCATTGTAGAATTTTTAGTGAAAAAAAGTGATCAATGGTTGTGTGAGATTTCCCTTGACCTTTGAAGAATAAAGTCCTAAAGTACCTTTTAACCGAGAGTTTCTTTGAATAGCCTCCTAGGATCCCATAAGGGTCCTACTCGCGGTGTTGCGCGTGATGATCTTGGTGTTCATTCATAATAACTCAGATTTTAAATATTGCTATTGCGAAGACAGAAGTAAAATCAAATGGCTTGAGGATGCAACCGTCCAAAATAAGATGACTCGTGTATTTATAGTAAACAGCTTCTGCCCGCGACTTCGTCCGCGAAAAGTTACTTTTAATTATCGTCGTAATTTGGCTAATTACTATATTTTATTCTGATATATAAATAATAAGTAAAACAATGATTTTTCTTCCACAAAATTTCAAGTACAAGTACATAGCATAGTAATACATAATTTTGTGGGAGACTGGCGCCTAAGCTAGGCCGAAACCTAGACCGAAACTAGACTAGAAACTAACCCGAAATAAATAAAATAATATAAAATAATAATACTGTAAAGTTTCATCAAAATCCGCTCAGTAGTTTTAGCGTGAAAGAGTAACAAACATCCATTTTCACAAACTTTCACATTTATAATATTATAGTAGGATTTATAGGGCGGTAGTTCAAATTTAACTGGTTCGGTATTTTTACAAAACCAGGATAGAGGGAATCATTACGATTCCGCTATTCTCAAATTTAATACTTAGGTACTCGTGTAACTTGGTTGTCGGTTATTTAATTTCACAAAAGTACAAATACAAACACGAGTTCTCATTAAGTCATACCCAGTTATCTAACGATGTGAAAATGTATTTGTATGTTTATGAATATAATATAATAACTCGGAATGACAGATTGAGAAATAGTGTGATAAGAGAACGTTGCGGCTTAAAAGACGATGTAGTGACGAGAATTGAGAAGAATATGCTGAGATGGTTTGGGCATGTCGAGAGAATGGATGAAAGGCGACTAACAAAAAGGATTTATATGGCGAATGTCAGTGGAACCGCCGAGAGGGGACGCCCTAGAAAAACTTATACCGACCTTATTGGTGAGGTTCTTCAAAAAGGTCAGGTGCGTAGTACTCGCAACCGGCGTGTATGTATGACAAGATGTATGAATGTGGTCGAAGCGAAAGAAGTATGCAAGAATCGTAGCAAGTGGCGTTCTTTAGTTTCTGCCTACCCCTATGGGAAAAAGGCGTGAGTGTATGTATGTATGTATGTATGAATATAATTTTGTTCGGAGTTTGTGGTATATATTTTACAAAAGACTGCAGTGGTCCTATATATACTTATGGAAATTTCATGAAAGAGACAATGCACTCAAAAATATGGATCGAGATGACGTCACTGATATTTCAACGCTATTTCTACAATAGTCTTCCTATTGATATAGGTATTAAAGAGTCGATGTTCGGATTAAAATAATATAAACAATGTTGTGTACAATTATAATTGGATTTCAGATTTGAAATTGTGTCCTTTAAAGTTGCCGCATAACATTTTGTAATCTGTTGACACTGTACCTATTAAAAATAAATTATCCTTCTGAGATACTTGATGTCGTGATTCGTAATAATGAAACCCGACTAAGTCCTTGTAGAGGTCTATAATTTCTAATGGGGAGTGATTTAGGGAAGACGGTATTTACTGCGGTGTTAATTGCGAATACCACTAATTCCCCGTAACCACTATTTCGGGTCAAGCGCTTACTGTTTCCTGTAAACGTATGCTTAGCGATGACCAGTAACAATTTGCAGGTCTTCTAGTGACGACCCCGGCATCAGCTACTTCACATATTGTGACATAATATACCATCACGCGAGTGCTCCCCGAATGGGTACAGGTATAGATAGATAGATAGATAGAGTATTCTTTATTGTACACCAAAGGACACAGTGAAAAGAAAAACAATACTGTAAATAGTATACTGATGTACTAGTATATATCGCCTTCTATTACTTAGGTCCTATGTAATAGAAGGCGAGCCTATTGCCATAATAGCAATAGGTTAATTTAACCGGGTACAATTCCAAACTCCGAGCTCACTACTGAGAATTTTATAGAAAAATCCAATAACACTTCTCATCTGGGAATTGCACTCAGGACCTCTAGCATAGAAGTCGCGTTTACGAGGACTTGGCTCATGAGGCAGCTAAATTATATGTTCAATAGTATTTTATATAGCGTTGGCGAATTCAGTATAATGCTCATTATGAAGCGGAACTTTTAAGATATAGGAAAATAAAAGGACCTAGATACCTGATCTTGAAGCTATTTATAGATAAGTAGGTACAGAATACCTATGCTACCATGTAACCGAAAGTGTAAGTGGTTAAGTTTGCCTTGCGGGGAGGACTAGAGGGAGATACTTTAAGGGTATATTATATACTCATTTTTATAGACAAATGTACTTTCATATATACTCCTAACCCAACACCCCGCAAATGGCAGCCATCTTATTTTAAAATAGGGTATGTTCAATAAAATACTAATATTTTAATGTAAGAGACCTACAGAGTTGCAAATAACCTTATTGTAAAGTTAAGTGTTGAGGCTATGGAATAATTAAACAATTTTCCTGAATAATCAACAAAAAGGGTAAAAAAATATGTTAAATTAAGAAATTTTACTCAAAAATTACACAATGGTACAAATTTCGCTATTTATGCGAAATCCCTAACAATCCCTAGTGTACATCATACACTAACTCGCTTGTTTTCTTTTTATTATCTTCAATGTAGGTACATACAGGGCCTTTACTGCTTTAGAATAACGTATCCCTTTGTAGCACAATGCACAGTCAGTTTTGTAATTCACTTGCTAAGGCTACATAATCTTTTTACCGAGGAATAATTTCTTGTTCTGTTTTATTTTTGAGTTGCTCATCTCATACGATAGAAGAAGACTGAAGTATGATTGTAAACTAAAGAACAATTATAGAAGAATCAATTTCGATTCAACTATATATTTTTTTATATATTTTTAAAAAATCATACACAACACATAAATGTTGTGTAGAGGCGAACTTAATACCATTAAACGATCATCATCGTCGTTATGTATCAATGTAATGAATATTTTATGTCTTTGTCAAAAATAATAATAATCAATATTTTTGGGACATTTTCACCTAGTCGCACACTAAGCAGAGCTTGTACTGGACAATGGATGTAATACTTATATACTTTTTTTTGTAAATAAATTAAAAACACCCAGACAAACACAAATACCCATGTTTTACCCACACAAATATATGTGTCTTGTGGGAATCGAACCAGCAGTCCGGCACTTGAACCACTAGACCACAGAAGTCGTCAAAAAATGTTATTATTTTTCAATTTCTGAATCTTTTAGATGAGTTATAATAATATGAGTATTATTATAACTCATCTCTTCTCCGCCAAAATAAAATGTCATCTATGTCTCTGATTACGAAACGCGAGTGAAAGTTCGGACACCGGAATTCGAACGATTTATGTATTCAGCTCGGCTCAAATAAAGATACAATAAATATATATACAGTATGGATAGACTTGCAAATTATTAGTTTCAGAATAGTCGTCATTAAATATTCATTCATAATTTTATTTTCAGGATACCTATTAATTTAGCAACGGACTAAAAAGTTTATATTTTATTTTTGAATCTTTCATAGACTCGACCGACGAGTTTAGACCGATATTAATACCTAGTGCATCATATTAAATCTTCTCGAAAACAATAAATACTAAAGAACTTCCCCCTTCTTTCAAAACTGAATTTAGTTAAGAGGAAGCTAAAGTGGGTTAAAATAGGTTTAGTAAGTGTTTTAGAATAAGGTCCCTCGAGAAAATAAATAACATACAAATAAGCATTAAATAGTAGATAAACATTCTTGCAAAAGACAGGTTTCAAAATTAATACCAATCATAACTTTCTTTATACAACTTAAACCTACATCATTATTGATTCACATTATATATAATAAATAAATGTAAAACATGTATTTTACGAGTAATACTTAATAAAGTTCAATGAAACGTGAATTAAAATACCTAAATAAACCAATTACACTGCAACAGATTCCCAGTGCATCAGGTTGCATTCTTACAAAGGATAGTTCCTGACTCGTCGCGACTACGTCCGGTCGGGTTATTCAGATAACTGGCATGGCTGCCATGGAAAGTATTGTAAAAAAAACAAATCACCAGCATGAACGCCGATTGGCTGTCCTTCAATGACGCGAAAGCGGGACCAGTTTGACAAAGTTTCGAAGGTTAGGCCAAGAATGGTACATAACTTTGCTGTTCGATGTTGGTATGAGTACCTGTGGTGAATTTCACGGATCCCATGACCATGACCATAAGGCAAGTTAAGGAAAGTGCGGTTTTTAGTCGGTACGAGTCCAACATACCTACCCCGCCGGAGGATCCATGAGGATTTTCCGTACGGTCAACAAAAGAGTTAGGTATACAGGCAGGTAAATAATAATCTGTTTTGATAAAAATAGTGTAATAATGTATCATGCAATATGTGTCAAAACGTAGGTATTGTTAGCAGCTAATACCTAACGCTTTGGCACGTAATTATTTATGTCGAAATCTGTATAAAAATGCATATTTCGTTTGCTATCTGTATACTTAACTCTTTTGTTGACTGTACTATAAAAAAGAGGTACGCGCAGATTTACTCAAGTAGGTATATACTATGAAAATGAATATCTAGATTAGGCTCTAGTTACTTAATAACCGAACTAAGCATAGTTTGGTAATAATTAAGCAACATGTTAACATTTTATCATCCATAACAATATGGTCGACTGGTCACAGGCACAGTGATCAGGTGTGATCTGATACACACATCGAGCAGTGTTTTTCTATAAAATTCTCAGCAGCTCTTAATTTAGGTTAGTGTCCTGTTATTACATATTACCTAAAAACAAACGCACTTGAATTATTGGAAAGGACATTTTGTTTGCTTCGATACGATTAATTAATATTTGATTATATAGATTCATAAGCTATGAAATTTGTGACTGCTTAAACGGTTGTATACTAGGATGTAATTAATGAATAATAGTCCAATAATGGTCAAAAAGGGGCGAAGTTAAAGCCTATGTACCTACCTCTTTTAGAATTTTTACACGAAACTTAAGTTATTGAAATAAAAAGAAAATTCATGTTTTAGCATTTGTTATATTTCGATCTTTTTCTATATTTCGTTCTATATCTGTATCTGTTATTTTCTATATCTGTATCATGATCGTTATTTCGCAAGCAAAACTCCGGGTAAATGTTAGTGAATGCTACGTCTCACCCTAGGAAGTCCAAGGTCTAATGTAACTACATAAAACATATATAAATAATCCTATAAAAGCAACTGAGAAATATTTTGAAAAACAATCTCTAAGCGAAATTAAGCGATAAAAAGTTCTTTACTCCGGTGATAAATTATAGTGGTCACATGGCTTATTAATTACTTGCAGTGATCGAATTTCGTGTAAGTACTATATAACATACAGGTGTGAGGTCCCATTTTTTGCATTTTGCACTCGACAGGCTTTCGGAGGTAGGTTCCCACGGCCCTCATACACCTTAGCGTTCGCTTAACCCATATTTTAATTAAGTTTTCGCAATTTGTAGGACTATAACACACTGAGGGTAGGAATATTAAAATAGTAATCGCGACACTATACCTGTAATCTATAACAATGATTATTTAAAAATCATTAGAAAGGCCAAAACTGTCAATTTTGACATTTGACAGTGTTTAGCAATATGTAGGAGTTTATTGAACGATACTTATTAGATGCTAACGTCTGGGGTCATTTAAAATCTGGTAAATAAAAACAGTATGCAAAAGAATACTGTTTTTAATTTTTATGCTACCGCTAGAACTAGAAGGCTTTTAATATAAAAAAACCCGAGACACTAACGTGTATTTTTCACTAAACTCCCGGTAGATCTGCTGAGTGAAACAATATCGATCTGAGAACTATATCTGTTTGTCTTTATAATCGAAAAAATACTGATAAAAACTATATTAATGTATCTGAGCAGCTGCAACTTTTTCACGTACGGCCACCAACCATATAGCCATTGTCAAAAAATCCTACAATTAAAAAATATAGTTTATAATATAGCTTGTAAGTTTTCAATATAAAACTTAAAAAACATAACATACCATCACGCCCATACGCACGGAAGGGCTAGGCAGAGGTGTATTCATCGTACACCCACCGTTCACCGGTACGTTTAGGTCCTACTGCCATTAACTAGGCACAAACTCAAACTTCAAGCTGGTACCGATATTTCATCGAAAAACCTAATAGCACTTTGCTCAACCTATGAATCGAATCCAGGACCTAACGCCTAGCAGTCATCTTAAGACTACAAGGCAAATGCGGTAGTTTGCCTAATGAGTTAGTTTTCAATCTAAAATGGTAACACATTCATGACGATACGAAATATATATCATTATTTACTTAGTTACATATTCTCTATAAATTAAAGCTAAATACTAGAGGGTGGCGGTCGCAACGAACGGTTCTGTGAAACTGCGTTGTTTGCATTGGGAGAGGATTCTGCTCTCCTACCCGTTAAAATGTACGAATCCATTAAATCTTTCGCTTCACTCGACCGTTAAAGCGTTCAAACAAAGATCAATTGGTATGAAGAATAGAATTATGTAAAGCTTACTGCAAACTGCGGAGGATCGTTGTGTAGTTTGTCGGTAATTAAGGTTTCCAATTATTTCAGTTTTCTATGGTAATTTGTATGGGTACTCCGCCTCCGTCTGAGCTTCCATCGCTCCATTGTGTTGCAGAATTCGCCGTGAATGGAGCGGAAAACACAATACTCCGTACCCCATTCACGGTGTTTTGTAGGTAATCACTTTATTGAACTTTCAATGACGAGATTATTACGTTTGTTGAGTGCATTACTGAAAATAAATTGCGTTGTTAAACCGTTAATTAAGTTTAGTACCTATGTGGTTTGTGTGGTCCCCTGTGGATGTGCCCTTACAGGCGTTGCACAGGGGGGTTCTGGGGTGGTCTATTAAAAGGACATAGTGCCCCCCTCCATGTGCAAATGATGGCCGCCGGGGTGGTTTTAGTGGGTAAGAATCCCATACTCCCCGGTCTAATCCACGTAGACCGGTTGTCTTTTGAAGATTTCCCCTTGATAACAAAAAAAGGTGGTTTGTGTGGTGAGGCTTTTCCCTCATAATAGAATTTTACCTTTAAAAAATTCTATCGTATAAAAAATTACAAAGCACCCCACGTAATAAAAACGCGTAAAAACAAACTAGTAATTTGATATAAGTAAGTTCCTTATGAATCTAAATTTTTACTTTATAGTTTGGTCATCTGCAATAGCATGTTTTTAGTTTTTTAACTAGGTAACGAAAAAATTTACCTATATCGACGGCATAGCGGTCTAAATTGTCTGTGTAAAATGTATGCGGACTCTCTAGTGCAGATCAGTTCAAATGTTCAAACAAAATATCAATTATTTTGCAGTGTTCAATTACTTAAACTAAAATTGGACACCATACAATACAACGTACAATACAGGTAGTATAAAGTTTACTTTACTAAGTAAATTTTGTTTGTTTGGATAAAAACGTTTTCATATAAATTTTTATGCCGAGCAGTGGAACGAACATCGCAGCGGTGCAGGTAAACAATGATCATTTAATAATAGGTAAAATACGATTGTATAACATATGAAAAGGTATACGTTATCAGATAGACACGTATGTATTATTACGTCATAGATAATATATCAGTTTGTCTAGTGTCATGCGTAAGCATGGTTCAATTCTCAGGTCAGGCAAAGTGGCAACAGGACCACATCCTGTTATTATTATGAACCTAAAACACATTTAACAAATATGATCCTTTTCTATTCCTTTGTCGGTCTACCAAAATGAAGTCCATTTTGGTAGACCGACAATGTTAACAAATCCTATCCTTTTCGAACGTAACTAAACGTAACGGGGTAGTTTTCATGATTATCTGTATGAATGCCATGTATTCTTTTATATCATTATTAACCCATACCTACAGTCGCACTACTGGGTCTGTCTACAGTCTTCTCTCAGATTGGAGTGGATAAATATTTTATACTAGCTTTTGCCCGCGACTTCGTCTGCGTAGACTTTTCCAGAAAGTATCTAGTTGTTAAGATTTTTAAATTTTCAAACTACCAGAAAAAAAATTAATTTTTTTTCTTTCATAAGAACCTTCTCCTGACAATAATTAACACAAATAAAAAAGAATTAGCGAAATTGTTCAATCGGTTCACGCGTGATGCGATGACCAAGGGAAATAGAGATTATTTTTTATTTATATAGATTTATTTTGTATTGTTCCTTGTTAAAATATTGGATGTGCCACTTTGAATCGTTGGAAAGATACCATGTTTGTTATAACGGAGCATCTGAAATTTTTATTAGGAACTAAAACCATGTGCATAATATGAATAAGTATTTATATGTCGTATAAAAATGTAGGCATTACACCGCGGATATACTTACAAATACTCCGCCGGCTACCAACTTTTAGTAGATTACTTTATAAATGTTATGTGAACTTTGCCACGCGGTCAACTTCCTAACTAAATTCTAAATTCAAAAGCATATCGACCGGTAAAAGTCGTGGGCGCAACCGTCGTCCGCCGACGGTTACAATCACCAACCGTGAAGAGGCTCGCCACCTGTCATTGCCCCTGCCGAACCGATAACGACCTTACCTATTAATAATCATACAGTTTTAACCCTACCAATAACTTATGATTCGAGTAAACCTTATGAGTATAAGACATTAAGTTGTTAGTAAGACAATAATATTATCGTTTTATTAATAAGTAACTAGCTGTGTACCCGCGAAAGTAAAATAAACCATCGCGGGTTTGTTACCCGCGATGGTTTATTTTCCTAAATCCTGTGGGAATTTATAAATTGCATTAAATATTTGACGACGTTTGTGGTCTAGTGGTTCGAGTGTCGGAGTGTTGTTCACAAGTTCCTGGGTTCGATTCCCACAGGACACAAATAATTATGTGATGATCATAAGTGTTTCTGTTTGCTTGGGTGTTTCTTATGTATTATAAGGTATCATCATCATCATCAACCCATATACTGTCCCACTACAGGGCCCGGCCCCTACGGGTCTCCTCTCACAGAATGAGAGGGATTAGGCCATAGTCCACCACGGTGGCCTAGTCCGTTGGCAGACTTCACACGCCGTCGAGATAATCTCTAAGGCATGCAGGTTTCCTCACAATGTTTTCCTTCACCGTTTAAGCAAGTGATAATTAATTATTAATACGCAGATGATTTCGAAAAGTCAGAGGTGCGTGCCTTGTATTCGAACTCGAGACCTTCGACTTAGCAGTTCAATGGTCATACCACTAGGCTATCACTGCTGCTGCATTAAGTATAGAGTATTATTTCCAATTTTAGTACCAGTTCTGTTTAGTTTGGGACGGGATGGTTCACCAATATTCCTTTATAGTTACATCATAACTATACCAACATTTTTGGTACGCACCTAAAATATGTTTATTTGGGTGCGAATTGACGATTTAACTGAGTGACGTTTCAAGAGTGTGTCTATAGGTAATAAATGCCAAGTATATTGTGTTCATATAACCCAACTAACCAATCAAACATTTTGTTGATGCTATATAGTAACTTATACGTAATTACTTTATTTTTTAGTTATATTCGTAATAAGTAAGTTCTTTGAATTACTTTACTTAGTTATACAAAATGCAAACGCTTTGAGAATACTAAAATAAAATGAAAAAGCTTTCAAAAGCGCCATCGTCTGCCATTAACGTGAATACCTAGAAATGGAAAATGCAGCGTCAAATCCTCCATCGGTAAACACGGGCTTTTGATACGGCACAAAGGCTCTTTTGCAATGCCTCCAACCCCCGGCCACATTATGTGAGGCTCTAATCCCAACATTCCCGACCAACCGGACCGTGAACCATCATTGCTAACAATAAATTTAGTGAAAGTGCCCCAACTAACATTTCTCTACAAAAAAGGAATTAGGAATTATTCAAGGAAATTCATAACTAAACCGGATACATATTTTCCATATACCGTTAATAATAATACCTTTTTGTGTTTTTTATATCCCGTAAATTTATAAGCTGCTGGGATGCAGTAAAGCTTTTGTTATGGAAGCTTTGCGAACTTTACTAGGTAGGCGATGAGATATAAACATGTAAGTGCTCTAAAAGCCTTTGCGTAAACATTGAAGATTAGTTTATAGATAAGTTCGTAGTGCGGAAAAGTAAACGTCTACCCCTTTACACGATCATAAAGCTTTTAAATCTTATAAAGATTTAAATATACTCCTGTAGTCATCGTTTCAGCCTTCTTTTAGTAAAATAATTGTGTTCCATCTCCTTTGGTTCATATAATCATAATAAATTGACTCACCTCCTTCGACAACTTGCTGATGTGGTTCCGGTGATCAGCAAGCATGGCCCTCATCTGCTGTCCATCATACTTAATGCGGCTGACGTCATTATCCAGTTTGTCTAGGCGAGTTTCCTGGGTCCGAGAGAATTGCGCCAGCTCCAAGGTTTCCGTTAAAACTTGTTTTAACTGGAAAAAAACGAAATTTGTTAAAAGAGAATACTAAATAATCATGTTTTAATTATTTAGGTTGTACACGACCTATTCAAATAATAGAAAATGTGCGAGTATAAAGATAAGGAAAAACTCCACTGAGACTAGAGGGTGGTGTATAAAAATCGCCGTTGAAAAAAAAAACATTACAGCTTTTCGATATCTAGCTAATAATAGGCACGATATTGGATTTCAACCCCATAACGATTAATTTTTCAAAGTAATTCGTTGGAGGGTTCGAAGGTTGTCTATAGCGTCGTGCACCTGTACAACTCTTTCCTGAATGTCAACCTAGCCGACGCTTATTTATTTATTTACTGATCTAAGCATCGTGTCTTCTCTATTAAAAAACTTGTAAAATAATATATTCTAGATAATAACAATAACTTAATTAGTCGTACGGGTACCATATCACAGGGAAAATTAATCAATAAATCTTCTTCCTAGAACATTTCTCCAAAGCTGGTCGCACAAACTGACTAAAGTCAAAGTCAAATGATTTATTTCAATTAGACCATTAAAATAGTACTTTTGAAAAGTTAAAACTAGTTGCACAGTTCCAAAAAGTGGGTCTTATGGAGAAGAACCGGCAAGAACTCCATAGACACTCTTTTAAAAAATAAAAACATGATCACAATGTTAATCTTGGTTTACAATGTTTGTTATGTTGAATAGTTAATGAGAACAATGCAGTTTGATGTGTACCTACTAATAAATTAATCCAGAATAATAGACAGAAAAAAATAAAAAAGATTGCCATTGCCAAAGTGAGTGCATGCTATATATAATTAACCTATTAGATCTACCTTTGTAAAGTTTTCACCACAGTCCTTCGTCTAGAACCTTTATCTCTATGAACCCTTTTTATACCGTACGGAAAATTCTCATAGATTGTGTTGGGGTACTTATGTTGGACTCGTACAGTCTAAAAAAAGCACTTGCCTTGCCTTGCCTTATCGTTGGACCTTGGGACTACATTTGCTAGGACCCCGACAGGCTGTGGTCTTACTTACTTTTCTTTTTTTTATTGGAACGAAGTTCCTTATCGCGCGTTGTGAAAGGGGGCTAGACGGAAAAAAATCTTACGAAAAAGTTGTCACGACACTTTTTTCGAAATTCAAATATTGTTGACAAGCATTCAAATATTATTGAGTGAATGACAATATTTGAATTTCGCGCGTTGTGAATTGTTGAGTGTATACAGGTTTTTTTATTTTTAATTATTAAATTTTGATGAAAGGAACTTCGTTCCATCCGGGTGTCCCTTGACCAAGCGTGCCGCCTACTGGGGCCATTGTCTGGTCGGGCGGCACAGTCCCCCATTCAACCGCTCACGACTCAACCCCTGCCATGATGCCTCTCAGACGTTAATAACCTGACGATGAGATAATGTTCTACTTAGACTTACGTACCTGGTTCCTTATCATGTGCAGTTGTTGGAGCAGAGCAGAGTTGTTGAGGCTTTCTTCTAGTTCACGCATTTCTACGCGAATTTCTTCCATGGATCGCTTAGCCCATTTCAGAGTGACCCGCTCGTTGTGCTCGTGGGTGTTGGTCACGGGGTTAGCAGGTACTTGCCTGTTGAATATAATTAATAAATAAAATTGATAATTTGTAGTTAAAATGGTTTACTGCCGAATACTGACTCGTTTTTTGCCTTTATGAAGTATTAAGTACCTTGCATTTCATTTATAAATAGAACTTATTTATTTAATTCCTATAATTAAATATTTGGCAGCTCATCAAGCTTTGAAATTTCAATAAAATATTATTTTTTAAGTAATATTCTTCAAACACATGTTTATACAAGCGTATCTCACACACAGCTCGACTCAAGCGCAGGATGCAATGTTATGCAACAGCGCACGAGCAACGCCGTGTCTCCTGCAATGGCGAACCTTCCGGTTCCATTTTGTAATAACACTAACTAATTATTCGATTCACTTTACAATACACGTCCTCTATACCTACCGTACATACTACGAATATAAAACCTACAATTGACGTCTGTGGTCTAGTGGTCCGCGTGTCGGACTGCTGATTACGAGGTCGTGGGTTCGATTCCCACAGAACACAAATATTTATGAGATGAACATTAAATGTTTGTGTTTGTCTGGGTGTTTGTTATATAATTTAAGTATGTATTTACAAAAAAATATATAAGTATTATATTCATTGTCTAGTACCCATAGTACAAGCTCTGCTTAGTTTGGGACTAAATGGTTTGTGTGAAATTGTAAAAAGAAAAAAAATATAAAATAATCACGAATACAACTTTTAGGAAATATATTTTTAAATACAATAAATAAAATGTTCTATAGATAAGTAAAACTGTCCCGAAGTTTTACCTACCAAATATGTTAAAAAATGAGCCCGGTTGGGTTACCGAATATGTTGAAATGTATGCATGACTTTATTTTGTTTGTATTTTAAACGCAAATATGTACTTACAGTACATGTGCCTCATTTTTTTCCGTAGAAACGATATTGATAGTACCTACCTGTATCGATAAAAATAACTTTATCGACCTATTAAGTTCCGTGCCGAGCTAGCAAATATTAACTATTTATTTAAAGACCAATGATAAGGTTTTACTTCCACAACGTAAGGCAAGATTATTTTAATCTTAGACCGGACACAATAATTTCAGGTGTATGTAGTGTAGCTATTTCTCTGCATTTGAACTACTAATAATATGATTTAGGTTAATTATGATTAATGATGTTTGTATGATCTACTTATGGGAGCGGACTACTGGACTACCTACTTGTATTTGAACGGAAAAAGCGATATCTTTCTTAGTTATTCAACGTATGATGTTTCTTACCTACTGAGTATCATAGCAACAGAGTTAGAAAGAAATTAACAACGCCAATGTCTATTGCGTCATTCGTGAAACAAAATCCCATTTTTTAAAGCAAGAATACCTATGTTATCCCTGTAGCCAGGAGTTCAGTAAGCGATAGTCACGTGAGGAAATAGGATTTGACAGCGACAACCCCTGTCCACTAATAGGTAGATACATTTTTAGAGAACCTAAAATAGAGATTTCAGTTTCCAATAAATTTTTCTTTTTGAGAAACTTATGATCACAAATTGTTTATTTTTTTATTCGAAGAATTTTGTTACGCTACGTTATTATTGTTATGTGATTATATATCGCTGATTTGCATAGTAATGGAGAGTTGGCTATATTTTGCCCTTAACTAAGGATTAGCACTAAAATAGAAAAATATTATATAGACATTTAAAATAATTTCAGAAAATGGGTTGCGTAATGCGTTCAAAGGGTAGCGCGGGCGTGCATAAAATGTTGTCATTAAAACATTCATTTGGTGCAATATATTGCAGTGGTATAATTAAACCAACGGTACTATATAGCCAACTCTCCCCTATTATGAATTCGATAATCAAGATTTCGATGAATCACAATTTTGCTTAATATGGAAATTACAATATTAGCACTCCAGTTAATTTAAACCACCAAAGGTAGTTACAATAGTGCTTTTGTAAAGCACTCCTATTATGTAGTTATGCGAACTGAAGTACTATTATCCAGTTTTGTCAAATTCCATGATATAAACCTATTGAACTGAGAGTAACAATTGGTGCATTATTCATGATCTATTTTGGATTTGCAGCATTATTTTGCGGAATCATCTTTAAAAAGCTGTTTCGGACAATACGAAATGAACCTTATTTTATTGTGATATAGGTTTTTCTCAATTTGAGTGTAATGATTTTTTTACGAATGAATTTCTTTATTTATCAACCTATTTTAATGATCACGTGCATTGGAATACCTAAGTATTATTTCAACACCCACCCACCCATTTTAATTTCATTGGTATAGGACCTTGGACTTCGAAAATACACCAGGATCTCGTCTATTGTAACAAAAAAAAAATGTTAATCTAGGTATTGAGACATTGCTGCTTATGACAGTCGTAGAACAAATTGGGTAGGTACCTAACAATGGTCCAGAACGAGCTGAATTGGACTGAACTTGGATTACGAAGACACGAAACGGAATGAAGGACATGAAACTGACTATTCCTGAGCCACTTCACTCTTCTCTCTATATATGTATACACATATTACTTTTTACAGTTGTGCGATTTTGTTTAATTATTTTCATATATTATACAGGGTGGCCCATTTATAGTGGTCCAAAAATTTTTTTTGGATCTAGACCGGTAAGATTTAAGAGTAATCTCAAAAATAGCTCATTACTAGCTAGCTACATATCTATGGTACTTACACACCAAATTTGATTCGATTTAATGCAATCACTTTCAATCTAGAGAGGTTTACATGACTAAAGTAGAGATTTTAAGAAAATAAATTTAAAAATTCATAACTTCTAAACAACTGATTTTCGCGGAACATATGTTGCGTTTAAATTACGCTTTGGGATGTCCTCGATCCAAAACAAATTTTTGGACCACTGTAAATGGGCCACCCTTTATCAGACACGACACAAATACAAATATTTGTTCCGTGTGGGGACCGAACCCACAACCCGTGGCGCAGAAGCCGATCACTCAGCCGCTGCGCTAAACGTGTCGTCAAAAGTGGATCAATTTTAAATAAGAAAATTGAGTAGAAAATTAGGGGTTGTTTATTAATTTATTCACTGACCCAAATTTCACATTTGAACCAATCGACTTGAAAGTTGGCACACATAAGTAGTTCTGATGATATTACAACATAATGCAGACCCAGATTGCATCTGATGGATGATGGAGACGGAAGACAGTCGAGAGAAATCTGCAATGGTTTAGGTACAGCAACTACCTCTGGTTTAGGGTTGGTTCATTTAATAACTAGATTAAAGTAAGTTAGTAGATTTTAGCCACACAAAAAAAAACTTTTAACAAACACTTGAACCGTTGAAAACAAAAACTGAAAAGTATAAAAACTTTTTCGTAACAACTTTGAGTCGGCGCCAGTAAAACTCCACTAGAAAATATTATGATCAACAAAAGATCTTTCCGAACAAAGGATTATTTCTGTGGCGCAGACTACATTTTTATTAAAATCTTTTCAGGTACATTAGTGGTAATTGCAAAGTTCTGGTCAGTATAATTTTGAGTCCTTTTGTCGCAGTAGGACAATAAAAATGTGTGAAACAACTAGATTTATTCTGAAAGTGTCGATCTTGCATCTCCGCAATTTTTTCCCCAAAATAATTCTAAATTGTCTGTCATAGAATTTCTTCTGCCGCCTAAAGGAGAGACACACGAGCATGTTGCAATTTTGCCTTTAAAATAATTAGCAATTATTAAATTGTTGACACCAACGGGATTTGGTGGCACGGATGATCTAGGTATGTACTTTTACACATCATGTTAATCGCTATAAAAATATGTTTCTAATTAAAAAATTGTCAAGCACCATTTTAATATGTAATGAAGTCAGTTTGTTACATTTCCTGGCATTAAAAGATATTGTAGTAGGTAGGTATATATAGCATTTTTTATGGCGGCAATAATCCACAAACGCGGAGGCTTGAGAGCAGTATTTCGGAAGCATTATTAAAATTAACAATTTGGGGAGACCGCCGAATTGCTTTTTTCTGAGAAGTTTAAATGTAAATTATATTTTATTGGACTTCGGTTTTCAGTGAAGGCTAACAATAACGGCGCGACGGCGCGCAGCTTTGAGGCAAACCACGTGCCCAAACCGGTGAAATATGAATTTACTTAATAAAGAACCCAAGATTCTGAGTAATAGAAGCCCTGCACAATAATGGCAAAGTAATATTAATCGATACAACATACTTTCAACAAGTAAAATTATTTTTATATGCCGTATTTTTTTTAAATATTTCTTGAATGCAACTTAGTAAAAATTCATACCTATTCAGTTATTAAAGTAAGTATTGTATGCATCGAAAGTACAAAATAATAAAAACATAATTTGTATGGCAGAGCTGCAGCACATGCCTATAGTAAATGAATACTCTGTAATTACGGAAGCAGTCTTTTAAGCGGCAGAATACGCATTCAATGGAATAAGGTAATACCTGCAGGCGCCGAAAAGAGTCTTATAAAAACCTTTCATTGTAACGGCAGATGCGAGGATGCCATATGCTCGGCAGTGGTATTAGAAAAAAAGAATCAATTCGAATATCACCCTTACAACAAAAGTGCGGGCGAACTCCTTGATAAACATCGACTTTATAAAAAAAGGTCTAAATTGAGTTTCCTTAGCGATCAGCAATTTGGTTCTTATTTCAATAGAGTTCTGAACCTCTTTTAGGCCCCTCTAAAACTATTGTCAGTTGACCGAATGCCTTTGAAGCAGAATGACCGTCATTAGAAATAGCACCTGCCTTTTGTTAGACATTAGATGTTGGATTATATTCGTCCCTTCATCCAAAGAAGCCGACTTTCGGAATTCCTATAATACAATTTACCATCATGATAGTCTATTTCAATTTAAGGAATGAAAGTTACAATCTTAGAAGGTTATTTTTTATAAGGGGATTTAGTCTCAATATCAAATAGAATGGCGTCTCAGTTTTTAATTCATCAAAGAAAGCTGACGCTGGAGAGGGTCGTAACAATTGTTTTATTATTCTGTTTGCTAATTGTTCCTTGACGGGTTAATGAGATCTACATACCACCATAACAGCCCTAAATAACAGAAATAATTAGAACTAAAAATCATTAAAGGCGTTAATAAGTAAATACTTCGTTTAGGTTCGTAAGAGAGACAAATTACTTAGGTTCCTCATGTGATTATAAATAATTAATTAACATACAGTCATACCATCACGCCTGTATTTCCCGATGGGTAAGGCAGAGGTGTAATGTACACCCACATTTCACCAGTATGTTTTAGGTCCCATGTAATAGGGGACGAGCCTATTGCCATTAACCGGGCACAAATCCAGACTCCAAGCTGCTACTGAGAATTTCATAGAAAAACCCAATAACACTGCTCGACCTGGGGATCGAACCCAGGACCTCTAGCGTAGCAGTCGCGCTTAGGACAACTAGACTAATGAGGCAGTCAATTAATTAAGTGACTAACAAAGACACAATATGTAGATCTGTGGGAATATTTGTAGGCCTCGAAACACAAAATATATTAGGTACTGTCTTACTACATATGTACTTCTCTTCTATTAATATTAGTTACCATATTTGGTACTCGATGCGCACGCGTGCCTTTTCGTAGCGACCGGATGTGGACTCGTAGCACATTACTTCCGGTCGCGATATAAATAAACATCCCATCACTGCCAGATGTGCACCCCCATAGCCGTTTTTACGAACACACGGCTTTTGTAATATACATACGTTGTCACGTCATGGATTTAATTACGTCAATTTCGAAATCATATTATAAAAAGTAGTAGGTACCTACAAAACTAGATTGGGAAAAAACACACATACCTACGTAAGTTCTAGAGAAAAAACGATTTGATGCTTAGTAAGTACCTATATTTTTTTTATGAGAAGGTTCGCTGTAGTATCGCTGAACCCAACTACAGCTGTAAGACATTACGTTAGCATCCCGCGAGACACGTAAAAATAAACAAAGGACCTAGAATACGAATCTTTTTATATTTTCACATGCAAATTGGGTGAATGAGCGCCTTGTAAAGTTGCGACATGGATCGTAAGTGCGAGGGAAGAAATCGTGTGCCTTACATACATTTTTGTTACGTATATAGCGCTGATGGAATCAACGCACGTGGTGTATTTGAACCTTGAACGTTTTGGGGAAAATATACAGAAGTAAACATGTTCCTCCATGATTACAGATTGTACTCTTCGTTTTTCAGTGTAAACGTTTTGCTGTGTAGGACAAAAATAGGTGAGAGGCGGTAAAAATCGAAGAAAGTGCACATACATCACTATTTTTCAAAACAGGAAATGATTAAACACATTATATTCAGTCATTGTAATAAAGCATTGCAAAAAAGAAAAGTAAGTAGTTACAGAACTCAAAAGTGTATATTTAGGTAAACGTGCAGGCGTAGGTAGTCATGTGAAATTAATTAAAAGTACCTATCTAGGGATTTTATCGCGTACCGATACGAAGAAGAATCGCGTATCGTAGTGATCTACTAATCCGTAAAAAGTTGAGCAATAGATAGCATGAAAAAGAAATTATTTTTTCAGATTTTACATAAACTATAGGAAAAAATCTTTACCTGTAATATTTTTATAATTTAATAAAGTAAGTTTATGTATTATAAATGTTAAATATTGTAATATGGAAACGAATATAAAATTATATATCATAATGATACGCACACACAGCTTGTGCACTGTGAACAATGTTAAGTCGTGAGCAAGGTAACAGCACTACGGGTAGGGCTACAAAGTCGGTGAACAATAACGAGATTAAGTACGTTTTAAAAATGAAACTGATATTTACATGTCAAACCAATAAAAACTGAATACATTCTCCCTTCGAGTATAGTTTGGGTGATGTAAATCCTCAACCATTTCCGTGTCGGTTATGTCGTGTTGCTTCTGAACACTGATTAATACGTATAAATCTATGCATAATACCCGAGTCAATTTGACTGGAACATAATAGCATATTGGCTGAAACCTTAGCTTGTTAGTAATTAACCGTAACAGACAGTTCTCTATATCTGATAAGCTAGCAATCGATATACAAACAGGAGATCCAAGTGATTGAATTCAGGAGTAAAGCTTACGCATATTGACATTGTGTATTAGAAATGTGACGTAACTAAACAGAAGCTGCCGCTTAAATAGATGCTAAGATAATTATGTAAAAGGTGACTCACTAGCATGAATCAGTAGTTATGAATACGTATTAAATTTTAATCTTGGGCATAATCCATTAATTGTAGTATGTATGTTCAATTTCATAACATAACTAATTCATTATATTAATGTGAATATAATTATTGCAGACATATTGTGTGCAGTTCATAGGCACGTTCTTTGAACTTAATTTCGAATGTATTCACCAAGCTATACTCTCGTTAATAATGCAATCGGGTCAAACGCACATTCATTTTATTTGAGCGAATGAATAATTCGATCACTAGCTGGTTTAATGGTCATAATTCTGGTGTATTTAACGAGAAGACGCAGGTACGAATCCCACCCAGTCATTTTTTTCCTTCGCTAAAATAACTTTATAATCTGAGCATAGAAAATACAAAAATGTACTCATTTATTTAACAATTTCAATTAAATATAATGGTCAGTATTAAACTCCATACCTTTTTATAAATAAAGAACGATATGTAAGGGCTGTTGCTGTTTTTGATGTAAAAATAAAACAAGACTTAATAAAAATCGATGAGCAAAACTGATATCTACAGCTGGCGACGTTGAATTTCAAGTATGCAAACGGGTACCTTTACTGTTCCCAGATGCAAACTCATCTGGCGCACGAGATGGTTCATTCTACCTATAGCAACTTTTTTACCTCCCATTTATTTTAAATCTTAATCCCTTGGGATAAGGATAAAATTAGTACATTCCATATGCCCGCGATCAAGAGCCACCACTTCTCACTAGTCACAGGTGCTTTTCGTAGATAGAGCTTAATTTATTGCCAATTATACGTAGCCAGCATGGCATACCAATCACTTACCATTTGTAGATACAGTTAAAAATATGTAAGAATATATTAAGATTGAACACCCAAAAGCAATTGTGGGAAGTGGTAACACGTATTTTTAGAAGCGACAGCGCGAAAAACAGACTGTCACATTAGCAACCCTTATAGCACCTACCCATTCATTAAAAATTTACATTAAAGCAAGATTTATGGAATGGGTGTATGAAAAACGCCACCCGCGCTCTACGTGTTAAAGTGAACATCCTTATTTTGATCGTCAAACGTTTACAGTTTGTTTTTATGGGCAGTAGGAGAGTTCTTGAGAAAACTCATAATACAGAAATATGTTTGAACCTGGATAGGACTGTGTTATCAAAGAAAGTTTTATGTAGGTATTTTACGGTCTGAGTTGGTAATAAAATTAAGTAACCACTCCTCAATTAATATAAATTACGACGGCTTTCAATAAATTCAAGTCTACGAAAATTTCCAAGAATGTAAGCTAAAAAATATAATATTCTTATTTTAACATACCTATTCTTCTAGTAGGCAATGTTATTAAATTAAAACAACCAAACAAAAATAGAATTCATTGGAAAATACGAAACTCACCGAGCGACCCTGAATCTTTTAATAATGAATCTTATGTTACTTAAAACTTCTCAGGCATATAGTGTCTCGAGTCAGAAATAAAAACGATGAAATGGAGTATATTCGTGTCGATCGGATGCTCAGGTTCGCGTTGAGAGTCCCTTCAGTCCGGCGATCTTAAGCCACTCCTGCGTTTACAAGTTTAATATTATGACACGTCTTGCGGGACTTCAAAGCTCTTGGCGTGAGCCATTATTGCTGCAGGGCCGCTGGGCTCGAGCCGAGACAAAACCACTTGATCCGATTTGTCGCTTTTCAATTTAGACTTTATTACATCAAGTAGAGAGAAATGATGTCACATTTTTATGTTAGACACACCACAGAATGGTTAGTATATTTTGTATCTAGCAAGTCTGAAAACTTATTGCACACTTCTCCAATAAATTATTGGGTCACGTTTGTAGATGACTATTCAGTATTCTTGAAACAACATATTATATTATTCAGACGGTCCCTCTAGCTTGGTACCTACGTAGTAATAAGACCTAGAATACCTAGAATACATTATTAATACTTTATAGATATAAGTTAAGTACTATTAATTAACCCGGAAAATTTTGTTTAACAAATTGTGCTTTCTTTCTGATATAAAATTACTCTTGACTCCGATTTTCGAGTTTGTTAACAAGTTTGTCATTGTTTTGTTATGTTTGCCAAACATTGATGGATTTCCGCTTCTGGCTGTCGAATGTTTAATCCTGTGAACCTTTTTAAATAAATACTACTTAGGTATTTGCCATATTTTATTACTCATCCTTCATTTCCTATAATGATACTAAAAAATCCCAAATTGAATTTAGTTAGAAGGTCCCATTTTTTGCAAGAAAAAGGTAAATTGTTTTTCTTTCTTTCTAAAATTACGGATTCATGGACTACCGTCATCACGAAAAGTGAGGATTATTTTATGAGATCTGCACCTGACAAGTATAGCCTATTCGCTGCAATTTATATCCACCCTCTAAGGCGTTCAAGTGTCAAAACCAATTATTTATTAAAAATGTCATAATCCCTGGATAGCAAGGATGGTGGAGTAAGTGGAATTATTTGACATAAGTTGTGTTGTAAATGGGACGATGTCACGTAGCGTCCCCCCATTTGTATCGTATCATCGTATAACATAGGCCACCTGCGCAAGAGCGACCCCACATTGCTATTACACGGTGACGATCAAACGCACACGTTGCATATATTTATCAAATCTTCGAATCCATCCGTTCGGTAACTTATGGACCTACCATTTTAGATATAAATTAATTACTTTTAGTTTATTTATTACAGAAATTATGTTTCGCAATGATTTATTTAATAAATCCAATGTGCATAATGCAGGTGGTCAGTTATAGACGCAGTTCGATTTTTATTATTTAATGAGCCATATAAGTAACTTTATATAGATGTTAAGGAACCGTCATGAACGACATTGCACATGTACCTATGTAGTATGTTCTCATCGTGGTGGATGAAGCGTAGTTAAATTAAGCTTGTGTAGGCCTGTGCCTAACTAAGTTACATTCGAGCACAGCCTTCAATCAGACTGCAAGTGATACAACAAACAGACCTAACTGCTAGGTATACCTACAGTTTCTCCAATTGGTTAAACA
Source organism: Acronicta alni (assembly GCA_964056405.1). Taxonomy (NCBI): domain Eukaryota; kingdom Metazoa; phylum Arthropoda; class Insecta; order Lepidoptera; family Noctuidae; genus Acronicta; species Acronicta alni. The sequence goes on from OZ043913.1 coordinate 12,203,885, forward strand.
AATAAACTGTGCAGTGCAATCTAACAAGGTACCTACTGAGATTAATAATCCAATTAAAATTATATGAAAAGCTCCGGATTTTCGTTTAGTTTGCAGAAAATATTTTGTTATAAACCTTTACAATCCTTTACGTAGGTACCTATTTATTAGATGACCCCACATCGTTTATTAATATGCTAAATGTAAGGATCAAGAAGAATTTTACTACAAACGTAGGTATTTATCAATAAGTACCTACTTTCATTTATAGATATTGCGATATATACCTGTATATATATTTTATAAAAGGCTAGAACGCTCACGAATACGAAATATCGAAAGTGTGAATAAATAATGCAAAATATATGGAGGACCCAATCATCGGCCATAACCAAAATCGTAAAAACGTTATATTGTAAGGATACTACGTAAGTCTATTGCGAAGACCCTTTTATATGTTAAGCTTCCGCCTGTAAATTCGATTGCGTGGTCACAATAAAAATAGCCTAAGTAAGTAGGTAGGTACCTACGTCACTCACGGAGTGTAGCTTGATTTTAAGAATTGAATAAGTAGATAGGTAGTTGCTCCAACAAACATATCAGTATACAGACAAATTTATCTTTCTTTCGTCTTTTCCCAACTATATTGTGGTCGGCTATCGGTCTAACCAGATGTGGTTGAAAATTCGCAAAATCAGCAACTCAATTTCTTGGCAATACCGATATCCTAAGGGCAGACGGTAGGTAAGTCAGGCTTTTTGAGCTTCTGACTACCACTATTAATACCGACCTACCTACTTAGATGTCATACAGTATAAAAACGTAGTTACGTACCTACGTAAGCAGGGCCCCGAAAAATTTATGGAACAGAAAAAAGTCTCCTATGGAGGCCCCGAGGCTAGAGATAGATATTGCCATGGCGTAAATCCGGCCCGGTACATAGGTGCCTAAATTATTATCTTTGTAGTTTTAGGTAAGTTCTAGGTATTACAATAAATGTATATGCCTCATTAGTCTAGTGGTCCTAAGCGCGACTGCTACGCTAGAGGTCCTGGGTTCGATCCCCAGATCGAGCAAAGTGTTATTGGGTTTTTCCATGAAATTCTCAGTAGCAGCTCGGAGTCTAGATTTGTGCCCGGTTAATGGCAATAGGCTTGCCCCTATTACCTGGGACCTAAAAAATACCGGTGAAATGTGGGTGTACATTAGTACACCTCTGCCTAACCCTTCGGGGAAAACAGGCGTGATGGTATGTATGTATTATCTTATTAATAAAGTTAGTCTAGTGGTCGTCCGTACGACTGCTACGCGAAGGTAGAGGTCCTGTGTTGAACAAAATGTTATTGGGTTTTTTTCAGCAGCAACTCGGAGTTTGGATTTATATCCGGTTAATGGCAATAGGCCCCCGCGAACTGGTGTAAGTACCTACATGAGTACACTTTGCCTGACCCTTCGGGGAATACACATAAATCTAGTGGTATGTTTTTAATTAAATATCTAATTTACAATAGATTGAAACTAAATCATTGATATATAATCATCATCATCAACGCATATACTGTCCCACTGCTGGGCACGGATCTCCTCTCTGCGTGGGATGTGGGTGGTTAGGTCCACCACGCTGGCCTAAGACGGGCTACCAATATAATAATAAAAATCGCAAAATAAAAAATTCTTTGACTGTCCATTAAATATTCCTCTAAAATAATTAATAACGGAAATGTCAGTACTTCGTCATAGTATGAGAATTCACTAAAAACATAAAAATAACGTAGTAAAAATCATTAAAAAAACCAAAGCGCTCCGGCAATTTAATTTACATAATCGCAATGTGCACAAGGAAATATAACAACTACCGCAGAGCAATGCATATTTTTATTTTAAGCCCTAATTATAATTTGCGGTAATAAATTATTGCCACAAAGAGAAACGCACCAAGCGCGGGAAACCCGCAGCATTAACGCCTGAAGTAACTCACTAAGAGCCCCTAGTAAACTATAAAATTTTCAGACACTAGATGAAAATGTATTCTTTCTTAATGTCTTGAAAATGTTTACAAGTACCCATGGTACTATTCCATCAGTCAATTCGCTGCAGTCGAACCTCTACGATTTAATCAAATAATATTATAAACTTACTTGAGCTCCGCAATCTCCTTCCTGATTTCTTTCATCTCGGACATGTGCAGATTTTTGAGAGCCGCAATCTCGTCAGCCACAGCTTTCAGCCCATCGAGAGCTTTCATTTCGGCCGCTTTCACAAACAAAATGCAAGATAAAGTCAAGATAACACAATTGAAGCACTTCATTTTCACCCGATCGTAAGTTACGTAGATCGTAAGTTGGTACGAGTGCGAATAATCGCGAAAGGGGGCGTGTGCCTCGCTCGGTTGTCGCGACAGGAATGACCGCGCGGCCTCGTGGCTCCTTCGTATATACACGCCAGGGAGTATGAAGGTGCGCAGATGCGTTCAACAGTTGTCCAGACGCCCGAAGCCTGCAAGCACAGCCTGTTTTCCAGATAATGCAACCTAGGAGTCAGAGATACATATTTTTTCTAGCATATACAATCAGTATATAATAATAAGTCACTTAAACATAATCAATAAATCACAAAACACATAGGTAACTTAGTTAAGTATTTACAAGTCATAAAGTACCTACTCACTGCACGCAGGTAAAACATAGTTGGGTTTTTAATATGATTTCTCACCAAAACCTTACAGTACCTATGCCACACGTTAAACGTCCTTTATGTTCATAATACTTAATATGTATACCTATAATAAATTCCTGAAAACACTAGAGCAGCATTTGGGGTTTGAAATTGCAATATAAACATTGTAACCATGTTCCTGCTGTTTAGAAAATGTGATAAAAATATATTGTAATGTAATAAGTATAAACACATTAATTAAGCAAATAAAAATTGATAAGATAAAACTAAGTTTCTGAGGAGTGTCATTCTTGTTATACAGGGTGGAGGGAACATTGACGTTCAAAAATAATATTTAGTTCCCTTGTACACACATAGGGGTAATTCGGATACCCTACGATGTATGGTATCAAGGGTATGCATACAAATAATCAGCTTCATAACTGTGATAAAACTTACGAAAATGTTGGTCTGAAGTGAACGTTTAGTGCTAATTTAAAAAAAAAGAACAAAGCCGATTTTAGCCAAGGTAGACACATTAAGTATACTTTTTTTTTATGATTTTGAAAGATGAGATTCTGGAACATTATTGAGGCCTAATATGCCAGAATCTGAGCTTTCAAAATCAGTAAGCAGTGATAGCCATTGTACTGCTATGTCGAAGGTCTCGCGTTATAACCCAAGGAACGCACCTTTGACTTTTTGAATTCATGTGCGTATTAATAATTAATTATCACTCGCTTAAACGGTGAAGGAAAACATCGTGAGGAAACCTGCATACCTTAGAGATTTTTCTCTACGGTTTTTGAATTCTGCCAACCCGCACTAGGCCAGCGTGGTGGATTATAGCCTAATCCCTCTCAATATGAGAGTAGACCCATGCCCAGCAGTGGGACAGTATATGGGTTGATGATAATTGACCTGTAGTCACCTGTTTAGGTTTTTAATTTTAAGTTGAATATTTAAGTCATAATTCACCGAACGTACCTAAATTTAGAGATGTGTAGTGATTACTTAGTTTCCTCATCATCCTCCATCTCCTCCCAGCAAAATAATATTTTCCACGAGCCGATTGTCATCTGACCGCAGTTCTATTTCTGGGCAATCGGTATTGCCTAGAAATTGTATTGCGGTCTTCATCAATACATCGGTATTGCCTAGAAATTGTATTGCGGTCTTCATCAATACATCGGTATTGCCTAGAAATTGAATTGCGGTGTACGAACATTGCGGATTCGAATGCGGATAAACCAACTTTTTGGGGTCATAACACATTTTGTCATGATTATAACAAGAATGGAAGGACTGCCTCATTAGTCTAGTGGTCCTAAGCGCGACTGCTACGCTTGAGGTCCTGGGTTCGATCCCCAGGTCGAGCAAAGTGTTATTGGGTTTTTCTATGAAATTCTCAGTAGCAGCTCGGAGTCTGGATTAATTGTGCCCGGTTAATGGCAATAGGCTCGCCCCCTATTACATGGGACCTAAACATACCGGCGAAATGTGGGTGTACATTAGTACACCTCTGCCTAACCCTTCCGGGAATACAGGCGTGATGGTATGTATGTATGTATGTATAACAAGAATTTTAAGAAAACTTGAGGTGATAATTGTAGACTTCCCAGTAATTCCACCATAAAAAGGCTTAAAAGGCGTTATTGACTTGTTAATCTACTATCTAGAGACGGTAGCGTCTATAGTACACTAAACTGTACTATAGACGCTACAGTCTCTAGTAAATTTTGTATGGAAAGCCCTCTAGACATCTAAATAAATGAAACCACCTTGCAAAAAGAGACTAGAGACCACTAATGTAATGACACATGTCCATATACACGGCCACTATTTTTAATAATACGCTTTTACTAGCTTCGCCCCCTTCAAAAAGTTGGATTTGGAACTTTGCACTTATCAAGTACTATGCGTTTCAAATAAGAATAGGAACGTCAATGAAACTTGAATGACCGCGATCTGTCAAAAAAGTACAGCTTGCAAAGAAAATTAAATTTCTTGTTTTGAAATGTTAGAACTTCATAATATACTAGCTTTTACCCGCGACTTCGTACGCCTAGACTTAGTAACACAAATTGTTGTCGGATTGTATTCATGGGATAAGAAGTACTCAATGTTAGGGAAATTCCAGATTTGTTCCGAGAAAAGAAGTATTCAATATCGTCAATCACAAACTATTAGTGTACCAACATTTCATTTAAATCCCGTAAGTACCTACTTACTAAGAAGACCTCTTCTACAGAAGTTTTCTGGGAATTCCCACATAATTTTGGTAAAATGTATCCTATTTGTTATTCCCGGTCACATACTATGTGTGTATGAAATTTCATTCAAAACCCGTAAGATATTAGTTTTTCGGGATTTCCGGGATATTCCCACATCTTTCTGGTGTAAAATATACCCTATTTGTTATTCCCGGTCATATACTATGTGTGTATGAAATTTCATTCAAATCCCGTAAGATATTCGGTTTTCGGGATTTCCGGGATATTCCCACATTTTTCTGGGGTAAAATATATACTATGTGTTATTCCTGGTCACATACTATGTATGTATGAAATTTCATTCAAATCGTAGTTCTCCAATATCCGTTTTTCGGGATTTCCGGGATATTCCCACATTATTCTGGGATAAAAAGTAGCCTATACTATAGTTTTATTAAAAATTCTTTCCGATTCCCACAGGACACAAATATTTGTGTGGGTAAAACATGAATATTTGTATTTGCCCAGGCAAATACAAATATTCACCCAGAAACACCCAGGTGTTTCTTATGTATTATAAGTATATATTTACAAAAGAAAAGTATATAAGTATTATATCCATTGTCTAGTACCCATAGTACAGAGGCCAGCACATCAAGCTACCACAATCTGTCAAATTTCTTTGATTAATTTTCAACTTTAAATCAAAGTGATAAGGTTCATATTCAATAGGAAAAATTTAACAGTTCTGGATAGCTTGACCTGCTGGCGTCTGTACAACCTCTGCTTAGTTTGGGACTAGATGGTGCTGTGTAAAAAATGACGCAAAATATTATTATTATTAAAAACACAGGGTATAAAATATCTTATTTTCTTCTAAATAACAGTCGGTGGAATATTTTAAATAACTATAAAATATTATTATAAAAATATCTGTTTTGCTCACTTTACCTAGCTGGTTTGAATTGACAACTATGACGTCACAAGATGGCTGATATTCTTATTTGAAACGCATAGTACCAATGACACTGTAATATTTAAATAATTGGTCCCAATATCATTTCCAGGAGCTTCAGGTTTAGGCACTTCGGTTTAAACCATCAGCAAAAAGTGTTTCAGACAACAACCATTGAGATAAGCATACAACTTCTCCCAGAAGGAGTAGGAGGAGTTTCGTATATTTTGCAACTTAAAAAAGTGTAGCATGAAAAACTAAATTATATACTTCAACAACTGATAGTTTCTACCTGTATTCACATAATATATGATATACCAAAAAGGAATTATCATCGTTTAAAGACTAAAAAGCAAAGATAATATTAAAAAGAAATACGCTTTTGTAGTTAGCCGAACAAAAAAATAGAATATAAATATTAGATTAAAAAAATACTAAAAACACGGTTTTATAAAAAATATCATAAGATAATCAAATTACTTGTTTGATCGTTGTAAAATGCCATGTTACATTTCAGTTGATCGTAAGATTTATTCTTCGTTCGTCCCGAAGTTTTGTCCCACATTCCAAAAAATTCTTCGTTTGTCCCATATTACTATTGAGGTTGTGTTTCGTCCCAAATTACAAGTACTTCTAAAGTATAGTCAACAAAAAAAAATACTGTATTTATTTGAAAATGTTGAAACAATAATTCTATATTAAAACAATTTTAAGCATTTAGTTATAAATTATCTTTAATATACAGTATCATAATCAAAATCACAGAATAGTATAATCATCTTCTCATTATTAGGTACTACAGTATAAATATACAGAATAGTTAGATCTAGAATAAACAATATTTAAGACATGCCTTTGCTCTTTTCCAAAGAGCTTGAGAGAAATGGAAGACAGTAACAACCTTTACATGTGACGTTTGGAAAAAAATACGGATACTATTCATGGCCGCCTTCTCATAATCAGTTTTGAATGAAATGGGATTCCAATCAAGAATTTGTGATTTAATTATAGAGTATTCTCTCTTTCATATATGTTGATTCCTTTTTATTCATTAATAGTACATTTATATGAATGGCACAACATAATTTTTTTCACATCGTGAATGACATACAATTGTTTATATGGATTCACCACATATTTAAATGTACCATCCGCTAGATAATGTTTGACGTCGTGGAGAAGTCTTCTGCTTTTTTCTTCAGCAAATGCTATTATTCTTGTATTCTTTATTAATAATCAAAAAATAAAAAAAGAATTTTTGCTGATTGTACAAAAGAGTAAGTTTTGTCTATACAAAAAAAATATGGTCCGTAAAAGGAATATGAAATGGGACGAAACGGGAATAAAATTATTAAAATTATGATTTGGGACGAAGGAAGCATATTGTTTGGGACGTACCAGGATTTTTTTATGTGGGACGAATATCAGTGGGCCGAACGAAGAATAAATCGATCGTAAAACGTGGGCTGCTTTGTAGAATATATTCATAATGGTATTTTACTTTTAAAAAATATTATCATAAAAAATAGTTACAACTGAGATTAAGCACCCTACGCTTTTTTTACGATCAACTTAATTGTAACAAGGTATTGTACAGCTCTCAAGCAAGTAATTTGATAGATAAGTATACTTATGAAAAATATTTTCTACTTTTTAGCTCGGTTATCTTTTTATAAAGTATTATTTATTTAGGTTGAAGAAAGAGATGATATGGTAGATAATTTCGAGCAATTATTATTCAAAAATTTGAATGTGTGAACTCAATAGACATTCAATGACGACGTCTGTGGTCTAGTGGTTCGAGTGCCGGACTGCTGATCATGGGGTCGTGGGTTCGATTCCTACAGGACACAAATATTTGTGTGGGTAAAACATGAGTATTTGTGTTTGTCTGGGTGTTTCTTATGTATTATAAGTATGTATTTACAAAAAAAAGTATATAAGTATTATATCCATTGTCTAGTACCCATAGCACAAGCTCTGCTTAGTTTAGGAGTGTTGTGTAAAATGTCCCAAAAATATTTATTATTTATTAATAGCCTTTCAGCAATTTGATATGAAGCCAATGAAACTTACTATTTTAACAGTTGGTTTCCCACAACATGTGCGCATCGACCACCTTTTTATGAGATAAATACGTGGTGCAGATAATATATGGTTACAAATTCCTTGAAAGTTTTGCAAAAATGTAACAGCACCTAATTAAAACGTGAAAGAACAATTGAATACCTATGTGTGCTCTGACGTCACGTGTGCTCTGACGTCTATGTAATTTAAGAATTCGTTTATTCAAAATAATATTACATTACGAATTAGATATTACTGTTGAATAGGACTAAGTAGTTTCTGTAAGTAGGTATTCAACATTGCACTGCTACTGAATACAAGCTATCTGACACTTCAACATGCAAGCCGGTATACTCTTTAGAAATCGTAATTGGATGCGCTTCCATATTTTGCTGAGAATACACCTACCTATAATATTTATGTTATACGTGAGTTTAGGGGACTAAGGGGCCCACCTAATTACTCAAAGTATAGAAAAAAATGAGACGGTACAGTGTACAGTGAAACTTGTGAGAAGATAGATACCGAGGTAATCTCATAAGTGTTCTTTATTGCCATATTGATCACACCAAAAATAAAAACTTCACAAGTACACACGTTGGTGGAGCCACCAACGTTTCGGTTCGGTTTATGAATAAAGAGTCCTTTGACTATTCTAAGCTTATGCCTTATCAAGCTTATGTGTACCTTAGTAATATTATGCGACGGCGATATTCTCGGAAGAAGAATATCAAGAAGAATATATAAGTTAAACTAGAGGACTGAACTTGCACTTAGTTCTGTAAATTACAGCTGTGTTTGCCGCGTTCAGTGTATGGACGAAACAGTTCATTTAATAATCAAAAATGGCCACTCATCCATTGTGAAAATCTTTTTGCGAAGGCGTCTGACGGCCCATTATGTAAAGGTACTTTTGGCGTAGGCGCGGACTGTTGAGAGTATTTTTAATTAATACAGCAAAAAAAAAAGCTCAAGATGCGTCAGCATTATCCTTTGGCATTATTGTTTTGTTGTAGGTATGTTTCTTATCTACTATTAGCTGTTATACTGAAAACAAACAATAAGCTATTTATAATGATAACAAATTTTAAGTAACAACCCGAGACAAGGCGACACGATACGTTCCATAAAAAATCCTACTAGTAGGTGTAATACCGAAAACAAACAATAAGCTAAGTAATTTATAATGATAACTAATTTTTAGTAACAACCCTAGACAAGGCGAGACGATACGATCCTTATAAAAAATGCATATATCTATCAAGAAACATCCTCGTTGAAAACGTCTCGGAGAATAGTGTTCCTGAGATAAGTAGTTTATGATGTAGAGAAACCTAAAGTAAAGAAAACATTAACCGAAGTCTTTCCAGACTTCTGAATTGTTAATTTATACTTAGATATTATAAATTTATGTTACTTAAAGAGTACTTATTATTATAAGTAGAATATACTTTTTCCCGTAGATTCGTTACCGTAGAAGGAGAAGCTTATTAAACGTTTCTTTCACGATTCGGTGCAATTGCTAAGTGGTTTTGTTAAGCGCAATGGAAACAATGCGCAATGAACCTACTACTGGTAAAATTCCCGCCGGAAAGCTTTGTGATGTTGTTCAATATCACTCCAACAGAAATAATTAGTTTATTTGTTTCAATATGCAAGTTTCATTATTTCAGAACTTGAGAACTGAAAACATTATGCCTTGAAATAATATAGGTACATTTAACATTGTTCCAAATTGGTTATTACCTACTCGTAATTTCAAACCAACCACGCTCTTTTATTCTTTATAATCTTAAGTAGGTACAGAGCCCAGCACATAAAACTACCCCAATCTGTCAACTTTGATAGATTTCAAATACAAAGTAATAAGGTTTAAGTTCAATTGAGAAAATTTGACAGTTTTGGATAACTTGACCTGCTGGCGCCTGTACATAAGCTTAGTAGTTAGGACAACTACAGTTTAATTCAGGTTTATATTATTTTATGACGACGTCTGTGGTCTAGTGGTTCGAGTGTCAGACTGCTGATCATGGGGTCGTGGGTTCGATTCCCACAGAACACAAATATTTGTATGGTTAAAACATACGTGTTTGTGTTTGACTGGGTGTTTCTTAGGTATTGTAAGTATGTTACTTTTAGAAAAAAAAAGTATATAAGTATTATATCCATTGTCTAGTACTCATAGTACAAGCACTGCTTAGTTTGGGACTAGATGGTGCTGTGTAATATTGTCCAAGAATATATTATTAATTTATTTATTGGCCTACGGCAATAACACATTAAATATTTACTAACTTCCACCAATCGCGAAGTAAAGTGCATTTGACAACATCATTATAAAAATCAACAATATTATCTTTAATTACGTTATCTCCGAGGTACGGAGGGGTGTCACTGTGTAAAGAATGGTCGCGGGTTGTCAAACGAACACTTATGACAATGATTTCTTGTTTTTTTTTTGTGCACAGTGTGCACTGGTCACTAAGATAGCTAATAATTGATTTAAATTATTATTGATATCTCTAAATGCAGCAGTTTCTTACAGCTTGAGCTGGTGGGGAAATGAGACGCATGGATAAAGCGAAGTTGAAAAGGCATATCGGTCATCCTCGATAATAATAAAAAATACTAAAATAGTAGCTACCATCGGCATGAGTCCGACATACCCTGCTACCTTTTTTTGCAACACCAGGTGGCAGATGACCCATGAGGATAGGTTCCATCCAAGTATCGTAACTATTTTATGATAGCTATTTCTGAGTGACAAAAATACATAATAGTAACGATGTCGATGTCCAATATCAAATAATGTTTCATAATCTTCATCTTCATCATCATCAACCCATATAATGTCTTAGTGCTGGGCACGGGTGGAGACCCGTGGCTCTCAGATGGAGAGGGATTAGGCTATAGTACACCACGCTGGCCTAGTTCGTGTTGGTAGACTTCACACACCGTCGAGAAAAATCTCTAAGGCATGCAGGTTTTCTCACGATGTTTTTCTGCACCGTTTAAGCGAGAGATTAGATTAACCATAAGCCAGTACACCAAACCTAAGCCACCTACTTTGCCGCGGTCGTCATGGATTAGCAGCAAGTACGTGGCTAGCTTTGATAAAGGTGAAGTCCGTATTTTGAAAGTTATCTGACTATCTGAAGGAGTTGTTGGCACAAATACCACACCGTACACAACAAATTACATCGGCAGAACAAAGTTTTAACAGATCCACCGCCTCCGTGCCGTTCCGATTTAGTCCGCGTCGCCGTGATAATTTCCGACCGAGGAAGTGTCTCTGATTGGACGACGTGTTTACTCGCGTTGTTTGACAGCGTGCCGTCTTCGCTGTATTCGACCAAAAGCGAAAGGTGAATTCGTGCGTATATAAGGATATACGCTAGGATATAAGGATATACTCTGTTCCTTACGTACCTCGGGGAGAAGGCTCCCCGAGGTACGTAAGGAACAGAGTTTTGTCAACATCAAAATTAAAATAGTTTTATTTTCCTATATACAGGCACTTATGAAATGTCGAGTCTAGGTCCACGGTTCCAAATTAGTCGTTTCCTATGGAGAAGAACCGGCAGGAAACTCCATGGTTACTCTTTTAAATTATGGTAGTGTACAATGATGTTTGATACAATAATAATTATAAATTGGATACTTACATGAGAGAACAATGTAGGAATGTTGCGAAGATTACAAATATGTAAACCTGAGGTAGGTACTTAAGGAATTTTGTCAAACAGAGGTCCGTAGGGTAACGACAACTGAGACGAGACGAGTCTCCTTCCCCATTATCCATTACCCCGTTACGGCTGCAGTGACTTAGATGAAAGCGCATCTTCCCGTGTCGCACGGTGGGCTGAAAATCGCCTTTCATAGACATAGAGACTTAAATGTTGAAGGGTCCTTTTTTGGGCTAAAAATGGATTCTACTAATCATTACTATAGCATAAAATGTCGTATGAGGCAATTTCTTCTATAAATGAAAGAGTTATATTTTTTTAAAGAAAAAAATGTATGGGACTGGCATGAAAAATGAAGCTATTTCTGGAATCGCAACGTTGTCGTCGTCATGTCTGCACCGATAAGATTTTTTCTCGTCCTGCGCCGACAATACAGCCGACACTGTGTATACACAACAACACATCGAATTATATTCGCCCTTATTCCACGGGCAGTCCAAAGGACAAACCTGGGCAAACTGCATCTAACTTGATGTATCGTTGTGTGTACAAACACCGTGAAATCATGAGTTACACAAGCGCTGGATTTTCCTAGCGTTTACTAGAGGCTTACGGCTTTTTTCAGTAGTCCCAAACAATTTCAGATGGCAGTGAGATGAATGTGACAGGAATGGAGACCAACCTGAAAGATTACGAAATTATAGATCTATTTTTGGTGAGTTTTATACCTACCTATATTTAATTCCCGCAACTGGGTTACTGTATATTCGATACAATGTTGCTCGATGATACGCCAACTTGCCCGGTCGAGTAGTCAAGATTTCCTGAACCAACCACTAAAGTAAAAACAGAAATCAAGGTTGTTCATTCGATGTCATGAAGACCTTTATGATGACTTTTATGACAATGATATAAAAATGTTCAAATTTCAATAATTTAACGGCCTTTTATGAGATGGAATATTTATATCTACAGATAAACTTCACATGTGGTGAACGCTTCTATTATATTCATAGGTCTTCTTAATCTCTGGATGTTCTGTGAACACGGATGGGTAAGTCACTGTGCAGACACCAGGGAGTTGACTTTTGAACTTTCCCGTTTTTAATCAGAGCCCCCTTTTGTCTTCAGGCCCCTGTTTTTAGAAAAAGGCTTCTGTAAAACGGAAACATTGTGTCCTTATCCACATACTTGTTAACATCCCTTATTATAAAACGTTGTGTGCTATGTATAAGTAGGTTTTATTGTTTTACTGTGTTTTTGAACTGCGACAAATAAAAGTTTAGTAATTTCGTTTTTTTCTAATAAAAGTTTAGTAATTTCGTTTTTTTCTAATAAAAGTTTAGTAATTTCGTTTTTTGCTAATAAAAGTTTAGTCATTTAATTTTTTTTTTTATCCTTCTCCTCTGAGCGTTTTACCCACTATGTTGGGGTTGACTTCCAGTCTAACCAGAATCGGTTAAATATCAGTATTTTACGCGAAGTGACTGCCATTAGACCTGCGCAACCCAATTCCTGGCCTCCTGGGCAATACTTGCGATGATGAATAGTCCTAATAAGGATGCAAGGTTAAGAAAAATAGGAAATGAAAAATTCAAGTACCTTTTTTATGGAAAATAAATGATAGATGATTGATTGAAATTTCTACAGGGCAAAGTCTGTCTGGGCAGCTCGTTAGTTAGTTAGTATGTACCTATTAAATCCATTGTCTAGTTCCCACAGCTCTGCTTAGTTTGGGACTCTAGTAAACTAAGCAGAGCATTAGCAGCAGAGAGTTTATTATACTCTCCCACTGCTGGGTCGGGTCTCCTCTCAGAATGATGAGGATTGGTGTATAGTCCACCACGCTGGCCGAATGCGTGTTGGTACACTTCACACGCCGTCGAAAAAATCTTTCAAGAATGCATATTTTCTCACGATGTTTTTCTTCACCGCTTAAGCGAGTGATACATTTATAATCACTACTACTCAAACTTCCGTACAAAATCCTGAACTGAGTTGGTCAAAGAAAAACAAGACAAAGTTCCTCTACTAAAATTTAGCCGTCGCCTTCTTTTCAGTACCTATTAAACATCTACAAACAGCGGATTTGTATTAGGGTGCAAAAAAGGATACGCCTTACACTAGCTCTTTGACTGACTAATTAATACCTAGCACCAGTAACTAAAGCCCTACGGCTTTACAGCGCTGGCAAAAAAGTCTACATCTACTGGATTTACTTTTCAATTAATTAACTAATTACCAGACACAGATGAAGCTTTTTTTCACTGGCGTCTCCGTACCACTTGAAGGTGTGAATATCGTTATTTACTACCTTTCAGGTAACTTACAGGTCAAATAATACAGGAGTATTCTTTATAGGCGTGTATCAACCATAGATAAAATAGTGTTACTCATATATAACTAAATCATAGACCCATCCGCCAATTTGACATTTACGCGAATATTGTACATTCAAAATAAAACTACTTTTTACGGATTTTATCGCGTATATTGATATTATTAATCCCGACGTTTCGGACCCTTTACAGCGTTCATTTACGATTACGATTTACCTATCATGATTTATTTGTATATGAGATTTATTTAAAAAAATATTAACATGGTTTTGGGAGATTTCGATACGAGTTTAATTTACTTAAATAGTATTTTATTTTGTTTTACATCACTAGTGTTGAATTTATACTAACGTAGATTTCTAAGTAATGTACGTAATACGATGAAAGGAAACATCCTGAGGATACCTCAGGTCATACATGCCTGAGAGAATTCCTTGATGGTGCGGCGTGCAGCTTGTGTGAGGCGACTCATTCTAAATAGATCCGTGCCATGCCCAGCAGTGGAACAGAAAATGGATTTAGGAAGCATAATTGATGTCGGTTATTGATGGAACAAGGCTTTTCCCAGCAGTAGAATTCAAGTTGAACTTGGTAATTTTGATGATGCTATTTTGGTAGAAATTTAAATTGAACATTTTGAAAACTATCATGGAGTTCAGTGGTTCTGTTGTTGTAAATTAAAGTTTGGTTTAAAGTAGATCTTCAGAGACACTTATAGTAAGTATATGGCACCGACATTTCCTTACTGATATCCAAATATCATGGTGTTTTTAAAATTTTATACACAATCGACAACACGTTTGGCGAAGCGGCTTAGCGATCGGCTTCTGCGCTACGGGTTGTGGGTTCGATCCCCACACGCAACAAATATTTATATATGTAGATAGTTGTTCCGGGTCTGGGCGTTTGTGCATGTGAAAGTTAGTGTTTATAAACGCACCCACGATACAGGAGAAAATCCTAGTGTGGGGCAACTTAAAAAAAACATAGGATTTCATTTACCTATTACAATTATTATTTGTGCCACGATGTAGGACAGTTTCGGGATTGACATTTTGAAAAAATAGCCATTTCAGCTTTGAGTTGACCTATCCCGGCAGACGGTAATCATGGATCAGCTATCATGTAGCTCAACCATATTGTGTGAAAGCTCAGCGACCCGATCGCAACCCCAATACAGGTAACTATTACAAACACGGAATATATTATCTATTCCGTGATTACAAACAATATGTACACAATAGTGACCACGTGCCTAAGATCCCCGTGCCTATTGTCAACTTCAATCTACTGAAATGCAATATTAAGGACCCGTAATAGATGCTCTGCACAGATTTAACAACTGTCTCAGACTAATGTACTCACACTTACCAGGTATCTTTTTTTTCATAAGCAGATGTATTTTTAAAGCATAAGGACAGCCGATGTGCCCGGAGCGCACGCTCTGATACTTTTGGAACCACATTGCCGACAGCTGCAACACACGTACCAACCTTTATTAAAATATGGACAAGTTAAATTTATCAGTCACTGGAGGTTCCGTATTAGATGTACAGCCTACTATAGTCTGACATACGCGGAACCTGCGCCGTTCAGTGCAACTGTGGTTCACACAATAAATATAATATATAGTAGTAGTACATAATGAAATTATAGTAAGAATTACGCTGAATAAATATGTTTTCTTTCCTTTTACAGATCAACGATGAAAGGCTATAAAATACTTACTTATTCCGGATTACTTACGAAAGCTTTTCCCGGTCCACATTGACCACCGAAATTATTATAAGTTGAATCTTTCCAATACTCTTTAGTTGAGCACTTTAGTTAACGCATCAATGTGATTATTTTATGATTTTCTGAAGTGTTCCCTTTGAAGTGTTACTAAAAGTAATTCAAATATTCATTTACATTTTCTCTTACTGAAATATTGCTTAATGCTTTCTTACTTTACTTAGAAAACCACCATAAGGAACTTTCGTTTTCGGCAAAAAGTAACTAAGTAGCTAAGTACTGAATATTTTTATATATGGTTTTGATATTTACATAAATAAGTTATGAATACTAAAAAGATTTTTTTCAAATCTAAGTACCTTCTATATACATAATACTATATTGAGGTAAAATATCACTTACTATTTATTAATCATATTCGATACTATAATATCGAAATTCAGGCTTATTGTTGCAGCGTACATGATTTGCGGAACCCCGACGATATTAAGTAGGCGCAAGCGATCATTTCTACCTGAGCAGCAGTTTTTTGGTTTCCTTAATTCTGACTGTTGTTTATATTACAGTATTAAGGATTCGTGTCGGTGGTATAATATTTTTTGTTAAATAAAACACCTGCAATAAAATTGAACGCTTATGCTTAATTATGTCTCACTGATTGCAAATTAAGTACATATTATAACATTAGTAAATATGTTGCAAGTGGAGTACCTAGGTATATAAAATCCTGTCGGAACACATTTAAGTTTTATACACATTTACGTTCTTTTAACATGGAACATCCTGAACTGCATTGAACGAGTGAATACCGTGATTACCTACAAATATGTAGTTAACGTAGCTTCAAGGTGTGTATAGTAATGTTACTATTAGATAACTACGGTACCAGAAGGCAGACTACTTACTTGTTGATTGTTTCGTATTCGAAAATCTCCCAGAAAAAAATCAGACCTCTTTCTATCAGTCTGTGAGGTTTAGCTAGCCGATGAGGCTCTGGTCCGCGAGCGCATGGTCCGCTCGAAGGCGCCGGCGGCGGGTGGCATGGCGGGGCGCAGCGCATATGCCGCGCGCCACATCTGTCCTATCTCGGGCCATCGGGCGCGTTAGCATAGTACCGCACGGGCCACGGGCCCACGGGCCAGCCGTACAGGACGGTCGGATATTTGACATTTTTTTTAATGAGCACGTGGCATGTTTTGTCAGAAACTATTTCAACAGGTGAAATAGTTTATATCTAAACTGAATAGTAAATAAGGTAGTTAATTCTTTGATGAAATCTTGAATGGTTTTTATATCAATTCAGTTGTAAATTAGAGTGATTCTATCTAATTAATATATTAATTTTATTTGAAAATACATAATCAGTATCGTTTACACTTTACACTATACGAAATAAGTACCTATTACAAATAAATTTGCCTGTAGACACAATTCCTAATCAAAACAAAATATATTTTAGTAATAATTCTGATAGATAAGTGATAGGATACAATGAAGGAGAGAGAGGGCTGATCAATCAACATCAGCCTGTATACATCGATATCGGCTGAGATCGCGGCGACACCTGCGCCCGCACCTGCTCGCCTCTGATTCGCCAAAAACGAACACGACGCATCACCTGCCGCTCATCAATATTCCTGTGTAACCACTATTGATACTTTTTATAAACACTTTTATTTTTAAACATACATATTTAGAATTAGCTTAACTTACAATATCGTCAATTAAATCATCATTTTGATCAAGCCCAGTTAGGCTTAGCAGTGACTTTGCAATTACAAAAAGATATCATTAATTAAGTAAGTATATTTATCTTATTTATTTTGTAGATAATAATTTCGCCACTACCTACATATCAGTATAATAATTAAAAGATGTAAAGACCGAAAGCTTTCCAAAACTGACAAATTTTCACAATTGAAAATGAACCTTATCGTGTTGTGTTAAAGTTGAAAATCTATCAAAGAAATTTGACAGATTGTGGTAGCTTGATGTGGTGGCCTCTGTACATATAATTTTAATAAATGTAACGATCACTTAATATGTATAATCAGCAATATTAAGTACAAATTCAAAATAACAATTTCATCAGCGTATCATATAAAAACGCATACCTTACTTAGTAATGAATAAAAACAAAACATACTTACCTAATTAATAACTGATTAATTATTACATAACGAGATTACTGACAGCACGCTTAGCTGGGTTTCTACGTCTCAGTGGTACCTTCCTACGGAGTGAATAGGACTTTGGTCGAGTAGTCAAGCAAAAAGATCGCCAAATCGGTCAAGCCGGTCATTAGTATTACTTTTGGCGGTGTTGGGGTAGAATTGGCTAAGGTTCAAAGTTAATTCTACTAATCTTATCATAAGAATGTATTATTATTTATGTTACAAAATCGAAACTGTGATTCTAAAATACCTAGGTAAGTACTTCAATCATAAAAAAAGTTACGTTCGATCGTTTTTCAGAGTTGCAGAAGCTTTCGTATACAATGCAGAGCTTGTCCTATGGGTACTAGACAATGGATATAAAGCCGCTATGGCTCTTTCTCCAAAAGGCCATTTCAGACTTTGCCCTACTAACTTAATGACATAACGTAATTACTTATCTACATACCATCAAGCCTGCATTCCCTAAAGAGTTAGGTAAGAAAGAAGAAATAATGTTCTTTCTTTTTCGAGCCCTTTCCCAACTAGGTTGGGGTCGGCTTCCAGTGTAACCAGATGCGGCTGAATATTAGTATTTTACACGAAGCGACTGACCTTCGCTACCCAATTTCTGGGTAATACCTACTGATATTCTGAGGATAGACACCAGTCTATCCCTAAACCCTGACAACCATGTCAGGCTTTTTGGGCTTCTGACTACCACTAACGATTGTCACTAACGATTACAACCGGGATCTCGAAGTATTAAGAATGGTCACCCGTCAACAGACTGACCGCGACTAGCGCAGCTTCACCTTGCAGATTGGTTGGTCAGATTAGTTATTACTTAGCCACGAGCCCCGCAAAGAAGAAAGAAAGTAAGTTTTATTATTTAGGTAGAGGTGTGCATACCAATGTACACCAACAGTTCGCCGGTATGTATAGGTCCCGTATAATAGGGGCGAACCTATTGCCACTAACCGGAAACAAATCCAAACTCCGAGTTGCTACTGAGAATTGCATAGAAAAACCCATTAACACTGCTCTACCTGCGAATCGAACCCAAGACTTCTAGCGTAACAGTCGCGCAGGAACAGTGACTAAAAACTGTGGTATACTGCACAATATGGTGCAGTATTTCCGAACCGAATCCCAAACCATGACCTTCAAAACTTCAAGAAAAGAGCGTACTCCCTTTTAAAGGCCGGCAACGCGCTTGTGACTCCTCTGGTGTTGCGGGTGTCCATAGGCGGCGGAAATCGCTTACCATCAGGCGATCCGTCTGCTAGTTTGCCCCCTATCCCAAAAAAAAAGAAGCATTGGAATAAAACTACTTTTTACGGATTTTATCGCGTTATACTTTAGAGTATTTAGTTAGACTGTTTAGTTACAGTATTTAGTTAGTAGTTAGACTGAGGTGGTCACCACCTCCGTCTACCCATGACCATGGACGTTGTAAAGGGTCCGAAACGTCGGGATTAATAATATCAATATAACGCGATAAAATCCGTAAAAAGTAGTTTTACTTAAATGTATATATTCGCGTAAATGTCAGAAATCAATAAAAAATAAGCAGTTTCAAATTGAAAACTATTTTTCTAAAATTATATTTTCCCTGATTTATATTCAATTTGACTATGAAATGGAGAATACTGTTGGAAAATACTGTAATGTAGTTAGGTGGGAGCGGAGCGGAGCAGAACTAACCTAATCTATACTTGTCTTCGAGTCGGAGTCTAAATTAAACGATTTTTATTTTAAAGGATTTTCATTTCTACCTACATTATATCCAATAATATGTTAAGCTACCTAGACAACAATACAGCAGTTGTTATATCCCACGTTTAATATTATATCTAGTGTATCTTTATCCGAATTGAAAATATACCAAATATGTTTTGATTTCTGACATTTACGCGAATATTTATTTATTTATTTATACTTTCTGTACAAAAAAGGCGTACAAAGGCGGTCTTAATGCCATTAGGCATTTTCTACCAGACAACCTTTGGGTGATGCGGAGACGAACACGGTAGATGCACAAATAAAATATGAGCGAGAGATAAGAGGCAATGACTGATTGCCCAAAAGCTATAAATATACAATATACTGACTTAAAATAATTACATTAATATATAATAATAATAATAAAAAAAAATACATACGTAATATACTACATATATAACATACAATACATATATACAATATATACAAGGAAAATCAGTGTCGAGATGAATCCGCCAATGTTTTGTCAAACAAGTAATTGCGAACTTTGGTTTTAAAGGAGTGCCGACTGTTGAGCAATCTGAATTCAAGAGGCAGGGCATTCCACAATAATATAGATTGGACAAAGAAGGTAGAATGAAGAAAGTCAGAGTGGTGAGAAGGACATTGAAGAAGACGATTATTAGTTGAACGAAGCTGTTTATTATGAATGGAGCAGAGATACTGAAAATGGGAAGATGTGTAAGTAGGAGAATCGGTAGAAGTTAGTATGGAGAACCGAGTAGACAATGCCCTCAAGTTTCTGCATTGCCAAATGGGGAGCCATTTTAAGTTTAATCGATAATCTGAGACATGATCATATTTACGGATGTTGAAGACGAATCGAATGCAATAGTTGAGAAGTCGGTCCAACTTATTGAGTAGATCTGCATTCAGGTCAAAGTAGCACACATCACCATAGTCAATAATGGGAAAGATTAAGGTCTCGACAAGCATTGCTTTTGTGTATTATACATTGAAATAAAACTACTTTTTACAGCGTCCATGGTCACGGGTAAACTCACGACGAATCTACCCGTGACCATGGACGCTGTAAAGGGTCCGAAACGTCGGGATTAATAATATCAATTTAACGCGATAAAATCCGTAAAAAGTAGTTTTATTTCAATACCAAATTATATTCTTAGATAATTCTACCGTTCCGCTCCTTCTTACGGGTTCATGAATTATAGGCTTTGATAAAAGGTAGACTATGTCCTTCTCCAACGTCTAAGTAATGACTGTTCCAAATTTCATCAAAATTGGTTCAACGGTTTAGTCATGACAGCGTAACAGATAGACATACAGACTGACGGAGTTACTTTCAGTCACTTTTAGTAGGGAGTAGGGATAATCCTTCCTAAAAAAACGCTATTGGTGTAAACCGTATGAGAATCCATAGGCAGTTAAAGTAGCTTCTGATTCTGAGTTTAGCTCGAACAAACTCTAACTCAGCGCGGCGTGGACTTTAAGAAACAAACTCAGAGAATCATAGTGTCTTTTAAAGTCCAGACATGGGATATTAGCAAACATGTGAGTGTTACAATGCAGGGCAATGTCTGAAATGGCTTTTTGAAGATCCATAGCGACTTTGAGTAGACCAGTCCCAGCCAACGGCACGCATGCATCAGTCATTACAACTATTACAAGTATTATTAAGCCGATATAACTAATAATAATAATAATGCTTTATTGAAAACAGAGTACCTAAGTACATAGTTACATAAAAGCACTGCCTCCTGAACTAGGTTGTTAGCCTGTATCTCAGGAGACGGTTACCTTCTAGTTTACATAATTACAAAAGTATTACAGCGTTCTCAAAGATTTAAAAAAAATATATAAATGAAAAACATTAACTAAACAAGAAAGCCGAAATTAATGTTAAAATAAATTTAATTAAAAATTTAAATAAATAAAGTAAAAGATTAAGTACACGGTTCATTTGACTAATACCTGAGATATAACTAGATATAACCGACATAATTTAAAACATTTTCATCCGACATATATCCAACTTCATCTCCTCAATACCTACCAAATAAGAAGTATAAATACTACGTCCCGAAAACTCTCCCTAAACTCTAATTAAATGCATAGTAATAATTATTATCCACGGCCAAACAAGCTAAAAGCGTAAACGGAATATTCCGTTTCACCTCTGTATACTTAAATTGCAGCCGTGATTATTTGCGAACTCAGCGTGTGTTTATACTGCAGCGGATATTATGTTACTGGAAAATTGAAACGCCGCTATTTTATTATAATAAAATATGTAGTCGGAGTTATAAAGCAGTACCTACTCATTTAGGTGTAACAATTATTTACCTATATTTTTATCTAATCTACATACCCTCACGCCTGTATTCCCCGAAGGGTTGGGCAGAGGTGTACCAATGTACACCCTCGGCTCGATGGTATGTTAGGTCAATGTAATAACCCTTCGGTGAATAGGTACAAGTGATGGATGGTACCTATGTAAATTTTATTGCCCGTTCATAATCTTTCGTTGATCCAGTGACGAATGATTTCGTTAATCCAATATCCTGACTAGATTCGATAATTAACATAGGTAGTAGGGTTGCCAACCGTACTATAATATATAGTATTGTACTGTATTTCGGGTCTGCGTACTATATGTATACTGTTGAAGAAACGCATAGTACGTAAAAATATTATTATTATATTTTCAACATCAAAATCTAACATACTTTTGACTGATGCAATAGCGTGTAGCGTATCCAAATCTATACAATCCAATAATATGACACATTTATCTATGGCAAAATATTCTTAAAAAATGCAAGAAGAAAAATTTACCTAATTAACAAATATCTTATCTTCGTTTATTTTTGGCGTTATCCGTAAAATACTATTTTATTTTGAAGTGTACCATATTTTTTATATCTTCGTCTGAAAAATACTAGGTATATTTCACTGAAGAAATGTTGGCAACCCTAATAGGTAGGTACCTAACGGTGCATACAATTATGTGCGTTAGTCTAAATATATTACTGACAAGGTTTGTTGTCTAGTTGTTCGAGTGTCGGACTCATGAGGTCGTGGTTTCGACACAGGACACAAAAATGTATGTGATGAACCTAAGTAAGCAAATGTCCTTCTGATCTGGTATCGAGCTACACAATGACTGATGCATGCGTGCCGTTGGCGTCGGCTAGGACTGGTCTACTCAAAGGCCGCTATGGCTCTTTCTTCAAAAGGCCATTTGAGACTTTGCCTTACATTGTGAAACTCACATTTTTATTACTATTATAACTATAATAGTAATAAGACATATTTATAGGTTTATATATCTCATTACTATAGGTCTGGACTTTAAAAAAGACCATGATTCCCTGAGTTTGTTTCGGTGTATTTTCTCAAAGGTCAGTCAGGAAATGCCGGAGCCATCTAGCTAAAAAAAGTAAATCATTGACTTGTAAAAGTGTCTTTATAGGATTTATTTGCAAAATAAATGTCAATTAGTTATTATTAAGTAAGCGAGTGTTTTTCAGTTATAACTAGGAGTAATAGTTTATGTATGTCTTATACCCTAGAGCTTGTTATGGTAGGTATCATAGTAGGTACAAGCTCTGCTAAGTTTGGGACTAGAGTGTGACATACAAAATATCCCAAATATTTACGAATATTCATTTAATACTAAATAAATACCCACCAAAAAGTACCAACTTCTTTTTATGGGCGTACCACGGTTTATTTTCATCCGGCAAAATTAAAAACATTTAAATTCCTATTACTTATCAAATTTATTGACTTCTGCCCCAACCCTATATAAATGCTGAGTAGAAACATGCTCGTTTTCCATTCCAAAATACCAAGTACGTACTTACTTGTAAAATAGTGTAGGTTTCAGCTGACACATACTTGCTTACGTGAAAACTGAGTATTTGTAACAACAGTGAAATACAATTCCGTGCGAAGCTGTCAATCCATGTCATCCAATGCATTTTTTTATTGTAAACTATCTTCTGCCCGCGACTTCGTTTGCGTGGACTTAAACTTGATAAAAAATATCTTGTCGTTTTCTGAAATTTTTCAATTTCAAGCGCAATTTTCTTTTATTTTCTTTCCGTAAGAACGTACAAAGTATTAGAAAACTTAAAAAAAAGATGGATGAAATCGGTAGTCGTTTTAATCTTCACGTTTATAATATTTTAAAGAGAATAAGAGACGCATATCAAAGTTTGTTATCTTACAACTTCAAGTTAGTTATTTTATAATATATACTTTAATAGTTGTTAAGGTGGCAGAACAAAGAAGTGAGAGCCTAGTGGTATGATCATTGGACTGCCCAGTCGAAGGTCTCGAGTTCGAATCCAGGGCACGCACCTCTGACTTTTCGAATTCATGTGCGTATTAATAATTAATTATCACTCGCTTAAACGGTGAAGGAAAACATCGTGAGGAAACCAGCTTGCCTTAGAGATTTTACTCGGCAGTGTGTGGTCTGCCAACCCGCATTAGGCCAGCGTGGTGGACTATAGCCTAATCCTTCTCATTCTGCCAGAGGAGAGGCGTGCCCAGCAGTGGGACAGTATATGGGTTGATGATGATGATGATGATGTTCTCAAGATATGACATGACCAAGGGAAAAAGGAATTAATGTTTATATATTATAATATAATAAGATGATGCATTATTGGCAATGCGGAGGTAGCAAAACCCAGACGGCCACAGCAACATTACAGTGTTCAAAGTTACTCATTATATAATTATCTATACTAATATACACCGCGGGGGGCAGCTAGACGTACATAATTATTACGTCACGTACGTATGTAGGTTGTGTGTGCGTTGCTGCACTTGCGTTCACTAGAAGTGGCTTGCGTCCAGAAGTGGTTGATTGGGCTGGAGATGGGTGATATTCATCTTTGTAGTTGGAATACTTACTTTGTATACCAACTGTAGGTACTTACGTGCCTAATATCGGGAGTACAATGTGACGTAACGAAATATATTTTATTCATAATGTTTCATCCTTTGCCAAATTAAACTGCAGGAGCCGTACCACCACCTATTATTGCGATCGTTTTCCGATTGAGAGAGAGGGATGTCGCTCTATAAATTTAATAGCGCTATCTTTATCATCTTTCTCACAATGTAAAAACCTACCCGTCATGTCGAATTTTTCCTTCACATACTGAATTTACGTCTTTATGCGGTTTATTTATCGCGGTGGCTTAGTGGTCATAGCGTCTGGTGTACCTAACCAGAAGACGCAGGTTCGAATCCTGCCCGCGGTCCAATTTTTCCTTTTCTAAATAACTTTAGGTACAATATGTTGTGAATCATGATTATCAAGTTTATTTGTTAGTAAGTAGGTACCTATATTTACTAGTGGGGGAAAAGCCGCTACGAAATGGTGCTAGAGCAACAACCGGTCCCATTACGTTTTTTTCGGATGTGGACAGCCACACTTGCCGTCACTTGCCCTATAGTCTTAGTTAGTCTATAGTCATGGCCATGGGATTTATGACATTCACCCCAACCATGGCAGATTTACGGTCCGGTTTTATAGTCTGGTACCTACAACCACAGGACCACATCAAAGGGCGAGGCCTCTCTTCGATTCCTACTAGACGGCGCGCTTGAAAACACGCGCACAGTCTGGTCGGGCGGGTCTACAAGCCAGAACCGGTCCATTCCCTGCCTTCCGCGTCCAAGCAAGCCCAGCTGCCTTCTTTAGGTCACCGGCCCATCTGGCTTACACGTAAGTACCTACGTACATTGAGCGTGGGTTTATAATGTATATCTACCATCCAATCATACAAAACATTATCAATGTATAAGTGTCATCCACCTACATGTGAATTATATTTTTGTGTAATAATACAGCTTACGTACAGCCTACATCAGGGACCAGTCCCTTTAAACGAATGATAGAACAAATGCAAAATGGAATCTCGATCGTTTAGTGTTTTCTTTTTCTGAAGATTAAAAATAAAATTATTTTTGTCTTATAGACTTGCCTTTGTGTATATAATAAATACAATGTGTTTGGAAAACTGTTACCGATACTTTAAGGGTATATTATATGCTCAATTTTTTTTCGACAAATGCACTTTCATATATACTCCTAACCCAACACCTCGAGAATGACAGCCTTTTTAACAGTTACCTATTTTAGACTTTTTAACAGTTACCTTCCTTTATATTACCCACGATTTCGTACGCGTAGAATTAGTAAAACAGTTGTAGTGTTAGCCGGATAATATTTTTATTTTCCACTTAGCATACGGCTGTGGCAAACAAGCATACGACCCACCTGATGGTAAGCGGTTACCGTAGCCTATTGACAATTGAACACCAGGGGTAGGTATCACTTGCGCGTTGCCGACCTTGTAAAACGAAATTGGAATAGTTGCTTTGGCAGTAAGGACCAGTGTCCTCGCGGAGCACAGTTACAAGGAATTAACAGTATCTACAATTTGGACAAGTGGTATGTTAATACCTACTGGTTACAAAATATAGTATAAGTACCTATACAAAGTGTACCTACCAAACGCAAATTGCCTTTTTGATGTATGCCAAAAAGGGCACCCTAGCCAATAGCGCTCAGTCAAATAGCACCTTAGGTATTTCTCGAATAGCAACTTCCAATATTTTTGACGGTTGCTTTTCTGGGAAAAATAAAAATATTAAATTGTATGGCTTTACGGTTAGTAAAGTAAGTAGTAAGTAGTAGTAACTAATTTAGTAGCCTAGCTTGGGTTATTAGATACCACCCCAATTAGTTCCGCATGAAATTTCCGGGATTATTAGCAAATCCCCACGTTTTGACGGTATTGTAAATTGTAAATACCGAGGTATTAAATACGAGCTATTATAATAATATTCATATAATTATGTGTACCAAATTTCATGAAAATATTATGTTAGCCGTTTACCTCAATCGGAAATTTTCGGGGTTAAAAGTACCTACATTAGTCCTTTCCCTGTTGGGTAACTAAACTTAGATTATTTAAAGCTGGTTCAGTTTCCCGGGATTTATAGGATTTTGTCGCGCTTTTCTGTGATTGTGTAAGTCGATACTATGTAGTTACAAACAAAATTATTAGGTTTATAACCAATTTAAAGTTTTATCTCAATTGGAATCCCGGGATTAATTGGAAAATCCCGCATCCCGTAACTAAACACCCCGATTATTCCCGATATTTTTGTTCGTAGGTAGGTACTTTATAATTATTTAAGTATGTATAATACTGGTCACAAACTATACCTATGTGAACCAAGTTTTATTAAAATCCCATTATTATATTATATATTATCCCATTAAATACACATTTCATTTTATACGACACAACTTGTCGAGTGCAAAGTACTTACCTACCTACTAACGAACGCCAATTATGAAGTGAAGTGCTTTTGACAACATATTAATTATAAGTTATGTTGTCAAAACCATCCCTTCTTTATATTGAAATACATACGATACCTACAGAGGTACACAAAGGTAGGTAGACAAAGGAATCTCAGTCATTCGTTGAACAATTAAAAAAAAATATTTTAGTAGAAAACCAATAGTGATGGTTTCTTCTTTTTATGGGTCTGCAAACTGCATATAGGTCACGCTCTATCTCATTATTTGTTCAACGAATGAGTAAGGATGTACCGCAGTTTTTTTAAGTTGAGAGCATAAATGCTATTTTCACGTTGAGAGAATAATAAAGCATAACGTAATGACGAACGATAATATTAATTTGAACGCTACATAAGTAATTAAAATTCTATCGTATAAAATCGTACAAATCCTGTCTTTCACTTTTAGAAAAAATGTTTTCTAAAAGTGAAAATAAAATTAAGATTAATTCTATTGTTTTTACGTCAACCCCTAACAACTAATTTTTAGTAAACTCACTTTTTTTTAATTTCATCACAACAGACAGGATTTGTACGATTTTATAATAATAGTATAGATTTTTAACCACTTAAGTAACGTTCAAATTAATATTATCGTTCGTCATTACGTTTGCACTTTGTAAAGTGCGGTTCAGCTGTGAATTTCCATGAAAATTTAACATGCATAAATATAAATTCATCAAAGGGATAATATCATTGGTCCGCGGTTTAATTAATAACGATACGTTGGTAACTGACTATATTATGTTTTGGCCTGTTCTCTCTCCCTTTGATGTGTTTACAATATTCACCTTGCAATTGTAGGTGCCGGTGCTAGTTGTATAACAAGATAAATACTTACATTTCCAGATGAGTAGTCGTCTTGTGAGTAGTTCTCTTTTTTTGCTAATGAGATTCAAAAGGGATTAAATGTCTTTGTAAGGTCACAAGAGTTCTCTTATTTTCCTTTAATGCCAAATTTAATCCTAAAAGTAGAGATTTCACTTTTTATGAAGACGAATACAAAGTGAATTCTACGAATTGATACTTAGTTTTACCTAATTAAAAATAAGTAAATTTTACCTATAAGTACACCAACCAAACCACCAACTGCCCATTTATGTTTTGTTACGTGATCCGTGTCCATCCAATGGTTGTTTATAAGAAATTGTGTTGCGCGTTATGACCGCTAATTGTATATAGGTACCTACTAGGTAAGTACTGTAGAGTTCGCTACAAGGAGTCAGCATAATTATTTATTTATTTATTCTTAATGTACAAAAAGTGTACAAAGCCTGTCTTAATGCCTTAGGCATTCTCTACCAGACAACCTTTAGGTGGTGCAGAGACGATCATGGTAGATGCACTACAATGGTAGATGTGAGAGGTATAACGCGACTTTTATTGTCTAAACTGTAAAAGTACATTACAGTATACATATATATAAACATATATCTATCTATATATATTAAATAATATATATATACCACACATATTTATAGATATAATACTTACAATAGATAATTAATATATACAAGAAATAAAAATAAAATTTAGTCTAGATGAATCTAACAGGGTCTTGTCGAACAAGTATTTGCGCACATTGGTTTTAAAGGATTGCTGACTGTTTAGCATCCTAATTTCAAGAGGGAGAGCATTCCATAACAGTATTGATTGGACGAAAAAGGTAGAATGTACAAAGTCAGAGTGGTGAAAAGGACATTGAAGAAGACGATTATAAGATGAAGGAAGATGTTTACTGTGGGAGGATGAAATATACTGGAAATGAGAAGATAAGTAAGATGGAGAATTGGGAGAAAAAAGTAAAGAGTACAAAGTAGTCAGCGCCCTCAAATGTCTGCGTTGGCGAATAGGTAGCCATTTCAAACTTATTCGATATTCTGAGACATGGTCATATTTACGTAGGTTGAATACGAATCGAATGCAATTGTTGAGAAGGCGGTCCAATTTGTTGAGTAGATCTGCATTCAGGTCAAAGTAGTACACATCGCCATAGTCGATTATGGGGAAAATTAAGGTCTCGACAAGCATTGCCTTTGTACGCGTTGGAAGAAAATTTTTCAGACGGTACAGAGACCGCAGAGTTCCTGTCACTTTTTGGCTGACGCTTGAAACTTGGGACTGCCAATTTAGAGTAGGGTCAAGGTGTAGTCCAAGATCTTTGACGCTGGGTGTGATAGGTATGGTTATGCCATTGAAGAAGATTGGTGGAACATGACAACTGCTCACCTCGCAGATATTATGGTGACTGCCTAAAATAATGGCTTGGCATTTATTGGGGTTCACCGCCAAACCAAACCTATTAGCCCAGTCCTTAATTGAGTCAAGATCTCGGTTTACGGTGTCGATCGCGTGGGATAAATCTCCCACTCTAGTTTGTGTGTACAGCTGTAGGTCATCAGCATCGGCAAGATGATACGCACACTGAAGTTTTTGGGTAATAAGATTTATAAAAATAGAAAAAAGTAGAGGAGATAATATACCGCCTTGGGGAACACCAGTTTCCAGATTGCACCAGGTTGAGAAAGACTCCTCTACGTGGACTGATTGCTGGCGTTCCCGATGATAAGAGGAAAACCATTCCAGTACTTCGGGAGATATCTTAAGATGGGACAGGATGGACAAAAGGATATCGTGACTGACGGTATTAAAAGCATTGGAGAAGTCAACCAATACCAATACGGTAACCTTAGTGTCTTCCATGGCAACCCTAATATCGCCAGTCACTTTAAGGAGTGCAGACACGTTACTATGACCTGGCCTAAACCCAGACTGATAAGGACTTAAGAGATTATTCACATGAATAAAGTGAGAGAATTGTTTCTGAACGCAAGCCTCTACAACTTTTGACAGGAAAGGAAGAATGGAGATTGGACGGAAGTGACTGGGAAGAGATAGGTTTGGAATCTTGGGCAAAGGCAAAACATGGGCTTTACACCACGCGGATGGAAAAGAACTGGTATCAAGAGAGAAATTTATGATATGTGTGATGGTAGGAAGAAGATAGTCCAAAATTGTAGTTATCATACTCCCACTGATCTTGTCACAGCCCACAGCTTTCGACTTAATAGAAAGGATTATTTTCTTGATCTCACCCGAATGAACTAGAGAAAAGTGAAAAGGGTTTATTTTGGGATGCGCTAGACCAGCAACGAAATTAATGGTTTGGCTTTTGGTTAGAGGATCTAAAGGAAAAGAAGTGGAGAAATGGTTGTTGAGATCGTCTAAGCCAATGGAATTCGGAAGATCTAAATGTCGCGCTTTGCCGATACCTAGAGTTCCTAAGAATTTCCAAATATCGACAGAAGAAGACGAAGAGATGTTATCTAGAATGTGGCGGCGTTTGGCGTTACGTATTATTTGATTACACCGATTCCTAGCAGCCTTGAAGAGGATCCAGTTGTCCTCGACAACATCTTTTCTATATTTCCGAAAAGCACGATCCTCCGTCTCATTGCCATCAGAATACCCCTCGTCATCCAGGGCGCAGGTGGCCGTTTTAGCTTGACCTTTTTTATTGGAACATGAGTTATGACTCCTGGTTTGAATAAGAAGAAGTAATTATTTGAAGCATACCCGCATGCCCAGCGTGGCGACTATGGGCAACGACCTCCAGATGAATGTTACAAATAAACGGCCCCTAGTTGCCGGCCGCCCTGCTATTCCTGATCAAGGTGGCGGTCAAGGTAACGGCAGGGCAGAGGGTGCGAAGAATCCCCGGGCTACGGTAGGCCACCACCCACAGCTGACTTTGGCAACGTACAACGGACGAACGCTCAGGCTTGACGATCATATGGCACAGCTCGAAACGGAATCGGAGAAGATCAGGTGGCACATTCTAGGATTGTGTGAAGTCCGAAGACAGGGCGAGGACACTATAACGTTGGAATCAGGTCACCTGATGTATTACCGGGAAGGTGACAAACAATCCCAAGGTGGCGTAGGGTTTCTAGTCCATAAAGCCCTCTCTGAAAACGTTGTAGAGATATCCAGTGTGTCGACCAGGGTAGCATACCTCATAATTAAACTAACCGAGAGGTATAGCCTCAAGGTTATACAGGTATATGCACTGACGTCGATGCACTCGGATGATGCGGTGGAAGAGATGTACGAAGACATCTCTTCAGCACTTCATAAAACCACGAAGACGCACTTCAACGTTGTCATGGGGGATTTTAACGCCAAAGTGGGAGTACAGAATAGCGGTGAATCGAGAATTGGTCCACACGGTTACGGCAGCAGGAATCACAGGGGGCAAATCGCTCGTCAACTTCTTAGAGAAAGAGGGGCTATTTTTAATGAACTCCTTCTTTAACAAACAGCCTCAAAGAAAGTGGACGTGGCAAAGCCCCGACACTGTTACAAAAAACGAGATAGACTTCATCATGACGGACAGAAAGCAAATATTCAGAGACATCTCTGTGGTCAACAGGTTTACGACCGGAAGTGACCACCGACTACTACGAGGCTCTCTGAATATCAACTTCAAGCTTGAAAGATCCCGTTTGATGAAGTCTATACTCCGACCTAACCTGCTCCAAAGCGCCGCGGGATCAGAACAGTTCCAGTTTCACCTGGAAAATCGATTCGCTGCCCTGGAAACCACGATGGATGTGGACGAGACCCTGAAACAAATTGTGGGAATCCTTCGGGAGGAAGGGTCAAAGTTTTTTCAGCTGCAGCGTACAGGTACGAAGTCCAAACTTTTGGTAGAGACTCTCCGACTTATGGACGAGAGACGAAACTATATTCAGGCTACTTCGTCAGAGGAGCGGGTCCTCAATCGCAACATCAGTAGGCTGGTGCGGCGAGACCTTCGTCACTCAAATACTCTCCGGGTAATGGAGGCTATTGAGCAGAATCGGGGGTCAAAAGTCTTTGCCCAGCAATTGAGAAGGCCCCATCTGACGAAGATAAAAACATCATCTGGCAACACCGTCACCTCAAAGCCGGAGATTCTCGCCGAGATAGAGGACTTCTATGGCCGATTGTACGACTTGCATGCTCCACGACCACAAACCAGTTCCGAGGATTCCCGAGCTACATTAACCCGCCAATACACAAACGAGCTGCCGGAAGTCAGCCTCGACGAGATCGAGATGGCCCTCGAACAGCTTAAAAATGGAAAAGCCCCAGGGGAAGACGGAGTCACTTCGGAGCTTCTGAAAGCGGCAGGCAGACCTGTACTTCGGGAGCTCCAGAAGCTCTTTAACTGTGCTCTGAACGACGGGAGAACTCCAAAGGCGTGGAACAGAAGCGTGGTGAGACTGTTCTTCAAAAAAGGGGACAAAACTCTACTTAAGAACTACAGGCCTATCTTCTGAGCCATGTCTATAAGTTATCCTCAAGGGTGGTCTCAAATCGTCTAGCAAGAAGACTTGACGAGTTTCAACCTCCAGGTTGAACAAGCAGGCTGGGTTTCAAAGAGGTTACGGGACCATAGACCACATACACACGGTGCGGCAAGTTATACAGAAGACCGAGGAGTATAACTTGCCGTTGTGTCTTGCATTTGTGGACTATGAGAAAGCCTTTGACTCAATCGAGACCTGGGCTGTTTTGGAGGCCCTGCAGCGATGCCAAGTGGACTGGCGATACATCGAGGTGTTGAGATGCTTGTATGACGCCGCGACTATGTCCGTCGAAGTACAAAACCAGCAGACAAAACACATCCAGCTTCGCCGGGGAGTGAGACAAGGGTATGTTATATCCCCTAAATTGTTCACCAACGCCTTGGCGGATATGTTTAAGACGCTGGATTGGAAAGGTATGGGCATAATGCAAATGGCGATTACATCTCACACCTGCGCTTCGCCGATGATATAGTCCTCATGGCGGAGTCGCTGCAGGATCTCGAACGAATGTTGACCGATTTAGCTGACGCCTCTCGACGTATCGGTCTGGGGATGAATATGGATAAAACGAAGGTTATGTACAACGACCTTGTTACCCCAGGACCGGTCGCTGTAAATGGGTTATCTCTCGAAGTTGTTCGTGAATATGCCTACCTCGGGCAAATAGTCAAATTAAGTAAAAACAACTTCGAGAGGGAAGCCGATAGGAGGATACAGCTGGGATGGGCAGAATTCGGCAAACTTCGTCAAGTTTTCTCATCACCCATACCTCAGTGCCTGACGAAAGTCTTCAATGCGTGCGTCCTACCAGTAATGACCTACGGAGCCGAAACGTGTACACTCACGATGAGACTGATCCACAAATTTAAAGTTGCACAGCGAGCTATGGAAAGAGCTATGCTCGGAGTCTCTCTGAGGGATAAAATTCGCAACGAAGTTATCCGTCAGAGAACCAAAGTTGCAGACATAGCTCAAAGAATAAGCAAGCTAAAGTGACAATGGGCCGGTCACATCTCGCGGAGAACTGATAAACGGTGGAGCAAACGAGTTCTCGAGTGGCGACCGCGTCTAGGTAAGCGTAGTGAAGGACGCCCGCCGGCCAGGTGGAGTGACGACTTGCGGAAGGCAGCAGGCAGTGACTGGATGAGGAAAGCTGAAGATCGGGCTTTGTGGCGTTCATTGGGAGAGGCCTACGTCCAGCAGTGGACGAATATGGGCTGATGATGATGATGATGAATTATTTGAATTAGATTGTAGAATGTTTAGTCAAGTGATTGATTGGTCAAGGAAATCTCCATGTGACAACCACATGGAGATGTCCCTTGACCTTTGAAGAACAAAGTCCTAAAGTACTTTTTAACCGAGAGTTTCTTTGAATAGTCTCCTAGGATCCCTTAAGGGTCCTATAGTAGGTACTTTGAGTTTATTTATATAATATTATTAAGCTTCTTGGTGTACCCTAAAGTATATTCTATCAATCTATCAATAATTATTCCGACCTCGAAAGTCCTATATTTTATCATTCAAAAAATCATTCAAAATTAGTGCTTAAACTGTAGTAAAGCTCGTTCCTCACGTATCTATAATATATTTATTTTACTATTAAACGAGCTACATTTACTTACTTAAATAATTTTTAATCATAGATGTAGCGCATTGAACTGACTCGATGATGTTCAGATAGATTGGCAATTCGAAGGAGACATAAGCAGTTTTATCTATAATAGCCCTCTACTTATCTGGCAAAAGCTTGATGCTCCGAAATTTATTTGGCATAACATACCTACTTACTAGGCATACCTAATCTCCTTTAACCAATATAATCATTTATGGTATAAATAATATTTAATATAGGTAATTATTGTTTGGCCGAATGTTTTTATGTCCGAATTTACAATGGCTGTATGCTTGTTTGCATCTGCTCTGCCTTTTAATGACTATCGATATGAAATGTAATGTATCTATGCCAAAAGACGATTCTGACTGTGAACTTTCTGCGATGTGATGGTTCTACTTAAAATGTCTGGTGTGGATATGTTCAATATGTGTGTTGTGTGCATCGAGGTAACTTGATACTATACGGATAATTACAAATTCAAAACAGCTTATCCGTTTGGGAGTTCACGTACAAATGTATATGGAAAATGGAATATCTTATTTTGTTCCTTTAACACCTGAGGTACATAGGAAATTAATCATAATATTTTAAGTTTTTTATAAAAAAATGTGACCGTAGGTAATATAATCATCTTTTTTTGGGTACCAGAGTTCATACAAATACTACGTAATTCATGAGATTTAGTTTATTACAATACGTACCTACTGTGTTTTAGTGCATAATGTTGTTTAAGTGTTTCATTGTATAACCTTATCAGTTCTATAAACATGGTTTATTTATTTATTGTCTCCATAAAAAGGACCGCGCCGATAAATTAACAAAATATTTGTGTATAAAATCAAAACACAAATCACTTTATAAAATAAATAAATATTCTTGGACAATTTTACACAGCACCATCTAGTCCCAAACTAAGCAGAGCTTGTACTATGGGTACTAGACAATGGATATAATACGTATATACTTTTTTTTTGTAAATACATACTTATAGTACATAGGAAACACCCAGACAAACACAAACACTTATGTTCACCACATAAATATTTGTGGTTTGTGGGTACCGAACCCACGACCTCGTGATCAGCAGTCCGACACGCGAACCACTAGACCACAGACGTCGTCAAAATATATTTATTTATTCTTAACATTTAAGTACACCAGCACCATCGTTTCTATCTACATATAAAATACATAATATTACTATCTTCCATTAGATGGAATACGTAATCTTATTCTTTAACTGTTTACGTAATCGAAATATCCTTCAATTATCCTTAATGGACGAAGTAAATTGCTACTAATCAGATCTAAAAGCATTCAGATATTTTTGTTACTACTAGATTATCTAACCTTTTTTTAAAATAGTGCTGATACTGAAAAACTAAATTAATTTTGTCTCATTGCCTTTTTCTAATAAACGTAAGAAAGGGATAAAATACATTCATTCTCGTCCGCTGCAATAGTACTTCCCCGTAAAAGATGATGATCTGAACTTAACTAACTAAAATATGATGTTTGACTACAATTAGTTGAGTCTCAACAAAACGAAATCAGCAACAAGTATCTCAATTTAGGTTAGGTAAGTATCTAAATTAATTTCAAAATAATCTTTATAAACTTGCTTAAAATCAAACATTTCAATATTCGCATACTTTTGTACGGACACTGTTTATCGAACAAAACTTACCTACCACAAGTAAAAGTAAGGTAGATTAATATTCAGAAAAAAAAAACCTTGCAAGAATTGCAAGGTGTGTACCTAACAGGTGTATGTAACCCAGATTGCATGTTTCGTATTTTAAATAATATCAGTGCATCGGTAGTTAAACAATAAACGACCATTTTTTTATATTTACATTTATTTTACATGTCGTTGGGACAATTACCTACTTGTATCACAAATACTTATCATAATAGGTATTTCATTCCACATTCAGTAAATACATACCTACCGCTAATGTACTTATTTTTAAGAGGTGCTTCATGTGAGCGAACTTAGCATCATCTTCCTCATATTTTACATGTATTCGGTATACAGCTTCATGAATATTGAAAGGAAAAATATCTGTATAACGATCATAGAATTACTTTTGACAACATCATTTTTATGAGGTGGATGTAACAATGATTGAGAAAGCAATCAACACATACATTTATAACATAACCTATATGTTATAAATGTATGTGTAGTCTATTGACTGACCCTTTGGGATATGACATCACATGTCACATGCACTTACGTAGTAAGTAGTACAGCTGTCTATGAACGCCAATTAAGATTTGATTAAATCAGATGGCATTAATAATAGGCACAACCCTCTGGTAATGCATTAATGATAGGTACAACCCTCCGGTAATGCCAACAATGAGTTTATATAAACACTAGCTGACCACGCAAACGTTGTTTTGCCATAAAAAAAAATTAGGTGTATGAAAAATAGATGTTGGCCTATTCTCAAACCTCCCCGATAAGCACAAAAAATTTCATCAAAATCGGTCAAGCCGTTTCGGAGGAGTATGGCAACGAAAACTGTGACACGAGAATTTTGTATATTAGATATAAGGTAACGAACGTAAGTGTGATGTGAATTTTCGATCTAAACCATATCCCAATAGGTCAGTTTTTTGTCTTCGGCGGACATAGATAATTATATACAGGTAATAGCAGAATCCACCCTATTTATTGTAATTACATAGATATGATATAAGATTCGGCAAACATTCTATGACCGTACTGTTTATTTACACGAGCAAAACCATTTGCGGTAGCGTCGGATTAAACGTATGTCGTCTGCGGTATATCTGAACACATTCAGATTTCGAAGGGTGCGTCTAAACGAAACATTGTAATGTATACGGCGTACATTACTTTACAGGAAAGTCTTATATTAATCCTATACGATAATATAACGATAAATTCTATATAATTATTATTTGCCCTCTTAGAAATCATTGCTAATAACATTTTTATCATTATGGACGGGATAGTTATATCACACAGTAAACATGTAATTTACACATTTCAAAAAATCTCGATTTAATCGTAATTATTAAACCTGCTTGTCTTATGAATACCAAATCAAACAATAGAAACAGAACAATAATTCTATTACATTATGATATCAAATCTATTGTGTATTCATCTTTTTTATACTTAACCATTGAAATAAATTCAGTTCTAGATAATCATTTTAAGACTTGCTATCGAACTAAATGCCTGGCAATGGGCGAGATAAATTAAACCTTCACTTGCTGTTAATCTGTTTTGGTTATAAAACAGTTTTGGAAAAGCTCGCAGTCCGATCTTGAGAGTTGTATTTGTTAGGATTTAGTCTGCGCTAAACGTAATCTCTCATTGTCTTTGTCAAATCAAGTTGTAGGTACAGAGGCCAGCACACCAATCTGTAAATGTCTTTGATAGATTTTCAATTTTAATACAAAGTAATTGGGGTCATGTTCAATTTGGAAAATTTGGCAGTTTTGGATCGCTCCACCTGCTTGCGTCTGTACCTATACTAAATTAAACTGGCATTATCTTGTTATAGTTAAAAGAAATTAATTAGATCTAAATAACTAAACATAATATACAGCACTCATCTAAACTGAGCTATTACTGAAAATCAAAAGCAGCCGCCTTTGCGGCCGTTGCGGTCACCAGGCGAATGAGGCAGTCAAGCAGATTTATTTTTAAATTAAAAAATTGCGTTTTTTAGAAAAAACTTAACTCTCAAACACATACATATAAAATAATTTTGTTACAATAAAAACTCGTTATTTTTGCTCAGTATCCGGGTATCAGAGTATATGTTGCGAAATAATCAATTGAAGGATTGGGTGTAAAAAGAGCATCAATAGTACATACCTACACTAAATTATGCCTCACGAACGAAAACAGTTCTCAAATGTTGCAACGTAGGGGAAGTTGTGTTGATATTACTGAATAGAGGAAAAGGATGTAAAACTTTCATGATATAAATCCAATTTATTCTTTGACTGCAAAATCTAGATAGCATAATTTTGTTTTGTTTCGGTATTCACTTACGAAATAAATCACAAAAACTAAAGTAAAATAAAAAAGGCAAAAGAAGACCCCTCTTACATGTGAGTTTGTTCGTATTAGTGTATGAAAGAAGCATGCAAGAATCGTAGCAAGTGGCGTTCTTTAGTTTCTGCCTACCCCATGGGAAATAGGCGTGAAAAATATCGTGAGGAAACCATGCATGCCTGAGAGATTTTCTGGACGGTGTGTGCAGTCTGCCAACCCACATTGGGCAAGCATGGTGGTCTACAGCCTGATTTCTCTAATTTTGAGTGGAGACCCGTGGCCAGCAGTGAGACAATCTATGGGTTCATGATGATGATGAATAACATCAAAACGGGCCTTTAGTGCTAAAGCTGCCAGACATGTTGCTCTCAGTGCTTCAAGTGGCATTTAATTCCATTACTCCGTCACGGCAACGTAATTAAAAAAATATGTGGAACCACACCATGTTGACGTCATAATAAAGACGTAAATTCTGAATGTGAAGGCAAAATTCGACATGGCGGGTGGGATTCGCGGTGGCTTAGTGGCCATAGCATCTGGTGTACCTAACCAAAAATGTTGAAATTGAAGTGTAAAGTTCCCTACTAATATTATAAATGCGATAGTAAGTCTATCTGTCTGTGATCATTGATCAGATGATGATCTGAAATGAAATTTGATACAGAGATAGATTAGACCTCGGAGAGAACAGCTACCTTTTGTCTCAAAAATCTCTTTGGAATGTGGGTGAAACCGCGAGAAACAGCTAGTATTTACATATTGCTTCGTTTCTTTTGTTTGAATATCATTTTGTATTTGAAGAAACGTGGCAGAACAATTCGTAACTGTTATAATATACATAGGTATAAACATAAAGCTCATATAACGTTTATTTGTAAGAGGAAAAG
The DNA here is from genome assembly GCA_964056405.1 of Acronicta alni. Classification (NCBI taxonomy): domain Eukaryota; kingdom Metazoa; phylum Arthropoda; class Insecta; order Lepidoptera; family Noctuidae; genus Acronicta; species Acronicta alni. The sequence continues at coordinate 12,242,711 of OZ043913.1, forward strand.
ATAATATAATAAGGTAGTAAGAGTCGCTAACAATGTGACAAAATTACATGAAGGCATAATATAAAACAAGGTCACAATAATTAATACAATATAAATGGTACGTGTTCTCGAATGGAGACCGCGAGTCGGCAAACGTAGTGTAGGACGCCGTCCGGCAAGATGGAGTGATGATTTGCGAAAGGCTGCTGGTAGAAGCTGGATGGGAAAAGCCGAGGACAGGGTGAAATGGCGCACATTAGGGGAGGCCTACGTCCAGCAGTGGACTAATATAGGCTGTTGATGATGATGATGATGATGAAATGGTACGTTTGTAGTTAACTTGTACTGTCTTATATGGCTGTTAGTTTTATAATAAGATAGTAACAGGCGTGGTAGCAGAAAAACTTTAGGGGCGTCGTATTTATTGAACATTCTTGAATTGTTTACTTTTAGGTTTGTCAATTTGATAAGTGTCATTATGGTCATGTGGGCAAATATATACGTCACGTCTGAAAAAACGGTCATCGCACGCAGCAGAGCCACTAGTTTTCAGCGACAGCTTCGACGCAGATGAATCAATTGTAGTAGACACTTACCACATGATCGAATAGAGCGTGCGCAAAAACGACAAAAGTGCATTTTTATTTTGTCATGATCACTCATGACTTGAAGCGGTATCAACTTTGCTTGAACAAGTTTCATAGACTCAGCTGTTTTTTTAATATAAAACCAATGAAAGACATACAAATACATCTATCGCGATAGCAAACCTGATGATTTCGCAATGTCAAAGCCTCGAATTTGAACTTGAGACTATGATAATGCAGCCCATGGTCATACCATTACTTCACTGCTAGCCAAATAGCGTATCGTATATGGGATCGGTATAGTATATTTGCATTTGGGATCGGTGAAGCTCTAAGCAATGTTTAAAGTCGCACTTCTGATATAATTGTTGAATCTGAACCTTTGTTTGAGAAGTGGGCTCCCTTTGTTGGTCCGTATTATAACTGAACTGAAGGTTATGCAATTCTGTACCGAAAGAACAACCGAAATACTGAGACTATTTTGTGTAGACAGTGCATAAACATGTAACGAACACCTTCCAAAAGTTGAATAAGACTTTATAGAATCCGGCTATCAGCATTCGGCCATGAGCAGTCGGCTGTCAACTTTGATCGTTTACAGTAAATAGTAGCGCCATCTATCAAGTGAATACAACAACTCCGAACAGGTGACAACAAGTATAAGCCTTGTTTTCTTGTTTCCTAGTTAGGAAACAAGAAAACAACAAGATAAGCTACTGAGACTAAAGAGCTATAATAAAGACCTGTTGGGCTAAAAACAGCTTTTGATGAGTCGTAGTATTATTATGATTCGCGTTAGAACATTTCCAAGGAGCTGTAATAGGTCTAAACATTAATTTATTTCAGAGGAATTCCTAAATACGAACTTTTGAGTCCAAGAGGCTATTATAAACTGAACTCTAAGCTTAAAATTATTTATCTCCAATGATCCGCTGTAGGTCGGTTGCAGGCAGGCTTTTCATGTGGCATTCAACAGCTAATGTTTCGTGTATTTTATTAATAAATTGACTATTGACCACAATCCATTCGCGTAATGACTTTTTACAAAAGCGGATTTCCAACATTATTCAGAAATAATGTTGGAAATCCGCTTTTGTAAAAATTTTTTTGATCTTAACATCGAGAAGAGCTAGTTTCTATTTCTACTACTTATCTACTATATAAAATTAATGTATATTTTATATTTACATTATAATTATGACTTGTGATGTTCTTACAAAACATGGTGTCTAAAGTTATTTTAGCGAAGGACAAATTCGACTACGGGCAGGATTCGAACCTGCGTCTTCCAGCCAGATGATGCAGGTTCAAAACCTGCACGCAGTCGAATTTTTCCTTCGCTAAAGTAACTTTAAAATATTAGCCTGGAAAATGTCAAAAAATACAAAGAGATATAACATAGTGTCGTTCTACAACACATATTTTTCATAAATTATGAAAACGTGAGCGTGGGTATCGACCCACGCTCATTTTGGACGGTCATTACCATTAACATTTATTTGTAAATATGCATTTTAGGCACCCTAAAACGTGTACAATTTTCACCAGGAACCACGGTCATTGCTAGGACTAGTTGGCGTAAGACTGGAGTCGTTCAGTAGAGAATCTTCTGTGTCATCGTCATCTGTCTTCGGCTCCTCAGCCGGATGGCGGCAGAAAGGACAGTGGCCTTTCGTCACCAGCTGGATCTCCAAGTCTTCCAAGTAAAAGAGCTGTGAGAAGATAACTCATCTTTCACATCGAACAGGTGCTCGTTAAATTAAGGTTTTACACATTTCGATCGCGAGATAGTCACTTGTTTTGCTTACCGTATGTAAGCTCTTTTTTATTGGCTACGTTCACACATATTGCTATACCTATACACCCGCTGGTTGTAACCGACCTCCGTGAAGGTTCTCACCAATAACATCAGCGTATGTTTTTCAGTGCGACGCTAGCACTTACCTTATATAATATTTTTGTTAATAGCCTTTCATTCATTTTGTTAACATAAACCATCGAAGCATATTCTTTTCAATCCGTATCACTGCGTTATCTTTCATACCACAACACTATTTACCAATTTATGGACGACTGCTGCGTTAAAAGTCCTGGATTCCACTCCCAGGTCGAGCAGTGTAATTGAGTTTTTCTTTGAAATTGTCAGTAGCAGCTCGGAGTTCAGATTTGTGCCCGATTCATAGGCCCGGCAATAGGCTCACCCCTTATTCTATGGGACCTAAACATACCACCGAACTGTTGGTGTACATTTGGTACATATCTATTTAACCCTTTGGGGAATAGATGCGTAATATTATGTTATGTTGTTATATAAATATTTCGAATTTATTCAGTGTTTTTTTCCTTGAATACTACAAATAATAATACAGACGTACATTGTGGCAGTGCTGGCAGGCGGTGGCGGGCAGCTCGGGCAGCATGTTACGGTACATGAGCGGTCGTAGCGGAGGTTGCTTGATCACTATCACGCTGGCGGGACTCAGCTGTATGAGCGCTCCCCGACTGCATATTACTACGCCTTGCTCGTCATCCTGTACCAAGTTTTATACTTAGACATCATTACACAGCTGTAACCTGTACTATAGGTTGATCATAGAGATATATGCACAGATGACCTTGGTCTCGTTTAATGTCATTAATTATCTCATAAGTGCTCTCATAATCTTATTGCTATAAATTAAAGTAATCATAAATTAAAGTAGTTTTATCGCTTTGTATAAGCGATAAGACTGCCCATTGTACCATTCTATTCTATACTAGTATAGTCGTTTTTAAATACCTCTTCAACTTTATCCAGAAACGGGTCAGCGCTATCTACGGCGTGGTCTATTCTGAGTATTTCAGCGCCTTCCGTACTCTCCGCGTCCGATGACTCGGGGAGTGGTGCGCGCTCGATCAGTTCCAACGCTTCTTCATACGTTATGCCTTCGGCAGGCTCAAATTGTACAAGAGGCAACACTTCTATAAATAATATAATATATCTTTTAGAGCACAGTAAGGTGGCAAATAAGCATACGGCCCATCTTGTTGGTAAGCGGTTGCCGTAGCCTATAGACACTTGTAACACCAGGGGTATCACTTACGCGTTCCCGACCCTGTAAAACGAAAGAGGAATAGTTGGGTTGTCAGTATAAGGGTCAAAGTCCCCCCACTGTACAACACAACGTGTCCTCGTGGAGCACTGGCATCCTTGCTCACCGTAAGAAACACAACTCATCTCAAAGCAGTGGTATTTTACTTCGATTTTCTGCAAGGCGAAGGAACTTCCCAGTCAGGTAGCTCCAATTTGAGTGGAATTACTCCTACTATGCCCTACCTCTCTTGAAGTGTTTTCGGGAGCCGTTAGAATAGACCATTTAGTAAATAATAGTAGAAATATTATGACGATTACAACAACCAAAAAATCCTCTTACAAAATTGTGTGTTGACACTATACTTGCGGAACGATATGATGGCCGTTACGTTAATGGACGAAAATAAAAAAAACACAAAACATATACATATTGTATATATTTTTTGTAGTAGTATCGTTATATCAATAAAGAACAGCAATTTGCCCCTTCAAATGTATTTACTAATTAATACGAAACTTCATGAGTGGAACGTCAAAACGGCCATCATAGCGTGTACAGTTGCAGTGCTATTTTACGTGACTTACCGTGAGTAGCAAGTGAGTGTGCAAGCGCATGTCTGCAGTAGGGGCAGCGAAAGGCGCAGAGCGGCGGTGCGTGACGTCGACAGCGCCAGCACAGCAGCGCAACCTCGTCCTCGCGAGACTCTCCGCTGCCACTACTAGCGCGCGTCTTCATTATCAATAGTTCTACACTCTCCTGGACAAACAAACGGAAGATAACAACCTACTATTAATTTATACATAAATAATATACCATTTTTACTATATTGAAGCAGTAATAGTCTAGTGGTATGACCATTGGACTGCCAAGTCGAAGGTCTCGAGTTCGAACCCAAGGCACGTACCTCTGACTTTTCGAATTCATTTGCTCATTATTAATTATCACTCACTTAAACGGTGAAGGAAAACATCGTGGGGAAACCTGCATACCTTAGAGATTTTTCTCGACGGTATGTGAAGTCTGCCAACCCGCACTAGGCCAGTGTGGTGGACTATAGCCTAATTCCTCTCGATATGAGAAGAGACCCGTGCCCAGCAGTGGGACAGTATATGGGTTGATGATGAACCATATTAAAAGGGGAGCGTGCCCTCCGGCAATCTGGAATGATGATTTGCGAAAGGCTGTTGGTGGAAGCTGGATGCGAAAAGCCGAGGACAACGTGAAATGGCGCACATTAAGGGAGGCCTATGTCCAACAGTGGACTAAAATAGGCTGATGATGATGATGATAATGATATGAGGACTGATGCCCAGATGTTTTTTTTTTTTAATTCTAATTTTCGGGAGGCCAAAAATTGGCCGAAGAATGGCAATATTCTCCTCCGCTATTACATAGGACGTAAGTAGGAACAAGCAACAACTGCGGGTGGATGATTAGGTATATCAGTACATCCCTGCCTCAGCCTTCGAAAAATATAGACGTGATGGTGTTATTTTCTTAGCTTCGTGTGTGGCGAAAAAGAAATAGCGTGTTGTATTTAAGTTAAAATCTATCACAGAAATTTGACAGATTGTGGTAGCTTGATGTGCTAGCCTCTGTACCAATACGTATAATTAACTGACGTCAAGCTTTCATTGGTGGTTTAAAAAGTAAAGTGTAAAATCACAACTGAATTTATATGGAACCATCCGAAGACTACTGTAAATCACTCAGCACTCGGCATGTAAATTTCTGCTACGCCATGGCGCAAGTTCGCTGAGTTACTCAATTGTTATTACTCTTACATTCTCTACTATGAAGATGCAGTAACCACATAATATTAATCTCATAATATTTTGATAATTACTGCATATAAGGTCTATTTACGCAAAGAACTGAAAACTTATCAATATGCATTTTTTTTTTCGTTCTTACATGCAGTAGTTACAATGCATCAGTTCTTTTTTTAATTTTAGTCGTCCTGATGCAGTTCTACTGATACTGCCACAGGTGTAGGTTATCGATGTATCTGATCAATAACTCAGATAACTACGAAGCGCCGGACTAGATAATTTGTAACCTTTAAAATGTATCAGTGAACGAACCTGAAACTTATGTGGTATCTGCAACCCCAATATTTTATCCAACATTTGGCGCGCCAGCGTGTTGGCGTTCAACACCTTCGCTTGTTTTGATAAACAAAGATATAAACAGCTGGAACCTGATAAGGAATAGTTACAACAGCCAAATAGTAATGATTTCTGACACTTACGCGAATATTATACATTGAAATAAAACTTTTTATGGATTTTATCGCGTTATATAGATATCATTAATCCCGACGTTACGGACCCTTTACAGCGTCCATGGTCACGGGTAGACTAAATAGTAAATTAACCAAAATATTAATATCGATAGATGTAGGTGTACCGCGCCTAGACACCTCCATCCATCTCGTCTGTTCCTCAATGCTAAGGATTGTGACATCTGTATATTTTAGGACGACAGCATGTTCTCCATTCGGCCCGGTCACACGCAGAGTGGATTGCCTTTTGGAGTAATAAATTAGCCCTTGAGTATTTGATCACTCCAGGTGCAGGTAGCAGGTGGTCTGCCACGAGCTCTTGCGCCATTATTCCCGTCATTACTAGGTTTTCGAGGCCTTCAAGACGACGGGCGATATGCCCAAAAAATGAAAGATCGCGTTATTGGCATGTTAGTCTGTTGTTGGCCTAATCACCTACGGAACTTTAATTATATTATGGTGTAGGTCTTTTTTAGAGCTAAATCAAAAGCTACGTTCGTACCTAGCTGCTATCGAAGTCCACTGACAAGAAACTTTCGACACAATAGACATAATAACATTTTTTAATAAAGGATACAACAAAGAGACTCCTGTGGGCGGTTCAGCGTCCAGCAACGCAAGTATGTACCGCGCCGCGTTCAGTAAAGCTTCAGGCTGGCTGAGAGAGAACGGCTCATGGACGCAGCGGTGGACGACATCGTATGCGTGGTAGATACGGGCCAATCGGTCGTTGTGCTTGTAGTCACGCAGCGATGTACTGCGTTCTCTAGTTTCGAAAAGTTTATTATTATTTAGGTTTGGACATTATCTCCAGGGTAATTTTACTGATTTACTTCTTTACGAGTAACTAGTGAGTACAAGGTACCTGGGTTAGATTGGAATGCAGAGCCTTTAGTTATGACCCAACTTACGAGTGACCTATGTACGTCTAGCAAGGGAATGTGATCAATAAGCCAAACGTAATAAATATACGTTCATAACGTAATTTTGGATTCTCGAGTTTTAAATAGATCACAGCTTAAAGTCTATTCAAAACAAACAAATAATAGGGGCGCTCCTAAATTGGCGTAACAGTAAATTTAACATAGCACAATTGAGGAATGACTTGTCAAAAGTTTTGTATGGTACCTACCTATTCTAGTATGTTGAATACTACCATTTCACCAAATAAACAGAGGCTAAAGGCTAAAGGCCTATTTCTGATGCTAATCTTAAGGTGAAAAATTTAGATTCTGTTCAAAACGGACTAAATTTAGGCTATAATGATAAAAAATAACTGTCAAAATTATATGTTTTTTGTTGTTTTCGATGAAAATTGGTTATGATGTATCTAGTCCCTAGTCTCTCCTCAATTGTCATACTTGTCGGTAGTGGCAGCGGTAGCGTTCTCAAGGCACTGTATGGCGAGCAGGTGATGCAGATAGCCGGCATCACTGAACCGCTCCTCGGCGACGGCGTTGCCCACTAGAATCGTGAACACTCGCATCGCCGTCGTCGTCTCTCCAGCCATGTGGTACGCTACAAAACGGACAAAAGTCAGTTAGGTCAACTTTGCTGCTCTTTGACTAGTTCCTACTTATACTAACGTATGAAAAATTCTCAGCCCTTAGAATATCAGTATGTATGTATATATTTAAAAATGCACCAAGTCGTTGGACTTCAAATTCGCCAAATATCTCAACCACGAATATAATTCGCCGCGTATGTAGCGTTAATACGCATGCGTTTTTGAAATATATGTATACTTAGCGAATTTCACTCCGCTACTTCGTGGCCTTCTAGATATGAAATCACTTGTCTGAAACTGGCGCCCAAGGTTGACATTTGAAGCATAAAGCGAATTCGCCATTATCGTCCCGGTTCTTGGCCATCGGAGATTCAAGCATAGGTTTATCTTACCTTTTGCTTGAAGCTCAGTGCGGTGGGAAGCTCACCTTTTTGCGCGTCCACGAACTTGTTCTCCTGTGCCATCCGATGCGCGTAAGGTAGATACACTTCACGCTTACACTCAGCGTGCTCGCGGGCCAGAGTAAACGCTCGCGACCACTCGCCAGCCGCCACTGCGAGTTGAGCCACTTTACTGCACAAATGCGTCTCATTTTAGTTATATTGAATCAGTCTTATTGAGAATTTAACACATAGATGTACATTATTTTTTTAGTACTCTAAAAAATTTTACTAGGTTCTACCTATACTGTTTTTCTGTACCTACCTACTTTACGTAGCTTTTTCTCTTTGTGACTTGTTATTTTAGTGTTTAATCTAACATACTTTTGTAGCTTTTAAATTCTATATTTCTTATTCTGTCCACTTTAAGTATTGTACTTAATTGGTTTTAAACTCTGTTATTCAAAATAAAATAAAATTATAAATACCTGTTTTTATTACAGAAAATACTCATTAACTCAAAGCTAGAATACACAAAGCGTGATTGAAAAACATGATGTTGAGGGATAAACATTGTATTTGCCTTTGAGCTGCGTTATCTAAATGATGTACAGATACTCACACGTAGTCTCCAAGTCGTTGGTATACATCCGCCGCTGTGGCAGGCTCCCCCGCCTTCACCAACGCTTCGGCCACGTATCGAAGCGATTCGCTTGAACCCTTGTCCAATTTGCGCGCCAACTCAATCAACCTACAAAATACCTACCAGTACAGCGTTTCAATTCAATATTTAAAAGTAGGTACTAAAGACGCAAATTAGCTCTAAGAGAACTTGCAAATTTGAATTTTACACGTTGATATTTTGCTGATACTAGTAGCATATAAATACTGAGCGCCAAAAGATATAATAAAATCATTTTAACAATTTATTTCTTTATTTATGTACACACTTAGAAATTAGGACTATTTAGTACAAAGGTACTGCTTATTTCTAAAGAAATCTCTTTCAGCAGACCTGCGAGAGGAGAATTGAAATTTGTTATTTTTAACTGGCAAAACCGATATACGTAATGCGTATTTAATACAACAATGTAGAATTATATCAGGTATTCTCTTCCCGTGACGCCTAGATCACCAGATTTACTAATTACGTGATCGTAATTACGTCATCGACAGTCTAACGTTTGTTATGTTATCACTATGTAAATATCTCCGTACACTTTTTAAGTTGTAGCTGAAAATCAGCGTTGTGAGGTTGCACTGCTGCTGCTCACAGCAATATGCTGAGCTAAACCTTTTTCGGTACGAAATTTGTTTCTTCTTTCAAGTGTTTAGTAAGTAGTTATATTTTTTGTGCAGAATTAAATATTTTTTCTTTCTTTCTAGACCGGTCGCTGAGCGTTTTCCCCATAAACAAAAATAAAATGTCAATGCACTCACATGTCTCTCCTGCCGGTGTCCGCCATGAGCTCCGCAGCGCGCTTCACGTCACCGGCCGCTAGGTACATCTCGGCTGCTGCGCGGGGCTCATTCACATGTCTAGCCCATTCCGCACGGCGACGGGCCAGAGCCGCTAGTCCTTCGCCCTCGCCTACGTATTCCTAACATTTCACAATGTTTTTAAAATGTGTTCTACTACGTAGATTTCATCGTTCGTAATTAATATTTCTGAAAAATACTTACGAAAATCGTCCACATGATTGTGTTAAATTGGAATGGAAGAATTTTGGACTATTTTCAAAATCATTTTGATGGAGCACTTTATAATCAACGGTTTTGTTATTACACAGCAAAAGTACTAAATTTAAACCTTAAGTAGTTTATGTCAAATAACATACTTGGGCCTTGTTAAACATTCTGAGGTCAACGTATAGGCTAAGTGCTCTGTCGTCTCGACCAACGCTTCGATATGAGCGAGCAGCGTCGGCGTACCGACCACGGTACGCCAGCACTTCGCCTAAGACCACGGCACGTTTCTCTCCAGCCTCGAAACGCTCCTGTCGGTAATATATGATTATGTCAATAATGACCCAAACCAAATGAAAAAGAATGAAGGGAAAGACACTTGAGATTAAAATTTCTCAAGTATCTTTCTTCCAAATACAGCGCATAAAAGTATGAGTTGTTTAGGGTAGTCTGTATAGTATCAATAATATAAATTGTAAACCTAGATTAACATTGTAATAATGTTTTTTTTAAAGAGTAACTATGGAGTTTGTTGCCGTTTCTTCTCCATAATAACCAACTTCTTGGAACCGTGCAACTTGTTTTGACTTTTCAAAGGTGCTATTTTAATGGTGTAATTGAAATAAAACATTTGACTTTGATATTGATTGCTAGTATGAAAATAGAACATGTATGTATGTTTATTATATACACCGTGTAAACGCAATGGTAGTGGTAATAGATTTTCTTTACCTGCAAGTGATCAATGAGTGTGAGGAACACGATGTTTTCGCTTCGCTGGAACGCCTTCCGTGCAACTTCAAACGAAAGTTCCTCAAGCGCAGCCACGCCAAGTCGCTCCCAGTCTAAAGCCGTCACACCCAGACACGCTACTGAGTACGCCTCACTAGAATCAGACCATTGAATGCCCGCATTTATAATGGACAGGTCTTTAACACTTTAAACAGAATTGATAATGAGAGACATAAATCAATCGATTTCTTTCTATGTATACATATACATCGCAAAATCTAACAAAACATATACTTCCAAAAATAATAAACAAGCGTAGCATGGGAGAGGCTTATGTTATACGTTTGGGAATGTAATAGGCCGATATAAGATGAAATTACGTGTAATGCTTTGACGATTAATATAAAGGTTAAGCTTTGAGGTACCTACTTACGGTACAGTACGGTACGGTCTTTTTACTTGTCAGAAGCACTCGTTACATACTGAGGCGTGAATGGCCAAAACCGTAACTATAAAGAATAGCGGTAATAAAAAGTAATAAAAAGTCTATACTCAAAGAAGGGTAGTAGGTACTCAAAGAAGTCTCAGGCCCAAATTTATTGAACACTAGAACAACACCATCGGACTTTTAAAAAAATAATATTTCTAGAGATGAATTGAACCCGTTGATTTTGGAGAAAAATACACATTTTTCGCCCATTTCTGTATCAAGCCCTTGATCCAGCCATCCAACGAGAGCCTCCTTAGATGTTGGTCGAGGCTCTTGACTATTAGGCCATTGGCTGACACAACGATTGGTACAATGATTGCTGAATTCACCTCCCACATGTCGACAACCTCGTGTGCCAAGTCGAGATACTTTATTTCTTTCTCTTTCTCGGCTTTCACGAGGTTCTCGTCATGCGGTACAGTGATGTCAACAATCATTGCACGACGCTCTAATCGATCTATCACTACAATATCAGGCTTATTGGCAACAATAGTCCTGTCTGTAATGATAGACCGGTCCCGGTACAATGTAACATGGCCATTTTCGAGAAATGGGTCTGGCACATACTTGTAGTACGGTACTTCCGATTCCGCAAGATTGTATTTCAAAGCGAGCTGCTGATGGATAATCCTGGCCACGAGGTTATGTCTGTGCAAGTATTCGCCATTAGCCAGACGCGAGCAACCAGAGATAATATGTCGGATAGATTCTCCCGGACGGCGGCATGCCCGACAAATGTCAACCGTACCATCTTTCACGACATATTTCCGATAGTTGTTCGTCATCATAACTTCGTCCATAATTGCACATACAAAACCTTCGGTTGCTCCAAAGAGATTCCCGAAACGTAGCCAAGACACGGACGCTAGAAAATCTACACTAGGCTCATAGAGAGCCCGGTAAAAGCGTCCATATAGCTCTTTGCCTTGCCATACCTCCTTGCGATCGTTCGTACTAAGTACTACAGGCTTGCGCCAGTTCTCTTTAGCCAAGGAGAGTGGGGTAAGTCCCTTGTCCACTGCGACCACATCTCGATGCATCACACCATCAAACTTCCGAAAATACTCCCTGAGACTGCATAACTCGCGATTGTGAAGGGTCTTGGCATTTAAAAAGCCTCGACCCCCACACTTACGCGGGATATACAGCCTCATTACCGAAGAGCGTGGGTGATGCATTCGGTATGTAGTCAGTAGTGTACGAACCTTCCTATCAAGGGTATCAAGTTCTGTTTGAGTCCACTTGAGTATGCCAAAGGAGTACATCAAGACTGGCATGACCCAACCATTGAAGGCACGCACCTTGTTTCCGCCTGACGAGCGAAAGAAACATACGGTGTTATACACATCATAAATAACATTTATTAAAAAAGGGCCACAAATACAAAGAATGAGAAACATTAAATACTTATTTCTCACACGATGTTTTAACGGTATGAGCGATCATAGTAAACTAAAACACCAATTAAGGCAAAATCCAATTTATTAATCAAGCATCTTATTCTAACACACAATTACAAATACGCACACATTTTTTTTGTTTAATTAATTCACACAATGCATTAACTTATAATTAGCGGAGTAATCGCGTAACAAACATAAAAATACAGGCGAATTGAGAGCCTCCTCCTTTTTTTGAAGTCGGTTAAAAAGTATACATATTTTTTAAGTAACATGTGCCTGGTCTTCAAAGACATTCGGCTTCCATTAATCATGGAAGATCCGGTTTCTACAGTAATACATTAATAATATTAATAGTTTAATACAAAGAAAGACATTTAAATTATCAGTATTCTGTGACACAACATTTTTATGTTCACTATTTTAGTTTTACAGATTATATTTGTATATAGACTTAAGAGCAGTAAACTATCAATAATTGAAGCCCTGCCTCCTAAAGTAGGAATATGTTTAAGGACATTTGTATGTGTGTGTACACGTGTGTGGTGTGTGTATATGTGTTCCCACATCCCCACAACACACACAGATCCATAATGTTATGTACATTATACTTAATTTCAAACTGTTTTTCTGCTATTGTGAACGGCTTACAACCATAGAATAGACACTACGACAAAATATAAGACATCATTTCAACGCTCATATGCAAGAAACAAGCAACACTCATTGAGTACAGTTTACAAAAAAAAAGCGCTGATCACCAAAATGGTGCTTGATGCACGGTGATGTTCCATGAATCTGTTCTTAATAAAGTTAATTACGTATCTGTACTTATCTATATCAATAAAAACTGAAATACAATTCACTCATTCACTAACTGAATAATTATGAAATATCAAGGTGTAACTTCTTTAAAAGGTGCGATAACCTTATAGAAGAGGGATGCAGCTAATTATAATACATTTATCTCAATAACGCGATCTGAGGTATATAGTGGGTTTGTATACTATTTTATTAAACTATGGAGTTAGGCGGTTAAGACATCTGACGGATCTAATAATACTAGCACAATCTATCGATAATAGAGAAAAATAAAGCAATATATTAGATATTCCATTCATTATTGAGATTATTAATCTCACATCACACCATAAATATACCTTATAACTAAACACATCTTAAATCTAAACTAAGGGTTGTCAGTAAGAGATCGTTATGATTTAGAATATGCTATGCTATTCTAACTACATGACGAACATCGTCGCCCAACGATCGCACATATTTTTATGTAACCTAAACAAGTCAGCATTATCTAACTCTGCTCTTCATAATCATAATCTTGTATTCATAATATTCATCGTAGATGCATAGAATAGCAGAATTAGTTGAGCGGTTAATAATTATGTCACAAACTTGATTCGTGGGAATAGCGAAGCAAAGCAACTTTCAACTTTATTGTTTTAGCTCCAGATTGACGCTGGGGGTAAAACAAAGGGGTTAGACAGGCGAAAACGAACAAAACAAAAACTGACACAAAATGACACAGTAGCCAACTTAGAACAGAAAATGGAAGTTTTCAACATTGCCCTGTATGCTGCTGCATTCTATGTTTGACATGAAAAATGTCATGATCTCTGAGTATGTTTCAGAGTTTTCTTTTTCAGTTGTGCTTCATAATCAATCTATATGCTCACAGAATAAGAGGAATTAGGCTGTAGCCCATTACCACTCTGGCTTACTTCACACGCAGTCGAGAAAATTTCTAAGACACTGCATGTCTTAGAGTTTCCTCATAATGTTTTCCTTCACCGTTTAAGAGAGTGATAATTAATTATTAAAACGCACATGATTTCGAAAAGTCAGAGGTGCGTGCCTTGGATTCGAACTCGAGACTTTCGTCTTGACAGTCCAATAGTCATACTACTAGGCTATCACTGCTATTGGCTGTGTTACTATACAAAAAATCAAAAACATTATTTTTTACGTAGGGCAATGTTTGTACCTATTATATAAAGCAACTATTTGAAAACTATAATCTACCAGTTTCTTTCTACTCATAATTTGCCAAACAGATAAAGATGACGCTAGCTAAAAATACTAAAAACGAAATCAAACTAAATATAATAAGCAATAAAGGCAACGTATTGTTCCTGATAACACCACAAGTAAAACAATACTTAATAAGTAAGGTGTTGGGGCAAGATCGGCGCTGAGCATGTAAACCAAATTTCCGTCTTATTCAGCTATCATTTTTAATGCTGGTTAGCTAGCATTGCGCGTGGGGCGGCACGTGAAGTAGCGCGCAATGTGGCTAGCATTAAAAATTATAGCCGAATAAGCAGGAAAGTATGCTCATTTTATTAGGGTAATCTGGCTAAGTGTAAACAATATACCCGGCAAAAAATATTCTTATCTAAACAATATTGTTAATTCTGAAAAAAATATTTTAGCACATCACATAGTAGTCAGGTACGAATACAGCATTTTTTTTTGACGCAGTGTGACCAACACGTAAATAAACCATCAATTTCAGTCTGTAATAGATTAGATAATCAATTATGGTAACCAAAAAAAGTGTTTGCAAAACGAGTATCGATCAATACTGTATGAGAAGATTATACTAATTTACATTGTTTTAAAATAAAACAATAAAAAACGTTATTAGTATTTTAAAATATTTTGTTTTTTAGATTAGAATAACGGTTCTATGAATCGATTATTGTCAGATAATTATTTTTTTCCTGGCAACTGCTACTCTATCGCTTATAGAAATGATCGATCAGGTTTCTTTACATCGATATTCTGCTTCACAATGGATCATTGCGATCTGAGTATCGATATAAAATCGCTTTTATTAAATGATTTTTATTATGTTTGCCTTTAATTCAACACAATTTCTTACTATGGCAAACAGAGTCCGGATTTTGCCCAAATAATTCTACCAGTGTCAGGAACTGGTTACCTTTGGTTCTTATCTCAGCGCCGATCTTATCCCAACACACTACACACGAAAAAAACACACGATGTAAAAAAATATTAAAGACAAGAAAATAAGTACAACAATAGTAATTACTGAATATCTAAGACTTCCCATACACTAGGTCGGCTCGATATTAATGTGATTCTTATCTACATAAACCGCTGCAATGAAATACCCATCGAACAACAGATCAAATGCTGGGAGTGGAACCAAACAGGCCGCCATCGTAAGAATGAGACCAATATTATGGCTAGACCACCTCTAGATGTAGAAAATAGATAATATAGATCCCAAAAAAAAAGTAGACGTGAACCCAAACCGATCTGGCGCCGTTAGTGCTGGCAGGCAGGATATGGAAGTAGGTGGTTAAGACATCTGACGGAATAACTAATAATACTTGCATAATCTATCGATAATAAAGAAAAATAAGGCAATATATTACATTGAGATTATTAAAACATGTACATACATGACACCATAAGTGTACCTAATAACTACAAGACGAACATCGTCGTTCAACCAAAGCTCATTTTATGCAAACTAAACAAATCAGCATTAAGCTTGGACTTAAAACAGAAATGATGGCAAATAAGTAAAAAATTCCAAAGGATCGAGCATTAATAATATTGATCGTAGATGCATAAAAAAAATAGAATTAGTTGAGCGTTTAACCATTATGTAACTTAACTTTACTTGAATTGTGTGGATATCAGCGAAGCATAGCAACTTTACCTCCAGCTTAACCACTGGGGGTAAAACAAAGCGGTCAAACATGTGAAAACGATCAATAAAAACGTCACAAAATAATAAAGAAACAAACTTAGTACGGAAAATGGAAGTCTTCGACATTGCCCTACACAACAGGGTATTATATACATTCTATGTATGTATAGCCTAACCGCTGGGGGTAAAACAAAGCAGTTAGACAGGCGAAAACGACCCAAGCAAAAAACTACACAAAATAACAAATCAGCAAACTTAGAACGGAAAATGAAAAACGGTCTTCGACATTCCCCTACATAACAGTTTAAGCGATTGAATACGCACATGATTTCGAAAAGTCCGAGGTACCTTACCTTAAAGGCAACGATCTATTCTTTCTGATTCCAATAATTAAAAAACTACAATAAGAACTCGAAAAAAAATATTAAGCAAAAACTACTAATTTTACATAATGAAATAAAATATACGCAATTTGGATTTATATCAAAACATAATACCTATTTGATATAAATCCAAGTTGTTTTATTTCGTTATTTGTATGCTGTAAAGAATCAGTATAGTCATTTAGCATCAAGCACCTGATTAAATATATGAGAACTTAACTGTTTTTTTAATAACATACAGCATGTTTTACACAGTGACATTATTTAAATTTACAGCCGATTTTAATTCATTATTTGAAAAACATAAGTACAATAATGTCCATAAAGTAGTATAACCATTTCAAACAACATTAAAGCACCACAAGCGAAACAACAAAAGTATACAAAAACACTAGGGACGAGGGACGATGAAAGACGACGTTTCATTCAGGTCCGATGACCCAATACGTCGTAAAATCATATGAAACAAGCAAGCAATTAAACCTCAAACTATAAGAAATTAGGCAAAAATCATCACACATCACACCATAAGTGTACCTTATAAGTACATGACGAACATCGTCGTCCAACGAACGTACATTTTATGCAAACTAAACAAATCAGCAGTAATTCTGCTCTTGGACTTAAAATAGCAATGGTGGCAAATAAGTACGCAATTCTAAAGGATCAAGTCTTCATAATATAAATGCACAGAACAGCAGAACTACTTGAACGTTTAACCATGTAACTTAACTTTACTTGAATTGTGGGGATATCAGCGAAGCATAGCAACTTTACTTACAGCTTAACCACTGGGGGTAAAACAAAGCGGTTATATAGGCGAAAATGAACAATAAAAACGACACAAAATAATAAAGAACCAACTTAGTACGGAACATAGGAGTCTTCGACATTACCCTACACAACAGGATATATGCTAATTCTATGAATGTATAACTTTTTTTTTTTTAGTTATTTAGAAACAGAAAATTTTTTTTTTTTGTTTTTTTTTTGACGGGGTTGGAAATGCTTTATGCACTACCCACCACTCCGGGGAGAGCGGTGGGGTGTGTCGGACTCCGCTCTGGTAAGAGCGATCTACTGACTAAAACCAAACCAACCTCGGCGTTTCGCGTCACCACTTTGATGCCGGGACTACGGGAGCGCTGTAGCATTCGTCCGCAGACCCGGCAGTATGTATGTATAACTTAACTTAGCCTAACCGCTGGGGGTAAAACAAAGCGGTTAGAAGGCGAAAATGACCCAAAAAAAAAACAACACAAAATAATAAAGTAGCAAACTTAGAACGGAAAATGGAAGTCTTCGACATTGCCCTAAATAACAGTGTAATGTATATTATATTCTATGTTTGGAATTGAAACAGGTCATGATGAGAATGGGAGGGATTAGGCTATAGTCCACCCCGCTGGCCTAGTGCGAGTTGGGAGACTTTACACACCGTCGAGAAAATGTCTAAAGCATGATTTCGAAAAGTCAGATGTGCGTGCCTTGGATTCGATCTCAAGACCTTCGACTTGGCAGTCCAATGGTCATATCACTAGGCTATCACTGCTATCCCTTTGGCTACCTATACAAAAAATCAAAAACATTATCTTTTACGTAGGGCAATGTTTGTACAACTATTTAAAAACTATAATCTACCAATTTCTTTCTACTCATAATTTGCCAAACTGATAAAGACGACACTAGTTTAAAAAACTAAAAACGAAATCAAACTAAACATACTAAGCAATAAAGGCAACGACCTATTCTTTCTGCCAATCATAAAAACACCACTTCAGTAAAACAAGAATAAGTACAATAATGTCCATACAGTAGTATTACCATTTAAACAACAACATTAAAGCACCACAAGCGAAACAACAAAAGTACACAAAAACACTAGGGACGAGGGACGATGAAAGACGACGTTTCATTCAGGTCCGATGACCCAATACGTCGTAAAATCATATGAAACAAGCAAGCAATTAAACCTCAAACTATAAGAAATTAGGCAAAAATCATCACACATCACACCATAAGTGTACCTTATAAGTACATGACGAACATCGTCGTCCAACGAACGTACATTTTATGCAAACTAAACAAATCAGCAGTAATTCCGCTCTTCTCAAAAAAAAAAAGTAGACGTGGACCCAAACAGATCTGGCGCCGTTAGTGCTGGCAGGCAGGATATGGAGGTAGTTGGTTAAGACACCTGATGGAATAACTAATAATACTTGCATAATCTATCGATAATAAAGAAAAATAAGGCAATATATTACATTCAGATTATTGAAACATGTAATCATACATGACACAATAAGTGTACCTCATAACTACAAGACGAACATCGTCGTTCAACCAAAACTCATTTTATGCAAACTAAACAAATCAGCATTAAGCTTGGACTTAAAACAGAAATGATGGCAAATAAGTATAAAATTCCAAAGGATCGAGCATTAATAATATTGATCGTAGATGCATAAAAAAATAGAATTAGTTGAGCGTTTAACCATTATGTAACTTAACTTTACTTGAATTATGTGGATATCAGCGAAGCATAGCAACTTTACCTCCAGCTTAATTAACCGCTGGGGGTAAAACAAAGCCGTCAAACATGCGAAAACGATCAATAAAGACGTCACAAATTAATAAAGTAACAATCTTAGTACGGAAAATGGAAGTCTTCGACATTGACCTACACACAACAGGGTAATATGTACATTCTATGTATGTATAACCTAACCGCTGGGGGTAAAACAAAGCAGTTAGACAGGCGAAAACGACCCAAGCAAAAAACGACACAAAATAACAAATCAGCAAACTTAGAACAGAAAATGAAAAACGGTCTTCGACATTCCCCTACATAACAGTTTAAGCGAGTGAATACGCACATAATTTCGAAAAGTCAGAGGTACCTTACCGTAAAGGCAACGATCTATTCTTTCTGATTCCAATAATTAAAACACCACAAGTAAAACTAAAATAAGAACACGAACAAAAAAAAAGCAAAAACTACTAGTTTTACATAACGAAATAAAACAACTTGGATTTATATCAAATAGGTTTAAATCCAAGTTGTTTTATTTCGTTATTTGTATGCTACAAACAATCAGTATAGTCATTTAGCATTAAGCACCTGATTAAATATATGAGAACTTAACTGCTTTTTTAATAACATACAGCATGTTTTACACAGTGACATTATTTTAATTTACAGCCGATTTTAATTCATTATTTGAAAAACATAAGTACAATAATGTCCATAAAGTAGTATAACCATTTCAAACAACATTAAAGCACCACAAGCGAAACAACAAAAGTATACAAAAACACTAGGGACGAGGGACGATGAAAGACGACGTTTCATTCAGGTCCGATGACCCAATATGTCGTAAAATCATATGAAACAAGCAAGCAATTAAACCTCAAACTATAAGAAATTAAGCAAAAATCATCACACATCACACCATAAGTGTACCTTATAAGAACATGACAAACATCGTCGTCCAACGAACGTACATTTTATGCAAACTAAACAAATCAGCAGTAATTCTGCTCTTGGACTTAAAATAGCAATGGTGGCAAATAAGTACGCAATTCTAAAGGATCAAGTCTTCATAATATAAATGCACAGAACAGCAGAACTACTTGAACGTTTAACCATGTAACTTAACTTTACTTGAATTGTGGGGATATCAGCGAAGCATAGCAACTTTACTTACAGCTTAACCACTGGGGGTAAAACAAAGCGGTTATATAGGCGAAAATGAACAATAAAAACGACACAAAATAATAAAGAACAAACTTAGTACGGAACATAGGAGTCTTCGACATTATCCTACACAACAGGGTATATGCGAATTCTATGTATGTATAACTTAACTTAACCTAACCGCTGGAGGTAAAACAAAGCGGTTAGAAGGCGAAAACGATCCAAACAAAAACAACACAAAATAATAAAGCAGCAAACTTAGAACGGAAAATGGAAGACTTCGACATTGCCCTAAATAACAGTGTAATGTATATTACATTCTATGTTTGGAATTGAAACAGGTCATGATGAGAATGGGAGGGTAATCCTTCCCATTCTCATGGACTACAGCCTAATGGCTATAGTCCACCCCGCTGGCCTAGTGCGAGTTGGGAGACTTCACACACCGTCGAGAAAATTTCTAAAGCATGATTATAAAAGTCAGATGTGCGTGCCTTGGATTCGATCTCAAGACCTTCGACTTGGCAGTCCAATGGTCATATCACTAGGCTATCACTGCTATCCCTTGGGCTACCTATACAAAAAATCGAAAACATTATCTTTTACGTAGGGCAATGTTTGTAGAACTATTTAAAAACTATAATCTACCAATTTCTTTCTACTCATCATTTTCCAAACTGATAAAGACGATACTAGTTTAAAAAACTAAAAACGAAATCAAACTAAACATACTAAGCAATAAAGGCAACGACCTATTCTTTCTGCCAATCATAAAAACACCACTTCAGTAAAACAAGAATAAGTACAATAATGTCCATACAGTAGTATTACCATTTCAAACAACATTAAAGCACCACAAGCGAAACAACAAAAGTACACAAAAACACTAGGGACGAGGGACGATGAAAGACGACGTTTCATTCAGGTCCGATGACCCAATACGTCGTAAAATCATATGAAACAAGCAAGCAATTAAACCTCAAACTATAAGAAATAGGCAAAAATCATCACACATCACACCATAAGTGTACCTTATAAGTACATGACGAACATCGTCGTCCAACGAACGTACATTTTATGCAAACTAAACAAATCAGCAGTAATTCTGCTCTTGGACTTAAAACAGCAATGGTGGCAAATAAGTGCGCAATTCTAAAGGATCAAGTCTTCATAATATAAATGCACAGAACAGCAGAACTACTTGAACGTTTAACCATGTAACTTAACTTTACTTGAATTGTGGGGATATCAGCGAAGCATAGCAACTTTACTTACAGCTTAACCACTGGGGGTAAAACAAAGCGGTTATATAGGCGAAAATGAACAATAAAAACGACACAAAATAATAAAGAACCAACTTAGTACGGATAGGAGATAGGAGTCTTCGACATTACCCTACACAACAGGGTATATGCGAATTCTATGTATGTATATATTTTTTTGTTTTGTTTTTTTTTTGTTTTTTTTTTTTGTTTTTTTTTTGTTTTTATTTTTTTTGACGAGGTTGGAAATGCTTTATGCACTACCCACCACTCCGGGGAGAGCGGTGGTTTGTGTCAGACTTCGCTCTGGTAAGAGCGATCTACCGACTCAAACCAACCTCGTCGTTTCGCGTCACCACTTTAATGCCGGGACTACGGGAGCGCTGTAGCATTCGTCCGCAGATCCGGCAGTATGTATGTATAACTTAACTTAACCTAATCGCTGGGGGTAAAACAAAGCGGTTAGAAGGCGAAAACGACCCAAACAAAAACAACACAAAATAATAAAGTAGCAAACTTAGAACGGAAAATGGAAGTCTTCGACATTGCCCTAAATAACAGTGTAATGTATATTATATTCTATGTTTGGAATTGAAACAGGTCATGTTGAGAATGGGAGGGCTATAGTCCACCCCGCTGGCCTAGTGCGAGTTGGGAGACTTCACACACCGTCGAGAAAATTTCTAAAGCATGATTTCGAAAAGTCAGATGCGCGTGCCTTGGATTCGACCTCAAGACCTTCGACTTGGCAGTCCAATGGTCATATCACTAGGCTATCACTGCCATCCCTTGGGCTACCTATACAAAAAATCGAAAACATTATCTTTTACGTTGGGCAATGTTCGTACAACTATTTAAAAACTATAATCTACCAATTTCTTTCTACTCATAATTTGCCAAACTGATAAAGACGACACTAGTTTAAAAAACTAAAAACGAAATCAAACTAAATATACTAAGCAATAAAGGCAACGACCTATTCTTTCTTCCAATCATAAAAACACCACTTCAGTAAAACAAGAATAAGTACATGAAAAAAGCAAATGGAACAAAAAATACTAGTTTTACATAATGAAATAAAATATACGCAATTTGGATTTATATCAAAACATAGTATTTTATATAAATCCAAGTTGTTTTATTTTGTTATTTGTTTGCTACAAACAATCAGTATAGTCAATTAGTCATCTAGCGCTTGATAAAATATATGCGAACTAAACTGTTTTTTTAATAACATATAGCATTATGTTTAACACAGTGACATTATTTTTAATTTACACCCGTTTTGAGTCACTATTTGAAAAACATAAGTACGACAATGTTCATAAAGTAGTAAAACAATTTCAAATAACATTAAAGCACCACAAGCGAAACAACAAAAAGTACACAAAAACACTAGGGGCAAGGGACGATGAAAGACGACGTTTCAGTCAGGTCCGATGACCCAATATGCCGTAAAATCATAAGAAACAAGCAAGCAATAAAACCTGGTTCTATACGAATTTATTTAAAAATAAAACCCAAATATACAAGTATCTTATCATTGATTTGATTTGCACATTATCTACTCGTCGGTGTAATGCTACAGAGAAACTAGAAGAAAAACTATTTCGCATCAATTTCTAATCTACGTAATCCGCTGCGACGAAATACTCATCGAACTACAGAGTAGACATGGCCAAGAAAAGAGTAGACGTGAACCCAAACAGATCTGGCGCCGTTAGTGTGACAGGCAAGAGAAAAGAGCTTAGGAAACACCACACAGAAAACCATCAACACAATGTGATAATGTCAAGAAAACAAAAAATAAAGATATAAAGTGCTATCCACTAGGTCGGCTCGGTATGTCCGGGTGAAATCTAATATAATTATTTATTAGATATTGTAGTTCGGGAAAAAGGCCGCTTAGATTAATCGTACGTACACATATGGATACGAGTCGAATGAAAATCGAATATATATGAAGTAATTGCTTTGTTGTACAACAAATATTGCCGAATTGAATGTGCTGACCCGTCCAAGTGTATAGCACGTTAACTCATTTCAGTTTCAACTATTTTTAAACAAAAGCGTATCATATTCTACTAAATTTTGGTAGTAGTGTACCAAAAAATACTAGAGTTTGACATAATTAAACAAAATATACGCAATTTGGGTTTATATCAAAATATATATTTGATATAAGTCCAAGTTGTTTTATTTTGTTATTTGTTTGCTGGAAACAATCGGTATAGTCATTTAGCGTCAAGCACCTGAATATATGAAAACTTCGTCCGTTTCTTCATAATGTTTGTAAGTTTTATACAATGACATAATTTTTTATTCGCACCCGTTTTGAATCACAATTTGAAAAACCAAATCATAATAACGTCCAAAATGTAAAGTAATAAAATAATGAGATCATAATTTTTTTAAGATGTTATGGGCCTAAAGCTAGTCTATTTCTTTAACAAAAGAAACACTTATATTAAATAAAGCCTAAAATTAATGTAAGTTTGGGTTAAATAAATCTTAGCATGATCAACTATAAGTGGATAAACCTGCCATTCACATGGTCATTTTCAGTGTAAAATGTAGTCTTCTTAGTATGCAGGAAATCCGTTTTAAATACAGCAAATACACATCATTTGAATTATGTCATTGCACGCAGCATCTGGAATAGAAATAACGTGGTTAATGTGACTTTTATTTTTAATGTTCATAAGTTCAATACACCCCGTATTAATCTCAGGTGTATAATATGCTATACTAATATCATAATTGTGAAAGTTTGTGAGGATGGATGGATGGATGTTTATTACTCCTCACGCTAAAACTACTGAACGATTTTGATAAAACTTTAAAGTATTATTATTTATACATCAGAGTAACATATTATAGGCTATAATTTATAACGATTTTGGGTTACTTAGCCAAATTACAACGATAATTAAAAGTAACTTTTCCATGCAGACGAAGTCGTGGGCAGATGCTAGTTAAATTATATTATTACATATACGTCAACGTGAAAGTTTGTAAAGATGTTCTGATACTATAATTAAATACTTAATGTGAAAGAAACACTGGGCCTACCGCTCAATAAAATAATCTAGACACCAACTAGCTGACCCCGCAAACGTTGTTTTGCCATAAAAAAAATATTGGAGTGGGTCACTCTTATCATTTAGGGGTATGGAAAAGAGATAGTAGCTGATTCTCAGACCTACTGAATACGCATATAAAATTTGGTAAAAATCGGTCAAGCCTTTTCGGAGGAGTACGGTAACTAACATTGTGACATGGAAATTTTATATATTAGATGAATACACATTCTAGATAAAGTCAAATGTACAGATATTTATATTCAAAGTTATATATCGTCAAAAATTAAGTCAGTGCTAATTTAAAGACAGTTTGGTGGTCGTGCTGTATGGTGGTGCTAAGAGTGCACACTATTCTTTACTTACCTCATAAAAATATTCATCTTCGTATACACTATATTGCACAAGACCCATTCACCTCCAGAGCTTGAGGTGTTTTATTGGACATAGAAGTCATCGTTGTGTCCAATTAAACCGACAGACAGCAATTTTTAAATTCTGAAAAAGAAAGAGAGAAGAATTCGCTTAGCTCGCTAAAATTAAACTGTATTTACTTTTTCGCTAATTGCAAATGGTTCGCTAATTTCATTGTTCAATAATTTAGTAAATGATGAAATGTTTTAGTACAGAATTGTGAAAATAATACAATAATGATTGTACTTTAAAAACACGACGGTGCAAAGTCTTATAAAAACAATCATGGTTCTATAATGTTTCACCCACAATTGTTTAGTAATTTTTCATTTCACAAGCAACATTTGGCAAACTATTCATTTAACAACAATATCAAAACACAAACATTCATATTACCAACAGTAATTTTGCAAAATTTGCAAAGCAAAATATGCTTTATTTAAAAAAAAATTAAAAACCAACCGACATATTAACATGTCAAAGACGCCAAAATATTTTTTACAAACACAATACAATACCTTATATTAATAACGATCTTCGCAACTGCACACCTAATATTTGCCTTGTTATTTTATTTATAACTAATCATATTTATTAACAAACTATTTATAGATAAATTAGCAATAAAAGCATATTTTCACTTTGCGGATTAGTGATGTCGGCTGAATTAGTTTAAAATCGAGTGATTCGGTTGCAGTTTTAACCTAGTATAAGTATCCATTCTTGCTTTTGAGTTATATACTTTCTTAAATATATAGGTAAATAGCTGATCAGACAAACACTGTCCCGTCCAAATTATAATCAATTTCACCGGCCATCACGTTTTTGTTTTTGCTCGGCTCCAAATGTCGTAGGGTGATGTTAAATGGGTACAGACGCCAGCACATCAAGCTACCACAATCTGTCAAATTTCTTTGATTGAATATCAACTTTAAGACAAAGCAATAAGGTTCATATTCAATTGGGAAAATTTGACAGTTTTGGATAGCTTGACCTGCTGGCGTCTGTACCTTATAACCTTCCTCAAAAATTGGGCTATCAAATGCAAAAAGACTTTTTCATATCGGACTGGTAGTTTCCAACAATAAACAAGAAACTCTCCAGCTTGATTATATTAGTATGAATTAAAATACTACTCTACCATATAAAACAAAAATGATATTAATATTTTTGTTATTGTAATTATTTTAGTTATTGGTCCGGGAGGTCAATAGAGCTTGATTTATTTATTTTCTTTTTTTTCATATTCCCTATTTAGTAAACTAGTTACATTAATTTACAAATTGCAATGTATTTGTCATATAAAAAATTACTAAATGTTATTTTAAGCAATGTTATTTGTCGATTTTATTTATACGTAACAAAAAAAAATGATGTGTTGCCAAATGAAAATATGTGAAAGAATTCATTTGCGAATATAAAATGATATTTTGTCAAACGATAAGTTGTACGTTTCGTTGTGTCACCGTGGCGCGTAGTTCAGTTATCGTTTATAGGCACCGCAAATTCATGAGCGAACTATGAAAATCAATCGCCTATGATATTCTTATGCAGGAATCCAAAAATCAAAGCAAGCATTTTATGTTATTTCCATGGTTTAACGTTAGTAAAAAATGTAATAGTTCAGTTTATCCTGCTGAAAACACCGAGTTATTACATTTAATAGAAAACTAAAACTATTAACGCAACTTTTTCATTTTTATTATAAATTTTTTAAGACTAACGAATACAAATTTATAAATATCGATACAAATATATATTTAGAATCATAATAAACTTACCCCTTTGAAGTAATTTTCTTCATCCTTCCAAACGTTGCAAGAAGTTATTTCAACATATTCATAGCTACTATGAGCGCCAAAAGTATGAAATAGTAGCTACGCACGCCAAATCACAACCGAATCACAACCGAATGTGGCGTAATATCTTACTGTACTGCAAAATTTTAATCTCGTTCACCTCATTTATACCCGTAACATGAAATGGAAGGGACGAACCTGATTGGCAACATGATATCACAGACGTTATAAAGGACAATATGAATAATACGCAAAAAAGTTAAAGCTTTTGCAGCTGTAACGGTCCAACTCGAAAAGATTTGCTAAATAATACACCGAACTAGTTTTATTTGAACATAACGTATTTTTGTGTATTGAAATGCAAATGTTAATACTACACAAAGACATCTTGACCAAAGCGACAAGGGTCTTTTTGTGTCTATACATAAATATGTAAAGCTTATAATAATTTTAAAAAGGGTTAAATACATAAGTGTTACTTACAACTGACCGGACATCAATACGTAAACTGGACAATAGACCGGATACTGGTCGTATTATGAACTGTTCGGTCAAAATATTCTCAGGGGTGAGACCATTAACTATAACTTGAATAGAAATTTCAAGGACACATCACACACATGACGACGTCTGTGTTCTAGTGGTTTGCGTGTCGGACTGCTGTTCACGAGCTCGTGTTCGATTCCCACTGGACACAAATCTTTATGTGATGAACATAAGTTTTTGTGTTTGTCTGGATGTTTCTTATTATTAGTATGTATTTACAAAAATATCCATTATACCCATAGTACAAGTTCTGCTTAGTTTGGGATGAGATTACCGATGGGCGATTGTTACTAAAAACAATCGAATTATTCGAATGCGCAATGTATTCGAATGCATTCGAATGACTACTAATTTCCTTCGATAGTCCGTCTTGACAACAATCGACGCGCAAGCGCGATTAGATGCCTTATTGCTGTGTACGTAGGTACGATCTTGATTGCGCAAGCAAATTGTTCGAATGAATCGAAACTTTCGTCGATTTTTATTCATTCAAACTTAAATTTGGTTTCGGTACAGAACGATTACCTAACTATGTATGTTTGTGTATGAATTTATAAACAATAGAATAACGAGAATTACTAATATTTATACTTTTAGTAAACAATTGAATGGGGCGTTTCATTTTTAAGTATTCTTTCAAATTGGTAGTATTTTTATGATAAAGTCCAGTAGGTATGGTTGCAAAGCTTGCACCGAATTTTGTTACGGCCGTCTTCGTTTACTTTTTCAAAAAAATCCACACTATCGAAATTTCGGCATTTTTACTAAAATCGTACAATCAACAAATAAACAAAAGTCAGCAAAAACGCAACCTACGTCAATATTTCAATAATAAGCATTGCGTGCGCCCTTGACTTACGAATTACAATCGACCGGGATCTACTAAAACAATAATAATTTATTCGTTCGTAGCGCTACGCAAACAACGCATATAACAATTAATTCGATAGTTCGATTGACATTCGATTGTTTTATCGTGGCAACAAATAAATCGACATTCGAATATACGCATGTACGATTGTCGATTCATTCGATAGATTATTTAGGAACAATCGCCCATCGCTAGAAGAGATGATACTGTGTAAAATTGTCCAAGAACATTTTACTATTTATTAAAGGGTAAAGCAATACCTTTTCAAATCACTCTTGAATAGTATTAGAAAAACATAGTAAAAATGTGTTTATTAACTATCTAACCTTGGAAATATGTGTAGGCACTGCTGACAAGTAAAACCGCTTAAAATGACCATGTTGGCTGCTGATGAGAAATTGGATTATTTTTATTAATGATGAATAAAAATCACCAGGAAAAGATTACTTACTTCAACATTTTTTTAAACTGCTTCATTAGCCTAGTGGCCCTAAGCGCGACTGGTGGTGAGTGGTGCGACGCTAGAGGTCGGTCGATACCCAGGTCAAGCAAAGTGTTATTGGGTTTTTCTACGGAATCTCAGTAGCAACTCGGAGTTTGGATTTGTACCCGGTTAATGGCAATAGGCTCGGCCCCTATTACATGGGATCTAAACATAGCGGCCAACTGTTGTGTACAATTGTACCATATCTCTGCCTGACCGTTCGGGTAATATAGGCGTGGCATGTTGTTGTTTGTTTTATTACATGGAGAAGCTTAATGTACAGTGGCGAACTGAGGGAGTGGAACAGTGTACCTTAACAGGGTAGCTTTGCCTTACTGACAATAGATAGGTACGTAGGTACAGGATGTATCTATTGACAGTTAACCAGTAGTTCGTCAGTTCTGCATATACCTTCCTAACCCCACTTACGTGTACTGATGATTGATAACCATCACGCTAGTATTCCCCGAAAGCCTTGCACCTTTTAGTTATGATCTTAGAAATCACATATTTCGCATTGCTAACTTTTACATCTATAATTAAATAATGCACCTCTAAGGGTCAGCTCACACCGAGACGCGACGCGACGCGACGATACTGGAAGAGACCAGTGATTTTCGCGCGAGACGTATCGCAACGTCGCGAGGCGCATAGTAAAATCGTTGGCAACACGACGCATCACTGCGCAGCGAGACGCCTCGTGGCGCAGCGGAACGTGTCTACATTCGCCACGTGCTCCGCTCCGCAGTCTAACATTTGCAAGCGAAAGCGAAATAGTAGAGACAAGTCGCCACGGCAGCGCCGCTCTTGCACGCCGCGCGTACCGGCGATGCACCGCTGCGTCGCGATGCACCGCGCTACGCCGCGAGGCGCAGCGCTGCATGGTGCAACGTATTCTAAATTCTCACAATGAAATGTGTATCTTTTCGTGTAGAAAACAAAGTTCTATTTTGAGTCGCTCTTTTAAAGTGTGCGCGCAGCGTCGCGTCGCGTCGCGTCTCGGTGTGAGCTGACTCTAAGCCTGTAAATTTATTTTATACATACTTGAACTTTTTATGGTGTATATATTGATGCACGGCATGCGAGAGAGGCACGTTGATAGTCTGCATCGAATTAGCCTGCAGGCAAAACACGCGTCCACCCTGCAAAATCATAAAAAAATATTTTAGTATCTCGCTTTAATTTAATTCTATCCCTCAAAAAGTGTGGCGTTAAAACAATTATCGGATTTATAATATTATAGTTAGCCTATGGCTGTTTACGTCACATACTATTACATCGGAGGATGATATTAGTTAGGTATATGTATAATATGCCTCAATTTTACAGAAAACATCTTATTGAAATAATATTATATAGACATTTTTATAGAAACCTATCCTTTTTTCTCAATTGTGAGTCCACCCATCATCACTCATTACCCTCCTAACTTTCTACCAACTAACTAAGTTGAGGTTGGCTACCTGACTAACCGGATGCGACTGAATGTCAGTATTTTACAAGAAGCGACTGCCATCAGATGTCCACTACCCAATTTCTGAACAAAACCGAACGTCCTAAGGATAAACTAGTTGTCAGCCTTTTGGGCTTCTATCTAGCACTAACTATTGTCATACGTGTTCGTGTGGCAACCAGGCCGACGGCATTAATCATCTTGCTCTTTGAGGTAAGTATAGTTATATTAAGAATGGGGACCTATCCATAGACTAGCGGTCATTCTATGGGTGGTGGCAAGCACAGTGATCGATTGATCGGCGAAATTAATCGCCACGAACCCTTCATTATTTATCTTAGTGCCATATTATTTTAAGAAATACATTCCGCCGTTATATTTTTACTATTTAGATCTTAGATTACGTAAATCTTCAAATAAATTTGACGTCTATAGTTCGGTCAGCCTCCTATTTCAATTTATTTAAATTTTAGTTTATTAATTGTGCCAAGTTGATTATTTTCTATGCTGTGTACGGACGTCACACGTGGAATATACAAAAATGGAGCCAATTTAAATATTCTGAATAAAGGTTTATTTTATAGACATTGGTGAAATATGAAAAGGCTTACAGTATACATAAAACAGTTCACATTTAAGCTGGTGTTTAGAAATATTGTACTAGGTAGTTGTAAATAAATAATAAGTGACTTAGAATTCATTCGAAAAATATATGTTTGATAATTTTAGCGAGTATCGGAATAACTTTCTAATAAACTTGGCTGAATAATTTATTGTTAGCTATCCTATGCAACATCACCCATCAACCAAGCGATTTTCTTAAGGAAGCATACATTTTTTTGCGCTATTTATGATTAGGAAAGTAATTCAGATTCTCGAGTCTATATTATCAATATAATCGATTTTTCACTAAGAGGAGCAAGTGCTAGAATACTAACAAGTGTAAAAACCACACGAATTTGTAATCTGTAATTTCCTCCGAGTGAAGCATAATGATTTTTACTTCACCTACTTAAAAATACCTTTCTGAAAATAATAAATGTATTAAACTTATTCTTAGGGTTATACTCGTAGGTGAGATACTCACCATTCTAAGAGTAAGTGCATAGGTCTACTTATAATACTTACTTTTATTATGTATTTACTATTTTAGATCATTCAGTCAAGAAGTTAGTTAAAATGTGTGAAGGTGTAGCGTAATATGACTAATAACTTTAATATATTTTGCGTCATGAAAATAAAATGTAATAAAAACTCTACGATCGCGCGCTATTTTGTAGCGCATCAACACAAAATCTCTTCGTAATTATTCAATGCCATAGTGCTTTAGCTAAATCTTCATAAAAGTTTGTAATTATAATTTAAACAAGAGCTATTTGTGGAGCAAGTCCACTTGAATCATGTAAACCTTTATTTAAAAAAATTAATTTGATGACATTGACGTATGTTTGTTTTTGAAGTATCCGTCTTTGTAAAGAAGTATGACGATTTTTTGTGTAACATGTAACTAAATACAGACCAAGAGATCCTACTAAAATAATTATTCCATTTTGTAGAACCACTCTAAATAAAAATAATGTTTATCACATGTGCATATCAGTTTTTAACAAATTGCCTAAGAATCTCAGGGAACTCCCATTTAAATATTTTAAAATTAAGTTGAGAAAATGGCTAGTAGATAAGTGCTTTTATACAATAGAAGAGTTTATGCGACACATAAAACTAACGAATCTGACTTTTTGTAAAATTTTAAATAATGTAATAATAATACTAATATGCTAAATAATAAGATAACTTGACATTTTGTAAGTAATACATATAATAGTATTTTTTATTGTTTTATATAATTATAAATATTTGCATGTCTAATACAGGCAGAATATAGCTTGAACTATGCACAATTGTTATATCTGGTACCACCTGTATTCTGTGCAAATAAATCTTTCTTTCTTTCTTTCAAAATGTATAGATCTAGTAAAATTATTGTGCGGAATTCCAGTCCATTTTACTTGTATTAAAAATTAAAATTAAAAATTAACTAAGTAATTGATTTTTATACAACCTCATATCGTGAAGGCAGTAAAGAGTTACTTTCTCCACCGGTATTGAAGTAGTAATTATTCTCCAAGTAGGTGAAGTAAAAAATATTGTAATGTTTCGAATTCAGTTAACCTAGGTACATTTCATGCTATCCTACGGTGATGTGCTGTGATTGCAGTAAAATATTATCAGTATACCTGCGCTATCAGCAGCCTAATGCAGCAGTCTTCTGGTAGACCTCTACCAAAAAGGCGGTAATGTCCCAAGTCACCACGCTCGTAGGGTACCTACATACTGATAATTTATCAACGTCCCTATTCGAAATGGCCAGAAATATTTCGTTGGTTTTTAGATCGGTCATTACTGCTTTATAACACATTATAGAGCACTAAAGGAATATATATTTTTTTTTAATCTTTATGCTTTAGAAGCCAAAGGTTTTTACACAATAAAGCCGCACAAAAATGGATGACAACAAACAACTACAGATTTAAATGCCGCTTTGATTTTATAATTAAAATTAATAATTGGTAGCGCAAGCTTATATTATGAGACTAAAGAGGACCTTAGTCTCCAACTTGCTCAACCAAGGATTTAAATCTAGATTCCTTGGTTGAGGAAGTTGTTTTTGCGTTATCTATGAAAATTTCAGTAACATCTGACTGATAAGTGGCAATTAACTTGCAACCTATAACACGGAACCTTAAACATACCGGTGAACTGAGCAGTGCACCTTCGGGTAAACCTTCAGGGAATGCGGGCATTAAGGGTAGGTACTTTAATACATATAAATATTTAAAAAACAGACAGAGGCAATTGTTCTTTTATCCCCCGCCAAGTCGAGCAAAAAATTACCAGCACAGCATTACCATTCTTTTCTCGAAGCCATTCAGGACACGTATTTTACCACGACACTAATATGATGATAATTATCTAATCATAAATAAGTACCACTGAAATATATATTTTCCAAAAAATATGATTTGAAAGAAACATGGACATACGTACATTTATACTTATTTACTACTTATTATGTAATTTACTTAATTTTAAGTTTTCTGATATTAAATCATTCAATACTTCTCATTGTCAGAGTCAGAAATCTTTGTATTTACAGAGTTTGAATTATTAAATTTGTTCTTACTTTTTTAACACATCTATTGATATAAGTCGAATTAGAAGCGGGTTAAATTGTTGAGTTGTGCTTACCTGGAAGCCTACAACGGAGCCAGCTAGCGGTTGCGTGGCGGGCGGGAAATGGCACGCTTTTATAGAAAGCAGCCCCCCGCCGGAAAGACTTAGCAGCTCATCACACCAAGAATTCCAAGATACTGACGATATGTTCTCCTCCTGGAAGCCCGTAAATGTTTTATTACTATAAAGTAATGAAACTTACACACTTGCAAATTTCTTTAAATATGCCACCCGCAACAGATTTTCACAATTCCTTTCTTAACGGAATTATATTATCTACATGCTAAATTTCAACTTTGTAGACTTTCTAGTTTTCGATTTTATAATTTATCAGTATTTGAACTATAAGCAGGTTACACCTATTAGATAAATTTTGTAAAATGCTAAAATTATCTCGGAATATTATTTTTTTTTAAATCGAAGAGGAATGTTTATCATTAAACCGACTTACGTAATTTATCCAATATACCCAAAAAGTACTACTATTTTTCTTAGAACTATATTGTTCTATAGTTAAGAGCGGTATGATTAGTAAAAACTTACTGGAGTAGTATGATTCCAGATTCGATTCCATGGTCGACTAGTATAATTAGGTTTTTTCGACTAGGAAATTGAATCTGTGCACGGTTAATGGCAACAGGGATTGTATGAGAGCCAACAACATACCAACGAACTGTGGGTGTACATTAGTGCACCTTTGCCTAACCCATATGGAGATATATGAGGTGTCATAAACGTGATAACGTTTTATCCCTATAATATGTGAAAGAACTGATAAAGCATATGACTGTACGCTTAATCATAATTGAGTACTTCAGTTAGTATTTTTGCCAATAGCGCACAGAACAATATATTTATAAGAAAAATATTAGTATAGAGGCCAGCACATCAAGCTACCACAATCTGTCAAATTTCTTTGGCTGATTTTCAACTTTACTACAATACAGCAAGGATCATATTCAATGGAAAAAAATTAAAGTTTTGGATAGCTTGACCTGCTGGCGTCTGTACCTACTCTCTTGAGTAGATCGGATAAATCAAGCCGGTTTAATTACAAATATTTAAATTATAATTTGGTGAATAATGCCCCTTAGATATTAAAATTGTATTGTCTTCCATTTTGAGCAAGTAAACATTTTATCATAGCATTTAAAAAAGTTAATAAACTACGCATGTTTTTAAAATAATCTGAATTTCAGTCATGAGAGGCATCTTTTTGAGATATTGATGATCAAAGTTTTATTACAAAATAAAAGTAAACTGAATCATTTATTAAAATAAGTTCCATTCAATCTGTTTTTCAGCTATACAAATCAGAAAAGATAATTTAATTAATCCTTTATTTGTAGCGTCTGCAAATAAAGGATTAATAGTTTTGTGATTAAAGTTTAAGTAAGTATAAAGTTTCCAAAAAATCAAATACAAGTGAATATCTCTAATGTCTGGTACTTCTTCCATTTGTGTTTCTCTATCCCCTCCGTGCGAGAATGCCTCTAATTACCAGTAACCTTGTATATACTATAAAATGCTGACCCGGGAGACGTTAAATTTCAATAAATCGAAAATCCTGTAGAAGAAATTTAATTAGGTGTACTAATTGTACACAGTACAGTTAGACGGTATGTTTAGGTCCCACGTAATAGGGAGCGAGCCTATATTAACCGTGTAAAAATCCAAACTCCGAGCTGCTACTAAGGTTTCATAAACCCAATTACACTTTGCCCATCCTGGGAATCGAACCCAGGAACTCTAACGGAGTAATTGTGTTTAAAACCACTAGTAATGGGGCAAGGCAAAAATATTATCCCCAATTTTTGAATTCTTAACTTAATTATCTTGTAATATTGAAAAATATATATAACGCCGATGTGGCGACAAAGGTGACACGTACCGTGAACAGCAACTCGGCAGTGGATAGATTGTATACTCTACAAACTGACGCCTCGTCGACGACAGCCAGATAAGCTCGAGATGCACTCACATCCAGGCAACGGACCGCAGCGGGCGTGTGCAGAACCATCTTAGCGCCACCGTGTTGCGGCGCCACTTGCCAGATCTGATTTTAAAAAAAGTCATTAGTGTTGGTCATAGACACCCGACGCCAAAAACTCGGAGTGTGAGTCGGGCTCGTACCTATTCCACCACGTGGTGCACCACCTAAACGCCAAGGTCATTTTTTCCCCTAAATCATTTATTATTCCACAACACCGACCGTTTATGTACATCCCTTTACATAAAGTAAATTCCAATTTGTTATACTATAAAGGAATAATGGCCCTTTTAAAATGAATTACTCTTTTGAATTACTTATTCAAAGGACCATGGGGGATTTTGTATGGAACCCTCCAACAGACATGTATTGTATTTTAACATGATTATTAGGAGCCACAAAAAGATTAATAAAAGATTTCGCAGCTGCTGCTTAACCTACTTGTAATAAAAAAAATAAGTAAGTCAGATATAGAAATGTAATATGTTAAAGTTAAGATAAAAATAATTAAACTCAACAATGTTATGTAATATTATTTTCCAAGAAATATGACCTATTTTACAACCCTGTAATATCCCACTGCAGGGCAAAGGCCTCCCCACTCTTCTTCCACTTTTCTCTGTGCCTTGCTACTAAGGACCAGTCTTTCTCGAACGAGTCCAGCTCCGGCATCGGCGCCATCCCAGGTCCCATGGCATTTATTTCTGCCACTAAGCAATAATGTGGTGTATTCCGGCAATGTAGCCAGTGAAATTACTGAGCGTACGAGAATTATTTAATATCCCTACGTAGTATAAAACATGGTCGCGCCTGTGTCTGTCTGTATATCCGCTAACTCCTCCTGATTAAAACTGGAGAAACTGTGTTAAACCTCGGATTCCATTGATACCAACAGATCAATTTCAATTCAAAAGACTGCAGTTTCCAATAAAATTGTCATTTTCAATGACAATTAACAAAGCACAAGGTCAGCCATTCAACGTTGCGGGCTTATATCTGAGAGTTGTTCTTTTCCCATGGTTAGCTATATACAGACGGCTACATATATTCGTACCTGTCCATGGGAAAAGCATCTTAGCACGAGAGTAGCTTTTGTTGTTGAAACGGTTCAACAAATAACAAAAGCTACTCCGGTCCGTGACTTATTTTTTTGGTCGCGTTTGATATCAAGTTTTTATGTAAGAAATATGTATATATGTAATAATAATATGTAACAGATGGAGATTTTTCTTTACGATCACATCGATTTATCAATACACACATGATTTCGAAAAGTCAGAGATTTCGAACTAAAGACCTTCAATTTGGCAGTCCAATGGTCATATTACTAGGCTATCACTGCTTGTCAGCCTCATGGTCTAGCTATTGCAAGTGCTGTAGCTGAGCGTGAGGTCCTGGGTCCGCTTCCCAGGTCGAACAAAAGTGTTGTAGAGTTTGTTTATGCTTAGTAGGTCGGAGTATGCATTTGTGCCCCGTTAAAGAGAAACGAAAGAAAAGAATTCAAGAAAATAAGATATTACGAAAATATGTATCCACTAAGAGTTGTCGCATGAAATTTGTTTGAAATCTTTTGGAGGATAGACTTCTTATCGATATTAAAAATATTTAAAAGTCCCGATTCCGAAACATCCCACATTTCTGAGGAATAATAAAAAAAATATAATTATCTATCCTCCGACACTATCGTTGCATGAGATTTGTTTTGAAATATGTTGGGGGTGGGAAAGTTTCTCCATATTCTTTATCCGATTTGATTTATTTTATTGAATAGTATTAAATCCTTGCTAGTTTTTAACGTAAATATATCAATTACAATCAGCGACCAACTAAGTCAACAGGTAGTAGTTGTTTGTAGCTCTATCTATTAAAATCCATAAATTCCTTCCGTTACTTCATATCATAGAAATTAACTATTAATATTATCGACCTGCGTTAACTAAAGCAGTCGAAATTATGACGAGAATACTATTTTACCGATCCACACGTCGCGAACTGGAATGGAATTATTAAAAAATAACTAGCTTTGAATAATTAAAAAAAAATACTGCCTTACAATATACTTGGTTTTGTCTTACCTGTCCATTCATCAATCCTAGTAGTAATACTTCTTCAAAGTAAAGTGTGGTCACCTTGACGTAACGTATTGGCGCTGGCATTGTCCATGACTTCGGTATCTGTATTCCGATTATAGACAGTTTCGTGTCCTGGAGAAACAACATTGTATTGTTACAAGTGCAGTATTAGCATTAGTCTAGTGATCTCAAGAGCTGCAGCTGAGCGCGAAGATTTCAGTTGTAGTCCCAGGTCAGGGAGTGATTTCTATGAGGAAATTCGACACAGTCCAATACCGGGCTGATACTTATATCAGGTCAGGTTAATGGGGATCCCTTTTTACATCAAAGCTAAATATACCTTGTAGAACTAAGGGTGTGCAACAGTGTACCTGCCTAACCTACACAGGTTACGGAGGAAATACATACATATATATCGCTATTGATGGCAAGCCAGTATTAAGTCAGTCCGCATATACGTGCATATATGTGGCATCCCACTTACGTGTACTGATAAGACAACTAAAAAAAAATACTCATACATAAGAAGACATTAATTCACACTTTTGCAATGACCCATAGACTGATTTGATAACGATAATGACGCGATCTTCAATGGTAAAAACAAACTTAGAACACTTTACCGCTCTCCCAAGGCTCTATACGCATTATAATGACATGTCTAAGCGCAACAATCTGGACATAACAGCGTCCTTATCGATATACCAAAAAGAATTCAAATGAATATTGTTAAACCCACAGTACTCTTGTTCAAATGCAAAATAATCTGTTTCATAATTAACTCATTGTTTCAATTTATGTCTATTGCTTTGTTTTTTCATCTTTAAATTTAAATTTTGTTTTTTAATTTATTGTAATTCGATTTTCATTGTTTATTTATCTTTGTCAAACTAGTTAGTTACCTAGATCACTGTTTCCCAAACATTGTTCTGCCATGGCCCGGTAATTCACAGTGCCCGTTCATGACCCACTTAATACTTTTAAACCCTAGCTGGTTTCATTAGGTTATATAATACAGATTTATTAATAGTAGTAGTAGAGAATGTTGCCGTTGTTTTATTTTGATGGCCAGGTACCGGGTCGCGATCCAGCTAATAGGAAACGCTGACCTAGATTATAAGTGAAGGATATGGTCTCCTGTAATTAGAAGAGCACACTCGTTAATTGATTTCTTGTATGTGATTTGGACCTCGCACGCATCTTCCTCCTTTTACGGTTTAGCCTTCGCATGCGCTTCTTACGCCACTTAGCTCTCATGTTTTAGAAGTAAAAGACTTGTCTTTCCTCCTTCAAAAGGAGAACGTGATTAAACTAAAAATTCGATATCTGCCCGTGCTTCGGACTTCGTGTATTCTTCTGTTCCAAACAAACAACTAAATAAATAAATCGGTAGTAAATCGTTACCTGACACAGCAGTAATGCATCACTAGTGGCTACTAGAAGAGAGCACTCGGCCTTCTGTGGTAATTTCTCTCTAACCCTGTACAGCATTCCTTCTACGTCACCCTGTTCGTAAACTACGACACGTTCTGGTAGTTGGACCTGGAAATAACATTATATTTATGATCAACTTTAAATATTAGTCGCGAAGGGATAACAGTGAAAGAGTTGTAGAACCGATCAAGAAAAAATAAAATTAATATTGGTTTAAGTTCAAAAATAAGGAAGTTAGGCCTTTAAACCTGTCAGGTAACAAATTACAGTCACAATGCAAAATCCTCTCAATGCAAAGGCCCCAGGGGCCTTACGCGAATTACTAAATTAATTTGATGCATGCTAGACAAAACCGTACTATACCGAGAGATGACATCAATTTATACAAAAGTAGTAAATACCACTCACTCTCTCACGAAATAAAAAAAACATAAACTTAAAATACATAGATGACGTAGTAAGTTTTCATCAGTGTTTTACAAGTACAAGCGAGCACCCGATACATGTTCCACCCTTCACAGTGCAGCTGAGGTTTTCTTTTTCAACTAACTATTAACACAGATTTCAGCTGTACTATTACTTTTTTTTTTCAATTATTTTACCACTTTCAGTCTCTGCCAACCACCGCGGGTGCGCCAGGTGACTCTCGGTTTAGGTATTAGTAATACCAAATTTATCGAAAAAGATATATTGGTACAATTCAAAAGAGAAGCCTTAGAGTCGTATGAAGCCTTCGCCACAGATAAATATAAATCGTAACTTCCAATGCAAGTGCAATAGTTTTTTTGATAAGGGACCTTTAATACTGTTCCTGTCTGGGCTTTAAAAGAGTCTTCCCAGAGGTCGTCACCTAGAAAATTCCGGTGTCACATATTAAATACTAGCTTTTAACCGCGACTTCGTTCGCCTAGACTTAGTAACACAATTGTTGTCGGATTGTATTCATGGGATAAGAACTACTCAATGTTAGGGAAATTCCCGCTTTGTTCCGAGAAAAGAAGTATTCAATATGCCAGCGCCAATCACAAACTATTAGTGTACCAACATTTCATTTAAATCCCGTAAGTAGGTCTCCTACATAAGTTTTCTGGGAAATTCCACATAATTTTGGGGTAAAATGTATCCTATTTGTTATTCCCGGTCACACATACTGTGTCTGTATGAAATTTCATTCAAATCCCGTAAGTAGTTCTCCTATATTCGTTTTTCCGGGATTTCCGGGATATTCCCACATTTTTCTGGGGTAAAATATATCCTATTTGTTATTCCTGGTCACATACTATGTTTGTATGAAATTTCATTCAAATCCTGAAAGATATTCGTCTTTCGGAATTTCCGGGATATTCCCACATTTTTCTGGGGTAAAATATATCCTATTTGTTATTCCCGGTCACATTCTATGTGTTTATGAAATTTCATTCAAATCCCGTAAGATATTCGTTTTCCGGGATTTCCGGGATATTCCCACATTTTTCTGGGGTAAAATATGTCCTATTTGTTATTCCCAGTCACATACTGTGTGTGTATGAAATTTCATTCGAATCCCGTAAGATATTCGTGTTTCGGGATTTCCGGGATATTCCCACATTTTTCTGGGGTAAAATATATCCCATTTGTTATTCCCGGTCACATACTATGTGTGTATGAAATTTCATTCAAATCCCGTAAGCTATTCGTTTGTCGGGATTTCCGGGATATTCTCATATTTTTCTGGGGTAAAATATATCCTATAGTTTTCCGCCCGCGGCTTCGCCCGCGTCGAGTTCGGTTATATCGCGTTTCCAAGAGAACTCTTCAAAAGTCCGAAATAAAAACTATACTATGTTCTTTCTCAAGGTCAACTCTATCTCTGTACCAAATTTCATTAAAATCAGTTCAGTGATTTAGACGTGAAAGCGTAACAGACAGACAGACAGAGTTACTTTCGCATTTATAACCGGGAATAACAAATCCCTACTAATAAGTAGGGATTTGTTATTCCCGGTCACATACTATGTGTGTATAAAATGTCATTCAAATCTCGTAAGATATTCGTGTTTCGGGATTTCCGGGACATTCCCACATTTTTCTGGGGTAAAATATATCCCATTTGTTATTCCCGGTCACATACTATGTGTGTATGAAATTTCATTCAAATCCCGTAACATATTCGTTTTCCGGGATTTCCGGGATATTCCCACATTTTTCTGGGGTAAAATATATCTTATTTGTTATTCCCGGTCACATACTATGTGTGTATGAAATTTCATTCGAATCCCGTAAGATATTAGTTTTTCGTGATTTCCGGGATATTCCCACATTTTTCTGGGATAAAAAGTAGCCTATACTGTTTTCTCGGTCACATACAATACATGTATGAAATTTCATTCAAATCCCGTAAGTAGTTCTCCTATATCTGTTTTTCGGGATTTCCGGGATATTCCCACATTTTTCTGGGATAAAAAGTAGCCTATACTTTATTCCCGGTCACATACTATTAGTATATCAAATTTCATGCAAATCGGTTCAGCCGTTTTCGCGTGATTGAGTAACAAATAAACAAACAAACATCCAAACATTCACATTTATAATATTAGTATGATTGACTTGTAAACAGTCTTCTACAAACTTTAAAGACATTTTACTAAAAGTGTCTTTCTCTTATTTATCGCACTTACCGCAAGTCGATGTTTGTAAATCGCAATTTTTTGCACTCTGTCGTGACATTTGATCCGAACTTTGTTGCCGGTGGTAAGATGTTGTATGATAACGTCAGTCATATTTTCCCTGTATGCGTATCGCTCGCGATATAACCCGTGCACTGTACTAAAGACAGTTTGGTAACACCACAACGTACCGTCTTGACACGCCACAGCCTAGAATAAAACATGGTATCGTAAAAAAATATCGTAAAACATTTGTAATATAACATATTTAAGAATAAGAGCTTGATTCTTTGAGTTTTCATAATGGAAATTGAGCACTGGCGCCATTTAGGATCAAAAATGCTAAATATGGACTATTGTAGTTGCGGACTTCAAATTTCAGGTATCGAAGAGAAGAAAGATAAGAAATACAAGTGAAATCCGAAACTATCAAGAAGTTAATGAACACTAAATCTACAACATTCATTATCGAACCTGTGGATTTGAAAAAAAATCACTAATATTTCGATTTCGATTCCCAACCGAGACAAATCTGTGTGATCCACAGATATTTGTTTCACATCTAGGTATACTTTGAGTCGGTTATTTGCATGTTTGTATTACTTTGTATAAGTCCATTATTTGTATGTTTGTGTAAGTGCTTGTTCTCTAGTGCGGTTGTCTTTATTAAACAGAAAATAATTTACAAATTTGATGCAGTTTTAGAGCCGTTTCGCACTACTTCTGATCCGAATCTGCGAAAATACAGAGACAGAGAGAGAAAGAGAGAGAGATTCAACGGATGACGTAGAGAAATCGGATGACGGATATCGGATCTAGTGCGTAAACTACCATACAAATACTTTTACGACTACTCCGGACCGTATTTTCACGGATTCTGATCGGATTCGGATAGGACGTAGTGCGAAACTGCTCTTATTATTCATAAAAATCAAGTCCAAGTCTCATTTGAGTATATTTCGTTATTCTTTACTTATATGAAGTTCCGGCCATCCCATTTGGCCATCCACCCACTTGATAAATTCAACCTGTATAAACTTATAATACACTAACACTACATAGTGGACTTACCAAATTGTTATAAGAAGGAGAGGGGGCTATGGCCCATACCCATTCTTGTGGCGTATTCAATATGGGCACCCCTTCTGAAGTGAGGACCGCCCAGCCACCCACCCCGCCAACCAGAACTAAAGCTCCAAGCATTGTCACCGATAATGCAGATATACCTGAAATTGTTTTAATTTTATGTATTACACACTCCACTGTAATAGATCTTGTTTTCATAAATGTTTGTTTAGGTTGTTTTCATAATAGATGATGTTCCACTATGTTGTTCTTCAGCAGCAAAATCAGAAAAGTGAAATTAATAATAATATAAAATATATAGGGCTCGTGGCTAAGTAATAACTAAGCTGATCAACTGATCTGCAAGGTTAAGCTGCGCTAGTCGCGGTCAGTCTGTGGATGGGTGACCATTCTTAACACATCGAGACTCCTCCGTGTCTCGGAGAACACGTAAAGCCGTCGGTCCCAGTTGTCATACGAACACCTATGAAAATCGTTAGTGGTAGTCAGAAGCTCAAAAAGCCTGACAATCAGTCTATCCTCAGGATATCGGTAATGCCCAAAAATTGGGTTTCGAAGGTCAGATGGCAGTCGCTTCGTGTAAAATACTGATATTCCGCCGCATCTGGTAAGAGTGAAAGTGAACCCAATATAGTTGGGAAAAGGCTCAGAGAAAGATAGAGTAAAATATAAGTACCTATATTCCTGTCTTTCAGGATCTGTTGACCTTGAACACTATAGAATGACAAGGTTTCATTCCAGTCAGTAACTACTAAAACTGATTTCGAAAAAACGACGGCCCATACCGCTGCGTCGCGTGTCACTCGGTATGTCTCATCACCCAACTGAAATTGAGATTTTATTTGTATATGATATTTGTTTATTCCATACATTCAAATATTCTAACAGTATAAAATCTATTCTGTATCTTCTATACTATAGATTCAATAAGAAAAATTGTAAAGTCCGTCTCACGAAAACTTTAAACTTTACTTAAATATCAATTTCAATAAATTACTGAAACAATAAAATCACATTACAATTACAGGGATTAAATACCTATTGAATTTTTGGAGAGCCTAAAACAACGTATGACAGTGGCGCCGCGTCTGCGGGGCTTCTTTCGTGAGACGGACTTTAAAAAACATTTACATAATATATAACTAGCTGCCCGCCCTGGCTTCACAACATAACAGGCATCTTGACATTGATGTTTCACCTGCATCCCGAAAGGGTTTTTGAGACAAAAGGTCCTATGTCTTTTTCCAGGTTAAATCTATCTCTGTACTAATTTTCATCAAAATCGGTTCAGCGGTTTAGGCGTCAAAGCGTAATAGACAGACAGAGTTACTTTCGCATTTATAATATTACACAATTTTCACAGTAACACATTTGTATAGTCTGCTATCCTAGTGGATTACTTAGAGCACAATAAAATACTGTATAACATGTACTAGAAGCTTGACCTTTTGTAGTTTAACCTTCTGAACACCAAAGCTATATGTACGCGTGTGTACCTTCCATACCAAGTCACAAATTCACAGCAAATACCTACAAATAAAAATAGGGATTCCAAAACTTCATTGATAATCAACTGAATTTTTATTTTCATCCAAAATTATCAAATAAAATATTCTCATGATATGTTTAATTGTTTATTTTGTCACATATTTGTGTTCGTTTCATGCTTGCTTGGTAACAATGGCGTTCAAAAGGTTAAATAATTTAAGATTTAAATTAAAACATAATGTGACTTACTTTATCTCTAATGGAAACAGCTCCAACAGCAAGTCCTATAGCTAAGAACTGGCCATTTGTAGACCAAGCACAGCAAGTGAT
The DNA here is from genome assembly GCA_964056405.1 of Acronicta alni. NCBI lineage: Eukaryota > Metazoa > Arthropoda > Insecta > Lepidoptera > Noctuidae > Acronicta > Acronicta alni. Next base: position 12,286,801 of record OZ043913.1, read on the forward strand.
TCGTCCGGAGACACGATACTTCTGTACTGCTTTCACATCCATAGACCAGAAAGCAAAATCTGATAGAGCACATGACGCCAAGTGAAATGTCACTGGGTTGTAGGCAAGACACTGGATTGATTCACTGTGACTGTATAAAATAAACACAACAAGATATAAAAAAAACTATCATTATACTCAGCACCTATATTAGAATTATATTTAGATTACAAAAACACCATATAAATTCATTATGTCATAAAAACTCATCAATGAAAAAAATATCAAATAACTTCATTATGATCACAAGGATGTGAGCTCGATTCTCACAGGACACAAATATTTATGCGATGCATATAAGTGTTTGTTTGTCTGAGTGTTTTTTATGCGTTATAAGTATGTATTTAAAAAATAAGTATAAAAGTATTATATCCATAATTAAAAAATTGTTGAAATCAAAATGAGCATCAAATTATTATACACATTGACTTACGAGTACTTCAATATTCCTTCCATTTTGGATGTCCATATAATGACATTTTTGTCAGCACTGCCACTTGCAAACTTCTTGCCGTCACCACAGTATGCTACTGCATGGACTGCTCCTTTATGAGCCTGTAGTAACTGCACCAGGGCTCCATCTCTAGGGTCATAGACCATCACTTTCTCACCAGCACCAACAACTAACTGGGTGCCATCTGGACTGAAGCATATTGTGTGTACACTGCAAAAATCAAGAAACCAGATTTAATTCCTTAAATTATTGACTACCTACCTACTTACTTAATCTGGGGATTAATGATATATATCTTTAAATGGCGGAACTGGATACTCAAATAGAACAGTTACCTCCATATTACTTTAATTAGTATCGAATTAATGGAAACGTATAATCACTACTGTCGTAATTATCTGAAGGTCTGCTGGATTATATATCAATGTAGATATAAGCTGTTTTACCTGGAAAACTCAACTTTGTCGGCTTCATGAATTTTGTTCACCCACTTTGGAACTGTTCTCATCTTGACACCTATATGATTTCCAAAATTGATACGGGAAACAAATACTTATTTGGCTGTCGAGTGCGTCACGAAATTACACCACTCATTCTCTAATTTCATACAGTAATCTTCAATGTTTGAATATTTTCCTTTTGGTTGACAACGGCGTCTCAAAAAATGTAAACAAACTGTAAACAGGGCCAGTAGGGATGTGCCATATTTGTCGATATTAAAATTTAAAAACGAAAAAAAAAAAACAGAACTTTCAATGATACCCGCGATTTATGTTGATTTCTTCACTATGATATCTTATTTTGTGTTAGTTGCGATAATCAGTAAATTGTGTAAAAAAATCGTGATATTCAGGGTGTTGTGAATGACACAAACAAGCGCTAGGCGCAGTTAGTCTGTGGCTCTGTGGATGGGAGACCGAGACCCCTCCGTGCCTCAAAGAGTACGTAAAGCCGTCTGTCCCGGTTGTCATGCGAATACCTATACCTATAGCAAATTAGTGATAGTCAAAAACACAGCGACCACCAGTCTATCCTCAGGATATCGGTAATACGCAGAAATTGAGTTGTGGAGGTCTGATGGCAGTCGCTTCGCGTAAAATACTGTTACCAATTCAGCCGCATTTGGTTAGACTGGAAGTGGACCCCAATAAAGTTTGGAAACGGATGAGGATGACTAACGTAAACAATACAAAATTACATTGACGACCTCTGTGGTCTAGCGGTTCGAGTGCCGGACTGCTGATCATGGGGTTCGATTCCCACAGGACACAAATATTTGTGTGGTTATAACATGAGTATTTGTGTTTGTCTGGGTGTTTATTATGTATTATAAGTATGTATTTACAAAAAAAAGTATATAAGTATTATATCCATTGTCTAGTACCCATAGTACAAGCTCTGCTTAGTTTGGGACTAGACGGTGTTGTGTAAAATGTCCCAAAAATATTATTATTATTTATATAAATAATAATAATAATAATATTTTTGGGATCGATTAATAGATTTTTCATAATCTCAAAGTTCTAACTATGTGCTTAAGAGTACAGTGCACTGTTCTAGTGGACTGTAAAATTGAAAGTAAAAAAAATTATGGTCCACCCTACTGTGCAAGTGAAAAGAAAAACTTTCCTGATCGATAATACCACCGATTCTAATAACAATTTAAGTATCGATATTTTATCAATCCATCCTTATGGCCCGCATTTCACCAGGATTACGTCAACTGTCATTATCCCTTAACTTGTCAAAGATACTACAGTCTACCAATTAATACACAGTCTTTATAAATTGATAGACAAAACTCCAAAAAAATTATCTAACGCATTGCTATACAATAGAACTGTGTGACGAATAGAAAAGATTTGTAACCATACACAAAATGTTGTAAAGTTTAGGGGTAGGGGGATATTAGAACAGTACGCTAGGACTTTATGTTACTGATGAAAGCACTAAAATCTCGCTAGGAACATACAAAGTTATTTAATTTTTACCTACTCCACAATTTCAATTAAAAGTTGAATGAAATTGAAAGATATGTTTTTATTATAAAGTGCAATTTGCATTAAAACTTCCTAGTTCATTATTTTTTGTAATATACGTTACATAAAAGTGTGGTTTTTTAATATACCTAATTATTCCCTGCCTGCAGATGATCCATGAGGATTGAGGTCGTGGGTTCGATTCCTACTGGATAAAAATATTTATTTGATGAACATTAATGTTTGTTTGAAATAAAACTACTTATTACAATTTTTATCGTGTTATTCTAATATTCTTAATACCGACGTTTCAAACCCTTCCTATAATATACCAGCGTCCATGGGGAGACTGAGGTAGCGGACGGTGATGTTTTAGTAACTAGCAGCACTGTTCTGTAATACAAAAACACTTGTTTCGAATTCGGCATAGGTTTTTTTTTTTCTCAGCAGTCATGTCCATTTAGCTTATTAGCGCTTTCTAGCGATTTTTAGAAAACTTGTGCGTCTATGCTTAAGCGAGGCATAGACGAGGAGGTATGTATGTACGAGTGAGTTGGCAGCACTGCGAATATTGCGATCGAAAGCTATTGATTGGGACAATAATTCACATTAGGGACACGTCAATGACGATTGGTTTAGCGTCAGAACATTACACTTCAGATAATTTAATTCAATAAAAGTGACGATACCTATATTTTTTTGGTAAATGGTATACATATTTCGTGACATTGTTTAAAAATATAATTGGTTGCAAATTGGTAAGTAATAAACAGTCGAATTTATGAAATAATCTTTATGTACATAAAGTTTGCTTTATTTTTCACGAATAAATATTCTACTACATTGTGTTGTTATTACATCTCTTCGTAATTAAATAATCAAATTTATGTATGAAAGTGTTTGATTAGTTGTGAAAGCTTTGCGAAATTGTAATGGCTGAAGGGTATTAATTGATTGGTCTCCCAACCAATTTTTTAGCAGGTACATATTTTTATAATTTAGACATCGTTTCCATAATCAAAATCTTCGGTGATAAAAAATTATATCTTTAATCATCAATATTGTAATTAGTTGGACTAATTATGATAAAAATGGGTAAACTAATTATTATAGTCTTATCAGATTATAACAAAATATACAAGATCAGATCAGATTATAACACAATATAACATATTACCATCATACCTGTATTCCCGAAGGCTTAAGCAGGGGTGTACTAAAGTAAATCCGCAGTTCCTGACTGCTAGGCTAATGAGGTAATTTCAATCGGATTATGAAACATTTAATTCTTTTTTGTAGATAAAATGAAGTGGTCAACGAGTTTTATATTTCTTCTGATGATTCTACATGGCTCATATGCTCCACCGGTTTCTCCAGATAAGTCAAACGAGCAAGATAGTGAAGTCAAGGATGACTTGGTAATTATCTTTATTTTTTTTTTCCTTTCACCTACAGAAAATCCCTGTGTATTTACATAATATATCACACAGTATTAATGTGAAGATCATCATAATAATAATGTACTTATACAAAATTCTTTATTCTAACATAGTGGTATTTAAGTATTTCTATGTATATCTACATATATCAGATATCTATTAACTGCTGGCGCCGAATAATATTAAAGTTTAAGTAAAGACTGTACTTTGTTGCTTGATGGAGATCCAGTGTCCGACCAGAGCCTCCACTTTGTTATTGTATATTTGATATATTGGCTGCAGCCACGAAGACTATCCTTCCAAAACAAACTAGCAATTTATTGATGTGGCAATGAATTTTCGTTGTTACATATTTTATTTTTCCATGTTCTAATATTAATTGAACCTTCAGTTCTGGCTTCGGTGGCCAAAAACTGACATTTGGTTGGACACTGAATGTATTATTACTCAAATATAAAAACTGCTTTCCAAACTAGAATTAAGACCTAAATTCTCTCTTGTCAAGTGCTATAGACAGTATGTATAGGTGCAGATTTTAAGTTTTGAGTTAAAATAATGTGATATTTTAAATAATTACTGCATGGCAACTCAACGGAATCCTACAAGTCTGTGGTGTATAACTGTAAACATACAGTATGTATACATATATACTCTGTGAAGTAGCTATGAGTAACAATACAATGTATTGTTTCCATTCATATGGAGGTTGGACGAGAATGAATACATTAAACATAAACATAATGCATCTAAACTTCATTCAGGGAAGTTTTTGACGAAACATTAACAGACTTGTACTCACTTGACAATATCTATATCTTGTAGTACCTATATTACTGTAAAAGCCTGTCTAATGACAATACTAGGATACTAAATAATAAGGATATTTAAGATTATTTATAAAATTAGTAAATTTTCCGGATTTTTACGTTTTTTACATGCTAGTTTGACTAGAGTCAGATAGGAATTTACATTTATTTTAGAATCAATACTGTTTTATATAATCATTTATTTATTTCAATTATTATTATTAGTCCAATCGGTAAGTGTTATTTTTTATTTGCATGACATCAGTTGAAACAAGCTAAAATTTATTTTGGGCATAACAAAAATTTATATACCTACCTTCTCAAAAATATAACACTAACTATAATGGAAAACTTGTATAGCGCTATCTGATTTCTAGGTTTTCCAAAACATTTGATATGACTATCGCTCATTAAACTCCTTGTTAGAGGTTGTAGGGTACAGAACAGGTTTTGTGGTGTATTGGTATTCAACTGCCTTATGTGATTTTCAACTACTCTAATAAGATATTGTATGCCCACTTCTCTACAATTTCTTACTGAGGATTGAGATAAATGCCTTGGCAAAACTAATTAACAGCTTTGACCATATAATTGTGCAGTTGCAAATGTATTATGATATAAGTACCAACGTGCAAATATTTTATAGTAGAATTACTAATTAATTTGAAAGCACTGAAAGTTATTAAACACAAAGTTTTAGCTTCAATTACAAAAAAGTATTTCACAGTTCACCAAATACAAAAAAAAAATTGTATCATCATCTTAAATGTTTGAAAGCTTTTCACTAATAACTTTGAAGTTTTGAATCAATTTTGTATTAGTATACATACAGGTTTTTAAATTCTGTTGTAGCTGTAGCTACAAACTAGCTGAAAAACTAGCTTGAAACATGTTAGAATAATAAAACTTACGCCAGATACTCTTTTCACGGGATGTATCAAATAGAGCCTCCAAAAGTGACTATATATAAATGGTCGCCCGGTGCACCCTGGGCAGTCAACCTCGCTTTAACCTTATTGATTGGCAAATATTTTTGTATCATGGCATTAACTGACTGTCCACTTCTGAACCAGAGGGATGGGCAGCAGCGTAAGTACTTTCTATAGTACAAAACTCATTTAGCGCTCACCAACCCGCCTGCCAAGCGTGGTGAGTATTGGCAATTTCCGCCCAACCATCAACTCAATTCAATAACCGGCCCCCAGTCCCGGCTGCGCTATTCTTAGTTATGGTATCGGCTATGGTAATGAGTTGCTAAAAATGTCTATTAGGCAAAGTCGTATTATGAAGCTGAAGACTGAGGACCGCAGCGTAGCGCCGACTAAGCCAGAGGTTCTACCGACAGTTACGTATGTATACGTCGGCAACTACTCCTACCATTGGCTTGTTAAATAAACCGCGAGCCAAACTAATCCGAAACTGTATCGAAGATATCCCGGACATTAAACCTGTACAAGATTAGAATAAAGTTATTTAGAAAAGGAAAAATACGACTGCGGAGGATTCGAACCTGCGTCTTCTGGTTAGGTACACCAGACGCTATGACCACTAAGCCACCGCGATACCTACCCGTCATGTCGAATTTTTCCTTCACATACTGAATTTACGTCTTTATGGTGACGTCAGATTAGAATAGTCTTGAAACAACTAAAAGCAACAAGGCTTTTGTGTAATGACGGAATTATATCTGAAAGCGGGGGAACCGCTTTCAGAAGCCGTTCTGAAAGCGGTTCCCCCGCTTTCAGAAGCCGTCATAATTCCGATACTTTCAAATCCTTCAGTGCTATTTTACTCTTATCTTACTGAAGGGTACAACGCCGGAAGCATGGAAAGGTAGCGTGGTGGTGCTCTACTTCAAAAAAAGTGACGACATCCTATTGAAGAATTAAAGGCCCGTCTCGCTTCTGAGCCATGTTTACGTTGTTTTCAACAGTCATCACGAATCATCTTGTTTTGATTTGATAACTTCTAGCCTTCCGAAAAAACCGGTTTTCGAAAAAGTTTTACTACCATAGACCACATTTTCAGCTTCAGGTTGGTATTTCTTAACGTGACCTAATCAGAAATGAAGAGGTCCGTAGAGGTACCAATAGCTGAAAGGATTAGCAAGCTGAAGTGGTCGCTGGGGTAAAAAGGTTCTCGAGTGTAGAACGCGCACCGGAAAGCGCAGCCGTAGGACGGCCTCCAACGAGATGGACCGACAACCTAGTAAAGGTGGCATATAATTGGTTCTTGTGGAAGTCTATGATGATGACGATGTCATTAAACGTTTGGCGTTTGGTAGTTGTCACTATTTGTAATTATTTCCCGAGAAAAATGTATTTTTTACCTTGCTTGCTTCTATAATAAGTAATTGTATACAGTTTACTTTTTAAACGAAATAGACAAAAAACAAGAAATAAAAATAGGTTGTCTAAGCAATTTATTTTATACTTTATCGAGAATTATAAATCTCCTTAATTGTATTGAAGATGTCAAGCAACGGCAGCACTGATCATGATATTGGTGACGTCACCGCGAGGCATCGTGGGAAGGGAATACCTGGCGTAAGCTCTATTATTCTACCATGGTTTGAAATAAATGTAGTGTTTCAAATCACTTAACATTTCTTTGTCATATTTTTTTTATCATATTATTGCATGTCTAGCACAGTTTCACATTTTTAATCATCTTTATGTGCTACACAATATTACTTAGTTCATGTCACGGTAGGCTGACTGCTTACTGCTGATTATTTAGGTAATCAATACGATCTGTTCAAGATCGTCTATTAGATCGTGCATTATATTGTCACTTGTAGAGGATACTTTTAATATAGGTACTTTTTGCTTAAGCAATTTTACTTTTCAGCCTTTGTCATGCGAAAATGTATTTTTGTTGCTCTCTGGTTTGATAACATCGTCTGCAAGGTACCTACTACATAAACTTGTTTGTAAGTGTTGTTCGTTTATCGTCAATTTCTTTCCGTCCCTTGTATTAGCGACTGTCTGCAATGCCATGTCCTAATGTATTATACGTTAGATAACTATTAACAGTAATGTATTATACTATACATTGACGACGTCTGTGGTCTAGTGGTTCGAGTACCGGACTGCTGATCATGGGGTCGTGTGTTCGATTCCTACAGGACACAAATATGTGTGTGGGTAAAACATGAGTATTTGTGTTTGTCTGGGTGTTTCTTATGTATTATAAGTATAGTATATTTACAAAAAAAAAGTATCTAAGTATTATATCCATTCTCTAGTACCCATAGTACAAGCTCTGCTTAGTTTGGGACTAGATGATGCTGTGTAAAAATGTTCCAAAAATATTTATTTATTTATACTAATATGAATATAATTATTTTTCCATAGGAAGAGTATATGGAATACCACAGGTATCTGAAAGAAGTGGTCCAAGCTCTGGAAAGTGATCCTGATTTTAGAGACCGCTTGGAGAAAGCTGATGAAGAGGATGTTAGAGTAAGAGCATATTTTACAGTCTTTCTTTTTCACTATTAACTTGTTCACTATCAACACTTGTATTTAAGAATTTCTTGTTACTAATTCATCAAATAGAAACACCAATTACAGATGATGCTCAACCTACAACTTTCATAATACGTTATTCATCTGACTCCGTAGCCAGTGGTTACATATAGAAACTAGTCAATATACATCTAACAAAATTATTGATCGCTTCATTGTTAAGTGGCACAAGTTATCTTGGTGATCATTGTTCAAAGTCAAAGTCAAATGTTTTATTTAAATTAGACCATTAAAGTAGCACTTGAAAAGTCTAAACTAGATGCACGGCTCCAAAAAGTGGGTCTTATATGGAAAAGAACCGGCAAGAAACTCCATTATATACCTACCTATATTTAAATGTTTTATTAAATATTGTATTTAAAGTATTTCTTCCTGTTTATGTGTTTTTACGACAGTAAAAGCAATTGACCGTACCTACTGGTTTAACCCTGGCTTTATACTCGTTTATTGGTACATGAGTCTGTCTGTATATAACTGGTTTTATCGCAAAATCGTATCAGATGCATAGTCCAACAATACATGTTTATTATACCTGATCTGTAACCGGCTGGTCATTTCAACGTTTTTACAAATTTACAGTCTGGAAAAATAGCTGAACAATTGGACTTCGTTAACCATAACGTAAGGACAAAGTTAGATGAAATTAAACGGCGTGAGCTGGACAGACTTCGTCATTTAGCCACTAAGGTAAATAGATAAGATATCAGAAGGGGCATCCCTCGATTACATATATATATTCGTCATAACATTACTTTTACTATAATTTGTAAAACATTTGTAATTTTTTGAAATTGTATTAAGTAATTTATAGTGTAGTAAGCAACTTGCGCGATAAATGTTTCACAATAAATTATAATTGCTTTCTTCATTAACAATTATTATATATTGATTTCTGACACTTAGGCGAATATAAGACATTATCGTTATATTGATATATTAATCCCGACGTTTCGGACGCTGTAATATCAATATAACATATGTATTATATCAATATAATGCGATAAAATTCGTAAAAAGCAGTTTTAAAAATAAAAAGTTCTTATTATTGCACAATAATTTTTTTTACAGCAATTTGAATTAACGAATAATCTGGAGCAACATTCCGAAAATGCCGCTACAAACGAACATTTGGATCATAACAACCCACACACATTTGAGATTGAAGATTTGAAAAAGTTAATAAAGAAGACAACTGCCGACTTAGAGGCGGCAGATAAAAAGCGGAAAGAAGAATTTAAGGTATCACTTGCTAAACTCTGGTAAAGATTATCCCATATAAGCGGTGATGCGGTTGCTGCCCAATTATTTCTTAATGTGTCTAATAATCTATGTACCAATACCAAACACATTATCGATATTCGCAAACTAGTGTGTCTTAACCTCGGCCTCGCCTTATTTTATTGTACAATAAAAAGAAACATTATATTTTGATTGTCCATTCGTTTCCTTATGGCAGTTTTGCAATGTAAATTTAAATCGATTTTCAGGAATATGAAATGCAAAAGAAATTTGAAGAACATCAGAAAGTAGAAGGCATGGAGGAGACTCAGAAAAAGGAATATATGGACAAAGCTAAAAAAGAGGAAGAGGCTATCAAACACCATCAGCCGGTAAGTATTATTATTACGCAAATATTCACAATCATTGACATTTGATTTGTTTTTAACCTGACTATTATTGTATAATTTGATATCCGTGTCATAGGGAAAATGGAAACTTAAAATATTAATGCGAAACCCCACGTCAGATGTTGTTGAATTGAATCAAAACATGACTGTTATTATGACTAGTATGTGATAAGGCCTTTAATTTCCTCGTGCTTGTAATCTTGCTTCTTGGTATGGTTTTAAAATTTCAATCAATTCGAGAGTTTACGATTGTTTCAATCTGTAAATTATCATTTTTACAAATGACCTTGATGAAACGCAGCTTCACCATCCCGGTTCTAAACAACAACTGGAAGAAGTATGGGAGAAACAGGATCATATGGAACAACAACAGTTTGATCCTAAAGCATTCTTCATGATGCATGGTGAGTGAATACTTATTACATTACTTATTAATGGACAATTATTTGTAACAGCTACATCATCCCGTGACAAAGGATCAATTGTTAGAGATATGGAAAAAGGCCGACCATATGGATACAAAAGATTTCAACCCAAAGGTGTTTTTCATGATGCATGGTAAGATCCAAAGCGTGCAAGTGAATTATAACATAGAGCACGAATAAGTAAGTAGGTTCCATAGGTAGGTAACTCGTTAACAAAGAAAAAATGAGTTTTTACAAAGGTTTAACGCACGCTACTTTGGATTTTACATACCTGCATGACGTAAAGTTGTTAAGTATCTAATAGTTTGTTTAATTTTTAGCATGTTTATTTAGTGCTTTAATTTGTATGGATCAGTTATACTTATAGTAATAATTGTTATGTTTTTTTTAGGCATGTAATTTTTTAGTATTTATTGGGTAACAACACTAAGCGTGGAGTCGAAAGTTAATATAATTTCTGCATGACATTATAGTTTTGCAGTTGAGTGTTTTCTAGAATTTATTTCGCTAGTAATTTGTTTCTTTTAATGTTCAATGTACGTATTATTTAGACTGTTTTATTTTTAATTGTAGGTATTTGAAGCTGTGCACGTATTTTTCTGACACCATAGACGATGTGCATCCAATCTAACACATAAAGATAGTGCAATTTTGGACTATATTGTAGTATTACGACGATTACAGTGCTGAATTGTGTATCCACTTGTATGAATAAAACATATTTATGGTATATCTTATAAGCAATTCCAGAATTGAAATGATTTGGTGTACTTTCAACGAAAAATATCATCGATTCTGAAATACTTGATATAATAATGGATTACAATTCACACTATTCCTTAGTAACTAGCGTTCGTAATCCGCGACGTCGTGAAGACTTAGAAACATATTTTTTCGATTGGTTCCACAGGATTAAGAGAAGCAGAGCTTGTACTATGGTTACTAGACAATGGATATAATACTTAAATTATTTTTTGTAAATACACACTTATAATGCATAAGAAACATCTAAACAAAGAAACACTTCATCACATAAATGTATGTGTCCTGTAGGAATCAATGTTTAAAGAAGTACAAAAATCTATTTTTGTTTTTATTAGTTTATGTGATCGTTTATATCTCTGTAATAACAGATGTTGATGGCAATGGCGTGTGGGATGCCGACGAAGTTAAGGCTCTGTTCATAAAGGAGTTGGATAAATTGTATGGACCGGGAGGACCCAACAAAGACTTGCATGAGCGGGCTGAGGAAATGGAGAGGATGCGCGAGCACGTGTTCAAAGAAAATGACCGCAACCGCGACGGCCTGATAGACTTCAACGAGTTTATGACTGAAACCCAAAAGGCTGAATTCAATCGAGATGAAGGTTAGTTTGTACTTATTTTTGCAATAAGAATGATGTATATACTTTTACTATATACTACCTCATTTGTCAGCAGTGATAGCCTAGTGATATGACCACTGGACTGCCAATTCTGACTTATCGAAATTATGTGCGTATTAATAATTATCACTCGCTTGAACGGTGAGTGAGACCTAAAAATATAGCAGCGAGCTATGGGTGCACAGTATTTAGTACTTCCACTACTCACTTGACATTCTTTATCATAGTTAGACACGAATAACATTTATACCATTTGTCACCTGTATTGCACAATTTATACCGAGGAACAAACTTATCTGAGCACCAAACGGTTGATGACGATCCAATAATATTTTATTATACTTTTAAGGTTGGAAAACTCTCGAAGAAAATCAAATTTACACACAATCTGAATACGATGAGTACGAGAAAAGGAGGCTCGAAGAAATGAGATATCTTCAGCAGCGTGGCTTGGTTAGTGTTAATACTTCTTATTAATAAAAACTAAGTACACTTACTGTCAACATAATTGTGCCTCTCTGAAGTTGTCCGCAAACGGTTGTGCATTGGCAGATTAGTAATACGATAAAAACGGTGTGGCGTGCGGTCGTCGCGTACATATCTCTCGCTCTCTTAAATTCCGTCAATACATAATTATAACCTCCTTGGTGCAGAAACCAATCAAAGTTCTAAAAGTTTCGCAATCGTGATTTATTTCCAAACTGCTTGATTTTTGGCACATTTCTCTTACCAGAGTTGTACCTATCCTTGTAATTTTCATAATTATACATTAACTTTATAGGCCCAATAAAAACGCAATCATGTTTTAAACAAACAATCTTACTTGTATTCAGTGTGTTGCGTGCGCAGGATGTTCATTAGAAAATTACGCTGTGAATTCAAGTCAAGCGTGGCGAATGATATATTCTTACGTAGCTTTAAATGTTTATTTAAAACCCATTTAAACTTTGTTTAACGTTGATAAAATTTTACATTTTATGGATAATCGTACTAAGTAAGAAAAGTTAATTCTCTCTTTTATCATAAAACAGTTAACTTGACGCACTTATTAACTTTTCAATATCTGATGATTTCGCCTGTAGATCAATAATTATAATCGATTAATGATTTTCCTAGGGTTTAAAAGAATTGATTGTTTCATTGGTCCTGTGGTTACAAATGCCACTGCTCGATTTGTATTCGATTCGATTAGGAAATTGTCAGTAGTAGCTCGGAGTTTTGATTTGGGCCTAGATGTTGGCAATAAAGTCTGGCCCCTTGTTACATGGGATCTAATACATTAGACGAACAATGGGTAAACATTAGTACACCTTTGGCTAATGATTTATTACTTTCTTCTTCAGGTTGATGCGCATGGTCAACCGGTCCCCGGTGCTCAGCATCAAATTCACCAAGCTCTGCAGCAATATCGGGCTTATCAACACCAACAAGCTTACCAACAACAAATGCAGCAGCAGCACCAGCCGCAATATCAGGGCCAGCAGCAATATTACCCACCCGGTCAAGTCCCGCAAGGTCAAGTGCCAGCAGGACAGGTCCCTAACTACCAGCAACCTCCTCAATACCAACAAGGACAGCCTCAATATCAGGCCGCTCCAGGCCAGTTTCAACAGCCTCCTCAAGGTCAATTCCAACAGCCACCTCAAGGACAGTTTCAACAGCCACCTCAAGGTCAATTCCAACAGCCACCTCAAGGTCAATTCCAACAGCCACCTCAAGGCCAATTACAAGGACAGCAACCTCAAGCACAATACCAGGGTCATCAGCCTCAAGGACAATTTCAGGGGCAAGCTCCCCAGGCTCAACCACCGCAGAATAATTTGAATCAGGGATCCCAGGGGCAACAACCGCAGTCTAATCAGGGACAGGCTCAGCAAACTCAAGGACAAGCTCAACATCCTCAAGGCCAGGCTCCTCAAGGATCAGGGCCAGCGCAGCAAGTGCCGCAGCAAGCACAAGCACCGTCTGAAAAGGCACAACTCCCATGAGATCAACCGATTCACAGATATTTAGTGTATACTACACTAAGGGAGACTCTTCATAGGTATAATCTGCTTGTATTAGAATACTTTTTATTATAATTATTCTATTACAGAGTGCTAAATTTGTCTCATGATCTTTAGCAGTACATTTTTCCGAAAATTAATACTCGTTATTAATTTATTTATAGATTTTCTGACATATCCAGCATAGTTGGTGTAAATTAGATTAATAAGTGGTTAAAAAAAAATAACTAGCAGATTATAATAACTTTATATATCCTTAAACAAATCGCACTTGCAACTGTGTTTATAAGCTCCATTTAGTTAATTGTTCCATTACTGAGTGCCAAATTTTTCTCATGTTTTTTATTTGCACATTTTATAGAAAATGGATTTTTTTAAATTAGACGTCTAGTATAGCCAGGTAATTTTAACCTACACAATGACATTGTAGCCAGAATAATCGAGTAAAATTAGATTAAGTTGTTAAAATATAAAAAATAACTAGCAAGTGATGGTATTTTTATTTTACATACTTCTAAACATGTCAAACATGCAATGCTATGTACTAGCTGTTCCTGTAAACTCTTTAATATGCTAAAAGTTCGTATTGATTTCTGACAAATAAGCGATTAACAGACATTGAAATAAAATTGGGATTAATCAAAGCGATAAAATCCATAAAAAGTAGTTTTATATCAATTCTACTTCAGTTCAAATCACTGTGTATTGACCAGGTTGATTTTAAAAACCGGACACCTGCTTAAATGTTATGGTGTAGGATAACAGAGTTATGAGCCTCACCTGTCGACTTCGTGAAACTACTTAGGTACCTTATGATGAGCCTAACAATCCCGGCTTGCTCATCCGCAACTAACGAATTAGGACGTGCCTAAAATACACTACAGAATAATCACAGAAATAGTACCTAAGCAGTCCGTGAATTCTGGTAGATCGTGTTTGCTATGAGTGGCCATTGTGTAAATTTATTTATTGGAATTGTTGCGATGCGTTGGTTTGCATACGCTATGACCACGGTAATATTATCTGTAGATAATAATTACCGTGCTTGGACTGACAAACTGGAAACTGTATAAGTTTCATTTTTATAGCTTAAAATAATCTTCACCATGAACTTATGATGCAGCCACGTTTGTCTCATCATGAGGACACTCCTGAACAGTTAATAGCACGGTCACGAAACTTTATAAATGCTTTTGATTTTGATAACTAAACATTATGGGGTCGTGGGTTCGATTCCCACAGGACACAAATATTTGTGTGGATAAAACATGAGTATTTGTGTTTGTCTGGGTGTTTCCTATGTATTATAAGTATGTATTTACAAAAAAAAAGTATATATGTATTATATCCATTGTCTAATAGTACCCATTGTACAAGCTCTGCTTAGTTTGGGACTAGATGGTGTTGTGTAAAATGTCCCAAAAATATTATTATAATATTATTATTATTATCTTCGCCACACATTGTAGGAGGCTAAATTGAGTAAGGTAGGTACCTATTTCATAAACAAACAGTTTAAATGTTGCCGTGCGATGGCTTAGTCAACATTTTGCGGTAGAAGACCTGTCCTTTGAGACTTAGCATTTTTGTAGATACATGATATGTTTTTAATAAGATTACACATCTCCGCCACGCTATGTTTATTATTTACATTCAACGATTACATTAACACATAATGATGGTGTCGAAGCTTCTAAATTAAGCTCGTATTTACAGAGTGTCGTCACGTCGTCAATAGGCAGACAAAAATAAGAACTTTAGGAATAGAAACTAAATCATATTTTCTGAGCCACGTCATAGCCGTAACAGCCTTAACAATTATTATTATTTATTATTACCTACTATTTAGCCGTCATTTGTCCAATGCTAGTACTTAAAAGGATTATAATAATAATAATGATACCCAGAGGAATAGTGAACCTGTAAGGATCGAGCGAGGTATATTTCAGGGCGATAGTTTGAGTCCGCTTTGGTTTTGCCTAGCCCTGAATCCTCTAAGCATGCTGCTGGAGAATTCAGGGCTGGGCTATCGGTTGAAGAGAGGAGGTCAGATTATATCTCACCTCCTTTACATGGATGACCTGAAGCTCTTTGCCCCCAGCAGTCTTCGGCTGATGGAGCTATTGAAGGTTACTGAAACTTTTAGTAGCGCCATCAAGATGGAGTTTGGTGTGGACAAATGTGCGGTCATGCATGTAAAGCGAGGGGAGATTGTGGAATCCGTAGGAGTTCAACTCGCGGACTCCATAAACCTGAGATCTCTCTCTTCAAATGAAACCTACAAGTACTTGGGTATGTCGGAAGCGTTAGGTATCAGCACTACTGACATGAAGCAATCGTTGAGGGAACGTTTCTTTGGCTGCCTGAAGAAGGTATTCAATAGCCTTCTTTCGGGCAGAAACAAGGTGCGCGCCTTCAACGGTTGGGTCATGCCGGTATTGATGTACTCTTTTGGCATACTCAAATGGACTCATACGGAACTTGATGCCCTGGATAGGCGGGTTCGTACACTGCTGACTGCATATATATCGAATGCATCACCCACGATCGTCGGTCATGAGATTGTATATCCCGCGGAAGGGTGGAGGCCGAGGCTTTTTAAATGCCAAAAACCTCCACAACCGCGAGATATGCAATCTCAGGGAATATTTTCTACACGCTGACGTGGGAATGCATCGAGATGTAGTAGCAGTGGACAAGGGACTCACCGCACTCTCCTTGGCGAATTAGAACTGGCGCAAGCCTGTAGTGCTTGATACTAACGACCGCAGGAAGGTATGGCAGAGTAAGGAGCTCCACGGACGCTTTTTCCGGGCCCTACATGGGCCCGATGTAGACCAAGCAGCGTCCGTAGCCTGGCTGCGTTTCGGTGACCTCTATGGGGAAACCGAAGGTTTTGTCAGTGCAATTATGGTACACTACAGGTATGTGCCCGACGTAGTTCTCGAAAATGGCAATATCACATTGTACTGGGATCGGTCCATCATCACTGACAGGACTATTGTAGCCAATAAGCCTGATATTGTGGTGGTGGACCGAATCGAGAGGCGTGCAATGATTGTTGATATTACCGTCCCGCATGACGGGAACGTCGTGAAAGCCGAGAAAGATAAGCAAATCAAGTATCTTGACTTGGCTCGCGAGGTTGTCGACATGTGGGATGTGGACACAGCGATC
This sequence comes from Acronicta alni, assembly GCA_964056405.1. Lineage (NCBI taxonomy): Eukaryota > Metazoa > Arthropoda > Insecta > Lepidoptera > Noctuidae > Acronicta > Acronicta alni. Next base: position 12,303,669 of record OZ043913.1, read on the forward strand.
ATTGTACCGATAGTCGTGTCAGCCAATGGCTTAATAGCCCCGAGCCTCGACCAACACCTCAGGAGGCTCTCGTTAGGCGGCTGGGTCAAGGGCCTGATCCAGAAAGCAGTACTGCTGGACACGGCCCGTATTGTTAGGAGGTTCCTCTCTCTGGAGCCCTGACCGCCGGTAGCTTGGACCCTGTTCCCGATACCGGTGGGCCTCTATTTTTATATTTTTTAATGTTTTTGTTTTATAATTTATTTTTTAAAAAATATTTAAAAATGTAAATGATAAGAAAACTCATGAATAAAGGAAATAATAATAATAATAAAATTTATTCCAAAAAACCATTTAAATTGATAAAACACAATGTAAATCTTAAGAATTATAGTGGTAAAACAATATTAGTAGCCTGTACTAGGATAAACCTGTATCACAGGCAGGAGTACTAAAAGCTATTTGAAAACAATTTTTTCAAACAATATTTAACATAAATAATGAAAATTAGGGAAAAAATATATTAATTAATTATGATAAATGCTTAATTTAGATAATCTATACTTATTGTTTATAAAAACAAAATAATATACATATGTAAGTAAGTATTACAAACTTGAATCAGCAGTATTGCAAAGTGGGTTACAGTCATTGTTGCATAATAATTATTTTCGACACTATGTACTACCAATATTTATTTGTATTTCATATTGCGAACGGGTAATTTGATGAGACTGCGAATCAGCGACAAATTGAAGTTTAGTAGGACAGTAATGTGGGCTGTTATTGCTAAGTTTGCAACAAAAACACGGAAGTTTGGCATCTGACGTAAGGTGCCTTAAGTGCCCTCATAATTTACAGAATTTATGTACCTGTAGATATTCTGCAATTTTTCTAGCAGGGCTCAGTGTCTCCTGTTGTATGATTGCTAGGCTTTTTAAAACGTGAGCATGTAGCACATTTCGGTGTTTCAGATTTTTTCGGGCAGTCAGCCATCGAGTGGCCTGCTTCTCCACAGTGTCCGCACGTAGAATTGACGTCTCTGCATGTTTTTGCTGCATGTCCATATTGTTGGCAATTGTAACATCTAGTTCTAGGGTGAAGTCCCTGACAGGACAAGACGTCCAATTTATAAAAAGTCTTGTTTGACTGATCAGGGCTTTCCGGATGTTGGGTGGAACTTCTATAACGTAATTACAGGTCGGAGCCTCTTTTTTCCAGATTTGTGGCTTAATTTAACCAAGGTCAAAAAGCATTCCATGGACATCGTTGGAAACTTGTCGGCAACATTCTGTTCGAAGACGCACCTAAAAACCTCATTTTCCGCCATATGAGTTGGCACTCCTACAACTACAATCCGGGGTTTGCGTTTGCTGGGTTCGTCTACTATAAGTCCAGTTTTTGAGATCTGGACTGCGTGCATGAGTTTTTGAGCGTCAACTTTCGTCTCCGTGCAGACAATAACTCCTCCATTTTTTGTTTTACGGACTCCACGAAGTTGCAGCTTCATTTCTTCAGGGCGTATTGTTTTTTGCACTAGGTCTTTCGTTTCGTCACTCGATTTTAATTTGTCGTTGGGAAAAATGGCCACAGAACTTAAGTTGTTAGGTCTTACGAAATTATTAGATCCCTTCTTGACCATATCGGCAAAAGAAACATTCCCCGCTGCACCAGATTCCTGTATCGTCTGTTTAAGCTCCGAAATGTGTACCGTCAGGTCGCGCTTTTCTTCAAGGGCGTCAATCATGGTGTATGCTTGGAGAGTTTTTTGCTTTAATGACTGATAAAGAACTGCCATTTGTGAGGTACATGATCCTATTTTACGGCACAAGTTTGAGGTTTTCATTTTCTGCTCCGAGTTGAGTTTCCCTTCTCCGGAAATAGAACAAACGTCATTTAAGTACAATTCTATATTGGTCATCCATTTTTGAATCTCGGGCGTGGATGCAATGTCGGCTTCAAGAGCAGAGTTTTGCTGGGTTGTCTTCGCCGGTGAGGTGGATGATTGCACCACCCCCCTCGGATTAGAGGGACTGTATTCCATTTTATTTTATAAGCACATTCACAGTGTCCATTATTTACTACACTAAACACAAAGAAAAATTTAATTTGCATTACAAGTATATACTATAATACATACATAAAGTATTCATTTATATAAAATAAAAATACTTACATAAATAAACAGTAATAAATACATACCTAACAAATTCATAAATTTAAATAAATTTTATATATTTATAACTTTCGTTTTAAACGAATAACGACTAGTTGCCATCCTGATTTCCACAGGGAGCGCATTCCACAGAAGTATAGACTGTACGAAGAAAGAAGAATGCAGAAAGTCAGAATGATGAGGAGGACATTGTAAGAGACGATTAAATGAAGAGCGAAGATTTCTATTATTAATAGTACATATAAAATTAAAATGTGATAATAAATAAGTAGGAGAAAGGGGAGAATCGAGAATAGCGTATAACGTCGTCAATGCTCTCAGCTCTCTACGTTCCCGAATCGGTAACCACTTTAAGAGTACACGATATTCTGAGACGTGGTCGTATTTACGAAGATTGAATACGAATCGAATGCAGTTATTCAGAAGGCGGTCAAGCTTGTTGAGAAGATCTGCATTCAGGTCGTAATAGCACACATCACCATAGTCGATTATAGGAAGAATTAGAGTCTGCACAAGCATCACCTTTACATTACATGGGAGTAAATTTTTTAATCGGTACAGAGATCGCAACGTTCCGGTGACTTTCTGGCTTAATTGCGCCCGCCAATTAAGGGTAGCATCGACATACAAACCCAAATCTTTAACGTCAGGGCTTAACGGTATTATTGTTCCATTGAAAATAACAGGCGGCAGGGAACAGCATTCGATTCGTCTTCAACATCCGTAAATATGATCATGTCTCAGATTATCGATTAAACTTAAAATGGCTGCCCATTCGGCAACGCAGAAACTTGAGGGCATTGTCTACTCTGTTCTCCATACTAACTACTACCGATTCTCCTACTTACTTATCTTCCCATTTTCAGTATCTCTGCTCCATTCATAATAAACAGCTTCGTTCAACTAATAATCGTCTTCTTCAATGTCCTTCTCACCACTCTGACTTTCTTCATTCTACCTTCTTTGTCCAATCTATATTATTGTGGAATGCCCTGCCTCTTGAATTCAGATTGCTCAACAGTCGGCACTCCTTTAAAACCAAAGTTCGCAATTACTTGTTTGACAAAATATTGGCGGATTCATCTCGACACTGATTTTCCTTGTATATATTGTATATATGTATTGTATGTTATATATGTAGTATATTATGTATGTATTTTTTATTATTATTTCCTTTATTCATCAGTTTTCTTATTATTTACATTTTTAAATATTTTTATAAAATAAATTATAAAACAAAAACATTTAAAAATATAAAAATAGAGGCCCACCGGTATCGGGAACAGGGTCCAAGCTACCGGCGGTCAGGGCTCCAGAGAGAGGAACCTCCTAACAATACGAGCCGTGTCCAGCAGTACTGCTTTCTGGATCAAGCCCTTGACCCAGCCGCCTAACGAGAGCCTCCTAAGATGTAGATCGAGGCTCGTGGCTATTAAGCCATTGGCTGACACGACTATCGGTACAATGATCGCTGTGTCCACATCCCACATGTCGACAACCTCGCGAGCCAAGTCAAGATACTTGATTTGCTTATCTTTCTCGGCTTTCACGAGGTTCCCGTCATGCGGGACGGTAATGTCAACAATCATTGCACGCCTCTCGATTCGGTCCACCACCACAATATCAGGCTTATTGGCTACAATAGTCCTGTCAGTGATGATGGACCGATCCCAGTACAATGTGATATTGCCATTTTCGAGAACTGGGTCGGGCACATACCTGTAGTACGGTACCTCCGATGCCACAAGAGTGTATTTCAGAGCAAGTTGCTGATGGATAATTCTGGCTACAAGGTTGTGCCTATGCAAGTACTCTTCGTTAGCTAGACGAGAACAACCAGAGATAATGTGGCGGATCGATTCACCCGGGCGGTGACATGCCCGACAGATGTCAACCGTGCCATCCTTCACAATAAATCTCCGGTAGTTATTCGTCATGATAACTTCGTCCATAATTGCACAGACAAAACCTTCGGTTTCTCCAAAGAGGTCACCGAAACGTAGCCAGGCTACGGACGCTGCTTGGTCTACATCGGGCCCATGAAGGGCCCGGAAAAAGCGTCCGTGGAGCTCCTTACTCTGCCATACCTTCCTGCGGTCGTTAGTATCAAGCACTACAGGCTTGCGCCAGTTCTCATTCGCCAAGGAGAGCGGGGTGAGTCCCTTGTCCACTGCTACTACATCTCGATGCATTCCCACGTCGGCGTGTAGAAAATATTCCCTGAGATTGCATATCTCGCGGTTGTGAAGGTTTTTGGCATTTAAAAAGCCTCGGCCTCCACACTTCCGCGGGATATACAATCTCATGACAGACGATCGTGGGTGATGCATTTGATATGCAGTCAGCAGTGTACGGACCCGCCTATCCAGGGCGTCAAGTTCCGTTTGAGTCCATTTGAGTATGCCAAAAGAGTACATCAATACCGGCATGACCCAACCGTTGAAGGCGCGCACCTTGTTTCCGCCCGAAATAAGGCTATTGAATACCTTCTTCAGGCGGCCAAAGAAACGTTCCCTCAACGATTGCTTCATGTCAGTTGTGCTGATACCTAACACTTCTGACATACCCAAGTACTTGTAGGTTTCGTTTGAAGAGAGAGATCTCAGGTTTATGGGATCCGCGAGTTGAACTCCTACGGATTCCACAATCTCCCCTCGCTTTACATGCATGACCGCACATTTGTCCACACCAAACTCCATCCTGATGGCGCTACTAAAAGTTTCAGTAACCTTCAATAGCTCCATCAGCCGAAGACTGCTGGGGGCAAAGAGCTTCAGGTCATCCATGTAAAGGAGGTGAGATATAACCTGACCCCCTCTCTTCAACCGATAGCCCAGCCCTGAATTCTCCAGCAGCATGCTTAGAGGATTCAGGGCTAGGCAAAACCAAAGCAGACTCAAACTATCGCCCTGAAATATACCTCGCTCGATCCTTACAAGTTCGCTATTCCTCTGGGTATTTCAACATCCTGGATAGCGAAGGACTGTGCTCCATTGCCTCATACACGACATCAGGAAGGTGCGTAGAGTTATATCTATTTTATACAATTCTAGCACCCTCATGAGCCATGTATGTGGCACCGAGTCATAGGCCTTCTTATAATCTATCCAACATGTCGACAGATCCTTTCGGGAACGCCGAACCTGTTGGCTAATGGCCATATCTATAAGGAGTAGCTCCTTAGTACCGCGGGACCCGTTCCTACATCCATTCTGAGAGACCGACATGATGGAGCTATTGTCGATGTGTTTATTAATTTTAACTCTCAAGATGGATGTAAGAACCTTATAGACCGTTGGTAAACATGTAATAGGTCTATAATTTTTGGGATCCGCGGTGCTACCAGACTTGTGGAGCAGGTGGGTTATTCCTGTTGTAAGGAACTTGGGTAGCAAACCAGACTCCAAAGCTGCCTGGTACTGAGATGCCAAACGAGCGTGCGACCTTTGTAGCCACTTAATCCAGAAGTTGTGCAGCCCGTCCGGCCTTGGAGATTTCCAGTTTGGCAACGGACGGACTGCACGGGCTACATCTTGGGGGCTGATCGTGATAGCCCCCATTTCTTGTATTGGATCACACGCTCGTTCGACCTCCCGAGTCCATTCACCTTCGGTGTGACCGACAGGCACCGACCAGATGCTGCGCCAGAATGAACACATAGCGTCATCATCTGGTAGGCACGTATCAGTCACACCTTGGTCGGGTCGCTCCCAAGCCCGATAAACCCACCTTTCATTACTTTGGAATGTACGATTCTGGGTGTATCGCTCCACTCTCCGCCTGTACCTACGAATACGATTTGCCCATGCAAACACTTTTTGCTTCAGGAAGTCGATGCGCTCTGTGACATGGGATATATAGTCTCGGGGGCTGATATCAATTCCCGAAAATGCCCGTCTCACAAAGGGCATCACTCTTGGACGAGTATTTCCCTCCCTGAAACAAATTAGTTTACCGATGAGTGCTCTGGCCCCACCAATACGACGCTCGATCCTGCAATGCCAAGCCGGTACGGCTGGTTTCGGTCGTGTAGCTCTGTCATCTGCAAATTTGACGTGGGCTACACGACATGCCGCTACAGCCGCGCAGTACATGATCGAATGTGTATCAGTGAGGTCTTCGCAGTCATCAAAATAGTTTGACAACTGCGAATCCAAAACAGCCACGAGCGCCCTATTTTTGTTATGCATGGGCAAACGAGGTAATCGTGGCCTAAGTTCGGGCGGCATGTAGCGATATTCCCGAATAGCACACTCCAAAGCACTGCTTAATTCCTCACTGCACTGGGTACTTACGTTTGTAACCCTGTCACTACTCTCCTCGTCAGCGTGGCTAGAGGTATGGTTGGGCTGTGGTTGGGCCACAGCCTGCGACGATGGGGCAGTGACAGGGTTACACATTTCTGTTCGGAGGCGATTAAGCACAGTATCATCCAACATACGATTACGCTGAATGACCCGCACCTGATCCGAAAGTCGTTGGGCCGAAACGTTGACGGCTGGCTCAAGCACCTGAAACAAAGAGAGCATCCGGACACGGTACGCGGTCAGGTTGTTTCCTCCCTCTGTAGCCCCAAAGTATGCGCGCATGACATTTTCATTGATGGATTGTGTCCATCTCATGCGCTGCACACTTCCGCCGGGTGCTGGGACCCTATCAGAGACCGGTAGGCCTCGAGGTCCTAAGCGGTCCGGCGGCCGGCGCCCTCCCCGTCGACGCGCAGGTGGTGGTGTCGTCGGCGGCGAGAAGTACTCGTCGCTCGAGCTCGACGCAACTGCCACGGCCGGTGTCACAGCACTCACAATGGGGCTGGGTTCCGACGGCGGCGAGGCGGAGCTGGGCGGCGAGGCCATTATTATTATTATTATATATTAATGTAATTATTTTAAGTCAGTATATTGTATATTTATAGCTTTTGGGCAATCAGTCATTGCCTCTTATCTCTCGCTCATATTTTATTTGTGCATCTACCGTGTTCGTCTCCCCATCACCCAAAGGTTGTCTGGTAGAAAATGCCTAATGGCATTAAGACCGCCTTTGTACGCCTTTTTTGTACAGAAAGTATAAATAAATGAATAAACAGCTGTCGACTTTGCTTATATTTCGATGACTACCTACAACGATGGCCTGGCACTTAGCGGGATTTACCGCCACACCAAACCTCTCTGACCAATGCTGGATAGCTGTTAAATCTGAGTTAATTTTATTAACGACGGTCGATATATTCTCAACAGTCCCTTGGCAATACAATTGTAGGTCATCAGCATAAAGATGATACGCACACCGAAGCACACGTGTTAAGAGGTTTATAAAGATAGAAAATAACAGAGGAGAAAGAATACCGCCTTGTGGAACGCAGTAATAGGTAGCTATTAGAATATTTTTTTTTTTTTAAGCTAGCGTGGTGGACTATAGGCTAATCCCTCTCAATATGAGAGGACACCCCGTGCCCAACAGTGGGACAGTATATGGTTTGCTGATGATGATGATTTTTAGAGAAGGTAAGTATCACAAAGCTATAGGCCTCAAGTCGAAAGAATCTACCTATTAATATTTTATTACAACACAAATACTTATTACACAATAAATATAACCTAGCCTAGCGTAGCGATACAAACATTGGACTGCCTAGTCAAAGTCACTCGCTTAAACGGTGAAGGAAAGCATCGTGAGGAAACCTGCATATCTTAGAGATTTTTCTCGACGGTGTGTGAAGTCTGCCAACCCGTACTAGGCCAGCAACGTGGTGAACTATAATATAGCCTAATCCCTCTCAATCTGAGAGGAGACTCGTGCCCAGCAGTCAGACAGTATATGGGTTGATGATGATAATACTACCTACCTATTTTATTGCTCAGTACTGCTGACCCTTTGGTACAAACAGGCGCGACTTTAAATAAAACTCATCAAAAATTTATATAAGCTAAGGTGGGCGGTGGCTCTACGTCAATTCAGTATTATAGGTTTGTATCTATTTATGGACTAGTATAAATTTCTAGAACTATCGAAGTTTAAAGCTGAATCTTCGCAACTACGGGAGCGATAAGCGGAGCGATCGAATATTTTGGACCAAGTTTCTATTGAAACGAATATGCGGGATGCTGAGTTTATTGCTCAGTATCCCGCATCCGCTCTACACTCAGTGAGTACCCTTAGAACATGGACTGGGGGATGGGAATGAGGGTCCGTGCGCGGCGGGTTACTGCGCGCGTGTCCTGGTCGATACCGCGCACCTTTCCACAATATTGATTGCCTTATTCCCCTCGCTGCCTCGCCGACGTAACACGTATCGGGAGTTTTGTGACCAAATAGTGAGACTGCTTGAAAATATGGCGAAGAAGATTGGTCCAGAGGAGAGCTACTGGTCCCACTACCAGCAGGATATAATGAAGATGGTGCAGCGCCATCCGATCACCTACATACGGGATATAATGATGACTCCAACGCAGTACAAGGCAGCTGTGACTACAGCCTGGGACAGGATCGCTCGTGACATTCGTGCACCGCGTAAGTATTTTTTTATTGCTTATTTTGTCATTTCTTAATTGGGCGAAAGTGTTCCATTATTTTACCCTAGTGTTCGTACGTAGATATTTTTATCACAGTTAGGTACCTACGTAGTACTTATATTTTTAGGCTTGCTACCTACCTTTTTTGGGGTGCAGATTATCCGCCATTTAATGTATCGTTTGCCATCTCGGGGGCCTGGCTATAGGCTAGGCTATGGTCTGGTATAACCACCGGACCATCAGAGGGCGTGGCCTTTCCACGCTTCCTACTCGAAGGCGCGTGTGGAGCAAACACGCGCGCCGCCATTGTTTAGTCGGGCGGTGTAGGTAGGTACTCAAAGTTAGCCTCCGGATGAAAGGGTTCATACCTTGTTTAACTCCCCCTCCTTATTAGATCTTGAAATTAATCTAGATCTAATCCCATATATTACTATAAATTAATGAAATTAACTAAACCATTTAAAGTATATTATTTTTCTGAAAATAGAACAATTCAGTAGGTAGGTCTCTACTACCTCCTATGACTATGTCTCTAGGGCAAGTGAAGGCAAGTGTGGTTTTTAGTCGGTACGAGTCCTGCATACCCTCCCACCTCCCAGGGTCAAACCATGAGGATTTTCCGTAATAGGAGAAATAAAACGTAGCTAGGTACCAGTGATAACAAAACCTTTCGACAGATTTTTTAAAAACATTTCTTTTTTTTTTTCAGAGAAAAAGTGCACCCAGGAGTGGAACAGCATTAAATTCAGATATGCAAAGCTGAACAACATGATCCGCCATGGAAAAGTGACGGAGGAGATAATCCAAATGCATCCTAAAACCGGCAAATATCTTGATGGCTCCCTTGATTTCATGGATCCGTACATCTATGAAATAAACGATGAAGACATACCTACTTGCATACACAAACGCTTCAACAAGATGTTCGGGGTCACTAATAAGGAAGTAGTGACCAAGGAAATGGTTCAAGCTTTGCTGAAGAAAAGGGCGCAAGAGGAAGAACCCAATGATGAAATGGGTAAGATCCATGTTCAAAACTTGATGAATATCGTTGAAAATGCGGTCGAACGTTCTCTGCGCGAGATCACGCTATCTGACGAGCAAGCTGCTGAAGAGCAGCCGGAGCATCGAACAGCTGGTTAAACTGATTCATCGTTTTATCAAAATAGTAACATAGTTGTCTACTCAACCTACTTACTATTTACATAACATTATTCATTACAATGTCATATCTTATTATCTATGTGGTCATATACCTACTAAATATTCAATGAATTAATCAAGTCGTCTTTGGGAATTACTGTTTTAGAGTGGATTACACCTTGAATGACGTTGGGGAAGCCTTGAGTAGGTAGTAGTGTGGAACTGTTTGTGTAAAAAAACACTTGACAGGTGCAGCGGTGCTAAGCTATCACCGGAGGAACAGAATGGACGAACATATTACTAGAAGAGGAATGGACTGAAAAAGAAAAAGCCAAGTTTCGACTATTTTTAATAATGGATGTACTTAGTTTTATTCGGAGTAATACAATAGTATACAATAGGGTCAATGTATCTGTACCTATTATTGTAGAACTTGATGTGATTAAAAGTGTAAACTTTTCTCTTAAATAATAATCAATGTTTCATTTACCTAACATGAGTCAAATTACCTATTGCTGCTCGCGCCAAATACTTAATAAGTACTAACCTACTTGTACTAATACCAAGTACAAGTAGGTATACTCTAGTTATACACACTTTAGCAAAATACTTACACATAACAGCATATCACAAGCGCGATTTTAACTTTTGCGAATGATTACCTAATGTTGCGAATTTTCTAAATATTTTTTTACGCAAAATTTACATTACTAGGCAGTGGATTTTTCCTTTTGCATTTCGTTTACCTATTGATCTACGCTGGTCCTTTGGATATTGCCATTACATAATAAAAGCATTCAATATACTTATGTTTAATATTCCCCAGTTTGACCGTCAACTCATTGACAAATTCTATGCTTTACAACACCTTAGGGCATTGATTAACAAACGCACAGTCTAGCCTGCTAGCTATCAGAATCAGGATGCTGTTGGCGCTGAAGTCTCTATGGCATGATCCACGCAACCTTCAGGGTACATCCCTGATGCACTATTGTACTGTATGCAAATGTATGTACTGTACTCTTTTTCAGTAAAATGAGCCCACAACAAGGTCTGAAAAGAGACAGCAGTAAGCTCTAAGCTGACGACTAAACTTAGTCCATTTTAACCCAACCAAGACACAAGTCAGCGCGTTCACCACAAAGAAAACCCTTTTCGCTGTGGCTCTTACATTTCAGAACACCCCCTTTAACATCTGATACAGCATTGGGATTCATGGGGTTGACATTTCTAGTGCCGTACAGTTTCGCAGACATTATGAGGGTAAGATAAAGATGGCATCCAAAAACGTAAACAATATCGCCAGTACCCTGTGCGAGTGCGGTCCAATAAATTGGAGATACTCAATGCTAAGGTCATCATGAAAGCGGTGGAATTTGGATAATTTTCAGGAACGGATGGTGAAATACTAAGTATGTGCGGCAGCTAGGTAATCTAAAATAAGCTATCATTTAAGAGATTACGACGAACGGTGGTCATCCATCTATCTCCTGATCCGCATTAGACGCGAAGACAGACTTCTCCTCCTTGAGCTGTGGCTAGCTCCATGAATTGGGTCGCTTATCTGGTCGGGTGGCAAAATTCCCAATTTGGCCCAGAATCAGAATTAGATAATGGCCCCAGTAGGCGGTTTCGATAAGCATGTGATGCAAGGCCTTGTCTCGATTGAAGGGGTTCAACGACGGCTGGATCACAGACCGTCATGGTCGGCGAATTAGGGTACCTAAGTGAAGACAAATGCGGTTTTTAGTCGATACGATGGCATATATAATAAAGTACGTCAAATAGCGAAGGAGAAAAATTACAGTTATGTCTGGGTCAAATTCAGTAAAATACATGTTCGAAAAAATGAAGAAGCGCGATCATTAATTAATAATCAACAAAATGACAGATTTAAACAAATTAATCTAGTCTGGATCGGATCCTATTACCTTTTACTGTTGAACGTGATTTACAATCGCTTTGCACCTTTTAGCTTTTCGCTTAAAATGTTTTATGTTGTTATTTTTGTATTTAATATTAGTAAATATAGGAATAGGTTTAGCATCTCTGCCTCATTAGCCTCATCACTCGGTTGCCCGGAACGCTATTGTTCTCGGACACTGGTCCGATTTAGAAGTCACAATGTCTAATTGTAGTATATTATTTGTCTTGCTAGCTCTGCTTGATTTCGTTATGGGTCTGTTTCATTTAGTAACGCATTGCCTTAAATTTTTTCGCTCTAGATCTACAGTAAGCAATAATTTGTTATAATAAATATTATTTTGGGACATCTTTATGTGTACTTATATCCAAAACTATCATATTCTACCCACATAGGTATGTTATTAATTATTGTAAGTCAATGTTTGAGTGGTAATATTATTGTCATTATTATTACACTTAAATTGTTTTTACTTTCTAGATTGAATGATGGCTATTAATTATATTAGGCTCCTGCCTAATATCATTAATAGCCATCATTCCTTCAACCTTTAAACCTGATAATTGTTGTAGTTGTTCCTCAACTTAACATATTATCAGGTATAAAGGTTTATTACCAAAATGTTCGGGGTTTACGATCAAAAACAGCACAATTCTGTCGTAACCTAGCTCTCAGTTGCTATAAAGTTTTGGTTTTAACTGAAACTTGGCTGTCAGATAGTGTATGTAGCTCTGCTCTGGTAGTTATTCGATAATCGATATATGGTATGGCGTCGGGATAGGGACTACGATCTTACTGGGCAAACACGGGGAGGAGGAGTACTCATTGCAGTTCGCAAAGAGATTTGTGCCATTCCACAGCCACAATATGCGTCTAGTGCCGAGGACTTATGGTTGACCTTGCCTGTCAAGCAATCTAGTACTGATTCAGAATCTAATTTCAGTTTAAACTTATGCGTAATCTATTTGTGTAAACAAAACTTAGGGTTGTCTTTTTCTCAGCAATTAAATAACTTCCTAGATAAGTTGGATGAAATTATTATGGTCGGGAAGCCAGAGGACAGATATCTTATTTTCGGAGATTTTAACATGAGTGGAATATCATGGCTATCTATCACTGGTGAATCATCCCTGTCGCCGCGTAACGTTAACAGTGTAGACGAACATTCTTTTATTGATTTGTTGCATATCCACAATCTTAATCAGTTTAATGGGGTGGAGAACCGATACGGGCGAATACTTGACCTTGTATTATCAGGTGATAATGTCATCGTTTCGGATTGTGATGAGCCACTAGTTGTTATTGATACTCATCATAACGCGCTCAAAATTGATGTAAACTTTTACCAGTACTCTTATCTGAAGCCTGCCCTACAGACTAAATACCTTTTTGGGAAAGGTAATTACGATAAAATTAATGCGGAAATTGCCGAAGTCGATTGGTGTGTACTATTTATTAATAAGACTGTTGAGTGCGCAGTGCAGTGTTTTTATTAATTTTTGGACAAACTTGTTACTAAATATGTGCCCTCAAAAATTTGTAAAGTAGATATAAATACCCTGTCTGGTTTTCGACAGTGCTAAAGAAATCAATTAAGGAAAAATCTAAATTTCTAAGAAAGTTTAAAAACTATGGCAATTTATCTGATAGGGCTAGTTATCAGGTACTGAGAGCAAGAGTTAAAAGATTAGAGAGTGAATGTTATCTAAACTACATTAATTCTATAGAAAATTCAATCAAAAACAACCCCAAACACTTTTGGAAATTTGTCAAATCAAAGTCAAACTCCTCGAGTGTTCCTAGTACTTTAAGCTACGGGAATCTCATATCATATCATAAGCGATACGATTCCCGTAGCTTTTTATTTTCCGACTATTTCAATTCTACTTTCTTGCACTCCACTACGGGTACTCCGACCGTAAGCCCACGAAAACTTTTCTGACTCATCATCACATATCTCAAATATTATAATTAATCAGAACGAAATAATAAAACTGCTTCAATCACTGGATCTTAATAAATCCGCGGGTCCTGATAAAATCCCTCCCGTATTATTGGTTAATTGTGCTAAAACCATATCGACACCGATTAGCCTATTGTTTGAAAAATCACTACGTGATTGCGTTATGCCTTCTTCTTGGAAACAAGCGTTTATAACCCCAATCTACAAAAAAGGGCCTAAGAGTGAGGTGATAAATTATCGACCGATATCAGGTCTCAATTATGTCAAATTGCTAAAGTGTTCGAAAGAGTTATTCACACACAATTGTATGCTGCAGTAAAATATTCACTCAACAATTATCAACATGGGTTCATGACGGGGAGATCAACCATTTCTAACCTTATCTTATTAGATGACTATATCACTGATAATATGAGTCAAGGTAAGCAAGTCGATGTCGTTTACACTGATTATAGTAAATGTTTCGATAGAAATTGACAATTTCACCTTACTTCAAAAACTAGATTCAATAGGCATAAGGGGCGATCTTTTGAGATGGTTTATTTCTTATATTATTCTAACAGGTCTCAAGCGGTGGTTATAAACAACTATATTTCTAGTTGGGTTACTATATCTAGTGGCGTCCCACAAGGCTCTCTTCTAGGACCATTACTTTTTGCAATCTTTGTAAACGACATCGGCGAGTGTTTACATACCGCCAATTTACTTTGTTACGCGGATGACATGAAGATTTTTCTATCTGTTTCATCACAAGCAGATGTTCAGGCCCTACAGACCGACTTATCGCGCGTAGATGATTATTGCACCAGGAACAAGCTTGAACTTAATCCATCAAAATGTTCTGTTGTTTCCTTAACTAGGAAAAATACCACAGTCTCATCGGAATATACTTTGAGAGGATGCAAACTTTACAAGTATGACAAAGTCCGTGATCTTGGTATATTGTAAGACTCCAAATTACTTTTCGATGAACACGTGGACAATATTGTAAAAAAAGCGTCTCAAGCGCATGGGTTCGTGATGCGAACGTCAAGTTGCTTCAAGGACGCTAAGACGTTTAAAATACTATATTGTACATTTGTTCGCAGTATTCTGGAATACGGGTCACAGGTATGGAACCCAAGATATGATAAATATATACTCAGATTAGAAAATGTCCAAAAAAAGTTCATCAAATACCTATGCTACAGGATCAAATATAACTACAGAAGTCAGGATTACTTAAAATGATGTGCAAAGTTTCACCTTCTTCCGCTGGTTAAGCGACGTGAAATAGCTGATATTGTTTATTTGATGAAAATTATTTCTAATAAAATTGATTGCCCTGAACTTCTTGGTAAAATAGGTTTTAATGTCCCCATAAAATCTGTGTGGCGTCATACACCCATTAACTTGGCCCCTTCGTTATCAAATTACCGGCAAAATACTTTCCTGTGGAGAGCTAGCAAGACTCTAAACAATATTTGCAAGGCACATGATGTTGACATTTTCAACGTTAACTTGGTGTCGTTGAGGCGATTGCTGAGCAGAGATTTCTTTTATGAACACCAAACGTGATTCTCATTAAGTCGACACGTTTATAGTACTGTCTCTTATCTGTGAAGACCTATAATTGGCTATCTGTTGTTTATGTTCATTGCAAATTTATTGTAAGGCTGTTGGTTTTCCAAAATAAATAAATAAATATACTTATATATATACATATGGTTATTATACACATATGGTATATATAAATGGCAGAAAGATGCCACGTGATGCTCCAGTGCTCCAGTGATGCTGATGCATACTAGCTGTTCAATAGATAGATATTGAACTCCTTGCTCAACGAGATTCTGAAATTTAATAACAACAGTGTTTAGACTCGCAAAAGTGTATAAAGTGTTCGCAATGACCTAGAATTTAAAAGTCATATTTTCAAATAGCAAATATTGTAGCTATTTTATGTATGTTAGAACGCTACCCTATGTATTTTTTATTCTATACTATATTAAGTAGTCTGAATCTGAAGGTTTAGCAAATCTTAGACCAGTACAGTAGCGCCAACGAAACTGGTAGCGAAATAATGGAGTAAAAAAGCTTTCGGTATTCCACAAGAGATGCCGTTACTGGTAATCAAATTCAGTAAAAGTAAAGAATATATTTCTGCAACTACCAATATGTAAGTATGTAAGCTAATGTTTCTGCGACGGTTTCGTGGCCACTGTGAGTACGACAGGAACAATTAGGTAACTTTCTTCGTTTCATAGGTAATGAACCGTCCATTATGGTTTAGGAAATCTTAGACCAGTACAGTAGCGCCACCCAAACTAGTAGCGGCACAGTGGAGTAAAAGCTTTCGGTATTCCACAACAGATGTCGTTACTTGTAATCAAATGCAGTAAATAGGTATAATTTTTTTTTTTGCAATTACCAATGTATGTATTTAAGCTAATGTTACTGCGACGGTTGTGCGGTCATTATGTGCTCGGCAGTAATGATTAGGTAGCTCTCTTTGTTTCACATGTAATGAACCGTACCTACTAGATGATTTAGCAAATCTTAGACCAGTACAGTAGCGCCACCGAAACTAGTAGTGACACAATGGAGTAGTAAAAACTTTCGGTATTCCACAAGAGATGTACCTAGTAGCCACATCAAAATCTAGCACTTTAAACTTTTAATTTTTTTTAGGCACTGGCGACCTGAGGCAATGGCGGTGTAACCATACCACCGGTCAGGCAACTGACCGAAGAGGCAATCATATCCTTGAAGTCCAAAAATCTTCTAAAATCTCTGGAGCAGAAGGCAACGGGAAACTATTGCTTCTGTTTTGCCAAGACAGTCATTAAGGAACTGGTTAACTGAAGAAGAACTAGAGGGCTTTTACGATACACTGACTGCTAGACTTAAACAACTTCCTAAACCAGTTACCATCATCTTAGGGGCTTTAATGCCAAAGTGGCAGATACTACAGACGATAACCACCTTCGTCATGTTGCGGGCATACATGGAATCAGAGAACATAATGATAGAGGCGAGCATTTGTTGCAGTTCTGTTGTGAAGACAATTTTACTATCAGCAACACCTGTTTCAAACATCACATTATATCCGTAGGTCATATAGGTGTCTGGGTATCCCCTGGAGACAGATTTAGGAATAAAATTGACTACATACTAGTAGGGATGTGATGGAGAAGCTCAATGATGAACGCCACAACCTCCCTCGGTGCTGACTGCGGCTCTGACCACTATCAAATCTCCGATATGCCACCGTTCTTCTGGCAACATCCATGGAAGAGATGACTATGCTGTTTAAAAGACTCCAGTTAGAAAGCGGCAACATCGGTCTCGCAATAGAGCGAAAGCTAAAGTGATGATAGTGGATCGGCTAGAAAATATTTGTATTCACCTGCAACATTCCTGGCATTCATATCGTTGACGGCAGCTGTGTATTAAACCCAAGATCAGTTTGATATGTACCAGGGTACCTACATATCAACCTGATCTTGGGTTTAATACCAATTCCTCAATTCCATACAGGAAGATAGGGAATACCAGAGCATTTTCCCTAATTCCCTGTATGGAATTGAAACGTGAACAAAACAAAAGATTAATGCATTTGAGATGTAGTGCTGGAGACATTATTTCGTGTCACGCTTGATCAGGTCGATGTCGTATGCGCACAGGCATTTTCTTTGACCAAAAAAGAGGTTGGTAGGCGCTTTGAAAAACACTGAAGTCTTGCGTAGGTGTCATACTCTGTATGTTTAGTACCTAGGTAGGTACACTGTGACACTTGATAAGTTTAATTGAAGCTTCCGTGAAACAGAATCCGGTGCCATTAGGGCTCTGAGATATGCATGCACATTTATTTATGTGTCTGTTGATCATGTTAGCGAGAACAACAACTTCATGTTAGTAGGTATTATTCCGTGGTACAATCAATTCCTGCGTCCTGAATCTAGGCAGGTATTTGATGAAGTTCGTTAGTGAGGGTAACCACGAAAGTAAGGCCTTTTAATTAAATTACCCTAAAAAAGGGGCCATTGTACCTACTCATCATCGCGATAAAAATATTAACTGTTCCATATATTTGTCGAGATAAGTGAACTTTTTTTTTATACTTACCAACAAGTATACAGCCCACCTAATGATAAGCCGTTACCGTAGCCTATAGACGCTTTCAACACCAGGGGTTCACTTTGTAAAACGTAAGAGAAACCGGTACGGAAACCTTATAATGGCAACAGGGTTGACAGAATAAGGGTCAAAGTCCCTCACTCCCAAAAGGGTTGGCCGTATAAGGGTCAAAGACCCTCACTGCCTACACAACTATTCCTCGCGGAGTGCAAGTGCTCCACGACCTTGCTCATCGTAAGGAAAACAACACAGTCATTTCACTTCGATTTTCTGCAAGGCGGAGGTACTTCGCCAGTCGAGCAGCTCCAATTTGAGTGGAATTATCCCACTAAGCCCTACCTCTCTTAAAAAAATTAACATAAATGTACTGAACAGTTGTTTTATTTATTCATTCCGCAATTTGGTTTACACAAAATGAATCACATCATCAAATACATGTAGGTTATGGTAATTAAAATACCGTATGTACACTGTATATCATAATACAGTATGTTCCTTCAAAGACAATAAAAAACACGTCAAAGGATTTACCGCTAAAACAATAATAAACAGACGATCATAAAATGAATAACTTATATAAAATCGCTAACATTCAATAGTACTTAGATAATATTTATCATATACTTTCATAGACCAATACAACACACATTGGTTTTGTCTTGTGTTTCATGATTTCAACAATAACTCATACTGAACATATAGAACAACATACTGTGGGCACTACAAATATTTGTTACGAGAGGGATTTGAACCCACGAGCATAGGTGCGTGCGGCACGTACCAAATACGTTATAAGTATTTAAATAACTTACAGCAATCGATATCTTTGGTTAATTCAAAGAGAGAACTGGTGTTCTCGGTGGGAATCGGGATTCCCGGAGACCTAAATTTTCCACTATGGCACGGCAATAAACAGAAATTGCCACCGACAGGCCGTATCAACATGAGTGACCTTTGTTTCAGTAAATAACTTATTTATCAACAAAAGGGGCACTTCTTAGGATAGTTTACATGTTAACAATTATCGTAAATAGGTAGGTATATACGTATATGTATTGTATAATTGCTAGCTAAGATAACCAATGAATAATTTTCATAAAATATTGACACCTAAGATGTTGAGACTCACAAGAAAAATAGATTTTGTTATAGGTAAGTACCTATAACAAAATCTATTTTTCTTGCTTTTGTAGGTATAGAGGCCAGCACATCAAGCTACCCCGATCCGTCAAATTTCTTTGATAGTTTTTCAACTTTAACGCAAAGTAATAAGGTGTATGTTCAATTGGGAACATTTCACAGTTTTGGGTAGCTTGACCTGCTGGGGTACCTACATCTTTTATGCATTTAATCATATTTCAGCTCAGTAAATCAGAAGTAGATTCAGAAATTGGCTGCACTTTGTCCTCATTATTTTAAAATCATCTTTAGGTTTCTCTTATCATTTTCCATTTCGAATGACCATTTAGGATCTAGGTACATATAACGATTTAAAGTTGGTTACTGACTATTCTCACTGAAATTTTAAAACGTATAATAAAGCCGTGCTAAAGTTCTTATATAATCGGTGGAAAATAAACATCGAAAAGAGTAAATTAAAAAACCCGACTGAAATGAAATAAAAAAAACCGCTTACCATCAGGGCCGTATGCTTACTTGCCACCTTAGTGGTTTAAAAAACAAAAGTCGCTATGTTCCTGAGGTCTTGTCTTTTTTCTTTTAAGTCAGGTCTTTTAATTTTTTTCATTTATAGAGCCACAAATCATAAATAAAAAAATACCCGTTATTATATTCGGTAGTTAGTTATCCTCTAGAATTTCCCTACCTTCTCTCCGACTATTATGGAAGATAGTGGTAAGGGTATAACCTTGCCAGGAATAAATTTAACACAAACATTACATCACGGTACCATACGGCCATCACGGCTGTATTCCTCGAAGGGTTAGGTAGTGGTGTACCAATGTACACCCACAGTTCGCCGGTATGTTTAGGTCCCATTTAAAAGGGGGCGAGCCTATTGCCAGGAACTGGGCACAATCCAAAATCCAAGTTGCTACTGAGTATTCCATAGAAAAACCTAAAAAAATAAATTTAAAACATCCAATAATTTTATTTTAGAAGATTTTAGATAGATTTGGAACCACAAAAATAACCAGTTTGACAACATCATACTTGGGCTTGCAGTTGACGAGTACGAAGTACCATTATTTATGAAACCTTTTCTGCTGCCAGGATGACATCATTGGGCTTGGTAGGCCATAGACTAGGTAACCACTGACCGTATTTTACCTACGAGGATAATGTAATGATTTTATAAATAAAAATGTACATGCAACGTGGCAATGTGATCAAAAGGATTTTATCTGGATTGTTATGACTTATGTTTTGCCAACATTATACGAAGTAAGATATAAAGCTGTCTGTATACAACATCTGGATATATTATTATTTAAAAAGAACAGAATAAAACTAATAAAAATATAATATAAAATAATTTTGTGGAAGGTATATAGAAAATCTGTAGGCAATTTGTTTATCTTTCCCCGAGTAGAAGAGGTTAAAATTACAACAACAGATAAGATTCGGCGAAACAAGTAGATGCTGTCTTAATCTTTGACCTTACAGCAACTCGTAAGCGCGCTGGTGTTTGACTCTCATTCGCCACATACGCGTCGTGGTGATCAGTCACTTAGTATAGTTTTATTTATAAATCATGAAGGTTCTCATCGTTCTAGCCGGGTTCCTGGCCATAGCGGCCTCCAGCGGCCCCGCGACCAGCAAAGTCTTCTGCTATTACGACAGCAAGAGCTATGTCAGGGAATGTAAGTTTTTTTGATTATTTTGCTGAGCGTTTTCTCATCAAATTTGCGAATTTAATGTTTATCATTTAGCCGGTTTTGCCACTCTTCTAAGATTTTTTATGATACAACTCGGTATTTATTATAGGTAATCGATTTATTAGTTTGGGAATATGTGAAAGAAATGCTTTGTTTTAGATAAATAACCGTTTTGACAGTTTGTATTAAGTATACTTTATTAGTTATTTTTGAAATACCTACCCTCAAGTTTGCACGACACTTTTTCATCGTTAATAAGATTTCATAAATTGTATCAGTAATCCATCTGATACAATATATTTCATTAAATTACATTTGCAACAATTATGTAGGTTTCTCAACGTAGCCAGTGAAAGGTATTTCAGAACATAATACTACTTCGCCAGTTATGTAAAAGTCGATAAGAATAATAACATCGTTAGCTAAGTTCCACATCCATATCGCATATTTGTTATAGGTATTAATCCCAATTAGTTCAACTCGTTATCTTGAACTATTTCTTGCATCTCGAACGGCTGCAATTAAGTGATTCATGACAATGTAAACTCTGTTGAGATGAACAACATATAGGTACATCTGTGGCACAAGGAAAAATGTTTTGTCCAGCTGCCCAAGGTCTTAAAAACATTCGGATTCAAATATATTATTACATGGTGGTTTCGCGTTCGTGGTGGTACCGCTTGGTACCAATCCCATAAGAATTTCCTCATAATTATCCCCTTTTACACTTCTAGGCTTAGGCTGTGCGGTAATTCAGTCAGTTTCATCTAGATACAAATATTTTATTTTATATTGGAACACATTGGAAGGGAAAGAAATATCGTAAAATAACAACTTCTTATATTTCAAATAATTCCATTGTTAACAGACGTTAATTATGTATAATATGAACTTAAAAGTAATTGTTTCGTAGGTGATCAGGATCAAATTTAAGGAGTTTTTATTTATAAGATTTGTTTTTGCGAGTTGCTGACGATTCGGACACAATATATTGGGACACATTGTCCGAATTGACACATTTTAATTTTAATATATTTTATTGACAATTCGGATACCATTAAATTATTGAAGCTATTTAGTACAGTCAGACATAAAGCGTTACCAAATCTATTTTAGAGTGGTTTAGACTTTTATATATGCATGATGAACATGCTGGTTCCCCATCTCCTAAAATAAATATGTAGGTAAATATTTCTAAACACTGGAACGATAAAATGTCTCTCTGATGAAAAATTTAATAGATATCTCATACAACCAGATCTACCATTTCAGTATTTACCTAAAACCGTAATCCTAACTAATATTATAAATGCGAAAGTGACCAAACATAATCAAACATTTATTTGACAACTTCTTGGTTTTTCTAGAAACCACACGAACATTCGCGGAAAACAGCTTATTATTACAACTTTATACTTAGACAAATACAAAAATCTTACACAAAAACGAATTACTAAAGAGATAGAAAGAGTTTCTTTTCTATGCATCTATTAGCGCTTCAAATACTTATTACCCAACTGCCAAGGCGCGTATCTATGTATGTGGGTTTAGAATATTATTTATTAAAAACGGCATCTTTCGTTAAAAATAAAACTGTATTTTACGGATGGAGGACGGATTTCTACAATTAAGGTATCGTTGGAAGTTTTTTATCTGACTGTAAAAAACAGCTTTTTTTATTGGTGTCCGAATCATCAGTGAAAGAAATATTAAAATTAAAATGTGTCAATTCGGACACTGTGTCCCAATATATTGTGTCCGAATCGTCAGCAACTCGTTTTTGCTGCTCTGATTTCACTGTAAAGTCCATCGTTTGCATTATTTTATGACAAAGAAGTAATAATATTTCATTTGACAGGTAGGTACCTATTTACTTCTTAGATAAGTAATTAGCGTGTTCATTTTATATCTGTGAGGGTAGATAGTACATAATATGAGTAACTGTTCGATACTAAATTTAATAATTTACATCTTAAAAGTCTTATGATTATTATTGTTCCTTTGGTTGTTAGCTACTGGTGGACTTAAATTACGTCATACGCCACTGAGATGATCAAATTAATGCAATCTGTACTTGACAAAGGCCATGACCTTCTTTCGTCTGGTTTTGAGCGAGGAAAAAAAGCAACAATAATGTTACAGATATTATACTACTTATTACCTGTTTATTCCAATGAGTATTTCTTGATACTGGTCATTTGTCTCTGTCTTGTCTGGTCTCATCACCTTGATGACTGCTAAAGTAAGGCCTCCTTCAGAGGAATCGTAGATCATGCTAAATTTACGTTGTTTAGACAAACAAAAGTGTGTTACTTAATTTAATGTAATATTCAGCATAGTAAGTACTGGAGCCAAGCATAAAGAACTTCAGCAAATTTACTTGCTGATGCGGTAGCTACATAGGTTGTCAAAATTTAAGAAATCCTAAGAATTGTACTGTTTTGTATTCTTGGTTTCGGTTCAACAGCAGCAGGTACCTATACATTCAAGATCGAGGACCTGATTGATGTATAGCTAAGTTTATAAATCTTAGGAGAAAAACCGATACTAAAAGTGGTAGCCATTTTGTAAATTAGTAACCTTACAGTTTGACCTTCGTAGCGATAGCTATAATAACGTAATATCATTTTAATAACACTTGATGACTAATATATTTCCTTTGAACGTAATAGAAACAGAAATTAGTAGATAGGGCACAAATATTGTAGGTAGGCTTCAGCGGATTAGGGTTAATTTGACAATACCGAGCTTGTTTGATCGACATTGAATCTATAACAACAGATTATATAATTAATAAGTTGCATGCGTGATAATAATAACACTGCGTACACACATTTAAACTAAGATTTACAATTCCTTTGTTTCATTTGTATTCAAAGAAGTCTATCGTCGACAGGATGAGATACCTACCTACCTTTTGTAATATGGATGTGCAAGTGAGTAAAAACTCGAGTCGTTAGCCTTCTATGAGTCTTGTTTACGGTCTACAAACATGATCATATTTATAGTTATAACCATAACGCTAAACTAAACCGGAAAATTGTTGGTGACAGCAGTGTTTAAAATCGTCGGCCATCTTGAGAGTAATATTTTTATTTTTTTAGACCACTAAGGTAGCAAACAAACATACGACCCACCTGATGGTAAGCAGTTACCGCAGACTATAGACGCTTGTAAATCCAGGGGTAACACTGGCGCGTTGCCGACCCTGTAAAACGAAAGAGGAATAGTTGGTTTGGCAGTATAAGGGTCAAAGTCCCCCCACTGGGCACACAACGTTTCCTCGCGGAGACCTACATTATAGTCATTCGAAGGTATTGCGATTTAGGAGCAGGTATAACAAACATAGGAGTAGATAGCAACCTTTTGTTAAAGTTTTTGCAGTAAGTATGGATCGTCTGCCATCTATGGAGGGTATGTCAGACTCGTACTCACATGAAACCGAACTTGCCTTCGTTTCCCCTTTAGTCATGGCCATGCTACCTACCCACTTCTTTGATTCATCATCAACCCATATACTGTCCCACTGATGGGCACGGGTCTCCTCTCAGGATGAGAGGGATTAGGCTATTATCCACCACGCTGGCCTAATGCGGGTAGGCAGACTTCACACACCTTCGAGAAAATCTCTCAGGCATGCAGACTTCCTCACGATATTTTCCTTCACCGTTTAAGCGACTGATAGGTAATTCATTATTAATACACACATAATTTCGAAAAGTCAGACGTGTCTGCCTTGGAATCGAATTGGAACTTCTTTGATTATTTCAATCTATTTGATATTGTACGCATGTCATGTCTATCTATTCAGGTAGATAGACATCAAATTAATTATAATATAGGTAGATTATTATAATTAATTTTAGAAACGCAGACGCGAAAGTTCAGAAATTTATGTAAATACAATTATAAAGTACACAGACCCTTTAATTGGCTAGGTTTGAACCAGATTTCTATTTTTAGGAATGTGGGTGATTCCTTGATGAAAATGGGCTTGGAGCATTTAAAATCCCAGTACCAGTAGTATAGGTACCGTTAGAAACATTTCGTGAGAAGTAGAAAAGAAATAATCGATAAAATGACGTAGTTAGCCGAATATTAAGTTCACAATATCTAAATACGGGAGGTCTTTGGCAATGCCAACACCCGCATACGAAACAAAATGTATTGTTTCAAATGTCAACATTATCATTGCTTGCGCATTTAACTCAATTTGTCGGCAAATGACGTAGTCTGCAGGTGGGTAGGTAAATAATAAAGATGATGTGGGGGACTCGTCACACAGTCCCACATGTGAATATTTTATTATTCTGAACATTGCGTTACCAACACAGTCGGATTATTTAAAATTGATTCACTATGATTGTTTCTACCGTACCTTAAATTAAGTTGAACGTTTTTTAATTTAATTTTACTATATTAATTATTAATATACCCTCTCGCCGGTATTCTCCGGAGAGTTAGCCAGAGGTGTACTATGTACACCCACAGCTCGCCAGTATGTTTAGGTAGGTACCATGAAATAGTAGGCAAGGCTATTGCCATCAACCCGCCACAAATCCAATCTAACACATCCCAACAACCCGTTTGCTAGACTTGGGAATGGAACTCAGGGCCTCTAGCGTAGCAGTTGCTAACGACCACCAGGCTAATGAGCCAGTTACTTGTAGGAATAATGCGATTTGATTAAAATCAATGCTAGATAGAGAATCTCCCATATGACAAGAAACCTTTTACTCAAATACTCAGGAAATCGGCTTAAGAACCGTTTGACCCAAACTTGGCCTTTTATAGTGGAGCTAATTGTATCTAAAGCATACAGGTACTGGAGATGTAAACATAATTTTTTTTTTCACAGAAATCGTGGTCTATTCTGGAATCTGTATTTTTCAATTCGATATAATTCATTATATTCCGAATTCCTATGATAATATTATTATAGCGTTTGAGTGTATTAGACTAATTACGCAAGTAACTTAGATTAATAAATTATTTAATCTGGGTCACATGTCATAACACTAGTTTATTATTGTAGCCTACTTACATTATGTATGATGCTGCTATTATTCATAAAGCTGGTAGGCAAATATGTCTAGGTTACCGAAGTAATTTGTATCTGGGGTCCAATTTTGCAATTTACTGTTGACTACACAATTTTTTGACAGTTAATGTTTATGAAATTTGTCATTAAGTATTAATGAACGACCATCTTTTCTTGGGGTGGGCTTTCAGTCTTACTAGATGCGTCTGAATATCAGTATTTTACACGAAGCGACTGCCGTCAGACCTTCGCAATTATATTAATTACTATAATTAATCCATTATATTATAGTAATTTATAACATACCCACTTTTGAACGACCACTCTAATATATTAACACATTACCATCTGTGTCGCGCAGTTGGGAAAAAATTGAAATAGCAGACTTGGATCCCAGTTTCAGTAAAAGAAAGTTAAGTTTTTAACTTACTTTTAAAATGGAGGAGGTTCTATATATGCGTCAATATATTATATTTTTATTAAATACTAGCTTCTGCTTGCGACTTCATCCGCGTGGAAAAATTACTTTTAATTATCGTTGTAATTTGGCTAAAAAATATAGCCTACTTATATGTAATTCTGATAAATAATAATACTTACTGTAAAGTTTCATCAAAATCCATTCAGTACTATTAACGTAAAAGAGTAACACCCATCCATCCACACAAACTTTCACATTTATATTTATTATTAGTAATGATTAATTAGTAGAGAATTGTATGTTTAAAATATTCAGCAATATGATTACAAAGAAAGAAGCTAAATAAGAATAAAAAAATAAAATTTTAGACATCGAAACCGCTGTTTGGAAATTTAATGTACGTCATTAGGTAAACTAATTAAAAGTCCGTTATTTCACATATTAGGTTAACAAGATTTTATTTGACTTACCTACAATATTCGTGTGTAAGTAGTCCTTTTGCAAATATATTTTTTTAAACCACTTGCTGGCTTTTTGAGATTAAATTTGGCATATTTATGTAAGTTCGGGGACAAAATCTGATGGTTTCATCGAGCTGACCTGATGATGGAGCGGGATGTATGGACAGGGCTAGATTAAACCATGTAGGACGGTAGCCTCTAGGCAATTCGATCCTTGAGAAACATACTTGCTTTCCGGGCCCTCTACGTGACGAAGTTCCCACTAGCAGTCGCCTACTTTGCCTTAAGGTTAATCCGGCTCTGTGCCTGAAGACTGAGACTTCTAGATGGAAAATAAATTTGGCTAGTTTGTTTAGTTGCTATAAGATCTTTCTATTACATTTATATATAATATATTGTCGAGGGCCTAAAGTTGGAGCCGGGATTCCCTCTGGAACTCAACTCCCTGAAGGAAACTACAAAGGTAGTCGAGTTTGGGCTCGTCTTACTAGTATTTTAAAGCCTAGCTTAGCCCAGCCCTTCAGCTGTAAAAGTACTTCTCCCTCAGTATTAGAGTAGTTGTTACTTTCCAAGTAGGTGAAATAAAAATACATTTAGGTAATAATACTTAATATTTGTTTACTTCAGAAACAATCTAAGTACTAATCTAATAATAATTTATAATTTAATCCTCGAAGCACATAATTATATGTCTATTAATAGTCAGTTTATCATATATTTTTAATAATGAGCTTCTTTCTTAATGTTAGTTTCATAGTCTGTTGTCAAGGACATTATTTTAGCTAAGGAAAAATTCGACTGCGGGTACGACTCGAACCTGTGTCCTCTAGTTAGGTAACCCGGACGCTATAACTACGACCACTAATTCACCGCGAGTCCTACTCGACAGGTCGAAATTTGCCTTCACATTTTGAATTTACGTCTTTAAGGTGACGTTAGTGAAGCAAGTTTATTATTTATCTTATTTTACACACTAATGGTTTTTTATACGTGTACGTGATTCCAGGTTTCATTTTTATTAGAAAATGTATTGACCACTGTTGCAATACGTTATTTAGCTATTAACTCGTTTTATTTTTTATCCACTAAATGTGATTTGTGAGGTGAACTGTTTTAAGAATAATAATAACACGTAACTTGTTTACCGGAGGAAGGCCAAACAAACAAGGCTTTTTCTTATAATTTTATCCGTAACCTTGATTTCAAATTGATTAGGTATCCAATCGATACTTTAGGTAGACGACAACGTAGTCTCTAAATATATTTCTGAATAACATCCTTTAATATTAGAGGAAATCTGAAAGACACGCCAATGACAGAAAAGCTGAAACGAAATCGTTTGTCGTGAGGCACGTGATGAAGAGGAATGAAATATTTATAGAAATATTATATGAAAAATGTATTATAGACCAACCCAATACATCTTTGTTTGATCTGGGTGTCGAACCCAGAAGCTCCAGTGTAAAGTTGTGCTTACGACCAGTAGACTAAATAAATCGATTAATATAAGTACCCAGACAGTACAAACTTCATATCCAAGCAACGATATTACTGACTGACATCTTTAGATTACTCTGCAAGAAGTGACATAATAGATGATAAGTCTAACAGGGTCGCACTGAACAACTTTCGATAAGGTTACTTAGGTGATTGTAGAGTAATGAGTAACGAGGCAAGATAACAATAATGACAATCACTTACCACGCAACGTGCGACCCCTGTATCATGTGTCAACAAGGGGCAAGCGATAATAGCTTCGACAAACATTGTTATTCTAGAAATACTTGGAATCGAATAGAAAAACATTTGATTTACCTCATAAGATAATAGGTAATCGTGGGCACGAAAATAAGTGTTCAACGACTGTACCTAATGCGTGCCTATTTCCTTATTTTTTCATCTTGACTCATGACCAGTAATCGGTTAACTTGTGACGTGTCTTGCAGACAATGTATTCTGTTGTTGGCACTGAACCAATATTACAAATTGTATTGTAGGTAGGGCATAATGGGAGTAATTCCACTCAAATAAGAGCTGTCCGACTGGGGAAGTACCCCGCTTTGCAGAACATTAAAGTAAAATAACACTGCTTTGAGCTGTGTTGTGTTCCTTACGGTGAGCAAGGTTGCCAGTACTCCGTTTTGGCAGTGGGGGGTCTTTGACTCTTATATTGCCAACCCAAATATTCCTCTTTCGTTTTACAGGATCGGCCACGCGCAAGTGATATCCCTGGTGTACCAAGCGTCTATAGGCTACGGTAACAGCTTACCATCAGGTGGGCCGTATGCTTGTTTGCAAACTTAGTGGTATAAAAAAAACATCAATTTTCCACTTGATATCCTCGTCATGGACCATAGACAGTTCCATCCAAACAAAAGCGCGTCACAGGATCATTCGATTAGATGCAAATAACCAGTAAATGCGGGTACCTATACATTTTCTCTCTTTACGTGTAGGTAGGTATAAATTTAAAAGTAGATCTAACATTTAAATGTTATATTTACCTACTACTAATTTAATCTGTATCAATATTTGACTGAATAAAACTAATCCGAATTTTCCTTAGCATAACCGCGTATGTATGCGCAGAATAATTTCACGATGATATAGTCAATCGTGAAATTTTCGATTTTGTTGCCGGCCAGGTGGAGTGACGACTTGCGGAAGGCAGCTGGCAGTGACTGGATGAGGAAAGCCGAAGATCGGGCTTTGTGGCGTTCATTGGGAGAGGCCTACGTCCAGCAGTGGACGAATATGGGCTGATGATGATGATGATGATGATAGTCAATCGTAAGTCTGCTAAGCAGACCTAATGCGACTGCGTGGTCGAATATATAGCCTAATCCCTCTCATTCTGAGGAGACCCGTGCCTAGCAGTGAGACGGGCTGTTAGTTAATCATGTAACTTAATATCATTCATATTAGTTTCAGAGATTCTCTGTTTTGCCTCAAGCAAACAGGAAACCCACTATTCAGGCATTTGGTGGCCACTCATCCCTGACTCGTCGGTTTCCTTAAGGCAATCAGCTCATAAGGAAATTAGCAATCAGCACGCCTTCAGATTTCATATTGACTCATTTTTACTGTAGCATGCTTATTGCATTATAAAACGACTGATTTTAGTGGCACGGTTTCGATTAGTCGTGTCCAGGAAATCAGATACCCACAAGCTAGTTAATAGTGTTAATACACGATTGATCAACGTATAGGTACTATGACGTACTAGAAATTTAATTTCGGTCCGTAGTGAACTTCTGAAAGTGATAAACGAATTTACAAATTTTATACAAAGACTATATACTTAATACAAAGAATCGGAAAATCCAGTAGATAATAAACTCCTTCTCTGAACTAGCGCTTGAGAACCAGCTCAACATACCTAATATTTTTTCGATACTTTGTTCTCAGAAATGACAACATAATAATATGCAGAATATACTGAGCAAATTAGTGCGGCTACCTACCATATATATTATAGAAATTCAATATACAAGCTGTTATATCTCCGGCCCAATATTGCTCATATTTTTGTCTTCGTATATGTAAATAAGACTTTATGTAGATTTCACAACAATAGGCGAAATGACCGTTGTTTGTTGAGTTCGACGATTCCAACGAGTCGATGTCCTCGGGAGTTTATATGAATTATTAATTATTGTACCGCGGTTGATCACAAGGTGGTGTTGTGTTGATAGCGTGTTGATAGCAGGAACAACATTTACTTGTTCCATACTGCATAAATTTATAGTACGGAAAATCCTCATGGATCCTCCAACACCCGGGGAGGTGGCAGGGTATGTTGCACTTGTACCGACTAAAAACCACACTGCAATACTGTATAGGTAGAGCTACCTATCACTATTAAGCTAGAGTTCCAAGTTTGAGAGACAGACACTTAATTACCCAGATTTATGTAAAAAAATGTATACGGTTACCTTCATACCTTGTTGATTTTCACTCTTGTTTTATTTAGTTAATGTCAGGATAATGCTGTTTGAAGCAGCTATTGCTCATACAGAGGAAACAAGATGATAATTGAGTACAGTAGGTACAGTGTACATTACGGGCATTCTTGAAAGTGAAACATGAGTCAATAAGGAAAGTGTCACTTTATGTAATGTTGTTCTATACTTATGGTCAGATTAGAGTTTCAACAACAGCATAGAATAAATATGTAATCATCAATCATAATAAATAAATATGTATCCTATTCCTATTCTGTGATAACGGTGGGTCAACGGTGACCACTACGCAAAAAAAAGGTAGATATAGGGTCGATGTTGCCAGCGTTTGATTTGAAAATTCACTTAGTGGGTAATTTATAAAAATGTTGAAAGATCATCAACAAGATCATCTATTGTTTTTTACAATTATTTAGCATTTCATTGCACGTTTACTAATAAAGGTGCCTACCTGGTATATTTCTTAACATTTTTCCTGTGCGTTACTCTCATAGTTAGTGTGTTGATCACGTCATTTGGCTAGGTACGAGTACGTGCGAGACGTTAAGTGGTTGATGAAACGGAAACAATGGAATGGAGTGTTCTTAGTTTATACAATAGATATGACTAGAGTCTAAGATCGGATGCCTACGCGCAATTTTATGTGTAATTTTTAATACACGATTTTTATCAACGCTCCGATAGTTTAGTTATACTCCTCTTCATTATTTCTAGTGCTGAGAAAATAGTTTCATGGACATCAAAATTACTAAGACGTATCTTTTAAACAGGCATTTTTAATTCAGGTTTATCATGAAATTTGAAATAAGGTCTCTGAGGAGAAATATTGTCAATTAATTTAGGATTTTACTTTGATTAGTATTAGTATTATACATGATAGTTTTAATTTTTACGAATTTATAAAAAGAAAAACTATTGATTAAAATGCAATCCTAACTATATAATAATATAAAGGTTAGGACATACTAGATATTAAAAATGCAAATAACTTATGATAGTCTTACTCAGAGTGAACCTTCATGAGACCATCGTCAACTCCAAAAAATATTATCAATTGAATCTAGATAAATCGACCTTGAGGATTTGCAGTAACCTCGCGTAATAACAGTTAATAGCCAATTCCTACGTCGGGTTGATAATAATAGATTAATCGCTTCTAGTTAACAATTTAAAGTTCCATGTGTTGTAATATACACGAATAAAGCTTAGTAGAGGTCTTGCGAAACCGTCCTCGATGTTGTTTGTGACCATTCCGCCGTCTAGTAGCTACCTACTTACCAACTAAATTTAATGTAGTCAGACGAGTCATTTTAAAATTACCTACGCCCACGGCAGGATACAACTATAGTAACAAATGCAAATCATGTTTTTGTAGAAGGCATTGACAGATATTTTGTTGACCTTTAAAATATATTGCGAAAGGCTTTGCAAAAATTGGGATCCAGTTTTTCTGAATCGAATTCAAGTGAATCTTTATTTTGCAAATGAAAATGATGAGAAAAGGAATCTAGGGTTTAGATAGACCTAGATTCCATGTCTCCTTGAAATACATTGTAAACATCTTAATTCAGTCGAAGGATGCATTTATCCAGCTCAAGCGCGCATGCTGCCTTTGGACTTGGACCCAGCGCTGTCATTCTGCACCCACCTGGTGTATGGCTACGCTGGCATCCAGCCTGACACCTACAAGATGGTGTCCCTCAACGAGAACCTGGATGTGGACCGCTCTCACGCCAACTATCGCACTATCACCAACTTTAAGACCAAGTACCCCGGTTTGAAGGTCCTGCTATCCGTCGGTGGAGATGCTGATACCGAAGAGCTACAAAAATACAACCTTTTGGTAAGTTCTTCGTCATATACAGCATATACAGTACAGTACTAGCTCATTGGATAAGGCATACTTACTAATGAAATTTAAAATTAATTTGTGTCAATATTTCTTATATTTAGTTGGAGTCCCCACAAGCCCGTACTGCATTCGTCAACTCCGCAGTACTCTTGGCTGATCAACATGGCTTCGACGGCATCGACCTGGCTTGGCAGTTCGCTAAGTCCAAGCCCAAGAAGATCCGCTCCACCTGGGGTAAGCACAGGTACAGATGCCAGCAGGTCAAGCTATCCAAAACTGTAAAATTTTCCCAATTGAATATGAACCTTATGATTTTGTCTTAAGGTTGAAAATCAATCAAAGAAATTTGACAGATTGTGGTAGCTTGATGTGCTGGCCTCTATACATTTGAGCTTGCTGCACTTTTCAACGTTACAAGTTAATTAATTGATAAAATACGTAACGGTTCTCATCAGGACCAATATATGTATAGCATATCTACATATCGACGGTCAATAACCTAATGTAGTTGTAGCATAATTTAAATTACTTGATCCCTGAAATTCATTGCACGATATTGTTAGCCTTAGTCAAAATACAACTTGCATATGTGCTTCGGACAGTCCCTTCTTCTTCAAATTCCTTTTAGAATTACAAAATTTATTAACTGACTTATATATTTATATACTCAGGATCCATCTGGCACGGCATCAAGAAGACCTTCGGCACTACTCTTGTTGATGAGAAGGAAGCCGAGCATCGTGAAGGTTTCACCGCCCTGGTCCGTGAGATCAAGCAGGCCTTGAGCGTCAAGCCCAACATGCAACTGGCTGTGACTGTCCTCCCGAATGTCAATTCTTCCAGTAAGTGTCAATTATTTTAAGGAATGCTGTTGAAAATACTAAATCACTTTTTCTTTTTATTTTCTTCGTCTTCCTCATCTTGTTGTTCAGTCGTTGTCATCAGTTGGCATCTTGTTACAAATAAATAATTAAATTCAATTGATTTCAATTTTTTTAAATTACGACAACACATAATATAGCGCAATGGGTGAATGATCACGCTGCGTGTCGCGGGTTTCTGTTTGAGTCTGTGAGAGTATTTTTAAAGGCTTACACGATAGGATACGGCAATGTATTCAAAAAATATTATCAATCTTTGTTAGATGACTTTTTTAAAACATACTTAGGTACTTATAATTTAAATATATTGGGTTATCAGTACCTATCCTATTATTATTAGATTCTACAATAAATACATGATGATGAAAAAAATGCACTGGAAATGTTCACCCAGTATTATTGTTGTTGTAATCATTATAATAATATAATTTGTTCGTTTTATTAGTTAAACATGAAAAAGCATGTAAACCAAAAAACTCGAATTGTTTATTTTTTTCTAGTCTACTACGATGTTCCTGCTATTATCAACTTGATTGACACTGTGAACCTCTTCGCGTTCGACTTCTACACCCCTGAGCGCAACCCCAAGGAGGCGGACTACGCCACCCCACTGCAGCTACCCCAGAACCGTAACCCTCTGCACAATGCTGACGCTGTTGTTTCTTACTGGTACAGTATCCTTAACACAAAACCCTAAAGTTCTAGACTACACAGACTGTGTCTGTGAAAGATATTCTTATCATACCGTTACATATAAAAATGCCCTTTCACGGACTCGGCAAATGTAGTAGGACGCCCTCCGGAAAGATGGAGTGATGATTTGCGGAAAGGTAGGCTGCTGGTAGAAGCTGTATTCTAAAAGCCGAGGACAGGGTGAAATGGCGCACATTAGGGGAGGCCCACGTCCAGCAGTGGACTAATATATGCTGATGATGATGATGATTTCACTGATTGGTGGTACGTAAATTTATAATGGAGGGAGGTTTGTTTATAATAATTATATACCTATTTTTCGTTTTCCTTCTCTCACTGAAGTCACCTGAGTTGGTAGCATCGCATTCTCAAATATTCTATCGCCAAGTAATATGTGTGCCAGTTAGTAGGTTAAATAACTAGATGAACTCTTAAAATGGAAACGTTTCTGAAGCCTAAAGTAAGTATGTGGTTACCTTACTATCAGACAGCCCGTAAAACATACGGGCATGTATCACCTTTATTACAGAACAAAAGTCTTGCTGTGGCAACGATCTGCTAATTGTTTTTTTTTATGAAAACATCCTTGTGATCTGGTGATTTTAGTACTCGCAACATTTTCTAAGAGTAATTTTGTTTTTGAATTAAGCCCAGTTCTTATAATCTTTATTAATTTGTATATAGGATCCAGAGTGGTGCTCCATCTCAGAAGCTTATCTTGGGAATCCCCACGTTTGCCCGTACTTGGAAGTTGGATGCTGAAAGTGAAATCGCTGGCGTTCCTCCTCTACACGCCGATGGCCCAGGCGAAGCTGGTTTGTTATTACTTTATTAAGTTTCTTTGACAGTTTTCCTAAACAAAGAAAATATTCCTGATCTTATACTGGATTGGATGGATTGAAAAGATTTTTTCCTTGTAAAGACCACAGACCACCATAGCCGATGGGATTATTTATAAACTCTATATAAAAGCTTTTCGATTGAGTTATAGTTAATATAAGCCGAGTGCACTCCACTAAACTAAGTTTCTAGTTTCGAATATCACCTATGTCTTAAGCAGTAGTTGCAGAATATTATGTTTAAATTGTATAAATATCACAAACAATAAAGCCTTTCACTTTACTCGTTCTGTCGTACACACATGACGCATCGTCATTTTGAAACAATAATACCAAATTGCATTTACTCAAAGCGTAAACTGTTCTTTAGCCCATGGCCATGATTAAGATAAATGCAAAGTGAGTCCTAAATTTTTTTATGAATTTCAGTAGTCGCTCGGCATTTGGATTCATGACAGAACTGCGTTTACCTACATAGTACACTCTGCCTTACCCATCGAGGAACATAGACGTGATGGTTATGTTATGTAAAGTTATTTGTATATACAATACAATTTGTATTATTGTAGTCTGTCATAATTCGATAGTTGGAAACTACAAATTGTTTCTTTGTGCGCAAGCTATGAACGAGTATTGATTCGTTTTCATTTGTTTCTAGGTCCTTACACCAAAACCGAGGGTCTGTTGAGCTACCCCGAGGTTTGCGCCAAGTTGATCAATCCAAACCACCAGAAGGGAATGCGTCCCCATCTTAGGAAGGTCACCGACCCCAGCAAGCGCTTCGGTAAGTCATGAATCTTAGGTACTTAAAACAATTGCCTCGTTGCTTTGCACATACTATACAGAGTTGTATACACATTATAAACTTAATGAGATGATAAAATAGAGGCTAGTAGCCTAAAGGTGCTAGCATCTCTGGCATATTTTACTTTACAGTCATCTATATAAAATATGTATATAGGTAAAAGGTATTTTTTTAATGTTTCTAAGATGATCATTTATTTCTTGAAAAAATGAATTTGTCTTTATTTTTTTTTAATGGATTCATAAAACCATGAGATTATAAGCTCTGCTCATGCTTCTGAGTTCGTTTGTGGTGGTGCAACACATTGCCAAATATTCCGCCACTAAAATTATGATTTTGTTCCGGTTTGAAGGGCAATGTAGACACTGAAATAACTGGGCTGTGACTTAACAACCAGTCTCAAGATAATAACGCGCGAGTGATATAACTACTGGTTTTTAGCTACTATAGGCTACGGTAGCCGCTTACCATCAGGCAGCCCGTATGCTTGTTTGTCATATTATCACATTAAAAAAAAGAAATAGATACTAGCTATTGCTTTCATCATTGAGGAAGAATAATTAAACTTATGCTTACACTTAGTAATTACATTGCTGTGGAAAGTGCTTGTTTTTAATTAATCCGTGATCTGTCGGTGGTATCGTTTAGCCCGGTACTATGTTTTTATTGAAATCTCTGCCGTATCTGCTAGATTTCATTAAAAACTGTGTGACTGATACAAGTCCTTGAAAAATTAAGTCTCTAGACTTAATTTAGATTTCGATACCCCACCTACAAGTCAGGGAATGGTATAGCATTAGCAAGCCTATTTAACTTTTCAGAATTGGGCTTAACCAAGGAGCAAGATTTAACCCCCGTTTTCGGTTGGTACTCATTCATAGTAGGCTTTTGGCTTCACATAACACAAATTAATAAATGCTATTTGGCAGTAACTGTAAAATATGTAGACAACATTATTGTTGTTGAAAATTTGCTTTTCTAGACTATTTTTAAGTATGTTTGAATATTTTAATAATAATTCTGTGTTAGATTTGCTTATACGAGTATAATTATTAACTAAGTAGACTTAACACTTCTTAATAATTAAGATACAAACATAACT
The DNA here is from genome assembly GCA_964056405.1 of Acronicta alni. Classification (NCBI taxonomy): domain Eukaryota; kingdom Metazoa; phylum Arthropoda; class Insecta; order Lepidoptera; family Noctuidae; genus Acronicta; species Acronicta alni. The sequence continues at coordinate 12,340,376 of OZ043913.1, forward strand.
GAAATTCAGGGTTATCTACTTGTAAAACACTAAAAACATAGACAACAACTTTGTTGTTGTTTTATGTTGAGGTTCTTAATGTTTTACTCCGTAACCATGTACATAATTAACATTTATTTTCTAGGAAAATAATATTTTAAATTATATTCTAACATCTGGGTTCAAAATATAATAATTGGTTTGCTGGCGACAATCTGATCAAATAATTATTATGATATATTTGTTTATAATTCTAACGCATGATTCTTTTCTGTTCTATGTACATGATGATAGCCGACTTCCTTGTACACAGACATAATTACAATTAAAGCTAAAAGAAAAAAATCGACCGCGGGCAGGATTCGAACCTGTGTATTCTGGTTAGGGCTTAGTAGTCATAGCGTCTGGAGTACCCAACCAGAAGACGCAGGTTCGAATGTTACCCGCGGTCGACTTTTTCTTTCACTAAAATAACTTAGCATGGAAAATGTCAAAGAATACAAAAAGATAGCATCATATTTACTATGGGAACCGGGCAATACATACCATTGCACCTATCATAAATGTAATTAATGTTGTTTTAAATATTAGTACGTGACGTCACCGTCTAGTGGTCGCAAGCATGACTGCCGGCATCAGGTTCGAAAGTGTTATTGGGTTTTTGTGTTTAGCCTTAGCTTCATAGGCGATTACATTAATTAAAAACATTTCTGTGAACTATGCACTGCTAAATTGACGGGAAATACCTACAGGAGTGATTTTCCATGGATGGTTGTTGATGTAGGGATGATTGTTCCATGTATGAAGTGGATTTATGTTTCGTGTTGTTCTTTTCTATTTACGCCAAACTTTGTAATATTATTATATTGCATCAAATTTGTTACTTCAAAGCCTTTGTGCAAAATGCCTTGGTCAGAAGTGGTTTATCATTCTGTACGGTATTATGCTGCCAGACCTGTTGAACAATACTCATACATATCGTTGTCCTTATCTAGGTGTAGGTAGGTTGGTAGCTAGTCATATTATAGACAGTTATGAACTATTAGTAGTAGCAGTTTGAACATTAATATTTTTCAGGAACTTATGCTTTCCGCCTTCCCGACGATAACGGTGAGGGTGGTCTCTGGGCATCGTACGAGGACCCCGACACTGCTGGCCAAAGGGCAGCTTATGTCAAGTAAGTGTTGCTAGTTTTTGCAAAATGCCTTTTTTCTCTCTTTTATTAGATATAGGCAACGTTGTCATTTTTTTATTTAAAATCATATAAATCCACTGACCTCTAGCGTACTTGTATTATAGAGGACAGCACCTGTAGACAAGTGGCAATCTGACAATCGAATCGACGAACGAATAGAAACAAAAAGTATGGAAATGACATAAGCTTTCGACAAATCGGGCGATCATAGATGTCATTCCCATAAATTTTGTTTCTATTCGTTCGTCGATTCGATTGTCAGATTGCCACTTGTCTAAGCCCCCTGTATATAAATCTTATAATTCGACGACATCTAATGATTAGAGTATCGGACAGCTGATCACGAGGTCGTGGTTTCGATTCCCACAGGACGCTAACATTTTATGTGATGAATTTAAGTGATTTTGTATGGCTCGCTATTTCTAATGTAGCTGTAGATGTTATAAATATTTATATAATAGTATTATATCCGTTGTCAAGTACCCATAGTCCAAATTATGCTTAGTTTTGAATTAAATCGTGCTGCGTAAAAAAACCCTAATATTTAATTACTATTATTATTATTTATTTAATTATAATGTCTAAAAACATACATTTATTGTTTCAGGGCCAAGAACCTTGGAGGTGTTTCCATCGCAGATCTCTCATTGGATGACTTCCGTGGTCTTTGCACCGGGGACAAATACCCCATCCTCAGAGCTGCCAAATACCGTCTTTAAATTGTCTTCTTTTATTTTGCCTAATGTTTTGTTAATTTAGTGGTGGAAATATTATGTTTTGTATTCCGTTAATCTACTACCACCACACAAAGCTCTAGCTGCAATTTGATTTTTATTTTATTTGTGCACTTTTTTTCGTCAAAAAATATTCAGTAATTAATCGTATAAATGATGTAAACTAATGTAAGGCGCAGTAAATAAGAATATTTTTATATTAAAGAACAATGTTATTTACTGTGATAATAATGGCGTTTTATTTCAATGTACCTATGTGTTACAATATAACTTTGTTATGGTATAACTATGTTCAGGTGGAATATTGGCAACTCAATTTTGAAGCATATATCTTCATACAATTGAGCTGAAATTTTGTATACGAGTTTATTTTTGGATGATAATTCATGGTTAACTGTGGAACATCATTCCAAATCCAAAATGGCAGAATACCTAAGATGGCGACTAGTTATTAATGTATTCTTACAATATGGGTATCAAATTAAAGGGCTCGCTGAGAATAACTCGAAAATTAAAGTGACGTCAGAGTACATCCAATATGGCGGACTTCTAAAGATGGCGGACTAAGTTTTTTGTGCTCTCCTACGATCATCATCACCTTGCCCTTGTCCCAATTTATTTGTGGTCAGCGCAGTATGTGCTCTTTTACAATATATGGATATCGACTTATATTCTTTTTAGCGTATAGTTAAATAAAAACTTGTTTTTAAATAAGGTTTTTTACTTCTAATTTATTTATTTTTGAGTAAGGTTACACATACAAGTAGGTCAGATATCGGTTTATACGGGCAGGAAAATTTTGGAAATGAATTTGACATTGTCATGTTTAAAATCGAAGTGACATTCTAAGTACCTATGTCACCACAATATATTAAGTGTGTCATGAAAAAAGTCAAACATCATAATAAAATTTTCATAATGCTTATCCATCGAATTATTAAATTAGCAATTATACAACCAAAATTTCTTGTACCTGTAGTGTTTGCTCATGGGAAATCGCACACAGAAAGCTGTCCAGTTACGAAGCCTAGAAGAGTATGCCCTGGTGCAGGAGGGCTAAAAAATAAAAGACTTCTAATTAAACGCGGCCCTGTGTGCCCTGAAAAGAAGGAGACAGACGGCGACGGCGGAGGAAAAGGACTGAGAAGAGCATTAAAGCCCGGAAAATGTCGCATGGGTTTCATTCCAGAAGAATGGTTTCTTTTCTTCAAACCGCTGACCGGCGTGACTGGTCCTTATATCTTTATGATAGGACTAGGCAATTATTTAATAAGCAAAGAAATCTTTGTGATGGAACATGAATATTATTCTGGCTTATCAGTGGCCTTAGTGCTGTATTATATTACGACTAGATTGGGTCCAAAAATTGGCTCTGCTCTTGATCGTGAAGTAGATGCAGTAGCCAATGAATTTGAACAACAAAGAAGAGACGAATTGGCGCGTAACGAAAAGGAGATAGAATACGCAAAACTAGCAATGTGGCGAGCACTGGGATTAAAACAACTGATGGATGTTAAAAAAGAAAATATAGCAATTCAGCTAGAAGCTATTTACAGGGACAGGCTTATGTCAGTTTACAGACAAGTCCGTCGTCGAATGAATTATCAAGTAAAGCGACGCTGGCAAGAAAAACGAATATACCATAAATGGATGCTCAAATGGGTTTTGGAAAATGTACATAAATCAATAACTCCGGAATTCAAAAAACAGGCGTTGGCAAACGCCATTAGGGATTTGAACGTTTTAGCAAGTCAACCTAAGAAGTAACAAGTACCTACTATTTTTTTACCAATCGTTTCATCTTGGCTAACTAAGGAAAACTAAATTAAAGTGTTCAAAGAGCACTGAGAAAATATTTTTTACGGTACTAACATTGTTTTATTAATTTTTAACGCGTTACTCACCGTATCAGCCTTGATATCGTTAACGTTATACAGTGTGTAACATTTATAAACATCAGTTGCATAAATATGTTGTATTTTAAAATATGTTTGATTTATATTTCATTTATTTTATGCATAATAGATCAGCTTACAGCAAAGACCGTATGGGAGGCATCGCGTAAGTATTGTTAACATTGATAAATGCATTGATCAACAGTATGATCAAGGAAGAAGAGAAGTGGAAAAAGCATGGAAGGAAGGAAGGTCATTGTGCTTCCCAACACGCAAGAAGCTAACGTTAAACGCATTGAATTCGTCAGTTACAATAATTTATTATACCAGACACATTGAAATAAAACTACTTTTTACGGATTTTATCGCGTATATTGATATTATTAATCCCGCCGTTTCGGACCCTTTACAGCGTCCATGGTGATATAATTACTTGGAACGGCGGTGTTTGACAAGAAGTCAGCAGTTTGTGAACATACACTTGACAAGGCCCAGCATTATATCAGATTTGATAAACCACAAATCCTTGCGAAGGAAAGTCGATACCTACCCAGGATGATTCGTGAGGCTATTGAAATTTAAAAAAAAAACAAATTTCAATAGAGAAGATGGTTGGGTCTTACCACCTGCTTGGAATCCTGTTATAGATTCTATTAAACCAAAATCCAGGCCTACAACTGCAAGACCAAAGGATAATGTGAGCTCGTTCTGCGTGAATCGGATTGCCAATAATTAACAACTAAAACATGATCATTGAATATTGTTACTTTAAAAGAGACCGTGATTCTCGTGAGTTTGTTTCGGCGTTTCTTCTCAGAGGTCGTCAGCTAGGAAATGCCGGCTCCATCTAGTTTTAATTAATAATTAGTAATAAATATCATTGATCATGTAACAATAAAAAATGTAGGGTACCTGTCAGTAATTATATCATCAAGACGCCCACCATCTCAGTCTACCCGTGACCATGGGACGCTGTAAAGGGACCGAAACGTCGGGATTAATAATATTAATATACGCGATAAAATCCGAAAAAGTAGTTTTATTTCAATGTATAATATTCGCGTAAATGTCAGAAATCAATATACCAGATACACTTTATGCACCCTTATCCGGACTAACACTAAACTACTTTTAATTAGTGATCAAAGGGGTATGTAGCATCAGGGGTCAGTTTAATCTTTAGACTTAGAATTCTTGTGATGTGTATTATAAATATTGTAACTATTATCCATCCTCATCGTCACCGTAGCCTTTTAACAACTATGTTGTGAACGGCTTCCAGTCTATCCAGATGTGGCTGAAATATATGCACCTACGCAGTCCATTTTCTAAGAAATATGTATCATTTCGTAAGATCGTATGATGCGACTGCCAGGCTATTCGGGCTACCACATTGATTACCACGTACTACTAACGATTCTCATAGGTGTACATTTGACAGTCGGCAAAGCATGCTCTCCGAAGCAAGAAAGGATGGGTGTGTTTGGCAAGAACAGCTTAACTTTACAGATAGGTTGATCAGCATATTTATTAATTAGTTATGAGCTCCTCTTTTAACCAAGTGTCTTTGTATGCTCAGGCTACCGGGTAGCACCTACCAGTCGATACTCGGCACGTATCCACTTGTACTATATCTATTGAGAGAATAACAGATCTATTATCTATTCCCAAATTTTAGATGAGCTAGACAAGGTTGGATGGAATGTTCGCTGCAGACTGCAACCAAATAGTTACGATTGTTCTAAAAATGAAACCAGTGAAAGCAGGTATGGTTAAAGAAGATATTTTGTATACAAATATGATGTGTGCATTTATCAGTACCTATAACTTCGACTAACCCTTCGTGGAATTCAGGAGTGATATGTTACATGATACTACTATGGCCACTGGACGTAAATTTCTTTCACCATTTGCTGACTGTGACTAACTGAGGAGACTTTGACGAGATCGCTTTTCTCCAACTTAGTATGAAGAAGTATCCTGAGCGGATAGCCATCTTAGACTGACTTAAGGAAGGCCTTTGCCCAGAAGTGGGAAACAGAGGCAACATTAAAAAATGGTCAATAACCACACTATTCCGGCGGCCGAAGTCTTCTGACTAGTAAAGTTTAAAAAATCCAGTTTTCTTTTAGGTTTATTTAATTATTATTAGGAATAGGTCGGTACTTACTTGGTGCACAAATGAAACACGCACTAGACCGGGTTCATTTTCCATTTGTTTGCGTTGCATTTAATATGCTCGTACAATTCATAAGACAATAATGCTAAACCAGGGTTTCCTAGTTCACGTTTAAAAAACTAATTTGAGACTATTTTATTACATGATTTGGTCACTCGTGAATACCCAAAAGTCCAAACCTGGGGTTTCGATACACAGCAATACGGTCCAAAACTTTTTATTTTTGTTATAGGTTTTACTACGACATAGCCATGCAAGCATGCAAGACATTTGAATATGCAGAATGTTCTTTAAGTTTCAACACGTTTTATACTCTTTTTGAATGTATTAATCATTGTCGAGGTATGTAAAATACTTAAGGTGTATCCAAACCGCAGCTACTTTTTGTGGACCAACAGAATGCAACACGATAATATTAGGTAACATTCTTCAACTTTCGCTTGTTGAAATACCTCCAATAACATAAAGTAACAAGTAGTAACCAGCGAGTTGCACAGCATATATTCACGATCTAACAAATTTTATCGATAGTTACCAACATGTTGACGCCACTTTACCTAACACGGCAACATTATATTACTAACAAAATTAACTTTTTGCTATCGGATGTTACCCACTAACACTTGTAAATGTTGCTCCATAAAAAGTAACTGTAGATGCACCTCTGACCAAAAAAATAGTCTTATTTCTTAGGCTAAACTTCTTACTTCAGCAAAAGCTTAATACCTATTTGTGTAGCAGGGATATTATAGTCGACAATATTTTTTGACGTGAGAGCACTGATTCCTCCATTTCATTGCAGTCATAGAGGATGGAATTTTCCAGAATAAATAATTCCTGACTGAACCTACGATCGTGTCGTATAAACCTTTTAAAGGTTAAGTTCTACCTCTGCCCATATCTTCAAATAAATAGGCTTGATCTTATACCTTTCATGTGAAAAATCCCAATTGTAACTGCGGGCCGCCTGGAGCAGATAATGCGGTGCCGTAAAACAGGCCAATTTTGAAACCGCTATTTGGCTGGAATAAAACCACGACGAGAAAATATTGTCACAAATATCTGTCCTATTTTAAGATTTCCGTAAAATGAAAGAAAGAATCCTTTATGATTATTTCATTGTCCGTCAGTCTGTCTGTCACAACTTTTTCTCCCAGGAACGTGCGGAGGTATAAGGTTGAAATTAATATCAAATACGTAGGTCTATAGTCCCTTGAAGCTGTAAAAAAATCAGTTCTAAGTTAACGCAATCGAAAATACGGCCATTTATGCCTTATATTTTGAAAGTCGACGATCTTCGAGACAGGCTCGTCAACTTCGCGAGGTGTCTGTGAGCGTCAGGCTGAGTATGAACATAACCAAAACCTAGATAATGACAAACCATCCATTGCGAATCATCATCACGATAAAGAGAGGCAGTTGATGAATATGATTTCCTTTCCTTTGAAGTTAATGCTTTCGAGTCTGATGCAGAGAGGTAGGGTATAGTGAGAGTAATTCCGCTCAAATTGGAGTCGCTCGACTGGGGAAGCACCTCTGCCTTGCAGAAAATCGAAGTGAAATAACACTGCTTTGAGCTGTGTTGTGTTCCTTACAGTGAGCAAGGCTGCCAGTGCTCTGCGAGGAAACGTTGTGTTCGCAGTGGACAGACTTTGACCCTTATGCTGCGAACCCAACTATTCCTCTTTCGTTTTACAGGGTCGGCAACGCGCAAGTGATACTACTGGTGTTACATGCGTCTGTAGGCTACGGTAACCGCTTACGATGGGCCATATACTTGTTTTCCACCTTAGTGATATATTTTTTTATATTTTTATTAGGGACATTTTTACACATCTAGTCCCAAACTAAGCAGAGCTTGTACTATGGGTAACTAGACAATGGATATAATACTTATATACTTTTTTTTGTAAATACATACTTATAATACATAAGAAACACCCAGACAAACACAAATACTCATGTTTTACCCTCACAAATATTTGTGTCCTGTGAGAATCGAACCCACGACCCCATGATCAGCAGTCTAACCGCTACTCGAACCGCTAGACCGCAGACGTTGTCTTATATATCGGTCGTCGTATAGGTATACTTAATTGTCCGTTTTTAAGACTTAATAAAAAAAACGGATAATTTCGAGTCTGTCTGTTAGGTACACAATGCTACTGCTACCGAAAACACTCAATATAATTATCACTTATTGATTTCCATTGGAAGACATACATTTGATGTCTGAATTTCCAAATAACCTCGTGGTTCTCAGATAGCCCCGTTTTACTGGAATACTCCTACCTACAAAAAACTACATATTGCCATCGTGTTGCCGCAAATAGGGCTTGGGGCTATGGCATTGTGTTCCCTGAATTAAAATCGAGACGTTCATCCGTACTGACATATGTATAATATTTTTTTTCTGTTTTTCTGTAAGAAGAAGAAATATGAAATACAATGTATTCTTGTATTTGTACAGTGGCTGGCGCACAAGGAATAGGTCAATCTATTTCAATGGACGTTAATTGTAGACTTCAAGCTGACTTTGGAGGGTGCAATAACTATTTTCCAATGTAAGTTGTTTGAATAAATTATGATTCATCGCCTTTTTGGCACATCTGATATTGAGATACATATTTTAAAGTATCATTAGTTAACAAAGTTATAATAATGCCTTTTATAATCATCATATTATAAATGTGAAAGTTTGGATGTTTGTTTGTTACTCAATCCCAACTAATACTTCCAATTCCCGAAAAAAGCGTGAATTTCTCGGAAAAATGTGCTGACCAGAACTAACATCGAGTACTTCTTATCCCATGAAATCAATCCGACAACAGTCGCGTACGAAGCTGCGGGTAAAAGCTAGTTATACATATACATATTTGGACAGGTGGTACTTCGATGTGTCAGAGCGAAGGTGTAAAGGTTTCTCGTACAGTGGCTGCGGGGGCAACGGGAACAGATTTTTTACTGCTCAACAATGCACCGATGTATGCACCAGTGCAGTCGCATCTCCTAAAAGTGCTGTTTCTTAGTGTATAGAAGTAAGATAAACATCTTGCTCTTCATCTATAATCTGTGCCGTAAAGGTTACCTGAAACCATTCGTAACTATAATATACTCAAGTTGTATAAAAATATGAAATAAACAATAATTTCTTGTATGCACTTTTTTATTTAAAACTAGCTGATATCCACGGTGTAGCCTGCGATGGTATAATTTTTCTCAATCCCATAGGAATTTCCCAAATTATGTCTTGCTGCTGCTGCTGCTTATATACCGAACTTATTCCTTACCTAGTTATTTATTACTCAGAACAGAACACTGTATTAATATTAGGTATATTACCTTCATTTCTTGACTTGAAATACCTAGTGCCTCTAGCCTCATAATACAAGCTGTGTTTCCTACACATGTGCCTTAATTAACATGCGAGGGAAGGCCTCGCTGATAGAGGGAGTTCCAGGGACTGCTGGCCGCAGCCTGTCATGGTCGTGGTAAATTTCACTGATCATTGGCCACGATTATAGGACAAGTGAAGGCAAGAACGGGATTTAGTTGGCATGAGCCTGACATACCCGGCACACTCCCCAGGTAGCAGAACATCCATGAGGATTTTATGAACAATATAAATAGGCCGCAGCCTTTCATGGTCGTGGCGAATTTTACGGATCATAGCCGCATAGCCATGACTTTAGGGCAAGTAAAGGCAAGAACGGTTTTTAGTCGGTATGAGTTCGACATAGTCTGCCACCTCACCAGGTGGCGGATAGGCCCAGAAGATTTACCGTACAATAAAAAAGGTGCTCTCGGGACACTCAACACACACAACGTCGGGTTGTCACCACTGTGAGGACTGATTCGACGACACGGTTAGAGTTATGCCCAGTATAGGTGGAGCAGCTCCGTGATCTACTCGTGGCAGTGAGAACTTTTCACGTTCCGTCGTCATTCGGCCGGAGGGCGCAGATAGATTAGAGGGCGCAAGATTTTTTAATAGAAGCCTTCCGGCCGATTTTTGCCACACGCGAGCCCTCGATTAAGATGCGGGGCAATATTTCGACAATTGAAGGGGTCCGGATGCTGGACCACTGCCCGTCATGTTCGTGGTAAATTTCACTGATCCAATGGCCACGATTATAGGGCAAGTGAAGGCAAGTACGGTATTTAGTCAGCATGAGCCTATAACCTAACATACCCTACACACTCCCCGGATGGAAGAAGATCCATGAGATTTCTGTACAATATAAAAAAGGTACCGAGGATTCCATATTCTATAGTTCCCAAATTTAGTCTAGCTAGTAACTATTACACTGGAACGGAACATACTAGGTGTAAGTCGTATGGATCATGTTCGAAACACTACCCTACGTTTCACAACTCAATTATAGCAGATGTTGGGGAGAAAACAGCCAGGCTTAAGTGGGAATGGGCAGGCCATGTTGCCCGAATGCACTGTGACCGTTGGGCAAAAATTGTTACCAACTGGACTCCTGAAAGGAGACAGCGCCGTCGAGGTCGCCCGCGGCGTAGGTGGCGTGACGATCTCGATATGTTTGCAGGGAAAGCATGGCTGGATGTTGCGCTAGATAGAGAGGTTTGGAAGAAGAAAGGGGAGGCCTTTGCCCAGCTGTGGGAAACTAAATAGGATATTAAAAATATATAGTATATTTAATAGACTAAATAGCTAGCAAGTAAGACTTCAAATGACCAGAGAACCAACGCTGCATCGTTAACATTATTTTGCAATAACCTACGGTGTTTTAAATCAAATAACTTTTATGTTGCTAAATTTTATTTGCAATAAATGTATGATTTACATTGCCGTTTTTATGAGATAAATTATTTTGTGAAGCACTATATATTATAAGCACAAAATGTCCCTCGGCTTTAATTTTAATGTAATTTTTATAGTATTTGTATCATCTTTGATACAAAATATTAGTTCCGATTTCAATTCTGCTATTACTACTCCGGAATATAAAGAAATGGGTAAATTATTTTCAAAGTATATTACAGCAAAGGAATAAATTATGTTCATCTGGAACCTGCATCAATCGTTACTTATTTCTAAATATCTATCATTTATTTGTCATTGGGATCATTTTCTTTATAACATATACTTATATAAGTATAATTATATAACTGATAATCATGATTGCATCAAAGTGAGCTAAATACTCTTTTCTGAGAGACTATTATCCTATGCAAGTAGTATAGGTAATACCATAAATCTACAGTAAAATTACATTCTGCAAAACCACTGACCTCTATTATAAATATTATAATACAAGTACGCTATAGAGGTCGGTGTGAAAAACTAATTAAGGAGTAGACAATATTTATGAAGATTCACGGTAATTTATTACCAGCTGATATTTGATTTCAGATGACATAACAACATTTAATCACCATACTTACTGTAAGTTTCAAGCAAACAGGCATCAATGTGGTAATCTACGTACATCACAAAGGTGCGTATTTTGAACATAGTCCCATTTTAAGAGTTGTCCATAATGATGAAACAAACGCCAGCAGGCCAAGCTATCCAAAACTGTAAAATGTTCCCAATTGAACATGAACGTTTTAAAGTTGAAAATCTATCAAAGAAATTTGACAGATTGGGGTAGCTTGATGTGCTGGCCTGTGTACATACAATGACTCCTGTGAGTGTATAAGATATACCAAAACAAAATGTACCTTCTTATAGATAAAATATAATAATGTGCAAATGGTGTGCATCCTGCAGGGTACGGGGTAATTCTAACAGCATGCCCATGGTCACATACAGGCTTGAGTGTGTGACAAAAATGTCTTTTGTAGAACATCAGAAGATTTGAAGTTACTACCAAAATGAGTGGTTACTTCTTCTTCTTCGTGTCGATGGTACGAATATTAAATGCCGTGGTTACGTGGTTGGTTACTGACAAGTGACAAAACATTGTTAATAATGTTATTCTAATAATAATCATGAAAAAATATTGGTAAGGTAGTATGAAAGTTTTCGAAATTAAATAGAAGACTTTTCTTCTTGTTTGAAGATTTTTCTGTTTCCTTTTCTGCAAAAAGAAAAATCAATATAATTGGCATGGTCTGAGCTCCACTTAGCACATAATTGAAATGTTTTTGTTTCAGATATTTCTTCGACTTGAAGTTACAAGAGTGTGTAAGTTTCGAGTACGGCAATTGTAATAACACCTTCAATATGTTCCGGACTAGGCATGAGTGCCGAGCAGCGTGTCGAGGTAGACCTACATATTTACCTACATATTTTTTATTGCTCACACTACGTGTAACCGCGTCATTGCTTATTTTTTTTGTAGTCAGGTTTTACTTTTATCAACTTTGAAATAAAATCCGTAAAAAGTAGTTTTATTTCAATGTGTAATATTCGCGTAAATGTCAGAAATCAATATTTATTAACTTGTATTTTTATCTGATAGTTTTTGGTGGCTTGTATTTACTTCATTCGCTAATCGGATGCAAGTTTTTCAGTAAATTCAAACGGTCAAGGAACTAAACATAGATAGTACTTCGTCAAATAAAGAGATGCCGCTAGCAATAAGAAAGTCACAGACCATTATTATTTCCGTTCTTCCCGTGTTTGCTGTGTTTTGCAGTAACACCATATAGGTACCATACGATTTTAATTGAATTAAGACGCATCCAACCATAGATACCTCATTTGCTAATGTCGAGTAATTTTTTTTTTTTCGGTCGTTCCCTTTTTGTTTGTAATTAATAAAAATATAGCTTTCTTCCTGTAAAGAGGAATCAATCTACAACTTATTTGTCAAAATCCGAGTTTTGGAGCTACAATCGAAAATCCATACGTAGGTAGACCATACAAATGAACATTTACTTACGCATATATGTATAAGTATATAATTATATAAATACCTACTGTTAAAGTAATTACATTTCCTTGTCCGTAGTCAGTTAAAAATAAGGCTCGGTTTCACATTATGATTAATAAAATAGAAAAAATATTTATAATTTTATTGTTAATCTGGAGTTTAGACACAATGACCACACTTAATTTCAATTAAAATCATCATCATCATATCAGCCACAGGAAGTCCACTATTGAACAAAGGCCTTCCCCATAGAGTTCCACAAGGACCGGTTACAAGCCGTCTGCATCCAACGACTTTTAGGGACCTTTACCAGGTCGTCCAGTCCAGTCAGTGGTATTTCCCTACGTGATCAAATTAGAAATGTTACCGACATAGTTGAAATACTTAGCAAGCTTAAGTGGCAATGGGCGGGGCACACAGCTCGTAGAACTGATGGCCGCTGGGGCAAAAAGGTTCTCGAGTGGAGACCACGCACAATTAAAATATGTACAGCATTTTTGGCGTAAATATAGTAGGTACTTACAGATGTAAATACAATATACTTACTGACAAGAAATCAACAAAACGAACAACGCTACGTTCCTAAAAAAATAATCATACATAAAAAATTACTAAAAAGTACATAAGTATTGTACCCATAGTACACGTTCTACTTAATTTGGTACTAAATCATCACCTTCATATCAGCCACACGAGGTCCACTGCAGAACAAAGGCCTCCGCTATAGAGTTCCACAAGGTGACAAAGATCTGTAGGGACTAGATCATGCTGTGTTAAATATCCCACATATTTATTTTATATCAAAATAAAAAAATAACAGTTCTTACTTCCTTGTGTACTTCTGAGAGGAGATCCGGGCTCCTGCTCCACTGACCAACTGCCTTCAGTGGGTCAGTAAATAGCATAATAATTTGTTACAGATGTGGCGTTAAGTGCAGCTCTCATAAATGTAACAGAAAATATTTATTGCCGTTTCCAGCCGGATTTTGGAGAATGTAACTCATATCACCCTATGTATGTCCTATTTATTTTATACATACGAAATTGCAAATATTTCGTTAATCACAAGTTAAAGCTGTATGCTTGAATATTGCTTAAACTATAACAATGTGTAGAAGTAAATGTAAGGCGGAGTGGAGCGTAGTTTTAGTTTAGACGATCTTTACATGTGTTTGGTGGCTGACCACCGATTAGCGGGACCGAGTACAGTTCTTGCCAATTTTTTTGTCCGGCTTGAAGTTGGCTCGAGCTAACTTCTCGTGTCATCTTTAAGCCGGAATAAAAGGTTGGCGAGAAGTGTACGTCTGATGAACACGCTTTGCACTTGCTTCAAATTTTGCGCACAACTTCGCACGACTCACGTAAGTGAGTCGCACACGCGTTTTCCGCTCGAGTGGCGGGGCTGACGTAAATGAGGATTTTTAATTTTATGGCGCGTTGCTTGTGGACGCCATCGTAAATGTATTCGTGTATTTTATTTCCTAAGTAATAAATAAGCTTGTATTTATTATTCCAAAAAATAGTTTAAATTTTATCTTGCAGGTGGTATTTCGATTTATCAGAATCGAAGTGCAAAGGATTTTCATACAGCGGATGTGGGGGTAATTATAACAGGTTCCATACATCTACCCTTTGTGCGGCTGTTTGTGGAGCTGCTGTCAAGAATAATTAAATAATTGAAAACTTTCTATTTGTTTTGTTGTCATTTTATAGATATTTCATTTACACCGTTAACCAAAAAAATAAAATGTGTGCATCGATTAGGTAGGTAACAGAATTCCAGACAGCTGGACTTGTTTTAATGTAAAGTCTTTTCAGTTTTTATGTAAAGCTCATTTTTTAGGTAGGTAGTCGAGATTTTTGAATTATTAAATAAAAATGTTTGTTCGAAACTTTTTGGTTGGTATTTTGACTCACTGATTACATAATAACTCTATCACAGCTTTATTATTACGTAGATTTAGTAAAAATTTAAGTGAGAATGGTTGCTAACCTAAGAAACCTTAAGATAATTTTCAAATACCTGTTCAATGATACCCACCTTAGGTTGGTCGACTTTAGTTTTTTACTCGACTGCGCGACGCAAAAGAGGGAGAAGATTGTGTTTATCAGTCTATGTATGTATGTATGTATGTTTGTTCCTTTAGATTAGAGATAAAAATAGGTAAGTTCGTGGCTAAGTTATAACTAGTTACGCCGACCTAACGTTGTGCTAGGTTAAGCTGCGCTAGCCGCGGTCAGTTAGTGGGTGGATTACCATTCTTAACACATTGCAACCCCTCCGTGCCTGGAGAGCTCGTAAATCTGTCGCTCGTGGTCGGTAGCCCAGAAAGCCGGACAACCAGTCTATCCTCAGGATATTGCCTAAGTTTGGGTTGCGGAGATCTGGATGTCAGTCGCTCCGTGTAGATGTGCGGTTTCACCCGCATTCCAAAGGATTTTTGAGACAAAAGCCATATCCTTCTCCAAGGTCTAATCTATATCTGTACAAAATTTCATCGAAATTGGTTCAGCAGTTTCGGCGTGAAAGCGTACCAGGCAAAGAGTTACTTTCGCAAATATTAAGTAAGGATTTATTTACCTTGAATTATAAATCTCCTTAATTTTATTGAAGATGTCAAGAAACGGCAATACTGATTGTGACATTTATTGTGACGTCACCGTGACGCTACGCGGGAAAAGAATACGAACGGCATAAGCTTATTATTGTACCATGTATCTTTTCTTCTTTCATGTTTATATAAATTCGACATATTTTTTTAAATTATGGTAGCTGTCGGGTCCTATTATATATCTAAGCTATTCAATGATGGCCGCGTATTACTGGAGTCAATGGTAAGCTGTCAGTGGCAGACAGAACAGTTTGATCGAGCAATTATCTGCGTAGTACCACTATAGATGGCTGCACGATTAAATATCGACCGTCTTGAAGACCTTCAGTTGAATATTAATCTAAGCATGAATTAATAACGACAGGAGATATGTGCAAATAGAAGTGTCATAGTCTTCTTGTTTTTTTTTTATTATAGTAGTGCTAGTGCTTTTTATATTATAATATTATAAAAAGCAGTGATAGCCTAGTGGTATGACCATTGGACTGCCAAGTCGAAGGTCTCGAGTTCGAACTCAAGGCACGCACCTCTGAATTTTCGAATTCATGTGCGTATTAATTATCACTCGCTTAAACGGTGAAGGAAAACATCGTGAGGAAAACTGCATACCATAGAGATTTTTCTCGACGGTTTGTGAAGTCTGCCAACCCGCACTAGGCCAGCGTGGTGGACTATAGCTTAATCCCTCTCAATATGAGAGGAGACCCGTGCCCAGCAGTGGGACAGTATATAGGTTGATGATAATATTGTAGCGACATCTACCGTGCTACATAGAACTACGAAGGCCTGAATCGCGCAAGCAACATTCGCAACGAAAAGTTGCATACATATATACACCCGCCCGACATCAACCGTCGGGCCGTGGCCCGCCAGGCAAAACACCCGCCTGGTTGGAGGATCCTCCCTTTTCGTCAGAGGGGCAATACACCTCGCCTCTCCACAATATTACATGAAACACAAATAAAAAAATACCGGCAGTATAAAAAGTCAATTAAATTTACCTCAAAATACATGAATTAAATTTACCTCATGTTTCATTCTCCAGTAACGCGCCCAGAAGACTGAGTATTAACATATTGAATGATATTGCGAACCATGGCATTTTTTTGTAAAAACCATTAAATATTATATCAATGCTAACATACCTTTACTTGACGACGTGGTCTTGTGGTTCGAGGGTCGGATTGCTGATTATTAGATCGTGAGTTCGATACCCACAGGACACAAATATTTATAATTATGATGAACATAAATGTTTGTGTTTGTCTGGGTGATTCTTATAAGTATTATGGGTAAGTGTGTATTTATAAATAAAATATAAGTATTACATCCATGGTCTAGTACCAATAGTAGCTACAAGTTCTGCACAGTTTGGGACTAGATCGAGCTGTGTAAAATTTCCCATTTTTTTTTAACTTAATAAATGCACGGTCATCCTTAATATCCGTACTAATATTATAAAATAACGACAGTAACTCGTGTCTTTCTGTTGTTCATTACCTTTTCACGCCTAAACGTATAGATTTCAATAGTAAGGATTCGTCTAGCAAAGAGATAGATTGCATCCTGAGGAAGGATTTATATAGGCTTACGTTTTGTTTGACTGTACTTTTTGACTTGAACAATGGATTTTAGTATTAATTTATTGGTGGTCCCAGTCGCCGGAAGAAAAATATTAAAATAAATCGATCCGGCGAGTGGGACCGCTGTTCGAGTTAATTGCAGTCCCGCCGGAATCCTATCCAGACTATTTGTCTTTGTATTTGACTATTTGTATTTGAGACTATTTGTCTCAAAACCCTTTGGGAATCAACTGAAACCGCGAGCAACACCTAGTATTATTTAATTTTACAATCACTTGCATCTGTCAAACAGAACAGTCAACACAAGGGGAGCATTACTGAAACAGCATTCAATGTTGCTCTTAAATAAATCTTACTTTCTTCTTTTATTTCATCTATATTCAGCTTTGGGCGCCGTTTATGATAATGGAACCCTCACCACACAAGCCCATTCTGTATTACTTTTGGAGAACGAAGGCAACGAGAAGCAATTTTACTTTTATTAGTGGTTTGTCTACGGTCCTGTCTTGGGTAACCGATTTAAAAATGTGTCTACCTCGAAATTATATTTGTAGTTTTGTGTAGGTACTCATATTAGACGTTCAAGAGAAATTACAGAAGTAGTACCTATACGACAAAGTAGCACAGTTTCGATAAATTTTAATCTAAGTATGTTGATAAAATAATAGCCGTTTTTCGAATTGTTTCTAGAATGTTATTTTGGACTGAGGCATCGAGGAAAAGGTATCTCGGGGAAGAGGCAATCAAAGTAAACTTTATACTGCTTTTTATGATATTGAATAAAATGCTACTTATGCTCTATAATGAGTGTTACTGTCTTTAATATACGTGATTGAATAGAGTTTTTGCAAATGTTAATTTTATATTTTCGTGAAGTGTTAATACTGCGAAATATCACGCTGGCCAACGGTGCCGTGTTTTTAACCTTGTATAGTTCCACATATGTTAATGATGCAGGGATAGCCCAACGATATGACCATTGGACTGATTGGACAATTCAAAGGTCTCGAGTTCAATTGCAAGGCACGCACCTCTGACTTTTCGAATTCATTTGCGTATTAATAATTTTCGATGGTGTATGAAAGTATGAAATCTGCCAACCCGCACTAGGCCAGCGAGGTGGACTATAGCCCTAATTGCTAATACCTCTCAATCTGAGAGTGGACCCGTGCCCAGCAGTGGGACAGTATACAGCTTGATGATGATTGTTCCAGTATATAGCAACGGATAGCAGTACCTTGAGGTTTCTACTTTCGATTTTTTGCAATCCTTGCACTCCAATCAGTCAGGTAATCCCTTTGGGGTCGAGATCATTTTCTTGTCTAGTTGTCTATAGTTAACAGTAGTTCAGTTTTAGTTTTATTTGTATTTTAGCTAGAATCGTTTAGTATTTCTATTTAATAATAATTATGGTCATCCTCAGAGGAACTTAACGTAGGTCTACAAATACTTGTGGAGTAGGTATCTAATAAATAAAAAAATAGACGGGTATTTTTTTTTAATTTATGTCGTTCTGTCGTAAAAGACGGACTTATGTTTTATGAATCATGACATGCTCTGCACTTATTTTTTATTGAGCAATAAAGTATTACATAGTGTATTTAAAGCCGGTACTGTAAAAGTATGTGATTATTTAAAGTCGGTACTGTAAAAGTATGTGATTACTTAAATATTTCTATATACACGCGCACAGAGCAACGCACAAGTACCTCAATTACAACCGCTGTTTCTTTAAGTAACAGAAACGCGACTTGGAACTCGCATAATAATATAAGGCACCTAAAGTTTATCAAGTTAAAATCATTTATTCAAGATAGACTACTTACTCGGTAGTACTTTTTAAACGTCATTTTTCCAATATGACAGTCCCCAAAACGCCCGCCCTTCACCAGGCTATGATTGTAAGTACGGTCGACAAAAGAGTTAAGTATACAGGCAGCTAATTATACATCTATGTTTTGTTAAAGATTGTGTAATAATGTATCACGAAATAAGTGCCAAAACGCAGGCCTTGTAAGCTGCTACACATCAAACCCTTTGACGGGTAATTATTTAAATCACAATCTGTGTAAAGATGCAGATTTCGTTCGCTACCTGTATACCAAACTCTTTTGTTGACTGTACCTACCTTCTTTGTTTTGTATTAGTCGTAATTTTTTTTTCTATTTCTTAATAAGCCACACTTGGTGACTTACATTGTAAAATCAGTTCATTTTCCCTGTAAGTGATTTTGTAATTCTTTTGAGGAAATAAGTCATGATGATAATGTTATCTATCTAATATAACCAATGTGTGAACTGTGCACTTGTCTTGATTCTTGAACTATTTTTAACAAGTACCTTTATAGTACTTTTTAAAAGTAGAAGTTAAAATTATATCCTTATGGATATTATTTTAAATTTTGCATATAGTTAGGTTAGCTAAAAGCTTGATATAATCTATGCCTAAACTATTTTTTATAATCCATATAAAAAGTTTCTATATCAATTAATTAACAACATAGGAAAATGTTGTTAATTAATTGGTATAGAAACCTTTTCTCAATTTCCAGTTCTTATTGTAAACATTATATTAATATTATATATCTTCTTCTAATATATAAAATTCTCGTGTCACAGTTTTCGTTGCCATACTCCTCCGAAACGGCTTGACCGATTTTGATGAAATTTTTTGTGCTTATCGGGGAGGTCTGAGAATAGGCCAACATCTATTTTTCATACCCCTAAATTTTTTTTTTTATGGCAAAACAACGTTTGCTGGGGCACCTAGTAATATAATATTTTTGGGACATTTTACACAGCACCATAGTCGCGTTATAATATAGGTACCTATATCAAAGTTATCTAAATTAACGATAATAACTTGCAAAAAAAATACATTTCTGTTACCTTCTTAATTAAAAGTCTTGTAATATAAAAATGTCTTTCATTTATAATTACAACGTTCTCAATTAACGAAAATAATTAAAATGGGAAAAATCATTTCCCGTGGGTACGGTTGTTGGACGATCGAGTCTTCTTTTTATTTAGTTTGTCGATATAATATATAATAAAGTTTATGGAGTTAAGTCGTTGTAAGAAGTCGTCGAGGCCGGCCCAGAAAAAGGTGGCGGGACGATTTAGATGCGTACCGCGAGGGCTGGTTCGAGGCGGCACAGGAAAGGAGTACCTGGAAGGACCTGGGGGAGGCCTTTGCTCAGCAGTGGGACAGTAATGGCTAACAAAAAAAAATTGAGTTAAACTGTATGTATGTCATGCATTAATTTAATCACTATTTTATGATGTATGAAGTGCTACAATTTGCAGTATATTATTGTAGTGTACCCAGCATTTTTTAGGGTAATTTATTAGAAGTTCTAAAAATGATTTTTATTTACTGACCTTATTTCAATAATAACCTGAGAGGATTCTTTTTGTAGTTTACCAAATTATTATTCATTTTGTTACATAATATTTTTTTTTTTCTTCAACTCAGGCCCAGGATAGGGCAAGGCAAGATGGGGATAACTAATAATTAGGTTATTTAGGTTAAGTATGTTTTCATTGTATGTTTATTGCACCTGCCACTTCATATCTACATCACCCTATGGTTGACTGGTAGAGAATGCCTAAGTCGGTCAATGCTCATTTTTATGGCATAAAGTTTAAATAAATAAATAAAAATAAATACTAAAATCAGGTAGGTAGTTAGATGGGTCTATGACATTAGGAAATTTATAAGTCACTTAAGTATAAAATTACAGGGTTGAAAAAAGTGGCATAAGTAGAGAGAGACAGCAGTGATTAGACTCAACTAAGTAACAGGAGTTTGGTAAACTAGTATCTAGGTATATGACTGTATATCAAACTGCATTGTTCTCATGAACTATTCCAAACATTATTTTATTCCATATTATTTTATTTTATAATAATAAATATTAATCACACTTATAATAAAAAAAACAATGCGTATTTTATATTCCAAGCTTCAAGTTTTATTCAATAAATATAGTATTTTAGTAGTTTTTAATTACTGTCTTAAATTCATGCCTATTGTAAACTAAGAATAACACTGTAATCATGGTTTTTAAAGGGGTTTATGTTTCTTACCGGTTCTTCTCTATATGACCCACTTTTTCGAACCGTGCAACTAGTTTCGACTTTTTAAAAGTGCTACTATTTTAATGATCTATTGAAATAAAACATTTGACTTTGTCTATGGCATTTTTTACGTTAGAGAGCCCTCTAGCGGTCATATGAGGAATTAAAATCGTCATACAGAAAGTCAATCACATTTGTAATTCAGGTTATAATAACTAAATAGCTAACTAACTATGGATAAAATTTGTTAGTTCTTGAATATATGCTGTATACGAGAATTCTAAACACAGTAAATTGACCGTTGACCGAAACCTTAAAATGAAGATCTGTGTAGCGGATTGTATTGTATTTAAGGCGTTCGGAAACTCGGACTAATGCCATTGGAATTTAATCTGACCTCTTTTTGAGTCACACTGATGCTAAAGTTATCTGGACAAACCACTTACTGAATTAATAACATGCTGTTATTTATGTCCCCATATAATTTTAGTCCCCAAAATATGTACAGAATTCATATCATGTTTCTGAAATTATATTAGCAAAAAAATATGTGCCTGCGTAATCTACGACATGGATGACAACCGTTAGTAACAGACAGAAACATTGAGTGCTTGAAATACAGTTAAACCTGAGGTTATAAGTGATGCCTATAATTGAGTTGCGGTAATAGGAGTCGCCTCGCGTTGATTCGTACACTATTAACCGTACTTACTACGACTTTTCAGGCAGTTTGGATAGACAAGTTTTAATACCTTAGTGCCTATAACTGATTTACGGTACAAATGATCAAACAGGTCAGATCAGGTGCAAATAGAAATCCTGGTGTTTTTGAAATTATGAATCTTAAAAATAAATAATAATCGCGGTTAAGCTGCGCTAGTCGCGGTCAGTCTGTGGATGGGTCCATTCTTACACATTGAAATCGATGTTGTCGTCCTTAAGAGAATGTGACAATAAATATAATTTATTTTGATAAAAATTTTTAGATGACTTAGGTACCTACACATACGGTACGCTTTATTGGGAATCAATAATTAGTTACATGCATATGTACACAAGTAATAATAAAAAATATGTAAGGCGCTACTAAGCGTCAAAGTATCCCTGGCCATCGCTAGTAAGTAAATATTTTGAAAGTAAAAATGGGTTTACTATATTTTGATGGTAAAGCAGTACATATTTTCAGCCGCCCCTGAAATTTGTGGTAAGCCCCAGTTCAGACAACAGAAGCTCGCAGTTTGCACACAAGTTTGTGCAAAGTTTATGCACCGCTATGCAAAATAATTAAATCGACTTGAGTCGTGAAATTAAATCCTATCCTATTATAGCAGAATCCCTGTTCCTGTATTACCAGTAGTATGTCATATGTTATAGAATGATATACTAGTTGTGCCGCGATGCATGAGGGATCATTAATTACGTAGGTATTTTCCAATCCCGTAGAAACTTCACAAAATTTCTTTCATACAAATCTTGGCCTGACCGTTATGAACATAACAACAAAAATCTGTCAAATCACTCATTCAACTGTTTTATTATAAGTAGTATAAAAAACCAATTTGTATAATATGTATGTAGCAATTATCTTTATAATAATTTCAGTTGGGTGTCGGAATGCTTTAGGTGACATTAATACTTAGATTAAAAAGAGGTGATATGAGTATGAAGATGGACCTAAGCCATACAAACGTAAGCCGTGATCAGAAAATAAATTGATCATTTCTTGCCACAAATCTTTAATCAGTGTGGTGACCTTAAACGCAGATAAATTCTTCCGATAAAGTTTATTTAATATTTTCTAAACTATTATTTTATTGCCTTTCTAATAGGACATTAAAGACGGAGGTAGTGGAATTTTCACCAAAATATGCTAAACTGTAAATTTGTACAAATACAATAACCATAAAACAAAAAAAAAATTATAAAAACTTCTGATTATTTTCTATGTCGATAAATTTTCTTGACCTTCAAGATTCAGCGTGAAATGTAACGCAAATATGGGCGGTAGGCAAATTTTGGCCATGTCACATTTATAACTCGTGCGGTTTGTTTTACTTGTAAGGGTTGACCACGGGGCCAGGAGAGGTCAAGTTATTAAGCACATTAATTTAACAATGCAGAGAACATATGCCTTTGAAGCTTATGATATTTTAATTACTTGCGTATTATTGTGCAATTTTGCATAATTGTATTGAATATTATACACCAAAAAGGAACTCTTCAGAATCAAAATTGATAAGACTGATAAGTAGGTACTGTAAGAGTTTGGAACAATAAGTTTAAAATTATATAAATATACTGTAATAAGTATATTACTACTTATGAGAGGTAGCGCATAGTGGGAGTAATTCCACTCAAATTGGAGCTGCCCGACTGGGGAAGTACCTCCGCCTTGCAGAAAATCGAAGTAAAATAACACTGCTTTGAGCTGTGTTGTGTTTCTTACGGTGAGCAAGGTTGCCAGTGCTCCACGAGGAAACGTTGTGTTAGCAGTGGGGGGACTTTGACCCCTAAACTGCCAACCCAACTATTCCTCTTTCAATACAGGGTCAGCAACGCGCAAGTGATACTCCTGGTGTTGCAAGCGTCTATAGGCTACGGTAACCACTTACCATCAGGTGGGCCATATGCTTGTTTGCCACCTTAGTAAAATAAAAATAAAAATTACGTAGTTTAGGTTAAATCTAGTCAGAGCATAACGTGCTCTGGACTGTACTAGGTAATGAAATATTAGTCGCAGACTCGCAGATGAGCAGCGTGGAGCACTGCCACTCTGCGCTAGGTACCATTCCCAATTAGTTTGAATGTCGGTCTTTACCTTCCTGTTCTAGTAATTGCTCTTGAAACAGTTTCCACTAGTTGGGATTGCCTGGCTATGAATTTTATGCTTCCGTTAATAAAAGAGGAATGGTGATTATAACGGACGATGTAAGACAGAAAATTAAATTTTATAAAGCAACAGTTGCTAATTGAGAACATTGATGCCGTCAATAGCTTGTCGTGAATTGAAAATTAAATGCTTCTTACCTTTAGATGAAATGTAAACATGCATAGATAGCGTTGTGTGTTAATGTAATGATGTTCATTTCTATCATAATGTTTCTTTTTGTGGCAAATATATCATAATGTTGATGAAAGGTTTGACTCATCATTTGACATCATTTGACTTTACATTGACACACACATTCCAGATCAGGATTTAAATTACATAACTAAACATAACATTTTTGAAAAGAGTTCTTTAAACAATTTAGCCCATCCACCCATATACTGTCCCACTGCTGGGCACGGGTCTCCTCTCATATTGAGAGGGATTAGGCTATAGTCCACCACGCTAGCCTACTGCGGGTTGGCAGACTTCACAAACCGACGAGAAAAATCTCTAAGGTATGCAGGTTTCCTCACGATGTTTTCCTTCACCGTTTAAGCGAGTGATAATTAATTTTATTAATACGCACATGAATTCGAAAAGTCAGAGGTGCGTGCCTCGGATTTGAACTCGAGACCTTCGACTTGGCAGTCCAATGGTCATACCACTAGCCTATCACTGCTCTCTTCCGAAGTGTTCATATAAAATTAAGAACATATTTTTAATTAAACTTTTTAGGAAAAGGAAATCGACTTTAAAGAAACGGAACAGAGACAAAGCTTCAAACAACCGCGCTATGGTACGTATACTACGAGGCGAATAGGCGCGTGTGTGCGTCCGTACACTGGCGGCTTCGGAAAAACTAGTTTATACTGGTTCGGCCAGTGCTCAACCTCAGGGTTGAGGGTGGAGCCATATTTGACGTAATTTACGTCACCGGTCTTCCATCGCGTTATTTTGCTTGATGAAATTATTAACGAATTTTCGGTTAAATGTGCACGATGTGAAATGTTTATGTAGAATATTAATATGTCTATCGGCGTTACGCGGCGGAAGATCGGCGACGTAAATTACGTCGGCCTTAGAGTGTAGGTACACGTTGCATGTTTGTCTCTTTCACGTTTTGATTTAACAGTGTTTTATTATATGATTCTTATATTGTTTTTACAGTGCTAATGGAATTTTGCTGTCAAACACAGAATCTCTTCAGTGAAAGATTTGTCCGCTTGCCGTAGGTACAGGGGCCAGCACATCAATTTACCCCAATCTGTCAAATGAAATGTAACCAAGACAAAGATTATGGCAAATACATTTTACTGTTAAAGTTGGAAAAGAAAATCTGTAGTTGGTTGACCGGTATTCTTATCTTGGCCATATTCTTTCCTTTTGGTAAAGAGCTTATAGAATTGGAGATGTCGAGGAGTTTCAGTTTGGGTGGGCTGCATTTGTCAAATTGGACGATATTTTGAAA
Source organism: Acronicta alni (assembly GCA_964056405.1). NCBI lineage: Eukaryota > Metazoa > Arthropoda > Insecta > Lepidoptera > Noctuidae > Acronicta > Acronicta alni. The sequence continues at coordinate 12,365,823 of OZ043913.1, forward strand.
TTCGCAAAATTTGCACAATATCTGAAGACCCTTTTTTATAACCAGTGTGTTCTACCCACTGTGATACATCAAAAAGTTTAAAATAAAAAAGGAAATTAAAAAACCCGACTGAAAAGAAAAAAACAAGACATTGTCGGGAACAGGACCCATAAAAAATCTAGACCGGATAATATTTTCCCAATAATAGGCCCCGGCCTTTTTTCTTTTAATTTGCGTTTTTTTAATTTACTTGTTTAATTATTTGACGCATAAAATCTGTCATGTATGTTTCTAAGTTTTTGCATATTAAATAATGAAGCAGAAATGTACATAGATTACATACACGTAATGTTATACGATATTCAATTATTCTCACATAACAATTATTTATTCGGTTACATATGGGTCTACTTTTCCTTCATTAAATTCAATGTTGCTCTTATATGCGTGTAAATGTTGATTTTGTTCATTAGATAAAAAAAGAATCCATATTTGAACGTTACGCAAACTTTATTTTGGGTAAGTTATTCCTTTTTTTAAGATATATGAAGTTCTTTACATGGCACTTCCAACTATGGGGCACTGAAAGACAAGCTGAACTATTCATTTGTATGCTAATATTCCACTGAAAGACTTCGAACTCGCAGTGCACTTTTGCGCTCACTAGGCGTTTAACATTTTATGAGCTTAAATTGTTTTCTTATAACCAAACGTTGACACTACCCAATAGATAACTTAATTCCAAAGGTTACTTGTCATACATCATCATCCTCACCTTTTGATGAAGAGCCTTTTTTTATATATAAATACTTATATATAGGCGGCTTCCAGTCTAACTAGATGCTGATGAATACAGTCTGCGATCCATCGATTGGGAAAAAATAATTTTAGCTTTTTGTTTTTTACTTGTTTTATTATTAAGTTTGTAATTTTTTGTGTACCAGAAATAATTTTTTTTCTCTTTTCTTTCTTTCAATAGAAATTCTGAGGATTGACTGGTTGTATATAGCTGTATTTTTAACATGCCTGTTAGGGCCCAAAACTGCTATTACAGTGGTTTCCAAGTTTTATCTGCATGGTCCTCCAGCGATACTTAATGATACAAGGATTGTCTGATCGTCAATTCCTAAGTCATTTATTGACAATTCGTTGAAGATAGTCGCCATCAACTCAGTGCTACAAGAGAAAAATTGCCACAATAAATATATTGACATTTGCGAATAATACACATTTAAATGAAACGTGCTGTTTCATTTAAATGTGTATTATTCGCAAATGTGTATCTGTACGAATATTATTCTGCCTATATTGATATTATTAATTCCGAAGTTTCGGATCTTACAGTATCCGCGTCCATGGTCACAGACATGGTCATTTCTGTCTGAAATTTGATTGTCGTGGTAAGGCGTCCGATACGTCGGATCGATTAATAATATAAATATACGTGACAATAAAATATTATAGCAGACCTAAGGCTCAACCGGGTAGGCAAACAGACAAAATTGATATTTTGACGCCTCAACGTCTAACCCAATATGCATTATAAAAGATTCTGGTTTACTCAGCGCCCTTTATGACTTGCGTCGTGAAGTCACGCGTGTTACGACTAACAAATATAGAAACAGGATTGTTGAAAACAGAGGCGTCATCTTTAACAGTAAATTAAATTCTTTACGCTCCAAAATGACGTCACAAAGAACTGGAGATAATTGTTATTACTTCACTCCTCATAAATTTTCAGTATCAAGTGCTGATTCAAGCTATGATACCTACTCGTCTTGTGAATTCATCAGGATTTACGAGCCATTCATTCATAGCATTACCTGTAATAATGTAGGATAGGTACTTACCTATGTAACTCTGTTGTTGACTTAGAAATTGGATTTAATTATTCAAAAATTCGCTGTTGCTCTTGCTATTATGTAAGTACTTCAATGCCCCAAACAAAGTTCGGTGCCCGTCCTATTCCAAACCAGTAAAAGATAGATCTACTCCTGACTTAATTAACAGATGGAGTTCTTAAATTTAGGGGATCGGGACATCGATCGATTAAAGTTCACGCTCTTTGAGCCGGGTAACGTTCCAGCCAGTTACCGTAACGCGCTCTATACAAACTTAGATTGGTCCTATGTTAAATATTAACCTATAAAATTTTGCAGTCAAGTCACTAATATACGTGTTTATAGTGTACACTTCATTTGAATTAAAAACAGTTAAGTAGGAACACAGGGTCAAATATTAAAAAAAATTCGATTAAAAACGGTAACTTAGTTATTCAAGAAAAAAATCATTTTAATCACTGTAAACATAGTTAATATAACGAGTAGCTATATAAAATAACTATATTTTAAGAGTAATTATGATATTACGCAACATAGAAACGCGCACGAAATATTTGCAATATTAGTATTATTTCACAGTGCGTAGGTGCTGCGTCATGACTCATGACCGATACAGACAGTGACAAAAATATGAAATACCTAAAGGACATCAAACAGACACTCACACGCTCTCAAAAATACCTATCTGTCGGTATCCCCAGTTTAAATTTTTTGTAGGTTTTTAAGTATTTAGACCCATTTCACAAAATTTCCTCATTCTCGAGAATACTTGCACCAATCCGGGGGCAAGGAAGTACTCACGCCAAGACGAGCAAAATAACAGACATAGTTTTACCATCCCTTTCTCGAGGCCAATCAAGACAATTTCGACCCTTCAACAACATCTTCGTTGTGGATAAAGCTAGAAACCTGAATTTTCAGAGGCATGATGTATTCCCAAATAACATTAATTCGAAGTTGAAGTTTAAGAACCATTGGAAGACAAAGTCTTAGTTTCTTGATTTTGTTGTTGACACACTCACTCAACATCAACAAATATGGTAGCTTGTAGACTCCCAGCTACACATTATAAAAACATATACTTAATGTTTAGCCACCCAAATCCAGTAATGGACAAATTCGGTCTATATTACCACGTACGTTTACGGCCGAAATTAATAGCCTACCTTTCGATTGTTTTCCCTCCTGGGGATCAATTTCGACATATAGAAAATATTATTTTATTTTTATATTTTAGAAAATTGTGTATATAGATATGCAAAAGAAAAGTATGAAGGTTACATTTACATAAAAGGATCGCGCATATCACCCCGTTTCCCTAAACGCCCAAACGTCAAGTTCACCTGCAAGCGACAGTCCTTATAAATAACGACTTTAATATTAGTGCACAGACAGTGCTTATATATAAAGAATTTAAGAATAGGTTAAACATTTTTCGCCGCATTCTCCTTATCATTCGGGGTTGAATTACAAATAGCACCTATTGAGAAGACCATAACGGCAATTCTTTAATTAATCTCATTTGCAGTTTGTAGCGGAATTTATCTCACGTTTTTCCAAATCTTTTAATAAAGTCTAACGATATTGCATTATAATTTACATTTAAAAAAAATTCAGAGTAGGTTTTGTTTGCATACCTTTTGACATCAGAAATGAAATCCGCCGAGAGCCTTTCAGTTTCCTCGAAAGCGAGTTCCTTTTTAATTTTCCTTGATATACTAATAGCAATATTTTGAATTCACTGGAACGTTATTGCATTTCATTTTAACAAAGTTACTTTTTAAAAGTCAGAAGCTAAGTATTGTGTTATTTTTTTTAATGCAGTTGCAAAAGTTCCAACTCAGTCCGGAGCGCTTTTGTGAAATGGATTGAGATAATTATAATCAATCATCGTATGGTATACTGATACAATCGACTGTACCTGTGAATTCGCTGTTACCGTAGCATAAACACCAGAAAGGTTACATCGACGAATAACATTGGTTATCAATTGTAGAAACGAGGCAAAGGTTTATTGCCTACGTTGTCAAGTCACTTTAGTTGCTCATCATCATCAACCCAAATACTCACCCACTGCTGGGTACAGGTCTCCTCTCACAAAACGAGAGGAATAAGGCTGGCCTAATGCGGGTTGACAGACTTCACACCTCATAGAGATTTTTTTTCAGGCATGTAGCTTTCCTCACGATATTTTCCTTCACCGTTTAAGCGAGTAATAATTCATTATTAATACCTACGCAGATGATTTCGAAAAGTCAGAGGTGCGTGCCTTGGATTGAAACTTGAGATTTTTATCTTGGCTTTCCAATGATCATATCACCAGGGTATCGCTGCTTTTTATTTCACCATCAAATTCATAAATGTTATTTTAATGTAACCAATGATTTTGTAGTAGGTATACTGAAGCTCATCGAAACTTTAATATTGCTCGGTAGATGGCGTTAATAGCTATGATTTTGTTTCTAAAACATAATGTGGCCGTTTTCTTTAAATTTCGTCATTTATTATGATATTATTATTTATTTTTCCATCAATGTCGTCGTTACGAATATGTCTTGATGTAGTAAATATTTAATCTGTACCATCCCTAAAAATGCAGATGGACTTGCGAATAAGCTGTAAATACATAAACAAGAATAATAAATTATTACATATCTAATACTTATATTAATATTAATCAAATTTATGTTATGTTGTGTATTTAGTTATGTAGGTAATAAATTCATACTTATAGCATCAATTTGAATTATTATCTCCTGTAAAGATGTCTATAATTAAGTTAAATAAATAAATCATGAAGTAGAAATGTCGGGGAAGTACAAGTTACAGCTATCTCCTTTAGTTTTAGGTTCACTTCCCTATTGGGGTGACGTGTCGGAAAGATAACGATTTTATGGGCAATGTTTTATCGTCTATAATACAGTACTATTGGTCCTATTGTAGGTAGTAAATGGCTTTGTGTTGCGAGTCGCCTATTGTTCTATTCGGTATCTATTTCTATGACTGGTTTGATAATTAATATTCTTTTAAGGCGTTATTTTACCAATCGTTTATTAAAAAAAAATACTAATACGCAAACTGTGACGATCATCAAGCCCAGTAACGTGACCAGCGCTAAGATGCCTGCCGCGACATAACTTTGTTTCCAGATTATCTTGTCCCTAGACATAGTTTCGGCAGGAGATAAGCGACGTCAATATTATTTCGCGTCGTGCATGTTAGCCGTGCTGTTTAGTGAGCGATAAGTAGGCCAGAGTCCGATTAATTTTTGTATGTTTTTCTTACCTCTGGCATTTTTCTAAAGTGACAAGCTTGCGTCAATCACTTAGGTACTAAAGACGCGTCACCGGAAAGATGGAAGGAAAAAGACCCAGAGGACGTTGCTCCACAACATTTTCTGACCCTGTAAAGAAACATCTGGACACCAAGATCTCAGATACTATACAAGAAAGAAAGAAAGAAAAATATTTATTGACACAGTCTTATTCATATATATAGTCAATACACACAGTAATATTAAAAACATTATCATATAAAATAAGGAAAAAAAAATGTGTGTCCCACGACTGTGTCAAATAGGCTCCAGGGGCCGTACCACCACCTAATATTGCGATCATTTTCCGATTGAGAGAGAGGGACGTCGCTCTGTAAACTAAATAGCGCCATCCCTTTCTCTCAACCTAAAAATGATCGCATTAACACGTTGTGGTAAGGCCCCAGTTCAGCTAAATACCAGACCGCTGGTGAGCTGCCTGGCGCTGGTTTTCAACTGGACCTTTACAATGGTGTGATGTGTCACGGATGCAAACCAGTTTTCAATAACAGTAAGTAAACAGTAATTAAATAGATATAGGTATAGTTCATGTCGTTATAATATGAATAAATGAAAAGAAACAATAGGTTTAGGTTTATAATAATATTATTCTTTATTGACGGATAAATATACTATGTAGGTATAAAAACTAAGTTGCTCGACTCATACTGCCAAATATCGTAAAAAATGGAGATAGATCGTCAGAATGTTTTGTCGGGCGTAGTGATGGGTCGAGAGAATGTTCTCCGTAAGAGAATTTTCTGTCACCGAGAATTTTAATGTCCTGCAATATTGAGAATGTTCTCAGAACATTTTCATTTGTTATCGGAACATTCACGGACACTGAGAATTTAAAATACAATACTATTTTTTTTAACTTATATTTAAATGTGATGCATAAGTAAAAAAAAAGTCTTAAGTCTTTCTCGTGTAAAGTTATTAAACTTTACAAGGTTAGTACATAAGCAGTACATACATAGGTAAGTACATAAGTAGTAAAAAGGTATGTAAGTACATAAGTAGTACATAAGCAGTACATAGGAAAGTACATAATTAGTACATAGATTAGAACATAGGTAAGTAAATAAGGAACACATAGGTAAGTACATAGGTAAGTACATAGGTAAGTACATAGGTAAGTACATGGGTAAGTACATGGGTAAGTACATGGGTAAGTACATGGGTAAGTACATGGGTAAGTACATGGGTAAGTACATGGGTAAGTACATGGGTAAGTACATGGGTAAGTACATGGGTAAGTACATGGGTAAGTACATAGGTAAGTACATAGGTTTATTCAATTATTTATTTATTTAATATAGGAAAACCAACAGCTATACAGAAAATGTTAATAACTAGGTTAAGCTACACTAAGCCAATTACAGGTTCTCACGGATAGTGATAGAATAACTAACTGAAGTGTTAACAATCACTAATAAGCTCAAATAACATAGAAGTTAACAAAATAACCTATAGGAAAAAGTTAAGGTTCAGTCTATTACGTGCCGTACAGCTTTTTGTAATAAATGGGTCGAATGAAAACTCTTTACATAATTTATTAAAATCTTTACTCGCTCGCACGACATATGAGTTTTGCCTATAATTAGATGAGCAAGGGGAGATAGAAATAGGCGCATTGAATCTAATCGATCTCTGGGGCACGTTAAAATGTAATTTCTGTAGGATTTCAGGACAATCGATCTCATTAGAGAGTATCTTCAATAGAAAAGTGCAATCAGCTAGCCGACGGCGATTTATAAGTGGCTGAAGGTGGAACTTCTTACATGAATTTATGTAGTTATTAGAGCTATACGGTACTTTTAACCGAAAACACAGAAACCTTACAAAGCGTTTTTGAATACTCTCAATTCGATCTATGTACTTATTATAGCATGGGTTCCAGATTTGAGACGCATATTCAAGGTGACTTCTCACAAATGAACAATATAGTATTTTTAGGGTCTTACCTTTCTTAAAGCAACACGCGAGTCGCATTACAAAGCCTAGTGATTTGGAAGCTTTAGCCACTAATTCTTCAACGTACGTATCAAATAAAAGTTTGGAATCGTGATATACACCTAAGTCCCGCACTCCGTCACATCTTGGCAATGGCTGCCCTTTCAATTTGTAAGTTGTCGGCAGTGGAAGACGTTTTCTACTAAAAGAGACAACTGTACACTTTAATGGGTTAAGGTCTAATTTAGTGATCTGACAATATTCATCTAGGCTATAATGCCATAATGTAATTACGATCAAAAAATATGTAAGTGTTGTGAACACCTGTAAGTGACAAACTCACTCTAGATTATAAGTTTAACGATAAGATACCATAAACATTTATTAGTGAGTAAGTCGTTGGAGTGCCTTAATTTAAATAAATAAATAAATAGGTAAGTACATAGGTAAGTACATAGGTAAGTACATAGGTAAGTACATAGGTAAGTACATAGGTAAGTACATAGGTAAGTAAATAGGTAAGTACATAGGTAAGTACATAGGTAAGTACATAGGTAAATAGGTAAGTACATAGGTAAGTACATAGGTAAGTACATAGGTAAGTACATAGGTAAGTACATAGGTAAGTACATAGGTAAGTACATAGGTAAGCATATAGGTAAGCACATAGGTAAGTACTTAAGTTAGTACATAAGTAGTAAATAAGTAAGCACGTACGTAGTTAGTAAAACTGATTAAGTATTGAAACATAATTGTTTCAATTTAAATAACCTACGTGAAATATGAATAACATTGTACAAGTAACGAGAATATTCCCGAGAATTTATCCGAGAACTTACTCGAGAATATTCTCACTGAAGAGAATTGACTGAGAAACATGGTTTTACAGCTGCACGTAAACTTAATAAAACATTCAAATAATACACAATATTTTTAACGTACATAGACATAAGTGAAAACAGTCATCAGAAATTTATTTTTTTATAAATCCTCGACCCAGAGAATGTTCTCAAGAACTTAACAGCAAAGTTCTCGATGTGAGAATGTTCACGAGAACTACCCATCACTAAGTCGGGCGACGCTCAGCAGTAAGCTAACGACTGAAGGAAGAGCAATGCTCCACTTCAGGGCAATGGCCTACTCACTCTTAATCCACTACCTACAGCTATAGTGTAGGTACTACTACTATTGTTTTACAAAGTTATGTGATGTAGTAGCAGTCTTTATCGGTCACCCACAACCCAATGTAATTTGAATAACTTTTTACTAACCGCTCTAATATAACTTAAGTTAATAGTCATTAGTCTAGTGGTCCAAAGCGCGTCTGCTACGCTAGAGGTCCTGGGTTTGATCCCCAGGTCGAGCAGTGTTCTTGTGTTTTTCTATGAAATTCTCAGTAGCAGCTCGGAGTTTGGATTTGTCCCGGTTAATGGCAATAAGCTCGTCCCCTATTACATGGGACATAAACACACCAGCGAAATGTGGGTGTACATTATTACACCTCTGCCTAACCCTTCGGGGATTACAGCCGTGATGTTATGTTATGTTGAATCAGATTGATTGATCACATTTTATACCTATGTATGGTATTAGGAATTTATGAAAGTAATACTTTCATAAATTCCTACTTCCCTACTTATATTAGGCAATAATACGAAAATAACTCTGTCTTTCTGTCTGTCTGTCTGTTATGCTTTCACGCCAAAACCGATGAATCGATTTTGATGAAATGTGGTACAAAAAATATATTAGGTTAGACCTTGAAAAAGGACATAGTTCACCTTTTGTCTCAACAAGCCTTTTGAGATGCGATAGGGGATGCGTTTTGAAACCGCGGGCAACAGTTAGTTAAGAGTAAACTAAATCTCGCGATTTACAACGAATAGGAACATGCTTACACAAATAAAAATGTACTCGCGTATTCTCGCGAAGTGAGTTTCACATTTTTGTATGTTAAATTTAAAACTTTTAATCGTATGCCAGTCAATAAATACGGATTTAAAACGCATTGCATTTTTTTCTTGCGTATATGACCTTATTGGACTTAAGTTTCGTAGTTTAGTACCAATCACTCAGATGTACAATAGATACTGTTGCCGCCTTGTTTGTTCGGTTGGAGGAATGGATGACAAGTTTCTCTCTTTGTATTGAAATTAATAATTTATATTTTTCCAAGACGTTTATTCATTTATCAAGTGCAGATAATTTGATACAGGTCAGACATTCTATAAAAGTGTAATGAGTGAAAACAGATCTTAATCGTGTCCCACTTATTAGGCTTTCAAAAGCCATATAACAAAATCCACTTAACACAAGTAGGTACCAACAAGTTGAAAGAACTTTTTCCTACAATTGTTAATCTTTATCCGAAACGAATTTTTCCAATTCCAGGAGTCTGGTCAACTGTAACTGGGCCGGTCAGAGGGTTTGATAGTTCAGTGAGCACGAGCTATCATCATAATTATAATATCTCTGTTACCTTTAACTACCGAAACAAAATAAACACGTGTCGGTATAATTATGACAGTTTTCTGAATTCAAATTCAGGTTCAGAATTTGAAATATATCTCAATAGGTACTGTATTTGGAACAAATAAATACTTATATTTGAAGAATAAACGGGTTTAGGATATAAATAAATAAAAATTTGGAACATTTTTACGCAACACCATCTAGTTCCAAACTAAGCAGAGCTTGTACTAAGGTTACCAGATAATGGATATAATATAATATACTTTTTTTTTGTAAAAACATACTTAAACATCCAAACAGACACTTAAGTTCATCACATAAATATTTGTATCTTGTTGGAATCGAACCCACGACCTCGTGATCAGCAGTTCGACACTCGAACCATTAGACCACAAACCTCTTCATATCGTATAAATCAATGTGGTTCTTAGGATAATATTGTTGCTGCATATATGAGTAGGTACAGTGCAGCGTGCACGGCATCGCGTTGTGGCATCCTCAATCGTCATCGTTGTCTTCCAGTCCAACCAGATGCGGTTTTAACTATATCCGTAATTTACACGAAGCGCAATACTCATATAACAGGTATCATACTACATAACAACAATATACCATTACGTCTGTATGTCCCGAAAGGTCAGGCAGCGGTATACATCCCCATCCCCATCATCTGGATGGTTGGCAGTCCACTACTGTGCGTTTCTCTAGAAACTTTCTGCCCCCGACCAACTAAACTGTGGAATGAACTGTCGCCAGCAGTATTTCCGGACTACTATGACCTTCAAACCTTCAAAAGAGCGGACTCCCTTTTAAAGGCCGGCAACGCGCTTGTGAGTCCTATGGTGTAGCGGGTGTCCTTGGGCAGCGGCAATCGCTTATCATCACGCGACCCATCTGCTCGTTTGTCCTATCCCATAAAAAATCTAAATGTACACCTATAGTTCGCCATGTAATAGGGGCGAGCCTATTGTCAGCTGTTACTGGGAATTTCTTAGAAAAAAAATCCTACACACTGCAGTTCCGGGAATCGAACCACTAGCGCAGCAGTCACGCTTACGACCACTTACGGCTAATGTTCATAACGTTTAGAAAAGTTAGGTAAATAGGTCAAGGCTTAATCAGGCACTCATCCTGACAGAAGCCGATTATGTAACCTATTTATATAGTTCTGCTCTACGACACACTGAGCGGAAAATACCTAACGAAGTGCCAATCCATGTAGGTAATCTGCGCACTCAATCGATGTCTGTATTTCCGCCAATGCAGAAGCATGTAGAAGGCACCGATCCCGGCTAAGCAGAGAATGTTACTACTGGTTTAGCTGATTGACGAGAATATTGAAGCGTTTGATTTTTCGAATTGAAGGAATATGAGTGATTAAACGAACTTACCTGTAAGTGAAGTTCGATCATCATTATATGAAGACACTGTCCTTCAATGATCACCATGTAGTCCCCTCGTTTTCATGGAACCGACGCACGATATTCAAAGATTTTTTAGAAAATATTTCTGCTGAAAAAAGCAGAAACTAAACGCCCTGTCTCCGGCTCCATCAGTTGTCAACTGTAACTGTCATTCTTTTTAAAGCCACACATTTTTCACAATTTTGTTCTGGGTAAAAAGAAAGAATTCTTTCGAATGGGTGTGGGTGGGCTCCCGTGATCATTGAAGGACAGTGTCTTCATATAATGATGATCGAACTTCACTTACAGGTAAGTTCGTTTAATCACTCATTATACTTCAGACGTCCTTCAATGATCACCATGTAGATGTTTAAAGCTTCATCAAAATTGTAACAAATGTGTAAAATTAAGGAAACATCCTGTACATTTATATAGTTTCTTTACTTTTAATTATTGAATGTTGAACTATATTTCAGTTTATGTTGGAATACAAATTTCGTTATATAAGTACTTAATTATATTGCACTTTATTATATTTATTGTAACACCATGTATACCATGTTTTATGCAAATAAATGTATTATTATTATTAATTATTTCATTTTTAACCATACCTCATTGCACATTGTGGCACACAAGGCAGTACCAGTGCCGCGAGGCACTCTCCATCAGTCAACCCTCAGATCAAAAGGAAATCAACCAAATTAGATTAATATTATCATAATAATTTAAACATTTAAGTTTTAATATTCTTAATCTTTGTAATCATTTACCCGTAATTAATAAGATTACTAATCATTTACCATAATTATAACCATCTTTATAATAATATAGAGCTCCAATGCGTTACCTGAACCTGTACTGTGCTCCACACTGAATAATATTACCTTTGTGAAAGAGATAAATAAGTACCTTTATTATTATGACATATTGTAATATGAAGTGAAAGGTTTTATATCCTCCAATGAGTAGGTACTGCTCATGTAGTGTTAAGAGTAAATTATTTAGAATTGTTATAGGTTGTAAGGTCTATCTTACAGTAGGTAATTATGCACATGCACATAAGCACTTCGTCATTAATGATATACTGTCTAGTTGAGACTGAAGTAGATGCGTGTCTAATACCTGTACTTACCTACATAAATGTATTTATGTAGGTATTGAATAAGTTGAATGAATATTTGTGAATAAATATTTCCATTTATTATTAATAGGAAATAGGTAATTAAAGACCAGGTACTCTTACGTGTCCTTTATCTGTCTACTGATTGTTATTGTTGTAGGCCTTCTATTTGCTGTGGGCTTTTATAAGCTATACAGATTTCAATATTATCTCTATGGACCTCTGCTCTATGTGTCTAGACATGCCATAGAAGGACAAATTTTAAGGTTGTTTTGTAAAGATAAGAGAATTAAGTTGGGTTGTTATCAGCTGGTAGCATTTATTTTGATACTATCAGGTGTTGTGGTCTGTAGTTATCTTAACTGAATTTTAGCATTTTGCCTGACAAATGTTATACTGAAGTATACTTATTAGATATTGATATATAATAATGGGATAGGTTCATAGTTGAATTTTATGAACAGAAAATCTAATCTCTATTAAGGTTAGTCTTCTTGGCTAATTATTCTACATATATTTTTATAAAAATAGCTTTTTCTAAAAATATAATAAGGTTGGTTTCGTTTCTAATGAACATAATGAAGAAGTATTAGATAAGTCAACCCACAGTCTCAAAGATAACTAACTATTATAGTATTCATATTATAACGTCTTGGATGTATAAATAAGTACTTATGTAATTAGACACTACACAACCTATCTATATTGTGGGTACTGTAGGATGAACCTTGGTTACTTATATATTGTCGTAGAAATATATAAACATTTTTGCACTATGGCTATTGATAAAGGAAAAACAAATTTGTTTTAATTTCACTCATGTTAAGCAGTACCTAACTATTAACTGGGATTGTTTTAATTCAATGATGGAAGCCATTATAATAAGTATCTGTAAGTACAGATAGCTCTTCCTTGTCTGGTAAGATAATGATCCCCAGACTACAATCTCCTAGTTTATTTTTATTTTTATTTTATTTTATTTTATTCATTTTAGGAAAACTTACAGCTAACAATACAGTGATAAAAATTTGTTTATGTAAAATATGGCCAATTACAAGTTTCCACATGTAGTTTAAAAATTATATCAAACAGATAATTTATGAAAATATGATGATAGCAAACAAAGCATAAATGGCTATCTGCGCTCAAAGAAATTATTACATAAAAGTTTCTTTAATTTAGCAACACTAGTATTGAAAATGTCGATATCAGCTTCCAGGCAGGTTGCGTTGTAACTGCGACTCGCTCTCACCATGTACGAGTTCTGTCTATACGTAGTGGCTACCACTGGGGTGTGTAGTAAATGAGGTCTACGTAAGAAGGCAGACGGCACTCGCAGCCCGATTTTGTGTAATAACTCGCTAACACCGGTTTTTCCATTGGCAATTTTGAAAAGAAACACCAGATCCGATATTTTTCGCCTTTCGTAAAGTGGAAGGATATGAAATTTTTTGCAACGGTGGGTATAATTCGTTATAAACGTTTTACACTTATATTGAATGTGCCTTAAAAACCTTTTCTGTATGCTCTCAATACGATTTATGTAAACATTATAATTGGGGTTCCAGACTTGAGAGGCATACTCCAAGTGACTGCGGACAAAGGAACAGTATAATATTTTAATAGTCTTTATATTTTTGAACTCCGAGGATACCCGGAGAATAAAACCAAGTGCTTTAGATGCTTTCTTGACTATATCGATTATGTGTGCATCAAAAATGAGCTTAGAGTCAAAGGTAACACCCAGATCCTTGATACTGTTGACCCTATTTAGCGCTGTATCCAAAAGCATGTAGTTATGGACGATCGGGATAGGTTTCCGTGTAAAGGAGCAAACGTAACACTTGGAAACATTCAGATCCAACTTATTATGTACACAATAGTCTTGAAAATCATTAAGGTCTGCCTGCAATAGTTGAGCATCTGCAACAGTATTTATTTGTCTCATTATCTTCATATCATCTGCATATAACAACAATTTTGAATGCCGGAAAGAAGAAGAGATATCATTGATAAAAATATTAAATAAGAGTGGCCCTAATAGGGATCCTTGGGGAACCCCCGATGGGACTTTCATAGGTTTAGAGCAGTATCCATTAAGAACCACAATCTGGCATCTATTTTCCACATAGGACTTGAACCACCGGTAAAGATCACCCCTGATGCCCTCTGATAAAAGTTTTCGCAACAGGATCACGTGATCTATACGATCGAAACATTTACTGTAATCGGTGTATATAACATCGACTTGGGATCTCTGTGACATACACTCAGCTAGGTAATCACTACAGACAGTTAGATTAGATGAGGTTGACCGACCCCTTACGAAGCCGTGCTGGCTTTCACTAAAACTGAGCTTAAGTGCAGAATAAACCTGTGCGTACACAATTTTCTCCAGTATTTTAGCAAACACACACAGCTTCGAAATGGGTCGGTAATTCTCGACCAATGTCTTTGACCCTTTTTTATGTATCGGTGTTATATAAGCCGACTTCCACATTTTAGGCACCACGCCAGTAGCAAACGATTTTTTAAACAGGATTGAAAGAGGCACAGCAAGATCCTTGGCGCAGTTGACAATGAATATAGGCGAAATGTCATCAGGACCCGCAGATTTGTTTAAATCCACTTGTTTTAGCATCCTACATACCTCACCCAACCGTATTTCCACTTGGCTTATTTCGTACGCGTTGTCATTAGATCCATAGATCATATTATATGCCGAGGATTGACTGTTGGCATTACTAGTATCATTCAGAAAGTTGGAGTGAAAATAATTACCGAACATATCACAAATTACGTCACCATCACTGGACGTAACCTGGCCAAACTGCATCACTGAGGGATATGAACCAGATTGTTTTTTAGACTTAACATACCGCCAAAAGGCCCGTGGGTTGTTACGTATGTCGGATTCTATTTTAGCAATGTAATTGTCAAACATATCCCCCTCTAAGTCTTTAGCCCGTTGACGGAGTATAATGAAAGATTGATAGTCTGATAAGTTCCTGTACTTCTTGAATTTAGTATGAAATTTAGCTTTTTCCTTTAAGATTTTTATCAACGGACTTTTATACCAGAGAGGGTATTTTGATTTGGGGACGACGGTCTTTGTCGGTATATATGTGGAATACAGCCTCCTTATTTCTCCATAAAAGAATGCTACCGCTTCTTCCATTGACCTACTACTTAACTCAGATTGCCAGTCTACACAATTTAGTTCACCTTTTATATTTTCGTAATCGGCAGACTCATAAAGGAATTTTATGTAGGGCCGACCTGGTAGTTGATGTAGTTCCACAAATTCCGCGGTAACACATAAAGCTCTGTGATGAGGATCTTCAGGCACTAGTGGATCATCACAGGAGCTGACGATTACCTCATCATTGGAAAAGACTAAATCGAGGAATCTACCATTGATGTTCGAATGACTGTTATATTGCATTAAATTACTCGTATTAAGATTATCTAAAAAATTAGTCTGAACATTGCCATGAACATTTGTAGGGTATAATGAATGTCCATCGCCGGCCCGCTGCCATAAAATATTGGGTTGATTGAAGTCTCCTAAGACAATAAACTTATCAGATGGGTGATTGAGGGTAGCCTCAAGTACATTATCCGAAAAATTGCTCAGTTGAACCGAAAGTGAATTTCCTTGATTTTGACAGCAAACATATACTACACAAATGTGCATTTTGTAAGCAATTCTGGGTTTTTTACGATGCAGCGTTAACGAAACCCATAAATCCTCTGCGGTCGTGCACCATTCGCCACAAGTGTCAGCGGCAAGTTCACGCTTAACTGCAATTAAAACCCCTCCCCCCATCACTTGGCTAGTTTGAGTGTAGTCCCGGTCACGTCTCCACACCAGATAACGGTCACTGAACAATTCCGAGTCAGATATGCCATCCACTAGCCACGTCTCAGTCAAACAAATAACATCATAATTATGACTACACAAATTCCTATAAAAAACAGCTGTCTTTGTCCGCAGTCCTCGTACGTTCTGATAGTAGATATTAATTGGCGCCATAATATTCTTTGAAAGGTTTAATATTTAATTTAGTAAACAAGGATAATATATAAGGCACATTCAAATTACGGAAATAAGGCATATTGCAAAATGACAGGTTAATTAGAGCAAGTAAATAAAATATAACTGTAGCACCGTATAAATAACATATTATGCAGACAAAATTGCAACGAAAGGAGGCGTAAAAAAATGAATTTAAATTAATAAAAACTAAACAAGTTTCGACAAAATAGCAAAATGAGACGTTAGCACATATAAAATAAAGCACATAATTATAATTGCAAGTAATTACAAACCAGTTGTCACCGAGCGAGTAGCGAACAATAGGTAGGCGAGAAAGGAATGCGTATAAAAAACAGTTACCTGTGTTCCTCAACCTTACGGAATTTATATAAATAAACAATCCACCAGAAAGTTGCATCGACATTGTTAAAATAAAAACTTTTTGATATCTAGTTCTGTCTTGATGTGAAGCTTAGGAGAACTGAGGTTTTTACGTAAAAATATTTTACAACCAGTAACCCACACAAATTCAAATCCACGCTCTTTGGCTCGAGCTTTAGTTTTGTTTAGAAGAATTTTGTTTTCTAGTGTAAGATGGTCGTTGACATAGATCTTGTTGTCTCCTTGAAGCCCCAGATTACCGGTGTTTAGGTTCTTGTGTTTTCTTGCGGCAGCCACAAAATCATTCTTGATGTAACAATTATGCACAGAACAAATAATATTTTTATTATGTTTATCGTTGCGCGTCGGTACCCTTGCTATATAATTGATCTGATCTCTGGGGATATGACAATTAATAGTCTCTCCGATCTTGGCCACCACAGTGAACAGGTTTTCGTTGTTTGACATCGGCACACCCTTAATCTCGATGTTGTTAATACGGGACCTTTGCTCATTCTCACGCTGCTGCTCCTCTAACTTAATTATACGATCTTGTAATGTGAATAGCTCTTCTTTGGTCTTTTTCAATGACTCGGCTTCTTTCTCCAAAATCGATACCCTACCAGTTAACGCCTTGATTTCGTCGCAGGCAAACTCAAAGGAGTGCTTCACTTCTGAGAATTCAGCCCTTATACCCTTCAAGTCCTCGAGTTCACTCTGGATGGCCTTCACAGTCTCAACTAACGTTGGCAGCGATTCCATTTGGGCCGACAGTCGCTTCAACTCCAGTAGAATGGTGTCATAGTCCGCTGGAACTGGTGATGTTATTTTAATGCGGGGACTAGCTAGCGCTGGTGCTTTGCAGCTGGCACATTTCCAAGTATGTTTACGTTCACCGAGCCTACTATATCCAAGCTCCGAAATACCCGAACAAGGAAAGTCGAATTGCCCTTCACATACGGAGCAAGTAACACCGTCCTCGGCATCAATCCCGCAACGTTTGCACTTAAACATTTTTGAGCAATTTAGAAGTTTGAGAAACGCTGCCAGTGGGCCGGTAGCAGATTAGCGACAGTTGTACGCGCGCGAACGGTATGCTGTCTACCGTCGAACTGAAGTTGAAGTTGCAGGCTCTCTCTGAATATGAATGGTTATTTCTCTGTTGAACAATCAAAAGATGTGAGACAACCATTGACATATAAGTGTTGGGAACCTTAGGTTGAGCAACCCATGTGGCACTATTGTGATAGGCTCAGCTTCATCCTAACCTTGTTTGAAAGTTTTAAGAATTAAAGAATAATGGTGGAAATGCCTAGAAAAGAGAATTGACCCTTTTGCAAAAGTTTAAATACTTATGTACTTTGTGCTTATGTCAAGCAATGTATTCTTTCTTTCATTAATAAACTTGACACTAATAGATTATTCCAGGGTATTGATTATAATAATTTTATACCAATTGTCTGCACCTATGTCAATGTCAGGCCCTTTCCAATTTATATTTTATCATAATTTAATTAGATTTGATGTTGTCTTATTTATGTGAATGTGATATGATTATCTTTTAGAGGTAATAAGAAGCAAATAACCAATTACTTATATTTTTACTCCACTAGATACCATAGGTATCTATTAGTGAAGAAAGTGAGAGAAGTGAACACCACTCACTGTGCATAGGTACCAATATGATTATTAGATAACAGTACCTAGTATTGTTATCAAAATTGAAGTAATAATATGACAACACATATTTACAGTTTCAGTTTTGTTTTCTATTATTTTCAAGGATTGCAGCTTTCAACTTTGTATGGGTATATACTAACATTTGTTTTGTGTAATTAACTGCATATCTAATTTAGTAGATAAGGATGCATCAAATGATCTCTATTCAATATAACATTGTTTGAATAGTGATATGTACAGTTGTGTGTACCAATGCATATTGGTTTTTTATCATTTAAAATCCTAAGTATGAGCGAGTCAGATGTCTTACTATCATTATACTTCAGACGTCCTTCAATGATCACCATGTAGTCCCCTCGTTTTCATGGAACCGACGCACGATATTCAAAGATTTTTTAGAAAATATTTTTGCTGAAAAAAGCAGAAACTAAACGCCCTGTCTCCGGCTCCATCAGTTGTCAACTGTAACTGTCATTCCTTTTTTTCGTGTAAATGACGCACAACGTAAAAACTTTTCTTTTCGTTTAAAAAGTGTTTTTACGTTAATATTATACTAAAATAAACATGCTGAAATGCAGTGATAGTGAGGAGTGCTTATGGAAGAAATTATGCAAGATGAAAAACCAATACGACGACGTAAAAGAAATCGCTGTCAACATGGTCGGCCTCCCTCCCAACATAAGACCTAAGATTGTTCAATAGTCTTATTATGTACGTCTAGAACCATCACTGTGGGGTTGGTCGATGACGTTAACACGCCAAGGATTGTCACTGTGAGGTCATTCACGGCGTCGTTTATCTACCTCATACCTGGAACATGTCTTATTAGGTACGTCTAGAACCATCACTGTGGGGTTGGTAGATGACATTAACACGCCAAGGATTGTCACTGTGAGGTCATTCACGGCGTCGTTTACCTACCTCCTACCTGGAATATGCGACACTGTCGCCATTCACTCACAATACACGAACAAGGCCTAAGATCGATACTGTGAGATCGTTTAATGGCCATGCACGCCTAGAAATATCACTGGGGGGTCATTCAGCGCGATGCTTACTGCCTAGAACTGCTACCACAGCTAACCACTCCTGGGATTGCACATGCATCCAAAACAGTGTAAACGGAGGCATAACCAAAATAATTTAAATTATGTACTAACAGATTATATGTTACTGAAATGTAAAGCCTCAAGAAAGAAGCTAGCAGGTTAAACAACCTATGGATAACTCAATCAAAAGGCTCACAACCTTTTACCCGGACAAGTCCACCTTAGTAAGGATGTGAGCAAATATCTACCAAACCTCATACTAAATAGAGCCATAGCAGGTACATCATAATGACATCTCAGAAGAGAGCTAAAGCAGTAGCAGGAGGCAAGTACACATGGCCAGGAAGTAGTTACAGTATCACCAGCATATTGCCAGAGAGTTCCACAGTGATCTGTGTTATCACAGACATACCGGGTAAAGTTTTAAAATTAAAGTTTTCTTTTATAACAATTATTAGAGAATTACCCAAGACCCTCTGGATAACATTCGCCCCAGTGATCAAAGGATTTGCACTTTTTGTTTCAACAAACAGTAAAGTTTTATGACCATCCGATACCTGTTTCACAAAACAGGAGGAAATCTTAACAAACTGAACAAAATTGGTTGATGTTACTGAATATTACAAAGATAAGGATCTATTAGACCTTAGCCTTTGTACTAAGCAGGACAAATTACAATTAACTTATGCAAAAGTAATGATTAATTTTATTTAATAATGATCAGAACTTTAAATTGCTAGAAGATTGTAGTTTCAAGTATCATAACCAGAAACTGTCATTTTACATAAGTACACCTAAAGGATATCTGTTTTGTGATATAAATCAAAGACATAAGAAATACCTTAGTTCATCATATTAATGTAATAGTTTGATATTGGAGAATTTATAGAACCATTGTGTTCACTAAAATTCTGAAAGTAGTTGTTATTAAGTACTTTGATCCTGGACCTAAAAATCAATCAACTTGGATAATTCAATACTTACACATTATTCAATTAAAAGGATAACCGAAATAAAACATAGGTACCTAAACCGAGGAAATAAATTAGGATCACACTTATATTTAATAAGAATTTATACTAACCATCATGTTTGGTATAGGTAAGATGTCTTTAAAGATTGTTTATAAATACTATCATGTTATAGTAAATTATGATAGTAAGACATCTGACTCGCTCATACTTAGGATTTTAAATGATAAAAAACTAATATACATTGGTACACACAACTGTAAATATCACTATTCAAACAATGTTA
Source organism: Acronicta alni (assembly GCA_964056405.1). NCBI lineage: Eukaryota > Metazoa > Arthropoda > Insecta > Lepidoptera > Noctuidae > Acronicta > Acronicta alni. The sequence goes on from OZ043913.1 coordinate 12,386,316, forward strand.
TATTGAATAGAGATCATTTGATGCATCCTTATCTACTAAATTCGATATGCAGTTAATTACACAAAACAAATGTTAGTATATACCCATACAAAGTTGAAAGCTGCAATCCTTGAAAATAATAGAAAACAAAACTGAAACTGTAAATATGTGTTGTCATATTATTACTTCAATTTTGATAACAATACTAGGTACTGTTATCTAATAATTATATTGGTACCTATGCACAGTGAGTGGTGTTCACTTCTCTCACTTTCTTCACTAATAGATACCTATGGTATCTAGTGGAGTAAAAATATAAGTAATTGGTTATTTGCTTCTTATTACCTCTAAAAGATAATCATATCACATTCACATAAATAAGACAACATCAAATCTAATTAAATTATGATAAAATATAAATTGGAAAGGGCCTGACATTGACATAGGTGCAGACAATTGGTATAAAATTATTATAATCAATACCCTGGAATAATCTATTAGTGTCAAGTTTATTAATGAAAGAAAGAATATATTGCTTGACATAAGCACAAAGTACATAAGTATTTAAACTTTTGCAAAAGGGTCAATTCTCTTTTCTAGGCATTTCCACCATTATTCTTTAATTCTTAAAACTTTCAAACAAGGTTAGGATGAAGCTGAGCCTATCACAATAGTGCCACATGGGTTGCTCAACCTAAGGTTCCCAACACTTATATGTCAATGATTGTCTCACATCTTTTGATTGTTCAACAGAGAAATAACCATTCATATTCAGAAAGAGCCTGCAACTAGGAGATTGTAGTCTGGGGATCATTATCTTACCAGACAAGGAAGAGCTATCTGTACTTACAGATACTTATTGTAATGGCTTCCATCATTGAATTAAAACAATCCCAATTAATAGTTAGGTACTGCTTAACATGAGTGAAATTAAAACAAATTTGTTTTTCCTTTATCAATAGCCATAGTGCAAAAATTTTTATATATTTCTACGACAATATATAAGTAACCAAGGTTCATCCTACAGTACCCACAATACAGATAGGTTGTGTAGTGTCTAATTACATAAGTACTTATTTATACATCCAAGACGTTATAATATGAATACTATAATAGTTAGTTATCTTTGAGACTGTGGGTTGACTTATCTAATACTTCTTCATTATGTTCATTAGAAACGAAACCAACCTTATTATATTTTTAGAAAAAGCTATTTTTATAAAAATATATGTAGAATAATTAGCCAAGAAGACTAACCTTAATAGAGATTAGATTTTCTGTTCATAAAATTCAACTATGAACCTATCCCATTATTATATATCAATATCTAATAAGTATACTTCAGTATAACATTTGTCAGGCAAAATGCTAAAATTCAGTTAAGATAACTACAGACCACAACACCTGATAGTACTTATCAAAAAAAAAAAAAAAAATGCTACCAGCTGATAACAACCCAACTTAATTCTCTTATCTTTACAAAACAACCTTAAAATTTGTCCTTCTATGGCATGTCTAGACACATAGAGCAGAGGTCCATAGAGATAATATTGAAATCTGTATAGCTTATAAAAGCCCACAGCAAATAGAAGGCCTACAACAATAACAATCAGTAGACCGGTAAAGGACACGTAAGAGTACCTGGTCTTTAATTACCTATTTCCTATTAATAATAAATGGAAATATTTATTTACAAATATTCATTCAACTTATTCAATACCTACATAAATACATTTATGTAGGTAAGTACAGGTATTAGACACGCATCTACTTCAGTCTCAACTAGACAGTATATCATTAATGACGAAGTGCTTATGTGCATGTGCATAATTACCTACTGTAAGATGGACCTTACAACCTATAACAATTCTAAATAATTTACTCTTAACACTACATGAGCAGTACCTACTCATTGGAGGATTTAAAACTTTTCACTTCATATTACAATATGTCATAATAATAAAGGTATTTATTTATCTCTTTCACAAAGGTAATATTATTCAGTGTGGAGCACAGTACAGGTTCAAGTAACGCATTGGAGCTCTATATTATTATAAAGATGGTTTTATAATTATGGTAAATGATTAGTAATCTTATTAATTACGGATAAATGATTACAAAGATTAAGAATATTAAAACTTAAATGTTTAAATTATTATGATAATATTAATCTAATTTGGTTGATTTCCTTTTGATCTGAGGGTTGACTGATGGAGAGTGCCTCGCGGCACTGGTACTGCCTTGTGTGCCACAATGTGCAATGAGGTATGGATAAAAATGAAATAATTAATAATAATAATACATTTATTTGCATAAAACATGGTATACATGGTGTTACAATAAATATAATAAAGTGCAATATAATTAAGTACTTATAAAACGAAATCTGTATTCCAACATAAACTGAAATATAGTTCAACATTCAATAATTAAAAGTAAAGAAACTATATAAATGTACAGGATGTTTCCTTAATTTTACACATTTGTTACAATTTTGATGAAGCTTTAAACATCTACATGGTGATCATTGAAGGACGTCTGAAGTATAATGAGTGATTAAACGAACTTACCTGTAAGTGAAGTTCGATCATCATTATATGAAGACACTGTCCTTCAATGATCACGGGAGCCCACCCACACCCATTCGAAAGAATTCTTTCTTTTTACCCAGAACAAAATTGTGAAAAATGTGTGGCTTTAAAAAGAATGACAGTTACAGTTGACAACTGATGGAGCCGGAGACAGGGCGTTTAGTTTCTGCTTTTTTCAGCAGAAATATTTTCTAAAAAATCTTTGAATATCGTGCGTCGGTTCCATGAAAACGAGGGGACTACATGGTGATCATTGAAGGACAGTGTCTTCATATAATGATGATCGAACTTCACTTACAGGTAAGTTCGTTTAATCACTCATAATTTACTATAACATGATAGTATTTATAAACAATCTTTAAAGACATCTTACCTATACCAAACATGATGGTTAGTATAAATTCTTATTAAATATAAGTGTGATCCTAATTTATTTCCTCGGTTTAGGTACCTATGTTTTATTTTGGTTATCCTTTTAATTGAATAATGTGTAAGTAATGAATTATCCAAGTTGATTGATTTTTAGGTCCAGGATCAAAGTACTTAATAACAACTACTTTCAGAATTTTAGTGAACACAATGGTTCTATAAATTCTCCAATATCAAACTATTACATTAATATGATGAACTAAGGTATTTCTTATGTCTTTGATTTATATCACAAAACAGATATCCTTTAGGTGTAGGTACTTATGTAAAATGACAGTTTCTGGTTATGGTACTTGAAACTACAATCTTCTAGCAATTTAAAGTTCTGATCAATATTAAATAAAATTAATCATTACTTTTGCATAAGTTAATAGTAATTTGTCCTGCTTAGTACAAAGGCTAAGGTCTAATAGATCCTTATCTTTGTAATATTCAGTAACATCAACCAATTTTGTTCAGTTTGTTAAGATTTCCTCCTGTTTTGTGAAACAGGTATCGGATGGTCATAAAACTTTACTGTTTGTTGAAACAAAAAGTGCAAATCCTTTGATCACTGGGGCGAATGTTATCCAGAGGGTCTTGGGTAATTCTCTAATAATTGTTATAAAAGAAAACTTTAATTTTAAAACTTTACCCGGTATGTCTGTGATAACACAGATCACTGTGGAACTCTCTGGCAATATGCTGGTGATACTGTAACTACTTCCTGGCCATGTGTACTTGCCTCCTGCTACTGCTTTAGCTCTCTTCTGAGATGTCATTATGATGTACCTGCTATGGCTCTATTTAGTATGAGGTTTGGTAGATATTTGCTCACATCCTTACTGAGGTGGACTTGTCCGGGTAAAAGGTTGTGAGCCTTTTGATTGAGTTATCCATAGGTTGTTTAACCTGCTAGCTTCTTTCTTGAGGCTTTACATTTGAGTAACATATAATCTATTAGTTATGCCTCTGTTTTAACACAGAAAATAGCTGCTTTGACATGGATTTGCGGAAACCAGACTGCTATACCATACCATGCCTCCGTTTACACCGTTTTGGATGCATGTGCAATCCCAGGAGTGGTTAGCTGGCATCAATGCTAAAAATCCCACCTTGTTGGATTTGGTACATTCAGCTAGCAAGCAGCATTAATTTTAAGGATAAATTATTATTAGTTGAGAGTGATTATTGTATAGTATTATAATCAATGGTAAAGGATGTGTTTTCATTCTTTGCAAGGCAACCACACACAGTCACAGTGCATTTTTTCAATTGTGTTTTACAAGAACACTTAGGAAATCCGTCCATTATATTAACATTATCTGAAGAAAAAAAAAACAGTAATTTACATACCTCGTGATCCTTGGTCTGGTGTATCCTCCTCGCCCCCCCCCCCTCCTCCTTTTCAATATCACAAATAGAACACTTCTTGTTAGTGTATTGTGCATCTTGTTGCATCAAAACTTCGCCCTTAAGGCGACTGCCATTGAGAGGTCCCCCAGTACCAGTTCTAGGCAGTAAGCATCGCGCTGAATGACCCCCCAGTGACATTTCTAGGCGTGCATGGCCATTAAACGATCTCACAGTATCGATCTTAGGCCTTGTTCGTGTATTGTGAGTGGATGGCGACAGTGTCGCATATTCCAGGTAGGAGGTAGGTAAACGACGCCGTGAATGACCTCACAGTGACAATCCTTGGCGTGTTAATGTCATCGACCAACCCCACAGTGATGGTTCTAGACGTACCTAATAAGACATGTTCCAGGTATGAGGTAGATAAACGACGCCGTGAATGACCTCACAGTGACAATCCTTGGCGTGTTAACGTCATCGACCAACCCCACAGTGATGGTTCTAGACGTACATAATAATACTATTGAACAATCTTAGGTCTTATGTTGGGAGGGAGGCCGACCATGTTGACAGCGATTTCTTTTACGTCGTCGTATTGGTTTTTCATCTTGCATAATTTCTTCCATATGCACTCCTCACTATCACTGCATTTCAGCATGTTTATTTTAGTATAATATTAACGTAAAAACACTTTTTAAACGAAAAGAAAAGTTTTTACGTTGTGCGTCATTTACACGAAAAAAAGGAATGACAGTTACAGTTGACAACTGATGGAGCCGGAGACAGGGCGTTTAGTTTCTGCTTTTTTCAGCAGAAATATTTTCTAAAAAATCTTTGAATATCGTGCGTCGGTTCCATGAAAACGAGGGGACTACATGGTGATCATTGAAGGACGTCTGAAGTATAATATTATTTATATAATATTAGTCCATCGTGATCTGAAGAAGGTGGCTGGTAGCGGATGGATGTGAACTGCCCAAGACCGAGATGGATGGCACTCTTTGGGGGAGGCTTACGTTCAGCAGTGGACAGCAATAAGCTGATATGATGATTATTTATATGAATTTAAGTATAGGATTTTCGGCTCAGTATCAGATATTGTTATACCTACTTATGATTGATGGGAAATTAACAAGAGCCACGCCGCGCCACTGTTTATTGGAGAGCAGTTTACGCTATCGATGAAAAGGATATCAGTAGTTTCTTCCCGATATACCTGTATAGTCGATCATAAAATTACTTTACCACTTTTGACAAAAACTTCCATCCAAATTAAATTTCAGTAAGACTCAATATGTCACAGTCACTTGGTCTTGTAAGCAAAAATAGACTATGTTGTTTTGTGATACGCAAACGATATTCACTCTAAGGGTGGTAAAGCAATTTCATGGTCGACTATATAAATCCGAAAGGAGGTTTAAATTAAATAGCACGGACGATAATAAAAAAAATAGATTAAAAATAATTACAACTTAGTAAATAAATAAAAATTATGATTACGTACTTGGGGTTCCACAAACCTATTCTATATTCCTAACTCTTTCAGTGTTGCAGATGTCCAATAGGCGACGATGACCACTTACCATCAGGTGGCTCGTTTGCCGATGTCAACGCGGATTTAAATTGTCCCACAAGAATTGACTTAGGTATAGTGTACATCAAGGTATATAATTACATCCCAAAAAATATTTGAGATATCCGGGGCATGAAGAGGAAACTCAAACTTTGGTTGATATATGTATAATATTTTCTATAATATTAACGAAAGTTTTCAAATGCTTCATGCATTGCGCTGTCTATATATATATAAGTAAATAATATTGTGTATCTCTTACTTAAACCCAGATTAAATTATTTTAAATGAAATCATCAACCAATCACAGCAGAAGCAATCCACGGAAAGGAATCCTCAGATACTGAAACAAATATTTACGCGCTCTTGATTCGAAATTAATTCTTTCATTAAAGTAAGTGGAGTAAGTTTAATTTAATGTTTTAAAATTTTCATTTTCATTAAAATGGTATCGATTAATATAACTAATTGTATCTACATATTAATTATCGACATTACTTCATTTAGTAAGATTTTTTGTAGAAATCCGTAGTTTGGAATAACAAGTTAAGAAAGTTGTGCCCATTTTATAATGAACTATGTTGGTGCGATTATAGAATGGTAGTTCACTAAGTTTGTGCATAAATTGCGCTCCTGGGACGTTTTGCTGCTGGTGTACTTCTAAAGTAAGGGAGGGGTTCCTAACAATAGAATTTACAAGACACGACTACGGACTTCCGATTATATTTACGGAACCACATTACGACTTTTGAATTTTCTTCTTTTTCATTACATGCCGCTTTATGTTGAAAAGAAAGGACAAGATGTCGTTGGCATTCAACTTTTTGAGTCGGTATTTTCTGTAATAATTGCCGAGCTTTTCCTTACATTATACTTTTTCTATAAACACTAATTTTTATTATATTTTTATGAAGAAAAATAGATAAGATAGTAAAAGAGATACAACAATTTCGTAAGTATTCGGTATTCTTTCACAAACACCTACAACCCGATAAAATCTTTGCCAGAACAAGCTAAAGATTTTTTTCAGTTCTCAGGTGCTTCGGAAGATACGGCTCTAAATATTCATGCTTCAAACTTTTCCAAGTATAAGATGAACTTTTTCAAAGCGTATATTTTGTTCGTAAGCAAGAAAGGTCGAGGGAATAAGAGCGAAAGCGTGTACACTTCAGTCGATTTCACTTCAGCTGAAATTAAAGCTCGGTTGGGATCAGCGGTTTTTGAGATTGCGGTCGCTCTTTGTTGCTGGCGTATAATATAAAATAGGTACGAAAAAGGGACCCACGAAAAGTTCACTGTCATTCTCTGCGACGAATGGCGTGCCGTTTTTACAATACAACTCCATAAGAGTGAGTACGTGATTTTTTCCCGCTGCTGAGCCGAGGCGGGAGTCGGGACCTACCCGATCTAACCAGAATTGATTTGAATTTACGTTTCTTTTTCGATTGGCCAATGCTTATTCCATATTTATTTATGATTTGGATTTGGGTTGAATTTCAGAGTTAAATTGTTTTTTTTTTCTTTATTTGTTAAAAGCTATAATTAGTTTTTAAAATAATTTTCTCTGGTTTTTTATCAGAACTTATATATTATAAAAAAGTTTCAAAGGATTTGTTTTTGCGCTCAGATCCCACTTTTTGTGTCACGAGATGTATCATCATTTTTTTTACTTGATTATTTATTTTGCTCCTTCTTCAAATCTAAGTAATGTACTACCAGTTTACTGAAAATATTAGCTGAGGGGAGAAGTAGGTATGTATTAATTGTTATCAGATAACTATCTGTCTAACTAATACTAACACACATATTTATAAACATAACATGCAAGGGCTTTTAAAAAGTAGGTATATCATCAGCATCAACCCTTATATTAATGTGAATAGTAATATATTAGTATGAAGCAGTGATAGCCTAGCGGTATGACCATTGGACTGCCAAGTCGAAGGTCTCGAGTTCGAACCCAAGGCACGCACCTCCGACTTTTCGAATTCATGTGCGTAATTAATTATCACTCGCTTAAACGGTGAAGGAAAACATCGTGAGGAAACCTGCATACCTTAGAGATTTTTCTCGACGGTTTGTGAAGTCTGCCAACCCACACTAGGCCAGCGTGGTGGACTACAGCCTAATCCCTCTCAATATGAGAGAAGACCCGTGCCCAGCAGTGGGACAGTATATGGGTTGATGATGAACCCATTGTCCTTCTGCTGGGCACGGGTCTTCTCTCACAGAATGAGAGGGATTCGGATATAGTCCACCACGCTGGCCTAGTGCGGGTTGGCAGACTTCACACACCGTCGAGAAAATATATAACGCATGCAGGTTTTCTCACGATATTTTTCCTTCACCGTTTAAGCGAGTGATCATTAATTATTAATATGCACATGATTTAGAAAAATCAGAGGTGCGTGACTTGGATTTGAACTTGAATAATGAATACCTAAAACATAATAAAGCATTATACCGTTGCAAATGTTTCTATATATGCAACTGATTTGTGTCATAAATTGCAGACGTTATAATAGCTACCTGCAATAAAAAACTAGAGCCCGCTGCATCGAAACAAATAAAATTTGTTCAAAAACAGTGTCCGTGATATGACCTGTAAAAAGAGATCTCTGCAGGCATTATACAGCAGGCTGCCGCATGCCGGTACAATGTCGAGAATGTTCTAGCGTTGTTGGCAATGACGTCTTGCGGACTTCGCACGTATCCATCGATTCAAGCGATTGGAGCAAAAATAATTTTTCACGGCTTAGCTAGGTATTTAAATTCACAACAAAAGCAGCTGTCTGGCACGCCAGCACCTAATCCCTCCAGGATTATTCTTGAGCATTGCCGACGGTAGACTAATAAAACTTTGTTCGTGTAAGTAAAACCTCATTTAAAGTATATTGGAAGTTATTTTAAGAAAAAATAATATTTGGTATTTATTGATAATTTTGTAAATAAGCTTATGGAGCACAATTTTTACCCCACAATGGACTAGCCCAGAGCAGTGATAGTCTAGTGGTATGACCATTGGACTGGCAAGTCAAAGGTCTCGAGTTCGAATCCAAGGCACGTGCGTATTAATAATTATTATTAATCACTCGCATAAACGGTGAAGGAAAACATCGTGAGGAAACCTGCATGCCTGAGAGATTTTCTCGAAGGTGTGTGAAGTCTGCCAACCCGCATTAGGCCAGCGTGGTGGACTATAGCCTAATCCCTCTCATCCTGAGAGGAGACCCGTGCCCAGCAGTGGGACAGTATATGGGTTGATGATGATGGACTAGCCCAGGTAACTTTATATTTAATTACCTCTAGAGAACATCTTTGCTGTTAATTTTTATCAATTACTTACATGAGAATGCTCTGTCGATCATCATTGTCCTCGGGAACAAGTCGGTAAGGCTGTTATCAGTCGGCATGCAGAAAACTATTCAGACTTAGCCTGTTACTGTAAGACAATCATAAATACTATCAATTATGGTCGTTCTCTTACGGCCGTTTTCAATATCATATCCGTCGGTAGATTAGTTTACTAGAGATAGGATTTTGATATTACTTGTATGGACGTTACGTCAAAATACTATCCATAGTAAGGAAATCTACTGATAGATTCGTTATTGAAACTGGCCATTAGTGGATTACCTACCTAATTTTATAAAATTCAGGCCTCATAGTTCTGTTTAATTGCCTTAGAATATAATTACTAATCTAACGGTTTCTAGGTAAGATTCCGAGAAAAATCCCTACTTCCCTAGTAATCCTTACTAATATTGTAAATGCTAAAGTAACTCTGTCTGACTGTCTGTCTGTTACGCTTTCACGCCTAAACCGCTGAATCGATTTTGGAGAGATTTGATACCTATACAAATAATGGATCCTTAGAGAAGGACATCGGCTACCTTTTGTCTCAAAAATGCCTTTAGGCTGCGAGTGAATCCGTAGGAAACAAATAGTACAAAAAAATATAAATTCTGCTCTGGCCGTAATTTGACAATACTTCAGAGCACAAGGTGAGGCTTGATTCGCACTCACATAGTAAACGCGTTACTACAAAGAACCCCTCAAAAAACAGTGTACAGCTGTCAAATCGGTGATATTGTAGGCCGGATCGAGTGATATGGAGACCCACACTTATTCCGCATTCTTGTTGAGCACTGCGTGTTTTGTTGGCACGTATTATAACTACACTTATCTGCATCACTATCACAGTCACAATGAGATTGGACACCATTTCCAAAATGAGATCAATTTGGGGATAACTTTTGCACCACGCTATTTCATTATACGTCATCATGATTATTACACAAAGATGAAAAATAAAACCAAAATATTGCAACTCAATTAATACACAGTGACATTGACTACAATGCAAACCAAATAAAAATGCTTTGCCCTTTACATGAATGCAGTGGTTTCTAACATTCAATTAAATTCTATTTCAAAAATAGACCCAGACGTCCGGACGTTTAGTGCAAAGGTACTAGGTCAGTGGAAATAAATATATTGCATCCAATATAAATTGAATTTTCGGGGAACTTTCTCAGTTTCCGAGGTCAATATTTCTGATACAATATTTTTAGATTCATTATTTAATAAGCTTATGGTGAGGTGATTACCACAATCGGCGATAAAGAGTAGTTGGTGATTCCATGTCTCAAGGAAGCTTGATCAGTTTTTTATCAAGACCCGACGGTCTTGATAAAAAACTGATACTCTTGTTCCATAATTCAATGGTTCATAAATATCCAGGAATCGGTATAATCTATGCAGATGAAGCAGAATTTGGTTATAGTTATGAAAAAAAAAAAAAATTAATTACAGAAGGATTAGGCAGAGTAATGTATGTTTAGGTGTCATGTAATAGGGGTGAGCCTATTGGCATTAAATTTCTCTATTAATATAGTATTTTAAGAATTTGTTATCTTTAGGTACTAATATCTCTGGATCTACTGAACTGATTTTGAAAATTCTTTAACCAATAGAAAGCCACATTATTTTTGAGTGTCGTAGGCAATATTTATATCTATTAAATAGATGTATGTTATTAGGTAGTATACTGCATATGTGTGAAGCCGGGGCGGGTCGCCAGTTCTAAATAATTGAGAGGTACAGTAATGTTCCGTTTAATGTTGAGTTGGAACACCAGGTTTTTTTTATTTTTTTTTTATTTATAATCCATACAAACTTATGACATTCGTTTTATTCTCGCCAAACTGTTACGTTTAATGGCGAGATGCACTCATTATACTAATCACTTACCTAATACTAATCAATCATGCAACATGCTAAACAATACAAAATTTTACTGCTTTAGGATCTATTTCCCAATGAAGAACGTTCCCATAAAGCTAAACTTAGCATATGGTATAGTCTGGAACTGAGTACGGAGATTCATGAAATTTTTAAATTTTATTTTCACAGAAAATTGAAAATCTACGATTGTTAATGATTTGATATTTGCGATATACTAAGTCAATTTTTTAAAGAATTTTGATCAGTGAATTTGAATTGAGTACCTACATTGAAAGAATTCGATTAGTCCAATCAAATCAAAATAAGAAATGTAGACACAGCTCTTTATAATAACTAATTATTTCACTTTATTTAATAATGTTCTCAAAATCTCGTAAATAAATAAAATGTCCAAATTTCAATATATTATGTACATCAAACTTACGTAAAAGGCCTTTTACGTTAAATTATGATTATAAAATCTTTTTATTTCGCAAGGGTGATGTTTGGTACCGTATCCCAAACTTATAGCAATCACCATTTGAAGTAGTTGCTGTAATGGTCACGTAGGGATGTAATGACGTGTGCCAATAAAACAAGGTCTATTAAAAATTTGATAGTATCAGTTGCGTCGAGTGCTTAAATTATCTTGAAGAAGTGACCGAAGACTTAAGGTTGGAATAATTTAGTCCGCAGCTAGCTGTTGGCTCTTACCGATGTGGTTTAAAAACAATGGTTGATGACATGTCGGTGTTTCATGAAATAGCAAAGTTGGGTAGAGTAATTTTATTCACACCGATTCTAATCGGTTATAAAATTCTAATCTAACACCAGTCTAAAATACTGATAATAGAGGATGTTGCTAGCATCTTTGTCAAGGAATATCCTGGGTGAATTGCTGAAAAATCGAAGTGTTGTTTTAAAAAATAAAGTAACTAACTCCGTTTATAGCCAATAGCTTAACTCGAAATCATAAAAAAAATTGTTTTCTTTAGTATTTTTTAACATGTCTGTTTTCAGGACTGCCAATCACATTTTATTTGATAAAAACAAATTTTAAGTTCCTTGATTTTGCTTTGTTCTTTGTTCCGTTGAATGGGTTTTGTGATAATTAAAATTTAAGCTTTCTCAACATTGAAATTGATTTAAATAACTCATAATTGGATCTGTATGAGAATTTCATGAATTTGGGACACGAAACTCTCAATTTTGTCCATACTTGTTTATATTTTAAATTCTAATTAACCGATCTGTAAGGTTAAACTGCGCCAGCCGCTGTCTGTCTGTGGATGGGTGACCATTCTTAACATATCGAGAGCACGTAAAGCCGTTGGTCCCGGTCGTCATGTTAACACCTATGACAATCTTTAAAGTCAGAAGCCCAAAAAGCCTGACAACCAGTCTATCTTTAGGATATCAGTATTGACCAGAAATTGAGTTGCAGAGATTGAGTGTAAAGATTGCGTGTAAAATATTGAAAATCAGCCGCATCTGGTTACACTGGAACCCCCAAAATAGTTGGGAAAAGGCTCGGTGGATGAAATTTATTTTTGAAACTATGAATAGTCATTATAATTATTTGATTTTAATATAATTCGTCGACCTTATGTCAGCAGGTCAAGTTTTCCAAAACTGTCAAATTTTCCCAATTGAACATGAACCATAATAAAATAATAAGGTTCATACAATTGGAGTTAAAGTTGAAAATCTATAAAGAAATTTGACAGATGATGAGTTATCTGACGATATGAGAAGATATGTTATCTGGGAAAGATAAATTCGAAAAATAGCCCGGAAATTTGTAAAATTCAGATTAATTTGTGAGTAAGTTTTCTATGATTAATTGAAATTGGGCATGACAAGAGAACATCTGTCCAGTCAGCTAGTCATTAATAATCATGTTTCCATCTGTAGATCTACCAACTGTTAGATAAAGCAATAATAGAATTTATTTTGCTAAATAATTGGTAGGTAGTTGATAAATTTAACGCTATTCAAATCCATGGTATGTTGAAATGATACTGAAGTGGTGATTATTAGATTTTTCACCGGTCACCTGCTGACTGGGTCTATTGCTTGACCAACATGCGTGCATTATTTGCGCATGAGTCACCGGAACTTTGGTGAATGCGTTCGTGAATACTTTTGACTTCCCAGTTTAATCACCAAAGTGCTTAACTTTACATTTTAAAGCTTTTGTTGCTTCTTATGTCCCAAATTCAGTTTAGGAGAAATTATTATTTCATGGGCTTATTTAGCGTATATGGCGTAATTTACTTTTCTTAAATAGTTACCTAACTATTTTGAAAAGTTACCTAAAAAATTACCTAGTGATTAAACAATATAAAGAGTTTTTTTTAAACAATGGAATAAACTAATTTATGGAATGATAATTAAGTATATTTATCAGAGATCCAAATACCTATAAGCTTTAAAACTTTGCGTCTCGTAAGTTCAACACCTGTTCGCATTACGACGCAGCCGAGCTACACAGAAAATTCTTATGCCTTCGGGAGCTGTGAGATAACAAATGATGAAACAATGACGCCATCATGTTAGGTGGGCCATGGAGGCATTAAACCCCCCTGCGCGCGGGGTAGGTCCGCGCGACGTTGCCGCTCCGTTCCGCCGCGACTTGCAGCGTTCGCTCGTCGGGACCGGCCTGTCATACCGCGTGGTACCTTCGACCGAGCGTCCGTGTCCAAGCCGCGCTCGCTCCGCGTCGCCTTCTCAAACAAACTTACAAACTCACTTTCCGGCGGCGGAAACCTGTTTCAATTACAAAAATCTCATAGTTCTCCTGTAACCACGACATAATATTCGCTCCCGACTACATTAATAAATTATTTTATACTTTTAAGTGTAAAATCCCGCATTTACGTGGTGCATCAACTTTGAAAAACTTTATAAAGTTTGTTTTTAAGCTGGCGATTGGCTGCGGTGTGCATGTGTAAGCTGTAAAGTCATGGCTGGACGTAGTTCTCACTAAACCGGTAAGTAAAACGAACTTTACTGGAAACATGTATTTGAATTTGAACGCACGAGTAAAGTATCGTGCGTTTGGCATGCGTTCGTTTTATGAAGCATAACGTTCAGTTTGTTTGTGGTGTCTGGTAAACGCTAATCAGTGTCCGGTTTACGTCGAGGGTACTATAATGTGGGCGTCACGACGACATTCCCAACGTTTTGGCTCCACAAAGACATGACGACATGTACTCCACAAAGGTCTTGTTTACAACGTTTAATTTCCACGAAGTGTTTCACTGTTTGATAACCAGCACCACTTGATTGTCTGCCGCTATCGTTTTCTTAGTATCGCATTGCGTTAATTGTCTTGTAAGACGACGCAAAGAGAATGGAATTAAAGGTAATCTTCAAGTGTCATGTCGTCCAGCCGGGTGCTTTGTTGTGTTCATTCTGTTCATAAACAAAACTTGAGCCATCCGGCGACTATAAATAAGATTAGTCATCAATTACAAGTTGCGGCTTGTTGCAACTCACCAAACTTTAAACAAAGAGTTAGCTTTTATGTCAGTGGTATTAAGATATTGAGAGCAAACCATGACTAAGTAGCCTTGAATTCTGATCAGATATTATATGTAGGAATGAATGCAGTTTGATGTAATATTTCCATTCATTAAGAAGTGTCAGTAAGAATCGAGTAACAAATAAAGCTAAGGGAACTAATCCATGCTGACGTGCGATCATTACTATATTGTAACGACTTGGTGCCAGAAACTAGAGATAGAACATAATTTATCTTATTCAAGATAATCCAGCATGCATTAAACAAGCCTTAATACTACATGCTCTTTATGAAATATCAGCTTTCCATCACTGAAAGTAAAAAAAGCTAATATCAACCCCTACGCACCATCTCTTTTTTGACAACATTTCTACAGGACCTGCACAGCAAATAATTTTTATCACGGGCGTTTCTTCACGTTGTGAAGCGAAGCAAATAAAATATTGAGTGAAACCTTTGTTTAAGCAAATTAATATTAATTTCAAAAATTGGGAGAATAATTTCACAAAATGTTCGTTAGTAATTTGATGGAAGCAAGTGGATGAAAATTTGGCAATTAAAGTCACCTGAAACACTAAAATTCCATTTGTTCAGTTGATTTTGAGATCTACCTATTCAGGAATATGAGAAAGCCCATTCCAACTGGCACGGATACATCTCAGAAAGTATCTGTGATGTATCCGTGCTGATAACTGACCACCTTGAGCTCTTGAGCGTTACTCTGACGTCAACCCTTAACTTCGGCTCCTATATAGAGTCCAAGGCTCAGGCAGCTGACAGAAAGCTGGGTATCCTCTCGAAGGTGCGTCGCTACATCACGTCGTAAGAATTGCTGACATTGTATCGAGCAGAAATTCGGACGTGCATGGAGTACTGTTCGCACCTTAGGGATATTTCGGTTAAGTACCAGCTCGAGGCGTTGGAATCCGGTGAGAAACTCATTGGCAACCATTCGATTGTCCAGGGAAAACTCTAAAGTCTGGAATATCACCGCAAACTTACTAGCGTATCGGTTTTTCATCAAACAGTTCGGAGAGTGTGCATCAGATCTCCACGACTTTATTCCCCCTAGCCCTTTCAACGAATAATATAATTTCTACGTATTCAAGCTACCGATTTATGGTGGACATCCCAAAAACCTGAAAGAAAACGCTTTAAGTACACTTTTTCATGTGTAGGTACTGCGGAAATTTGGAATGCGAATTGGCGGTGAAACGTAGGTCTCACTAGAATAAAAAAAAACTGGTTAGGTACGTAAAATGTACATTTTTATCTTAAGGATGGTGCTATTGGATAAACACTTGATGCTATCTTACATTTATTTACGTATTTACTACTCACTTTAGTCTAGCCGTGATGCTGGTGATGGATCTGAAAGTTCAGGATTAAAAATATCAATGAACACAATCAACTCCGTAAAAAGTTGTTTTATTTTAACGAAAACTATTGAATTATTATTTTGATCTGTCTGTAAATTTTTATCGTCATCGTGCATGATGACGGATGATGGTTGATTATGTGTGCGTAAGAGGTTAGGTCGTTGTTTTGACTAACTGAAATCTGAACATCTCATTCCAATTTTTACGACAGTTTTGGAAATCAAACGTTTAAAATGTTTATGTGTATCATCGGAAAATCTCAGTACTCACATGTCAGTCACGCAGCAACTAAACTAAATATAGAAATGTTTTTTTTTTCAGTCTAATGTAAATTTATATTAGGTACAGTGGCCAGCACATCAAGCTACCACAATCTGTCAAATTTCTTTGATAGATTTTCAACTTTAACACAACTTATTAAGGTTCATTTTCAATTGGGAATATTTGACAGTTTTGGATAGCTTGACCTGCTGACATAAGGTCGACGAATTATATTATGGCGTCTGTACATCAGAGAATACTTCTACTACTTCTTCTACTCATTCTAAACTATCGCAACTCATTCAAATATCCTCAACACGTTTAAATTCATAACATTACTTTTAGCAGAAGTGTCGGCTTTATTTTAAACCACAAACGAAACAAAATTCGTTTTTCTTTTTTATAATCCAGGATAATATAAATAAGTAGGTATACAGGGACCCAATTAGAATGGGATAAGATTTATTAGCAGTAGCCAGAAACGGAATAGAACTGTTTCAATTACTCGCTCTAGCGTGAGTCGATAACTTAGTTTGTTTGCCTTCGCCAAATATTGTGATGGATCGCTATCGGTATCTTATTACATCCAATAAGACAATAAGTGGTATTTTTGCTATTTCACGTATATTTGCTTACGCTATTTTATATGAATGCATATTGGATACTCCGGTACCTTGAGAAAACTCAAATGAAAGATCTGTATGATTAATATTTTGGTAACTTATAAAGTTTGTTACATAAACTATTCTTTAGAATATCAAATAAAAATTACCTTCTCGAAAAATACAAGCATCGTTGGTTTTCTGCCAGTTCGGCAAACGATAACTAGATCTCCCTCCTTGGCAACTATTGAGAAAAAAGGTAAGCAAGAAATTAGGGAGAGAAAACTCAATAGCCATATTCTAAATTATAAAAGAGGCACTTAGTTTGCTTAATTTAAATTGGTTTGTCATTTCGATATTATATCATAATAGTATTAGTGGAACTTAGAGCTTACGATTCAGATAATAAGATTATATTTGTTGCTAGCTAACTTATTGAAAGCTTAATAAAGCGGTGGAGGAGGGCTTTTTAATCCAAACAGTGCATAAAGTTTAAATGCGATGGTCAGGTTTAATGACGTCTATGGTCTAGTGGTTTGCGTGTCGGGCCTCTGATCACGACGTCGTGGGCTCAATTCCCACAGAACACAAAATATTTATGTGATAAACATAAGTGTGTCTGTTTGTTTGGGTGTGTCTTACGTATTATAATTACATATTTACAAAAATAAAGTTTAAAAGTATTATATCCATTGTCTAGTATCCATTGTACGAACTCTGTTTAGTTTTAGATTAGGTAGTGCTGTGTAAAAGTGTCCAAGAATATTTATAAAAAAGAAAATGTTCTTTTAAATCTCTAAATGCCCAGATACTAAACAGCTTTGTTCAGATCCGCAGTAAATCCGGCTTCGTAGCTCTGAACAGCCGTTTCTGCTCCATACCGGCTATTTAGCCTGTCTTTTAACTCAGCGTTTCCCATTTGAACAAAGATGGAAACAATAGCTCTTTTGCAAGTTCTACTTGTCGCATTTTATCATCCATCTGATTCAGACTAATAATTGGCAAGCTATTAAATCGCCCTTGTGATGCAAACAATGCCAAATCGATCACTGAACACATTGGCATACTTTAAAAAAGTGTATTACATGGTAATGTTGACATTATGCATGATTTTTTAAATTTCTAGAGTAGGTTTGAACTTCATCTAGCAATTTAAAAAATCATGCATTTTATTAACTTTATGTAAGTTTTTAAAATCTATCAATACATTTTATTGAGTTCTGTTAACCTTAAATATAATCTGGATATGTAGGCTCCAAAGGTTTTGTGAGGGGTAAGGGGTAAGGGGGTAAGTGCCAAATGTAATTATGCCTAAAACACAAGAATCCATTTTCACCAACCACCCCAATACAACGTTATTTTAAGTTATTTATTGGATGGTTTAAAAGTGGCACCAGTTACTAAGTTGTGTAGTATGCCGGTAGTCGAAACGGTTTTGATCATTCATTTAAATGGGTGTAAGGAATCTAAAAGAAAATATGGATAGCGGCAAAAGATGATAAAATGCGACTGATAGAGATGTATGGTATGCTGACCCCAATAATACATTGGTAAGCACACCGCTTTTTAAGTACAGAGCCCAGCAGGTCAAGCTATCTAAAACTGTCAAATTTTCCCAATTGATTATGAACCTTATGCTTTTGTATTAAAATTGCAAACCAATCATATAAATTTGACAGATTGTGGTAACTTGATGTGCTAACCTCTGTACATTAAATAATACAATATTAAAACTTAATTCATATGTAAAATCTCTGTTGTATTCCCGTACAACACAAAACTACTTTTTACTTCTCAGCTCACAATCTCAGCTTTACATAAAATATTAACGCAAATGAAGTTTCGTTGATGATTCGAAATTTTCAGCTCGCTGTCATCCCTCGTCATACGGGGGACTTCAAGTTCATTTTGATATACCGTAACTACTTTCGGTTTACAATAAGCAATTAATGGGAGATTAAACTATGGAAGTTATAATAGTTTGCTGATTGCTTGCCCTCCCTTTATTCAGTTATGAATATAAATTATGTCGTTCTCCCTGAGTGACAAAACCGTGACAAAAGTAAATCATAAACATGTTATTACATCATGCGTGTTACGGTGGTTTCAGTGTTGACGGCACGTTACTTATAACTGATTTTCTGTATGTATTAATTAATAGGTAAGTAAATTACTTGAAAGCATATTTTATCTTTAAAGACTCCATGACATGAACGTGTCCGGACCCGCCATTGAGTTTAGTTTTTGTGCCCAGTTAGTGGTTGTGTGCCCAGCTTGTGGTTGTGTGCCCAGTTAGTGGTTGTGTGCCCAGTTAGTGGTTGTGTGTCCAGTTAGTGGTTTTGTGCCCAGTTTTTACACGAGATCTATGTAAATTTACATCTACATTTCCCTGCTGAACCATTCGGGAAACACAAGCGTGTGTCACGTAAAGCCTTTTCCCAACTATATTGGGGTCGGCTTCCAGTGTAACCAGATGCAGCTGAATATCAGTCTTTTACACGAAGTGACTGCCGTCAGCCCTCCGTAACCCAATTTCTGGGAAATACTGATACCCTAAGTATAGAGTCAGGCTTTTTGGGCTTCTAACTACCGCTAACGATTGTCATAGGTGTTCCTACATCCATGGCTTTACGTGCTCTCAGAGGCACGGAGGGGTTTCGATGTGTTAAGAGTCGTCACCCATCCTCAGACTGACTGCGGCTAGCGCAGCTTAGCCTTGCAGATCGATTGATCAGCATAGTTATCAAGTACTTAGCCACGAGCCCCTCATTAAGCAGAATTAAGGTCTTTGATTAAATCGAAAATAAGTTTACACTGAATTTTCTTATTTATCTAACATAGAGAAAATGTCAATAGACCATAACGTAATAAAATGACGTCACGTTGGGATCTTGGCGCTCAATTTACTGTAAAAAAAATATGCAAATGTGATATGATCGTCAACGTTTCTTCCCCCACCCGCTCGCTACGTTACGAAGTCTGATATTATCCTCAAAGTGATACATTTACCTAGTCGAAGTCATAACCCTCGTACTTCTAAGATTTTGTATGGGCACACAAGGAAGCCAAATATAATTATATACATATAATTGGGTGAAATAAACAACTATAAAAATATACAGGAATATTTTTTAAGTAGTGCACAAAAAAATGTTGGTGGTTTAATATCACTAATAGAACAACACATTTCTATTACTTGTTCAAAAAAATCTTTTTTTAATTTTTTTATCCGGCTTTAAATCAGCAAAATATCGACACTATCTATTCGTAATAATTGCAATAGGCGCGCGCGAATATACGACAAATTTTCAGACGTTTTTTTCTGTTTAAGTACCTGCCTGAAATTAACTTTGCACTTTATATTAGGATTTATGTTATGTACATTTAATTTGTGATCTAAGTAAGTATCTTGCTTATTCGACGTGTTGACTGGTGGAATGGTTGAGCTCCGTACTCGGTTAGGACAGGCTTCTTGGAAATCTTTTACTCGTAAAGTCGTGAAGCTAGCGTTAATCCTAATAAGGCCTTTTTGTAGACAGAAATTAAAAAAATAATCACATCGAAAAACTGTTTTCTACGAATGCTGTTTTATAGTGTGGCTTTCGTATATAGGTGTGCAATTGTATCGATTCCATAAAATAACCGATATAAATTGCAACTAACCGATTGGACGATCGTAGTCCAATGTGTTTTAAGATAATATTAGTGTAACTCACACTTATTATTTGAACGACTGTTCTGGCATACATTGGCAATCAAAATTGCATTCTCTTAAAAACTTTCTCGACACACTTAATAAACGACCTAAAGACATTGTGCATGCAAAAACATACTTTTACCTGGCGTCAAACACTACAAGAAATTATAAAATAAACAATTTAAATTATCCATATTTTGAGTACCTACTTTATATTATACAACTAACTCTAGCCCGCGGTGTTTCTATGGCTATAATCTTCTGCAAGGTCTAATCTATCTCTGTACCTAATTTCATCAAAATCAGTACAGTGGTTTAGGTGTGAAATCGTAACAGACAGACAGAGTTATTTTCGCGTTTATAATTCGCAATTAATTTAATTCGCATTAGTAGGGGTAACAATGGCATAAAACCCTTATTTTCACTTTGAATAATCGTTTAAAACAGTTTAAAACGAACACTGAAAGAATAGATAAACTTTTGGCACTTGTTATTCAAGCAAGTCTCAATGCTTACAACCGAGTAACCATAACAAACTTCTTAGGTACACTAAAATAATCAGAAATAAAAAAAAAGATTCATGTTGACTTCAAGAAACCGTTTCTTCGCGCGTGATCTTTTTATATGTGATATTTGATACAACCCTGTTTCTTTAGGAATGGCTCGTAAGAAATTTACATGGATAAAGTTCGTCGACTCTTGTGGCTAAAGGATCGATTCACGTAATTGATTCAATAATCGATCTAAGCCTTTTTGTGTACCTATTATCTAGATTGTAGACCATGTAATATTCTAGAGGTAGCATCATAATATAGCGATTATTAAGTTTAACAAAGTTTAGAGGTCTAGCCTCACTCGACAAATAAATTCAATTCACTTTAACAATATTTTAATACTCACCCTCTGACACACAGTCAAACACTCACATTCTACTCACCGAGAGGACTTTCACACACTGTCTTTTGTTTTAGTACATATGTTTTATTTTTTTATAAAAATTTATCCAATTTGTCTGATAGTCGTCTGAACATGGCGGTAAAAACGGGCATTTTTTCGGGTCTTTGGATGCTCATGTTCATTTTAGTGATTTCGTTTTGGAAAAAAGGAGTAATAGTAGCACGTATTAGGAAGATCTAGATTTTTTGGGTAAAATCATAGTTCTAGACGCATTATCCACGAAGAAAACCGCAGAATACGTTTGTATGGAGAAAAGACCACTATAGTCCCCTCTTAACTTTCAAAATAGCCTGTACAAGAGTTAAGTATGTACTTAATATGTTTTATAGTCTGCAGTATTTTGTAATTTTAATTAAGAGTAAGAGCGCTGATGTTTGAGATACAGATATATTTTTATAACTAGTTCAGACACAGAAGTCCTTACATATTATGAATTCATTAACTAAATAGCTCATATTTTTAATCTCTGTACATATTGTAACGTGTGTTTTTGAAATAAATAAATAATTATTATTATATATATATTTTTTATACTGTGTAAAGCTGTGAATTTTAATCAAACGTAGTGATCCCAACATCAATGTTTGTTTGAGTTGCAGTACCATCGTATGCATTTTAACGTGTGGGCAGTGAATACGTAATAAGCGGATGGGTACCGTTACTACAATGAAAAGGCAAATGAACTTTGGTTCCTTTCTTTTTCCTTTCCTTTTCCTCCGATGAATATGTACCATACTTGTGATTGGTGGTAGTGGACCAATGAAATCTAAGGAATAGATTATTAAGCCTGACCAGCATAATATTTTATATGAAAATCTTTCGTGTGCCTATAGTCCTGACTAATGTAAGGTCACAATGTCGTGTTTCAGAACCGATGCCGTGGTGATATGGTGTATGTGAGGTACATAGTGATTCTATGAATGCTAGGAAATGCCGCCATCTAGTATTAATTAAATATTGCGTTGTAAAAGTATCTTTAAAAGATCTATTTGCAAAAATAAATATCATTTATCATATATTTTAAATTTTGGATATGATTTAGATTATTAAATTTAATACATTGTTATCAACAATCCAGTTGGTATATGGACTACCTATGGTTGGCTGCGGTCGTTTACTAGGGAAGCTATTTTAACAATCAACATGTGCGGGCAACTTTGAATAGACTAACGTCATTATTTATGGTTTTAGCGATGCTGTTCAAAGCGTAAATAATAATATTCCTCGTATAATTCACCTCACAAACGTCGATCACTCAAAAGGATTCATAGAAATTGGTCCCAAATAATGTTATGCTTTTGTTATCGGTTCTAAAAATCTTTTTTGTGTGTTGATGGCCGCAGCTTTGATTTGGTATTCCATAAAATAAAAAGGAATTTAGTTGTTTAAAAACTGAGTTGATTTATTTTTAATTAACTTGAATCAAGGTGTACCTACAATAAATCTTTTATATTGCTTTCATTCTTACTTCGTAAGATTCAAAAGCTTTTTGTTTTTGAAGCTTTTAAGAATTACAAAAAAAACGGTTTTTCCTTGAGATAAGATAACAGCGTAGTGGAATAATTTGGAAATTACAAACGAGCGAAAAGACTACAACCTGCCAGTTATATAAATATACAGCATATAAATAATATTATACTTACAGATTCTACTACCTAGTGTTTAAAAAATACAGCTTCTTTTTATTAGGTATTCTATAAAAACAATAATTAAAATTAATTTATATTGTTACCGTTAAATGTAGGTATATATACCTCTTCAGCTGAGCTTTTTTTCAGACTTGTTAATTGTTAAATTCAAGTGGGATAAGTACCTACCCCTAAAATAATAATTATATCAACCCGCGCTTTACTGTGCGCAATGTGATCGCGTCTTCAAGACGAAGTTCGGGGTAGCGAGTCATATCAGAGTCAATGTCGGTAACTAGGTGGTACCGACATGGTGATTTTTTAGAGTACCTACGGAATATGTCATCCGCCACCCGGGGAGGGGAGGCGGCAGAGTATGTCAGACTCATACCGACTAAAAATCGTACTTGCCTTCACTTGCCCTATATCACGGCCATGGGAACCGTGAAATTTACCACAACAATGACAGGCACCACCTAGTACAGACGCTAGCAGGTCAACCTATCCAAAACTGTCAAACTTTCCCAATCAAATTTGAACCTAATTGTTTTGTGTTAAAGTTGAAAATCTATCTAAGAAATTTGACAGATTGGGGTAGCTTGATTTGCTGGCCTCTGTACCTGCCTAATGACACTCACAGAGACGCCATCAACGGGCACGGCGAGGAGCTGAAAATTACTTATTGCCCAACTGCTAGCTAGTTAGGTTATGATCCATCTTGCTGACCTAGTTCTAATTGGCAGACCGCTTAAAAAAGATAGGTATT
Organism: Acronicta alni; assembly: GCA_964056405.1. Taxonomy (NCBI): domain Eukaryota; kingdom Metazoa; phylum Arthropoda; class Insecta; order Lepidoptera; family Noctuidae; genus Acronicta; species Acronicta alni. The sequence continues at coordinate 12,410,265 of OZ043913.1, forward strand.
GTTTACCAATATATAGTGATTTGATTTGATGGCCAATGCCAACAGACAAAATCATTCGTGTTTCTAAAGATTTATTCTTCGTAATACATATATATATAGATACAATAAAACATAAACTAGGCAGGATACGATGAGGTGTATTAACGAAAAAATTTGGAACCGGTTTTAACACGAACACATCACTTCAGTCTAAAGTTTGTATTCCGTGGACGTTTTTTAAACATCTTTATTAAAATATAGGTATTTAAATGAATTTAGATATCAGTGAGAGTGAATTTAAGAAGAGTGGAATGCAAGACTTTTTTAGTATATCCTGAAAGATCTGTCATCTTAATCAAGAAGGCGGTAATTGATAAGATGATTGGCTGATGAGGAATTATGGAAGAGGAAAATGCACCGACCCTTAGTAAATTGTAATAAGGACATACCAACCCTTATGCATTATTCACCGTTATGCATTTAGTAAATAAAAAACACAATAGATACCTAGTTAGAGATGTGTTTAGGTAACCACGAGTGACTGTGATTATACGTCAGTCAATTCTATACCTTCCCCCTAAGCGCAGTTCTAAGCTTTTAAGAGCGTAATATTGTTTTTAAACCTCCAAATAAATGTCATTTTATGCATGTGCAAATAGTACTCTATATTTGATCTTCTATAAAGTCCTGTAATAGAAACTACCGACTACTCTAAAACTAGAACTACTAGTATAAATTAGAAACAAAAGCCCTGCAATTGGTGCACTTTATTAAAAATAAAGAGAATAAATTTACTTTTAAAAGTTTTAGAGTAAAGGAATCATTTATAAAATATAATTGGTGAAATTTGGTAATATGGATAAAAATATATCAATCTATTTTTACGACTGCAACAATGCTATCGTTGATGTCTGATGTAGGTAGATTTTTTTCATTCAGCGCTAAAATCGCTGTTTGATTTTGCATTACTTTTTGTAATATTATTATAATCGTCATTATAATCACCCTGGCCTTTGCTTCTTGGGTGTTGGGATTTATTTTAATAAATTTATCAAGATCTTTTTCTAATATACTCGTAAATCAAGTACGGTCTATAACTATGTATGAATTCTTATAAGATCCCGTTATCTTATTTGTTATATTAATAATTTTCTTGAACATTTTTGTAGCAGAGTTCAACATAGTGTAGGACTTCTCCCGTGTTCTTCTGGATTTGCAGAGTTCCATTTATTCCATATAGACTGCTGTAAGCTGAACAATGGTTCACTATTGCCAACTCTAGCTACACCAGGAAGTGCAGTGATTAATAAAATAAAACCAAATCAGGTTATAATAAATGTAGTAGGTATACAAAAACATGGTTGCTGAGCAAGGTCCTTGATTCGATTCATAGGGGTCACGTCATCCCATGGGACAGGTCATCCCATGTTATTGGTTTTTTCATTAGGAATTATTACATGCTTGTTAGTTGGGTCTTGGGTTCTTAGAGTTGGGGTCCATATGTGTAAAAGGCAAAAGCTCTCTATTACACGGAATATCGGGGGTTTATGGGTGTACAACTGTAGGTAGGTATACGTCATCTACCTTAACCCTTGGGAAATAAATATGCGTTCAGAAGTCATAATATGAATATAAAATCTTTTTTAATCAAACCTGTGCAAAATAATTAAGCCCATACCAATGAACTGACAAAGGCCGACCACAGATCATTTTGTCAATATTGTGATTGTCAATCGAGATGCTTGAATTGAATTCGGGGGAGGCAAATCTGGGGCGTTAAATTATACATTTCCAACAAGCTATTTTGAACTGAACACCACTGTTATATTATAAAGGATTTTCCGTTATTCACCACGACCAGATGTATGGAAACTCCGCAACTTTTGAAATCAATGTCAGGTGTAATCTGCATTCAATTCATATTATGTTACTTACATAATAAGTATGAATTCAATTCATTATTATTGTAGTTTAAACCAGCAATTGATTTCAAAAATTTTATAGTAAGTAGCAAACAGTAAAATAAAATACTGAAATAAAGGTCACAAAATAGTAGGATATCTAATTAACGTCTACAAGTATTTTCACGTCAAATATCAATAATACTTAGCATCAATAAATAGTTACTGAGGCTTTATACAAATCGTCCCAAATATCTTAACCCACCAAATATCATGAAAGTATAAATTGACAAAGACCATTTAATAGGGAACCGCAATTGTTACCCGACGTTGTAGTAAATTGGGGACATAAACTCAGTCAAGCGGTTTTTAAGTTATAGTTATTATACAATAAGAAATCCATCGGTAATGGTTGCCATTATGTTAAGGGCTCGAGGAGGCCCTTGAAAGAGGGCAAGGAATGTATACATTTTGGTATAAGACTGCTCTTTACAGAATTTATCGTACGAGGTAGGCCTAGGCCTAGGTAGACATTTGAATGGCTAGTTAGCTTGTAAAAAGAAACGCATAAATCTTATATATGTATATAAAAATGAGTCCCTGTTTCTCTTGGTCAATCAAATAAATCAGAAAAGTCATTCTCACGCTTGAGAATGACTTTTCTGATTTATTTGATTTTTTTTTAATTTTTCAACTTTGTAGAAGGTTTTTACAGAAATAAAAATTAAGAAAATTGGAAAATTTCAGAAAACAACGACTAGATACTTTTTATCCAGGTAAAGTCCATGCAGATGAAGTCACGGGCAGAAGCTAGTAGAATACACGTGAATTCCTTGTCATACGTTATTTAACGGTAGAGCTATCTGTATATATTATGTCTGTCCGTTAATACATAGAATCGAAAAACAATAAAACAGCCCTTTAGTAGACATTTCTACTAAACATACATACTTCAGTTAATACTTCGTGTTTAGGTACGCCATCTCAACTATGCAAGTAGTTAATGCAGTGCAAATTCAGTAATCAAAGGTTTCTGAAACTTTGATGAATCCGCATTCAGCTAATAGCGCTGACCTGGATTCAGTTTGAGGTTTATCTTCATCTGAAATTAACGTATGACAAGTACAGTTTTGACTAAACTGCGCGGCGTTATTGAAGACTCAAAACTTGTCTTGTTCATGGTAGCTTTTGTCGATTCTATGAACGGTTATCGTTCATTCAACGTCAAGGTAAGTAATCGCCAGCGTCAACCGTAGCAGACATTACGTTGCGTTGACCTCTTCTCGCCGTATGACGTCTTGACAAATGTTATAGCGATCAAATTGCCGTGTAGCGAATGACGGAACAGGACTCCTAAGTTCATAATTAACGAACATTTAAAATAATAAAGACAAGTGAGGAATTTGAGTACCATTATAAATTGTAGAAAATACTCACATAAATGTTCTGAATGTGTCTTCAGTTTGACGTAGAAACGTGGTTATTGTTTATTTATGTCCAAGACCAGGATTATGGTTTATGAAAGTCGTGGCTAATTTCACAGATCCCTTGTCCATGTACGACAAGTGAAGGCGAGTGCTTTTTTTTTGTTGGTAAGAATTCGATATGCCTTGCCGCCTTTCCAGGTGGTAAGGCAGTTGGTGGCAAATAATCCCTGAGGATTAAATCCGAACTATCAAAAAAGGTCTAGATGGATCTCAAATAGGATAAGTTTACGTTGCTTGTTGGTAATAGTTATGGATGTTTATAGACTTAGTACGCGTATATTTCAATGCTCTATGAAATTACTTGGTATGCTCTGGGGTTGAGTTTTTGTCTATGAAGTTGCGTAACTTTTAACAAGTTCATGGTTATCAAAACAGCGGGGTATTTCTGTTGAAAAACTGAATGGTAATAAAAAAAATATATTTTTGATAAGGTATATATTTTGTTATATAGGTATTCAAATAAATACATGCAAATCAAAGATTTAAATAAAGATCATATCGTTAAATATGCGATATATATAATAAATTAGTTGTGCCCCTTGGTGCTTTAATTCCCAAATTTTCTTGAATAAACTTATCCTGTCAATAACAAACGCAAATGCGTCGCAATTTATTTTTATTAATAGGTATAGATATCGGTTTTTTATTCATATATTAGATAACAGTTTTTTTTTAATCGGCATCAGCCAGGACTCGAACCCGTTGATTTTGAATTTTATTTACCATAAAACGAAATAACTACTAAATTATATGAACCTTATAGTGACTGAGTATACGGTATTTCATCATCAACCCATATACTGTCCCACTGCTGGGCACGGGTCTCCTCTCAGATTGAGAGGGATTAGGCTGTAATCCACCATGTAATAAGTTATTTAATATTTCAATAATAAAACCAATTGTGATTTCTCGTAACCTCTTTCTAGTACCACAGTAGATTTCTAAAATTGCCATTAAATATTCCTTATAAGTAAAAGTATTTATTCTATTTGTATAAAACTGTTGTTTTTTTCCAGTATTTATATATTATATAATATCAGCGAACCCTGTTATTAATCGTCATCGTCATCACAACATGTGTAGTTAGATCAAACAAAACACTTAATAATACAATATATTATGGTCAAATAACACGTTAAAAAAATCTTTATATAAACAATCTTTTATAGTCAGAGATAATAGCAATTTCCTGTTATCTCTGACTATATAAGATTGCAGCAAGCTCGAGACCCTCAGCTGGATATAATTATTGCCTTCGCAGGTAGTTTCCTCAAGGGTTCGATGAGGTAAAATGATTATATATTTAACGAAGTACGAATGCAGTTTTATCCACCTGACATCCTCTAATTTTACAAAAGAATAGTTTCTAGTTAGTTAATGTTAGCTTGATATCCAATAATTGACTAATAAATTATATATTTTTTTTTCGGTCTGCAACAATGAGTTAACTGATACATTGAAAGAAAAATATACATTCTCACACTAGATGCCCCATTTCTTATGGAACACAGCATGCACTATAAGATGTGTGTAACAAAAAAGATTTCTAACTAAAAGGGTGGATCCAGACCATGTAATAAGTTGTGTAATATAACTTAAGACTATAATCTAATTTCAGTATTTTTTACCATGGCATTACAAGAAAAGTTCCATGTTCTGGTCACACCCTAACAGTTTTTGATATTTATAAAAATGCAATATGACAAAAGTATACATAAAAAAGTAGTAGTCTCTACCAGATGAGATATCAGACAAAATCGCTTAGAAATCCCCTTTACAACTACAAGCTTACTACAAGCCCCCTTAGCTTAGAGTGACTTAGTGAATTAGTCTTTAAAAAAATTTATTAATTACATCATTATGATTATTTTATTATTATACTTGGCAACACATGTTTTAAAAATATTCTGTTTGTTGTGGGTAGCAGCACCAAGGTCACTGTAAAAGCTGCACGTTCTATGCGTTCTCTCCATTCGGAATTACAAACTTACTTGGTCTTGAGATTTGTGTTTGTTTAACTGGAGATAATAAAGTAATTTATGACTGTATATTTCTTCCCATGTGTAGGTAATATTGTCTTTAAAATATCAATATTTTCAAGGTAAGTTTATATTATGAATCGGCAGTCCTATTTTTGTAAAAATGAGATCCAACCAAATTAAGCACATAATAATAAGACGATACAGCAGTGGCCTTTGCCTAGCTGTGTAAGAATCCGGGCTAGAAAAATAAAATAAGTAGGTAGGTCAATTCATTTTATCCAGTCACTGTAATAACAACTTCATTAATGTGGAACTCCATTCAGAATTCCAAGATCCAGGATTAATACAGTTTGAAAAGTGTAAGTCACTTTGATTTTATTCCAAATAAAATAAAAAATAATTAATGCCGCTGGCATAATAAAATATCTCTTACTTTAGATGTGAACTAATTTTACACTGAGAACAGGTAAACTCACGAATTCTTTGGAAATTGAAAAATACCTTGCCACAGGTCGTTGAGCTTAAATTCTGGTTGAGCTACATAATGACATTTCAGACATTACTCTGTATTGTGACAGTCACGGACCCTTATTTTACGGTGTTTTTCCTTTAAAACCGTCAGTTAAGAAATATTAGTGTCATGTAGTTCTTACTTGAAATTTAAAATATTGATTAAGTAATATAGTATTTAACCTATACGGAAACAAGAATCATTTAACATTTACAGCCGTACGCTTGTTCGGCTAAAATTAGTAGAATTTACAGTCTTACATTAGTAGAAGCACTAATTTAATTTATTTCGAGGTAGCCTTGTCAGGCTTTTTTCTCGCCCCTATATTAGATACCACTAACCCGATTACTTAGTACCGTACTGACTCATGAAAAGGCTTAACAATTACGGTTAGCTCATTTTTCATTAACATACATTTTTATTCACAAGCCTTGTGGAAAATTAGAAAACTATATGTAGTTTTTTATTATTATCCTCTATGGAAATGGCAGTGGTCATACATGGATACTCAATGTCAGAGAGCCTCCACGAATGACGATCCCGCGCTCCTTGGGCAGTCAGCTCCGATATCAACTTGCTGGTTGGTTATGGATTTTTCTTGAGAATCTCATACTAATCCGATAGAAGAATAACAGTTATGTCGGACTCCTAACGATTAAAACCACACAAACATGCGTTAAAAAAACGGTGTAGTAACATGGTTCTGGTAATTTTTTTCTCACAATATTCTTTTAGTGGTTCTACTGATTCTTCTCTGAAGGATCAACTGTTTGTAACTGTGCAAAATAGACTCGTAAGGTTTCATAAATGCTTGCAAAATCTTGTTTGTTACAAAGAATGAATTGGATAATATATATATGTATTTCTTCGTCCGTGTTAACATGAGCTACACAACAATAATTATGTGCTCCATCGATCAGAAAAATTAAATTAGTTTAGGGTATTAACAAAATTAAGTCGTTCACACTTGACATAACGGTTGTTATTATCCCTACTTCCCTACTAATATTATAAATGCGAAAGTAACTCTGTCTGTCTGTCTGTTACGCTTTCACGTCTAAATCACTCAACTGATTTTAATGAAATTTGGTACAGAGATAGAGTTGACCTTGAGAAAGAACATAGGATAGTTTTTATCTCGGACTTTTGAAGAGTTCTCTTGGAAACGCGATATAACCGAACTCGACGCGGGCGAAGCCGCGGGCGGAAAACTAGTTTCTAATAAAGTAATAACAAAATTAAAATTTATACATTATGTTACCTATAACTCCATAAATCTTCTCTCCTCTAATCCATAAATATTGTTATACTTTGATCTCGTTTATGTCATACATTTTCATTAGTATGATAACTTTTGCGTACACAGCTATTATTTATAAGCAAAAATCTTCTTATTAGTATGCCAGGAGCAAATACGCAGGTAGGACTGCTTTTTATCTTTTCTTCAATGAAATATGCCGAGCGTTCGAGATGGAGAATATGCGGCTGCATTAAATCGGATACAACAGCATGCTTAGTCACCAGAGGCAAGTCCACATACTTATTAGGTTCGAGTGCGCCTCTTCTCAGGATTCCGACCGCCCCCGCCTGCCGGACCGGTTTCGGATGCACGTGTGCTTATCACTAGAATTAAGTCACGGGCTGCGAGCGAACTTACTGCGTTCGGTCGAGCGCTCGCAGCTAGTCATTCGAACGTGAGCGTTTCTAATCGAGGGCGATGGCCCAATGTAATTATTGTAGGAAGCACTGGAAACTGTGGCTGGACGGCTGTCGCTTGCGCCCGCGCGTCGACGTGTTACAACGACCTTGCTCTCAGGCCTCCAGTCCCGGGTGAATCCGGCCACCCTTCAGTTTTGACCGTAACGGGATTATTTTAAGATGAGAGCGATAAGAATTTTAATGTCGGTTGTAATTGCGATGGTTTCTTAATTTTATGACGGATAAATTATTTTTATGTACAATTTCTCTTTTGAATTCTGTCAAGGATTTATTAACGTTTCAGTGTAAAATTTCATCTGAATATTAATAGGGCTCTACCGAAGTATGTCGCTGAATTCCTTAACGCTTATTTACGTAATTGCTTTATCTTTGTGTAAACTGATTTTTGTCAATGTTTTTATATATTATTATGGACTGAATCTAATGGTAATCTATGTCGAGAACGATGTACGAGTGTCAGCTATGAGATGAAGCCATGTAGGCTCAAATACATAATACTTTCGTTGGATCGTGACCGGCCAAGCGACTCGTTGAGGTCAATCATTGTTGACCGCAATAGATAATTCACTCGCTTTTCATAGTATTGCTTTCCATTTCTTTTGATTTTTATTGTAGGTACAGGTAGATTTTGTGTTATTTAAGCAGAAAATTGTTTAAAACTATTAAGTAGTAGATTGAGGTTTAACTGTCAGGACTGCAAGGAATAAAATATTTTCATGAACGAAGAAGAATGAGAAAAAAAATGAAAGCACCTGTATTCTTATTTCATTATGCTTAATTCTCTTCTTACAATTCTCAGGATAACCAAATGGTATATATAAAAGACCAAGATCCGTATTTTTATAACCTACTGTTTCACATAATTAACACGGGTTTAATGTACTAAACGAGTATAAAGAGTTTAATAAATTTAATTAACGTAATAGAATTATAAAATAAGGTTATAATTTAAGAGAAGATGCGCGGATATACAGAAGTTTCGGACTTGTTCAAAATCAAAAGCTTTTATGTAAAGTGGACTGGTAACATAATTCTATGAGAAGGTCATTTTGTTACAAACACAGCAAATAAACATTTATATTTGCAGTGGCGACGGGTCAACTGTGGCAAGTGGGAAGTTGGAGCAAAAAATAAAATCTTGACTTGCTGAAGTAGATTCTGATGAGTGAATCGGGTTATATAGACCTTCGCCGAAATTGTAGTGACTTTTAATCAGAGGAATTAACAGTACCCCAAGCCCATCACTATTCTAAAATAAATTGGAAAATCAAACTCATTTGCAAATACATTTGCAAATTGTATCTGCTGTAAATTTATTAAAATACCAAGTACTATGTATTTTAAATAAAATACTATTTAATATTAATATATTTTTTTCTGTTTTCCTAATTTCATAATTAGGATAACATAGTTCCACTGGCTGAAGGGATGAACCCGTCCACTTATCTGAATCCAATTCCGCTAATTTTGAACCCAATCAACCCAACTCATATTTATTATTAAATTAATGAGTCTTTCTCTTTGGTCAAAATTAAAGGAATAGGGCTTACACGCAGCGCATTTCTGGATTTAAAATCCGGAGGGCTGTGTAAGGATTCCTTTGAAGAATTAAGTACTTATATCGGAATAAATTATCCATTCATGTTAACGAGGCTCCAGATTATTAAAAAGGCATTTCGAACAGCTTTTTATTTTTAATTTTGCCAGCGTTGCATATTTCTGATTGGAATTTTAATGCGCGTTAGTAAATATTTTAGTAAAATTCAATCGAGTTTTGTGCTGCGTTTCCAATTATTTCAAAGTAAATGGATCAGTAAAGTTTAAATGTATGTATAATGTACACCGATTACATTTGTGTAACTGCGTGAGTTACATTTTAATACATTATTTTATATTTAAATTATGCTGTGATAACGTCACCCCCAGCTGGCCTATTAACACTTAATTCGTAACTTGATTATACATACCTATTTAAAAACATTAGGTACGAAATGATAATCATTATGACAAGTCGTATCATTTAATTAGTAACCAAGGTCCCAATGTGTACAATGCTCAATTACTGCGTCGCTCTCGACTGCAAAGCAAATGGAATTCATTTAAACGCAATAATATTTCCAAGCTAGTCCAGAATTACGATATGCAATCTCGTAAGTGTTGTCGTGTAACCTTGCCATTCAAGTTAGCAAGTATCAGTAAGAATTTATCGCTGGTAGCGTAAATCCACCACGCCTTGCAATACCGACTACTATCCGAAGCTTATACACTACGTGATGCTATTATATCTCTAAGGAAAAATATAAAACTCAATTGCCTTCGGTTTTAACTTATAACTTAGCAATTTAAGCCTGTCATCAATTACGAACGTGTTGGTCTCAGCAAGAAGAGCGATATCGTTTATTATAATGCAAGATTTATTCTTGGTATCCAGCCAATACAGTGTCGGTCTTGATTGGCAGATCGAAAATCGGGTATATGCGTTCAAAGCTTTATAACGTCTTTGTTTAGATTAACGCCACGTATTTACCAGGAAACTGAAGGAATGCGTAACCTTACACCTTCGCAGGTGTAAAGCTGTAATTTATTAAAGGAAATAATGGTTTTACGCGTCTGCATGCATGCCTACATAAGCTATTGTTAAAGGCGTACGAGCGATTGTAAGGGTTCATTCTTATAAATGGACTGGGTGGCCAGAATACATAATATTATTGTTATACACTTTGACAGAGGTTACAGGTTTAATCATTTTGGTTTTTGATAGGATACTTAAGTAACTTGGAACTTTACTCGGAACTGCGTTCAACGGCAGTTGCGTTCAGGTAATTTAGGGGAATGTGTCCACTTACACGACTCTGATGCTTTGGAAAAGCAAGTGTAGTTTTTTGGTAACGGGTCCGATCCTGCCACCACCCCGGCCTGCGGACGAGGAGGATTAAGAGCACCACATAAATTTTTTTCAATTGATGGGAGCTAATCTGTGATATTTCTTCGCTAAGGTATAATATGTCTATTATCTAGGTAATACTTTTGCGATAGAAATTTGCTTCCACCACACAATTCAACACGAGCTTTACTTGATTTACAAAAGATTATTTGAACAACGTCTACACGCGCTCGTGACAATAAAGTTCACTTTGAGATAAGTAAACGTGGCCTTATTTTTGCCAGACGAGTGGGTGAGCCAGGGTCAGGTGAAATGGATTTTTATAACCAAGGGAGTCTTAGGAGCCCGAGTTTCTCAAACTACTTTGAATTACAGCCACAAAATCATACAGGGGGTTATTAACATACGTAATTCTCGTTTTTATGCACATATAATAAAGTCTCTTTGTGAATTGCTTTTCATATTTTATTCACTTCCACAAAGCATCGTTTTCCGCGCGCATTCCTACGGGATTTGTAAGATTAGAACCTTGTTAGAGCAATTTTCTCCGTCTACTTCGGGGCTATTCCCTTTTTCTATAAGGCAGTACTTCTTAGATAGACATTTTCTTTGTGTAATTTTGGTTCGAGCAAGCATGAAACAAGTGGTGGCTTCGGATTTTGTTAGCAAGGTTGTATTTTGTGAAATTTGTGTTCTTAGTCTGCTGAGCCTATTAAGCAGGTTATTGAATAACAACTGCCATTATAATGTACTTTAACTGACAAATAAGCTTTGTTTAACTACTTTCCACAATGTAACTTACATAGGTACTCCGAAGAATAATTTTACCTTCGCTTCGTACTGAAAAGAGAAGAATCCGTGTTGAAATAAAGACCCTACGTAATAGGGTCTATATTAAATGTAATTGTGAGATGTGGTTTACATAATAAGCATTTTTGTTCATAAAAAGAGTTTGTAGACTTTGTGGTGAATGTGACCAAAAATGCCTTCAAAGATTTTGCAGTAACTTCAGAGAAGCTTAATCTAGACGGCTGCCTTTTGTTATATCATAAACTTATTTAGTAAGATTGGAAAGTTAATGGATGGTCTGAACTTGAGTTGGACTCGGACATCCATTATTTGTTACTAATTTGATGAGTCTGCCATATATCCAATAAAATTCTTAATGATAATTAATTATTACATAATTCTCTTCGCATCAATATCGTAAAATAAGTGTCCAAAAGCTTAACGATATCGTTAAACATTTTCTGAAATTTGCAAAGATAAGTCATAAGATAAAGATTTGTAAAGATAAGTCCACATTTCCGTAAGCGTGGAAAAAACGGAGTTTTATCTACAACAAAACTTGTAAACTGTTTAAGCTTTTTCACTCTAAGGTACGTACTACGTACATATCGAACATCCCCAATGTCTAATTTATTTGAAGTCTAGAAAATATTGGCCGCTGGGAAGGAAAACTTCTTAAATATTCCAAGAACTACAAGATATTATTAGTTACAATTCGGTACAGTGAACTCTTAACCACCAAACAGGTTAATTAAAATATATTATATCGACTTCCTTTGCATACAAATGTTTATGTAAAACAATAATAATGAATTGTTTGCTTATAATAAATACATTATAGTAGAAGCAGTAGCCATACTTGCGTCGGTTCAATGGCAGGCAATTGTATTAGTGTCGTAAGTACTTATATAGGTGGGGTCCACCGCGCTGTATCGTGGTTCCTCGCCGTGCGTTGGCGGCGCTTAACACGCGCACTCTTACATAACACCATGCAACTTGGCATTGAGGAAGTGAACACGCTTTATCAGGTAACCGATAGTAAGCATGTTTCTACAAAGCCACTCCGACACCCACAGGTTATAGAGTAGATAATTCTAAAATAAATAAAATAATAATTAAAAATACTAAACCTTCCCTAGGTTTAGTATTTTTAAGGGTGAAGGCTTTGCAGAGGAATGCTGCAGAGTTCTGCTGGAATGACACAGCATTGCCAAATAATATTATGGCTCTAAGCAATTGCGTGAAAGAAAGAAAGACAATTTATTCTGACAGCCACAACACAGGACAAAATACAAACAAATATATTCAAGTCTTAAAACTAAGGAAGTACGTTATCCTAGCGATGTCAGAATAGGTCCTTATCTCAGCACTGTGTTGCGTGCTAACATTATTGTATTCCGGTTTGAAGAGAGAGATGTAGCCAGTGTATTTACTGGGTGTATGAGATTTAACAACTGAGGTCTGAAGATGTACATTGGCACCACTAATGTTGCTGCCATCTATTCTATCTTTTTTTTTCTTCTTCCCCATCATTTGTACGCCGTAGAGGCTAAACATGACTGTGCACTGTATTTCTTGTAATATCTTGCATGCAATTGTATGTAAACTCATGTTTCAACAAAAATCTTTATCTTTATCCATAGGCTGCTGTTACTGCTTACCATCCTGCGGTCCGTAAAATTATTTGTCATCTTAGTCATTATATTGATTTCTGATATTTACGCGAATATTATACATTGAAATAAAACTACTTTTTACGGATTTATTATACATTGAAATAAAAATACTTTTTACGGAGAATTACTTTTTACGGGTCCGAAACGTCGGGATTAATAATATGAATATACGCGATAAAATCCGTAAAAAGTAGTTTTATTTCAATCTTAGTCATTTTTAATAAATTATCTCAGTATTGTACAGTTTAGGTTTTAAATTAATGTCTGACGATCATGTCACTTCAAAGATAAATAATTTTATTTAATACGTGTTGCGATGACTTATTTATTACCTGTTCTCTTTGGGCATGACAACCTTAATTGACAGGGAAGCGGAGGCCAGAACCGAAAGAAATCTCGAGATATCTTCGTCGACATTTTTCTGTATATTCCACGGACCTTCGCATAAGCATCCGGGATACCATGCTCCCTTTATAAGCAACATTTCTGGAGTCATTAAAAAATTATGGGTACACAGCAGGTACCTGTCAAGTGTAACATCGTGCCTTTTCTGGCTTTCATAGCTTGTTTGGCTTACTTCCAAAAGGATTTTAAAGCGATTATTGAAAATTATCTTGATTTTTTTAAAGTACTTCTTAGTACTACATCATTCCGAAATTACCATTGGTGCTCTCCAATTCGTATTTGGGAAGTAAGTAAATCTACAAAACAGTTTGTCCTTAATCTTATTATCTGTACAAAAACTTAATTAAAATAGCACGTCCGCTGGTCTATCGATTCATTTCCTGCACAATAGCGACTGTCGACTGCTACTAATCAACCTTACTTCCCTTCATCAGTTACGGAACCCCCTGCCATCATCTGAAGATGATTTATTATTGCGTTCCGAAGTAAAGTCCTGGTCAATGGGGGACTTCGTTTAATAAATCTCTCCAAATTTAAATTAAGTATTATGCACAGTGTACCAGCTGCTTTTAGCTAAGTAGATTTGTCTTACTGTCTTCTAAGTGTCCACATTCCATTAATATAACTTATGAAAAATTAATGTAGGTAATGAAAATAATGGCGCTAGACGTAACAAAGGAGAAAGGTTTCTGTGACTTTCAACCCAGTTCTTAATCTAGTATTCGTATTAAAATATTGGATTCAAGAATTAAAGGTTAGTTGAAAACGAGAAATTATTTAAATTCAAATATTGAACATTGATAATAAATAATATCTCTGGTTCTATACTTCAAAGAATAAATTGCTTTTTTTTTCAATTATTGTATTGTGTAGGTATTCTTGCCTTACCTTTGAACTTAACTTGCTCATAAGTCAGTCCTTGTACTTGAAATCATTTTTGGCTCATTCGATATAAGCTTTCGAATGGAATTGATTTTAGTGTTGGAGATGGAAGCAAATTACATAAATACCAGCAGGTATCTAAATCAAGTATTACCCACTGTACCATTAGCATGTTTGTTATTACACCACGGGATAAAAAAAAAAGTGTATTAAAGAAATGTTTCGTAGACGATATAAACCATAAAAAATATTAGTACAGAGTACATAATAGAATGATAATAATTACAATAGATAATAGTTACAGGCAAGGTTAGATGGCTCGACTAAAAACTATCGGTCTGATTTACCTATACCTGAGTCTATCCAACAGGCTGCATGCACTACAGATATAAAGCATTGATTTAATTATTCATTTTCCAACGAGTGTTGAAATTACATATTGATGCGGCCTTCGCCAACTCGTTAATTGTATATGAATCGATATTGGTTATGTTTATAAAGTTCGGTAAAGATTTTACAATTGCACTTACTATCCTAAAAACGTCGTCTTTTGGCCAAAAAACGACGTTTGTGGAATGTGGAAGAAAAACTTATTATATAGGTACATCATAGGCAGTGGTCTCGGTAGCTTAGTTGGCTAAAGAGTTCGGTGTGACGCAGATTCGATTTCAGACTGAGATCGAATTTTTCTTTTGCTGAAAAAATTGTATCTTCGAGAATATTTGACATGCATTATTTCCAAATATAATACAAAACAATTATTGCACTGTTTTCTAGTCGTACATCGACATCCGCACAAAATTATCTCAACCCAGCCAGAGTAGATAACTGATACTGATTACAAAATACTGATACTGAAGACAAAAGTTCGAGTTTAAGTTAACCTAGTAAGTCTGGTTTAACCTAACTGACTGACTAAACAATAGGCTGCACCACGGAAATAAGCATTGATTTAATTATTCATTTTCTCACGACAGTTTTAATTATTGATGCGGCCTTCGCCAATTGCTAATTACATATGAATCAATACGTGAAAATGTATTCTGCTTCGTTTTATCAATCATTTTATAGCAGATATTTTGTAGCGGACTTTAAGATTATTTTAACGTTTCGAAATGGTCTTCCAAAATTTTGTGTGAAAATTTAGTATTTTCAGAAGAAAACCGACTTCAAGTATTATGGACTGTACATAATAGATAATTCCAAAAAGCCTGAAATCATTTTTCATTTTGTATAAAGTTAGCTTGTTAAGTGGACTTGAATTAAGATAAACAATAAGTTGTTTTTCATTTAATAAATTTCAGTGTTCTTAAAGGGAAGCTATTTGTGGAATCTGAAAAAATCTGATGAGACATTTCACCGAGATATGTGTAACGTAAAGCAGAGCAAACTTAAGGGGGTACCTACTTACCATATTACGGCATATCATTCACCACTCGCCATGATATACCATGACATTACCATGCATCATTTATTGTAATCTGATTAATATCATGAAATACATGAAATATTTTTACCCACTTAATTGAAACTGTAGCTTGAACCTTCCTTGAAGCAATATTGCTATAGCTTGCAGCCTTTTTCCAGCCTATACATATATATATGCCATTTACCTAAGGCTCTCTGTCTACTGAAATGGAAAATTCTGGTAGGAAAATTTAATGGAATTGCACATTTACGACTCCGCTACTTTGTGCAATGCTAGTGCTTAAATAATTAAAATTTTCCTAGCTCCACAGCACTCCGGCCCTCTCCTCTTTGTCTGAAACCTAGGCTCATTTACAAAATTAGCAGTGAAACAACTAAACATAATGTGAATGAACACTAATATATTTTAAAATGAGGGTAAAATCTTCGACAACGGCATTAGTCATTTTGAGATAACTTTGCAATGCAAATAGAAAGACGCACACTAGATACCTAGTGTTCTGTATAATAGATGTGTGTGTAGTGATAGTGATGTGCTAGAATAACACTAACATGTCAATTTCTTGAATGGTGCAGCGTCGTAGCGCACTTTCATGTTTGACCTTCGAAGCTTCAGGTGAATGAACTCACAAACGCAGACACCTGCCGTCTTCGCCTGCCTCCTTTTTTACGAAAATTCACGAAGCTTTTTCAACATTTCAACAAGTTCATTGGATGTTATTGCAGAGTTAATTTTCCGGAATAATGGCATCACATTTTGGGTCGCGAAACGCATTTTTTACAATTCTCGATTTGTTTCTCAAAGCTTTAGTTTACCAGAAAATATACCACGCGTTAAGCGATTTTATACACATTTTTATAAGTCTATAAAAATAAGGAGATAACTACAATGATAAGAGCAGTTGCATATTTTATAAATACGTAAAAATCTATACATAAATATTTTGGAAAGATTCTCAGAACATATCTAATAAATAATATTAAGAAGCACTTTTTTCTAGAGGCTTTTTTTATAAGATATGCTTTTAAGTATATTGTAAATCGTAGTGGAAATAATTACTCATACACAGTGAAAGCGGGTACTTTAGGTGTAATTTAGTGGGCGATTCCTTGCTTACGCGCGCGCCGCCGCTGATACACACTGCCCGACTCTTGCGCAAGTCGAGCGCTCACTGACGTTACTGTTCCCTCTAACAAAGCCTACATTGTTACTAATTAGAAGTCAAACAAAGCTTATACGTTATTGTTAGAATACTTAATGAGACTTTCTTGAACGTGTACGCGCATTGCTTGAAATGATTAAAGCGTAACAAATTAGGTAATTTATTTCTACTTTACTTCTCATATATATACTATGCTTTACTAGAGAAATACTTTACAGTGTGCGTATTTCCTTATCTGTGTACAGTCAAAAAAGAATTAGGTATATTATATATTTATGATATAAGTAAATAATTATGCGCATAAAGCAGTTTACAATACACCTACGTTTTGACACATATTGCGTGATACAATATTACACCATCTATATCAAACACACAGGTTTTAATTACCTGCCTGTATACCTGTATAATATCTTTTATCGACCGTACCTATACCTTATAATTACGAATCCAACATGCTAAGTAACTAAACCGCAACGACTCGACATCACTTTGAACTTACAACAAATCTATTGTTTTGAAAGATATAAAAGTTGCTAAACAAGCAAATCCAATTCTATGGAGCAGTTGTCGTAGTTTATTTGTTTTGATTTTGTTTACCGTATGATGGTAAAAATTTCTTTCTTCTTACCTTATTAATTATTCGATTTCCATGCGAATGTTAATTTTACATGAGATTTCGCACTGGCTGGCGAGTATAAGGTCACATTGACGTCCGTTGAATCTAAAATAGTCAAGTTGAAGGTCGACCACTGCGAGGCGAGGAAGCCGATTTATATGTGCATACAAAACACCAATCGGCCTGTTAAATGACACATTGCCATCTTATTACATAATAGTATTTATTCATAAGCCTTAAATTCCATTGCTACGCACAAAGCTTCTAACATTACCATACAATGTAATATCTAATAGTGTCACCAAATTGAATTTACGTCTACAGCAGTATGTCCGTATATATAAAATCAAATCTTTGTTGTAAGCAATTAGATATTTAATTAAAAGTTGAGTATTCCGAGAAATCTCTTTGAAAAAAAAATCAAAGATTTTGCTCTAAGTTATCGGGCAAATCTCATTAAATAAAGTTTAATTATGTAGGTACCTCAATTATGTTCGTAATGAAACAATAAGTACTAAAGTTACTAGAGTTATGAAGGTGGAGTAACATACAACATTTCATTTTATTAAGGTACTAAGTTATTTATGTAACCTATATTTAAAAAAATTACATCATTGGTTCAATTTCAAAAGCATGCACGTTGCAGGAGAAAATTCTAGTGTACCCCCACCTTACCTATTTAAAAAAAGAATATTAGTCTGCGAGTGAGTGATATTTAGCTTTTATTTACACAGATAAAACGTTCTTAGAACAATATTAATAAAAGCTGAAGCGAGTGATAATAATTTAAAATACTTAGTGATTTACAAAAATCATCTTCAAATGAAAATAAACTCGAGAAAATGTTTCGAAATCCATTAGGTACTACTTCAAGATTGCGATTTCACGAGACGTTAAATGTCTCGACAGTTATTATGTCGGGCATAAAGCCTTAGTAAATGTAAAAAAGATTGTTTTAACTTTAGATCTTATTTTGCAGTTAGCTCTCTAGTAATTGTAGGTATGCCAATGCGACTTTCGATGACGGAGTCGTGGAGAATGCGCTTACGCGATGGCATACTCTGTATCTACAGTATAGGAGAATGGAATACTGTTTAAATTTTTTAAGAGTTGCACATATCCTTAAACGTCGTTATTGCATGGCAAGTAATAGGGTTTGAACACATTCAAAACAGAACCAAAAACAATGACCGCTTCATTGTATCTTAAAAAATATTCCCGAGATGCTTCAGAATTACCCAATGATGTTATGGATAGCATAGATTGGCAGGCCAAAAATATTTCTGACGTGGCACTTCGCTTATATAGTAGATAGGAGGCTTTCTGAGAATAAACTATTGGCAGCCAACTGAGCTGAAGACTCGAAGATGACATACATAAATTGTAGGACGTAATCTGGAAATGACCACTCATCGTAAGTAGTGGATATCGAATAAGTCGCTTTCTACACGGGAACGTTCTTACGTTTTATTGTCTGAAATTTGTTATCTTTGGAATATACCCTACGAATATTTTTACAAGCGTTTTACACGATCTTATTACAAGATTTTATTTAACTTTAGGTCAAATCTTGCAAGTCAAATTCTTGTTCAGTTTTGGAGACAATACACTAAAATTACAAATTAAAATGCAAAAAACAAAAAAATAATGAATCGTAATACAAAAGTTTTTATAGGTAGGTAGGTAGAAGATTTAATTAAATGCTCCGTCAAAAAAGGTATATATGCTTGATATTAACACTTTTGTTTAGATTAAAGACTCTGTTATGATAAGATCCGTTATATTTACTACTTTTGACTATTTTTTATACTTAATGCTTAGATTATGGAACCATAGTAGGTACCTAACGTATGCTTAACTTATATTAGAGTAGACAAGATGGATTGTTTTATAAGCGTAGTAGTTACTAAATAGATGAGCTAGGAGACTAAAATACTCGTAGTATATATATACATATATACTGAAAGAATAATTCTATTTTGTGACCAGTATTAACGTGTCGAGTACTGATAATCCAAATGTCCGAATGTCCTGTTAATCCCGAACCTAATCCGAAAAAAAGTAACAGTTTTTCCGGATTAGTTAGTTATTAGATTAGTCTACGCGTACGAAGCCGCGGGTCACTTCAGGTCAATACGAAGCCGGACATCCATTTATAATTATATTTCTGAAATCAATGACGCCAGTCTGTCTACATCCCTAAATCCTTTTACATTTAAAAACTATTTACATACATTTAGTTATGCTTTTTTTAGGGAGGTCATAAAGTCGCTTTGTGTAAAATGACTGTTGATGTATACAGCAACAAACTCATTTGCGTGAACCTTCTTTCATTGACTGGGAAAGGCGGAGGATATCAAACTGCAGACCAAACACACACAGCCATCCTTAAGACATGAGGAGCCTTTGATATATCGCGAATGTATGTGAAGTTAAGTATTTATAGTTAGTAGGATCCTTCACATGACTGAACGTACACCTAGACGTACCTACTATTTAGATAAAAGACTGAAAGCCAACCTCGACATAGTAGGAAAATACTGATCGATATAAAACGTTACAAACTTATTAGTTGACTTAATTAATATCTAGAATATTTTGAAGGTTAAGGTCTGTCGAATAAATTTATCTACAAGCTAACAATGGTCTTTTATTTGCTTTGGAGTTTGGTGAGGTCAGTTGTTAGTTAGTGTGGAATAATGTTCGTGGTCGTAGTTTCGTGAAAAGTTTGTTCCATTCCACCATAATGAGCCTACCCAGCACTGCCCGCACAGCTGAATAAGTTTCTGGATGAGTTACGCGTCAGGATGATTGTGATCTAGTCTGCAGTTGTTTACTGCGACTGCGTTAAAATAACTGTTGGCTGTTGCAAACTTCTAAACTTTAACGGTGATTTAAAAGGACTGGCTTAGTTGCCTGGGGCTTTGTTTCGCAACAAAAGTTTGTAAAAGAAAAGGAACCTAATTGATTAAATTTGAAAATACATTGATTAAAAACAAACTATCAAATACTCCACACAACTACGAGTACGTCAACGTGTAAACTTTGTCCTACTAAGAAAGTTTTGAAAACGGAAAACAATTCGATCGAAAGAAGTGAAGAGAAAGAACGATGGTTCCGTAAATATTATGTGGGTTCCGTCTGGATTGGCCGTTTGCCTTTGGAAAGCGGAAAAGTTGTAAAAATATTAAAGGAGGGATCGGAGCGAAGTTCGGTCGCGCATGGAGGCTTTTATCGCACATAAATCACAATTTTTTTGTAACATTGCACTGAGTCTTTAGGGCATGAGAAGTCCTTCCACACAGGGCACATTTTGTTAAAAAGCCGATTTTAGTAGGTAAAAAATAGGTGGCGTTATGATGTAGACTGAAAGGTTTTCTATGTTACTATTTATTTTATTATTTACTTTTAAGTTCTTTATTGGTTTTGAAAGATATCCCTGTGTAACCATCGCCTCATTGCCAAAGATTGTTTCACTATTCAGTCTGTCAACTGCCTCCATTTCTTACGATCAGTCGCCTGTGGAGTGTGGTGATGACGGGTATCTCCAGTTGGTCGGATGTCTGATCTTGATTTCTTTGGGCTTTGGCTTGGAAGTCTATTGCAAGGCAAAAGACGTAGAGCTCTTTTAATTTTTGGATTGAGACATTTAAAATGATAAGTGATTATTTACTTCATTTCATTCATTACTATTGTTATAGAAAATTTGTTAACGTAGGTAGGTACGGTAAGCAACGAAAGTAGCTGAACACAGCTAAATTTTGAGAACATGACAAGTCCAAAATTTGACAAGAGATTTTTTTATTATTAAGGTAAGGCAAATATTTAATGATCATTTATTTATTTTTATTTATTTATTAAGGTTTACCAACAATTGATTACATTAAAATAAACACTAAATACATTTAAGACTAAAAACAATCATCTATGCAATTATTTCGCACAACCTTCAGAGACTGTACCTTCTCAATTTAAAATGTTGCGTTCAGATTGATACTGATATTAACGTAGAACACAATTAAGATTTTTCTTAATGACGTAATAATTATTATTGTGAGCTTCGATCATAATCATGTATATGTATCTGTTCATGAACAGTTCTAATATGTTATGTCATATCTACCGATAAACTAATCACTTAACATTTACGTGCCTACACACCTCAAAGGCGTTGTCTCTCAGAATCAAGTCAAGATATACTCAGACAAATTGTCGTTTTAGATATGTAGTACAGTTTGTAGATAATAGTGAAACTATACTATACCGACGGTTGATCAAATTATAGTTAGGTTGTTAGTGAATATATTCCCAGTTATTCAAATATTATTCCAAGAGTTCGTTTGTTTATGTTTCTATCATTTTAATGTGGAAGACACTTATAAGATCTACCGTGCATAACATTAGATTCTTGCGGTTTTGATCAATTCCTCTTATATGTAAAGCTTCAGAGAACCAATACCCATGTAGTCGTGTACTAAGTACCAACAAGTATGTCTCAAGTTGCCTCATTTGCGGAGTCTATGAATCATTAATCATTGACCTGCGGACTTACTATGAGATAATCATAGAATGCAAACAATGCGCATCGCATCATCAGTTACATCAAGGAAATTCTTCGATTCACAAGTAAAATCAGTTCATAGAATAGGGTAAGAAGAAGCAGTGATAACACATTGCCTGCTTTGCACGTCAATTGAGTTCAAATTCGGTCGACACGCATCGCTGGCCCTAATATAAATATTATCATATGTTTTTTAACCCAGTCATAATATAATTATACATATTTTACTTTGTAATATGAACCACGAGAATAACTACTCATGACTACTTTTATATTTATAATAAAAAATAAATTTATTAAATTTTATTAAATTTTAACCTAAATTTATTTTTATATGTATATAACTTTTTTAAGGTTGAAGCAATTTTTCCAATGAGAGTAAACATTTGCTTTAAAGTAAAATAATAAACACAGATCTACGAAATTGCAACTATAAAGTTGTAATATTACACAAAACGAAAAGAAAAACAGTGGTTAACGCAGATCTTATCGATAAGCTTGTTTTTAAGTCACTTTTAGTAGTATCTACTCGCATCGCGGGAAGGAAAGGACTTCCTTTCCTTTTCACGTTCATACATCTTGTCATACAAACTTGCTATTACTCTAGCATTCATAATAATATGCAAATAATAAAGCAACACAAACGTCTTTAACCAGTGTGTGTTACCAGTGATGACATACGGTACAGAGACGTGGTCGCTCACTATGGGTCTCGTAAAGAAGCTCAAGGTCACTCAGCGAGCTATGGAGAGAGCTATGCTTGGTATTTCTCTACGTGATCAAATCAGAAATGAGGAGATCCGTAGAAGAACGAAAGTTACTGACATAGCTGAAAGGCTTAGCAAGCTTAAGTGGCAATGGGCGGGGCACATAGCTCGTAGAACTGATGGCCGCTGGGGCAAAAAGGTTCTCGAGTGGAGACCACGCACCGGAAAGCGCAGCGTGGGACGGCCTCCAATGAGATGGACGGACGACCTGGTAAAGGTCGCGGTAAGTCGTTGGATGCAGGCGGCTTGTAACCGGTCCCTGTGGAAGTCTATGGGGGAGGCCTTTGTTCAGCAGTGGACTTCCTGTGGCTGATATGATGATGATGATGATGAATAAAGCAAGTGGCGTAAGTACCTATTATAGTTTCTATTGGGAACTCTACTTGATTTCGAAAGTTGATGATTCGATTTTTATTATACCGAAAACGGGGTGTCGATAATTCAGTTATGTGATGTTTTATTCCATCGATGCTTTAATAGTGTTAAGGAACGTTTGTGCGAAAAATCCTGTTGCGGAAACCCCTACAGCGATTTCGGAAAATCTCGTGAGTATCTATGTATATTTATAATAATAACAAGAGTTCTGAGTCCACTATTTGTGGACTTGTGTTAGTTGGTATCGCAATGCAAAGCGGCGAACTCGAGAGCTCGGAACTTTGTGTGCAGAACTGTAGATTTAATTCCGAACGTTATAGCCGTACGTGCCTTCCGAGGAATGCTGGTGCTACAGCTCCAACGCCACTAATCATGGGTCTGCTGCGAGTATCCTCCGTGCAAACACTAAATTGTAGCACGGCGTTGTTTACAATTTATAAACACAGATATTATAATATTGAATTTTTATTTGAATACTATAATAATATTAAAAATTAAAAAGCAATGATGGCCATTAGGCTGCCAAGTCAAAGGTAGTAAGGATAATTAATTATCATTCGCTTAAACGGTGAAGGAAAACATCGTGAGGAAACCTGCATGCCTGAGATATTTTCTTGACTGCCAACCCGCACTTGGCCAGCATGGTGGACTATAACCTAATTCTTCTCAATCTCACAAGAGACCAGCAGTGGGACACCAAGTAGTACGTACGTACCATTCATTGATTACGATGGTGTCTGGAGAGACAACAATGAATGGGCTATCATCGTCCTCCAAGCCTTTTCCCAACTATGTTGGGGTCGGCTTCCGGTCTAACCAGATCCAGCTGAATAACAGTATTTTACACGAAGCGACTGTCATCAGACTCCGCAAGCCAATTTCCTGGGTAATACCGATATCCTGAGGATATACTGGTTGTCAGGCTTTTTAGACTTCTGATCACCACTAACGACTGTCAAGATGTTCGTATGACAACCGGGGCTGACGGCTTTACCTGCTCTCTGAGGCACGGAGGGGTCTCAATGAGTATTAAGAATGGTCACCCATCCAAAGACTGACGGCGGTTAGCTCTGCTTAACCTTGCAGATCGGTTTATCAGCGTAGTTATTACTTAGCCACAAGCCCCACAATCAATGAATGGTGTATCCCGAGCATATGTAATGGGGCGAGCCTATTGCCATTAACTGGGCACAAATTCAAACTCTGAGCTGCTACTGGGAATTATTTGAAACATCGCAATAACACCGCTCGACTTCGGAATCGAACCCAGGACCTCAAGAGCAACAGTCGCACTTGTGACTAGGCTAATTTAGGCAGTTGTTTAATATCTAGACATCCATAATTTATATATCGTATTAAAACAGCTGTCTGCTGGGCTAAAAACGACTCTAGATGTATTATTATATGACTCAAATAACTAGATCGCTAAGGATGTTCTATGTTTCGTGAAAGAATATTGATTTCTCATTTTGCTCTCCCTATTAATTCATTAGTGGTAGCAGCAGTGCATCATTACAATTCATCGATTACTGAGGCTTGGTCAACGTCGAGGCTTAAATATTATAGTACAGTGGCCAGCACAACAAACTACCCCAAATTGATAGATTTTCAACTTTAATGCAAAAGAATAATGTTCATGTTCAATTGGGAAAATTTTACAGTTTTGTATAGTTTGACCTTAGCTTGCTAAGTTGAAATAAACATAGTATTTAAATTATTTCACGTTTTAAAATTAAGTTGTTAACTTGTTGCTGTCTTACAGAATAGGCTATGACTTCGTTTTATCGTCAAATAAACTTTAGTATACTTGCTCAGTGTAAGTAAGTGAATCTTGCAATGTCAGAATCATATTCCAGAGTTATTACGCGACTGCATAATAATATAATACCTAGGTTCTTCAAAGTAAAGCGGTATCTTAGAGTAAAGTTTTCGCAATAAGCCGACGTTAAAGAAGTGCAATTAAAGTTTACTTTGAAAGCAGAAACTCGGCTCAGTGTAACCAAAGACAAATTGCAACAGAAACTTTTCTCGGTCTTGGTAATTGAGTTAATGAATCTAGGTACATAATTATGAAGGGTTTATCCTACAAGGAGTAAGGGCTAGTGGTGTTCAAAGTTGCTAT
Organism: Acronicta alni; assembly: GCA_964056405.1. NCBI lineage: Eukaryota > Metazoa > Arthropoda > Insecta > Lepidoptera > Noctuidae > Acronicta > Acronicta alni. The sequence continues at coordinate 12,435,515 of OZ043913.1, forward strand.
AAATCAATGGAATATAATAAACTAAGCATCAAAAATACTGATTGAGCGACAAAATTACTGATTGAGCAGCAAAATTATTGATTGAGCAGCAAAATACAGATATTGGTTAGGTTAGGTTGGAACTGTGACCACACAACGCAAGAGCCGAGCGAGCGAAGCGAGCGGTGCCGCAGCAGCGGCCGGCGAGTGCCAGAACCAAATCTGAATGTCTTGAGTGTATGTAACAATATTTTGAGGTGACTATTTTGCTGCTCAATCAGTAATTTTGCTGCTCAATCAGTAATTTTGTCGCTCAATCAGTATTTTTGCTGTGCAATAAGTATTTTTGCTTAGGATTGTTTTGTTATACAAAACGAAATTTTTTGAGTTGCAGTTAAATACTAGCCTAAATCAATTACTTGCTTAATGCTATATGCTTATTTTTTTAAGCAAGCGATTTTATGTGCTTTATTATAGCATTCTTAATTTGTATGTCTACTTGTTACTAAAGCTATACGCGACGCCCGACGGACAGTTGGTTGATAGAGAGAGAGTGCTATGCGATATAAAGCAAAAAAGCTTTATAGCATAAAGTGCGAACCGCAATATCATTTGCTTTATGCTATAAAGCACGCTACTTTATAATGCTTTATTAACCTTCACTAGTAGGGGCTAGCAAAAATTGTGTGTAACACAACAACATGTGTTGTTGGTCATGATTTCCAGTCCATCGATGATCAGGACACAAATATTTAGTGTAAATAGGTACCTAAGTATTTGTCTGGGTGTTTGTTAGGTAAGTTTTATAAATCTGTATTTACAAAGAAAAGTATTTATTTATGTATATCATATCTACCTACTAGACAATGGATTAGTTTTGGTGCTGTGTAAAACTGTCCAAAAAGATTTATATTATTATATTGTATTATTAAACTATAAGCCTCATTAAGCACCAGTTACTTAAGTCTGTTTCCATAGCAACATCATTCCGCGTCATTAGTCAGCGTCTTTTTGGTGTTAGCATGACGGACATTCAGTCAGTTAAATACTACATGTATGTTATAAAATGTATTTTTCAGAGCTGTTCAGGTACTTCGCTAATTATTTAAATAAAAGAAAAATACAGAAGTGACTGAAATTACATTACTAATGGTGACTGATGACTGTGTAAAATCATTAATGAACATATAAGATGGAACCGGCAAGTAAACTCCCAAACTGACGCCCTCTGAGAACAAATTCCATAAAGAAAATATACATAAAGAATCATGGTCTCTTTTAAATTACATACATATTAGTTGCAAATTATGTGTGTTATCATGCTGGACATTAAAACAACACCTATTTTATACCTATATAAATGATAACGATGTAAAATCTATTATAAGCACTTTGATCACTAATATATTTTAATATTCATAGCGTAAGAAACATCGTTTCTACCCACGAAACCGTACGGCTTCTTTTTGTATGAATTTACCTTTCGTTAGTGATTTAACTACGCGGTAAATGTACTTTGAAGTATGAGTACCTAGTATTTTAGGGCAATACCTTCCTCCAATGCTTGATGAATGAAAATTATTTTAAATAAGAATCCTGTTTACTTTTATCTTTCATCTCATTTAACGACACAATTTAAGTAGTGGCTTCTGTGCTTATGGCGGATTTAATCCCACACTTAACAAATTATTTATATCACCTACAGGTATTTGTTCCTGGACTTTGTGTTTATGCATGCGTCAATTTGTGTTTTGTAAGTACACTCATGATATTCCTGAATCATGGGTTTTCCACTGCCAATACTAATGTTATTTAAAATGTTTTATTTCTGTGACTACTGTGATAGGTTAAATTGATCATAATACTGCATCAGAGTAAATTATTGTGGACAAACCAACGAGAGCCGTTGATAAAAACTTTACAGTGACTTTCTACGTTTGTTTCATCAAAGAAATCTTAGCCTCCACTCTCGCCAGCGAGTGCCATTACTCACTCGACAAATTAAATGAACATAATTTAAAGGCAATGTGTACAATGATATTTTCTTAACTTTAATTTACATAATAAAAAATAATGTACCAAATACTATGTACCTACGACTTTTCTCTAATTTTCACTCACATCGCGATCCAAGAGAAAAAAGGAATCTTATTATATTATATAATATAATCAGACAAGACCTGTTTCTGCCGGGCTCACGAAAAATATTCAGAAGCAAATCCCACGGGTACCATCATTGGAGGACAGTATTTTTTTAGTTGGTGACAGCTTGTTAAACCTTATTTTGCCTTACTCCTGCGGAGGGTACCTTCTATATGTATAGTAAAATATAATCAACACATCTAAAAAGGTTATAATTATATTAAAACAAATAAACAATTTCTCGGACGTTCAATTTGTAATTAGAACCCTCATTACTTAGACAATTTGAAAAATATTGAAATAAAAGCAGTGATATGACGACTGGAATAGCAAGTCAAAGATTTTGTGTTGGAATTACGGTTGGAACCCTAGGCACGCACCTCTGATTTTTCAAAATCATATGCGTATTAATTATTAATTATCACGCGCTTAAACGATGAAGCATAACATCGTGAGGAAACCTGCATGCCTCAGAGATTATTCTCGACGGCGTGTGAACCCTGCCAACCCGCACAAGGCCAGCGTGGTAGACTATAGCCTAATCCCTCTCATTTTGAGAGGAGACCCGTGCCCAGCAGTGGGACAGTATATGGGTTGATGATGATTGTATTGACACAGCTGTGTATAAAGTAAGCAATATCCAAATTAATACTGGCAATTGCAGTATCCTAAATAAAAATATAGCTATAACAATATAAACTTATTTACACTATTAACAAACTAAAATTAAAAAAAAAATACAACTTACACACACACTTTTTCTAAGCTACCTAAGGAGAATATCTGCGATGAAGGAAAAGTTATTTTCCATTAGGTTCATATTTCGCTAAATGTAATAACTTCCGAGTAAATGAAAAAGTCATTGTACTATTCGTTCAAGCTGCAAATATTACTGAATTACCAAATAACATAAGTATTATATTCTATTCTTTCTTCAATGTCAGAGTGTGAGTGATATTTCGCTTAATATACAGTATTAGCTAATAAAACTGTTTTATGACCAATGTAGTTATAGAAGCAGATTATCATATCGAAGAATATAATATTTTATTCGAATGAAACACTTGATTTTTTCTGTTAACTACCTACCTTATAATAAAAGTAAAAACAAAGTAAAAGGTTTATGTTCTGTCAAATCATACCTATCTCCAGTACGTATCTTATCGATCGGTATCCCTAATGTAAAATGTCCCTGGCCTCTGTAGGCCAGCACATCAAGCTACCACAACCTGTCAAATTTCTTTGATTGATTTTCAACTTTAATATCTATTAAACCATAAGGTTCATATTCAATTGGAAAAAATTGACAGTTTTGTATAGCTTGAATTGCTGGCTTAGGCACAGACGTACCTAAGCCCATTTTAGTGGCCAAATCCTCTATCCAACACGATCTTATTCTTCTCAATCTTCAAATGAGATTTAGTCATAATGAGCGGTTGCTCGTTGCTTACACCAAATTCTTTACCGGTGGTTTTTCTTATCAAATTCAATTATTACAAATTCAATTAAAGATAAGTGTCAGTTATATTCTATTATTGTAAAAGCATTACTAATAAATGTGTCTCAACCGTCTTCCCTAATACAGAAGCAAGTTTTGCATTAAATTTTGAATAGCAAACCAAAGCAAAACTAATTAATATTCCTGGCATGATTAAGATGCTACCTGTAACTTCTCAATCGTTCCGGTTAGTTAAATGTTCGACACTTCGGTTAGCAACAACTTGACTGCCTCTTGGATTTATTAACACGCTTGAATTTACAATCAAGTTTCTATTTTTGTACGAGTTTTAAATTTGTTAAATAGTATAATTACATTTTGTAGTAATAATTATTTAGTGTGCATAACGTTTTAAAGAAGAGTTATTAATACTGTTTGTGTAATCATCGTTTATTAATCTAATTATCTGAATGTTAATTAAACTACGCATCCCCATAACTAAATTATTCAGACCCTAAAACTATAAATATGATTTCACTGAGGCCATCAAATATTCAAAACGAAATTATGAACTGAACCCAAAAGCTCTTGACTTGATGGACGGAATATTTAATATGCACCAATGGAGATAGAGATGGTAATAACGAACTTTGATAAAAACTTGTTATTAAACGTAAATTAAAAAGAGATCTCAAAATGTTGTATTCGCTAGATTATAGATAGCAGCTAATTGAAAACAGTCCTGAACTTTTCCAAACTGTACAAAGAGCATTTACATTTTTAAAGTAAATTGATATTTTTACTTAAATGTTCGAAGGTACAGAAAAATGGTTTTGTCCGACTATAACGTATATATTATATAAAATTCTTGTTAGTATTAGTTGCCATACTCCTCGGAAACGGATTGATCGATTTTTATGAAATTTTATATGGATCGTTATCTATTTTTCAAGTGATAAGTGTGGTCCACCCCAAACATTTTATTAATTTCTTGGACAAAATTTGTTTTTTCTATTTTTTTATGATATGTGGCATTCAAAATACATAAAACCCTAAATTTGCATGACGATGTCTCCCGGGACAGCTAGTAATATAAAATGTGTGTTTTTTACAGCAGCTTTAACCAGAATCTAATCAAAATAGCCATTCGTTCAATTTTACAGATTTGTTATAACTCATTATCACAATGGTCCTATACAGATAACTAAGCAGTGCTTAGTCATCTCTAAATGCCTTAAACAAGCAGCGAATAATATGGTCATAGTCTTGCCTTAATAGTAAGCTAGATATGACAGCAATAATTGGATAAAGCACTGACTACTATTCAAGTAACAAGTTTTAGGTTGTTGCTCAATTCCATTTTCTAATTCTCTGTCGGCATCAGTTTTCAAAGTTTCACTAGCAACCACTGTAGCTACTTATACTTTGAAAATATTGCCTATTGGCATTTTGATGTAGAAAAGATGTGGAGTGACGTAACTTCATGTTTGCTGAGAGGCGGAATCGGAGAAGTGTTCCCGGTCGTCAGTCAGTTAGCATTGATTGGCTCGCTGCAGTCTCGTCCACATCGTTGACCCTAATAGAGGCTATTAGGTGGAGCCGTATCTGTGTGAAAAACTACAAAAGGCACAGAATACTACCTACTTGCGTTATGTCAACATGTTTTTAGTTGTATATGTTGGTCGGCGTCTTTGTAAATGAACAATAGCACTTTTCGGCAGTAATTTCTTAAACTTCGGTTTCACATACCTATTATAAAGAATGTGCGCAAACATACGATTTATAAACCTAAATTATGGCTTCGAAAATACTGATGTATTTTCTATTTTGCTGTTGTTGATGTATATACCTTAAATTTCACCATATTCATGAACTTTTTCATTTTGTTTCAGGTGACGAGACTACTTTGATATCCGGACAGTTTATAATGGTGGCAGTACATTAATCCTCCTAAATGTTTAGGAGAGGCTATAAAACCCGGTATTTTCGCGTAGTGCTTAAGGCGAGGACCTGGAAGAGGGTGCCGATGAAGTTGTTAAAGTGGGGAAGGAAGATGCCATCCACCAAGCAGTATAACTTAGTGCCCAACGATGAGTACGACACCAGGATCCCTTTGCACCCAGATGAGGCGTTCACCTACGGGATCACCTTCCAAGCCAAGGTAACAAAAACTTAATTTTAAATAATAGTTTGGTAGGTCGTGAAGACGTGGGTGTAAATGGAACTTGAAATTGGCGTCAATGTAACAAATTACTTTGAGGTCAGGGAGACCAATGAGAAATAGGGGTGGGTAGGTGACGGAATCGGAGTACCTACCTACCCACCTTCACTATCTCCCTGAAGAATTTAATATTGTTTCCTTTGCGTTGGGGTTGCAGTTTTTGACACATAATTGAAGCGTTTTGTAAAACTGAATTCGTCAAAGTTGCTAAGTGCTCTTCCAATTTTGATTTAAATTATGATATCAACGAGAAGGCTCCTATCGTTTAATAGAGCCCCGTTATACGATACTCCGGTTGAGCAAAGCGTTATTGAGTTTTTATATGAAATTCTCAGTAGGTACATAGGAGCTTACAGTTTGGATAAATGTGCTCTGTTAGTGGCAATAAGCTCGCCCCTATTACATCGGACCTAAACCTACCGGTGAATTGTGGATGTACAGTGTATTGGCGTGATGTATATTCTATTATGTTATTATAATTTTCCAAAACCGTGTTTACAAAGTTCCAATTTTACGAAGTTCACTTAAATATAGGTACCGTCATCCTATAATACACGATATTTGACATAAAAAAAATATCATCAGAAAATGGCAACAAGCCATTTCATTAAATTTCAAGAAAAAGTTCAATTACGAGGTTCGCGGCCCGAGTCTGATTGCTGTAACACATGATAGAAGAGACCGTACCATGTTAACGTAAGATTTTATGGTTGATAGAGAGGAGAAAGATATTGCTTTATAGGCTAAATGGCGCCATCCCACTCTAACATATCGCTCAGAGGTATCGGAACAATCCGGTTGAGGTATAGTGCATTACAGCAAACATGCGATTGGTCCCAATCTAAATGAATGTTGCTATGGCACCCAAGCTGTATTCTTACAAAAATAAAAGGAATAGGTATTTATATTTTAATGTTACTGGACATCTTTGGTGGCTGCACATAAGTACAACTTTGCCTAATTCTTCGGGTCGCGGGGAATACCGACAGGTATGTTATTTGATGTTAAAGTTTCATTCTGAGTTCTAAGAAATAAAACTACGTAATTAATATTTTATTGATGCGTTTACAATTTTATTCTTAGACGTACTTAGTTTATAAGTAGTAAGTAGCTTATACGTACTATTTACTAGCTAAGTATACAATTGAAATGAAATAAAACTTTGAAATGTTTTAAACTCAAGTTGAATAGGTATCGGATCTGTGCTTTCTCGGTAGGAAAAAAGTTAGACGTAGGCACTTACGTAATCTTTCGTCTAGTTACTCGGAACTTCAAAAGTAAACTTAATTCTAGATAAAGAAAATCTAGTAGTAGAAAATACAGGTATTATTTGATATTGTTACGGAAAATATATTATTTTAAACAAAACAAACATTATTATACTCGATGCAGTTGCAGTTCAGAGGACATTAAGTAATTTATGTGTTGATATACCTTCTGCATAATAATTGAAGCAGATAATCAATATGCAGCACTTTAGTACTTTTAATTAAAAAAATATCGATAGTAATCGAAATAAACACTCGACTGAAATTTTAAAGGGGTATTTTTTAAATTCGTGTTTAAACTACCTACTAATATTACGTAATTTTAATGTCGTATTCAATCAAAATCAATAATTACTAAATGCTGTTTGACCCGCATTTTGTGCACAATTTCTTATGTGAGCTTCCATGTTTTGGCACCGTAAGCCATTTTGGCAAGACACATTGGTTGTAGAGACAGGTTTTCAGGCATTACAGCAATTTTCAATCCTTGAACACATGAGTTTGCCGAATGCAGCCCATCCTAATTCAATGCGTTTGTTGATCTCTTTGTGCCGATGCTCTCTGCCAAAAGATAAACGATGTCTAAGAGAAACGTACTCGTTGACCATCTTGATTGTTCGTCTACAATAACTATTACTGTTAACTTATCTGCACAAAATCAATAGTTTACTGAAATGCAAAACATTGTTTTACACATAGCCATTTCGAATTGAAATAACAATTAATTTTGAATTGGTCGAATAGGCAGCTTTGTTATTCACGACAAAACGGCTATTTTGGTCAAATGTGGAGTAATAATAATCAATTCTAGGCATCGGTGCCCTTTATCGGTTGACTTTATTTACATTTCCATTTGTAGGCGCGGGATTAATTATTTATTTAAATCTAACTTTCCAGTGACGATTACGTAAAGGTAACCTTCTTAATCACAATTTATGAAATTTTTGATATTCTTGCCTATAAGCACTTTGAAGATACGCTATATTAATTTGATTGTATCGTAAAGTCATTCACAATTACAGCACTCACAGTCAGTCTAGCATATTCTATTTACATTTTTAGATACTGAAAAATATCAAGAAACATTGAAAGATAAAACCGAAAAAATGATAAGGTGTGTGATCCTAACATGTTTTACCTATGTTCACATTTTTTTTAATTGTTTATTTGCGACTATGGTATCACTGCGACCGTACAGTCTATTGTGATCGCCTCTCGTTGCGTTAGAGTTCACCGCTAAACCCTGCGGCTAGTGTAAACTGTAGGGTTTGCTTAGTGGCAAGCTCCTTTATTTCGTCGGGGTTTAAGATGTGTTTCCCTAGATGAGTAGGTAATGCGCTTGTGTATTAGCGATCCGCATTCCCCCAGGAGGTGAAGTAGCATTTCTTCGCCTCCTCAGAACGCTGGCATGTTCGCATGTCACTCAGCCTTAAATTGAAGATGTACTTGTTCAAGCAGCAGTGTTCTGTTAAGATTCCCGTCCTACTGCGCAATTAGTTCCTATTCAGCGCTAGGAATAGTTTTGTGTGCCTCTTATTAGGCTTTAATTAAAACTGGATTGCACCATGGCTGGCGATTCCATCCAGAGCTTGATAGCAGGCTCAAAGTTTGAGTTCGTAATAGTTCTTAGAGCAAGGGTATTTCATATTCCACAAAAGGACTTGGGTCCTTGCTGCGTACCACTAGCCCCCGCTCTAGCGAGTTCACTGACGCTTGGCCTGGAACCAACCCTAAAATCACTCTATTCAACATTCCTAGAGAGTTTAATACAGCCATGCAGTCTTCCACCAGTTTCGACGAAATAACGTTCGAATCAAGCGCTAAGAGAGCTGCTTGGCTGTCACCTTTCTGTGTACGAATAGGTACATGAAGAAGCGGTAGCCTCAGAAAGGTGTTTAATGTCATTGGGGCATGTGGACTTAGGCTTCTATGGGTATGAGACAGGCAGTTCTCTGCAGACTGTCTAGTTTTTGTATAGTGGTCGCTTGATAGGCCTTGTCATACCATACCACTGATGCATACGTAATGATCGGCCGCACAATGGCAGTGCCAATTCTGCAGACCAGAGCGCAATTCTGGGATTTAAACCCTAGTTGATACCCATCAGATGGCCACTGAACCCAAGTGCCATCTTGGCTTTCTTTATGTCGATGGTGACACCCAAATCTTTGACTTCCGTGGTCCCATACTACAATTGAAATATCCACCGGCGATATCGTTATGTCCCTTACTAGATTCAACGCCAAAATAAACTGAAATTTCAGCTTTTATGCGCAGAAAATTATTTGACTTCGAAGCAATAACTATACAAAATGGGATATAATAGGATTCGGTAAACATTTAAGGAATTTCAATAAGACGAGACGTATCTGACGAAACAAGTTATTGGAGAGCAAAATTAAGCTGTGTAGAAAATTTATTCACACGATTTTTTATAAAATCAGTAATTGCTTGATGTGACGTCATTAAGATTTTTAAAATTTACAATCAAGCATACAGACCGACTGATGATAGCGTCATCATCATCGTCAACCGCAGTCAACACCAGTATTACAAGCGCGTTGTCATCTTGAGACCTCAGTTGTTAAGTTTCATATCATCATCATCATCATCATCATATCAGCCACAGGAAGTCCACTGCTGAACCTTCCCCATAGACTTCTCATTTATGTTAGCATAATATTCCTTGGCGGCAGAATATTTGGCAATGCGGATGTACGGCTCTAGACGAACTTTGCAGTATCTGAGGGTCTACACCCTATCTCCGTCAACGAAGTTACGAGCAGTTCGAAAGTTCTCCGAAACTTCGGAGTCCGATAAAAAAGTGTCATATTCAATTTTTCGAACGGGTAAAGACACATCGAGAGTAGGGACAACTGTCAAATTGTGTTGTCATTCATTCTTACTTCGGGCCTCGAACGAATCATCCGTCCGTAGGTGATACGGAGTAGGAAACGCCCGTAACGAAGGTCAAAACTACGGACTTCGTGCTTACGGAGTAGACCCCCAGCAAAGCCATAAGACGCTAATTAGGTCAACCTTCCGATGTAAAAATCTCTAATATACGTTAGTTGAGTTACATGACTATCTATAGATGTCTGTGTAGATATATTTTTATAATTTTAAGTTTAGTAGATGGTAGTTGTTCATGACCCTTTTTAGGATTTAAGGTATATAACAACTAAGGTTAATTTACCTAAAGATGTAATTTATTCCAAATATAAAATAATAATCTGGACTAATCTAGTTTTCAAGTAGGTGCTATATTTCTTTCTTCACTCATAATTCCTTTTTTAAAGTGACAATAAAAAGCTATAATATGGTCACCGTCGGAATTCTTCAGGTAACATCATACAGAGTGAATTATATTCTATTAGCTACTAGGAAGGTAGTGCCCCGCACCTAGTTGGCCCGCTCGCTCCGCCGAAGCGGCTTCCTAAGCCAGGATTACCCTGGCTTTGCCGAGTTGTTCCCCTTGCTTCGCTATGTCTTCTTTACACGACAAAAGGTTATCTCAATACAATCTCGTTGCGGTGTCTAGCAAAAATTTTACCAAAAAAGGTTTTATACACTAGCTTTTATTTAATTTACACAGTTAGTGGTCTGGGTGAAATGTTAGTTATGAGCAATTTTCGTCCTGTGTAAAAGTTCGCTGCTCTATGGAGTATCTCTTCATTCAAGTAGTAGTACACAATAAGGAAGTCACAAAAAGCCTATTCATTGAATTGGGCTTACTACAACGCGTTGTGTCTCTGTTCGAGATAGTGCCTCCTACAGTTCAGAGCTCTTCAGTTCAGGTACTTATGAAACTTTTACAAAACTCAGAAGCTTCTTACGACCGCATTACAAAAGAGGGTGGTAAAACATTTTCCTTTTTGCTTATAAAAACACACACCTCTTACATTTATTTTTTCTGGCAGCGGTGAAATTTTACTAAGTACGTATATCTTGCTGATTTACCTGTCTCACTTTTCAGCGAGATTATAACAAGAGTAGGTACGTTAAACTTTTCCTCCAAGCATCCGTGTTTTGATTACATTGTAAAAACAATATCGAAACAGTAATGAGATCTCGCTTTAATATACAAATGTATTATATATTATTGCGTTTTTGTCCTACGATTTTTTGGCATTGTTGATTTACTAGGATATTTTTTAATTAATTTGTCGGCGTTCTGTAAAGCAATCAAGCATTTAAATACTACTTAAATTGACATCACGCGTAAAGGGTTAAGCTAGACTCGTTTGCTGACACCTTAGGTTTAAAGAAATTTTATTTCCAATAAAAACATAACTTATAACAATACCAAAATCTTAAAACTATCATATTAAGTTTGCCGTCGTCAGTTACAAATTATATATGTAATAACCCATTCAATGCATTCATTTCTCCAAAAGAGATTGGTTTGCACCTCATGGTATGATTCCGAACTCCGCTGTAAGTAGAAGTGCTGCCACAGCACTACTCTTGTACTCCCCATATACTGCTCGCACTTGCACGGCAGCATTGCATCTGGGCTCGGAATGTAATCTTATGAAGAATATATGGGGACCAGTGTTACTGAGGGACCACTGCAACGGGCAGACAGAGGTATACTAATATAAGTACCCACTTACACTCACAGTTCGCCATTATGTTTTAGGTACTATGTAATCTATCACATGCCTACCGCCACATGGCGCACATGGGAGCTCGGAGTTTGGATTTGTGGCAATATGTTCCTATTGCCACAAATCCAAACTCCGAGCTGCTACTGTAAGATGTATGAAGAAGATGGATTCTGAACCTCATGCTCAACACTCAACGATTGAAGCAATCCAAAAAAGTCTAGACCGAATATAAAGTACAGTCCTTTTGCCGCCCGCAAAAAATATATATAGGTACCAGGAACCACCTACGTATGGCATTAGGTGGACACCAGACACATTCGTGCCGTTCAAGTCTATAAAGTTACAACATCAGAACCGTTAGCTATAAAATAATTTTATTTTACAAATGTTGAATCAAAATGTCGAGTTAAGGTCCGCAATAAATTACCTCTTATATAGTGTGATAGATCCGAAATTTTTAGGTCATTGGTATCAGAATCAGAAATTTATTCGCTGTAATATGAGTACGTACCAGATGGTGATGAATTTTATGCTAAGAAGCCGACATATTATTTCTAGCATGCGTATATCTAATAAATTACTCTTTGTATATACGGGTACTTAATCCAATTAAGTAAAAAGTCAATATTACATTACAAAATATTAACCAAATACAAATATTTGCCATCCAAAACATAAATTAATATTATACTTAATTAAAGTCAAAGCAAAATTTTACAATAAAATTACATAACATTATCTTTGTTTCTAAATAATTTACAATAAAATTCAATAGTTTAGTGTTTCAATAAAAATATCAAATATGTGTAAATTAGTTAGCTGATATACCTACTTCGGTTTAAATAAATTTATTTCTTGTAAAAACTTTACAGATCATTTACAATAAAAAATAAGTACTTAATTACATTTCATAATAAAAATGTCATCAAATTGTTCAAGAAAATCAATATTTGAAAGATTAATTACTGTTAACTTCTAGATCGATACTTTGGCTTTATTTACATATCTCTTAGCAATGCATTTAACATTTAATATAATGATACATGACTACTCTAAATTAAAGGAAGCAAAAACTTGAAGAATTGTTACACAAATCGGCAGTATATAGTTTGAAATTTCTATAGTTACATACTCTGTCAGGAAAGAGGAGCTTATAGCTAAGTAATAACTACGCTGATCAATTAGCCACATATAAAATGGTCGGTCTCCTGGATGATGACGGTCATTCTTAGTACATCTGATCGATCTGGTCTTGGACAGTACATTAAGCCGTTGGTCACAGTTATCATACGAATCAGTCAGAAGCCCGAATAACTTGACAGCTAATTTATCCTTAGTATATCGCAGTGCCCAGACATTGGATTGTGGAAGTCTGATGCCAATAGCTTCATGTAGATATTAATGTACCTTTAATCAGCCGTATCTGGTTATACTAGAAGTCAAGCTCAAGATAGTAAGGACATGGCTAAAAGGATAATGACGTTAGGCTTAGATTACAAATTTACCAATTAATTGTTTTTAAAAGTCTTTCGTTCGATCTATCCAATATCCATTCTTCTGTGACCAGAGTACAAAAACAAAGCTTACCTATTGACTCAAAAAACACACCAACAAGAGTTCTCCCTAAACACAAAACTTTGTAATCCGAATTCAGATAGCTCTTTACAGTAATCTCTATTGTTTTATTTTCTCTGTATTTCAAGCTTCGAGTGTTCCAATCGTTGTTTGCCTGTAAATATAGACCTTATAAATTGGGTTTTTGGAATAAATTGGTCTTGAACAAATTTAACAAATCTAAGTAACTTGGGGAGGTAGGTAAGACTGGTACCACTCGTAAATTATCCACTACGCGTCCTGAATTCTCTACATTATTCCCATGAGAAAAATATACATTTTTTATTTTTATCCAAGGGAAGAGTTCTTTTGTTTGTATGGATTATTTATCTTTTACGGAGAGATGATTTTTTTCAGTAAAAATCCTATGAATATTGAAGCCTGAGCGCGCGTGGAAGGTACAGATTGGTCAATTTGTCCAAAATTATTGACAGCGTCGATCACTGACAATGTGTTGCCTAAATGTAAATATTAAACTTTATTGGAAAACGATTTTGCATCAATACATTCGGGTCAAAGTTAAAACCTATTTCATCTAGGTATGTCAGTTGTGAATGCTTTGAGGGGCTCTTGCCAAACTACGCTGATTAACCGAGCTGCAAGGTAAAGCTGATACACGACTATTGTTAACACATCGAGACCCCCCCGTGCCTCGGAGTGCACGTAAAGCCATCAGTCTCGGTTGTCATACCTATGACAATCGTTAGTGATAGTCAGAAGCCTAAAAATCCTTCCAACTGGTATTCTGGGGGATATCAGTATTGCCCAGAATACCAATTGGGTTGCGGAGGTCTGATAGCAGTCACTTAGTGTGAAATAGATACTGATATTCAGCCGCATCTGCTTAAACTAGAAGTCGACCCCAACATAGCTTGTTAAATGCTCGGAGGATGAGTTGTGAATGCTTTGTAGCTACTGACATGAATTAAATTCCTGTGCACAGTAATATTGCAATAACATTCGCCTTTAGATTCGTCGAGTTTACTGCTGTATTTTCCTTTATTTTCTCCTTCTTAATCTTATTGTAGCTAAATAAATATTTATCTAGTCTAACGAATATTAACATTAATTATAATCACTTTGATTCTGTCACATTAGTAGGATGATGGCAAAGATTCGGTCTCGTGGCTATTAATGGCCGAATTAACAAACCACCAAAATTACATTAAGCCCTGCTACTTACTTGCACAACAAAACAGCAAATCATACATCGCATTACATCTGTTTTAAATTATGTTAATTTCATTTCATTGGACTCTCTACAACCGCTTAATTACCTTGGTTTGGTAACACAGTGGAAAATGAAAATTTGGCTATATACGAATATGAAATATTCTGAGAGATATAGATATTTACATCTATATCTCTCTGAAGTTGGAAAATAGTTGGATAATAACAAAACCGAAACAAATTTCCGTATAAACGTCGACCGACATACAGAAACGCTGGCAAGCCCACATGCATTTATATTTTTGCGGCTTTCTGAGCTTTTCACCAAATTGCTACGCATATATGATATAAAAACTGGTATCGCAGTTATAACGCTAGTTTCAAAATATAATGATAAAAACGTGGTTAGAGGAAAGGATATTAGTACTAATACCAAAGGGACCAGCTTCAGACTAGATACACACGAGTTCAACAAATAATTCAACTAGTGGCAGACTCTTGAATGAATCATGTCGTCATGGGCAGTGAGCAAATACACTACCACGAGCACAAAATAATGAATTTGAATCAATCAAAGTACGCTACTACACATCCGTCAAACTAGCTGTATAAATGCAATAGTTTTATGGCACATAATTTTGCAGTAGTAATGTTCCTTTCTGTATAAGAAAATTGATTTTCCTCGTCTGCATGATTTTGATACTTACTCATTATCATCAGATCCCGTCTTCATAATGAAATTTGGTAAAATTTCTTGCGATCCCACGCTGCGTTTTTAAGTTTCCAGTAGCTTAAATCAGTCCACCTCTTGATCTTATCTAACAATTTACGGCGTGGACGTCCCGGACTTCCTTTTCTTCTTTTTATATTTGCTACAGTTAGAAGTAACTCGTTGCAATATAGGATAAGAATAACTAATATTGCAACGAAGACATCCAATCAGCCGGGTGAGGAGTCCTGCCCTCTCTCACATCCCGGTGTGACCTTCCGACACGACGTGTGTGAGTACAATATTATACGTTTGTTATCTCCTTGGATATTATTTTTGTAATATGACTGGATTCATATTAGCACTGACTGCCTCTGTGACTATTATTCAGAGGTCTTGGATTCGATTCCCAGGTGCAGCAGTGTTATTAGGTTTTGCTATGAAATTCTCAATAGGATATTGGAGTTTGTATTTGGGCCCGGTTAATGGCACAGGTATAGCTCCATATTACATAGGACCTACACATATCGTTGTGGGTGTACAGTTCTGCTTTACTATTTGTGTATTTTTTTTATCATATTAGCCTGGCCGCAGTGTATAGTAGATTCTTAGCTTTTCAGATTCAATCATCTAGTGATATTACAGTCTTATACCAAAAGCTTTCATAGACGTCTTTCAATAATGAGATAAAATGCCTATTTATATTGATATTATTTTGTACGGCAAAATACGAACATATTTATAAATACTAAAATCTTGGGGATAGTCCCCTTGACGTAAATGTCGCGTGCGATAAAGTGCTCTTAAGTCATCTCCAGGGCCAAAAGTTGGCGAAAATATACTGTGCTGAGTATTGTTATATTATTATATACAAGTTTCGGTTGGCAGTAGAACACTGTGGTAGAATTTGGCTAGTAGGCTACTTCGACAAACTGGCGTATACACAAATTTATACGTAAAATAAGGTAAATCCTGTCAAGTCGCATCGTCATGTGGGCTCAGTCAATTGGAAGTTTGCGGGGAAGAACGGGTAAGGTTAAAATTATAAAACTGATAGGATTCAAATGGTATTTGATAGTCCAACTTTATTTAGGTTGTTTGATATTTTTCCAGAACTACTACTCGATACTTCGAATCATTATCATCAACAACCCAGATACTGTCCCACTGCTGGGCACATGTCTCAGAATTAACGGGTTTAGGCTATAATCCACCACGCTGGCCTAATATAGGTTGGCAGACTTGACACGCCGTCGAGAAAATCTCTCAAACTTGCAGGTTTCCTCACGATGTTAACCATTTAACCATTTAAGCGAGTGCACATGATTTCGAAAAATCAGCAGTGCGTGTCTCGGATACGAAGTGGAGACCATTTCACGACATGTCGATGTCAGCATAAAAGCTAAAACTATCCATATGTACCTACTAGTTTACTTGTAGTCTATATTTCGTAAACTAACTCCTTGTAACCGTGCAATACCACTGCTATCATGCTTTGCTTAAGATTTTTTCCACGTTTTTGACCAAGTTCGAGTTGCATAGTCAATTGGGTACTATTTACAATGATTAGAAATTATTACAATTATAAATGGAAGAACTTTCCAGCTATATCACTTATACCTAGCTATTTCGTTGAAATAATTTACGTAATCTTTTCTACGTTGTTGTAATAACTTATCATGCCAATACGGGGAATACAGGCGTATTCCCCGAAGGGTTGAGCATAGGTGTACCAATGTACACCCATAAGTCGCCGTTATATTTAGGTCCAATGTAATAGGGGGCGAGCCTATTGCAGTTACCCGGCACAAATCCAACTGCTACTGCTACTAACTCCGATCTGATTTCGTACTTACTCATATATTAAGCTATTACATATAAATGTGATTTTGAGCCGACATAACTGTTATTTGTCCTGTTTGAGGCATTTAGTACTTATAAACTATTTCATTTTGTTAGTAATATCATTAACCTCGGTTTGGTATTCCTAATAAATCAATTACGACAGTCTTAGCAACTTAAACCTAGTCTTGACTTCCGAAAACCACATCAACTTTCTCCTTCTTTTCGATAGTTGGTGTTCTGATTCAGGAGTTATTCAGATCCTAGGATAAGGATAGGCAGAGATGTACACCTACAGTTCGCCGATATCTTCTAAGTCTCATGCTATTAGGAGCGGGCTTATTGCCCAAACTCCAAGTTGCTACAGAGATACTAATTGATTTGCTACTAATACTTAGTACAATAGAAATATGATAGTACTTGTTATTCAACTCATTTAGCAGTAAGTGGTAAGTGAACAGGCTTCTCTTTCCATAATTAAAAGCAGCGAGGCGTTCGTGATCGCCGCTACGTTACCTGCATTCCCAAGGCTGTTCGGCATCACTTAGCATTATAACGAAGCACTTAGGTACCTACCCTTGCAGTGAGAACGCCCCACCCACTGAAATAAATTATCAGTTCACTAAAAATATTGTAGTGGTGTCCCATTTCCTTTTTTTTTGTGTAGTCGTTGCTATTTTAGGAATTGCATGTCCCTCAAGATCATGAATATTTGTTGCCGATTCGTGCAATAAAATTGCCTTTACCTAGTAGGGTATGGTATGTTTTGTCGTAACTATAATAATCGACATAATACTAAGTATAACTATCCTCACTATTTCGATTGAACAATAATACCCCAAGTTTTTTACTTCCCCAAAGCTTTTCTCCGTGAAATCCTTTGCGCAGTTCTTTTTCACTTACCCCGTGCCTGCCTGGAAACTTTTATATTAGATGACGAGGAAACTTTCTAACCACTGTTGTTACGCGGCAGTATTTCTTCATTCGGCTTTGATTGTAATCTGTTCGAAACCTGAAATTGATAAAGGAATTGAGGGATGGACTTTTTGTGCACATATTTGTTCGGTAAAATTGAAAGGGTTTTTCTAAAACTGAATGCGATGTTGAGTTGTCTGTGTGCTTCACATCCAATTTCGATAAAGTCAGGTGTCAACGCGGTGGGGATCCGCTACACTGTTTACTCAATACAGCTTTGGGAGCTAGTGCCAGTAACAATAGACTACTATCGACTGGCTCGCAGATTATAAAACCATTTCCACGGACCAATAAATCGAAACAATACAGAACTTAATTATGGAGTTATCTACATCTACCCGTATAGTTGAAAGTGTATGGCGATGACGTCTCGCACTGGTCGGATAGCCGGTACAATCCATTGGGCGTCCAACCGTTAAACATTCACCCTCGCCGCGGAAATGGTCCTTGTACACCCTTATCAACGTATAACACACCCTCTATTTGCTGCACGCTCATTGACAGGGGGTTTATGAGCGTAAACTAACATCAACTATCGGTACTATCTATTTCCCCAGTGCACAAACTAATCGGTCAGTTGATAATGCTTTTATTCATGAAGTATAGGAGGCCTTTCTGTGACCTTGGGAGTGAATATTCCGCAGTAAGTGAACTTAGGAACACAGTTTAATGAAGTTATACCCATAAAGGTAAACTTATTACTGTACTAAAAGGTATGCTTTTAACCGCGTTGTGGAGGTATGTCCTTTACAAGCATCCTGTTCAACTATCTTGGGGGTAAACTAATAATGGCCCTCACTTTGCATCCGTATTATTTAGATAGTGAAAGCCTGTAGGTGCTCAATTTACTGTAGCATTACACAAATAACAGGGAAATAATTACGGTTATTGTGTTATATTGTTGAAATTACTGCATAGTAGATAACACATTTATTGGTAGGTACATGGTAGATTCGATTTCTGTATTAATCGTGAAATAATGCAGATTATCAGACGCTTTTATTAAAATGACGTCGTTATAATGCATGGGATATAGTGCATGTTAGGAAAAACAGTTTTTTTACAGCAACGTATTCACGGATAGCTGCGTATTGTAGATACACTTTTCCAAAACTTTGTTCGTTTTTAAAAGCAGTATCAGACTTCAAATTTCCATTCTTTCAGATAGGTATTCTATTAATATCTTACAAAACGTACCTAATAATGACGTCAGTATTAGAATAGTTTTATAATTCCCTTTCCGAGTAACAAAGACGCTACGATACGAGATGTTTCTTATTTCACCAGAAAATTCAGTGTCAACTATTTCCATTTTTCTCCGTTACATTGTTATCTGGGAGCTTTCTCCCGAGGGAAGAGGGTTCGCAAACAATTCGCCTATCGTTAGAGTCACATTTATTTACATAAATTTTACACATATTTGAACTGACAGTTCAATCTATTTCGTGATGTTGAGATATTTCAGTCCCGGTACCGAACTTTAAGCTCGTTGATATTTAGAAAATCTGGCCCTTTAATTCTTTTACGCAGATTTCTCTAGAAAGATAAAAACCAGAATGCTAGGTTAAAATGCGATCGTATTCTATACCATTTCTTGTCAAGTACAGATCCGGTAAGACATTTAATCTGGAGCAATTTTAGGGTGGAATAGGCACAGGGCAATAAATTTCTATTAACGTTGGACTTACTCGTAATATTATTCAGGATGCTATGCTCCCATAAATCCTTCTTCTGTGAGGTTAGTGAAACTAGTTTTGCCTATGATCCCAAGTTATTCTGGAAAAATAAATAGCACGTAGAACATCGGTACCCAAAGTGGTCTATATTGACCTCCCAGGAGTCGAGGACACATGAGCGATAAAAAGAATTGGGATCCATGGGATGTAAAACACTTTGTCTTGTAGAAATTTGCAAATAGGACGCGCAGTGGCAGGGTCTATTCATAATCGACGACTCGTTTGACGACACGTTTGGCGCAGCGGCTGAGCGACTGGCTTCTGTGCCACGGGTCGTGGGTTCGATTCCCGCACGGAACAAATATTTGTTCAAATAGTTGTTCTGGGTTCGGGTGTTTGTGCATTTGAAAGTTTTTGTTTGTGAACGCACCCACGATGCAGGAGAAAATCCTAGAGTTGGGCAACGTTTTATTTAAAAAAAAACTAAAACTTTGGCAAGTAACAAAAAGTTTGGGAACCTCTGGTGTAGAACGTCATTAACAAAATTGAAAGTGAGTGCAGGGGGCACTCCACGAAATAATTTATACGTCACTAATCTAAAGCTGAAGCTATGGTTGGAAACGGGATAATTGATTGTGTTGTGTATTGAGTATGTGAATGATTGTTACGACGAAATCAGTCTTCTCGTATGTCTTTAATTATATCTTGTTTCATAATCCTCTGAGCCTTTTCTCAACAGATGCGGCTGAATGTCAGTATTTTACACGAAGCGAGCGATCACGAATTATTTTTTACGACTTGAGGTCCTGGGTTCGATTCCCAGTTCTAGCAAAATGATATTGGGTTTTTCTAATTCTCAGTAACAGTTCGGAGTTTGGATTTTTGATCCCTGTTCAAATCACAAGCCAGCCACCATTCGCGATAGTGTCAGCTTGGTGTCCTATTTAGGTGATTCATGATTTTTTTTATTTACTTCAACATCAACCCATTTACATTCCCACTACTGGGCACGGGAGTCCTCTTAGGATAAGAGAGATTAGGCATTAGTCCACCAAACCACGCTGGCATAATGCGGGTTGGCAGATGTTCACATGCCGTCTCTTAGACAGATTTCCTCACGATGTTTTCCTTCACCGTTGAAGCGAGTGATAATCATTTCGAAAGGTCAGAGACGTGTGCCTTGGATTCGAACTCGACACTTTGGACTTGCCAATCCAAAGATCATACCACTAGGCTATCACTACACTGATTCAGTACCTACTTCTTTTGTAAAAACACTAAATCTGTGCAGTTTTAACAAAACTGGCGTGGATGAATGGAATATATATCACGTATTATTTTGAGAGCAATAGTTGGTTTATGTAGTAGGTGCGATATAAATAAAGCCTGCGTTGCGGGTGTAAAATTCACAGAAAGAAAAATACAAACCCGCCTGTATTGATGGCAATGTATTCGGGATAACACTGCACAGGTTAGTTTAGAAACACCGCTTGTAGGCAAACAGTGCGTGACACGCGATGGCTGTATCGAAATATATACCTACATAGACAGGGCTGAAGACGGCTTTCGAGTCATCATAATGTTAAGCTCCACGCTTTTTTTTACTATGGAATATCCTCATGGAACTTCTTCCACCTGGGGTGATAGCAGGGTATGTCACACTCGTACCAATTAAAAACTGCCCTCGCCTTTCCTTGCCCCTTTAGATGACTAAAGGGGCAAGGAAAGACGAGGGCAGTTTAGGCCATGAGGCCTAGGGATTTGTGGCATTCATCACAACCATAACTATAATAATTATATGGTCCAGTACAACCGCTAGACGCTATCATAGACCGAAGCTTAACCTGGCTTCCTGTTTCAATTGCCCAACATGAGCGTTGCCTACTCGAGACAGCCGCCCACAGGCCATAGCTCATGGAGGCCGGAGTAATGGCTGCCCCCTCTAACGGATTAAGCTAGATTTTTGTAAGCATCATGAAATGAGTTATGATACGATTCATATTAAGAACCCAAAGCAACCTCTTAGCAAATTTCTATTGTGAATATAAGTAATGTTAGCTCCATAAGTATGATCGGAAAACACATTTGTTTATCACAACATCGACAAGTGGACAACTGGACCCTTCTATCATGTCCCGTCTTGAAATTGCTTCTAAACGGTAAATATGCTCCTATCCTATAACCTATTTTGACTCATCGATCCTATGATCTAGATTGGTCTCGCAGGGCAATATCCACCGTCTTAGTCTTATCCAAGTCCACGCCGAGAGAGACACAGATACCTACGCAGAGTTGTTCCATTTAGTCTGTAGGTACAAGTAGATAAATAAATGTATACATCTCACCATTGTACAAAGCTCGGAATAATCTAATAATAAACGCGCAATAACAGGGTTACTTACACATGAATTCGAAGAAATACTGTTAAGGCAAATTCAATTAAGCTCATACGCGTATTCGTAGTAATTCTATTTCACTGCTCATCTGCAAATGGAGGGTTAACAAGGCAATATCTATATCTTCAAATAACTTATTTACTATAAGTAATCAAAGGCTAACTACAGTAGATAGCCAGTCCATACCATAAACTTTTATGATATTGTGACTTTTCATCATCATCATCGTCAGCCTATATTAGTCCACTGCTGAAAGTAGACTTTTACGTTACTGTAAAACAAAGGACGCCTTAAACGTCGACGCCTCTTCCATTGTAGGGACAATGGAAGAGGCAAAGTCATCTACCTCACATCTACTACTAGTCATCTATCTAAACATCTACTTCGGGTTTGTATTCCGTATCCCATTCGTACCTAATAATTAGGTAGGTTCATTATAGAGGACTGGTTTTTTACCACATACCACACACCCGAGTATGTCTATCTATAGCGGGGACGGAATACATTTTGAATGACATCTTGTAGGGTATCTAGTTTCGGGTCACCAATTGTTTAATGCTGTATTATTATTATTTTCAGACTTAATTTAAAAGGGTTTTTAGGGATTTTATTTCAATGATTTTTAGCACTGTTTGTACTTATAACTAGCCGTGGTTTCCTCCAATAATAATGAATTAATAATTAAACTGTATAAGTATTACAACAAAGTAAATTAGATACCTACTTGCTATATACAAACAAACCTTAACAGCATACATATACTCCAAATATATCTTTCACATTTAATATAATTATTATATTAAAGACAATATATTATTTTAATTTTCTCCTTGGAGACCAAAAGCAGAACAACATAGGTTGGACTTTTATTTTAGATCCACAAAGGGCCAAATAGGGATCGCTGTAAACGGCAGAGCCCTGGGACCGAGCGCCTGCGGCCAGTCATGTTAATTTAACAAAAATCTTTTACTTGATGATAACGTACATTTTATGATTTAGGTTAGTTTGACTGCCCCAAGGGAGAAACTGATACTGTTATTATAAAAAGATACCAAGATAAATTTGTATCTAAAAGGAAATATAACAGAGCCTTTCCATCTCTCACAAAATGTTCCACTGACATGGAACCATCGTACAACAGGTCGTTGAGCTTACATACCCTCACGCATGTATACCCCGACGGGTTAGGAAGACGTGTACTTATGTACATCCAGTTCGCCGGTAAGTTTAGGTCCCATTTAATAGGGGGTGAGCCTGTTGCCATTTTGCCTTTCACCGTACACAAATCACAAGTCGTTGAGCTCTCTAAAAAGAGCTTGTGCTTTAAAGTTGAGCTTTTAAATATAAAAGCGATAAATGTTTTCATTTGATCTACCTGATGACTTCAAAAAACCGTTCCAGATTTTACTTATACACGTACCTGGTTTGATCATGATTTCGACATTTCAAAAGAAACCCTGAATTTGATGTGGCATTTTTTCTTAGAGATTTTCAGTTAGAAAGCAGTCGTCAAATCGCGACGCAATCAGCTAAAAATATGGTCTGAAAAAGTGTTCCTATAGATCTATTTACAGAGATAAGTATAAGTAATTTCATGACTGAATAAAATGACTACATTTTATTCAGTCATATGAACACTAGTTCATAGTAGGTACCAGGAAGAGAACGATTGCAAATTAATAAAGAAAAGTATTATAGAATTTCTCAGTATCATCTTAAAATTTCCCCCCTAAACAGCAAACATAATTGACAAACTGTGGCTGTGGGTGTTTGTCACATGCATTATCTTTGCGTAACACTTCGGGGAATACTGGCGCGATGATATTTGATGGTGAACTTGGCTTCACGTGCTACTGTGCAATGTGTGTAATTTCAATATACACAATGGCTGACCTACATGGTTGGTAGGAGCTCGGTACTGAATTCATCAATTAATGACACAAATTAATGGATTACCTGAATTAGATTATGTCCACCTGTTTATATAGTTATTTCGCTAATGTTGTCTTCTGCTACAGTGACGTCATTACATAATATAACTACGCAATACTGTGTAGAAATAATATAACTACGTCGCCACAAATTAAAAAAAAAATGCTGGTAACCGACTAGGTACGCCCAGAGTCCAAATGTATTACAAATTCAACAAAAAATCGACTGTCAGGGAGCTTATTGTATATTTCTTTATGAATGCAAAATATTACAAAGGAATTATTCCTTTTATACTGAAAGTATTGTCACATTAATTATGTAAGTCGCACGCTCCTGCATATCTTTTTTAATTCATGCTCATATATTCCGGTTGTGTAAAAAATATAATTTATAAGGTATTCATTATATTAAAAAAAATAAGTTTATTTTTCTTACTGGAAATTTAGGTCAATATAAAATGTGGAATATTGCGAATATATAATAGAATAATTTAATGAGTGACAAAGCATTGGACTCTATACGTAAATCTATTGTCTTTTAAATCTAAAGTAGAGCAGCCGACGCGGTGGCTACATTTAACAATACACGGAGATAGGCAGCCACACTAGCCTTTCAAAGTTCCCTACAATAACTGGTCTGGCGACTTAGATTGTGAGTGCTAATCCCTTCTTGGACTATTGTAATGGTTTTTTTATTTTATATGTGCTTACGCGACTGAAAGAAATAAGACGTTCTATTAAAAAGGAGAACTTATAAGCCTTAAAACTATACATCTATTAATATCCTTCACCCTGTCAATATGTTCAAGCCAACAGGAAGTGAATCACAAAATTTTAAACGAACAAAGAATGCGTGATTTGCCTAACAATAACTATACGTAAGAACTTTAATGGCCTTTATGACTTCAACATAGATAGCTTTTATAATACTGCATAGCTAATCAACAATTATTGGCTTGCTATGACAAAGTATACTCTATTATTCATTCAATAGGTATGAAAACTAATGGAATAAAAAAAATTGCCAACTGAATCATGAACTGCAGTAATTGTGGGTAACAATCGGCATTACCAAATGCCATACTATCTTGGGACTCCAACTCTTGATAATGAGTCCGTTCCTTACATTAAAGGTACACCTGCTTCCGCTGTAGGTAGACTAACAATAAAATAAATCGCCATATAAGCAGCTAATAATTACGTAAGTCGTACACCTGTGGTATGTGTCATGATGTCTTTTGAGAAGTATTTCTGAGATTTTTATTCAACGACGTAATAATATAGGCTCTTGGCTAGGTTATAACTGCTCTGATCATCCGATCTACAAGGTTTAGCTGCGGTATCCACCGGTCATTCTGTGGATGGGTGCACATACTTAACACATCGAGTGGGGTGGACTCCTGATTAGATTATATCTTGTTTCATAATCCTCTGAGCCTTTTCCCAACAGATGCGGTTGAATGTCAGTATTTTACACGAAGCGAGCGATCACGAATTATTTTTTACGACTTGAGGTCCTGGGTTCGATTCCCAGGTTTAGCAAAATGATATTGGGTTTTTCTAATTCTCAGTAACAGTTCGGAGTTTGGATTTTTGATCCCTGTTCAAATCACAAACCAGCCACCATTCGCGATAGTGTCAGCTTGGTGTCCTATTTAGGTGATTCATGATTTTTTTTATTTACTTCAACATCAACCCATTTACAGTCCCACTACTGGGCACGGGAGTCCTCTTAGGATAAGAGAGATTAGGCATTAGTCCACCAAACCACGCTGGCATAATGCGGGTTGGCAGACTTCACATGCCGTCTCTTAGGCAGATTTCCTCACGATGTTTTCCTTCACCGTTGAAGCGAGTGATAATCATTTCGAAAGGTCAGAGACGTGTGCCTTGGATTCGAACTCGACACTTTGGACTTGCCAATCCAAAGATCAAACCACTAGGCTATCACTACACTGATTCAGTACCTACTTCTTTTGTAAAAACACTAAATCTGTGCAGTTTTAACAAAACTGGCGTGGATGAATGGAATGTATATCACGTATTATTTTGAGAGCAATAGTTGGTTTATGTAGTAGGTGCGATATAAATAAAGCCTGCGTTGCGGGTGTAAAATTCACAGAAAGAAAAATACAAACCCGCCTGTATTGATGGCAATGTATTCGGGATAACACTGCACAGGTTAGTTTAGAAACACCGCTTGTAGGCAAACAGTGCGTGACACGCGATGGCTGTATCGAAATATATACCTACATAGACAGGGCTGAAGACGGCTTTCGAGTCATCATAATGTTAAGCTCCACGCTTTTTTTTACTATGGAATATCCTCATGGAACTTCTTCCACCTGGGGTGATAGCAGGGTATGTCACACTCGTACCAATTAAAAACTGCCCTCGCCTTTCCTTGCCCCTTTAGATGACTAAAGGGGCAAGGAAAGACGAGGGCAGTTTAGGCCATGAGGCCTAGGGATTTGTGGCATTCATCACAACCATAACTATAATAATTATATGGTCCAGTACAACCGCTAGACGCTATCATAGACCGAAGCTTAACCTGGCTTCCTGTTTCAATTGCCCAACATGAGCGTTGCCTACTCGAGACAGCCGCCCACAGGCCATAGCTCATGGAGGCCGGAGTAATGGCTGCCCCCTCTAACGGATTAAGCTAGATTTTTGTAAGCATCATGAAATGAGTTATGATACGATTCATATTAAGAACCCAAAGCAACCTCTTAGCAAATTTCTATTGTGAATATAAGTAATGTTAGCTCCATAAGTATGATCGGAAAACACATTTGTTTATCACAACATCGACAAGTGGACAACTGGACCCTTCTATCATGTCCCGTCTTGAAATTGCTTCTAAACGGTAAATATGCTCCTATCCTATAACCTATTTTGACTCATCGATCCTATGATCTAGATTGGTCTCGCAGGGCAATATCCACCGTCTTAGTCTTATCCAAGTCCACGCCGAGAGAGACACAGATACCTACGCAGAGTTGTTCCATTTAGTCTGTAGGTACAAGTAGATAAATAAATGTATACATCTCACCATTGTACAAAGCTCGGAATAATCTAATAATAAACGCGCAATAACAGGGTTACTTACACATGAATTCGAAGAAATACTGTTAAGGCAAATTCAATTAAGCTCATACGCGTATTCGTAGTAATTCTATTTCACTGCTCATCTGCAAATGGAGGGTTAACAAGGCAATATCTATATCTTCAAATAACTTATTTACTATAAGTAATCAAAGGCTAACTACAGTAGATAGCCAGTCCATACCATAAACTTTTATGATATTGTGACTTTTCATCATCATCATCGTCAGCCTATATTAGTCCACTGCTGAAAGTAGACTTTTACGTTACTGTAAAACAAAGGACGCCTTAAACGTCGACGCCTCTTCCATTGTAGGGACAATGGAAGAGGCAAAGTCATCTACCTCACATCTACTACTAGTCATCTATCTAAACATCTACTTCGGGTTTGTATTCCGTATCCCATTCGTACCTAATAATTAGGTAGGTTCATTATAGAGGACTGGTTTTTTACCACATACCACACACCCGAGTATGTCTATCTATAGCGGGGACGGAATACATTTTGAATGACATCTTGTAGGGTATCTAGTTTCGGGTCACCAATTGTTTAATGCTGTATTATTATTATTTTCAGACTTAATTTAAAAGGGTTTTTAGGGATTTTATTTCAATGATTTTTAGCACTGTTTGTACTTATAACTAGCCGTGGTTTCCTCCAATAATAATGAATTAATAATTAAACTGTATAAGTATTACAACAAAGTAAATTAGATACCTACTTGCTATATACAAACAAACCTTAACAGCATACATATACTCCAAATATATCTTTCACATTTAATATAATTATTATATTAAAGACAATATATTATTTTAATTTTCTCCTTGGAGACCAAAAGCAGAACAACATAGGTTGGACTTTTATTTTAGATCCACAAAGGGCCAAATAGGGATCGCTGTAAACGGCAGAGCCCTGGGACCGAGCGCCTGCGGCCAGTCATGTTAATTTAACAAAAATCTTTTACTTGATGATAACGTACATTTTATGATTTAGGTTAGTTTGACTGCCCCAAGGGAGAAACTGATACTGTTATTATAAAAAGATACCAAGATAAATTTGTATCTAAAAGGAAATATAACAGAGCCTTTCCATCTCTCACAAAATGTTCCACTGACATGGAACCATCGTACAACAGGTCGTTGAGCTTACATACCCTCACGCATGTATACCCCGACGGGTTAGGAAGACGTGTACTTATGTACATCCAGTTCGCCGGTAAGTTTAGGTCCCATTTAATAGGGGGTGAGCCTGTTGCCATTTTGCCTTTCACCGTACACAAATCACAAGTCGTTGAGCTCTCTAAAAAGAGCTTGTGCTTTAAAGTTGAGCTTTTAAATATAAAAGCGATAAATGTTTTCATTTGATCTACCTGATGACTTCAAAAAACCGTTCCAGATTTTACTTATACACGTACCTGGTTTGATCATGATTTCGACATTTCAAAAGAAACCCTGAATTTGATGTGGCATTTTTTCTTAGAGATTTTCAGTTAGAAAGCAGTCGTCAAATCGCGACGCAATCAGCTAAAAATATGGTCTGAAAAAGTGTTCCTATAGATCTATTTACAGAGATAAGTATAAGTAATTTCATGACTGAATAAAATGACTACATTTTATTCAGTCATATGAACACTAGTTCATAGTAGGTACCAGGAAGAGAACGATTGCAAATTAATAAAGAAAAGTATTATAGAATTTCTCAGTATCATCTTAAAATTTCCCCCCTAAACAGCAAACATAATTGACAAACTGTGGCTGTGGGTGTTTGTCACATGCATTATCTTTGCGTAACACTTCGGGGAATACTGGCGCGATGATATTTGATGGTGAACTTGGCTTCACGTGCTACTGTGCAATGTGTGTAATTTCAATATACACAATGGCTGACCTACATGGTTGGTAGGAGCTCGGTACTGAATTCATCAATTAATGACACAAATTAATGGATTACCTGAATTAGATTATGTCCACCTGTTTATATAGTTATTTCGCTAATGTTGTCTTCTGCTACAGTGACGTCATTACATAATATAACTACGCAATACTGTGTAGAAATAATATAACTACGTCGCCACAAATTAAAAAAAAAATGCTGGTAACCGACTAGGTACGCCCAGAGTCCAAATGTATTACAAATTCAACAAAAAATCGACTGTCAGGGAGCTTATTGTATATTTCTTTATGAATGCAAAATATTACAAAGGAATTATTCCTTTTATACTGAAAGTATTGTCACATTAATTATGTAAGTCGCACGCTCCTGCATATCTTTTTTAATTCATGCTCATATATTCCGGTTGTGTAAAAAATATAATTTATAAGGTATTCATTATATTAAAAAAAATAAGTTTATTTTTCTTACTGGAAATTTAGGTCAATATAAAATGTGGAATATTGCGAATATATAATAGAATAATTTAATGAGTGACAAAGCATTGGACTCTATACGTAAATCTATTGTCTTTTAAATCTAAAGTAGAGCAGCCGACGCGGTGGCTACATTTAACAATACACGGAGATAGGCAGCCACACTAGCCTTTCAAAGTTCCCTACAATAACTGGTCTGGCGACTTAGATTGTGAGTGCTAATCCCTTCTTGGACTATTGTAATGGTTTTTTTATTTTATATGTGCTTACGCGACTGAAAGAAATAAGACGTTCTATTAAAAAGGAGAACTTATAAGCCTTAAAACTATACATCTATTAATATCCTTCACCCTGTCAATATGTTCAAGCCAACAGGAAGTGAATCACAAAATTTTAAACGAACAAAGAATGCGTGATTTGCCTAACAATAACTATACGTAAGAACTTTAATGGCCTTTATGACTTCAACATAGATAGCTTTTATAATACTGCATAGCTAATCAACAATTATTGGCTTGCTATGACAAAGTATACTCTATTATTCATTCAATAGGTATGAAAACTAATGGAATAAAAAAAATTGCCAACTGAATCATGAACTGCAGTAATTGTGGGTAACAATCGGCATTACCAAATGCCATACTATCTTGGGACTCCAACTCTTGATAATGAGTCCGTTCCTTACATTAAAGGTACACCTGCTTCCGCTGTAGGTAGACTAACAATAAAATAAATCGCCATATAAGCAGCTAATAATTACGTAAGTCGTACACCTGTGGTATGTGTCATGATGTCTTTTGAGAAGTATTTCTGAGATTTTTATTCAACGACGTAATAATATAGGCTCTTGGCTAGGTTATAACTGCTCTGATCATCCGATCTACAAGGTTTAGCTGCGGTATCCACCGGTCATTCTGTGGATGGGTGCACATACTTAACACATCGAGTGGGGTGGACTCCTGATTAGATTTCGATAACAATTGAAGCAAAGGCTACCTTATATCTAAAAATTATGAAGTAGACTACCTTATTTTTTTTTCAATAAATCTGAAATCACTGTCTTGTCTCAAAGTGAGAGCAAGGAAACAATGAAGGAAATTGGGGAGTTCTACCAAAAGAGATGACTTCCATGTAGTTAGTGTTAATGATTTTCTTTTCATTGATTTCATTTCTTTTTTATTTATTTATTATTTGACGGATTAATAAAATCTTTCTAAATTACGTTTTGTATAAATGTACAATCAAAATGCAAGGTAAACATGCTAGTAATAACAATGTTCGCGGTCAGGTCGCCGTCCGCCGTACGGATACCCAACACATTCCGATGCTATTTCGATTACTTTAGAAAATCATGATTAAAATATACTTAAATATTTTCTCTGCAGACGTGGTGTTGTTTAAAAACATTATTATTTAATTCTAATATAATAACTATCACGTAACGTAGGTACCTATCTAGTTAATTTTAGCGGCGTCAATGCGAAACATCCTTCGATACAGGATTACGTGTGGGCGACACGAGACCAGAATACTGAGTGTGCGAGCAAATACTGTAGTGAGGTTGAGAAGGAAGGACATTGGAATGCTTTGCGATCTTCGTATTTAAATGCCGTTGGTTGCTCCGCGGCGCATTACAAATACTCCTTGGTACAGTCAATAGATGCCTATTTCCGATTTGTAGGGTACGTTTCGTTGCTACATTTATTTTATGTTACGAATTCTATTTGGCTGATATGGAAACTGTTTTGTGTTCTGCAGAATTGGGCTTACTTTGTTTTGAATGTGACATGGTAAAGGTTTGCGTGTATAAACTTTGAGAATATTAAAATTATGAGTTATCATTTATAGTTAGGCATTTACCTACTCGGATGTTTAGTCTTCCAGGCGTGTCAACCCCAAGATATTGATAGTTAGCCGAGTTATATTATATCTTTTTTCTAAATAGTATTTATTTAATCAGTGTATTTAATATCAATGGTAGGTGTTGTTGTAATTATTCACTAGGAGAGGCGTACGTCTAATTAATATGGGCTGATGATGATGATGTCCCACCAGTGATTTGCAATGGTATTGCCAGTTAGGCGATCGATTGGTTAAACGTTATCACGTTCACTGGACGTGCACGCTGGCACTCCGTCCGTGATTTGCTAGTGGAATTTCACCTTTAGAGCTCTTGCCTACACATCACGGTCACAGTAAACATGTCATGTTTTTCTACTGTCACGGTACACATGACTACCTATTGTTTTACCGATGAAAGAAAACATTGAAGCGAAACTTGCTCACAAAAGTTCCAGACTTGCACAAATATCATATATAGCGACAACCCTAGCTGAGTGTAATCCACTCATAACAATATACATATAAAATATCATCACGCCTGTATTACCTGAACGTTTAGGCAGAGGTGTACCCATGTGCACCCACAGTTCGCTGGTATATTTAGGTCCCTTGTAATAGGGAGCTAGCCTATTGCTTTAAACCGAGCACAAATCTGAAGTCACAGCTGCTATAGAAAAATTATAAGAAATACCCGAAATCGAACCCAGGACCTTACGCTCAATAGGCGGGCTAATAACCACTAGATCATTCAAGCAGATAATTGATTGATTAGGTGGTAGATTGGAAAATCACAGATCGTACAATATGAGCTATACGCATACATACTCAGGTATACGAAACAATGATGTATTAGATTGAATAGATAGAGTAAAGTTTTGTTATATACTTAAAAGTGAAACTTGGGTTGGTACTGTAAGTTAAACACTGTGTCGATAACATTTTCGGTAGACGAAAGTAAAAAGAAACACGTTTTCCCTCTCAGCGGCTCCATCATCTAAACATGTAATTTTTCAAAAATATGTAGGTTGACTTTTTTTACCTCGATGTTACCTACAACCTAATAAATAATAATAAGAGTTTCTCGTTAGACGGCTGGATCAAGGGCTTGATGCTGAGAGCGGTACTTCTCAACACGGTACGCATTGTGAAGAGGTTCCTCTCTCTAAAGTCTTAGCCGCCGGTAGCTTGGACCCTGCCCCCGATACTGGTGGACTGACTATTTTTTTATATTTTTAAATGTTTTTATTTGTGTTTTGTAAAGATATTTAAAAATGAAATGCAAATAAATTAATATGAGAATAATAATAATAAAATTGATTCCAATAAACCAATAAATTGTCAAAATACATTGTAAATTGTATTTTGACAAACGTTGGCACCTGTGTCACAGGATTATCCTACAGCCATCAAATACTGTTAAGCTACTATTAAATCTTAGTAATTATAGAAGCATAACAAACCTGTGTCGTAGGCGGCAGCCTGTACTTACCCTAAACATCCCTGATTCAAATTAAAAAGCTCTCAAGATGTTATCCCAGTTCCCGATACGGCACGTCTTCCTTGAATTATCGAATACTTTCTCTCGTCTAAGGGCCACTTCGGCACTTTTCGATCTCAAGTCTAGAGTTTGTCTAACACTTTGGAAAAATAATATTCACAATAAGGTAACGTGATTCTACTTTTACGGTACCATATTTTGCTTTTTATAATTAAAACTTCCAGCTGTCCCCGCTTCACACTGTGGGACACATGTGTGTTTTTTAAACATTTTGGGATAGACGTAGAGAAAATTTAAAGATTTTTGTGTAACAGTTATTATACGGTTTTTTTTACACCTAGGGTTATTGAAGTTTTAGTAGGGACCCCTAATTTTTTGAAATCGGTCCAGTGTTGAGTTTATTTGTTACAAATATACAATTAGAATTAGTAAACGCAAAATACATTGAGATACATAAATGTGTGGAGAGGCGAGGTGTATTGCCCCTCCGACGAAAAGCCGCAGACAACACCCGCCTGGTTGGAGGATCCTCAATCCTCCAACCAGGCGGGTGTTGTGCCTGGCGGGTCACGGCCCGACGGTTGATGTCGGGCGGTTGTATATATGCAACTTTTCGTTGCGAATGTTGCTTGCGCGATTCAGGCCTTCGTAGTTCTATGTAGCGCGGTAGATGTCGCTACAAATGTGAAAGTTTGTGAAGATGGAGGGATGGATGGATGTTAGTTACTCTTTCACGCTAAAACTACTGAACGGATTTTGATGAAACTTTACAGTATTATTATTTATACATCAGAAAAAAATATAGGCTATAATTTATAATGAATTTGAGTTAATTAGCCAAATTACAACTATAATTAAAAGTAAGTTTAGTCACGCGGACGAAGTCGCGGGCAGAAGCTAGTAAATAATAATTGTAAAGTTACTTTCATTCCCTGGAAATTGGAAATTGATTCAAAATAACTCAGACTTTCACCAAAATATAACAAAAGTATACGTTTGAACCCAGAGTCATTGTTATATTTGTGAAAAACTTACGTATTATTTTGTTTGTTTTCAATCAAGGTTGATAGTTCTGTTAAAATTATTTTTTTAAGTTTAATTGTTAGCTACTACTAAGTGATTTACCAATTATTTTTTAAGAAATAAACTTAAAACCTGTGTCTCAAACAAATACTGAAAGCACAGAGCTATTTGTACTTTGTCAAAAGGTCGTTGCCCTACGCTAATAACAAATATTACACATCTTTTGATAAAGGTATACATTTATTTGTTTTTTTTTTCTTTTTATTGTACAAAATATTACTAGGCTTACATTTAATATTCGTTATGAAAATAATTTTACGCCTACCGAAAAATATTGTCATTTTGGTAAACAATGAAATATTAATAGCATTTGTCTTGTTTAATATTCGTCTATTTATTTTATAATAGCTATGTAATGTAAGCAAATCGTTCTTCTGAGACAGACTAATCTAATAATAATTGTGTCTTGCCTTTAATTAAACAAACTTAGAAAAATGAGAGATTTTTAATATTGGAACATTGGAAATATTTGCGATCATTGTACCAATGATCCAAGCAACCCAGCTATTGGTAGCATTTAAAAAATGCTATCAATACCTGGGTTAGTAATATTTGCATTGTAAGTAAGTGCTAGAAAGTATAAATACAAGTAGTAAGTAAGTATAAGTACAAATGTGTCCTCTCTACTCGTTTTTAAAAAGTTGCGTTCCAAAAACAATCCTTCAAACAGTGGATTAACTTAGATTATATTTTATAACGAATAATGTGTTAGAAAGTTTAAAAATAAGCAATACTCGTTATTAAAAAGTCGCCGTTTAAGCTTAAAAAGTCGCAGTATAAATGGTGATTAATATGCGAATTATACAAATTAGGACGTTTTACAAAAGAACCGACTCTTTTACTGAAAGCAAGTGTGTTTGACCGTACTTATTATCATTTTAGCGGGGGACTGAACAGATGCCAGTAATACGTAAAGTAATTTTAATTTTACAACTTCAAACAGAAGCACGCCTCTCAACGAAGCAAATATTTAAATTTTCATTACTTAGAAGATTATATTCTTAATTTTATAAACTTTTGCAGCGGAATATATTCTTTGGTTTGTTTTCGTGATATGAATACACGGGATTACTATTGTAGTGTGTATTAGAAATTCCCTTTATGACCTTAAATAGAGGTTATAATTCTTTAACATCTACCTCTTTAGGTAGATCTTAAATCAGATTGAATCAAATGGCAGATCTTTTTTTAAATATATATATTTTTTTTAAAGAAATTCTTATTTTTCTAAAATGTATGCGTGCGTGTTTATGTATGCATGCGGTAATAAAAGCAACAAGTATTTTATAAATAATTGTGAAACTATAAAGATAGTATTAGATATTATTTTTGAATATTGTTATTTATGTTCTTGTCTTATATCTCACTACTGATACATACACTTTAAGATTTTGATATTACTGTCAATTCTTTAAAGAAACAGATCCTGTTTTAAATATCTGTTTGCGATCACAAGTAGGTACGTAAGTTTTACCCTTAAGAAGAAGGTTTATCACTAAACTAAGAACATTTTATTAAGTAAGTTCTAAAAACAATCCTTTGAACAGTGGATTAAAATGTTTTAGGCTTAGATTATTTATACCTAATGCCATAATATTACCTAATAAGAAGATTTCTAAGAAGTTAATCTTAAAGTTCCAGATAGTATACTTTAGAAATTACCTTAATATTTTTGGTCATCTTCATCAATCTTACAGACCTACTATCACGCCTGTTTCCCGAAGGGTTGGGCAGAGGTGTACTATTGTACCTTTATAGTGCCTCGGTATTTTTAGGACCCATGTAACAAGGAGCGAGATTTCTTAAAATTCAAGCCTCCTTAAACTCCGAGCTGCTACTGAGAATTTCATAGAAAAACCCAATAACACTTTCACACTTCGACCTGGGAATTAAACCCAGATCTCTAGAGTAGCAGTCAATCAATTTTGTAGGATAAAAGTTATGTTTGTAGTATTGTATTATTTAAATAGCAGTGATATGATAGTAATGTGACCGTAGGACTGCCAGACCAAAGGTCTCGAGTCCGAATGAGTCACGCACCTCTGACTTTTCGAATACATGTGCGTATTAATAATTAATAATCATTCACTTAAACGGTGAAGGAAAACATCGCGAGGAAACCAGCATGCCTTAAAGATTTGTGAAGTTTGCCAACCTGCACAAGACCAGCGTGGTGGACTATAGTCTAATCCCTATCAATCTGAGAGAAGACCCGTGCCCAGCAGTAGGACAGTATATGGGTTGATGATGACGGTATTAGGCCCTACAATATGTCCACCCTTCAACCAGACATATCTACAGTAGAATGATGTATGGGTACTACTACTATACTTACAGTTTAGTTTTATCCTAAAGATTAAATATTTGGGACACTTTTTTTTACACAACATCATCTAGTCCCAAACTAAGCCGAGCTTGTACTATGGGTACTAGACAATGGATATAATACTTATATACTTTTTTTTTTGTAAATACATACTTATAATACATAAGAAACACCCAGACAAACACAAATACTCATGTTTTACCCACACAAATATTTGTGTCCTGTGGGAATCGAACCCACGACCCCATGATCAGCAGTCCGGTACTCGAATCACTAGACCGCAGAGGTCGTAAAGATTGGATAGTATGAAGTGGTTACAACTGTCGGCCGCGGTTCCACGCTGCCGTACCTAAGCCGATCCCTTCCTTCATCATTCTGTCACTCCAATTCAAAATCCAATCCACCGCCACACTTATCAGGACGAGCCTCATTTATTACTTTCAAATAAACTGTAGCTGGAGTTAAGTGAGCTACTGTCGACGTCGCTAACGTGTGTAATGCCCAAAATCTGTAAAATGTTTTGTATGGAAAAGCTGTATATGTGCCTAATAGCAGCTACCTAAAGAATTAGGTTTTCTATACAAGATATTTGACGAATATGATATTGTTACAGGCCCCAGTTCCCCGGTAAGTTTAGGTCCCACGCAATACCGGGCAAACTCCAAACTGCTACTGAGAATATAATAGAAAAACACAGTAACATTTTGTTCGAAATCTTGGAATAGAATCCAGAACCTCAAGCGTAGTGGTCGATTTATAAAGATATTATATCTAATAAAAATTGCTGTACGGACAACTTCGTTAGAATTGTAGTAACGAGCATTTTTATAGTAATAGTACCTGTAGAGATTGAATGACCCATAGAGCTTTAATAGAATCTAGGGCTTACTCTAAACTAGTTCGTGCAATGGGGTCAAATGTCTAATTGGATTATTTTTTGGAAAGAGCTTTTTGCTAATACTATCCTATAGTTTACTGTAGACTTCACTGCAATGGCTCTAAAATATTGGATACTAGCGGCCCGTCCCGGCTTCGCACGGGCGGACATAAGATTTTTTTTTTTACCTTGGATACGTTAGTTAAGTTTTAGTAAGGATCCCTAATCTTTTCTAGCAATAAATATAGCCTATACTACTCAGGGTAAATGTAGTTTTCCAATGGTGAAAGAGTTTTTGAAATCGGTACAGTAGTTTTTGAGTTTATTCATTACAAACATACACAGGAAAATACAAATCTTTCCTCTTTATAATAGTAGTGTAGATTGAAATAACCGTGTCATTAAAGACTTTTAAAATGAGCAATTTTGAGGTCACCATTCATTGTTATTTGCTAACTTAGGTACATTATTTAAATTAATTTATTAGTTAAACCCACACTGTGTTTCCAATGACTTTTGTGTTCTTTGAGCTATGCCACTCTGCCATGATAAGGAAATTTGGATAATTATTTTTGTGCCCGGCTAATGGCAATAGGCCTAAAATAGCGGGGAATCTTAGCGAGCGAACTGTGGGAGTACTTATATCTCTGCCCAACCTTTCACAAAATACAGGCGTACAAATTTTCTCTAGGCATTTTTTAATAAAATATACTAATTAATGGGAATTTTCTAACTGTAACCTGTTAAGTAGGTAACACTTGATTGCACCCATTCATTCAATACCATTAGGTAATATATAGGTATAGATATTGAAATAAGACATGACTAAAATTATCTAGCATGCTTCTGCGTATAACGTAAACTCGACACACCAAAACTAGCAAAAAAAGAAAAAAGTTTGTAATAATAATATCTTGTAATACGTCATTTCTGACAATATTTTTGATATCATCGACCATCTTCTTATCTCATGTCATTCACAATTCGATATCCGCATATACTCAAAGTTTCTTATCAAAATTTCAAAGTTAATTAATAATGAACTTAACAAGCATGTAAGCCAGTTCACATCTTCAAATAATATTATACATACAATCAATGTACTTAAATAGGCAAGAAACATCAGAACGGAGTGTGCAAAGTACTTATTAGTCTACACTCAACAAATTAACTCGACTCAGTTGTTCTTAACACTGCTGGCTACAATCACCCTGAGGCCTTTGATCTGGTGACAATTTCATTACTTACCCCACGACTGTATAAGAGGCGGTTTTATATAACGTAAAGCTCGGCTTGTAGTCAAAATTATCGAATAAAATTAAAATGAAGATGTTAGAATATTCGCATTGAGATAGACAGACACTTAATATGGAAAAATCAAATAGAATCTCTTAATTCTCGCGTAAGGAAACTTCTTTACATAAAAGACTACGATCCTTAGCAGATCATAACATTCTGAAAATGACTTACTTTTCCTTATGCCAGTCGATACTAAGCTACTGTATAAAAGAATGGGGTAATGCTCGTAAAAGTTATTTTAAAACAGCAGAACGCGCACAACGAGCTTTATAAAAACGAGATATCCTGCAACAATACTACACACTACACAACTATCTTATATACATATAATAAACTTTATTATTAATGATGTTTTGAGGTTGAGGTCACTATTAAAGAGACTCGCTTTAAACTATTTACTTTTTAGATGCAAAGCGAAGATCCCCACCATTTGAGACCTAAGATTGATCTAGTGCATCTTAAATTAGAATTAAGAACACGATCGTTTCAAGGAAGTTTTGGTTCAAACCTAAAGTTTCTTCAGTGCTTATTCATTAAATTCAGTGAAGATACGTAATCACAGTTAGTTCTTACTTTAAAGCAGACTTTCAAACTTAAAGAAAAAGAAACTAAACTACTGAATAAAATATTGGGGCTCTTTGGAAAAGGTAACCTATGTGACGAAAGACGGAATGTCTTGAGTAGGTTGGCTACTATTGCATGGTCCCACAAGTTTCTAACAACTTATTTATCTTAATTTAAAGACAAGTAGGTAATAGAAATTATGTAGTTATGCCGCCATAACTCCATTGGAATTCGTTTGGTATAGGCAAAATTCGACTTGACTTAATACAAAGGAATCCCGAATGCTTCGATGAAAGAGTGGTTATTATTTACCTAGTGCGAGACATCATTTGCTAGTCATGTCACTGACCGTGGTTAGGAAAACCACGGTTAGTGACATGATTTATAAACCGTAGAACAACAGACTGTTCTACGCTTATTTAGGTACTCTATCATGGAACTCCATGACAGAGTACCGAGCGAAGGCAATGGGCTCACATCTCTGACAGCCATTAGGTTCGAAGTCAACACTTTGATTTTAACAAGGAGTCCGCGAACCCTTGTAATCCGTTTACGCGTCGCAAGAGGCCCTTGTTGCTCAAGTGGCGACGTTTTGTCAAACGTCTTATCTACTTATGTTCTTACTTGCCAAAATATTTGTAATTTAAATATTACCGATACTGGAAACCGCAAATTTGCTAAAACGCCTTGCTGTTATTGACCGAAACGATTTACAAAAATTCCGTGGATATTTTTGTAAGTATCGAAAATGTGTCCGGATGCTTGGCTAGGTTTATTGCAAATGCGGTCAAAAAGAGCCGCTCGGGCATGAATAAATTCCAGGCTGGTGATTCAGAGAAGGCTTTGAGTGTGTCTGCGGGCAAATGAGGCTGCGTTGTGGAAGCTCCCTCGTTTACCAGCGCGATTAACGCGTGCTTGTTTCACTTATACAACGTCACCGAAAAATAATATTATATACGTTTCAACCCACGCCATGTCTTGTTTACTGATTATTTTTTTATCTTTTGCAGGTAATTCGAGTTGTAATACAGCATTGCCGGTGAAAGGTAACGTAGCAGCCGGGCGAATACTAAATCTAGTTATTTTATTTCTACACTGTTTCAGAGGAAGGTTTTGAAATGTTTTATTAACATTTCTATTATTCATCTCTCTTTCAAAAATTACAGTATTTAATTTCAGCCTACAGCACTTTTAGATAACATAAAAAAAGCGCGCGTAAGAGAGGTGTTATTGTTCTATACAAAAGTGTTATATTGGTACTCAAAAGAAAGAAAAGATTTTGCTATAAAAAGATTTCTTTGATTGCGCACTGCTATGGAAATTCGGCGAGTCACTGAGGTGAATACTAGATTTGTCAAAACGGCGGCTGGGTCCTATTAGCAGGAACTAGGAAGTCCCGAGGGGGTTTTAACGGGAGGTTAATGTTCCAACCAGGATTTATCTGAGTCTGTTAGGTATAGGCGCGTACTATTACTGCCTGGAGACAATATGTACGGAAGATATACCTTAGCAAAATGTGTTTAGTTCAAGCAACAAAACCCACATTATTTGAATCAACTAACTAAACTGTGTTCTTTGCGACTTGCGACTTCCCTTCGCTCAGGGAAACAAAACATAAGCAACTAATGCAATTCCTTTGTTAAAATTTATGTTAATTACTTACACAAAACACAGAGGAGATATTTAGGACAACACACAAACATACACACCACGTGTGTTTTGTTTCCCTGATAATTTTTATATCTTATAATTTATTGTATTTTCAGGTTGCGAACGTAAGAATTATTTTATCCTCTTTATTTATGATGGCATATGATGACTATATGATTATTCAGTTTGCATTACTGAAAAAGCCATGAAAATTCGTTATCGAAAAATCGTTTTCAAAAATA
Source organism: Acronicta alni (assembly GCA_964056405.1). Taxonomy (NCBI): domain Eukaryota; kingdom Metazoa; phylum Arthropoda; class Insecta; order Lepidoptera; family Noctuidae; genus Acronicta; species Acronicta alni. Next base: position 12,476,345 of record OZ043913.1, read on the forward strand.
ATATGTTACTCGACACTGCATAGGCCTTAAGTGTATGCTATTATCCTTGATAAATGTAATTTTCGGGGCGCTAACATCAGTTAACTTCGTGAAAATCCCCTTTGACGGTAAACGGCTTCCGTAACGGGAATATTGTGAATATTGTGTTGGCCTGCGAGGAAACGCTACGATGTATTTAATTATAAAACAATCTAAAGTTAACACTGTCTCAGAAACGTGTATTCTTGAATTCGATTCTAGGGTCGAGCAAAATGTAATTGGGTATTTCTATGAAGTTATCAGTAACAGTACGCTCGCCCCCGTTACCTTATCGCTAGCAAAATGTGGATGCACACCAGTATATATTGTACATATTCATCAAAATCAGATCACTGGTTTAGGCGTAAGCGTAACAGACAGACAGAGTCCTTTCGCATTTCAATAGAGATATGGTAAAATCTCGCCATCGGTTATTGCTTGTTCACATTAAGTACAATAACAGTGTTTTGAATTCAGTTTTAAGACAATTTTGCGCAATTTCTAATACATTTGACTAAGCTCCAGAAGCGAAGGGAAAAAAGTTAAGTATTATTAAAAAAGTTAAGTTAAGTATTAATAAAAAAGTTAGGTATTAATATCGCTACAATGATGTCGTCTATGCGATATATTCCGCTGCATTAAGTATCGAGCCTTACTAAGGATTCCGACTGCAGTGGCGGATTTTTCTGCTTCTTGAGTAAATTGCGGTCAAAAGGCTTTCGTTGATAATACGTGAAAAGAATAAAATTTGTAACTTCTCCTTTTTAAGCATATTGTGGGCAGGGAGTGTGAGATTTGGCATAGTTCAAGTTTATATGGATAAGGAGTGCAGAAATCAAAAATGTGTGTTTAACAAATACCCTAAATTAGATAATACATATATTCATAATTTTATTTACGTTCGGGCTGTCAATGTTCATGAGAAACACATGTTTTTTAAATAAACTTTGATAAAATTATCTATGGGTCGTGGATGAAATCGGCCGAGGAGACGTTGGCGATATGATCTTGATTGCTTTTTGCCAACGTGGTAAGAGGCTCAGAATAGAGAGCCCTGGACTAAGATAGGAGTAGGCCTTTGCCCTGCAATGGTACATACACTAGAGACTGTATAAAACTATAATATACAAACTTAAAATGGTCGAATTTCGACCGCCGCGGGACCAATATTAACATTAAATAAATCATCCAGTGACAGTCGTGGAAAAAAACAACAAACAAAAATACGTCGCCAATTATACGTCACAGAGCGTAATGGAAACATACGAGTGCACAATGTCGATGATTGCAAGATTAATGCTACGGATAAATAAAATACCGAAATAAAAAAATAATACTTAATCTTTTTAAACCGTTGGGGAGAACAACCTTTGACAAAATAGATTGTAGTAATAGAAAATGTATAGTAGTGGTACTATATATACACATACAGATAGTAGTAATATAATTATTATACTTAAATAAAACAAGACGTGTCATAAGCAAATAATGGTCCTCTTTTTCTATTCGATTTCAACATACATATTATATTCCCTTTTATAATACTTAGGTATCACATTTTGAGCAATTAAGTTAGCACTCATCTTATTACATTTTTTTTATTTCATTTATTTAAGGCACATCAACAATATATTCACTAAAACACACAAATATCTTATTCAAACTGGACATGAATAAAAGTATGGTGAATTTGTCACTTAAACAAGTGCACTGCAGTCTTTTAAACATATTATAAGTACTACAAATAACAATTTGGAGCTCCTGGGAATAAACGCACGGGGGGAATCAGGAATTTTGAAGAAATAAATTTGCAAAAGCTTTTGGAGCCCTTGGAAATGATTTTACACTATAACAATAATATTATTATTTAATTTTAGTTTTGGAGCGCTTGGAAACAAAATCGTGGAGTAGGCGGAAATAAGCCTATATGACATTAGTATTTTTAAAGTTATTAAGCAAAGGAAAAATTCGACCGCTGGCAGGATTCGAACCTGCGTCTTCTGGTTAGGTACACCAGACGCTATGATCACTAGGCCACCATAAGCAAACATGGAAAATGCCAAAAGTTAGTAGGTAAGGTGGCATCGTTCGACATTGAACTAATTGTAAAGTAAGTCGTGTCGGTTGAGGAGCAAAATACTTGCTTTTCAATAGGTGGCACTGACGTCACCATAAAGACGTAAATTCAGAAAGCGAAGGCAAAATTCGACATGGCGGGTAGGTATCGCGGTGGCTTAGTGGTCAAAGCGTCTGGTGTACCTAACCAGAAGACGCAGGTTTGAATCCTGCCCGCGGTCGAATTTTTCCTTTGCTTAATAACTTTAAAATCTTAGCATGGAAAATGCCAAAAAATACAAAAAAGATAATTAGTATTTTTATTTTACTTTTACATTTAAGAATATTTCTAATTATGTAACTTTAAAATTATTAAAATGAGGATAATTGTTTGTACCTACGTATCAATATGAACCTGTTATAGTTAGGACAAGATTTCTAGATTTTTAGGTTCTCGTAAAAACTTGATAGAGAATCTAATAACAGGTCATTTATTAGGGCGGGCATTAATATCATTGTATTTCCACATTAATCGAATCATTGCAGTTGTTTGACCATAATTAGTCCTACTGAAGGTTGTTACGAACGCATTAACTTTACGGTCAGTCCTAATAGTGTCCGCCGTGGCACGGCTACATTTAGTTCCTTCAATAGTCCAGGCTATAAATGTTTGTTAGCGAACATTACCAACGAGCGCAACACAGATTGGAGGCCTTTATTAGCTAACAACATGTTCGCCACATCAGTCATTCCCAAAAGAGATTGGCAACGGCGTACGGCCTTATTATCCCATAAGATTGAAAGCAAACATTCCCGTTTATATTGACCGGGCTTAATTTCAACCACGAATGTTCACTCATTCACTCTACTCGACCTTACCCCTTCTCAATTTAAAACTACATTTCGGTTACCTTGCATAGCAGTCTAGCTTTGCAAGCGTGCTTCGAAAAGCAAACGTATATGATTTAATTAATTTCTTACGATTACACAATGTGTGTATATAATTTTACCGTCAAATCCCAACTGCCTTATCGGTCAAGTGGTTTCGAGCGCGACTACCAAGTGTGAGGTCCTGGGTTCATTTCCCAGGTCGGACAAAGTGTAAGTAATTGGGTTTTTCCATTAGGAAATTCTCAGTAGCATCATTATCTCATTACATGAGAGCTAAAATATACCCGTAACTATAGGCGTACAGCAGTGTACTTATATCACTGCTTACCCTTGATGGTATATTATAGTATGTTTTATCGACTACCACAATCTATAGGTGAAATTAAATAAAAATCACTGTTAAAGATTCGGCGGCTGTTACAAAATACCCCGCCATTAAGGAGCAAAAGGTGTCGGAAATCGATCACCCTAATCTCATTGAATAATTTAAATATTTTATTTGGCAATGGAAACCTATCAAGTTTGACGTCTGTGGAGTTTACGCGGTGAATGTAAATGAACCTTTATACAAAAAGGACTATGTTTTTGAAGGTAGCAAGCATTTATTCTGGCTCTGCGTAACAAGCGGATCGGATTTATTGTGTTACTGATAACATTGTGATGTCGTTGCTTAGAGATGCTCCTGGGAATCTATCGCAGTTTTACTGTTAAACTAAAGAGCGAATGTCTTTGTATTTTTAATGATGTTGTTGTTGACGCCAGAGCCTAGATCGGAGAGAGGTCGGGATGTCGGGATCCCAATTACGCAACCTTGGAGAGAACAGATGATAATACCACCGTCAAAAGCCTTTCTAGGTATCTAAACTAATACATATCTATCTATAAATTCGCAGCATATTAGCGTATTGGATACTGAATGAAGACCCAATGACGTCAATTTAGCCTAAATTACAAAGAGCTTTATCGTATAATGCAATTCCTGCTTGTGATTTGGTTGTGACATTGGCAAATGTATCCTATGTCCCTCTATGCATTTCAGGCTGTCTTTGTCTCAAGTTTTGTGATTTTTCTTTTTATATACCTACTTACCATAGAAGGCAAACAATCATACATATAGCCTACCTGATGGCAAGCGGTTTCTGACTTCCACTAACGATTCTCATAGGTGTTCGTATGACAACCGAGACCAACGGCCTTTAAGTGCTCTCCGAGGCACGGGGGAATCTCGATGTGTTAAGAAGGATCACCGATCCACAGACTGACTGCGACTAGTGCAGCTTAACCTTGCAGATCGGTTGATCAGCTTAGTTATTAGTTAACTATGAGCCCCTCATATAATATAGTATATTATAGACACAAAACGCTTGAAGCCGCTTCTAATTTTTCTTAGTTATTAAGCTATGCTTATGCTGTAAGTAGTACTTATTGCTTGACTCGCGTTTTCACACAACTTAATGCAGTGTAGTACTTACTATTATTATTCTCTCGTACGTGACACGTGATCAGCTCGTTAATGGCTACAATTCTGTTTGAAGTCCTATACGTGTATATAACCTATAATATAATTGCAATTGGCAGTTGCGTTTATCCGTGGTGAAGCCTAGAAAGAGTAATTAATTCAGTTAATTAATAACTTAATTGCTACTTGGCCAAAAACAATATAATTTCCTGCTTCATACTATTATGCATTAAATACTTACTCTACTTACTTACTCGATCAGGCTGTTTATACGTTTACTGAAATATTTTTTCGAATCGGAATCATATTTGTTAAACATAGGTAATATTATATTGGTCTTAATTAGTACATAATTGGTGCGCTATGTTTTGATTTAAAAACATACAGATAAGTAAAATTGGGTATACACACATAAGAGCATCATGCTATAAGATAAAATATAATTATATAGTTATCTATAAATAATAATAAGTGAAGGGTAAACTTTGTACCCCTTCTTAAAGATTTTGCGCTCATAGAGAAGTGTGAAAGAAGGATGGCGAGATTGCATGTAATTTGGAACCCATTGATAAGAGTAGCGTACATAATGGAAACCTCTAAATACTTTTAGAACGTTAAAAAACTAACAAAAAAGCAAATGGAATGTAAGTTAATAGAAGTTAGGAGAAAAAAGATATGCAAGGTAGAAGATTATAACCCATGGAATAAGCATTAGGAACTGACAGCCAGCCTATATTGACAATGAAACGTACCGTTTTTTGTTGTCAAAATAATTAGAATTATTTATATTATTTTATACGCTATTTATATTTTATTTTAATACATGGTTCCATATATTTTTGTTATTTTAACAAGATTTAAATATAAAAAAGGAAAAAGCTCAAGTAAAAACGAACTTAGGTAAAAAAGGTGAATTTATTGTAATCATTGCTGTTGATTGAAATGTAAAACGAAACACGTTGCGTTTCGTAATTGCACGATTACTTATTTTTGAATAAATCAAAAACATTCATATCTTTTAGTTCCCAACTCCTAGCGATTCAATATTTTTTTTATAAATCTCTTATAAACTGGTTATCATAATCAATATAAACTTGCAAATGTACGGTGTGAAACGAACGGTGCTTTGTTGATTTTGGGTCCAATCTCGCCATTCTTCTTTAATACGGTTTAAGTTTATATGATGAAGGATTGCAGAAAGCTCGATTATAAATATGAGTTAAAAATACATCAAATTGACAAATTCATTAATAATGTTCAAACTTAAAAAGGTCGAATTTAGACCACTGTGGGACCACCAGTACCCTTAATTTAAATTGTGTATTAAGAGCAAGGTTAGGTTATTGTGTAAGTCAATTGGTTATCATTAGAATTAGTCTAACAGTGATAAATTGGTAACAATTAGAATTACTCGAACAGTGGAAATCCAATCGATCGGGAACAAGCGTGTTGGTATATTTAGGAACAAACTAGAAAATTCCGAACGTTAAAGCGTAATCTGGAGAAGAGCTTCTCCTCGTAAATATGAACTCGATCCGATGATCAATGTTAACCTTGCTGCTTTTTATCAATGTTTTCACCAAATGGGTACGATAATTGCAAAATAAAAATAGGAAAATAGTAAAGCAATCACGTAAAACTATTCGGAATATTTCCGGATTACGGCATATTTCAACGTGGAAAATAGTTTCGTGCAAAAATAATTATGTGATTCGTGTCTGAATATGAATAATTCACATCAAACTGCATTGTTCTCATTAACTATTCTTATCAAACTTGTAAATCAGGATTAACATTGTGATCATGTTGTTTTTAAAAAAGAGTGTCCATGGAGTTTCTTGCCGGTTCTTCTCCATAAGACCCACTTTTTGGAACAGTGCAACTAGTTTTGACTTTTCAAAAGTGCTACTTTATTGGTATAATTGAAATAAAACATTTGACATTTGACTTTGACTTCCCTGTCTGCTGTACGTTTGCAGCGGGTAGTACCTCCTGTAGTTTAATTTCCGGCGACTCATGGAAGACGTGCCTAGAATTATACGTGAACACTTACAACCGCAATCGCATTTCTGAATATATCTCGAATATTAAACTATTTAGGTATGACTAGTGATGGTTAATATAGCTTAAAGCATTATAAAGTAGCATGCTTAATAAATATAAAATTATATGGCGGTTCGCACTCTCTCTATATCAAGCAACTGTCCGTCGGGCGCGGCCCTCCCGTTTTGCCGTAACATAACAAGTAGGCATTTAAATTAAGAATACAAAATTAACATAAAATCGCATGCTTAAAAAATTAAGCATATAGCATTAAGCATGTTATTGATTTATAGCAACTTTGAATACCACTAGGTATGTTGGACCCGTTGGAACATAAGATTAACATTTTGAACAAAAGTTACAATGAAAGTTTTAGTTTATTATTGTCCCTAAACCTTTTTTTATGTACGGAATCCTCATAGATTGTCTGCCATCTGGGGAGGTGCCAGAGTATGTCAGACTCCTACCGACTAAAAACAGCACTAGCCTTCCCTTGCCCTATATGTCACGGCTATTCGTGATATTTGGCACGACCGTAACAGGCAATGTCAAGAGCTAGCTGGAAACCCTTCAAAGGTTCCTGCTTCCTCCTATAAAGCACGCGTGGGTAAACCACATGCGCGGTTTACTGAGGCCATTGCCTGATCGGAGGGCAGACTCCCTAAGTCAGCCCCCCGCAGGCCACAACTTCAACAGGCAGGAGGTCTGTCTGCGTCCTCCGGCGGCGGTGTGTCTACTATAGATCGGGAGGGACATTGACTTGTAAAAGTGTCTTTAAAAAGTCTATTTACAGAAATAAATATTTTTTCATTACGTAATCGTAACGTAATCATTTATCATTACGTTTGTTCGGAATAATTTTTAATTATTACTACTACGACTATTATATTAATGTTGTAAAAATAACATGACGGTTGCGTATTTTGCAGGGCGAAGTGACCGGAAATAAGTTTGGATGAATAATGAATGGCACTCAGTGAGGCAAAAGCCGCGTATGAATTTAAAATTAGCAGGCCAACGGGTCAAGGTGCCACTTTAATCAACACAACACCGAAAAACTGTATACACAAACTTTATAATTTGCATGTTCAGCTTATAGTGCTGATTTTTATTTAGTGCAGTGATAACCTAGTGATACTAATAACCTAACTCCTCTCAGTCTGAGGGGAGACCCTTACCCGTGTCGATATTGTTTTTGTTTTTATATCATTATTATTATAATCCGGGACTCAAGTAAATTATATTTATTTGTCGTCAACATGTAGGTACTTTCCCAGTGCGTAAAACCAGCAACACGTTATATTTATATTCTTAACAATCTTAAATATTTATCGATTTTTAAACAAAAGAATCTCCCATACCGACGATAGTCAATTCTCGGGGTTTAATTTTCACTTGTTTGATCTACAAGGCCTATTTAATTGAGGAAGTGAACAGTTTTGTTTGAATTGTAAATCGTAACTTAGTTGTAAAGGCATACATCTCACTAAACTAACTCCCCTACGGCACTGAATTGGGAGCACATAGGTTTAGGTAAGTTTATGTGATATGTCATCCCGACGACGCATAATTAATAATGTGTCATCTTAAAGTTGTTGGGAGACGGTCTACCGGTACGGGGTGATAATTTTGCTAAATAAGCAAAATTCTTGTAATTAACGAGGCTCCAAACACTCCTGCTTACTTTAGACATATTCCAATAATTATGCGTGATGTAGCACTTAAGAATTTAGAGTTGGAATCTTGTTTTAATAATGTACTATATAATTCAGCGAATGGAGAAAGTGAAGGACTACTACTAACGAGTCAGAGAGCTTCTAATCTGTACTTTGCCTTAGGGAGACAGTGCTTTTTACTTCACTTATTCAAATAAAAACAAGTCTAAATATTATTAGAACATAATCAAAGAAACCTTTGAAGTTTTTTAGTGCATTAGCTAAAAGCTAATGCACTGAAAAACTTCAAAGGTTTCTAAGAAAAGCATATTAAATTAGCTTTTAAGCATATTAATAATTATAATAAATGGATTAAAATAGATTACTCAATTATAATATGTGAATTAAAATAGATTAATCTATAGCAGATTCACTAATCGCATGTAGATGTGATTAACACACACATAGTATTCACAAAAGAGCAAACGTCTCATAAAAACGTGGCTCATTCATCTTCTGTTATGATGAGATGATGTGACTATGCTTAAATTACTTAATAATTGTACCTATGTACTGAAAAGATTTACTCTATGAGCCACAATATTAACTAGTTTTAACATAGCGCGTGTATTTATTTAAATTAAAGGAAAGTAGTAACATAAATTGTTAAAATACCGTATCCGAAAACATCCTTTACGTTGGAATGTAGAGAAGTAATAACAGCAAGGTTGATCAGACCTTCGTGCCTCGTAGAGCACGTAACGCTGTCAGTTGTCATACCAACATCTATGAAAATCATTAGCGGTAGTCAGGAGCCCAAACAGCCTAACAACCAGTCTTGTCAAAAAATTGGGTTGTACTGGCAATCGCTTCGCACAAAATCTAATATTCAGCCGCATCTGGTTAGATCAAAAGCCGTCCCCAACATAGTTGGGAAAACGCTTAGATGATGAGTTAATGCAGAAAATCCTCATGGATTCTTCTCTATTCAGTAGTTTTTACTCCATGTCATCATCGAACCTAATACTGTCCCACTGCTGGGCACGGGTCTCCTCTCACAGATTAAGAGGTTTTAGGGTATAGTCCACCACGCTGGCCTAGTGCGGGTTGGCAGACTTCACACGCCGTCGAGAAAGGATATGCAGGTTTCCTCACGATGTTTTCCTTCACTCCACTTTTTTTTTTAATGTCTTCATACAGTTACAGGTCATTTACTATTTAAAAATAGAATAGATTTAAGGGTCTTTCACTTGAAAATTAGCTAGTTAATCTAGTTACAGGTCCGTTAAAACTGGGCTCAACTCTACTGTGACTGTGTGGCGCAATTTGGGCGCTTGTTATTAAAATTAATCGTCTTATGTCGAAGAGCTTATCTATTAGTTGCCCTGTGTACCTAAGCTTTGCTATATTTGGTAGGAACAGTCTACTGTAATCCTCTTATGATCATCATTGTATGATCACTTTGAATGTCACTAAAAACCAGAGATTACAGATTTTGTAAAATTGAGAGATAATTTAAAAAAGAAATTTTAATTTATTTTGATTAATTTACGTACAGCCTAGTCCCTCTCGTTCTAAGAGGAGACTCGTGCCCATCAATTGAACAGTATATGGGTTGATAATGACTTTTGACCATTTGTCTAGTGGTCGCAAACGCAGCTACTGAGCGGTCAGGTTGAGCAGTTTAAATAGGGTTTTAAAAAAATGACAGGAGCTCGGAGTTCGGATTTGTGGCCGGTTATGTGCAATAGGCTAGTCCATATCGGCGATATGTTGTATATATTCATATACAACATATCGGCGAACTATTCACATTTCGTAATTCCTCTGGATTCAATTTATTTTTAGAACCCATATTATGGGTTCCCAATTTATGATTCAGCAAAAGCGGCCATTTTATCTCTACTGTACACCTCCGCCTAATCCTTGAGAGATATAAGTAATTTTTGTTTTTTCAAGGAATAGGAAATAATATGTTCTGACGACTCCATTTTTGCACTGTCTGTATGATCGTTTCCTGCACTATCGGTGGCAGGCTAAATTTTGGCAGGGAACTAAGTTTGTACGAATAGACAATTATTCCAGGTCAGGCAAATAATAGCTCGGGCAAAATTTATATTTCATAGTACAAGCGCTGTTGTTCCAACTATCCGCAAAAATTATAGTCGCCGAGTATGTCTATGGCCGTATGTACGTATATTAATATTTGTATAAGTAATTGGATAATTTAATTTAACACTTATCGAATAAGATTTTCTCTTTTTATATCGAAATAAATCTTCGATTTTCATTTTGCAATTTATTAGAAGGAGATATATTGATCTGTATAGCATAATAAAATTTATTATTACAACTTTTTGCCATCTGAATCATATTAAAATTGAAACCTCATGACTATTACTTAACTGTTTTTTTTTTTGAAATTTATGTATTTTCATTCTCTAATGTCTGTAAGCAATGACAGTTGAACGTCGAAACGTGTACAGTCAGTATTACTTCTTAGAACATTTAGAAAGGTGTATCTGAAGACGTCTGTGGTCTAGTGGTTCGAATGTCGGACTGCCAATCATGGGGTCGTGGGTTCGATTCCCACATGACACAAATATTTATGTAGTTAAAACGTAAGTGTTTGTGTATGTCTGGGTATTCCTTATGTATTATAAGTACGTGTTTACAAAAAAAGTCCAATAACATTATATCCACTGTCTAGTACCCATAGTACAAGCTCTGCTTAGTTTGGGAATAGATAGATGGTGCTGTGTAAAAAAATGTTCCCAAATATGTAATACAAGGTAGTAAGTAGCAATGAGGCCGTTACGGTGAAGGCTTCTTTATTGAATTAAAGAAAGAATAAGTAACTTTCAGATTATACTTACTGTATAAAAGGGCCGATGGCTCTATAAACATCAAACAATTGACTAAAATATAATTAAGATATTACCCGCACTAGGCCAGTGTGGTGGATTATTTATAGCCTAACCCCTCTCATTGTAGGAGGGGGCCGTACCCAGCAGAGGGTCAATAAATGGAACGATGATTCTATTATGTTCAGTAGGTCTACTCTTAAAATCGATAACGATATATTCGAAACGATACGATACTACTCCGAATGTATCGCATCTACCCTACTCTAACAAATGTTCGAATCCGATATCGTATATCGTTTATCGTATCGTTTTTTTTACGATGTTCGGAGTGAATGATAAGTGGTAACCTTGTTAAAAACACTAATTATACACTATGGCCTCATTGTTACATTTTAAAATGTCAAAACTTGCAGACGCGCGAGATTTTGTTTTAAATAATCGAGAGTTGAAGTGGTTTTAAAACTTATTTGGTTCGACATTTTTCTTAGTTGTGAAATTATAGAAGTGTGCCTAAGGTGTGTCTGTGTGTGTACAACTGATTTAAATACTTTAAATAAGGAAGTTTTGAAGAAGTAAGTATAATGCAATTTGTTGTGATGGAGTTAAAGTTAGTTAAAGTTGTGACTACGTTTTATTACTTTTAGAGAATGTCTCAGTCATGTAGCACAGACCAGTTAAACGCCTTGCTTGATTTCCTCAACGAGCATAAAGACTTAGCTAGAGTCAGGACAGCTGATTGAAGGGCCCGAGCAAAGCGGTTGTGGGAGGAAATAAAAATAACTCAGCTGCTCAATTCTTTGGGGGGCAGTGTGAAAACTGTGCAACAATGGCAAAAGGTAATTAATATTTCAATCATTCAAGTTTGCTTAAATAATTATGTCTACACAATTTTGTGTATTATTATTGTAATATTATAGTATGATGCCCCACAGCTAGCATAGTAAATTGTCAACTAAGGCAATTATTTGATATGTAACAATTATTAATAATTGTATGTATTTCAATTTTATGATTATTTAAATTTTTTGGGATCAAACAAGAATAATGAATTGAAAGTTGAAAAAAAGTAGTATGAAAAAAGGCCCTTTGCAAGTTGTCAAAATGTTATACTGTCACTTAAATAAATAGCTAGATTTAAATATATTAGAAACAGAATTTTAACAAAATTTTAACAGTACCTACATAAGGTACTGTTAAAATTTTATAAATAATTTAAATTAGAAATTCATTGGTAAGTATATATTTGTAATAATTAATTTACAGAATATTGATGAAGAGGTGGCTCAGTATGAAGTACCTACAGTCCGAAGTACTATCTTCCATTTCCTAATGAAAGTTTAGGTTTGGTTGGTACATCAGACAATCTTCGTGGTAACTCTAGTGCAACTACAGTGGAGATTTCTACAGAAGATGCACAAAGAGATAACCCACCAATATTACCAGAACCATTGAGCCTTACTTCACATCAGCAAAATAGGCAGTCAACCCCTGCATCATCTCATATTAATATCCGTGAGTACTTTTTGTTACGATTTTTTAAATATTATATTTGAAATTTTAAATCTTCACATACTTTTTTATAAAATAATACACCTCAATATTTATGTCACCACCTGACGCTTTACCAAAACAACTGACGTAACCACCCTATAAAGGGCCATTGATTGTTAAATTCCATAGTCAAGTGGCTGCGACAAATCCACATACTTGACAACTTCGGCACTGATAAGAAAAGTTTAACTGCATATTTTTAGTTTTAAAACGAACATTACATACCAGATAAATTCTAATTATAAATTTCTTGTTTAGGTCCATCTTGGCGTTTAACCAGCCGCCGTCTAGGGAGCAATATCAGTGACCATTTGATCCGGATAGAAAATGAAAAAAATAGTATATTAAATAGCATTAATTCACGGCTTTCTGGTATAGAAAAAGCTATACTAGAATTAGTCAAATTAAAACAGAATAATACCAACAGCTAACTGTTGCTGTTTGTATTATTCTATTTTAACTTATGATGTAATTGTTGTTAATTTTCTGTTTTTAAGTATTGAGTTTAATAGATTTATAGAGAGTTAAACTATTAAGTAAGTATTAGATATTTTAGTATAAAGTTTTAAATAATTTTGTAGGTTTATGTCGAAGTTTTTTTTATTAAAACTAGTTTTATTCTAAAAGTATTTTAATAAATTTCATATTACCTACCATGTTCTTCATTTTAAATGTGCCATTTTTATTTACAGTCATAAAACATATATAATATACCTAATATTCATATTTATTTTATGTATTATCGGTAGGTATTTATAAAAGGTCGTACAATGATCCCTTAGATGACTTCAACTGTGAGCAAAATCCTCGACATTGTTTGGAACTGAAATTTTTACAAAAGTTAGCGCAAGAGCTCATTGGTACACTTGATATATTAAATTAAAAAAAAAGACTTGAAACTTTTTTGTTCTCATTTTATCACTTACTTTTAATTCGATTACAAGCACTGTGCAAATGAGCAAAATCCATTAATTTTGGGTCATATGCATGTCCGGTATGTGTTGAGTGAGCAGTCAATGTCAAAAGATGAATTTAAAGAAAATTAACTCCACAATCACTAAAAATCACAAGCATAATTCAAGACGATAATGCCGACGACGTCCTAGGAGGTATCGTTGAGTTTATCGTAAAATGTACACTTTGGTCGTTGTCAAATTCGAATGTTCGTTACTGACATTTACAACTAAGAGTAGGGCTACGATCGATACTCTCGAATTTTGTATCGTTCGTTCTCTCATCGTTACGACAATCGAAACGATGTAACTAAGAGTAGGATTCGACGCGACAAATGTCACGACATATCGATTATCGATTTTACGAGTAGACCCCCAGTTTAGTACTCATTGATCGCGCTAGAATTAATACATACTTAGATAAGAAAGACAAGGATTAATACTATTTAATAGCACGTCTCTTTGCACCAATAAATATCAACACCGTACGAAGAAAAATGTGCTCCATTTATCCGGCCATCAGCGAAAATATCGATACATTCATACAAGATGGCCAAATCTGCTCCTTTTATATTCATTATTGATGATACGTATGTATATTTGTATGTTGTTTGTTGATGTTGTGATGATACGTATGTTATTTTTATTTCCTGTCAATGGGTATGGATATAATAACGTTATAAAGAAATGGTAAAGGTTTTAAGGTTCCATCTTTGGATTCCTAAACATGAATTTCGAAGTTTTCTCCAATAGGTACATCGAACTTATATTAAGTTTTAGCCCCCGTGATATTGGTTTCTGGAACTGCGTAGCTCGTGAGCAAAACAAGTTTCGGTTCATGGTACGGTCAGTAACGAAAGTTGGTGAACACAGCTAAATTTTGAAAACATGACAAATCCAAAACTTGTCAAGAGATTTTTTTAATATGTAGGGAAGGTAAATATGTTTTAATGGTCACCTATGCAATGATTTTGCACAACCTTCACAGGTTAGTAAATTCATATTAAAAATCGTATTGAAGTTTGCAACATGTTTAGCGACTTTCGTTGCTGACTGTACCTACTGACTTACTATATGTAAATATGTGAAATTTTCGCCAATGACGGTTGTCATTTTTGAATGGTGATGATAGGTTTTAAATCATCACCATTCTGTCTATCACTTACCTAATCCACCTTTAACCTATCACTGACAAGACCTTAGCTTAAAGATAAGATTGAAAGTATCTTATTTTTTTAGAGCAATTTATCAAACGCCAAAGTTTATAAAACGAAAAAATATCTAAACTCAACGTTTTATTCAGAAAGGATAAAGTAATAATTTCAAAATTTCCAGTACATCGGCCCTTCACGTGACGTCAGGGGCTAAAACTTCAAATAGTTAAAAGTCGGTCTGTTTATCATTTGCAGTAGTAACATCAGGTTCACACTTATTGTTATTATTTTTGTCATCACTATCTCTTACTTTTATTTTATTGCATCCGCAACCGTGTCTTTATTATGTCATGATTAACACTAAATTTGATCCTATGCTCAAGACATATCATTAACACATTATTGCCATATTAATAGCAGATTTCTAGGTCAAGCGCGGATCAAATTCAATCAGCCTCGTGTTTGTTTTGTGTCAGGGTACACAAAGAGGACTGCGATGCAAGATACTGGCCACATCCTACAATGACGAAATGAAATCTGTATCGTTTCAGCAAAGCTTTGCCGTTTTCGATTAGCTTTTGTTTCGGTATCTTTAACGTAGATACAAACGACCAAAGATAAGATAATCCTTCTCACAGTGCCTAATACCGGCTCCTTTTCAGTCGGTGAGTACTAGGTCATATCAGATTAGATTGATTAGGTATTTACACTATGTTTAACTTAAGGTGGCTCCATCAAGTACAAATAATGTTTGAAATTGGAAAGGTGACTTTGTTCTAAGCTCTACAAACATCACTTAATTAAAACTGTTTTCACTCGCCTTTAGAACCATCTAGAACCTAAACCTGAAACCACATTGATTGAAACTTAATGCTAGTCTAATTAAATGTGTTCATTACGTGCCATGTTTAAGGCGTCAGTAGATATTGTGTAGTTTACCTGACACGCTGGGTTTAATTGAATCGTACCATTTGCCGCTAAGAAATGCATGCCAAGAAACCACCTTGAATTGCAGGTCACGATCATACCAATGAGGAATACTACTAACGAAGAAGCGATTCAAGTGAACATGTTCTGTGAATTATGACGTAATAAAAACATTCGGTTCTGGTTCATTGTACACGGTAGTTACTAGAATGGGTAGCACTGAGCATCACAATAAAGTAGCTATTGATTCCTTTAAAAAGCCAATTAATGCTTTCGATAATCCAAGCACGTTTTTTGCTGTTCATAACATAAGTATCGGTGAACTCGGTGTTAAATTTCAGTCTTATTGGAGTATTGTTATTTAAGGCACTCAAAAGGAAATCAGGTCAACCGATGGGCAAAAGGCTACCGCATCGTGTTTATGCACGTACTTCGTGATACACAATGCCTGCGAGCGTAGGCGCCTAATTGGAAAATTGAAAATCCGGAATTTGTGTTATTTTGGTACCCAAATAAATAGATAATTTGTGTTGATATTTCGGAAACATTAAGTACCTAATTCAAATATTCTTTGACATAGATTGTGTTACAATACAAGGTTCGGCTATCAAACCTACAAACATATAAACAACCTGCAAGTGAGTTTCGAGTATATTATCTCTATATTAATACGTGAAGCGAAAAATTTTTACCCGTTTTCAAGAATATTGCGCGTACGAAGAAGTGTGAGATTTCAGAAAGCAGAAAAGTATGTATTTGTTTAGGTTCATTTGGACTGTCAATGTCAAAAACAGAAACCCATATTTCTAAATAAAGTGTGACTGAAACTATAACATTCAAACTTATAAAGGTCGCATTTTTTTTATACCAATAAGGGGGCAAACAAGCATACGGCCCACCTGATGGTAAGCGGTTACCGTAACCCATAGACGCTTGTAACACCAGGGGTATCACTTGCGCGTTGCCGATCCTGTAAAAAGAAACAGGAATAGTTGAGTAGGCAGTATAAGGGTCAAAGCTCCCACTGCCAACGCAACGTTTCCTCGCGGAGCACAGGCAACCTTGTTCACCGTAAGGCACCGTTGTGCCCGGTTAATGGCAATAGGCTCACCCCCTATTACATGGGGCCTAAAAAACATACCGGCGAATTGTGGGTGTACATTAGTACACCTCTGCCTAACCCTTCGGGGAATACAGGCGTGATGGTATGTTAGATAAAAATCACCTACAATCAACCTGGGATTTCTTTTATTAAAAAGCCATAATTAAAAACATAATTGGCCCTGGAATGAGATCCGCAACATTGCTCATAGTATTAACCGTTATAAACGTTCGCGAATCGAAGTGGTGCGTAAAACACAGGCGCATTGTGTCGGTAGATTAGAGTGGACTGTTCCAACTGTTCGTAGCCATTGCACTGGCTGAGTCAGCGATGAGTCAGCTAGTTACTGACAATCTGCAGTCGTGCTGTTCGATCCTAACGGCTTCTGATTACCATGAGATACCGTCTAAGATTGGTAATGGCTGCGTTTTCCTCAAACACGTAGAAATAGTGTCGTATTCGCTTAGTACAGTTGTTCAATTCTCCCACTGTCGCAAAGATGTAGAAGTATATTTTTACTAGAGGTCCTGGGTTCGATTTCCAGGTCGAACAAAGTATTATTGAGCTTTTCAATGAAATTCTCAGTGGCAGCTAGGAGTTTGGATAAAAAGTCAAAGTCAAAGTTCTTTATTGCTTCATGTGTACATAATTAGGTCTTACAGTTAAGGAGATTCAACATGAAACCCCGTTGGGGCACAGCATCGAAGAGGTAAAATTAAATACAGTTATTTATATTAAGTTCTACACATACATATTACATATCCAAATCAAATTTTATACTTAGTTATATTTAAATAAAATAAAATTTGAGAGAATTAAATAAAATTATATTGAAATTGTACATTATTGTTCAAATTGCCAAATTATACATTATTATTTAAACTTAGTTATGTCCATTTTACACTTACATTTAAAATTAAAAGGGAGGATATACTGTTATTTTCAATAAGCTTGCCCCGTGTTATATGGGACCTAAACGTACTGGCGAACTGGGGGTGTACATTAGCACACCTCCTCAGTTGTAACATAAAAGTGTTTACATAAAACAACTGAGGAGACCGACTAGGAAATCGGTCTATTGAAATCGCTTGATCTATTCACACATTATATCAGATTTCATTTTTACTCAAAGTTTTACTCAAGAAAACGAAATAGCAAATTGCCAATGCAGATTATATTGCTTTCGCGTTGCAAGTGTGAGTCCAAGGCCTGTATGATACTCGTAGCAATGAACTATCACCTCGCTTGCATTATTACTAACTCGAGGAGCTCATCGCACAGTAAGCGGAGTAGAAATTTTGCTTTAATAATGTTACTTGCAACTTATGCTGGCTGCGCCGGGTATGTTCATAAATTGTCCCCTAGATATTCCCTCTTTCTATTGGTTAAAACCATATAAAAAACCGTACAGTAGTATCTGAGATTAGCCTGAACAAACACAAAATCAGTGCAGCAAGAAATTTAATTTAGCTATATTGTAGTAATGACTATAACTATATTAATATGGTTTTATCTGAGGACCTGATTTTTCCAATCCTGTGGCGATGTCTCAAAGTACCGTCTTAATGCCTATCTGTGGCGATGCCTCAAAGTACCATCTTAATGCTGACCCACTGCTGGGCAAAGGTTCCTCTTACAACGAGAGGGATTAATCTATATGCTGGCCTAGTGCGGGTTAGCAAACTTCACACGCTACCTAGAAATTTTCCCAAGTAGGTATGCAGATTTCTTCACGATGTTTTCCTTCACCGTCGAAGCGAGCGATAATTCATTAACACGCACATGATTTAGAAAAGTCATAGGTGGATTTGAACTTGAGACCTTTTACTTGGTAGTCCAGGTCATATCACTAGGCTATCACATAAAATAAATAATAATAAATAAATGTTTGGGACATTTTTACACAACACTAATATCTAGTCCCAAACTAAGCAGAGCTTGTACTAAGGTTCCAGGGATATAATACTTAAGTACTTTTTTTTTAAATACTTACTTATAATACCTACATAAGAAACACCCAGACAAAGACAAACACTTAAGTTCATCATATAAATATAAAAGGAACTCTTATGCAAAACTTCATGCTTACAGAACCATGGTTTCAGGGTAAGCAGTGTTTTGTCAGTGTTCCTACTTTCTTTATTATTATTTATTTTATGTGATAGCCTAGTAATATGACCTGGACTACCAAGTAAAAGGTCTCAAGTTCAAATCCACCTATGACTTTTCTAAATCATGTGCATTAGATCTGATTCGTAGATCTGATTCGATACACCGAGCGACAATTAATGCGCAATCAACCCGACATTCGTATCTGTCCATCATCGTTTTTTTTTATCAAGGTAATAGTGATGACTGTTGGCATTACTGCAGAACCTAAAAAAAAGGTGAAAGCACTGGTTCCTGCAATACAGTGCAATACTAGCGTAGGAGCCAGGGATTTCTTATAATTGTAAACCTAGATATAATAATAATAATATATATATAATATTTTTGGGACATTTTACACAACACTATCTAGTTGCAAACTAAGCAGAGCTTGGGTACTAGACAATGGATATAATACTTTAAATATATATTTTTTTTGTAAATACATACTTATAATGCATAAGAAACACCCAGACAAACACAAATACTCATGTTTTATACACACAATTATTTGTGTCCTGTGGGAAACGAACCCACGACCACATGATCAGCAGTCCGTTACTCGAACCGCTAGACCACAGAGGTCGTCAAAAATCGATATATATAAAGAATTTATTATTATTTTTAACTGACATTAACTGTCCTAATGACTATGACCTTATTACTGGTATGCTTAGTGAAGTACCTACTTCAAAAAAAAACAAATGTGATTTTTATCAAACATCGGTGGTGTCCCATCCTTTATTCTGTAACTACCGTGAGTCCCAATAGTTCTATATTATCTTCTATAACATTTCCACTTCGATTTCGCCCTGCTCCAGAAAGTAGGTACTCCAAAGGCCCCGCCTACTTGACCTCTCCGCTCCGCTTTCAGTGTGACATGTACTTCGAAACTTTGTATGTTACAGACGTGATTCTACGTACATGTACATAAAATTTTGCCTTTTGATATTCAGCTTGTCTTGTAGCGAAAATTTACTAATATAATTATGTAGTTTAACAAGGTTTTGTTACCTTAGGGAAATATGTATTTTTATTTGTGACATAGATTTTCTCTGCCTTTTTGAAATAATTTGTGTATTAATAATTAATTTATCACTCGCTTCAACGGTGAAGGAACCCTGCATGCCTTTTAGAGATTTTCTCGACGGCGTGTGAATCCTGCCAACCCGCACTAAGCCAGCGTGGTAGACAATAACCTAATCCCTCTTATTCTGTGAGAAGAGACTCGTGTCCAGCAGTGGGACAGTATATGGGTTGATTATACAATTACTACATCGATTTTAATACTATTATAATATTAAGTTACAACACACCTGTTAA
The DNA here is from genome assembly GCA_964056405.1 of Acronicta alni. Classification (NCBI taxonomy): domain Eukaryota; kingdom Metazoa; phylum Arthropoda; class Insecta; order Lepidoptera; family Noctuidae; genus Acronicta; species Acronicta alni. The sequence continues at coordinate 12,496,491 of OZ043913.1, forward strand.
TTTTATTTTAACATACCATACCATCACGCCTGTATTCTTAAAATGGTAAGCAGAGGTGTACCAACATAGTTACATCAACAGTTCGCCGTTTAGATCCCTTAAAAGGGCGCGAACCGAGCCTATTGCCGGGCACAAATTAGATTATTTCTGCTACTGAGGATTTCATAGAAAAACCCAATAACACTTCTCGTCCTGGGACTTGAACCCTAGACCGCTAGTATAGCAGTCAACTTTCGGTACCTGGTACAAGTACTTTCTTACGTACAACAGAGGTCATATTATTCTAATTCCGCATATTTTCGCTGATACGCACTTAATATTATAAAGCACAGCGAGATGAAATCTAAATTCCTCGGCAAAAATATTAATCTCCTGAAAGACTATCCCGTCATAAATTATAAAGATGAAGTACCTACGTAATTGGATTCTCCTAAAGTATTCGGCCTTTGAATGAAAGCGTTGCGAGTATGGGCTGTGTATGTGAGTAGGTTTGTTTCATTTCTCATTCTGAGGGTTAAACAAACATAGTTTCGCCTTTTATAAACCTTGGCTTTGCCACTGTACCTTAAACATAGGCCAACTCCCATAAACATGCTGCGAGCAGCCGACCCACTTTAACATCCGTTTTTCAGGCAGGTATTCATTGCAGATGAAACCTTAATGTTCTTTGAATTATGCATACGTCCTTTGAATATCCTCCAAGACATTCCCTTTATAAAGGGAAAACATATGTGTGTACGATACAGAATAATAGACTCGCCCGTTCACTGAATAGAATACATCAACATTTTTTAGTAGTCTACATAGTATACTATCACGTCTTTATTCCCGAAAGGTTACCCAGGTAAGTAGTCCTGCATACCTGAAGTTTGCCGATCTAGGGGCCATGTACTAGGAGGCGAAGGGAGAGAGGTAGGGTATAGTGGGAGTAATTCCACTCAATTGGAGCTGCACGACTGGGGAAACACCTCCACCTTGCAGAAAATTGAAGTAAATTAACACTGATTTGAGCGTGTTGTGTTTCTTACGGTGAGCAATGTTGCCAGTGCTCCACGAGGAATCGTTGTGTTGGCCTTGACCCTTATACTACCAACCCCACTATTCCGCTTTCGTTTTACAGGGTCGGCAACGCGCAAACGATACTCCTGGTGTTGCAAGCGTCTATAGGTATGCTTGTTTAAAAAACCGTCCACAAATCTATAAGACCACAGAGATTCCTAAAAGAATGACACATTATCACTACTTCCAGTCTGTTAATCGAACCTAGAACCTCTCGCTCCGCAAACAAAGGAACGAGAACTGTATCATACACTTCAGTAAAAACTATAGGTACGACCTATCATTTAAATAGTCCTTTATTAAACATTTGACACAATTCCTGAGTGATAAAGTGTTTTACGTGATTCAACACAGTGAAACTTTACAGTCTGATTATTTCCCGTAGACAATCACTCGACTTACAACAGTTAAACTTTCGTGAAGTGAACATCGGCAGTGCGGCTCAATTCACAGGGGGTTACAATTTTTACGGATCCCTGGGACTGACTGGGAGCTCCTGTAAACGTTTTACAAGTTTTTTTGTTTAAATGCGAACACTGTCTGCAATTACGTCCTCCGTCCGTATTCTTTTATTTATTTTGTTCCAAGGTTCCTTGTAAACAATTACAAGGAACTCGATAAACACGTTCGGAATTAAATTTACAGATTGTATTTTGCCAGGTGTATAGTAAGACGCGTAATCGCAAGTACATTGACAAAACGTTGGACGGTACAGCAACATGTGTATTTATTGGAGGAAATTATTACGTGCCGGGAGTAGTAATAGCAACGAAAGCATTCGCTTCACTGGAAGCTGTGTGTGGGCTTCACAATTTCACCGTCGATTGCTTTGATAAGAGGCGAGTCGCGTCGTCCATTGAGCAGATAAAAGGACACTACTAGTCGAGGTGCCTCAAAAAGATATTAGTTTTTTATACGATTTCCCACACTAGAATTTCTCCTGTAACGATGTGAATGTTCGATAAGATTTGTGTCAGTAAATGCACCCAGCATTAGATTTACTGACACAAATCTTATCGATGAAACTTATTAGTTTAGATAAATTAAAACATAAGTTTTCTCGAGTAAAATATTTTTTTATTACTCATAAAGTATTATAAAAAGGTAAAGAAATGTTGTTTGTAGTGGATGAACTCAAAATCTACTTAGGTATGGCCAGCACATCAAGCTAAACACAATGTGTCAAATTTCTTTGATAGATTTTCAACTTAAATACAAAATAATAAGGTTCATTTTTATTGGGAAAATTTGACAGTTTTGGATAACTTAACCTGCTGGCGTTTGTACTGCGGATTTAAAGAAAATCTTTCACTATAATAAATTAATAATATTTTTTTTTTTCTCCTCTGAAACTTACATTTACTTTAAAGTCAGAATGTGTGAGGTCCCCACCATATGGAAAACAAGGGCTGAATGTTGCTCATTATAAAGGTTAAAATTAAACAATATTGTATTAGGAGAAACAAAGGGAATTAAAAAAATACATTACAAAAAAGCAAAGAAAATAATAACAATAAAAATAATCGAGAAAGTCTCGTTAAGTGAATTGAAGCTACTTTATTTTCTATCTATCTACTACTACGAAGGGGCGGGCCGTTTGTCATTCATATAGAGCAGTACCTACCTACCACGTGGTGTGTCGGCACTATCGTTTTGTCTAAAGTTGGATCTCAGCGCCTTTCGTGACTCGCCTCGTCCTTGACGGGGACCGGTTCACCATCCTACAGCGGAGACTATGGACATATATCTACATAGCCTAGACATTATCAGTAACCGAGACGAATCTGTCTACAAAATGCCACCCACGGATTCTATTTCGGTAGGTTACAGAAAAAAGACAAAATATATTTAAGGTCTGTCTAGGAACTTGACATTTTTTAGTGCGTAAATAAAAATATTAACTATTTAGCCCGCCACGTAGGTGGCGCGACGATCTCGTTAAGTTTGCAGGGCAAGCATGGCTAGATGTTGCGCAAGATAGAGGTTTGGAAGAAGAAGGGGAAGGCCTTTGCCCAGCAGTGGGAAACTAATAAGGCTATTTAAAAAAAACTATTTACGTATACCTACCTAAGCTTTTGGACGTAGTGAAGAATAAGTGTTTAAGAAGCTCCATATTATGTTATAAGGTCATAATATATTATTGCCTCTGTCTAACTCATTTATTGTCCCACTGCTGGGCACGGGTCTAAGAATGAATGGGGTTAGGTTTTAGTTTATGCATCTTCGCCATATTGATTTCTAACATCTCCGCCATGTTTTCCATCACTGTTAATAAAATGAAAATTAAATTACTACTATTTTGAATTATTGACGATGCCAAACTCATTGGGTTTATGCTCCCTATTGTAAAAAAAAAAGTTGGTAAAAAATAGATTACGAAACTCTTTCATTACAATTTGAAACCTCAATTTGCTTTTACCCCGATTCCGCCGCCGGGATAATATTGCCCTGTCCACTCGTGGACTTGGGAGTGTATCTCCTAACGTGATTACATGCTCCAGTTCACAGATGACATCCACCCGCTGTTTTTGTTGCATTCTCACGACTTTTTTTTTGTTTTAAGGGTTAGTGCGGGTCAATTGTTTATAAAATATTAACTGACCACCATATGAAAGCTAAGCTTCGGCTTACATCCTTTATACTTATACCTTTTAATTACTTAACCTTACCTTTATAATGATAAAAATGTATTAATGTCCTTGTTCAATTTGAAATAGCTAGCGTCTCCTAAAGATCAAGTTTCACCGTGATTCCAAATTAGTAAGTCCTGATTATAATAGCATTATTCGCTCCCAGTATTCGCCACTCGTTGCACATGTCAACGAACTCGTGTCCATTTTAAAAACCAGGTACAGTTCACACAATATTAAATTCAAATGCACCCTGAATTTAAGTTCATTAAAAAGTATGTACATTTTAACGAGTAGCGAATGATTTTCAAATGAAGCTATTCTTATCCAGCGATAATGTTTCAAGAGGTATTTTTTAAATTTTTTATGATATGATCCTACCTGTGTTTTCGTAATAAGTGTCATTTTATTCGTTTAGGATCAACCTAATGTCTTTTCTTTCCATCCATCATTCTATCCACTTATCTACTATAATTTTGAACCACTATTCACACAACCCATCCATCTTCTTTGATATTCATCGTCCTTAAGAGCGATTATTGTAAGCAATCATTATTAGTAAAATATATTTTTCACCTTACATACCTAAGTAGGTAAGTAAGTACTTAAACACAAAAAATATATATGTATAGGGTTTAAAATATTTAACAATATCTATGACACAACGATACTTAATCAAGATTAATTCCAAAAGTTAGATGGCGCATTCTGAAGTTTTAAATTAGATAAGTTAAACAGAGAATCTCAACAACTTGATTTATACTTATATTTAAAAATATTTTATCGAGTCTCAAGAACCTTATTCAATTAGTGTTATTCTTATAAAGTAATTAGGTATTATTTGTAGTTGGACTTAGGATAACTAAAAAAACTAAGCCTAAAGCACAGTAGTACAACACTACTATATAATAACAACGAATGTTGTTTATTGGACGAAGACGCGATAATAGCAGTGGTCAAGCAACCGGTTGCTGCGTTACGGGCCCCAAGATTCGTTCCTCGCATGCACGAAAAAAATGTATAATGATATCTTCCTTCCTTTTTCACGATATTCGACGGCGCGGCGGCGGCTGAAGACTGCCAACCCAGCGTTGTGCACTAGGCCAGCGTTGTGGACCTACCTAATGCCTAATCCGTCTAATTCTGTGAGAGGTGACCATTGTATAGGTTGATGATGATATTTTATAAAGTTTATTTCACTAAATTCCAAGGTTCCAATTCAACGGAAAGCACCGATTATTTTTTTAAATTATATTCTACTAAAACAACCTGATACTTGAGAAGACAATCTGCTGATTAATTGTATCTGTAGTCTGTTGTCTGAGTGTTTGTAGTCTGGCCGCAATTTCTGTTGATTTTCAATTTCCGATCATATTTGTTGACATGTTTTTCCCCTCGTTTTCCCCTCAATACACAGATTCAATATTTTTGCCAACAGCGCAGTTTTATAAGGACACCAAATAAATAGCGGCTGCGAACAGCCACATTATTCACGGGGCAACGCGACAACGTTCCGAATTTAGATGGGTACATACGACAAATTGTGACGAATAGGGGTACATGGGACGTCCCCTTCAGTAGTTTTGCAATTTAAACGTCTGTTAGCATTGAAATTCGATACAGGGACCACCAAGTGCAGGTCAATTAAGTTTGGTTGTTAGGAATCAACACTAGGGACGCACCATCCAGCTTCAATACAGGTTAGAACTTAATCTGTCAAGTGTGATCAATCTGTTTATTCCCAACCACGGCTCTTTTGTCTCGAACCACCAATTCAATTACCCGCGGTAACTTAGTTAAACCACCAACAAATAGGTTTACGTTAAACTTTACAATACAAGCTTTTAATCAAAAATTAAAGTGTTTAATATGCTTCGGGATCAATTCATGACAGTTTAACAATTGAATTTATAAACATTCATTTGGCGACATATACCTACCTAGTTCGTGATAGAGGTAGCTTGTCGCTTGGCCCGCAAAGCTTTGCTTCATTAATTTGTAACTTGGATGGGTCCCTTACAGGATGTTGTGAATATGCTTTCATAGCGATGTTACTTCGCGTGGAAAAGTTAGTCAGTTATGAAGATTATGGAGGAGATGGTTCGCATATTTGGAGATCGGAATTCAAAGTCTATTATAATATAATTAATCATTAAAGAATATGTTTGCGCCGGTTATGGAATTTGGCATAATAACATTAAGTAGGAAGGAAAATTTAGATTTGATATACCTAAAACACGACACATTATATATTTATAATATTGTATATTTTTCAAAATTACTATTCATCACCTTCTTCCTCCCAGCCTTTTCCCAACTATGTTGGGGTTGGCTTCCAGTCTAACCAGATGCGACTACAGTATTACTAACAGTATTTTATACGAAGCGACTGCTATCAGTGCTCCGCAAACCAATTTCTGGGTAATACCGATATCCTGAGAATAGACTGGCTGTCAGGTTCTTAACGATTGTCAGAATTGAACGCATGACAACCGGGACCGGCAGCATTACGTGTTCTCCGAGACTTTATTTAATATAGTCTATTTATAGGATATTTATATATAGACTAGCTGCCCCCGCAAACGTTGTTTTGCCATAAAAAAAAAATTTAGGGGTATGAAAAATAGATGTTGGCCTATTCTCAGACCCCGATAAGCACAAAAAATTTCATCAAAATCGGTCAAGCCGTTTCGGAGCAGTATGGCAACGAAAACTGTGACACGAGAATTTTATACATATATTAGATATTATTTTTCTTATTGTAAAGTCCTCATATTTTTCAAAGATAAATAAATAAGATCATAAATTCAGCTGTCGCGAGTATATTTAGGTTTATATTTTCTTTTGAGTCGCGGTACGTAGTTCGTAGTTATTTTACTCCTGTAGAACGTGAGACTGCAAAGCTAGGAGTGAACCTCCACGGAGTCACTTGCCTTGGTATTTATCTTAGTTCATACAGTTCCATTATTACGGCAGCGAGTGCTTTTACCAGAGTGTGAAGTAAGATATATTTATGTAAGTATGTATATAGGTACGTAGTTTGGTCGTCATTGTGTAGTAATGAGACAGAAGTAAATAATCATATTATATTAATTATTTATTATATTGTCTATTACGAAATTTTATAAGCTGGGGCATCCGTTTATTCAAAGGGCTTGTTATTGTTTTCATTAACATCAATCACACCCCTACTAGATTACTAATTGGAAATGATACGAAAACTAACAAATGAGATGAAAAACTGTGACGTCATCTATAGCAGACATCACTGAAAGTGGATTTGTTTTTCAGTGACACCGCCGATTCAACTGAATTACGTGTAATTCGGTTGTATTGTGTTCACAACTTCACAGGTAGAACTAAGACAAAACCACTAGGTACTTTAAAATTATGTTTATGACAATTATTTTAATGAATAAGTTATTGTAAACTGTACAGTGAATCAAAATATCACTCATTCGCTGGCTAATTATGGAATCATAAATACTATAAACCTTACAAACTTTATAGTTTCTTAGTTAGATTTATTATAGAGTGTAGCATCAAATGAAAATAGAGAGGGCATTTTCCTCCCCCTCCTCTCTCTCCAGGGCAGTTATTCTAAAATTAAAAAATAATTTCAGTTCTCAGTCGTATCCATTTCTCAACATACCGGTGTAAGAGTCAATATTTTTCATCAACTATGTTATTTAAAGTTCAGCACTCAATTGCGAAATACAAACAAAGCGCCAACAACAAAAATAGCTCAAAAACAAATAAAAAGTAATACAAAGTGTATTGTGCCATCTTCTCCGCGTCAAATCGACATTACATTACAGAGCAGCTTCCTTTGGGCGGAAATAGAGCGAAATTGCTCACAGTTTAGACTCTCAGTCTACCGAAGCGGAGTGGATAGACGGAGCGGGACAGAGAAGTGTCCCTATACACTGAATAGGAGAGGCGCGAAGCAGTGGTATAGGATCGACAAGGTATTTGAAGCGGAGATTTAGTGGAGCGGTGACTGTCACCTCTGAACTTTGCTCCACCAACTACACAGCTCTACAAATTTCCACGGTGAATATTGAGTGTAGCTCCAGGTGGCCTCTCAAAATATCGCTCCACTACCCTGCTCTGACAATAGTCCGGTTGACGTTTATGAAACTGTCATTAACTCTGCCTAAATCAGCGGAGCGGAGCGATGACGGGAAATTTTAAGCAAATTATTTTCACTGGTCCGCTCCTCACAGCTCAAATGTAGACAGCTTTAAACCTAAATTCTATAAATCAATGTAGCGTAGGTCTTTAATGCTTGAAATGTCCCTAGGCGAAAAATCGTATTACTGAGAGAGCTAATCCTATTAAAAACTGCCTGTATAAATTAAAGAAAGAAGAAATAAGTAATAAATTTATAATAAGAAATAATAAATTTAAGAAAAAATAAAGGAAACAAGATGTGAAATAATACGAATAACACGAATTACGATATTTTATTTGGCAAAGATCGAGGTTATCGAAAACCACGCTGAGTTTAAGGCGCTTCAGTTTACTCCCAAGTTCTTATAAAATAAAGTTACGTTGTAATTAAATGTTACAAATTAATTATTATAAATAAGTAATAAGTCATGGCCCGCCGTGTACAAAAGATTCACTGTGTTGAAAACGCCTAGTGTTATTTGTTAGCTATTCGATGTTTTGCTATCACAAATTCTACAGGCGTTCGTAAAAATATTTTAACGTACCCGAAAAATAATTGTATTCGTTTACCTTATACCGAGGAAGCAAATTAACAGACAGCAAAGACAAATGTCATCACCAGAATGATCTAGATATAAAGTAGACGAGAAAAACTTAATTATGTTAACGTTATACATTATGTAACATTTTTGCATTTGGCTTTGACGTTTAAATTAAGACAGCACATTACTTCTTTATCGAATCTGCATATTTTTTAAGCTATTCTAAACGTTTCTTTGATGTGTTTCTACTAGAAAGCAAGTTAATATTAACTTTTAAAGATTGTAATAACTTCGAAGGGTAGGTAAACATTTACCCGCTCGTCGGTGCAGTATTGTAACGAAAACCATACAAAAATCTTAAAATTAAAAGGAAAATTAGAATAATATTAGTATATAATATCACATTTCACGAACCGAATTCAACATAATAGAACAATACACAATATTGGTCTATTTCCTAGGTCTATCTAACTATTCCACTAACAATTCGTTACTCGAAAGGCAAAGTTTTAAGCGACAGCAATTAAGTTAACACTATTCAAGTTGTCTGCTGACTAACTCAGTTTCATTCAGAGAATCAATAAATGCGGTCCTATCGATAAATTATGTGCAAGCGGAACGACACTCGTGTTTCTAAACTTAATTAGTTTTAGCTGAAATCTGGAGCGACACGACACGAACACAGAACATAATAACACAATGACACAAATATGTCCCATATAAAGTATAATTATAATATATAATGTATAACATTATTATTGTATAACATTATTATTGATGTATAACATTTCCTGAAACCCGCACTAAGCGTTTTGCTTCGACATTCCTTATCCGTACAGCGAGGGAATGGAATCAGCTGCCTGAGTCTGTATTTCCTGACGTGTACAATTTGGGGGTCTTCAAGTCACGAGTGCATAGGTATCTTCTAGGTAAGCGTGCTACATCTTAGACCACATCGTCACTCACCATCAGGTGAGATTGTGGTCAAACGCTAACCTATCTATTATAAAAAAAATTAAAAAAACATTTTGATGTGTATACCTGATACCAAAAAGGCGTCCAGCTCAGCGTGTGCCATGATGTAATATCCCAACGCAACTAGTGAACTAAGAATAAAATTATAAACCAAGATATTCTACAATAATCCGTACAACACAAGTATTTAATAACATAATATACCATCACGCCACGCATCACGTATATTTCTCGAAGAGTTAAGCAGAAGTTTATTGCTCATCGATATGTTTAGAGCCCATGAAGCCGAACTCCAAACTGCTACTGAGAATTTCATAGAAAAACCCAATAACATCGCATGGGTTTCGAACCCAAGACATCTGGTATAAACACGACTGGCGCTTAGGACCGCTAGACTAGGAATTTAATTACATTATTATTGGTAATTTAGAACTATAAATGATGCACGGATATTAGTTTTTGCCTAGGTACGTTTTTTTTTAAGCAAGGGCTCCGGGGCACCCAAGAACAATATAGGTACATATATTTAGCATTGTCTGTTTTTTGACGTGTTAAATTTAGTTCATAACGACTTACTCCGATGCTACAAGAGGGGTCAGACATCTCAATAGCAACATTTTGTGCAACCCGGTTTCCGCTTTCAAAGCAATTTGGGGTATTCTAGGCGCTCGACACGTGAAAGACTTTCTGTACAAAGGTAGTCAAAGGGGTCAAGCTTGAAGATCTAAAACCTTCCGGCGTATAGCCGACTTACCCCAGCTCGGTTATCTTCATGGCGCCTGCTATAATGAAATGTTTGTACTGTTCAGAATCAGTATTTGTGAAATGCTTCAGCTATCTAACTTAAATAAGGCACGTTCAGATCAGATCTAGAAACGATCTCAACTCCGGAATATAGTGAATAATTTCATGAGATGAAAAAGTTCAAACACACACAATATGACTGCCGGAGCCCTGGATTAGTAGAGTTTTCTATGAAATTCCTGGAGCAAGAGTTTTTTATTGGGCCCTGCAATAGGCTCGCCCCCTATTCACTGGTATTTTTCTCGTTCGTACCTACCGCGCGCTGGGGTAGTATCTAAAGGTTTGGTTTTTATAGGGTTAAGTTTTTTCTAAAACTCGTGGGGCCGTACAAATGAAAGACAACGCTGTGCAAAAAAAAAACAATGTAAGTATAATAATTTTCAATTTTTGTTCTTATCTACATTGTTACTTTTTCGCGATTAGAACAAGAAATAGATATCCATTTCTCCCATAAACTTATATTTATTTTTTCATTAATACAATAAACAGAGTAGTATACGCTAAGACCAAGTTTTTTTTTCGTATATGTATAGTATGGAAGTCCGCTGCCGGGGGGGTTGGTTATGTCGGATATGTACCCACTAAAAACCGCAGTTGCCTATCCTTGCCAAAGGTCGAGGCTTTGGGACTTTAAATCATCCGATTTCATTTGCCCGGACCCCGACAAGTATGTAGTAACCTGCATTCATCATTTTAAACATTTGTACCAATAGCAGACAATGAATTTAAAATCTATTAAATCGGTCATAATTACCTTTAAAGAAATAGTGATCTAATAACCTTGGAAGATCTTCCTCCGCCTAGGAAATGTTGGATTCATGGAACGGTATAATTAAGTTTTAATTTACATCTCGTCTACTACATTAAATATGAAGCTTTTAATAAAAAAGTTAATCACTTAAAGTCAATTATCTGAAATTTCCCGGGGATTATTTGAGTCGAATCACGAGATTATAAAAATACTGATACCTAAAGTTTGTACTCAAGATTATTTTATCAGTTTAGATCCACTCTTCGTACTGGTATTCAGGCTGGTTAGGCTGGAAGCCGACCTTATGATAGTTTGAACCGATTGGCATGTAACTCTACTTAATACAAATGTTATGTGACCGGGAATAACATATCGGTATCTATAATGAAAATGTTTTATTGTTAAAAAAACTTAATTTATTTATTGGTTGTTTTGCGGCTGTAGGATGTATCTCTGCGTTAGTAGAATGTTGATTTTGATAGCCCTGTAGAAATATTAATCCACGGCCGTAGGCAGCAGACCCCTCCCACTTCGCCCCGAAATGCCTTGGCCAACCCACCATATTTTTAACATACCTATTTACTAAAATATTTAAAATAAAGCTGTAACTTTATATTTTTGGACTAAAGGCAGCCCACAAGACCTCCAAAATTAATTCCTGGCTGCGGTCTTGATCAAGTTCCAATAAAATCACTATCATCCTACCTCCTTCGACCTTAACTAGGATTAAATTTGGGACAATCACATTCTGTTTCACAAAAATAGAATATAAAACGTGCCCTTTCTATCTTTATTGCAAATTACATATTCAATTTGAGATATGAAAAAAGGATGGTCATATTTGAGTATTAAATACATCTCAGTATTTCAATTTAAATAAATTACTTGGGGTCTTTGACATTGTATAATCTTGTTATAATGTTGGCAGCACACGCAATGCGGGAACGTGACGCGAACGCAGTATTAGATGTGAGATTTAAGTAATCTCTCGACGTAACGTTAGCCAGGTGTTTTGACATTTTTATTCAAAGATTTAGTACGAGTATAAGTGTGTAAGTGAGTTATTTGTTTTAATCTGCCTATAACCTATAAATAAGCTCCTTAGATCATTTCTTGTAAGAGCTTCTGTTGATATAAGTTCAGCGAACATGAAAGGGGTTACTGCGCTTGAATGTCAATGACTTTTATATGAATAATTATTTGACGTAGCATTAAAGTAAGTAGCAAATATGCTAAATTTCTTAACGTCAGTCTCGGTTTTCTTTTGAAGTTTTCAGTTCATTCACGAAAATTAACCTTATCCTAACGGCATTGTATATACATTTTCATAGTGCAGGACCAAGTGATTTTTCAGTGTCTTAATGGCCCATTTCAATAGAGAATATAAACGTTGTTTTACCTTGTTGCAGTACATCGGGACAATGGACGTACCGCGCCCGACCAGCCGTGTTGAAATAGTCGCTGCAATGCGTCGTGTTCGTGTGAGTATGCTTTTACATTACACCGATATTTACAACAAAATAATTACGATTTTTCATTGATTATACGGTAGCAGTAGTAGTACAGATTAAATAATATAGCAGAAGTTAGTACTACAATAATTTGAGTCGTAAACTGTGAAGCGTATTTAGTAAACTTTCTTTTGGACTTTTCCTCCCTACTACTTTTCCTGATTAGGCAGCAGTTTCCCTACGTTTTAGGCTTTAGACTAACAGGTAAGGTAACGCAAGCTTTATCCGTATGTTGCGTGAATAAATTTAAATTTATAACACATATTTATGTAAGCTAAAACGCAGGACATAATTAGAATATATATTTGTAATTAGCATATAAAGCGTGGCCTTTAAAGTATACTAACGTATATTTTTTAACATCTTTTATTAAAATTAATTAATGTTTAATATTTGTTTGCTTTATAGAAAAAGCAGTGATAGCCTAGTGTCTATAAATATTGGACTGGCAAGTCAAAGGTCCCGTGTTAAAATCCGAGGCACGCCTCGTACTTTTTAAAATAATGTGCGTACCTATTAATAATTAATTAATTATCACTCCCTTCAAAGGTGAAGGAAAACATGGTAAGGAAACCTGTATGCCTGAGATTTTTTCTCGAAGGCGTGTGTAATCTGCCAACCCGCATTTGGCCACTGTGGTGGACTATAGCCTAATCCTGAGGGGAGACATATAGGATGATGATTATGACCGTTTAGCAATTCTAGTAGTAACCTAAAATGTTTATTAATCTAAAACAAAAGACTAGGCTAGACCGATTTGCCACCACGTAATTACTACAGCATAATTACTCTCTAGTGGCATACTTATCTAAGTAAAACAAGACGCTACTACCCACTGTTCGGTCATAAAATTGATTTAACTACGCTTATTTGGCGATTTTACATTGTTTAGAAATGAGAAAATGGAGTTTTTATGAGCCTGGGCTTAGACTACAGGTTTTCGCGTATACCTTCAGTTAGCATTGAATAATTATGATGATAGTTGAAGCACTGAAACATTATTTAATGTAGATCACATAATGACATCTAATTAGTGTCATAATTACATTGTTTATTTTTAAAAAAGGTGATTAAAAACAGACTAGCGCTGTAAAATGACTTTACCTACCTACTAAGTAGAGACTTAGCGTTTCGGAATAAGTCCCTTCGAAAATGATAATTCAACATTTTATCAATAAGTATTGTTTAAAAACAGTACCTACCTATTTTTTTTTTCTGAACCTTTACATGTTATGTGATAAAATGTGTCACAAAAAAGAAGTGCTTGGGGTACAGACGCCAGCAGGTCAACCTATCCAAAACTGTCAAATTTTCTCAATTGTATATGAACCTTATAGTTTTGCAATAAAGTTAAAAATCAATCAAAGAAATTTGACAGATTGTGGTAGCTTGATGTGCTGGCCCTCTGTACCTAATTGTATAGTATAGTTCCAGATTAAGTTAAGTCCTAGTCACAGTGGTTTTAACTGTTCAGGGTGATGTTGTTCCATATTAGGTAGGTACTATATTGTACTGTAAGGGTTGTTTGTTTATATCACTTAGTTTCTTCTTTTATCACTTACCAAATATTATATAGGACAGTGCGACTACATTATTTAACCCTATTACTGCGATACTTACTACAAGTCCTGTAAAAAATCCGAGCATACCTACATATAAGTATATGAACCGGCAATTTCTACCCTCTCTCTGGGTAATTTGTCGTCCCATGTTCCCACAATTGGTTTCACGTTTCGACCCACTTAGGTCCAATTTTTCTCTCTTCGTTACGAATTTAATAACAAAAAGGTTGTGTTTAATGTTACGGACTCATTTCAACGAAGTACCTACAAATGGTTTGAACAATTCTTAACTTTATATTACTTTTCAACTTCTCAGCTGTTTGTAATATTTTTTGTGTTTATAAAGTTTTCTTGGTTACTCTGCCTGATTACAAAAACGATTAATGTAATGAAATTTTAAAACAAATAATATTGTTTATTAAATTATTCAAATAAATTTAACAATAAAATTATAATGTGGTACAAAATATTAAACGGAGTAAGTAAGTACCTACCAATAAAATACCAGTAATGTAATTTGGTAGTACGAATGTATTAGTATAATCAATGTTTACAAACATTTAAATAAAAAATCATACTTAGCAACAGCTTTTTCAACCCGAGACTAATACAGTTATTATTAGATTTTTTCAGTAAAAGATCGACCACCAATGTCTTTAACAAGAAAGAAACTCGAACTGATAACTTGCAAATATCCCTGACGGGAAAACTTTTACCGGAGTGGCCGCCCACTCGCTGAAATTCACCCAAACACCTTTTTATTATTCTGCTTTCATGACCATTTCCGAACGTAACGAAATGACTTCTGATAAAAATAAACAGCGAACATAAATCTATATTGTAACTCTTTACGAGTAAATAGCACCAATTATGTTTAGGATTTATGAGCTCCTAATAAAATCACTTTTGATGGGGTAGGTACTTTTCCTTGTTAGATGGAGTAAGCTCTTTTTGTTTTTATAGAGTAACGTCCCAACCATGACAACTGGGATAAATACAATGAGAACTACTTGCACTGCACTGAGTTTAGGAGAATTGGAAATAATGTGATTCTTACTAGGCTTAGTAATCAGGAATTCAGTAGCTGTAATGATGGATGTTGATAATCGCCAACAAAATTGAAATCTACTGCAAATCGGGATCACATTTTTTTCTATAAATGACAAATAATATATTTTTCTGTAAATAGATCTTTTAAAGACACTTTTATAAGTCAACATTTTACATATTTTTTTAAGCTAGATGGCTCCGGCATTTCCTAGCTGACGACCTCTGAGAAGTAACGCCGAAACAAACTCAGAGAATCATAGTCTCTTTTAAAGTCCAGACGTTGTATAGTAACAAATATGTGTCTTACAATGTAGGGCAAAGTCTGAAATGGCCTTTTGAAGAAAGAGCCATAGCGGCTTTGAGTAGACCAGTCCCAACTGACGGCACGCATGCATCAGTCATTATGTAGCTCAACCATAATAATAATTTAGGGAGCTCAACAACCCGTCGCACGACGATACCAGATCAGAGAAACATTTGCTGTGACCTACGCAAGTGTTCCTCTGATCTGGTATATATTTCAGCCTAACCAGATGCGGCTAAATATTTTACACGTGGGTAGATATTTTATACGAAGCGACTGCCACACCGAAAGGAGGATAGACTGGTTGTCACTAGCTGGCGTTTTGGGCTTCTGACTACCACTAACGAGTGTCATCGGTGTTCGCAAGACAATAAACACTCTTTATCTACAAATAAAACTAAATAATTATATTAAAATAATAAATAAATATTCTTGGACAATTTTACACAGCACCATCTAAGTACAAAACTAAGCAGAGCTTGTACTAGAAAATGGATATAATACTTATATACTTTTTTTTGTAAATATGTGCATAAGAAAGACCCAGAAAAACTTATCTTCATCACATAAATATTTGAGTTCTGTGGGAATCGAACCCACGACCTCGTGATCAGCAGTCCGACACGCGAACCACTAGACCACAGACGTCGTCAAATCATTAAATATAAAAAATATTTAATATTTAAATATTAAATTTATTATTAGTTAAATAATTGTTTATTATATCTGTGTACACTATCACAATAATATCTACTTACAATAAATGAAGTAAATCTAAAACAATCAACAACAAATACTAAACTATCAAAGCCCCGTTAAAAGTAGATAACTAACTCGGTTTTATTAACACAAACAAAATCAATTTACAGCTACAACTATTTCGAAAGTGCGGTTTCAGTTCAGATGAGCAACTGACTGGCCAACAATTGCTAATACTCAACAACTAGTTCTGAAAACCACTTTCTGTTCAGCATATTGAAAGACTTTGTTACCAAAAATATATGTCTATAAAACGTACACAGTGATAGCCTAGTGGTATGACCATTGGACTGCCAAGTCGAAGGTCTCAAGTTCGAACCCAAGGCACGCACCTCTGACTTTTCGAATTCATGCGCGTATTAATAATTAATTATCACTCGCTTAAACGGTGAAGGAAAACATCGTGAGGAAACCTGCATACCTTAGAGATTTTTCTCGGCGGTTTGTGAAGTCTGCGAACCCGCACTAGGCCAGCGTGGTGGACTATAGCCTAATCCCTTTCAATATGAGAGGAGACCCGTGCCCAGCAGTAGGACATTATATGGGTTGATGATGATGATGATGTTAGAAAACATAAATGTATTTTATAATATATTTTTAAAAGATTTAAGATTAAAGAAGTCAGCATCATATTCAATATCATATAATATAAATAACACTGAATATACCTATATATAAATATCACCAGTAGAAATAAACTTTTTGTGTTAGTTTACCGTATTGAAAGACCTGACAGTGTTAAAAATATAATATATAAAATGGGAACAACTGATCGACCATCAACGCTCGACTAATTACGACATTTGAATACCTACAGTCCGTATTTTCCTTCCATGACGTCAGAAGCTTGTATCATAAAAACGGGAGTCGTATCCTCGTA
Organism: Acronicta alni; assembly: GCA_964056405.1. NCBI lineage: Eukaryota > Metazoa > Arthropoda > Insecta > Lepidoptera > Noctuidae > Acronicta > Acronicta alni. Next base: position 12,513,491 of record OZ043913.1, read on the forward strand.
AAACTGTAATTGAGTTCAATCAAAGACTTCCTAAACAATGGAATAATTTATATTTTTTACTATGGGAATATCATGTGGGAGGACCGAGGTTTAAACTACTGATAGAAATAAATAAACTTTTAAAGTTTTATTTAGATTCAATATTTTATATGCCTGGATACAAAATATTATAGTATCTTAAGGTGTCACGCACTATTAAGTTACTATAATATATCCGCTCGAATCATTCTCTTATTTTTAGTTAACATAGCATATTAAGATATATTTCGCATCTTAAGATGACATCATTGCATCGCTCGGCATCTTAACATACAAATTCCGTATCGCTCGATAGCTTAAGTTAGTGTAATATGAAAATATAATAGTTTCATAGCCTTTTGTGATAGTTCATAAAATGTATTTTGAACTATCACAAAAGTGTATAATGTGTATTTCCTTTTTATTCTCCTTTTTATGTAAATATGTGTATTTCCGGTCAGACACTGTATGTGTACGAAATTTCACTTAAATTCCGCAAGTACTTCTCCTATATAGTTTTTCGGGATTTTCGGGATATTCCCACATTTTTATGGGATAAAAAGTAGCCTATATGTTATTCCCGGTCACATACTATTTATGTACCAAATTTCATGCAATTCGGTTTAGCTATTTTTACGTGATTGAGTAACAAACACACAAACAAACATCCAAACTTTCGCATCACTACATAGTATAAAACAAAGTCACTTTCTCTGTCCCTATATCCCTATGTATGCTTAAATCTTTAAAACTACGCAACGGATTTTGATGCGGTTTTTTTTAATAGATAGAGTGATTTAAGAGGAAGGTTTATATGTATAATACATGTATTTTATTAGTACATTGCACCCGTGCGAAGCGGGGGCGGGTCGCTAGTTTATAATATTAGTATTATATTTTAATATTATAATAATACAAAAAAATATTCATTCACTGTGGGTGCAAATTCGAATCACGCTACAATTGACATTCTGTAGGCGTTAACATGACATAAATTAATAACTATGAAAATGTATGGGATTGACATTAATTGCAAACACTCTGTTCTATGACATGATTGGTGTCAACCCTGCGACATTGTGAAAGTCCCTATGTTTAGGGGTGTCTTCCTGTACATAAAACAAAATTACTACAACAGATTTTCTGAAGTTATCGTACATATAATTAATTAAATGATCATAGTGAAGGAAATCATCTGGACAAAACTTGCATGCCTGAGATACTTTCCCAACGTCTAGCAACCCGCATTATGTTGGTTTTACACCGGCGAGACGAGGTGTGGATGGGATAGGCGAGAATTAAAATTTTACCACCTTTAGACCAGCGTGATGAACTAAAGCCTATCCCCTTTCATTCTGAGAAGAGATCCGTGCTCAACAGTGGGACAGTCTTTGGGTTGATGTAATGAAAGATACTAAGAACTAATATATTTTATTAATATTTATAAATGTTTTAGTAGATAATTCAACTCAATAAACTCATTGTCTAATTCTCTAAACAGCTACCGAATATCTATCTTTCGCTCTACGTCGCCTTTCATCTCCTTGTTTTCTACATAATTTAATATGTATTAAGACTAAAATACTTCAATTTAATTTGACTAAATGAGGTACTTTATTATATAAATTTTTATTCAAGAATTTATAAGACAATGTCTTTGTTTAAGGAACAATACAAATATCCTATTCAGAATTCCGACCTGTTAATAAATTCCACTTTCATAATTAGCGTATTCTGTGTAATTGTTCGCAACTCCTACCTCTATATAATTATGTATATCTCTAAGTAACGAGGTACCACTATCACTTTGGTCTCGGGAGATAGTCTGCACGTGAAATATGTGCTTCGGTATAATTGTTACTATTTATATGCTATTTTATAAGAAACTTCCAAGAATTGTCTATACAGACTTCACGGAGATCTGCTACAAAATAGGTAGAGTTCTTTTAGTCTAAAATTGCATACCAAAAACGTTACATACACATGAAAAACTGTTGCGCAAAGATCCACTGCACGCATTTAGGTTATAATTCGGCAAATTTTACTAGAAAATCAATGGATTTGCGCAGTTTAATTATATTTAATATTGGGTTGCCGTACATTTAAGACTTTGAGACATATAAATATTAAAAATAATACAGTTTAAGTCTCCTTTCATCTTATAAAGCAATATTTTTAGTAACGAATTTTACATGTTATGACCAGACCCGAGTGGTATAATCCGGGACCTCCTTTTATTTCTGACAGAGTTTTCCAGCCTCTTTATACCCTCGTCACAAACTTATGGCACAACAACAAACACTCAATAAATCCGGATAAAGGAAATAATAATCCGAAATGTGCTTTCTGTTTATAATTAGAATTATATTAAATGCTAACTACGTGCCGCGGTGCTGCCCGCAATGTTCTCATTTTTCCAAGCCTCTGGGAATATCCCTTAATGATGTTTGGACCATATTTTGAAACCTACTGGGATAACTCAAGTTTAAAAATTATAAGTAGTTTTAAAGATCTTCTTATTAGTCTGGGAGTGAATATGTGGGATTTTGCTACAGATTATACATACCTACAGATATTTAACACACTAACAGTGCTCCACAGCACTACGCATCGTTTTTCCCAAATCCTATAGGAATTTCTAGATCCTGAAATTTGTTTTCCTACCCTTCCGACCCTGGCAATAGGGTTCAGCAATTCGGGGTTCGAATATCGCAGGAAATAAAATACCAGAATGGCCTTCAGATATTCCGAGCCTCTTAATTGTGGGAATACTCGCGATTCCGGAAATCCTTAAAATCGTTTCTTTCTTTGAATAAGTACCATTTTATTGTTATCTTCGTAATTTAAAGGTAGCTTAATTTTCATTCACAGTACGAATTCAAGGCGAGGGGAGTTAAGAAACGCAAGGTCACCGTGGAGGTGTCGACTGACGGAGTCCGGGTGTCAACCAGGACTAACATCACAACTAGAAAGACTAAGGTAAGTCCAAAATTAATGTACAGGCGCCAGCAGGTCATGCTCTCCGAAACTGACAAATTTTCTGAATTAAATATGAACCTTATTGCTTTCTTTAAAAGTAAAAAATCGAAGATATTTGACTCTGTACCTACTTGTGAATTTATGCATGTCCATGGCCATACACGGCTCGATTGGTGCACATTATTACACATCCGGACACACTACTAGACAATGTGCCAAACATAAATAAGTCAAGTAAAATATTTTATTTCAATTAGACTATTATAAAACTAATATAAAATTTATAACTAATACAAAAACTTTTGTCAAAACTAGTTGCACAGTTCCAAAAAGTGGGTCTTATGGAGATATAAGTAGACTATTTATAAGTACGTATATAGTAGTATACGCCTATTTCTGGTATAAAAAGACTATGTGAGGAGGAGAGGGAGGAGGAGAATCCTTGAATGGTATACTAGAATTGATGGCCCGTAGTTACAGAAATTAATCATCTTTCTCCGACTCTTTTCCCAACTATACTGTCTTCAAGTCTAAACAGATTCGGCTAAATATCAATGTTTTACACGAAGCAAATGCCATCAGGCCTCCTTAAACCAATTTTTGGGTAAAATTGATCCTGAGGATAGACTGGTTATCAGGTTTTTAAGCTTAGGGCTACTACAGAAACTTATACTTATCAATATGATAGATACGCCAGAATAATGAGATTTAGAAGCTCAAATCTGGATGACTAAATTGGCTATGTAAAGCAATTTCTTGCAATCAATTAATGTTTCTATGGTCCTTAACAATCTTCTAATCTGAACCACAGTATGATTAATCAAAGTGGTATTTTAAGCCTAATTGTTCAGTTTCACTAAAGCTTGTGTAGAGAAATAGCATCATAAATATGTAATTAAGATTAGGGTACCTATAAGCATAACGGATACCGTCTGGTGATAACATTATGCAAAGTGGGGCACATACTTATTAAATTAATTAATAGTATTGTTCCCGAAGGCGACCCCTTGCGGCAAGATATATGTTTAAACCCAACTGAAACTTTCATTTATGGTGTTAATATATTACACAAACAAATGAAAGAGCTTACCATAGATTAGTTAAAAGAACAAAGGAGGAAATGTGTAACATTATATTACATCTGAAATCGGTGTGTATGCCAATGTTATGTTTTGCAAACTCTAAAGATACGAAAATATACTGTATAACCTAGTTCGGGTATATCGAGTTAGAGCTTATGCTAATAACCGCGCCGAACTGCTGCTTATCAAATGAAAAATCGAATTCACTTTTTCCTTAATAACTAGGAATTTCGTAAAGTTCTCCTGCGTGCTTCTATGTCTAATGGTTTTAGCTGTGATAAAATAATATATTTGAATAATATTTATTTTTATATAAATAAACCTTTTTACAAGTCAATATTTTATATTAGTAGTATCTTATACTACTAAAGGGTATCGGCATTTCCTAAGTCACGAACTCTGAGAAGAAACTCCGAAACAAACTCAGAGAAATCTTTTAAAGTCCAAACATAGTATTTTTAGCATCAAATATGTGGGTGTCACAATATAGGAAAATATTTGCAAATGGCCTTTTGAGGAAAGAGCCATAGCAGCTTTGAGTTGATCCATCCCGACAGACGGCAAGCATGAATCCGTCATCATGTAGCTCAACCATATCCTACGGAGCTCAACGACCCGACACACGACACTACCAATCAGTATGATATTTGCGTGGATCATTGGAAGTTCTCAAGACTGTCAGATGGCATATAAAATGCGTGTATTAAACACCAAGATACATGAATCTAAATAAATTGGTTTTCTGAAATTCAAAACATGACAAAAAATACAAAATTATAATTAAAACATGTCAAAAAGTAAAATACAATCTAAAACATGCAAGTCCACCAGTTAGTCTGTAATAGGGTTTGTGAGTTTTGTTATGGTTAGTTATTAGTGATACTTCTTCTTATGTGTAATGTAAATTAATGATCCTTCTTCTTAGCGTATCGATGACAAAAGAGTAATAATGATTAATAGAGAGCATTTTTTTAAATAACACGCTTTTATCGCAAGTTAAATTGAAAACTTCAATAAACGCTGTTTGAAAGTCCAATTTGTATTCACGACAGGATAAGTTTACAACAAAAGTACTTACAGTATGTCGTTGCTAGAGAAAGTTGGAACGCGCTTTTGAAAAACTATTGAGTGTTGAACATGTATATTTGTGTAAGTATCTATTAAAGTTGCACACACAAAAAACAGAGGTGCTTAATAGCAGCTCGTTAGCAAATTTCTAGTGTTTTGTTGTTATAATTATCTTATTTTACTTAATTGGCATAAGGAGAATTTATTACCTGGATTAGCCAAAATGTAACAAGAAATGAAAATGTTGTATTGTATCTAAATTTCTTACGTACTATCGATAACTTAGTCTGTAACTTTCCATAATATGTCATATTATGGTCATATAAATCCATTCTTAGACTGTTAGAGGAAATTTCCCACAATGCTTTTATATTCGTTGAAGCGACGATGAAAAATGTTAGTTCAAACTAGAAATAGAATCGTACGATCATTCTGTTTAACCGATGAACCGATCATTTCGAAAGTCTAAATGATCAAGCCTCGATTTTATTTTGAATTCCTAGTTTTAATCGGGTTATTTTCTTATTGGGACTCGTAGCCCAATCTGCGTCGTTAATCTCCAAAGGTTTACTCAGCTCAATTTGCTCAGACGTTCGAATAAACAAATATGGATTTTCTAACAGTTCAAAAGAAGATAGACAAAATAGATAACTATAGTAAATAGATCATGTTTTAAGGGCGATTTAAAAAGTTTACTTTACTGTTTAGTGACGGAACAACCTAAAAAATCTTTATTCGAAATTGTTATTTGAATTTTGTAGATAATAATAGATGCTTCTACAAAATTGAGATTTTTCATATCAGTACCGTTGTTCCGTTTAAAAATATCGAATAGACAATTCCTAATCCAACCTCTTAACAATTTTGCTCCCAATGAATTAGTAGGTAAGTTTATCTACAGCAGGTATATCATATACATGCTGTAGATAAATCTTACCTACTTTATTTATTAAGAGAAAAACATATCTGTTCTTATAGTTTACGTGTGTGTATTTAAAGGGTATTATGTCCACATATTGACTGATATTACTAAATTATCTTCTGTGAGAGAGGACGCAGTGACACTGATTTTTTCTCGAGGCTCGTAAATCATGTCGGCCCATAATAGACGGCTGTCACCTGCTGTCTACAGGAGCCGCGGCGAAGGGGCTCCTTTTGTATAATCGATCCATTGTTGCCCCCGAAGAATAATCTTGGTACACTTTACTGAACTATTTTTTGTTTTTCAAATAATCCATTTTTTACAAGCTGTTATTCAACTTGCAATGTATGTAACTATGTTTGTTCAGGTAAAATCTTGCAACTCAATTTTGAAGCAGATATCTTCAACTGATTAAGCTGAAATTATGTATACTCGTTTAGTTTGGATGATATTGCATGGTTAACTATGTGTCGTGATTCTAAATCCAACATGGCGGAACACCCACGATGGCGGACTGGATGCATTCAAATGAAAGGGCTTGCTGAGAATACGAATGCGACAGCAATAACTAAAAAAAAATAATTAAGAGTAAAAAATCTTTTATATTTAAATGCGCTAAGCGTTACGCTAAAGACAATGTATATGATAAAAAAATGCCAAACAATAAAATATTGTATTAAAAAAAGTGATACAAGTAAACCAAACCGGGCACTTTAAACTCCCGCCATTTTGGTGCGTTTAGTGTGACGTCTATCACACGAATCGCAAATACTCCTAGGCAAACACTATGCACTCATTGATATTCTTGGTTAAAAATAAATTTTAATAAAAAAAAATTATGAATGCGTAATTCTAAAGCTATAGTTTCTAAAAAAATATACTCTTATTTGAATCACATGTATATTCCCTATTGTAAATAGGTAAACGACCTGTATTAACTACTACAATTCAAATTGTTTTAAAGACTATTAGAATATGTAAAAGATTTTCTTATGATCCAAAAATGGTGGACGTGATTATATTATTAAACCTAACACATCCGATACAACAAGATTTTAAATAATACCTACAACCCGCATTGAAATCAGTTTATGAGTATATTATTATGTGATGCGATGCTAGAGATAAGCAAAGGCGATATTTAGACTATATGGATACTATACTACTCCTCTTATGGCATTACAAGTCTACTATGTCATTCATCATCATCCGTAACCCAACTTCACCCAATGCTTGTTACAGGTCTCTCTTTGGACCTACTTTTGACAAATTTCCACGCTCTTGTGCGAGTCTCATCCTCTGTGATCTCATCTGATGTATTTCTGTGGAATTACTTACCCTTTTGACATTATTAGATTACCTCTGGAAATAACCAGAGGTGGACCACCCGGTCAACAAAAGCCTGGAACAGACTCGATGTCATAATATTATATGTGCGCAAGCAGCAATAAAAAAATATTAAGTACTCCATCAAAAAGATGTACTAGTAGATCGTTGTAGTGTTGTAGTAAACTTTGCATTAATTCCAACATTTTACTAAGTACCTACTAGATAGTAATATAACAAAGTTAATTTAAGGCAGTTGGGTCTGCTCATGTTGAGATCGGCTGGGGTGTTACCACGACATTGGCAAATCTTCAATCTTGATAATTTCACTGGGCATATAAGACTTAACAACTGAGGTCTCAAGTTGACCACGCGCAAGTGATACCACTGGTGTTCCTGGCGTTTATAGGCTGCGATTGCCGCTCAATAATTGATGTTCGTTGTTTCAGAAGAGCTCTACTAAGCTCTTCGGTCGCTGCAGCAAGTCGAGCGCGAGCAATGATGCTGCCGAGATAATGCACCACCCTATATACCGCATCTTCTACGTGTCGCATGACAGCTCCGATCTGAAGATTTTCTCGTACATCGCTAGAGATGGCGCCACTAATGTCTTCAAGTGCAACGTTTTCAAGAGCAACCGCAAGGTTAGTACCAAATTGTAATGTGTATTGTTTTAACGTAGATGCAACTTTCTTAGGTAAGGTACATTAATCCTTTTTTTCTTTAAGTTCTCATTAGCGGTACAACGCCCACGTTTATAACCAAGTATTATTTATGTAGAGCATATTGAAATCGTTTAGTTAACTAGACTCTGCAGTACTAAGCAGGCAACGAAGAGGTTATGCTAATCTCATAGAAAAATACATAGCATTATAAAAATACAGTAGATATTATTTATGAACATAATTAAAATCTCACAAAAATCAAATTGTTAAGAAAACAATATTTTATCACGATAATATAAATTGGCTTTCCGCTTAAAGATCAACAGTTAATAAACGACTTCAACTTGATTTTAAGATGGAGTGGAATTCCAAATTTTCGAAAGATTAATAAATATCAAAGAGTCGTCCGCGCCTCTTCTAGCCAAATTATTTCTCAGTCATTCACAATTAAGGAAACTTTACCCCTTATTTACAAGGCTATTAATCTGTTGTGCTTTGTGAAACAAAAGCTGGAAATCTTCTAAGAATTATAATTATTGTTATCTTTAATTAAATGATGTAGAAGAAGTTATTTATTCAATATTTTGAAACTGTCCTACAACATAATGACAAGAATTAAAGAAAACTAGATAATTCAATAATAAATGTAAAAAAATAATAATTTTATAATAATAATTTAAAGACACTTTTACAAGTCAATATTTCATTAATAATACTAGATGGCGCCGGCATTACCTAGCTGACATAGCTGAGATAATATATGCCAATAAAGTCTGTATCTTTGCAGAAAGAAAATATAGAACAGCTAGACCTACTCTCTTAGATTAACAATGCTAACATCCACATTAACTCCTCGTCTTCCTACATAATATCCATTTTAAACGTACGATTCGAAGAGCGTGTAAAGGTGGCTTAACGACCGGAGAGCGGACTGTAGTCGTGGCCGAGAGTGGTTTCGAGCCAAGCGTGCTGTTTATTAAGATCGCAGGAGCTCGTAAACGGGCCCTGCTATAAACCGCAGCTGCGTATCACTCGTCCGTAGAATATGTGAGAATTACCACTCCACTGAGTAAAAGTTCTTACACATTACGAGAAATTTCATAGGACACTGAGATGTGGAAATAAATAAAAAAATTAAGCATATTGATTACCTCTATCAGTTGTGAAAAGTTGTACTTGTAAATATTTTTATAATTTTATTGTTAACGGTTTCATTTACCGACGTTATTTTATTAGTAAACATGACATAACATTACGCCTGGATTCCTAGAAGATTCCCTATTTATCGCATCTGAGTTTTGCTAAAAAAGTTTTTTTGGATATATGTGTAGAGAACCATTGCATTCAACATCTTCAACCCATTTATAATTGTCAAAAATAAAAATCTTGTTCACAAAATAATTTAGATCTTGATACTGTACTATGTTTTACAATAATCTATATAGATTATTGCTAGGTAAGCATTTTGGCTTATATACATATAGCTAAGTATATACTAAGCTATATGTAAGCTAAAATGCTTACCTATGTTTTACAACACCGCATCCAGTTTATGACAAACAATTAAAAAATCACTTTGAAATAAATATCATGCTGACTTTGGTAACGTTCCATATATTTCCCGATAGCGGAAAATATTTATATTATCAGGTAATGAGTGGTCTAGTCTATTGGATTAATTTACTGGTTCATACTTTGAAAGGACGTGCTTTGGGGCGTGTTTTTCTGAAAACTAGTTTCAGTTAAAAAAATAAAATTTGAAACGCTTAAAAATAAATCTTTTGAAATCAGAATCACAACTTTGTAAGCCTGTAAACAAGAACAAAAATAATCTTCAACGACAACAATTAATAATAATTAATTGTTGTCGATGGCATGACAGCAATAGCCAGGAGACTGGATCTTTTGTATTCTTCAACGAAATACAGTGACAAAACCATTTTATAAAAGTCGTCGATTTGTTTGTGTTGATGTCACAGAAAAAAAGTTATCATTTTCTTATAAACTAGATGTGAATTGCCTAAGATTTAATTAGTATCTACGTGCTTAACTAAGCACGTAGATACTAATTAAATCACACGTAATTTCTCTTATAATACAGTGTCATTTGTGTACTCTGCTTTGAAAAAGAGAACCACTACGGATGCCAGTTCCATCACGATCCGACGGTATGTGAATCACCCCTTACATGCATGTGGACTTATACACAACTCGAAGCAAGAATAAAGTTGTGTCCGAGAATAAGGATTTTTTTTATTACAAACCGATTCATATTCTTCCGGCTAGCTAAAAGTCATTCAATCACTACGGAAATCCATGGTGGTTAGCACTGTGTTTAATCACTACGTACTGTACTAGTAATATCATCATCAACCCAATTTACTGTCCTACTTGGCACAGGTGTCAACTCAGATTGAGAAGGGTGACGCTATAGTCCATCATATTTTCTAGCGCGAGTTGATATACAGCGAGTGTGGGTACTCCCGGATATGATGCTTTCCTTCAGCGCTTTAAGCGAGTGATATGCTGAAATCATAATATATAATGCTGCTTGTGTTATGGTTTGGCAATTCGGCTTTCCTGTAGTAGTTGGAAAATCAGGAGCAGTATTTAGTAGTCCGTTCCTTTAAAATGTCCATTAGCTTGATTAGTAATCGGTTTTATTTTTTCTTTCATTTCTTAGAGCGTTCACTCTATACACTCTATGAAAATTCGGTTATGAACACTATGAAAATTCGGTTATGAAATATTATAAACATAATATTTGAGGTTAATCTTCCACAGACTTGCTGAGCATTTCTTTAGTTACTTTTTCCTTTCGGTTCCAGCTTAAACATTTGTCAAGGCGAAAAAGTTTTCTCCTCGGCGAAATTTAGATGGCACAATTAAACATTATAATCTGCACCGGGTGTAACAACAAAATTGCGAATATCTTCGCTCGTAATAAAACGTTTACACATTATGGACGGAACTCATTTTGAAGCACACACAGCTGTTGTACCTTTGCATAAAATATTTTTGTAGAAGCAAATTTACCTAAATTAGCAAATAGGTAAGGTATATAAAGGTCGTGTATTGGATCAGGAAGAGGTTTAAATGCTTTCCATTGGCAAAATCCTTCTCGGATTCCAAATCGTTTGGAACCCAATAAATTAACATTGGATTCGGCCCAGCCCTATTTAATTAAAATTCAGATCTAATTTATTATGCAAGCCTTGAAATCAATGCAAGTACAAATAGGTACAGTTGACAAAAGAGTAAGGTATACGAGAACTAGTAAAATCTGTCTTGATATAGATTACGTTATAAATAATTATACGCGAAATGGTTTGATATGTAGGCAGCTAACAACACCTGCGTTTTCGACACAATCATATTACGTGACACATTATTAAACAATCTTTGTCAAAACACAGATTCAAGCTGCCCGTATACCTAACTCTTTTGTTGAGTGTATATTAATATTATCTAAAAGAAAAATCTTGCGGATTATAACCATAATCATTGTATATGACAAATGGGCTACTATAATAGCATTGTAGTGTACAACATTTTTGTGAGCCGGTTTTTATTAGCCGGTGGTAGAAGACTGCGATAGGTCTTTATCTGGGTAGCCACTTCGCAAAATCTTCTGCCGCTAAGCCAATATTCCTGTGATCCCATCTGAAGGGTTATTTATAGCCGGTGAAATTACTGGGCAAATGAATCTTGGAGTGGCAACACCCGAATAATGCCATTGGTATTGCTAACGTCCATAATGCTTGGCATAAGCACTGCTACAGTCGCTCATAATATGTACTCGTTTGCTGACTTAATAGCATCGAAATGAGTTTATCACGTTTTATGAATCATATCATTTTGGATCTTGTACAGCATCCATTGTCTTGTATGAGGACTGTGGTTGGACGTCTTAATGTTAAAATTACTAACTGATCTTACATTTTTTTAATTATTAGTCCTTAAGTGTTTAAATTACTACGTAATTAATCTTGATTATGAGTTTTGATTGTCATGCTAAAACACCATATTTCCTAGTGTTGGTGAACATATCTTCCGTAAAGATACGATATTTTTCAAAATCACGTACACAGAGGTAACATACAATTCCATGTAACAATTATATTTAATGCTACTTATAGTAATTCAAATTTCTAGTAATTGAATGGTTACAGCCCGAGGGTTGTTTTACCGGGACATCTTAGGGCACAGCTTTGTAAATGCCAACAACCTTGCAGTGCAACCCCATAGATATTATGTGGGTGTAGGAAAGTATTCGTATTTCTCTCTCACTTCGGGGCATACATAAAAAATGTTAGATGCCATTTCCTTTTATACCGAATCATACATTACTAACAAATTTTGTAGGCGTCACGTATCTTCGCCTCTTCCACACATTAGTACACGATGCGTAATTCTGGTAAATCCCTGCCAAAGCTGACACTGACATATAGCCCGAATAAAGCTAAACAGAAAAAGATATAAGGGAAATTATAGTAGATGTATTTTAAGTAGGTACCCAGAAAATTGGATATATTCCTGATAGATTCCTTGATAGGGGAACGGAACAATCACGCCTTATCTTTTGTTATGGGGATATTATTAATTATAATAAATGTTGTTACTTGTAGAAGTTTTTTAATTAACTTGTCTCTCTTAATTTAAATGATGCAGTTGTAGGTTCCAAGCGAGGAGTTTAAAACATGGTCTGGTTGAAAGATCTTTCATGATAAGCGTTCAAGCGTAATCGTAGAGATGCATTGTTTAAAAAGGACGTACAATTGTTGCCTTCAACTTGTTTAGTAAACAGAGATTAGAGTAAGGTCTGGGTTTTAAACTACATTACCTACTATATTTTTTAGATAAATATATATTTTTTAATCTATGTTAAATGAATGATCCGAAATTAGAGAAAAACGTAACATTTTACGATTCTAAAATATGTAAAATCACAAAACTAGGTATGATATTGAAATGAAAGTAGATATCAAAGGTAGGCTATCACAATAACGTTGACACGATAATTCTTTTTATTTGAAATCCGCGAAATATAGAAGAGGTACCTACAATTTCATTGATTTGTCGGTCCAATTATTTTATAATATTAATGAACAATCAAGTTCATAGTTATATTTGATTCTTTACGCATTAAGAAATTGATCAGAATTTATCTTAATTAAATTCTGAATCGTCAAGACTTATTTATTGATCTTCTCTTATGCAAGATACATAAGGGAACATATATTAACATATTTTTAACACAATTTTGTTTTACGTTAATCTGTAGCATGAATATGGGTAGTATTTTATCTTATTTCAATATCACTTTTACTTGAACGTATAATTCAGACAAGACACATGCTGACACAGAACTGATTTAAAAAATAACACCTAGTAACTCCAATCTGTCACCTGGGTTCCATTTCTGAGCCTTCAGAGCAATAAGATGCTTAAAATTATTGTCTAAATGAAAACCGACTTTCCATCATAATAATATCTAATAATGTATTGAACATGACGTAAAATTCTTCACATCAAAAAGTCTGGCTCACATGGGTTAACAAACAATACACATCGTAACGATCTATCATGGCATCAGTTTATTTTCTTTCTTCAAATCAATCAATTAACAGAACACCTCTGTGGATCCATTGCTTTACTGAGAATTCTGCAGTTACCTATAGTCATACGTACCTATAAATTAATTTTTACTCAAGTATATATTTATACATATGCAGTATTATTTGACATCCATTAAAAATGAATATAATAAAATAATTATTGCATAGACGAAAGCAAGTGAGCAAACGTAACTGTGTGTTATCTAAATTGGGATGATGTACGCAAACCTCCTTTTTATAGGCCGAATAAATCTTCAGGTCCACAAGCTACTCGACTTTTATAATCAATTACCGTCGCCGATCACTCGTTGCCGAAGCCCATAAATATTCAAGAAGTAACTGAGTTGTTTGCGCTGAATCGTTTGCGGCCGCTTTTTAATTACACCAATTGATTGAGAGTATTTTATTATAGCCCGCATTACGATTATGGCTCAGTTATGCGTTCAGTTACCGAATAGTACACATAAACTAACACGTGCAACCTCTCGTAGTGCTATGTAAACTAAAACAAACAAGTTAAATAAGGTTACAATGAGTATTTGATCACTGAGTAACAACAAGCCAATGCAAATATTGACTTGACATCGTATCACCGAATTTTCCTTTGAGTCCCTTTTTATACAAATGGAATGAAAATAATGAAATTTAGACAAAAGTTACATTGCTTTTCACAATTCTGCTTTGAATCTTGACAAATGGTATTTTCAACATAACGTTATAATTGGGTTACCCGCCTAGTACATAGACAAAATATTATATAGGTACACATCTCCGTTATACCAGATACTACTAAATTTGTTTGATGAATTATTAGCTCTTTGAAACTTACTTTTATCGTTAACTTCCTAGAAAGCTCACTGGTGAACATGGAAATGTGCGTAATACGATTCTTTTTCTATTCATTGATTTTCGATAAACCATTTGTCATACATTACATTAACACTCAGTCGAGTAACATTTGCCAACTATAAAGTAGCTCGAGAGTAATAAAATAATACGGTGTAGCTATTAATAACAACTTGAGCCGAACTAAAGTCTTTATAAATTTTATCAGGTCCATTCCTAACGTCGTAAACCAACACTCAAGAATTTAGGGTTCTGATTTATAGTTTACATTCTTAATTAAATTATCTTCACGAAAATGTCGGAAATCAAATATAATGTAAATCTAGTTGAAATTGTAAGTGTTATCAGCAAGAGTTTTCCAGAGCACTCTCTACTAAGAAGCATACCGCTTAGAAACACGCGAATATGTTTATTTGTGGTACTTGGAGCGACGCGCGACGCACGCGCAAGCCATGCCTTCGCCACTTCAGTTGTTTCGTACCAAGGCGTACGGACGTGCGCAGAATGATAAAAAATGTGTGTGTATCGTGATTAAAAGAAATTCATGTGAGTCAGTTAAACAGTGATTCTGTTACGATGTCCAACCACAGGGACCACAGCAAACAAAGGAAAAACGAACATCCATTGAAAAACTTACCAACTGAAGTGTTACTAAAGGCGCGAAGCACTCTCTTCTCGTTAGGTGGTGCACTCAAACCAAAACATGATCAGCTGCAGCAGCGACCGAAGTTACCAAAACAAGAAACCAAAGACAAAAAGAGTCACGAGAGACTAAAAAGCAGCCGATCAGAGCCGGAGTTCAGTGAAGTTCGGAAAAACAAACATAGAAGTAGAGTCGAAGACAACCTCTCTCGCGAATATGTGGGTGGCTTGAGACCTAGACCTTTATCAGTGGGAGCCACAAAACGATATGATAAGGACTTGGAGGATTTCCATAGCGGAAATTTTCTAAAAGAGCCATCACCGCTCCATCGGCAGTTTGAGTCTGCGGAAGAAGTTTGTGTACAGTCGCGACTTGTGATCCCCGTAGTAGAAAGACTGAATCAAGATGGTCATATGCAGGATGTTAGCGAAAGGCCTAGGAAAAAATTGTCGTTTCGTGAACCTGAAATAGTTAGTAGTGGCAGTGCAACACTGGGTCGTTCCCATAAGATAATGGGGGTCAATAGTCTTTCGAGAAGACCCAACAGGGTTTCACTACGATCTGACCAACATTCATCAAGTTTAGAAGGATTAGACTCGGATTTAGAGGTAAGTGAATTTTAGTTTGATAAGTTAAAACATGTTAAATGCAGCCCAAATAAATTAACTTGATGTTTCTCTACTGGAAATATTAATATTAAGTTGTGGTTACCGAGAACACACCTTGTCAGAAACTTTTGTTTAAATCGTTATTATTAGATATATCAGAAACTTTCCGTTGCATTTGGACATTGACAAACAATACTTGGAGTCCGTGTCGTCGTCAAGTCGGTCATTAAAACTGGTAGCAGGAATCGGCGATGACTTCGGCTCGATGTAAGAACAGCGAGTCCGTTGTGCGAAAATAGTAAAATTGAAATAGATGGCTGAAGGAACATTATTAAAGCTGTACGATTACGTCAACCCAAACTAATTGGTACACTTAGCTTGATGGCCAAGAAACACATGACGGTGATGGTGCATTAACGTGTACAAGCTGTAACAATAGTGAAGCGGGTGGCGACCGATTTCAGTTTATCAGAGCAACTGTTTGATGTTTATTTTGATAGCCATACCGCCGCCGCGCCGCCCGCGCCGACCATAGCCAAGGACTGTGCGACGCTTGCGGAAGCGCCGCGCCAATTCTTTATAAATCGAAATCTCCATTCTCCAGTGACATTTATCTACGTATTATTTTGCTACACCCGGCGTAGACTTACGTCAAGGGCAATACTTCCGTCGTCAAGCCCATTTATTATTTAGAAAACTTTTGTAAACTGATTATGTTTGTACGAGGGATATTTTGGAACTGCCGCCGTCAACGAGTGAATTACGCACTGGAATAGTAACTAAAACTTAATCCCGCTATCATTAATTCACTCGGTGCGTTTAGTTTACGTTCTAAATCAACATACAAGTGCTAATGGAGTGAGATGAAGCATACCTTGTACCAACATTGCTGATTGTTATATAGCATGTCTCTCATGTATAGGTATTCGTTGAATCGGTGTAACACCTGTCCAGATTTTCAGTTTTCTCTCACTTAAATTAAGTTAGAAGACACTTAGGATCTTACTTCAAAACACTTAGTAAACCTCTATTATTTAAGCGTACTTTTAAAAAACTTGAACCTAGACCTATAATACTGTTTTCCATAAGAGATATTTAACGTTTTGGAAGTCACACACTTATTTGAGCTAACAGTTCATTGCTCTTAATATATGTATGTAATCTTTCTTAGATTCATAGTATTCAACTCAAAGCTGAGTAAGAGGCAATAAGAGTCTCGGTATCGGTTTTAGTCCTGAGTCAGTCTCAGGATATGACGTAAATCAGAATAATGCTAAATGTCATAATAAATTTGATGTTGTTGTCTGTCGTTATAATCAAAATATATAATTATGTATATACGTACTTAATACACGTTTTATCTGACAGTTTACGAATATAATTCATTTCGTAACAGTTGGTGACTGCTGACTTACCGATATCCGTTATACCCTTGCCAATAACACCTGCTCAGGTAAAAATTGTTAGGCTGATCCCTAACAATTTTGGGCGTTAAAATGTGCACTTTTAATTAATCATATAATCATATTATTTAAAAATGATAAGGAACTCTACGAATTTTAAATATGAATTCCTGAATGTTGCCATTTTAGTCCTCAGGCCACATTTAGCATCTCCTATAAATCAATAATTGCAGCCAGACTAACAGTTAGTCCCCCTAGAGAACATCCCTACGACTTTAGGTTAATTCATAAAATAGTGGAACCTAATTTATTAGGAGTGGGATGCAGGAGTCGTAAACACAGAGCTGCGCTTTTATTGAAAGCGAGCGTCGGCCGTCTGATGTGGCACCGGCACGTACAAAAGCTTTTATCCTAAACCAACCACATTTCTTTGACCTCACTCCGGCTAGTGACGACGCCAGCGAAAATAGATGACTGACGCGTACGTTGCAATGAGGTAGCCAAAAATTATGATCGGCACAAAGGTCATTGTCTCGGCCTCACCAATTTTTGTCCCAATTTTTCTAAAAATAACTCATACAGCACAGCTGTCTAAACGCAGACGTGAAGTCGCTTCCAATAACTGCTATACTTGACTAAGTCGGATTTTCTTGTTTGATGAGTAATTTGCATTTTAATTAAAACCACGTTCTAAAAATATTAACATGAACAGTCTTATTTTTGATTTTCAACATGAGTAACCCCACTGTTCGTGAAGCATTTATTTAAAAAAAATACTAGTTCTTATTTCGACCACAGTATTCTTGTCATTCTTAAAAAGATTTTTAAGTTGAAATAAAACTACTTTTTACGGATTTTATCGCGTATATTGATATTATTAATGTAATTAATTATTAATGTCTACCCGTGACCATGGACGCTGTAAAGGGTCCGAAACGTCGGGATTAATAATATCAATATACGCGATAAAATTCGTAAAAAGTAGTTTTATTTCGCGTAAATGTCAGAAATCAGTAAGATTTTTAAGACCATAAATAGCGAACTTTGTAAAATACATTTACATACACTCCTTTTTAGGGGTAGGCAGAAACTAAAGAAAGCCTTGCTACGATTCTTGCATAATATTTACTTCTTTTGCTTCGTCCACATTCATACATCAAGTTGCATGAATCTCGTGTATGTCTGGGGTGGCACCTCCGGGCGCTTCCACTGAAATTCGCCTTATAAATTCCTTTTGCACATCGAGTGAATAGATGACAGTCACCTTTTATGTATTGCTCAAACAATCTTAAGATATGCTTCAGTTCATGTCACTACATCGTCTTTTAAATCTATGGGGGAGGCTTTTGTTCACCAGTGGATTACATTTGGCTGATATAATGATGAAGATGAAGAGATTTGGCATGTAGAAAACAATAATAACACCAGCGTTTTGACACATTTTGCTTGATACATTATTACATCACTTTGTCAAAACACAGATTTCGTTAGTTGCCCAGATTATAACTCTTATCGACTATTACACAAAGACTATAATTATTGTAATGTACAGCATTACACTAGTCTTTGTGTGAGGAGTGCACAGCATTTATTCTACTTTTATGTTTCTTGTGGCATACCCAACATTCACTTCCATATATAAGTGTAAGTACCAACGCACCTTCGTGGATAGCCAGGCGTGCCTGTGCCACTGTGTGTTCTGTATTTCCCACATTCACTCTTGACCACAATTCCTCATATGGCTGATGATCAGCACAGAGGACACATTTAACAGGCTCACGTCAGTTATTATTAGTTCAATCAAAACATCTTTGTATAAATTACACTTCGGGGAATACTGACGTCATTTTATTTTGTAAAATAAATTTCTTATAAATCTGATCTGATATTTTCACATTGGCGAACAAAGAACGCAATTATCATAAAATTCATATTCGTGATACGACTATTGATTACATCTGAAAAAGTTTATGAATATTTTGATTTCTGACATTTACGCGAATATTATACATTGAAATAGAAAAGCGTCCATGGTCACGGGAAGACTGGTCTACCCGTGACCATGGACGCTGTAAAGGGTCCGAAACGTCGGGATTAATAATATTAATAAAATCCGTAAAAAGTAGTTTTATTTCAATTTATGAATATTTTTATTCAGCTTCATAATTTAAAAAACTTATGTGATTGTTACATTCCATCTCAAATTCTTAATACATCAAATATCCCTGAAGTGGCTCAGTGTTTCGGGCAGGTAGCTAACTCGTTACTGATCATTAGTAAGAAGTACCTAATACGCGCACAATTAATATTGGGCATTTCAATCATCGATCAGTGTCAAACTTTGCCGTTATTGACACAAACGGGCCTTAAACGGCTTTTTTTATTTTATTATGGATATTAGAGAACTTGAATTATTAGTTTCTATCAGTGTTAAAGCCCCGTGGAGTTTTTGTGACATAAAAAGGTCCAAAAACAAAATAAATGTACTGCTGTTTTCTGCCAAGATTTTAATATTAATTACTCACAAAGGAAAATAGTTCTTTATAAAAAGACATTGTGCCGGGATTCGGACGCCGAATCTCTGTTGCCGTTCAAAGTTAATTAATTACGTTTTCTGTAAAAACGAGCATGTTTTTTGTTTCCCTGTACACGCTGTCATATTAGTGTCAATTTATGTAGAATCGTGAGGCATGACAAATAGTGGTGTCGTATCTCTTTCTTGAAATGCACGAGTAGCGTAATATCGTGTCGATCTCTGGCTGTCGGCCAAAGCCTACGGCTGAACCCTGTCTAGTGTCCACTCCATTACACTTATTATTCAAATTCCACTTCATTAGCACATTCAGTGTAGATATTCCAAAACTTCAACCATAATTTTGTATGAGATGGAATTATCTACGTTTAGTGTATTAAATTAGATAGCTAATGTACCTACGATAAATTATTTAGAATAAGACTTCATGTTGGACCCATTTCAGCTCTTTGAACAGAAATAGTGGATGAATGTTCTGTAATTACAAAACTATTTGAATCCATTTGTCAATCATTGTAATTGAGCGTTTCGTGACTAAGTAACCACTAAGCTGATTAATCGATCAAACTGCGCTCCGCAGCCAATCTGTGGATGGTATTTGCATAAGATTTTTCCCCGTTGTCATAGGAATACAATCTTCATTCGTAGTCAAATGGCCGAATATTTCGATAACCAGTTCCTTGGGATATTGGGATTTCCAAGAAATAAGGTCTGATGGAACTTGCTTTATCATCAGCATCTGGTTAGACCTGACTGACCCCAGCATTGTAAACTATGTAGGTCAACATCCTCAGAATATAATAAGACATAAAATACATTAAAGTGTATTTTAGCGTCATACTTAATTGAATGTCCAGGATGCAGTGGTAAACAAGTTGTTTACTGCATCGAATCGTACCTACTATTCTTACCAATTTAAATGTTTGACTGTTTATTTTCGCGTACGACTAAATACTATAATAATTAGAATCCTTCCGAAATTGCATTAAAATTTCTTGAATATTGTTGTGATTTCATTATTTCCCACTCAATTATCGTCCCCAGTTTTATGACAGCCTTAAAAATGTTTACTCATGAATATGAATAGCCAGATAAGCAGAAATGATTTTTTCTGCCTACCTGTATTTTCATATGCCATGATTGGGTTATGAATAATATATCTAGACAGCACGTGGGGCGTTTTCCCCGCGCTCGATTTCCAGATCAGGTTTGTTTAATTTCAATTATTCGGCGACTCTTTGGTTTGAAACATTAGCATTGAACCTTAATAATCTGTTCCATCCGTTACGCGGCCTGAATGAGAGGAACATTAATTAAACACGTGTCATCTCCCACGCTTGCTACGCGCCCAGCCCTTTTATCTCCCTTTTATAAAATATTATTCGTCGCTGCGCCCTTTCATTTCCATTGTGTTTGCTATATCTATGATATCAGTTGTAGGACTCCGAGCTCCGAAACGGGCGAATTTTATCTGGCTTACAAACAACATGTTTTTCTTCATATCCTTTATCCGTTCCTATTCATTCAAATACAATACAACAGAATATTCATTTTCAAAATACATAGCTGTAACCAAGCTTTAGTAAAGTTACTCAAACTTCTCACAGTGGCCAGTCTACCTCGGTCAGCTAAACTATTAGTCTTTAAGGTTCAAGTTGTAAACTTGAACTACGCAAAATTTGTAGCAACGGTACCTTAAGTGTTATAAATACCATGACATTGATTATGCTATTCGTCGTCGGGTGCTGTAATGACAGTTGTAATATATGTATTTAACCAGCAACAATGTTTCGTGTAGTCCTAAACGCCAAAATATCACGTTCGATACTAACGAGTAGTATTCATTAAATTTTAAAAGCATTGCGGCAAAGAAGACATAATAAACTAAACATTTTGTTGCCAAATTTCAAACTAAGTCAAAGGTCAATAATCACAGTTTGAAATAATAATAAGAAATTAAACAAAAATCCTACTGTGTTAAAAATACTAACTAAAAATCCAACAACAAGCTCTATAAAAACTTTAAAAGGCGGGTTTTTTGTTTTTTGGTTCTACTTAATAGTTTATTTTATTAACCAGTTTTTATTAATTAATCAATGCTTTTAATAGCTTTTATTTGATACCCATATGTTATTCTATCTTATTTATTTTCTAATTATGTCTGTATTTTAATTTCCGCGGAAACTATATTAAATTAATATACTATGTCACTCCTACAACTGAGACAAATCTAATGTCACCTCATATGTTTAAATTCGTTAAGCAGTTTAGGCTGTAGTGAATTAGACATACATCCACTCGAAAAAAATTATCCTCCTTCGGTCGTCGAGTAAAAAGACTAAATTTTGCTGTGTTTTGTTCTATTTATATTCGCCTTGAAAAAAGCAGTACTTTATTTCATTTCATTCAGATGCACTGGCAACATCTCGTATTTATTCTAGACTAGTGACCTGCTCCCGGCTTGGCACAGGTGCAATGTACTAATAACACGCATGTATTATACATAAAAACTTACCAGAAAGAATTAACTAAATGATAGTGAAAACCGTATCAAAATCCATTGCGTGTTATAAAAGATCTCAGTCTTGAGAGCGAGAAGCCACTTTGTATTATACTATGTACAAATAGATATGGTCTAATGTGACCCTTTACTTTAATCAATATTATAAAATACAAAGCCGAAGAATTTAGTTATCAAAAATACTAAAAATAGGTCCAGGAATAAGTGTATAGGATTGTTGTGTTTATCATAAGAACATAATTACCTGATTATGAAAGAATTCCATTTTCTTATGTTGTTTTTCTTCGCTCTACTATGACATTTTTCCTATTCTTCATTATGTTGAGCCATCTGTTCATTCTTTGTTACAATCTAATTATGAGATGAGATGTGTACATTACGATGAAGATACGCAATATAATTATATACTCTGCAAACGTTTAAAGGAGAATACTTATACTCGATAAACACACCCATTACTGCGTACTTGATTACCATTCGAGTGGAAACCATTCACACTGCCAAATAGTACTCAAACAACTTGATTTCAAGGGTACTCGATGGTCAAGTGTAAGCAGCTTTATTAATTTTCAAAATTTTAAATCAACTCAATCAACTGATTTCTTTAAATATTTTTTGTTGAAGCGAAGAATTACGATAGAAGCATTTGATGTTTCTCAATATAACATTAAACTTTTGTATCCAGAGTCAAGCAATGAAAATTGTTCGTACGGTGGGGCAAGCCTTCGAGGTGTGCCACAAGATGCAGGTGAATTCCCCGGAGCAGCCAGCACCCTCCACCTCTTCCGCCCCAGACGAGCCGGTCGCCAGTGGCAGTGACATCGCCGCTTCCAAAGGTTTGATATACCAACGTCAAACAAAGGGTTCATCTGACATACAGAAATAACAACAAAAAGTATGTCATGATTATCTCTTTACACTGTAGTGCATTGACTTCATATCACAGCCTGTTCATATCAAACGGGAAATTTAATTATATCGACTAAGCTTTTATTATACGTCTTCTGAATGATCTCTTGAAGTTTACGGCGCCAGCGACGGGCTTTTCAGTATCATGTCTGCCATTGCCTCGCGATTTAATCTTGGCGAATTAATTTTTCTTATTCCGATTGTGAGTTTATCAATGTACTCATATTTTTGCAAAGCGAATAAAATATAAATAATGTGTCACTAAAATAAATTGCGTGTCCAGACTGTATACATTTTATATAAAAATAAATATATTAAGACGTCAGACGGACTATACTTTCATATCCCACAATATATTACATGAAAAATGAAGTTACCCAGTAGTGATAGTAGTGACTAGAACGGTTTTGATGTCGTAATTAGTTAAATGAAGTTCTACAGTTGTTTATATTCAGTAGGTAATCGTAGTCATTATTTTTACAGGATATTTTTTAGCTATTTTTATTCTTAAATCAGCAGGCATCTATTTATTCTGCGTTAGAAACATTTAATAAAATTTATTCACTGTAATTGTAACTGTTACTGAAGTATAATTCGACAGCGAGACGAAAAAAGTCTTTGTGATCACTTAGCATTTCTTTCGATTCATTTTCTTGATTCTTGTATTACCCCGTTCCTCCTTTTAGATCTGCCCCCTTGTCTCGCATGTGTGGCACCGTTGTTACGTAGTTTGACAGCTCAAGTAGTTGTATTTGTATCGCAACAGATGACGTCATATTTTCTTTTTCGCTGTTTCAGCGGGTGGCTTATAATTAGCTTTTATGTATCGTTTTATGACATCCGACGTAACGGGTAGGTAACAGCTGGTTTAACGAGCAACGTCATAATTTTATTGGTTTTACCTTAATTTACATTAAGTCGTTCTCACTTCTGACGGAGCAGTGTATTTGAGATTTCGATTCTTCTGTTTTAAGTTCATGAAATCTATTATTTTTACAGGAAGACTTTTTAGCATAAATATTCTTTCGACGTCATGTTATTTATTCATAACTTTTTTATCACTACTTGTATGCAAGGTAGCACATACTTGCCTAGCGTCTAGAGACTAACATTACTTGCCTAGCGTCTCGCGGCAGGAATGTCAAGCAAAGAATGTCTGAAAACAATGTTGGAACAGTATCTTCCAGTGAACACACTTGCAATTAGTCTACTATCAAAGTTTGTTAGTAGTCACAGTTATAATCCGTCTGACGTTTGCTTAATTATTATAATTATAAACTGGATAATTATTATTCTGCAGCTCTAGTTTTGAAAAATGGATTCAGTTTATGATTTAGAAAAGAATACGTTTTGTGATTAGAAGTAAGAGATGTCTGATCAACAGAAGCGGGTTCCGAGTGCGGTGCGTCTGAAGGGGCAGCTTCGACTTCTAAAATCGTCATAGAAGAGGGAGCCGAGGGAGGGCGTGAGGAGCGTCCCAAACACCTCAACCTGCTGCCACCACCGCCGAGGAAGGAGGGAAACAGAGCACCACAGGTAAAACAAATTGTTTCTTTTTCTGTTTGTTAAAAACTTATCAGATACCCTAATCACCTTCATTCCGATTGATACAGTCGATTGATTCTCAGTTACTAGTTTATTATGATGTAAATTTTCAACTCATGTATTATCATCATCAGCTTATATTCATCTACTGCTGGAGATAGGCTTTTTCTAGTGAAAACCAGAGTTCTGTAAATGGTAGCATGCGTTAAAAACTCTTTTATGAGTTATATTCACACAAGAATCACTACCTCGTGATTACTATCTACTACCAGTTATTTTTGATGAAAGGTAATACTTTTTGATAAAATAAGAAAGTAAGTAATATACAAGTTCACTCCCATTTAATAAATAATGAATCCTATCTGTAATAATCTGTACCGTATCACATACTACATAGGTAAGTAGTTAGGTACGTAATCAAATCAATTCTATTTAGAAATACCATTTCGAAACGAGGTATTGTGAAATCATTAATGTAAGTACGTATAAGTAATGGAGAGCGTCGCGACGAACTTTTTCAATCGGTCTCTACTCACGTTTTATCACCACGTACACCGTCCACCACAGAAGTAGGTCCCAGTCTCATATTGAATAGAAACGGAGCGCAGTGTTCTCCTGTTTTCTAAGATGTAGAATAGTCTTACTGCTGTGATTTTTTCAATTGAATTAACATTTTCTTTTGTTTATACCACTAAGGTGGAAAACAAGCATTCGGCCCATCTAATGGTAAGCGGTTAACGTAGCCTATATGTAGATGCTTGTAACACCAGGGGTATCATTTGCGCGTTGCCTATCCTGTAAATCGCAAGAGGAATAGTTCGAAGTCCCCCAACTGCCAACACAACGTTTCCTCGCGGAGCACTGGTAACCTTGCTCACCGCTAACCTTCAAAAGGCGCGTACACAGGGCTAGTAAGCGTGGGCAATGCATCAGCAACTGTTCTGGTGTTATAGGTGTCTATAGGTAGCTAACTTACCATTAGGTAGCTCGTCTGCTCGGTGGCCGACGTCAATACAAAGAAATAAATATATAAACAAATTGATTCTATTTGGAGGACAAACCGACTGTTAAGTAACACAATTAAACTACCAAATACCACAAGTCTACAAGTCGGAAGGCGGTCTTATTCCAAGCAACAACTAAGTAGAAAGTGGATATAGAACTCACGAAATTAATTCAACAATAGTTGAACAAACATTCATGAACACACGATAAGTTAGGGTGAGTATATTGTTGGGAGATTGCTGAATTTTTGAGACTACCGCCTATTTTTCCTTAAGTTGTAAAGTAATAGAAGTAGTAGTAAACATGATTAAACACAGGATTTGTTTTAGATTGATGTAGACAAACAATAGGATAGATCAATAGGATAGATCAATAGGAAAGAACAGCCCAGCACTCTTGCTGCCGTTAAGGAGATAGATG
Source organism: Acronicta alni (assembly GCA_964056405.1). NCBI lineage: Eukaryota > Metazoa > Arthropoda > Insecta > Lepidoptera > Noctuidae > Acronicta > Acronicta alni. Next base: position 12,539,602 of record OZ043913.1, read on the forward strand.
AAAGAAAACTACATGCGCAATAAGAATGTAGAGGTGTAGGTGACGCCAATGACAGAAACGCTGAAAAGGAATCGCTTGTTGTGGTATAAGCACGTGATATAATATTACACAACAATATTGATTTCCCAGATCTGCTATCTAAAGTTAAACTACATCCTCCCTTTCGAAAGTTAGTTTTAGGTTCTAACTCACCTATTTCACGGCTATGTAAGAAATACAATCACTGCAGTAACAGTTAACAGATAGATATACTCGTATTTAGCAGTTGGCACAACATTTCAACGATTTAAGAGCCGACTCCATAATCTTACTATTACTACTAATTACTGTCCTATTTAGAAATAGGTACTATGTTATAAGTTTTGTTTCCTCGCTTTTTGTATTACCTTTTTCAAAAGTTATTTCCTAAATTATATTCGATTATACATGTACTATTTATCTACATAAGTTGTGCACTTAAATTAACCATAATGGCATGGCTTTGTAACGATTATATAAATAAATAGGGAGGGATGCAACGCTTGAGCCTAAAAGAGTGATGAATATGAATGTGGAGTCATGGAGGGGTAGAGGAAAAGGTGTATAAAGGCCGATGTGATGGAAAAATTAGTGATGAAGTTTCGGCTGATAGGGATGAATTAAAGAAAAGAACATGCGCCGACCCCAAAAACAGTTAAACAGAGGCAGGAGGATGAAGAAGGATGATATTAAATTTAGTTATCATAAAACACATTTGATATAATATGCAAACTGCAATATATAATATGCACTTACGCAAACGTATGGTTTTATATTAATGTTATACAATTCGGTTTCGAATCCTTTACAGAATCCATGGTCACGGGTAGACGATAAATCCCGTAAAAATGTAGTTTAATTCAAACTGTATTCATATGTGCAGATATACGTCATCCGTTGTTACGAGTATGCCAGTTATTCTGTTCATCGGCTTGTACAATAAAAACAATTATTATTGTTCGTAATTAAAACATACCGTCGTTTTATACGCAAGCCCAATATCAGGCATGAATTCCATTTATGTTTGAAAACATTCTGGCTTAAAGTATTCGATGCGAAATCCATATACAGTAAAACATTCAACAAATCAAACTTGACTAAAATAGAATGGTAAAATAACTCAGATTTAAATGGCTCATCAATAATGGAAAAATATTTGAAATCGAGATATTTCCACTGGCATACGTTGAAGGTAAATATGGCGGTAAAAAATATGGTGAAGTTGCGTCCTCAAAAATTGTTCATGCATGAGAAAAATTATCATATTCAATGCTGCCATATGCCATAATATCTTAATACAAAGAGGATTCATCCTATTTATAACATACCAGGCTATTCTGAAAACTTCTTGATTATTTGGGTAATTTTAGCAAATGTTTACCTGAACGTGAATCTTCCAATTTTATTCCATTAATATAAAGGTTCTGATAAATACATTTAATTATTCACGAATCAGATAAAATACTTAATTTCGGTAAGTCTCTGGGTGATTAACTGATTACTCTCGAGGGTTACAAAACTGGCATTGTAAGCTAATTAACATTTCCAACTGAGCACTAAATTTTGCCCGCCACCTGGGAGCACGCGCGTTCGTAACCCCAATTTTCAGTTTTAAGTTCAAACATTTTAGGATCTCTTTAACTTTACAGACTTTTAATTTTGTGGTCGTGAAGTTTGAATGTGGTGTAAGGCATGAGTTTAAGAATATAGAAAGAAGGTGACTTCTTAAATCCATAACACTTCGATTCATAACTCGTAATAAAAGGCAATCTTATTTAGACATTCGTATTTAGTGATTATATTTCCGATTAAAAATTGCACATCTGAAAAACATGATCAAAAGATCAGTTCATCATCATCATCATCATCATCATCATCATCATCATCATCATCATCATCATCAGCCTATATTAGTCTACTGCTGGACGTAGGAGTCCCCTAATGTGCGCCATTTCACCCTGACCTCGGCTTTTCACATCCAGTTCACTACCTGCAGCCTTTCGCAAATCATCAGATCAGTCAAATTACAGCAATTTAAATATTAATCTATTCTTTGTACATTTTCAAATATTCTCTATGGCCCACTATCAGGTTGATTCCAGCCACGGGCTATCAAAACTAATAAGCAATGCAATATCAAGCTTCAAAAATAGGCGAACTTATGGTAGTAGCAATACACGACTAGTTCGTTTGCCAACTCTGGTGATTATGGCAAATAATCCTTAACGACCGTCCAGTTTTCACCGATTTATAATTAGAGCAACCGAACATAAGACATTGTCGAAGTACTGAGATTTATTCCAATTGGCATCAAAAAGCCTAAGTGTTCAAAAGCTCTGCAGTATTGGGTAAAATTAATAAATCCTGTTCATCGATTTATTTTAATTACATTTTGAGTTGAGTTGAGTTGAGTTTATACTAGGATCTTTTAAATCTATTATCTTTTATGGAAATTAAAAACTAGAATGACTGCGACTAACACTGTTCTATGTTTGACTTACTATAATTATCTAATAATACTCCTCTATAATTATTTAAGATGGTTATTAAGATGGTCATTCGCAAAAAGTCAACGCATTGATCATAATTTGATTATGATTTGGTATCTGTTAGTCGTTATAGACTTCAAAAGGCTAAGAGAATGAATCTATTGATATAATCAATAAAACTAAACTATAATACGAGTATATACACCTATAAGGCGGCCCAATTCTACTAAATAGCAGCGTTAAACGATCTTTTCAGACAACAAGTAATAACAAATCAATACGAAGTAGAAGTTACTGATATCTTCAACCAAATTGTATCTAGCTGCAGGTAGATTCCTAGTAAGTATTCCGTATTGTGTTACTGTCGGTACTCATTTAGGATTCCCAGATACTCACGTCAATACCGGATACTATTTTTGTATGCATAATGTGCGTATAATACTTAAGCCTAGTGTAAATATGACCTAAACATAAAGGTATTGAAGAGAAGAAACCTTTGATCCCGTCGTTTCGATGTAATACTTTTAAGGCGATTCCCTCGGGGAAATCTACTAATCTGAGGATCTCGCTCCCTTTATTGGAATTAAAAAGTCAAATCGAAACAAAAGGGAGTACTTGTTTTTGTTTTGATTATCAAATTGACTTTAGGGAGTTAGGATAATAATGAACCTTAAAAATTGGATAAAAAAAGGTACCCTTAACCCTTAAGTTATGTTTTCGTATTACGACGAATCTGTTTAAAAATTAAATTATAAATTAACTTATACTGATAGTTTGTACATGTAGGTTTATTATGATATTCAGCTTTGTAGTAAATCAGCATAATAGAAAGGGCCTTTTTTATTTTTCAATTCTTTTTTGTACAGTCAGCAACGAAAGTCGGTGAACATGTTACAATCTTAAATACGATTTTTAACATGAAGTTTACTGACCTGAGAAGTTTATGCGAAATCATTGCATAGATGATCATTAAATATTTACCTTAACTTCATAATAAAAAAACATCTGGATATTGATGATAAAAATTTAGCTGTGTTAAATGAGAAACCAACAAACTTAAAGTACAGTACGTGCGGCTTAACCTGACCGGACTGAAGTTCGTCGTTTGAATGCGCATGTATGTTGAAAAATTGTATACTGCGCAACCAAAAAGCCAACTTCAGTCCGGCCAGGTTATGCCGCGCATACTGTAGTACAAATGACGGACATATCGTTAAAAGAAATTTCTTTCAACCATTGATCATTTAAGAAATATAATTGGGCTGTTGGCGATGTACTTACAGTGGTACAGGTATAATTATATTTAAAATATATTTTAAACTAGTACTTCATTAACTGACTTATTAGCCTAATGGTCCTAAGCGCTGCTATGCTATGCTATACCCTAGAGGTCCACAATCTCGTCAAGTAAAGTGTTATAAGGTTTATCTATGAACTCTCAGTAGCAGCTCAGAGTTTGGATTTGTGCCCGGATATTGGCTCGCCCCCTAATACATGGGAGACTAAACATACGGGTGAACTATGGAGGACATAATTATATTCTCATATCTTTGAGAATTGTTTTATAATTCATTATTTTATAGATTGAAGTCTTCATAGCCTGACCACCGGTCTATCCTCAGGATTTTGGTATTGCCCAGAAAACGGAGGTCTGATGGTAGTCGCTTCGTTTAAAATATTGACATTCAACCGCATCAACTTAGACTGGATGCCGACCCCAACACAGTAAGAAAAAGGCTCGGAGGAGTGTTCATCATGCCTTTTTGGTGAATATTAAAAAGTTAACCAGACAAAAACACTTCACTCGGCGCATGTTATATTTATTTATATCTATTTCAGGACAAATATCCCATACAATTTGTTAGTATTTACTTAAACTATTATACTAACATAGTTTAAGTAAATACATAGACAATGAGACATAACACGGACGTAATACAAACAATTAGACATAAATACAGACATAGTACGGACAATATACAGGCTACCATCTAAATGTTCTACGAGGCAACAACACATGTATAGCGCACAGGTGCCCCGTCAAATGGCCCTCAGTCTTGCTAGCAATAATACTTAGGAGACTGTTGTCGCTGTGTCGCGCACTCGTCGTAGCAGCGATGCAGATTTTTTACGCATTATTGCAAAAAAGTCGTCCGTACAACACAGTTGAAATCGCATTATGCAATGGAAACGCGAATTCATTGTGATAGTACCTACTTGCTTTTGATGACGTCACCGTTTACCGTCTCAGTTGTTAATTTTAGTATCATTGCCGGCAATTAATCTAGTAGGCGTTACGTGTGACTGATATTTATGGCGTTCTCAATACGCCTCTTGTGTTCAATACCAGGAGCAGTGATACCAGTGATACAAGTCAAAGGTGTTGAGGTCGAATCCAAGGCACGGGCCTTTGACTTTTCCACTATTCATGTTAGTATTCATTAATTATCACTCGCTTAAACTGTGAAGGAAAATATCGTGAGGAAACCTGCATGCCTTAGATATTTTTGTTATTTCAAGTTTCTAGACCCAGTTGTTTTAAGTCTGCGTTTATAGGTCAATACGTTCATAATTATAATTCAAAAGAATAATTAAAATACTACTAAATATGTCCATTTTCTAACGTATTACTCTCGTCCTACTCCTAGTTCTGATAGCCTTTCCTAAGTATATCATAGTAACAAGTATCTTTAAAATGCTGACCTAAATTTTAGAACTTGTACCTTTACAAAGATCTGAAGTGTAGGTCAACACCACGCAAGGATATTCCCGTAAAACAGAAGTACCCTTACGTTTTAAGTGTGAAACGTTATTTGCAAGAAAAAGCAACTTCCTTGGTTTCAACACCGCTATTTACGACCAACCGCTGTTATGAATGAAATATTTGACCTTTGTATATATTATGTTGGTCAGCATTATTCTAACAAACGTGGTAAAAATAGATACATTATTATCCGTACTGAAAATAGTAGCGACTACTCTCGATAATCGCCCGCCCACATAGAATCCGAGAAGCGTTACTATAAATCAAACCTATAATAATATCATCGGAACGCGAATGTCTTGGATCCAACTTCAACTCTTGGCTTTCAGCTTACTTACCGCACTAGTGACGTGAATTGCTGAAATATTATAGAAATTATTATTTAAATAAATTTTATTTTGATAGTAAGTACATATTTTATTTACTTTTCATAACAAAAATGACACAAAACTTATCACAATGTGATAAATTTATACCGAAACTAGAAAAAAGTTGAACTTTAAAAAACATGTCATGAACTTTTTTCTAGTTTCGGTATAAAAAAATAGATAAGAAGTTTTAAAAAACTTGTATATAACGTTAAGATAAACAATAGTTTACAACAAAAACTAATCACGAAACCAAATCCATACATACCTATTACGATATATTGTTTATATTACTTACACTAAAAAGGTACTTTACCACAGAAATGTGTTTAGTTAAACTTTCGTAAAGACTCAAGAGGTTGCGTTTACAACAAAACTAACACTAACTTGGTGGAGCTTCGAATTTTGCAAGAAGTCATTATGCAAAGATCTCGCGTAACGATGATAACTTTAGAATCGCAACACATTGCGCCACGCCGACGCGCCACACTGGGTTCAAGAAAGAATTCCAAATGTCCGCAGTATGTAGCTACTAGATATTTTGGAGCGTCGAAAGCTGGTAAAAGCATCTCCTTAGCACCCCAGTCACGACCCTTGTTTGCAACAGAACGCTTTCTTAGATACAAGACGGCAAATCTGCTGTTGACCTTTCTCTCAGCAACCCTCTCTTTGGACTAGATGCAAATTTATGCAACTAATCAATTAAAGCTTAGATAAATCGCTGAAATTAGTTTTTCCATGCTTTTATTTAATTAGTTCAATAACTTGAATATTATAACTAGATTTATTTTTCATGAATAACATTTGGACAGAATAATCTGTTTTGTGTATGGATTAAAATTATATGTCTGGTATGTTCGTATATGATGACTTTTTACTACTATTGTGTAGGCATTGTGAAGTTATTTGTGGAATTGGGTTTGTGCCAATTAGGTATCTACAATAATTCGTAGGTATTCATACGAACAAAAGATTTGATTCCACAATTTCCGCAGTATTAGAATTATCATGGAAATGTTAGTGATAGATACGAATGTTTACAGATCAACGATGGCTTTGTAGTAATATAAAAAATCACGATACGGTTTTACAGAACTAGACATGTCAGCCAACTATGTAAATATAAAAAAATACAGACAATAAAAATTGAATTGTTATCGAGCGCGGCCGCCAGGGTGATATTTATTTAAAAAGTTTCTAATGTTTGTGGTGAAACATATAAAATTATAGTTTAATATTCTTATCCTGTAACCCTAGTTTTTTTTAAATTAGATTCTTTCTTACACTGCGCAATAAGGTCATATCCATAAATACTCATATTAACTGGCTGTCGATGAAAGTTTGTTATAATACAAACTCCATTTAGGTACTTCGTTTTTTACCGGTTCTTCTCCATAAGATGCACTTCTTGGAATCGTGCAACTAGTTAACGACATTTCAAAAGTACCTATACTATTGATTTAATTTAAATACAACATTTAACTTCTATGTCAATAGGGTAAAAAAAGAAATATTTCTTGTGATTTTATAGCAAATGAAACGTACAATACATAATAATAAAATGTTCAATCTCAGTTTAATGACGGGTTTTTAATTACAAATTTTGTCTTTATCATTAAAAAACCCTTTTGCGTTAAAGTTTTGTGTTTTCTTTCAATTTCATTTTCATTTCCCAGAGGTTAAGGTCCTTTCATTATTCCTATTGTCAATTACAATTTCAGATAAAATTTTTATATTCTTTTTATATTCTCCTGCCAACAAGGATGCATAAAGAAAAGGACGATGACTGTGCATTTAAAAAAGCTTTGGTTTTATTTTCTAAAATTATTTTAAAAGTAACCTTTGATAGGTTACTTTTGAGTAGTTTTTTAGTAACCCGAGGCTATTTGGAATTTATATAGTTATAAGCTTTTCTAACAGTAGCTGCATAATGACAATACTTTTTACTTTTACCTCCACTGTATAGTTGATATTCTATATACAACAAAGTTCTACAATTCGATTGTTTGTTTTTCCACGGTTCACCCTGACCGTGTTCTGCCTCAAGATCGTACAATAACTACAAACTGTTTTACTCGTAAACAATGGGTGTAATCATTTGTTTCACGTTTAACGTAAGTATTACAAATAGTTGTATCACGTATTGAATAATAGTTACTACGTAAGCTGTATAACTATTAGCGTCTTGACTCTAAATTCTTGAGTAGCTTAGTTGCTTGAACAGGAATGCACTTTTCAAAAATAATAAAGCCTACATAATTATGTCGGCTTAAACTTGTAACAGCAGTGATGGCCTACTGACCATAGGACTGCCAAGTCGAAGGTCTTGAGTTTGAATCCAACGCACGCGTCTCTGAATTTGCGAAACCATGTCCGTATTAATAATTAATGATCACTCGCTTAATCGGCGAAAAAAAACATTGTGAGAAAACCTGCATGCCTTAGAGAATGTGTTCGACTGCGTGTGAAGTCAGCTCAGCAGCATTAGGCTAACGTGGTGGCATATAGCATAATCCCTCTCATTCTGAGAAGACCCGTGCCAGTAGTGGATGAGTATATGGTGTTGACCAGTATTGCTGATGATGAATATGTAGCCAAATTTTATAAGCACTGGATACTTAACGTAATAGTTATGTGTTACACATTGACGGTTGGCACAGTGATTGAGAACGGGTCACGGGTCGAGTTGTATAAAAATTTTCGAATACAGATAACATCTGGTAATTTATATAAAAAAAAAACATCACTTCACTAAACACTTAGACCCGGAACCACTGCCTGTAGTTGTTCTGGGTTTGGAACTGGTGGGTTCTAGTTCAAATACAGAACAAATACAGAAGAAAATCGTAGTGTAAAGTACTTACCTTTTTTTTACCAAAACAGTATTCTATTCACTATTTTAGGCCTACTTACTTACTACTTACCTACGTACTTAATTTTTATAAACAATTGTTCTAGCGCACCACTCCAGCTCCGACTATCAACCTGCCTGATCTCCCGGAGTGTGTGACCAAAATCGATTTGGTATCGGGCGGTGAAGAGACCGGAGACGCTGCAACACCACTCAGTGCCCAACACCAGTTGCAACTATTACGCGAACGGTTGGAGCAACAAGCGCAACAGACCCGAGCAGCAGTTGCGCAACTACTTCTGTTGCGGGATCAGCTTGCCGCCGAACAAGCCGCTCGGTGTGAAGCTCAGGTTTGTAACTTTGTTCTGTTCTACTCTTTAGCCCTGTCCTGCTGTCCGAACCTAGTTTCTTCATATTAATAGCGTAGTTTCATAATATAATAATACATTTAAATTTTTTTATAATTTGATATTAGTATCAAATTATATGAAATGTAATCAAAACTATATTTTGAACAGTTTTTATTACCAAAATTTTCCTTCATAGTGTATGCCATCAGATTATCTTAGCAGGAGTAGGTACGATCGGGGTCATAAGTCCAGTAGCAGTTTCACAAATCTATCGCATCAAAACAACTCGCACTTACGACCTTTTTCTATAACAAACATTTTGCACACATATAATGATCTCGTATATCGCATGGGGTCTCATGGGTTCGATGCGAAGACTACAATGAAGAAAACAAAACTATATTGTTATTTTTGTCTAGTATTCACCTTTTTTTCACACCTTCACCTTCTCGTAGTTATACTGTTTGACATGTAAATGTTTGCATTGAAATCACTCACACATGTGTGTATACGCGCAGTACTGTGCAAGCGAATATGATCGTTGACGTGCTACTGGACTTATTGCCCCAGACTGTACCTACTGTTCTGTTTGATGTCCCACCAAGGCGTACAGGCCATTATTAGGTACCTACGTTCACTAAGGTCTAATTCGGGGACTCGTGGCTAACTAAAGACTACGCTGATTACCAGATCTGTAAGGTTAAGCTTCGCTAGCCGCAGTCAATCTGGATGGGTGACAATTCTTAACACATCGAGACCTCCCCGTGCCTTGAAGACTATCGATCCCGGTTGTCATAACCTATGACGTAAGTTTTAGGCACATTTTTAAGGCTAGATAAATTAAGTTAACATAAAACGCCCGTCTTGTTATTAGTGGAACGTTGACACAAGACCCAGGCGTTCTAATTTTATTTATGTAAGACATTTTTAATATTGCGGCCAGCCTTACATTTTTATAAGAAAATGGCAAAGACTTTTGTGACGAAAATAAGCTCGATAATTGAAAAGAAAGCCTACCTCTATGATATTTCTTTTTAACATTTTTTAATTTATTTGGTTGACAGTATATAATGAAAAAAAAGAACTCGTTGTAAGGAAAACTGGAAAAGGTAATTTAAGTATTTTTTAACCAGTCAAAGAAGTAATACATAAATAGGTATTAAGCTATTTCCTGCAATGTCACTCGCGTTGATCTCGTTTATTACATTCTCGTGGGAATATATCTAAATCCTGTCATAGCGGATGCCTGTCGTATTAGGCTATACCTACGTAAATGTCAACTTTCTAACGTTGACACCATGTTGAATTATAATGTCAGTCACTTTCATCCCTAATATTCAGTTTTATAAGTAAGTAAAACTAGCTTTTACCCGTGGCTTCGCTTAACTAAATGTATGATGATTATAAATGAAATCACACAAACTTACTTTCACAGTTTCATCATGTTTCTAGCCTTTTTACAACCGTTGAGGAGGGCTTGCGCTCTCACTAGATGCGGCTGCAAATCAGTATTTTACACGAAACGACTACCCTACGAGCAGACTTCCGCGCTCAATGTCTGGTTATTAATACCGATATCCTCACGATACCTACTCTAGTTGTCAGGAGTTTTTGGACTTCAGCTGTCTACCACTAACGATTCTCATAGCTGTTCGTATGACATCCGTGACCGACGGCTTTACATGCTGGTAAGGTGTAGGAAAATCAAAGGACATAGGTATTCAAGAATTTGATAGGCCCATTCAGAGTACACTTATGACGTGTACCAGAAAGTGTAAGTCGGATTAAAATCCATTCAAAAATCCCACACCGAAGAAAAGGTAATAGTTGCTTGAGCTACCAAACCAACATGTTTGGAAGCTTGTCTCCCATTGAAGTAAGAATAGATTTCGACTTCCTATGATCCTATAACACAACAACTTTTGGTACATCTACGTTAATTGGCATCATCGTCCGTATATAGTACTCCTCCTGGTCTTTATTTAGATCGTCCGGAAATTTAATTGTAGTAATTCCTTAATATTTTCGTCCATACCGACTTCGACTACTTGTAACATTTATTTACATATTATCAGTGAAAATTATAGATACCCAACACTGCAATGTCAGATGTCAAGAATATAACGCTCATAAAACATTTTGATAAAAGTCACACAGTCGTACTTTTTTTACACGTTCGGCTAAGAGTAAGTTGTCCTGTAAGGTCTCAACTGAGTGAGACGACATCTTGACGGCATAAAGTTTCACTATATGATATAGATCGAAACGGAAAATGGTTGGCAGAGCGTTATCGAAACTGTATGGTATCTCATTCAAGGTTGCGAACCTCCTTCCTGGATCCAAAGTGTGTGAACCCTCATAATTACTTATCACTATATCGGTTTTGTGTGAAGACGCTAGCGTGGAACGAAAAGTTCACGCTTGAGTTTAGGTACAGAGGCCAGCACATCAAGCTACCTCAATCTGTCAAATTTCTTTGCAAAAAAAAGCAATAGTGTTCATATTCTATTGAGAAAATTTGACAGTTTTGGATAGCTTGACCTGCTGGCGTCTGTACGAATGATTGAACAACAATACAGTTCTATGAATAATAACAGTATTTTTTTGAGTAGAGATATGTAAGTTAAGAATAATGCCATTTCGACATTAGAATTGTAATATCTTCAGTTCTGAGATGTAAAAATCACGTGTAAAAATCATTTAAAAAAATCATAAACTAGAATCTTTCTAAAATAATTTGAACTACAGTCATGGGACATCTTTGTGAGTTATTTATCTATATAATCTGAATCTTGGAATAAATCTGCATTATTTGACCTTTTAGCCCAACATTTATTAAAACGAGTTATCATTACCTAAAAGCCATGTTTTACAGCTACATAGATCTGGAAAGAAAATTTAAAAAAACGTTTCAACCTTCATTTAGCGTCGGCAAATGTAGCTTGTAACCTGAAGGTAGAAAATTTAAAAAAAAAACAGGAATCTTAAAGTTAAGGTAGGTACTTTTATCACCTCCTTGTGGGAATACCTCTAATTAGCAGTAACTCTGTATACCCTGACTAGCTTGTTTTTTTTTAATATATATGTACAGACAGGTTATTTTAGATTTTACAATAGTGGGTATACTTAGATACAGTGTCTATCTTCATAAAAAAAAAACAGAATTCTAATGTTTTCTTCTAGTGATTCTAACAATGTGCGTGGGAGGGTAATGAACTGGTACCCTCGATGTTTCTCTTTCATTTGTCAGAATAACAAGGCAGTAAAATCAAGTAAAATTTAATTGTGAACATTAATCTAGACACGCTGATTTTTGTTTGCATTGTGATAAGTATTTCAATTCCTGCAATTTTTATTTTTTTAACAAAAAAATGAGCCGATGAAAACAGAACCTGATAAGCAAATAAAAATGAACGTTTTTAGTATTAATAACTAATTTTGAGTCGGCGTCAAACTTAACTCTACTACCCCACTAGTAAAATCTACTCTACTAATAAAATATTAATGATTTCCGTTGATTGTTTCTCTGACGCCGACTCAAAATTAGTTATTAAGACTAAAAAGGTTGAATTTATTAAAGGTTGGGTTTGTTTTCGTTGGTTCAATTGTTTTTTTACTTTTTATGTTTAAAACTACTTCCTAAACTGCATCATTATTAACCTAGTAGTCTTAAGACTACTATACTAGTCTACTACAGTAGACATAAAGTCATAGGACTACTTAACTGTACTACTACTTGTCGAGCTTTCCATGTCCGCCTTCGTAGTCCAAGTTAGGACCATTCCAGCAAATCCTTAACCACAGTTATATACTTACCTACATTGTTATACGATTGTCATAAACCTTAGGTATAATACCTCGATCATTTCAGATTTTCTATGGATTCTGAGTAGTTCATTGGTATATCTCCGGAGTCCAAGGTCCATCGTGGAACTAAACCGAATCAATTGTAAAAATATTTATTTTAGATATAAGACGGAAATATCGGTAAACATAATTATATTATGTCTATATAAATACAGATAAACATAGAATATCGTCCGTTTTTCAGTCTATCACAATAAAATATAAATCATCTACTACCGAGAATGGTACCGAGTCGGTATTGGAAAAAACCCTTTCATATAATATTATTATTACCTATTCTATTTTAAAAATGAATATGAGCTTCGAAATTTTACAATTTAAATTTGGTTTGAAACAGCAATCTAGAGCTGGCAAGAAATACTTAGTATAAAAAAGCAATTGGTAAGCACGAGTAACATTGAAGTAGCTTCAATACAAATATGAATATTTTCAACTTCGTCATCGACAAGAGGACATCACGTTTAGATCGGAATTTGCTCTGATCTAAAAATGAATAAAAAGTATTATTCTAAAATAAAACTGGCATTCTAAATCAGATTCGGGTCGCTCAAAAATGAATACCCACTGGGATTTGAGAGCTTTCGTTTTATCACAATGCTACGTATAAGTCAGAACAAAACAACAGTTTAATGTTAGAAGTCGGTGCTGCATTCAGAAAAATAAAAACAACTAAAGTTATTAAGCAAAGGAAAAATTCGACCGCGGGCAGGATTCGAACCTGCGTCTTCTGGTTAGGTACACCAGACGCTATGACCACTAAGCCACCGCGATTCCTACCCGTCATGTCGAATTTTGCCTTCGCATTGTGAATTTACGTCTTTATGGTGACGTCAGTGACACCTATTGACAGTATATGAGTGGTCATAGCGTCTGGTGTACCTAACCAGAAGACGCAGGTTCGAATCCTGCCTTCGGTCGAATTTTTCCTTTGCTTAATAACTTTAAAATCTTAGCATGGAAAATGCCAAAAATATACAAAAGAGATAATAAAAACAACTAGTAAAAAATATTAACTTTTCATAAAGTTTGTTGTTTTTATGACTCTTTTGTTTTATTCAAATACATCTGCTAACAAACGAAATGTAGGTAACGCTGGTTGTAGATTTTGTTTACATTTTCCTTTTGTTTTTGATTGTTTATTTATATACCACTACGTTGTGAGCTTTTCACTGATCTGAACAGTGATCACATCGATGTATTGATTAAGTTTATGGTTATATGTGTTTCAGGCTCGCACTCATCAGCTGTTGGTTCACAATAAAGAGCTGCTTGAGCATATTGCAGCTCTAGTCTCTCATTTGCAAGAGCGAGAGCGAGGATCGTCTCGACCAATCAGTGCTCAGCAACTGACACTCTTGCCCCAGGTACGCAACATCATTTTATTTTAATTACTCAAAATTTCGTGAACGCATATTTGTAAATACGTATGTACTTTGTATCGTCTATATAAATATTTTAACGTTTAGTACTACCAATGATAAAAAAATCTGCGTTCACCTTTACTTATTTCCATTTTAGCGTATGCGCACATTGTGACAGGTCGTAAAGTATTATAATAATAATATTATGAAGGTAGGTGTATTATACATTATGCCAACTTTGAGTTTAAGTAGCACAACAAAAATACATGTTCTGCTTCAATGTTGCCCTTTTGTAGCGAGATCAAAGCGGAAGTTTTCCTTGTTGAACTGAAAAGTTTATGCATAACAGTTTGCTCATAAAACGTACAAACAGGATTTTCGAACAGATTTACATAATGTGCGCGTACCTTGATATTTTTTGCTAACTCTCAAAAGGGGGTAATGTTTTCGAATGCACTGATCGTATTTTAGTGACGTTATTATTTTGCTAATGTTTATTTTCTGCATTGTAAAAGGCATGTGCGTATTGTGTTGCATTTTAAAATGTGTTTTCCACGATGGTAATATTTCTGAGGAATAAGCATACCTGCTTTGGCAAGTACGTACAGTAGGTGCGCGCGATATAACCTGGCCGGACTGAAGTTAGCCGTTTGAATGCACAATGGAGTGTTTATGTTGAAAAATTTTATACTGCGCTACCAAAAAGCCAACTTCAATCCGGCCAGGTTATGCCGCGCACACTGTATGTGCGACATTACAGCAGACTTACCCGGTGCTTGTTCATATTCCTCTTTTTTTCCATAATGTCATCATTTTTGTTTCTTGCCACTGGATTTTTGACTTGATTTACTTGTATGTTGTAAAAAGCACTGGATTACAAACTAGTGTTTGTAATAGTGGTTTATGGCCGAATGAAGTTACGAGGGCTGTAAATGTACACTCGTTAGTCATCAGTTACGTTCAGCTTTGGTAGACAATTCACCTTAATACACAATGACTGGCGCCGACTTTAGAACACGTATAAAGTTAATGTTTAATATGTAATGTATAAAATACATATTGTAAAGAACTCTAAAAATCTTACAAGCATTAGGTACGTTTTTGTCGTTCCTTGTGTATGTCCGTCAAATAATTAATACCTGCGCTTTTATTCTTAACATCGGATAGATGACTTTTTGCATCTTATGTAGGTATGTAAGTACATCATAATTTTATATAAAAGAAAACCAACTGAAAGCATTTTAGTGTTTACGGGTTTAGGGTGTCTTCAAAACATACCAATGTGCAAATGGGATGAAAGTGATAGCATAGAGATATAACCAATGGACTGCCAAGTCGAAGGTCTTGAATTCGAATCGAAGGCTCTTTTCGAAATCATGTGCACATTTATAATTAATTATCACTACCTGGTGAAGGAAAACATCGTGAGAACCCATCATACATCCCTGTCGAGAAACTCTCTCAGGGCATGCCTGAGAGATTGTCTGATGTCTACCAAGTCACATGCAGCTAGCGTGGAACTATAGCCTAATCGCTCTCATATTGAGAGTAGTATCGTGCCCAGCCCGTTATGGGACAATCTCGGAAAATATATCTACCTAATTTTGTAGATAAAACAAATGGTCGCAATTGTTTCATAAACGAAAGTTACACGATCATACATAATAAATATACACGTACTTATGTACCTATAGACTAAAAATGAAAATACTTTTTTAAGTTTATAAGAATATTAAGACTTCAACAACCAATCAAATCGGCTCTTGAAGCACGAAATTTATTCCGGTAAAGGAAAAAATATGAAATTTACGGCTGCCCCATGAAATACTAATTAGGAAGTTAAGTGCTACTTTAAAAACTGAGCTGTATAGCTAGCTAGATCAGGCTAATATTACCTAGTTACCTAAATTATTATACCACATTGGTGTTACGTAACACAGCAACTGTGAGGCTTGTCCCACCGCTAATCTCCATAGATTGACACGCCATTTGTCCCCGTCCATCCCATCCTGCCAACATTACAATTTTATTTCGTTGTGATACCGCAAATTTGTGTTAATTTATTACCACGCTTAACCAAACAATAATTTAAACATTCAACAAAGGATTTGTTACATTTTCGTCCTGTGCTTGTACCTACTTACAGTTTTAGCTTGGCTGTTTACCTGTATGCAGCTGTCGCATGGTTTGTAGCTTATTGATGTTATGTTTTTTAAAAGTATTACCTATAGATTATAGGTTATTATAAGCCTAAATTATGTATACCCTTAAACGTTTACATATAATTTATTGATAATTGAATGGCTACTTTAATTACAATTTCTAACCCAAACAGCACAATATCAGTGGTCCTTAATTCATTATTTTTTTCTATCATTGCTGCTGGATCCAGGTGAAAACAGACCACGCAATTAACGAAGCCTTCAAACCCGATAACTTGCCGATGTGCAACGGCAACCGCTCTCCGACCAACACTGAAGCTCTAATTAACCTGATCTCTCAAGGCAAAGTCAGCCAGAACATGGATAACAATAATTTTTCTCCTTTCTGCATGTCACCCGTGCAGGAGACTGCCAACGGCTCAACTTCAGCACCGTGCTTCGGTGGTATGACCAATGATCAGATACAAAACTATTTGATATCTAAGTTTCAAAATATGGGTGGTTTTCCAAACGGTAATGAATCAAGCAAACCGTCAAGCACCATTAACTACAACCAGCAGTACTTTCAGAACAGCAACGCTTTTCCCACAATTCCTCCATTGACTAATCACTACAGTAACTCTGATTTAGCGAGCTTACTGAACCACCAGGTCTACAAAGATGTGTGCAGCTCGAATGATGAGCTCGGAAATTTAGCTCAGGCCATGAGCGTGGGGCAGTCTGAGAACTCGCTGTACAGCAACAGCCAACCAACCACTTCGAAAGATTCCAGTCCCGAGGGCTCCAGCTCCGATGAAGGAGCTCCGTTCATAATGCCACTGTCCCATAACTGCACGCTGACAGCAACTGGCGAGGATGGCCGGGTGAGGCTTATTGTTCCGGTGAGTCCATCTGAGAGCACTTCGGATGTTGTGGAGTCGAAGGCTGAATGCTCTTCGGGGCATACTCTTAGAGTACCTGGTCAAGATCGCACTGAGGCGCTTCTAGCGCCCGCGGCCCCGATAACTCGTACCACCAGCGAGAAGGTACCCAATCGCAGCGAGATGATGACGGCTCTACGGTCACAGTGGACCCGACACACCACCAAGTAACCACGCACTGAACATATACTGATTTGAGTCAAGTTACCTAAAACCCTATATTTATACGTATATCTTCTATAAAAAATATCTAATTTTCGTCATTTTTGTACAAAGAGCGTAGGTATATTTTAATAATGTTCACTATTGTTTTAAGTATATTTTTGTTAGGGTAGATAGTATTCTCGTTTGAAGATTGAGAATTACGATGGTGCCAAACTTGTGCCACACTTGGGGAAATGGCGTTAAAACAGAGGAAAAGAAAAGATAAAGATTTATGCTTTACATATCATGTTTTCTTATTTATTTATGATAATAATAAAACCCGTATGTATCAGAACATATCCTTTATCATATCACCATTAAAATAGGTTTTAGGTTTATGAGCTATATTGTTATAGAATAAAGTGCAAGCTACGGTGATATTTATGCTTTCGATGATCCATAAAAAATAATAGTCTATTATCGCAAAGATTTTATGGTTTTCTGCGATTTATGTAGTCCTTGTGGTAATCGTATTGTAGAGTACATTATTCGTTTTAGACGATGATTCCTTTTAGTGTACTTTTTCATATATTATGTATAATCATTTTACAGATAACCAATTCATGTTACTTGTATACTTATCTAGACGAAATTTACTCTGTAGTCACGTTTTAATACTTACAATGTTAAATTCAATGTCAATAGCGTTATGAATATTATTAAAATTTGACGTTACATAGATAGTTTGTATCTTACACGTGAAACATTAGTTTCTTCAATGTTTACAATGTATTCAGTACCAGTATTGCGTAAGTATTCATTAGATATTGAACACAATAGTTACTTTAAAGTGTTTATGAACTATAGGTACGTGTTAGAATCAGTTGTTGTTACTTGTATTGGAATACTTTCAATCTTCAGAACACCTCTTAAAGACCCCCAACGTTTCCTATATTCTTATTTCGGCTTAACCATTTCCATATTTCATGCGATACCAAAAATTTTAAAAATTCAACGGAGATGACTTCCAAGCCAAATTCATGCCAAATAAATTAAATTGACATACCTATATATTAAAATTGAAAAATATAAATATAAGGATTTTTATGTAACATTACGCCAAAGTCATGTAAATATATGGACCAAAGAAGGAAGCCCATCATCTTAATACTCATTTTTAATTATTTGTGAATGACGTCAAGTACGCTGGCGATTTACTGTTAACTGTTTTAATATATGAATAAGTAAAACTACTATTCATCTTCTTGAGGTCTCTTAAAGATTTACAAATTGATGATATTTTATTGTTCGCCAATTAGGATAAGAATCGAAGAGATGAACAATTTCTAGTCAATATTCAGATTATTTTTAATAATGAATTATTATTCAACAATCTAGTCAAGAAATTATTAACTACCTACTTATAGACGTACTTTGAGCATTGTAAATGTAACGAGGAATGAGAAAATCTATGTGAACATAGATAAGATAGGTACGTTCGACAAGATACGCCACGACGTTTTTCTAAGACTTTACCTAGAAGATCATCATGACCATATTTCTGAATATCCATAAAATTGTAATAAAAGGAACATTGACATTTGGAGACAATTGGATAAGATCTCTGATTTGAGGGTGATACAGGGCCTAAACAGGATTATGTAAGGACTTCGGCCACTATACCGTATTAAAATAAACGCAACAGGCGTCAAATCAAAAAGATATTATGTCCACTACCACTACGACATCAAATTTTGGTTAGTATAAATTCAGATGCCAACTTCTTGAAAATTGAGTCAACGTCCACGGGCACGCCGCGCGCCGCCGACGTCGCCGATAAAATTACGCATCGCTTACTTCCTTCCGTACAGCCCTGAATTAACCCATAAATGATGTAGTGGCCAAAGTTATATAATTATAATTATCATTGTATACAAAATAACCGCGTTTAGAGTACTCTGTTACTAGTCCTCTTAAATCTTCTGTTGACGTAACTGCTATCTTGCTTAAAACTTTGCTGTCTATTCTATATATACTCCGATTACACTAAATAGTAATAAGCAAATTAAATACTAAATTCTGAATGTGACCTTTGCTGATATTAGCATCAAAATTAAACAAAATAAATAAATAAATACATTTATCCATGTTACTAGAGATTAAATCGTGTAATCAATAATTTAAGACACATGAAAATAGTATTTCTCGCAGATAAAAATAGTTAAAATAGAATAGATGTGTTTACAGTTGTACCGTCTTTTTATTAGCTAGCGACGATGTCAATGTTTCAACACCACACTATCATAATATGAATGTACTAAGTTAAGTAATGTAATCACTGTGTAGTACCTAGCAAAAAATGCCAAAATATTACAGGGTGTTACAAAACTACCCGTAAAGCCGAGAGGAGGTTAAATTAATGGGGCCTTATAACGAGTCTATATAAGAACCGTAGTATCTAACGCTGTATAACCTACCCCAAAAAGGAAAACAAAATGAAAAATAGAAAGAAAAATAAACTATTAAAGTAGACAATTATTAGGAAAAATAGGTACGTAGGCCTTTCTGTTAAATAATCTGGTTCTCTGACAAGACAGCTGACAATATTTTTGGCTTTGATAATTAATTATATTTTTACGGGGTATTTTGTAACACGTTGTATATACCTGGTATAAATATTCATAACCTTTGATGGTGGTACGGCAGCACCTCTATAATAATGAAAAACTAATCTGGATTTCATATTTCGTAAGATTTATTGCATTGTTGTGTAAAATTATAGAACAAGGTTGGTAATATTCATAGGCACCACTAACATTCCGAATTATCTTATGTATATAGCGACCACCAAGCAGGCGCTATTTTTAAAATACAGGCCTATACAAACTTATTGTAATCCATATTTTCTAGTCTACACCAGCAATAGAGAAACCACTGAATATAAATAAAATATAGTGATGTGATCTGTATTGTTGTATCATTCCATATCATTAAAATACCACCTGCTTAAATAAATGTATTGTTGTTTTAATATCCCTGTGTACTTCTTCTCTTAGTTTGAGAATTAATCTCTGGCTAAGCTGTCATCAAGGACTGAATCTAATATCTTTAATACTTTTTTAACTATAGACGCCTGCGACACCAGAGATATCATGTCGTTGCCGACCCTGTAAAACGAAATAGTAGCAGTAGTTAGTAGGAATAGTTGAGTATAAGGATACTGCCAACACCAACTTTTCCTCTCGGATCTCAAGGCAGTGTTGTTTCACTTCGATTTTTTTGCAAGGCGTCAGGCAGCTCTAAGTTGAGTAGAATTACTCCCACTATGCCCTACCTCTTTTGAAACACTAGAAAACTAAGTGATTGAAATACAGTAATTTGGTACAAATTAGCTATGCTATCGCTAATCAAGCGCATTTTTATAGTGTGATATTTAGATTGCAATCAAGAATTCTTACACAGACTTGATGAGTAGGTAGGTTAATAGTGGGAGTAATTCTATTCAAAATGGGCTGCCTGTCTGGTGAAGTGCCTCCGCCTTGCAGAAAATCGAAGTGAAATAACACCGCTTTGAGTTGTGTTGTGGTCCTTACGGTGAGCAAGATTGCCACTGGTCCGCGAGGAAACGTTGTGTTGGTAGTGGGGGGACTTTGACCCATAAACTGCCAACCCAACTATTTCTCTTTCGTTTTACAGGGTTGGCAATGTGCAAGTGATACCCCTGGTGTACAAGCGTCTATAGGCTACGGTAAGCGCTTATCAGGTGGGCTGCACACGGCCACCTTAGTGGTATACAAAAAAAAAGTAATGATATCTAGTCTAGGCAATCGTTAGTATTCTACGATAACTATCAGGAATAGTTTGCTGAACTAGAATTGCTATGTTTGTTTGCGCTGTCATTGACTAGGTACTCGAAAGTAACGTCACATTCGTATGGTCTGTATAGTCCAAAATATGTTCGGAATATCGGTTTAAGTTAATCAAAAGTTCTATCTTCTTCTTAGGCAATGATAGCAAATGGAAAGGGGATAATAGAAAAAAAATTAATAGACACATTATAATAGATGCCATAGTTTGCCTAAAAGTTATAGAATTACATAAATAAATAAATGAAATATATAAATATATATATACATAAAATATATGATGTAAACATCAACGTGTGGGTAATACAAAATGAAATTTACTTCGCGTTTCCAATCCCCATCGCGTTCCTCGCTCCGCTCCATTTCACTTTGTGTATACGCAATAGGAATAATGTGTTTACAATTCCCGTTCCCTGCTTTTATCGGCCATTCACTCATACTCATAATCAGAAAAAGAACAATTTTCAGGCTTACGTAGACTGTCGTTTAGTTACTGGGAGAAAAGGTTAAGTTTTGAAAATTTGTATCCGTTGTTAAACATTTTCTTTAATCTTACATGAAACAGTGTTATGGAAAATACTTTGCCGAAATAAAAGCATTAGATAACTACAAAAAAATCACAACAACAGGCTCTGCTAGAAATAAAACGCTGAAATCAAAGAGATTACTTTGAGTGCCAATTAACAGCACTACACGGACTCAATTTACACCAATTTTGATTCTCCGAATAAATAAAAATTGGAACAAAATTTGAATGCAATTAACTGCTGAGTAATTTAACGGGAACTTACTCTAAGGTCGTTTTCGTGGAACTCTTTTTTTTCTAAAATAAAAGTAGCCTAAGTTACTACTTATAACATCATCTATCTGCCAGTGATAGTCCCGTTACAATCGGTCCAGCCATTTCAGAGATTAGCGGGAACAAACAGACGGACCGACAGGCATATCAGGCATTTTTGTACATATGATAGTATATACGGTATGTACAGACGCCAGCAGGTCAAGCTATCCAAAACTATCAAATTTTCCCAATTGAATATGAACCTTATCGTTTTGTAATAAAGTTGAAAATCAATCAAAGAAATTTGACAGATTGTGGTAGCTTGATGTGCTGGCATCTGTACTTACTGAAACTATTAATTTGGAATTACAAAAAGACACAGATTATAAAATGTTTCCGATATTTCTCTGTAGGTAGGGCCAACACGCTACTTGTGCGACTGTTATGCGATACTGGCTTATACTTACAGTAACAAGTTTTATTGTGTAGGCCACCCTACACAATAAAACACACTGGTAAAACACAAAAACACTTGGTTCACACTATCACCAAGTGTTTTGGCAAGAATACTTCGCTCTCTTTGCTGTAAAAAAAAGACAAATAATGAGTGCTATAGGAGCAAGACAAAAGGTTTTTATGTTGTTCCTGTACCACCGAAAAATGACCGATGTGATTTATTTCGCGTTTAATGAAATGCGAAAAATAATAGATCCAACATAAACAAGTCATCACTTTGAGAATTTTGTTGAAGCATCAACTAAGTAAATTTCGTTGTTCAACTGTTGCTAGAGATCTCATTTCCCATTGTCATGTCAACCTATTTTAGGTATTGATGAATGAACGAATGAATGACTGTTATAATACTCCGTACCTACTAAATTTACTTCGAATTATAAAAAAGAAATATAGAATCTTTTCGTATTTTTTGAAATTTTCATACTAAGATTTTAAAGTTATTTAGCGAAAGAAAAAAGCTTACTGGTCATAGCGTCTGGTATACCTAACCAGAAGCCGCAGGTTGGAATCCTGCCCGCGGTCGAATTTTCTTCGCTAAATAACTTCAAAAATAATAAGTTTTCATTATATTACGAGTATATCGTGAACTTTATTTAAGTCGTCGACATCATCGTCCGTATCTCAATTTAGTTGGGTTAGACGAAATACTGTTTTTTTACATCTCTATAATTCCTTTTTTTAGCAGTTTCTTCTTTCGTCGCCTTCCTATATTCATACTTCCCCTTTTTTCTCAAATCTACACGAAAACGAAATAAACTACAATATTAAATTAATCAAAAGGATTATTTTAGAATTTCTATCAAAGTAACATTAAAATATTACAAGAACGTTATCCTTCGCGAATATTAATTATTCTACTCTTATTTATATCATTATAAAATCCATTAGCCTAATTGAGGGTTATGTATAACCTGGTTATCATAACAGAGCGGAGGGGCAGCTCCGAGTGCCTAATGTTGCCACTTTTCATTGAACATTGAATCATAATAATATGATTCATGGACGCACTTACAACATACCATACGTTTCCAGTAAGCTGATATATCCACGTGCCTAGTTATCAAATATTAATTTCAGTCTATCTTGAATAAAGTTAACGTCAAGAAACTTTTGAAACTTAAAAACCGAAAGAACGAAAAAATTAATTAAATGATAGACCAAGTCCACGACTGAAACTATTGAGACCAATTTTAATTGCGAAGTTTCTAAGTAGTTCTTTCAAACGCTCCTGGTCTATTTCTAGGAATTATAAATAAAATGTTCTTTTATTTCAGCGTGAGCATAGAATGTGGAATATAGACGAAATGGAGAATGATGTATGTACGTTCTTAGCTAAAAATATGAACCTATGCAAGTTCAATAGAGTTATTGATAGAGTTATTAAGTCCTCCAAAGTCACCATCATCCTCCTAACCCTATCCCAAACTACTTGGGGTCGGCGCAGTAGGTATGTCTTTTTATTCCGTACCTACATCTGTATCGGCCGTAATTTCATCATTCACTTCCACCTTCGTCATATCATCTCGCGCACAGTCCATCCATCTTTTCTTTGGTCTCCCTCTTCCACATATTCCTCTACATTCATGTTCAACACCTTTCCAGTAATATGCTGTGAACTCTACACATCACATGTTCCACACCATTAGAAACAAAAGTCAAAAAGTCGAAGTTTTGAAGTCCTCCAAAGTAAAACCTGTTTATTTCCAAACTTGGCTGGTACACTACCGTGTACCTACATACCATAATAACTACTATTTTGTTGAAATATGTTCACAAGCTGTATAAATTACAATTCAGACAAATATTACATACATAGGGAGCTATAAAATAGAATTTAAGAGAGCTTTGACTACTTTGTCTCTTGAGATACCTACCTAAAAAAGGTAACCTTCGCAACTAAGTACCTACTAAGTTTTTTTATTTTCGTAGGAGTTTTCTGATCTTCAAAAGTTTCACTCCAAGTTAACATAACGTTAACGTTAACGTTACTGTAACATAACACAGTCGGGTGAAGCTTTAATAATATCTTTGACGCAATTTACTGTAGATACAACAAAAACGTAATGTGTGTAACTTACCTATTTACTACACAAAATCTAATAACAGTGGTACTACAATTATAGACTTATGAAATACCGCTGACAATATTATAGGCGATAGCCTGTTCTACATTGTTGGAAGCCATTCCTGAAATACAACGTACATGCCTCTAGACAATATCTTAATTTTAATACAAATAAAGTCAATGCTAAAACACAGCGATCGTGCCTCGCGAATTTTCGTAAATGTGGTAATAATTCTAATGAAATTACAGCGATATCTAAAACGAGCAACTTGTTGCCTCAACTTCTGAACTATGGAATACCATGTGAAATTCTAATTATATTTGTTAAACAACAGTTGTCTTCGTCTGCAAAGATAGACCGATGGTTCTCGCTTCTGCCTGCCAACACGCCTGCGTTGTCTAGACCAGAGAGCGGGTTTATATCAGGTGTGGAGGACAGCGCAGACGCAGGGACCCTCGCCGAAGCCAAGAATCTACTCCTGCAATTGGGTGCTAAGAAAAAACGGCGGCTCATCCCTTTACGCTTCACTAGAAGAAAGATCTTAGTAAATAAACACACGTTGCTATAACATTTAGTTTAAAGTGTACGCTGTTTAAAAAGTATGTGTTTCACACCTAATTAGAAGCATACAATATTAAGAATTTTGTTTCATTTAGTTAACTAGACACGTAGACACTACTAGGTCGACACGGAAAATCGTCTGCCGACACGTAAGACATTGTCGTGTGCTAACTTCGTGGCCTTAAATCGTAGGAATAATTGATCACGTATTGCCTACACAAATCAATTTCAATACATAATTATGAAATTTAGTTGGTATTAATTAATTCATAATATTACTTTTGGTTAGTAATTAAAATAGTGAGATTCGATTTCTCCAGAGAAAATAAGGCTCGAAAACAAACTTGATGTAGGTAGGTAGGTTAAATAATTATTATACTCGTGATAATCTATTCACAATTGGTTAGTAAGTATGTTTTTCATACAATATTTTATCATAATGTATTCAACATTAGATTGGAGCCTTTCCCAGTTAATTTTTGAACCTTTTTAAACAGCGTACACATCACTTAAATAGCGCAATTTACTTTACTTCAACACATTTAATTAATGTGACAATAAAAGTGTTATGCTATGTCAGTGTAATATCACCCTTATACACTGAGATAGGGTTCTACTTAAATAATACAGTAGCATGAAATTAATTTCTGCGCCACAACAATATTCAAGTGCTCAAACAGTTATAAATTCCCTGACACTGGGTTCTGATTTAATAATGTATTCTTTCAATAATTAAGCTTAATAATAATGAATAAATATTATGCACCCAGTTGCCTTGTTGTGAATTCTCATGGCGCAGTATAAATTACATTCTACTGTAACTATGTTGTTATAGTAAATCGATGGTGCTTTCCATGTGTGGCACACTTTTGTAAGTCGAGGCATACTTGTGTTATAAGTTCGTAATTTAGTTTCAGTGATCTCATATTGAATGCTTCTTCAGGATTAAGGGGATACCTCGGAAATACAGTTCCTTTTAAACAAAATATATATACAATATCTTTCAATAAATCGATTCATTCGTAGATCGCAGGTATCCTCTTATAGTCATTTTATCTCACGAAGACCTGTATGGTGTCCTTTAATTAATTGACATAAAGTTCAAATTTCAATAATTTAACGGTCTTCATAAGATAGAATGTCTTTAAGTAACTGTCACTTTGGAGTCTAAAAATTGGTGTAAGTACTAATTATTTCGCAGGTACATAATATCCAAAGGTTTTTTATTCGAAGACGATGAAATCTGAATATAATAGGTTCGTATTTCAACAAACTTAGATTTATTTTGTGATACTTTTGCAAGCAATCGCGGTGAAAGCGATTTTGCTAGGTACTTATCACTACTATTGGCATAGATAGGTATGTTTTCCACGAGGCCAAAACTGCTAATTTCATATGGTGAAAATATAGTTCAAATTGACTCAATCTATATCATTAAAAATTTCGAGTGGTATTCTCCTAAATTATCAACCAACGTATAACGTGAACAATTTAATACTTATATTGTAATGAATTCACAAAATTGAACCACCAAAATATCACAGAATTTTCTAAAGCCAATTCTAGTGAATTGGCCTTCAAAAAGCAACGCAAGGGCATCAAGAACCTCAAGCAAAATTTTTAAATGTTATTCGTTATATTTTCCCCTTTTTTTGTCGTGTGAAGTAAAAGGTGATAACCCTATTCCACGGTAATTGCTAACGTCTCGTAACTATTTAGTGGTAAAATTATACGGAATATTCCAGTAAATATCCAGGAATAATATTGTTATTATTAGATTTAGTTAAGGCGTGAACATTTTTGTTTCTGCGGAACTGCCTGGACATTACATATATGTCATATACAAGACTTCTTTTTGTTGGAACTCGTTATAGGTGTATACCTTAATTTTACATATATATTATACCTATATACCTTAAGTATGTATAGCAGTATTAATCGCGGCTTGAAATCATACTAATACATGACTTCGAGTTAACTGACGAACAAATTATACGGTTATTTTATAAAATTATCAAAGATAAGTCTTAATTGCATTGTCGATATTGAAATTGCATTTCCTAGTATAAATTCCATTGTTAAGCTATTTTAATTAACTATAAATAAGGAAGTAAGTAGTTCGTACTGCATACAGCGACCAAATATTTTGTGTTACAAAGTATTAAATCTGTGGTGTAATTAACACTATTAAACTCTTAGAACTTATTCTGGGCAGTAGGCACGTTTACAAGTCTTTAGAAATCATAGAAGATCACATTGATCCATCTCGAATACTAGAGGCTGGCATGGCACGAATGCCAATATGCCTTATAACAAAACAGTGCCATAACTATTTAATTTTCGAATGTTTAACTTGCTAGTTTTAAATTTTGAAATCTGATTGTTTCATGTATGATAAGAAAATAAGAGAAACTTGAATTACAGAGCCGGATCGTGAGTTTAGGGGGCCCTGGGCTAATACTACTTAGGGGCCCACCTAATTACTCAAACTATAGAAAAAAATGAGACAGTAAAATTTTTGATTTATATTGACTTTGACATGACTTAGCTGGGGTCCCTTGAATCCACGGGGCCCTGGGCTGAAACCCAAAAAGCCGATCCGGCCCTGTTGAATTAGGTGGAAAGGTTTTGTGTTCAGAGCTCAAAACTTGGTGACCGTAAAGCAAAACAACTCAAAATGTGACCATCGTTATTACACAACTGTTTTTTGTGCTTTTGTATCTGCTAATGGTACTTTGCAAAATATTTAAAAAGTCTTTAATTGAAAAATAAAATAATTTATTTCAGTGTATTGACCGAATCGTTGATGTCGTTCTTTTTTTAATATTTATTTAATTGTAAAACATCTCGACTAAACTGCCTTGTTTATTACTCACTTAAGTAATATTTATTAATAAAACACTGAACACTATGATGCATTACAATGTTGTATAAGAAGCATATATAATAATATTAAAATAATAAGAAATTGTACTTAGTTTCAATATTGAGTGATTGAATGACTGATTATAATGAATAATGTGTTCTTTAGGTACATTTATTTTATACTTGACTACTATGATGTTTTAAGATAAGTGATATTGAAATATATTTGATTTTATCTTGTATGTGTGTTCTTTCCAAACAAAATATTCTGAACCGCATCAAATAACTCCACAGGGTGCGTGTGTCGCCGGATTCATCGTAACCATGGTAAGATTTTATTTTTTACCCTAAATAACTCCCAGATCCCAAACTTGTACGGGCCAAGGCTTTCCAACGTTGAGTCGAAGCGCATCGAAGCTCATCTAAATAAATATAGGTATAAAGCATATTGACACCTATCTTTAGAATTGAATGATCATATTTCTACCGAGATAAGAAAAGACACGCTCTTTCGGTCGAATTACCGCTCTTATCTCAAATTCCTACAGGACCTAGAGAATTTGACGCTATGCTTGGACTGGACCTTGCGTCGCCTCGGCCCATTCTTCCCATTCCCATTTTCAGCCCAATTCTCTCGCTCTGCAGCCAGCATAGCCCTCACTACTGCTGGCAGGGTTAAATCTCGCCCGATCCTAGTGACCAGGATTCACCCGGACGCCCATGCAGGGCATTTCTCCAGGGTGTGCTGTGCCGAATCCAGGCCACCATCATAATGGTGACAATTCGCCGTGGCTTTTCCCAATTCTCTTCAGGTACTAATCGAAGCAACCGTGCCTGGTCAGCACCTGAGTGAGCCTGTAGGAGATGCACAAAAGGGGGGACCCTTTTCAGCCAGGCTTCGAATACGATACGGCAGGATGGCTTCGACAACGCGCTTATGTAAGTATTGCGGCTGTTCTTGCCACTGCTGGAGCGCGTGTTGCCGTCCTCGCCGCCTCAGCCTTACCATAGACATTATTGGCACGCTATAACCGCTTTGGCGGATGGCACGGATCCGGTCATAGACCTTTGCCAGGATGTCCAGCGGCAAAAAGCGTGCCAAGAGAGTTGCTGCCTCGAAAGATACCTTCGGTATCCTCGTGCGATACGAATGGCCTACGAACCTGCCTAACATACTATGAACACGCACATGTGTAACATAAACATAACATATATCACGACTGTATTCCCCGGAAGGTTAGGCAGAGGTGTACTAATGTGCACCCACAGTTTACCGGTATGTTTATATCCCATCGAATAGGGAGCGACCCTATTGGCATTAACCGGGCACAAAGCCAAACTCCGAGCTGCTACTGAGAATTTCATAGCAAAACCCAATAACACTAGCAGTCGCGTTTGGGACCATTAGGTTCATAATTAAATTCGCTATTTTAAATGGTAAAGGGACTATTTAAATTGTTCCTATGTAGATATGTTTATTCTATTTGCTTGTCGTACTCACAGTGTTTATCAATAAAGCGAATACCAAACCTAGCAACTTTTAGCAACCTAGCAACAAACCTAGAAATATTTAACATTTAAAACTGTGTAATTTATTATCTGGCTCGCGTCCGCGACAGTACTAACACTTCTTAGAGTATTTGCAGATCGGTGAGCTCAATGTTTAAGTATTAAATTTATTGTAACTAACACTCTAGGGGGGGCTTTGTCTGAAATAAACATTATACTTATTAATATTATGCAGTTCCTTAGCAATAAAAGTTTTGAGCAAATGGTTCCTTTCCTTTTAATCATACTAGATTGGATCAAAAATGCATTAATAATATGAAGCATTTCCGAAGGAACACGACATTACGATGACTTAATGGAACTGAATCAGCAAAACCAAAGGTTTTTCGTAAAGTTAGTTGCATTGACACAATGACCCAATTTCAGAACATATTTGTTTCTGTATAGAATTAGAAAGCAGTTTAATTACTTATTGCTGTAGGTAGAGTAATGAAGAGTGAGGCGGATGATACTGAATCCAAAACAAATAAGTATTATTATCATGAAGTTTTCAAGAAGGATGGTGTTAACTCGGAGTGATACAGTGAAAAATAATGTGACAGAGCTTCGATACGGATTGAAATAATTTGATGTAGTTATTAGAATTGAAAAGAATGTGCTGAGATAGTTTTGTTCTTTTAATAAACACAAGACAAATAAATATAATATTAAATTACTAAGGCAAACCTAGAAAGACATCTCATCTAATAAGATGTTGCGTATCACCAATGGTGAGGCCTGTAAAAAGGAGTGTAGTACTCATAAGCGGGGCGATAGGACATCCATTGTAAAAAATATTCAAAGTTAGGCTAGACTGCGATATGCTTCTGCATCATATATATTATTTTCTTGCTGAATGAATGTCCACTGTCCATTTATCATCTGCCGTGCCCTAAGAGGTCGAGGTCCCGTTCCATTGGATTGGATACTTATGGACAGATGTCATCATCCTAATGGAATTTCAATTATAAACAGGACTTATCATAGTATGGATGAAAACATTTTGTATGCAACACATCTAGATAGATAGAATAATCTTTATTGCACACCATGATAAGAAGCAACATTGGAATTAACTAAATTAAGGGTAAATTAATGGCGGTGTAGCGACATCTACCGCGTTACATAGAACTACGAAGTCCTGAATCGCGCAAGCAACATTCGCAACGAAAGTTGCATTTATACAACCGCCCGACATCAACCGTCGGGCCGTGGCCCGCCAGGCAAAACACCCGCCTGGTTGGAGGATCCTCCCTTTTCGTTGGAGGGGCAATACACTTCGCCCCTCCACAGCGGTCTTATCCCTAATAGCGACATCTACCAGACAACCTTTGGATAGACAGGAAAAAAGAGAAAAAATGGGGTGGGTAGTTCGGGGTGCACTTAAAATAAACAAAGAAAATAAAAATCTACTTACTTAATAAAACTGATACAGACTGACTGACTGAAAAAGCACAGGTGTGTCTGTCAGTCGCTCTAGAATCATGAATGCCACCAAAAAAATGTCAGTTATCAAATCTCATGTAAAATAATCCCCATAACAAACCTTACATTAAGTATAGCTTAGCGGTTGTCGCACTGACATTCTCATGGAGTTCATCATCGTCCATCTGATCTGCCGTTGTTCCAATGACATTGATTGGGTTCGACGTGTTCTTTTATTCTATTCAACACAATCCATCCCTCTTTTGTTTTATTGTTTTAGTGATTTTCATATAGTACCTACTCGTCTTTAATGTTGTGTCATTCATTTGATTAGTTATATGAAACTACCAAGCCATTATGCCCAAGATTTAAGGTTTTTTTCTTCTATGCACTTTTTTGTAGCACTTCCGTTATATTTTTGGGGCTGTATTTCTTACGCGTCAGCTATTCCTTTGTTATTTGTTCCGTCTAAGGATCGAACCCACAACCCATGGCGCAGAAGCCGATTGCTCAGAAGTTACGCAAAACGTGTCATCTACGACGTATATCAAGAAACTTACAAAATCTGATCTCTCCTTATAATTTCAGTATCGATACGGTACGTGATAGCCTAGTGATATTGATATTGGACTGCCAAGTCAGAGGTCTCGAGATTTAATCAAATTTAACATTCAAATTTTTCTATAGTTGTTTATCTAAGTTAGGTTTTTAGAATATGATGGGGTAGCATTCCGTGCATCGGAATCTATATACATATTTTTCTTAAAATCTAACTCTTAAATGTATAAAGCTAGGTAATTGGTGTATGTCAATTTGATTATAATTTGTTATAGAATCTAAGGCACGCATCCCTGACTTTTTGAATTCATGTGCGTATTAATTTTATCACCTGCTTAAGCCGTGAAGGAAAACATCGTGAGGAAACCTGCATGCCTTACAGTTTTTTCTTGACGATTTGTGAAGTCTGCCAACCCGCACTAGGTTAGCGTGGTGGACTATAGCCTAATCCCTCCCAATCAGAGGAGAGCCGTACATGCCCATGGGAAAAGTAAGAAAATGAAAGTAAATAGGTTGATGATGACAGTAAGTGAGTACCTACCGGTGGCTGAAAATGTTACCTACACAACAAGCACATGCTTTTCGTGATCATAAAACAAAATTCAAAATGTTTATACAAACTCACCAACACATACAATGCCTACATTGATGTGTGCAAACGTATGATGAAAAACAGAACGGAAGAGAGAACCATGACACCGGGAGAGAGAAGGTACATTTTGGCTCGGCGTCAGACAGGTATGTTGTATGTACCGGTGGTGAAAGTTTTGCTTAAAACATAATTTTGTTTTGTTTTACATGCTGTCACGGCTATGAATTGATGTCGGGTCTATTTTTAGAATTGACTTGCAATGATTGCTTGATTTTTCCCCATCCCGTAGGAATTTCTCAAAATTCCGTGTTAGGTTAGTGTACCCACTAATGTATAAAGAATGTTCAATTTATATTCTCAACGAACATTCATACTACGTAATCCTTTGTGTACAAAATGTGTTAACATTCACCTATATATTTGAATTTACAACAAGGGTACAAAGCAACGGCCAAGTCACACAACATTAACTATGAATAATAAAGAAATCGCAGTAAAGAACCTTAGACTTGGCACGACTTTGTCTAGATTTAATTACTTTTTAGAGATAAACAAGCAACTCCATCAAGACTTGGCTAGTTTTTTACAGAATGTTTTTGTTGGGATTTTATTTTTACTAGTTTACCTATTTCACTCATAAAAGGTTCCATAGGGTGGGTTCTCGAGCGGACATCACGTACTGGAAGTACATAGTTAGTACATAGGCAATACATAGGCAGTACATAGGCAGTACATAGGCAGGACATAGGCAGTACATAGGCAGGACATAGGCAGTACATAGGCAGTACATAGGCAGTACATAGGCAGTACATAGGCAGTACATAGGCAGGACATAAGCAGTACATAGGCAGGACATAGGCAGTACATAGGCAGGAAAGTAAGGAAGTACATAAGTAGTACATAGGTAAGTATATAAGTAGTAAATTTCATTAAGACTCATTATGTCACTGTCATTTGGTGTTTGTTAAAAGCAAAAATAGACCTTATTGTTTTGTGATAAGCGACATTCACTCTAAGGGTGGTAAAGCAATTTTATGGTTCACTTCATCTTACCAAACGCTAGCTATTTTCTCGAGTTATTTTAAGAGAAAGTTATAGAGAAAATATTTTTAATAGAGATATTGGTTGGTAATTATTGTCCGGTGGGTCTTCGGCTCCATTTTTAATTATTGGACACACCACAGCAGTTTTCCGGGTATTAGGATAGATTCCAGTTATCACATGCTATAATTGAACAAGGAGTTCAATTATAGCATTTCTAATGGTTTTAATAGTCCGATAGCTGATCCCAACGACGCCAAGAGCTTTGCCGTGTTGTAAATAAATAATCAGTGCCTCAATTTATTTTGTATCTGTTGGTTGAAAATAAAATAACTTTGTTGACGATGTTGTACCTAAGCAGTTACTTTAATTGCGAGAGAATTTTCATCAGTTGTTGGTAATAATGGCTCTTTTCATTCAATTTTCGAAATATCACCGATTACGCGTTCTATTCTTTGAGCTCTGGATTGTTTTTATGGCTTATTCGCATAAACCGGAGATCACAAAACCCCAAAGAAAGAAATCGCGTGAAGATTTTCTGAGCCTCAAATTCGACAATTTTGTTTATACACGAAGGCATTCATTCAGGTGAAAAAAAAAATTGTTAACACATTAGGTGCACTTTCTCAACTGTAAATTGTCACATCCCATAATATGTTTATTAATTAAGTAGTTGGGTACATTATTATTTTGTATGAATATGTTACTTTTAATGCCAAAGCAACTCAACCATTATTTTATAACGGCTAGAAAGCACAAATGTAATTAAGATGTTAGACTCGTATTACTGTAGGTTCTAACTATTGTTTGATTCCAAGGAGCAAAGTCCTTCTTAAAAATGTAAGTGTATGGCCATTATTGTTCATATAACAATGTTCAGTTGTGCTCTGAATTTACAAGCAGTCGAGTTGAGACACTGCAAAATGATCTCTCTATAAATCATAAGGTGAGTATAGACGAGAGCATCTACATTGTGAGGTAACGTTTTTACGAATGTTACAATACAGGCTAATGGTCAGTTTTCTAAAAACATTCCCATGTAATGTAACGTTCTTGCGAATGGTCGATGCTGTATTCGACGTAATGCTCACGGTGAGTGAACATACCTGTAACATTTCTTTAAAAAATATCAATTACTCCCCACCGTCCGCCGCGGTCGTCCGTTTGCTCATATAAGTGTTACACCAAAATGCACGTTGTTTCAGTAACAAAACATCGAGAGTCATGTTCGAAATGAGATTCGAGTAAATTTAAAAACAGCGAATGCTCGATATTCTGTTACAAGTCTATACCTACATACTTATTTATCTTTTACTACTGAAATACAAGTTCATTTTATTTTTATAGACTTAAAAAATCAGTGCCCTTCCTAAGCTTTTAAGAATAAGTTTGACCATCCTCCAAGGCTAGGAGAAGGACCAATCTATGTTGAAACCAACTATGTTTGGGTCGCTTCCCGGTATAACCAGCTGCGATTGAAAATCCGCATCCCAATTTCTTGTCATTACCGCTATCCT
Organism: Acronicta alni; assembly: GCA_964056405.1. Lineage (NCBI taxonomy): Eukaryota > Metazoa > Arthropoda > Insecta > Lepidoptera > Noctuidae > Acronicta > Acronicta alni. The sequence goes on from OZ043913.1 coordinate 12,574,232, forward strand.
ATAAATAAACTGGATGACAGGCTTTTCAGGTTTCTGACTACCACGAATGACAACCCAGGACCGATGTTTTACGTGTTCTCTGAGGCACGGAGGGGTCATGATGTGCAAAGGATGGTCCCCATCAAAACACTGACGGTTCCAGGTGTAGATCGATTGATCAGGGCAGTTTTTAGATATAGATGTAAAAACTTAATCATAATTTAACTATCGTCATAGAATGGTTATGTGCCAGACGGGCGTTAACCTCCCAGCTATATACGGTGTATGTATGTCGGAGGGTGGTATATAGCTGGCGAGACGCTTACGTCCTGCACCTGTAGGTTCCGGAGAGCTTCGTGTGTTCGATGAAGTTGTATGTAGGCGTGTGTCTGTAGCCGTCACGAGTCTTCAGGGAGATGCGGTGGTGAAGAAATAAGAACGCAGAAATAGTCTTCAAAATATGCGGGGGAAGCGGTTCCTGGTAGATGAGCAGATTTCTTCAAGAAAATAATATGTCGCACCGATGTCTACGATTTGCGTACATTTTGCATTTACTAACGTACGCCCAAACTTTACCTTGACGAGAACCGCGGAGCCGCTTCCCGTTCGCAGTACAAACTTTATTGAAACTGTTTTATTAAACAATTATTTCTAGGCTTAAATCTAGGTCTTACATTATGCTTATGTCTATGTGTCATATGTCGATGGAAGGCCTATTTTGTAACCTATATGCCTATCTAGGTCCCATCGACCGTATGTCTATAGTTACAAAGATATTCTAGTATAAACTTGAAAATTTTAGGAATTTTTAGGGCACCTAACTTTTCCCTTAGGTCCTATTATTTTTCTATATGTGTTAGGTAAATTAAAACACTGTCGATAGCTAGGTCATTACCTAAGCTACCCGGGAATACTAAATTCATTTATTTCTATTCATATTTAATACCTAATATTAGGGTACAAAGCCTATTACGAAAAAACTTAAATATTGCATTAACAAAAAACAAACGTTCGAAGGTAGGGTGAAAAATATTCATACGAGTCTCAGGTCATACAAAAACACTAGATTACTGTTAAATGATCGAAATACTAATTTGAATACTATTTTGAGACCTGGATCGTACTTACGTTTCACCCTGGCATCGAATTAACACAAAATGACACTTATAGATAGCACTTTTCACTAGTTTTTTAACTGTTTTATTTTGTCTATTTTTCTAACACTTAGCGATTTCTATTATTGTTTTGACTTAGGCACTCGCGTAAGCACTATATTTGATGGGTGACGTGTCGTCGCGAACATCTCTCCCGCCGTGCAGCGCAGCGCAGTGGCGCCGGCTCGTAGCGGAGCTGCATCCTCTTCGGTGAGCGACGTCTCAGGATCACTTCGGCAGGGGGACGAGCTTCTTCACAGGACGTTTCAGGACCCCGCCAGAGGTGCGAACCTCGGCGGTCCTGACCTCGCCGTCTGGACCAGGGTACACGGCGATTACTCTGCCGCGCGGCCATGTATTGCGCGGCAGTTGGCCGTCTGCGATGAGCACAGGGTCGCCCACTTGCAGACAGGGGCCACGGCTGTAGGGCTCCCGCCGGTTTTGGAGCTCGGGAAGGTACTCTCGCACCCAGCGTCGCCAGAACATGTCGGCGAGCGCCTGGGAGCGGCGCCAGTGCTTCTTGCTGTCTATGTCTTGCTCGTCGAATGTGCCGGGGGTGGGCAGCCTTGCGGAGCCCCCCAGCAGGAAGTGGTTCGGGGTGATTGACTCCCCGTCCTCGCTGTCCACCGAGACGTGGGTCAATGGCCTGCTGTTTACTGTGTACTCTGCTTCACACAGTAACGTCGATAGTACCTCTTCGTGCGGATGTTTTTCTTGCAGTACAGTGTATAGTGCGGTCTTCACGCAGCGCACCAGACGCTCCCACACCCCTCCCATAAAGGGCGCGGAAGGGGTGATGAAGCGCCACACGATGCCGCGGCGACTTGCTTCTTCTCTGGTCGCCTCTCGAAGTTCCTTGTCAGCGCCGTGCATGTTAGTGCCGTTGTCCGAGTGTATTTCGGTGGGACAACCTCGACGGGCGGCGAACCTGCGCAGGGCGAGTATGGCGGAGTCTGCGCTCAGGCTCGCGGCGATCTCCAGGTGGACGGCTCTGGTGGTCAGACACGTGAATAGAGCCACGTATCGCTTCTGATGCTGTCGTCCGACGGTGATTGACACGGGTCCGAAGTAGTCGAGTCCGGTGTAGGTGAACGGCCTCTGGTGATGTGCGAGGCGTGTCTTCGGGTGATCACCGGTGGCTGGTTCTGGTGGACGTGTCTTGCGGATGCGACACGGTAGGCAGCGGTTCACCACCTGCTTCGTTGCGGGGCGCAGTCTGACGATCCAGTAGTACTGTCTGATCTCGTTGATGGTGAGCTCTGTTCCGCTGTGTTGCAGGCTTCTGTGCGTCCAGTCTATATACAGCCGGGTGATGTGATGATCTCCATCTAGCACGGGCGGACTTCTTACATATTTGATTTCGTCGATGGCGGCTATGCGGCTTCTTAGCACTATTATTTTGTCCTCAAGCTGTACTTGCAGGGCGCGTAGTCGGCTGTCGCTGGTGACACTCTTCTGTTTACTGAGGTCAGATATTTCTTGTCCGAACGAATCCTGTTGCACGACCCGCACGAGGGTTTTTTCCGCTTTTCTGAGGAATTCGGCTTCCAGTATGACGAATTTTCTATGCTTTTCATTCGAACATATAATTTTCTTCTGAGGCGTAGGTGTGACATTTTTCTGTTTCTTCCAGTCGGGATCATTTTCTCTATTTTTTCTTGTTCTCTTGTATAACGTAGTTTCCTTGGGCCTTCGACATAGCGATATGAACTGTAGTACTCTCGCCGTTGCATGTAGAAGACGCTCCCATCGTGAAAATCTGTCTGGGTCAGGGACGGCTTCTCTAATTTTCGATATGCTGCATTTTTCTGTGGCTACGAGCGTTTTTTCCTCTGTCGTATTTTCTATTATTTCTGTTTTTTCTGAAGGCCAAGTCGACGGTTCTTCATACAGGAAGTTCGGTCCGCTGTACCACTCGTGTGTAGGGTTGAAGTAGTGCGGTACGTCACGCGTTGCTATGTCGGCTATGCTCAACTTGGTCGATACTTCCTTTTCCAGTATGTCGATGGGAAGTCTGGCTATTTTCAAGTTGAAGCTCAGCTCGTCGGTACTCGGTTTCCATATCAGTCCGAGTATTTTCTCTGTATTTTCTTTATTTCCTATGTTCACGATTTCTATATTGTTCTGTCGATCTGGATCTATATTTTCTATCACTTCTGTAGAGTTGGACACCCACTTCTTGAGGTCGAAACACGCCTGTTTATGTATATCTTGAACTGTCTTGGCTATGCGTGTCGCCTCTTCTGTCGTCTTGAAGCTGTCGAGATAGTCGTCCATGTAGTGGTTTTCTACTATGGCTTCCACTGCCCTCGGGTGATCATTGATATATCTTCTTGCGTTCCAGTTCTTGGCGAAGATTGCGGTGCACGGCGAGCTGGCCGCGCCGAAGATGATGGACGTCATGCGATACTGTTCTGGCGCTCCCTCCCGCCGGTCTCCTCTCCACAAGTAGCGGAGGGCGTCTCGGTCTTCCTGCCGCACCTTAATCTGCATAAACATTTCCGCTATATCCCCGGAGATGGCGACAAGGTGTCGGCGGAAGCGCATCATCACCCCGGGCAAGGATTGTAGCAGATCTGGTCCCGTAAGTAGGAAGTCGTTGAGCGACACGCCCTTGGATCTTGCGGCAGCGTCGTGTACTATCCGTAGTTTCTCTGGTTTCATAGGGTTGTGTACGTCGAAATGCGGCAAATACCACGTTCTTCCCGGGGTGTTCGCCTGCGGTGCTCTCTCGGCATATCCTTTTCGAATGAGAGAGTCCATCTGTTCTGTGTATCTGATTTTGAGGTCAGGGTTGCGGTCCAACTTTCTTTCTATTGACACGAGCCTTTTCAAGGCCGCTGCATAGCTATCTGGCATTTCTATGTTTTCATTTTTCCATAAAATTGATGTTTCTATGTGCCCGTTTTCTAACTGTACTGTGGTCCGGTTCAATATATCTTCTGCTATTTTCTCAGGGTCGGATGCAGGACGGCGAGGGTTGATCATCAGCGACTCCAGCGCGAAGTATTCTCGTAGCTGTTCATCCAGGTTGTCGTCACTCGTGGTCAGTCTGTTGACGTAGTGTACTTGCTGTCCTAGGGTTCTCGTGTGAGCGCCGTGCAGTACCCATCCTAGCGCGGTGAGCGACGCTATCGGTTGATGCTTCGGTCCACGTCGTACTTCTGTTGCCAGGAGTAGGTGCCAGTTGTCTTGGCCGATGAGTAGCTTCGGTGTGCTGGCGTCGTAGCTGAGCTCTCCCCGTAGATCATCAAGATGTCTGCAGTCGGCTAAGTCCTCTTCTCTGACCGTCTGTGGTGCTAAGTCCAGCCTGGATATGGTGCGAGCCTGGAACGGTATCCTCTTGTCCCCTTGACTTGCGAGCGTGACCGAGGTTCTTCTGGAGTAGGGGGCGTCGATGACGACGCTGCCGATCGCTCCTATTTTGAGCGGTTCCACAACACCTTCCGCTCCAACCTGCTTTGCTATCTCTTCGTCCATCAAGGATACGGTCGATCCATCGTCCAGGAGTGCGTGGGCGTGTACTTCTCCCGCCGGTCCGATCACTCGCACCGGCACTATCTTCAAGTACACGTGGTTGCTGGCGGTGCGTGAGCTGGTGACGATTTCCTGTGATTCTCTGACCTCTTCTATTCTAGGCTTCTTTTCGTAGTGAAGAAGCTGATGGTGCTTGGCGATGCATCCTTCGATACCACATCTCTTTGCCTTGCAGGTGTGTCCCTGGTATCTGTTGCGGAGGCAGCGAAAACACATGCCATGCTTCTTAGCCAGCTCCCATCTTTTGTTGTTGTCAGCGTCCTTGAATCTGTAACATTGAGAAGAATAATGACCTTCTTTGTCGCATATGCGACATTTAACTGTGTTTCTGTCTGTAGCTGTGTGTGTTCTTTGTACGATACGTCTCACTCCCGCCGGTGGGTCCGCCACGGTCTCCGCGGGTGCAAAGGCGCTGCAGTATCTTGCTTGCTCGCTGATGAATTCGCTGAAGAGGCTGAGATCGGGCTTCGCTTGGTACTTTTCTGTATATGTTCGGTACCACTGCACACGAAGAGAGTTGGGCAGCTTCTCGGTCAGGCTACGCAGCAGTTCCGCATTGATCAGGTAGTGGTCCTTCTTCAGTGCGCGCAGGGTGACTATGCCGCTTCTCACTCGGCTGGCGAAGGTGCAAATATCCTTAGGCGCTTCGCCGCAGCGCGGCAGGCCTCGCAGTCTCTCCGTTTCGGCCTGCGCGATTGAGTCAGGACGTCCAAACTGCAGCTCGAATTCCCTCATGATGTCGTCAGGCTTGGCGTTGCCTATGAGCTCGGAGCTCACGGTCTCGAGCGCTCTTCCTCGCAGACTTCTTCTAAGCCTCGCGGTGTTCTCGACGTCATTGAAGTATTTTCGTGTCGTCTCGTAGATGGCGCGGAACGATAGCCACTCGGTGTGTGCCCCGCTGAAGTTGGGCAGCACCATAATGACCTTCGATGCAGCAGGGTTGTGTGGCGTAACAACTTCGTTGCCCTTCTTCCCGGCAAGTGCAGCTATAGCAGAGGTAAGTTCTGTCATGAACGGGCGAAGTGAGCCATCAGTTGTACTATCTTCTTTTTTCTGTATGGGCGCGACGTCCTTTGTTGCGATTTCTTGTTCTGTATTGGAGATTAACGGTGCTTTCTGTTGGATGCCCTGTATGTCGAAGTCCACAGGGGGGGGCGGTGGCTCGGTGTCCGTATTTCGAATGCCCCCCTCGGCGGTGTTGGCTTCCCTCATCGTAGGTTCCGGTGCTTCTTCCAGCCAGGAACGTACGTAGTCATCGTTCGAATTTCTATCCTCCAAATATTCGTCCTCGGAATCTTCCTCGGCCCTCTGTAAAGCTAGTTGCGCAAGCTCTAGCTTAATCTTCAGTAGGTCTTCACGAGCCTTCCTGATTTTCCTTGTCGATTTGTTCGATGCTGATGGCGGTCGAGACTGTTCTTGACGGGCGTCACCCCGGGTAGTCATCGGTGCGGCACGACGGTAAGTTTCATCCACATTCTTCACGGTGCGATCAGAGACGTTTTCCATCGAGCGGGCTTCCCTTCTGTCACGCGGCGTCGCTGTCGATCCACTTAGTTCTGTCGACGTCGCTGCAGGGGGGGCACCCCCCCCGCCCCGGGGGGGGCGTGACGGCTCTGCTCCCTCGGTGGTAGACGGCGAGCGGGGCGGTAGCTGATGACGAACAGTTGCCTCGCTGTGTTCCGCTCCGACGTCAACAACCCACGCCTCTGCTGATCTCCCTTGCGATCTTGTGACCGGCATGCTGGTTACGTATTTCTATCTTCAATCTTCACGAAGAGATCCGGCTCGAAGGACCATCAAATGTGCCAGACGGGCGTTAACCTCCCAGCTATATACGGTGTATGTATGTCGGAGGGTGGTATATAGCTGGCGAGACGCTTACGTCCTGCACCTGTAGGTTCCGGAGAGCTTCGTGTGTTCGATGAAGTTGTATGTAGGCGTGTGTCTGTAGCCGTCACGAGTCTTCAGGGAGATGCGGTGGTGAAGAAATAAGAACGCAGAAATAGTCTTCAAAATATGCGGGGGAAGCGGTTCCTGGTAGATGAGCAGATTTCTTCAAGAAAATAATATGTCGCACCGATGTCTACGATTTGCGTACATTTTGCATTTACTAACGTACGCCCAAACTTTACCTTGACGAGAACCGCGGAGCCGCTTCCCGTTCGCAGTACAAACTTTATTGAAACTGTTTTATTAAACAATTATTTCTAGGCTTAAATCTAGGTCTTACATTATGCTTATGTCTATGTGTCATATGTCGATGGAAGGCCTATTTTGTAACCTATATGCCTATCTAGGTCCCATCGACCGTATGTCTATAGTTACAAAGATATTCTAGTATAAACTTGAAAATTTTAGGAATTTTTAGGGCACCTAACTTTTCCCTTAGGTCCTATTATTTTTCTATATGTGTTAGGTAAATTAAAACACTGTCGATAGCTAGGTCATTACCTAAGCTACCCGGGAATACTAAATTCATTTATTTCTATTCATATTTAATACCTAATATTAGGGTACAAAGCCTATTACGAAAAAACTTAAATATTGCATTAACAAAAAACAAACGTTCGAAGGTAGGGTGAAAAATATTCATACGAGTCTCAGGTCATACAAAAACACTAGATTACTGTTAAATGATCGAAATACTAATTTGAATACTATTTTGAGACCTGGATCGTACTTACGTTTCACCCTGGCATCGAATTAACACAAAATGACACTTATAGATAGCACTTTTCACTAGTTTTTTAACTGTTTTATTTTGTCTATTTTTCTAACACTTAGCGATTTCTATTATTGTTTTGACTTAGGCACTCGCGTAAGCACTATATTTGATGGGTGACGTGTCGTCGCGAACAGGTTATAAATAATTTATACGATTGTATGACGATAGTCATATAAAATAGATATTATAAAAGAGATTATCCACTAATATACAAATAGTACCTACATTGTTCACCGAGAACAGATTACGAGTAATATATGTGGATTATACTTATTCACAATGTTATTTGGTTCATCTACAAGATTTTTTCTTTCTCAAAAGGTTTGAAATTTAGTACTCACATATTTAGTTTGTGACCAGTATTGTCTGGGTAGGTACTGTTTATCCAGAAATCTGAAAATGTTCTGGCAAAAGTGTGGTACTAAGTCGCGCAGACTTAGTAAGTATATCTACTCGTATATCAAGTCGCGTAAAAGCTAGTGTTTTATAAACATGACGTATTTAGCGTCACTATTATGGGAAAGTAGTTAAAATCTGTGCTGAATACCTGAATCATTACATCCGAGTTGTTTATGTTTAGATATTTAGTTTGGACTTTATCTCGGAACGATTTAGCTTACGCAGCGATAAATAGGTGAGTTGAACAGCGTAATGGTCAATAATAATTGCTGAGTTTGTTAGTATGGTAGGTACTAAATGCTAAGCGAGATTATGATCACGATATTATGACTGATCTATTATAAAAGCAAAGTAGGACCAGTGTGCTTATAACCACTAGAGTGAGGAGACAATTAAGTAGTAATAATAATAATAGATCAATTACAATTAAATTTACTTAACAATAACAATAATAATTCTCGTGTAATAAATATGTGTGTAACTATGATGTAAAATTATCCAATTCCAGTAATAACATCAGATTGTAACCTTCAATCATTGTATTAGCGCAGTTGTCATTATTCCGTTATAGGTTATCCTAATCTATTACGCTGTATGCACCAGTATCATGATAATATGCTCCGAAATAGATTTTTACGTTATTTATGTTGATTGATTGACATAGATTGTAATGATAATGACATAACATAGTAGATACTGTCGTATCTACTATCATTACCATACCATAGTAGTTATCTACTCTAGTATCTAATATGGTATGGTATGGTATGTACCACTGGTGTGGCAAATGCCTGCCCGTCATGTCTCCATCTTGACCCTGTGCTAACTGGACCCAATCAGGATTACAAGTGCCATGATCATCATGCCATCTCTTTTCGTTCGGTAACACGTAAGTAGTGAATTTTTGATGATCGGTGAATCATCAAACATGCATTGGCCCAGGTCCAGGTCCAGGTGTATGGGCCACCTTTTGTGCTACTATCGAGCGAATCTCTTTCATCTTTATATTAATATAATGATATTATAAGGATGAAAGAGATAGGCTCGATAGTAGCTAAAGTAAAGCGTTCGATACAAAAATATTTGTATAAAAACCTCTTACAGTGGCGGTCACGTAACTAAAACAATAGTGCCGATTACATTCGTCGATAGACGCTTGCCAATATCGAGTGTGTAAACTTGTAGTTGCTGCATTATTACTACCTACATTTCATTTCTTTTTAGGTTACAACTGCAAATAAATTATATTAAAAAATAACCTGCACGACTACACAGGCCTCACATAATTGAAATAACACGATTAATTCATATTTAGAAACTATGGCAGTCCCTCAGTCATTTTCTAATTTGGAACATAATGATAATTCATAAAAAATTGTCTTCTTAATACCAAGTACCTTATTTCTAAGGCGTTTATATTGCGATTTTAATGTGTTTTGTAAATCAAATAAATAAAATAAAATAAAAAATCAGCTTTTCATTTCAACACATGCGTTCACTTTAGAATTGTAGACTAGGTAGGTAATACCTACTAAAGTATATTAATATAGGTATGTGTTTCTACACAATACACTACTGTTACTCTACCGAGCTCGTTACATAAACTAGCAAAAGAATATTCTTTTGGCGTCTATATCGATGAGTAGCTAGCTACTAACTTCAACGCTACAGAAGGGCAATTGTGTTCACTGAATGGCACTGAATGGCTTCCTAATTATCAGTTAGTGGTTACTATTGTACGATGATGCTAACGGTAGTGGACGCTGCGCCCGGGCACAGCTCGTGACCGTTTAATAAATGACAATTGCCACTTAATAATACATTTAGGCACATGTTAAATGGCACGCATGACTTCAACAAACTAATTTTAAAAAATTACACAATACTAGTATGTAGGTACCTACTACACTAACCGTAGTAGGTACCTACATACTAGTAAAACCATTTGATATTTGGCTCAATTAATAGTGATTGCTGCTGATTGTTTAACGTAGAAAGAAGTAATAGTCTATTTATTTTATTGTGGAAATTCAACAGCTTTAATATAGAAAGTAAAAAAGAAAAACAATATGTGTCATAAAGTCAATTACAGGTTTCCGAATAGTGACAGACTTTAAATCAAAAATACTTAAGGGACACTTAAACAGGACAAATACAAATTGCATTTTAAGTAATGGTTAATTATCAAAAAGCCTAAGGTTGAGCATATTTCTTGCCGCAAAGCTTTTACTAACAAATGGATCAAGGGTGAACTCTTTGCATAACTATTTTACGATTACTATAGCACGTCCCACTGCTGGGTAAAGGCCTCCCCATCATGTCTCCATCTTGACCCTGTGCTTGCTGGATCCAATTAGGATTACAAGTGGTCATGGTCATCTTGCCATCACGTTTCGTTCGGTTCAGACAATCCTTGAGTTGGAGCTTTTGCAGACAACCTATTATAATTAAGTATAGATATTTAGTTGATTATATGCATTAAAAAGAAGTTCCCAGTACCTGTATCCGGCTAGTCAATGTAGGTATAATTATTATTATTGGCAACTGTAGAGCAATTGTAGCGATTTATTCATTTAGTCAATTGATGTCGGAGTGTGGGAGTCAGTATTTCATATTCAAACTCGAAATTGTTTGAACCATGGTAGAATAACAACAGGTAACAAAAGTTTACAGGTTATTTTCCTGTGACAGCTAGGTCTCGTAATTGGGGTGTACTATGCCAAATCGAATGCTAAACAATAGAATACCTATCAATTAATTGACCACTATAAATCAAATGTCTAAATACTCGAACGTTCATATTATCGAATGGTTAATGAGTCGAGCATTCAATATATCGTACATAGAGTGTTCAAAATATCGAATGTTTGTTTGATCGAGCGTTCAACGCATCGCATATTTATTCTATCCAATTATCAATAAACTTACTGAATACTTTTTATAAAGAATATAAGAAAATCACAGAATTTACTAATAAATCACATTTTTATTCTTAATTATTATCTTCTATTAAGTAGATACATACATTTTTAAATTTTGTGTTATTTGCAAAATTGCACTGAGAAACTTGAGTTTCACTCATTCATGTCTTTTATATTATTTTTTTAATCACAATATAATCCCTTTTGCCACTTTGTAAAGTAGGTCTTCCCAATCCCTCGTTTGCCTTTTTAATAGGTAATTACCCTATTTATTTTACCTTTCTCCTTAATTAAAAATTCTATGGTAGCATAAAGAGCGCGTTTGTGCTTATGCAGGAACGTGTTCCATCTTCTGTGCACATCCTTCAATGTTGTTTTAAGTTCTCGGAAAACCCAGTGTATTATTATGAAACACAGATACAATGAAGGTGGAAACATAGGTGATGAGCGTGCTATAAGTAATTTTAATTATAATTATTATTTTCCGTGTCACGAGAATGAATATTACCTACCCCTGGTATCTCTTCTTGGGGTAAATAAGCAAGTATAATAATATTTCTTAACTTGACAGCAAACTCAGCACTGGCCATATTTACTGAAAACCATTTTGATGAATTTGACGCCATACATTTTGACATAGGTGGAATAGACAGCATTTGTGTTGCGAATCAGGAAATTCTTTTTAAAGGTACACTATAATATTAACGACCGCCGTTTTGAAATCCGTCATTACGTATTATCAAACAAACATTCGATATTATGAACACGCGATGTATTGAATATAGGTACGATAATACAATTGAATGTTCGATTTATTAACCACTCGATTACCGTTCGAACATTATACGTTCGATCTATAGTGGTCGATCAATTGATATTCGATTATTAAAACACGAGGGTATGTGGGGCCACTTTATATTACATTATCTTGAATTTTAAACCTTAATTGTATTGAAGATCAAGCAACGGCAACACTTCGTGACCGTGGCGTCACCGCTTACCAACGTGGGAAGAGAATATTTAGCTGCCGTAAGCTTATAATTCTACTATGGTTTGAACCAAACCATTATTAAATGAATTTTAGTCACATGCAGAATGGATTTACTTTGTTTCCTTAATCGAGCACAAATCCAAACTCCGAGCTGCTATTTAGAATTTTTTACAAAACCCCCTGCCCGACCTGAGAGTCGAACTCAGAGCCTCCAGCATAGCAGTCACGTTTACAACCACTAGAATAATGAGGCAGTTCAATGGCACGTCTGTCACCGTTAAAGCCATCGTATTAGATAATTGTTTTTGAAATTAAAATAGCATTTTGTATCTAGCAAATTAGTAATTCACTTTTAAGTTAAAGAAAAACTTACTTTAACTTTGCGTGTTTGAGAAGTTTCCTTCTGTACATATTGAACCTCCGTTCCGAAGCTCTTATTTAACACAATTTACATGGGATTACCCTGACATCGCTTCCTAAATCTAACTTCAGAAATGCGAGGTAGCAACGCCAAAAAACGAGGATATTTTGAGAACCTCCCATATAAGTTGGTGAGAGTACCTACCAACACCAACAATCACTTGTATTAAATTGTATTAAAACCTCTTACAGTTGCTGTCACGTACTCCGAAAGTTGGCAACAACTTTTGGGTAGGTATTTGAGGCAAGCTGAAAACTTATCCCATACCTCTCGTATTCCCCAACACGGAGCTGCAGACCTGGCTGGTGAGTAGCGGGTCTAAATTAACGCCAAATATTTTTTTAAATATGTTAGAGGAGAGCGCTATGCAATTTTTATACCTATGTTGTAGTTCGATCGAGGTTTTAACATTGTATTAATATTTTGACACACGTGTAAAAATATTTTGCAAAAAAATATAAAAAATGTATTTGAAACAACTTGAAATTTTAATTATTTTTAACTAAAAAATAAGATTCTCATAAAGATAGATAATTATTGTGGGACTTTCTAAAAAAAATATTTGCCGCCCCGCTACTCACCAGCCACGTCTGCAGCTCTGTGTTGTGGTATAATAGGAGAGGCTGGTATGGGACAAGTTTTCAGCTTGCCTCAAAAACCTACCCAAAAATTGGTGCTAGCTCTCCTACCATAACTAAAACAATAGTGCTGATTATATTCGTCGATAAATCATCGATCCATCAGATCATCGTCTAGAAATATATAATATTTGTATCAAAAAAATCTAGAAACGTTCGACATATCTTTTATAAGTTCTACTTGCAGAGACAAATATCCTGACGTGGAAACAGAATGCCGAAGATTAGGTTCGCTACGAGACGCGTTCCCGAGGATCAATTTATGCTGATGATGTTTTTTTATTTATTTAGATAGTACAGTCACATGCATTCAACTTATGCTGAGAGTAACTACGCTTAATAATTGGTACTGATGTCAATTCAGGCGTTAGCGTTTATTGCATCATAGTAGGTACCTACCTTAGCAAAGCATTCATATTCAATCTAAATCTAGGTTAATCTAAATATATAATATATATAGTTTTCCGCCCGCGGCTTCGCCCGCGTCGAGTTCGGTTATATCGCGTTTCCAAGAGAACTCTTCAAAAGTCCGAGATAAAAACTATCCTATGTTCTTTCTCAAGGTCAACTCTATCTCTGTACCAAATTTCATTAAAATCAGTTCAATGATTTAGACGTGAAAGCGTAACAGACAGACAGACAGAGTTACTTTCGCATTTATAATATTAGTAGGGATTATTACATAGATGAAAGAGACTACTATAGGTGTGTGATGACTGCAGTATACTGCATTTGTTGGCAGTTACTAAGTATAGTAATAGAGCAAAGTAGTAAATAAATATAATATTCTATCTCAACCCGTCTTTTGTGGAATCCCTATCGATCGTCTGTCACTTATGAAGATGGTAGGGTATGTTGGACTGCCGCCTCTTACTGCGACCAAGTTATACTTGAAAAAATAGGCGCCAGAAAGGGAGCGAGAAGTGTCCACCTCTCTCCTGATTCGTAGTAGACGCATCAGGCGTCATAAGGCGCAGACAGACCTCTGGCCTCCATGAGCTGTGGCCTGCGAGCGGCTGATTTGGGGTTTCTGCTGTCCAACCAGTAAATGGGTCCAGTAGGCGTAGTAAAATGCGAGGGAAGGTTTCGCTGATTGAGGGGGTCCATTAACTGCTGGCCGCAGCCTGTCATCGTCGCCATAACAATAGCGCAAGTGAAGGCAAGTACGGTTTTTATTCGGTATGAGTCCGACACACTCTGCCGCCTCCCCAGGTGGCGGATAGTCCATGAGGATTTTCCGTACGATAAAAAAATGGGAATGTTGGGCTAGTATCGACTAAAACGCGCACTTGCCTTCCCTATAGTCAAGCACATCCATAGGATTCTTGACGTTCCCGACGACCATGACTGGAAACGCGTTTGTTCTGCCAACTCACATTATCCTAAATATCTTGGGGTCGACTTCCAGTCTAACCAGATTCGGCTGAAAATCAGTATTTAACACGAAGCGACTGCCATTAGACAGCCTCCGCAACCCAATTTCTGGGCCATACCGATATCCCGAGGAAAGACTGGTTTTGGCTTTTTGGGCTTCCCACTAACAGTAACGACTGTTAAATAGATGTTCGTATGACACCCGGGACCAACGGCTTTATGTACTCTCCGAGGCACGGACGGGTCTCAATGGCCACCCATCCACAGAGTGACCGCGTCTACCTATCGTAAATGCAGTATATCTAAGTAACAGCACCAACATTTTCAATTTTAGTAAAACGTTGTTTGCCCAATAATAACGTTACCGAGAATCTGTCGAGGGAGACTTCGTTATAGATAAATCATAAATCGTATATTCCTAACCGAGTTAGCTGTCCAGCGTTGCAGACAATCAAGTTTGCAACAGGGTTGCACTTCAGATTCGCTTAGGTTAACTGTCGTAATAAGTATCGTAATAGTAACAGTAGGTTCGTACAGAAAGCGTCATTTGTTGACCTCAAAAAGGTATCTAATATTTGGCTAAAATTCCATCACGAAACCATGTATAGATACTTATGATTTTGGTACATCGTTACCGTTTTTTAGACGTCGAGTAAATAATTATTACTTGCATTAGGGTCTTTACCACTGAAAACTTGTCTTTCGTCCGTATTCGAATCAACTTCAGCAGGTAAACTCAATAAAAATAATTGTTAACAACAAAATGTCCTCTTTATTATGATTTGATCAGATTATTATTAATTTAGCACTGATATGACCATTAAACTGCCAATGGTCTCGAATCCAAACCTCTGAAACTTTTTCAACCTTTTTCGACCCTGAACCTCTTTTCGATTTCATGTGCGTATTAATTATCACACGCTTAAACGGTGAAGGAAATCATCGTGAGGAAACCTACATGGCTTAGAGATTTTTCTCGACGGTGTGTGAAGTCTGTTAATCCGCATTATTCCAGCGTGGTGGACTACCTATTTATTTATTTATGGTTTACCAACAGTTGTTACAGTGGAGCATCTATAAATCTATTACATTGAGTTCTTAGTAATACTGCACACCTAATTATAGGTAAACACTGCATGCTAAGTGTTTTACAAAAAAACTTAAGGTATAAATAAAAGGGAATATAAATTAATAATAAACTTACAATAAATCCTTATGGACAAATTAATCTCTGTATAGTTATATATTAGTGTTTCGAATGAGTGCTGTCAGGTTGCTAGCGTGCAAGTCGATAAGATCCTACCTATAGCTTAATCCCTCTCAATCTGAAATGAGACCAGTGCCCAGCAGTCATGGTATGGTATATGAGTTCGTGATGATAAGATTATTATTATAAGTTTTGTTATTATTGTTGATAAGTTAAGTTGCGTGTTGTTACTTGCTAAAAATACTTTCTAAAAAACTAACGAGAATCGAGATTTTTAATTTTGCTTGTAAAAAAGTTTTAGCTTTACCCATTCTAAAAAAGCCAGCTGGTAGGTACATACTGCACACTATTCAATAAAATTTATTGAGGTGTCGCGTCGGTGCAAAGATCAAGACTGTTCTTATTGACCGAATAAAATATCCTTTACACGACGGTCATACAATAACTATGCATGTAATGTGATTTATATCTATTACGGGTAGGGACACACAAGACGTGAGCCAAATGAATCCAGGAATGTCGTACTAACACGGTCTTTGGTGAATGACGTAAGCACTGCATTATTGTTTATTAAGAAATTTTATCGGGCTCGACATACCTACCTACGAATACAGTATGTAGGTATATATGTTGCCGACTTAGCTGTACCTATCGCTTCTAGTGATACCAGTTAGTGGAAATTAATTAGCTAATAAGACCACGTATGCAGATTATAATACTAACATTATAACGAGCATAATTTAAGTAGACCGGTAGGTGTGTATATAGGTATGTAGGTATACCTACATTTATGTAGTATGTACCTACATAATGTAAGCATCGAGTTACCTGCTGTTCCTTCAGTGTGGAAAACGGCGTAATGATATAAATCAAAACATAAAATTTTACTTAGAACTAATTAGGAAGTGGCAGGAAAGCATACCTAATGTCTGTTCTGAAATCATGACTGTCTTTGAATAAATAATAATCTGTAAACAACGCTGCACTTTAATTAGACAGAAGCATGACGTAAACTCCGTGGAGAATATGTTTGTATTCCCCTAATTCCAATGTTAATTTTCTAACACAATTTAGTAGCTATTTCATACAAAGAAAAGTAGATATATCTAATGTTGTTAAACTTTTATATTTAAATAACGATTGGTAAGTTGAGAACATAATTCAAATTAGGTATCGGGTGCTTGAGTCGAACTTTGGAGAACTTTATTAATGAACAGTCACAAAGAATGTTATAGAATATTACTTAATTAAATTATGTTTTGAAGACTGATAATTAAGGGACCTAAAAAGTAATTTTCATGTCTTTGCAGGTTTTCAATATAAGTACACCGAAATTTACGTGGGTAAGTGTGGCGATTATAAGGCTTTTTAATACCTTGTTGCATTTCCGAAATTTGTAACTATCAATTTGCAGTGAAACCGGATACCCAATGATTCAATATCCTCTACAGCTGAAGTACCACAAAAGGGCTTCGATTAGCGCTCAAATTTCATCAAAAGTATGTATGGGTGTATGGGTGCATACGGTGTGATTCGTTTCACAGTCTTGGCAACACCGCGTCGGTATCGGCAGTCTCCAAGTGACCAAACGATTGTACGGACATATGTTCTACGTGCCACATATGAGCAAAATACCGCGCTTCCATGGTTTACCGTTAGCTATGTACCCATGTGATAGATAACATAAATACATGTGATACTGGATTTCTCAACGGGATCAACCAGTAAGTTTTGTTTTTATAGTTCGTTTGTGTTAGAAAGCGCTTTTGTGAAACTATTAGTATCTATGTAATACATACATACTCGTTTAAATGGAGCTATGTCACGGTGAGTTAAAGTAAAATATTCAACTTCTCTTTGCTCAGACGCCTATAATAATATTTGATTGAATATTTTTAAATTATCATTTGAAAGTGACACGTTCAGTGTCGTCCACTTAATACAAATAACCTGTTCCACGTATTTATAATATACATAATAAAATGCAATGGTACGAATCAAAGAAATAATATAATATAAGGTGAAAACACATTTTTAACTCGATTTTTTAGTTGAAAACTCTACTACTCTCTATAGGCACAGTGATTCCACGTTATACACAGCAGTATCTCTAGTCATAATTATTCATACGATATTATTATGTTTATGCTGACCTCTTTAAGATCAGTTCATATTGGCACTCAATCAATCAAGTTTTAAGAGAAATGGGAAACGCGTCGTACAATTTTAAACAGAATATAATTTATTATGACCTCAATATCAGCATACACACAAAACAGGATATACGGTGAATCAGTATTTTACATGGCACTGAACTTATTATATAACTATTAATAATAAAACTATACTATAATATACCATACAACCAACACTCATACTATTTTACAACCAATACTTATAATGGAAAAGAGAGACAGGTCAGATCGTCTGAGCTGTGGTTTCCTTACTGCCCGTACATAGCAAACAATCACCTAATTTTTTATTTTTTTGCTACATCTTATTAGCCAGGTTCGAACCCTGCCTGATATCGAATGCTTCTTCCGAAAAAAAAAAATTAAACATCTTAATTATACTATTCGTGACGGGGCCTTTGAGTATTAGAGACACTACCTACAAAGGAAAACGCTATTGCTGGATAATTAATAACATCCAGCAATAACAGTCACACGTCTTGATCTATAATACGCTCATCAGCCTGGGATAAACGATTTTGCTTAGAATTGCCATCTAAGTAGTGTATGTTAGTAATGTAGTAGGTATCTAGATGTGTAGAAACGACATTGCAAACATTCCTGCGTGACTTCTGGTAGCGTCTTTTTTCTTAGCTACAGAAACATGTTAAGTGTTTTACGACGTAGGTAATTTTTTACCAATCACGTCGACCAACTATGTAACATAATATTCGCCATAATTATAAGTAGATAAGTATACAAACATACATTGACATTGATACGGAGTGATTACCTACTCAAGGATTACTTGTAATAAACTAGTAGTTTACAGAAACACAGTGATAAATTAATGTGCTGTGATGTTGTATTGAAACAATATAATAACAAATAAGGTACCTACTCATTGGAAAATAGTTTAAATTGGAAAATATTTTGACATTATATGGAATCCGGAATTTGTCCGGAGTTTACCTACCTATGTCAATAATTTTTCATCGGCTAGCAGCCAATGCAATTATTTGTTTTGATTATGTATTACGATAATTTATGTTATATTGATTTAAGATTTTTATAGTAGGTACTCAATTTATTATTAATACGCAATACGCAAGTAGGTAAATAAAAAATCTTTACTGTCACTATTATAACGTAGGTACTTTCACAATGACTACAGTTGTTTTTAAATGTAACGCAGGCCACTTTTGCCGAATCATAGTATGATTCACATAATTGTTAACTGGGGCTGTTACTCCCTTATTTCTTCATTACCGTAGTATAATGGCCCCTAGATTTTTGTCGATAATTATTATTAAAAAAGGGGTATTTATAGTAAGTTCTTATATGAATTGATTCCAGAGAAATTGCTTTTTAGCCCTTTTGATTCCATAACTAAGTTAGAGCTTCTAATTTGACAGTGTTCAAGTACCTACTAACTAAGCCAACCGACCCCTAATGCATGTACTGATTTTAAGCGGTCACGTTGATTGTACCCTGACAAGCATGCGTTAATTAGCGTTTTGTACGGTCATGCACTAGTATCTTATTCATGTAGGAATCCTTATCCCGTAGCTATCTTTGGTTAATTAAACATAACATTACTTTATTCCCCGAAGGGTTTGGCAGAGGTGTACCAATGTACCTAACCAACACACACAATTCGTATGTTTAGGTCCCACGTAATAGAGGGTGATCTTATTGCCATTATTCACAAATCTAAACTCCGAGCTGCTACTAAGAATTACATAGAAAAACCCAATAACACTGCTCGACCTGGGAATCCAACACAAGACCTCTAGTGTAACGCGTTTAGGACCACTAGACTAATTAAGTACAGAATATATTAACCCCATTGAGTAGTTAGAAAATTAACTCACCAATTAAGAAAAAAACTCTACCTATATTTTTCTAGCCGTCTTCCAAAAAAGTTATAGCACAATATTCGTTTTACATTATCATTGAGATAAATATATCAGCTCTTTAAGTAGTATTAAACCGGAGCTTTAAGCTTGAGCTTGCCCTAAGGTCATGCTTTATTATTGGAGTCAAGTTAATTATCAACTGGTGTCAAAAGATCGACGTGGCATTCATTATTACAAAATGTTGATTCAAACAGCAACAGTTTATAGCGTGCCCTAAAAGCTAGTCATTATCAGAAAATATTACAAAACATGTCAATTCTTTACCTACTTATATACTTTGTCATAAATTTATAATGAAATGAATACTTTATTTTATATGCGCAAACGCATCGGCCAATGATAATCATCAACAATGTGATTGTGGTCTATCTACACCCGATATCACATAACCTTCATTTGGTTAAATAGAGGCATAATTAAATAGTTTTCCATAAAAAATATCATATTTATAGGTCTATACAAGTAGGTATATGGAAAACTATACAGACCAAGACCAGATGTCTCAGTGAGCGACTGTAAAGGCACCTAGGTAGGCACCCAGATGCCAGCACATCAAGCTACATCAATCTGTCAAATTTCTTTGACAGATTTTCTACTCTAAAGCAATAAAATAAGGTTCATTTTCAATTGGAAAAATTTCATAGTTTTGGATAACTTGACCTGCTGTCGTCTGTAAATCTATTAAGTACATAAAAACAATCTAAGAATGAAAATAATATGCTGTTCGTTGGTACTTGAGAACGGCTGAACTATTTTTCTAATATTTTTTCAATAAGTAAGTTTAATTACCAACATATAAAAAAAAATATGTAATTTATCATTTATTTTATTTTATTCAATTTAATGAAAGAAAAATTTAAATTGTTGCCGGAAAAATTGATAATTTCGGGTAAAACTGAAAGTGCTAAGTATTTACTATGCCATTTTTATTTATGACTTTATTGAAATTAGGACAGGTCAACATCAGTCTGTAGGGTCAGCTCGTACGGAATAAATACAAGAGTGTGGGCACTAGTATACACACTCTAGTATTTATTGCAGTTAAAAAACTGGCGTAAAAAGCAGAAATCATAATATTGTCTATTCAAAGCACTCGTGTGATCTTTTGTCTAATGGAAATGATGCGTAGAAATTTATTGATAATTAAGGATTTGGTGTTTCAATAATATGCGTAGCACGTGAGCGGAAATCGGATACCTAGATACTTTATAAAGATGAATATACACGTGTAGGTATATCCTATTTTAGGCAAAGGTAATTATTATTCACTGTAGGATATTTAGTCATATCCGGAGATTATTGCAAAACAAAAATTAGCCAATAATCCATAATGTAAACGATATAAGAACTTCGGTAAAAATTTACATAATTATGTGGGAGCTAAAAAAAACTTTTTTTTTTAAATTTGTTATTAATATAATTAGGGGATTTTATTGGTGTAGTTGTCTAAGTACACAATTTGGAAGGAATGGGTAGAAATGATCATGATTGCTTTGCTTTTCAAATAAATATATTGTACTTACATACCTTTTATTTTTTCTATAGGTCTGCAACCTGGCACCGATAAGTAAAAAGTTTGGGGCCGGCCCTTCAGGCAAAAGTGGGGCCGGTTCTCTTGGAAAAAGTGGAGGAGGGGCTTTTGGTAAAAGTGGTGCTGGTTCATTAGGCAAGTCATCAGGCGGCAAGGTTTCTAGTGGAAAATTATCTAGTTCGCCACCTAAACTGCCAACTGGACTAGGACCCAGTACTAGCGCAAAATCATCAGGATTTGGTGCGTCCTCTTCGAAAAGCTATGCCGTATCTTCGTACACCACGCCCAAAAGCAAAAGCAGTAAAGCCGGTTTCGGTATAATATGGTTACCTACTAGAAAACACAATAAGAAGAAAGATATAGTATACAGCGGTCATGATGACTCATATCGTAAAGGGAAATATGAAAGATCACCATCAATGTATAACTAGTAAGTATTGTTTTTATTTCGTAACATTTTACACTAAGCTGTAAGTGATACCTAGGTATATATTAAAACCAAATACCAGTTACTCGATTATGATGCCAATATGTACTTGATATGATCTTGTACTTACCTACCTGAATGGTGTACCTACCTACCGAATGCGGTCACTGCTCTGGCGGACACAAAATATCAACCTGCAGACTCACGAGCTACAACCCACGTATAACGAAGTTGAATCATTTTTAATTCATTTGCAAATGGCTGGATACCCTTTATTTCTCCCGTATTTTTAAATTGGCTGTCAAGGGAGGGCAATGTCTTTCGAGCGTAGGTAGGTAGGTACCTATGTACTTATATGTATAAGTATGTCTAATTCTTTGGCATTCTCTACAGCATAAACCGCTTGACGGATTTCAACATAATTATGAGGAGTCATTAGATTCGTCCATGATTCGTCTCAATTATGGGAGTTATATATGTTAACATGGCCAGTGTAGCGGCCCTCACCTATGTCCGGCCAAGCGACATCATTCTTGACTAAATTTGTAATTTTCATGTAATTTTAACCCTAAAACATCAGTATAAAAAACTAGACGCAGCGATTATCTGCCGTAGTAAGTCAATGGAGTTATAATTCGCGTTTATAAAATGAGGTGAGTGCAAGCGTGTTAAAGCAACATGAAGGAATCATAAAGGATAGTGGAGAAATATTTTAAACAGTGAAATCATGTTCTTTTAATACTTCTTTTAATATTATTATTTATTATTATTTGTATCTCCTTTTTGGATATCTCGGCATATCTCCCGTGAGGAAGACATCCGGTCCTTTAGCAGGCTTGCGCGGGGACACAGGTCCAACGCGTAGAGGCGAGCTTTTATCTAAAATATGGGATGGGGCACCAACCCGGGTCACTCCACAATTGCATTATAAAAGTACAGTCATCGAGTATCCCGGGAGGGTGCAGGACTATTGTAGAATATGGAACTATAAATTACTGGAATTATGGATGTGGGGGTTTGATGGACTGATAACCTCTACTGCCGGAGGAAAACGGCGTCTGCCTTACGCCTCGAACATACATCCTTCGGGATGGCAGACGGTGACTCGCCAACTCACTAGCTGGGCCCCCCAAAAAGCTGCCAGTGCAGGCAGAAGGCGGCAACAGCGGTGTGAGTGGCTAGGGGTGTAGAGAGGTGCGGCCCCGGGTTCACCCGGTTTCATGAAAAGAAGACAAAAACATTTAAAAATATAAAAAATAGAGGCCCACCGGTATCGGGAGCAGGGTCCAAGCTACCGGTGGTTAGGGCCCCAGAGACAGGAACCTCCTCACAATACGCGCCGTATCAAGGAGTACTGCCTTCTAAAATCAGGCCCTTAACCCAGCCACCCAGCTCGAGCCTCCTGAGGTGGTGGTCGAGGCTCTTGGCGATAAGTGCATTGACCGTAACGACTATCGGCACAATGATGGCTGAGTCCACATCCCACATGGCGACCACCTCGTGAGCTAAGTCGAGATATTTCAACTGTTTCTCTTTCTCAGCCGTCACGAGGTTCTCATCAGTGATAGTCCTGTCAGTGATAACAGATCGATCCCAGTACAACGTGACATGGTCATTCTCGAGAACTGGATCGGGCGCATACCTGTAATACGGTACCTCAGAATCCACAAGGCCGTATTTTAAAGCAAGTTGCTGGTGGATAATCCTGGCCACTTGGTTATGCCTGTGCAAATACTCGCCGTTAGCCAGACGAAAACATCCAGAAGTAATATGCCTTATAGACTCACCAGGACAATGGCATGCCCGACATATTTATGTCGATCGTCCCGTCTTTCATGATATACTTCCGGTAGTTGTTTGTTAGCATAACTTCGTCCATAATTGCACAGACAAAACCTTCGGTTTCCCCAAAGAGGTCACCGAAACGCAGCCAGGCTACGGACGCTGCTTGGTCTACATCGGGCCCATGTAGGGCCCGGAAAAAGCGTCCGTGAAGCTCCTTGCTCTGCCATACTTCCTTGCGGTCGTTGGTAATAAGCACCACAGGTTTACGCCAGTTCTCTTTAGCCAAAGATAGCGGGGTGAGTCCCTTGTCCACTGCGACCACATCTCGGTGCATATCCACGTCAGCCTTATTCTCTGAGACTGCACACCTCGCGGTTGTGGAGGGTCTTAGCATTTAAAAAACCTCGACCCCCGCACTTCCGCGGGATGTACAGCCTCATGACAGACGAACGTGGGTGATGCATCCGGTTTGCGGTCAACATCGACTGGACTCTCCTATCAAAGGCGTCCAACTCCGTCTGGGTCCACTTGAGTATGCCAAAGGAGTACATCAGGACCGGCATGACCCAACCGTTAAAGGCGCGCACCTTGTTGTTGCCGCCTGACAAAGAACTGCCCCATACATGACACCAGGAAGGTGCGTAAAGTTGTATCTATTTATACAACTCCAGCACCCTCATGAGCCTTGTATGCGGCACCGCGTCGTAGGACTTCTTATAATCTATCCAACATGTCGACAGATCCTTTCAGGATCGATGGACCTGTTGGCTTATAGCCATGTCGATAAGGAGAAGCTCCTTGGTGCCGCGGGACCCATTCCTACATCCATTTTGAGAGGCACATAATATAATTTTTTTCTATATGACAGTTGATTTTTGCTCTCAAAATGGATGTAAGAAGGTCTATAATTTTTGGGTTCCACGGCATCACCTGACTTATGGAGCAGGTGGGTGATTCCCGTTATAAGGAACTGTGGTAGCGACCCAGACTCTAATGCCGACTGGAATTGCGATGCCAAGCACGCGTGTGAGCTATGTAGCCATTTAAGCCAGAAATTGTGCAGTCCGTCCGGCCCCGGTGATTTCCAGTTCGGTACCGAACGGGCTGCACTGGCTACATCTGAGGCAGTAATTACAACTGCCTCCATCTCCAGTATGGCGTCACACACGCGCTCAACATCGCGCTTCCATGCAGCCTCAGTGTGGCAGACGGGTACCGACCAGATGTTGCGCCAGAATGTACTAGTGGCATCATCATCTGGGCGGCGCCTGTCGACCACAGTTTGGTCAGGTCGCTGCCAAGTTCTATACACCCACCTTTGATCGCTCTGGTACATGCGATTCTGGGTATACCGCTCACCCCGTCGCTTATACCTTCGTATACGGCTTGCCCATGCACAGACATTCTGCTTCAGGAAGTCAATGCGCTCTGTGATACAGGGCATATATTCTTGAGGACTGATTCCAGTTCCCGAGAATGCCCGCCTCACAAAGCGCATCGCTCTAGGTCGAGTATTGCCCTCCCTGAAGCAGTATAGTTTGCCAATGTGCTCATTGGCAAACTATACTGCTTCAGGGTGCTCTCTGGGGACCAGGGTGCTCCCTGGTCCCCATATTATTATTTATAATTATTATTAAATTTTATATTTATATTCATGTGGTCTGAGAATTCGTCGTAATCTATTTTTCATACCCCTAAGTAATAAGAGTGGCTAGAAATAATATAAATGGCAAAACGACGTTTGCCGGGTACCTTTAAACATATTTACAAAACAAGTTACATCCATGGTCTGGTATTAGGTACAAGCTCTGCTTAGTTTGAGACTAGATGGTGCTCAGTAAAATATCCCAATATTATTATTTGTCCATTTAGGTATGTATTTATTAATATCGCTTAGATGTTTCTTCTTCGTCATTCCCTCATTGCTGAGGATCGCGACCATATACGACACGTCTCCTAGCTTTGTGGTCTTTCAACGTGTGGATCGCTTGGTACATACAGTCACCGACAGACTATGTAGGTACTCAATCGCGTCGGACCATCTTGCCGGCTCTCAACCTTGAGCTCGTTTTCCTTCAATTCTACCCAGTAACATAGGCTTTTCCAAAAAATGTCTAGGTGATATTACCTATATTTCTGCATAGTATCTATCTATATGTCCAAAAAAAGCTGATGGAACTGTCCTGGCAGATGCCGATAATCAGTCACTTGGTGATGTGGAGTTTTCTTCAGCAAACTTATTGATTCTTATGGCGGTCCAAGGTCAAGGCTCCACATCTTGAAGCCATCGATCTTGCTTGTATCAGGAAGCATTATACACGTTTCCGCGTCGCAAAAAAATTGAGGAAACCAATAGGTTTCGGCTCGTACCAAAGGCATTTTGGTTTTCCATCAAATACTAGCACGGTTCTTCCATTTTTTTTTTCCAGTTTGGACAATAATTTGTAAGTAGGTTAGCCATTCCTATATGACAGTGTTTTATTAACGACAACGTTAATAAAATTGACTTTATTTAAAAACTTTGATCGTTCATTTTATTTAAAAACTGTGGGATGAACACTAGAAACCTGGTAGAATGGCTGATCCTGAAAAAAAGCGAAAGGTGTATCAAACAAATTGTTTTCATTATATTTGTGTTTTAATTCTATACCGCATTATTTTTAATCTTACGTAAATCCGTAGGTAGGAAATAACTAGTTACGAATTAGTAATTAATTGTACTAACATTCAAAAGTAACGTGTAGGTAAGTATTTGGATATTCTGAGACCTCTCACTAAACATTTAGTGAAGTTAGTACCTACCTAGTAGCCTAGGTGGCCGGAGGCCTGCGGCCACTGGATTACGCTGGCCGGACACTGGAAAACTTGGTTGTAAATGAAATAAATCAGCTGACCTCAGAGGCCGGACACTGGCTTATAACCCTAGGGTTTAGGGTACCTATAATATTATTTCAAAATTCTATCCGCGAAAAAAAAATTACAGCATTATGGGTAAATATAAAATACTTACTTTAATACCTACTTTCTTTTATTAATAGCAGTAAGTAGTAATTTTATAATTAGTGACACGTCCCTAATTCGCACAGGTTCACTACTTATACTAAGCTTTTATTAAGTTAGGTAGATATGCTAATGTAGATACCTAACTTTCTAGTAGGTGAAAGATTTTTTTAAATCAGTTAAGTACGTATTTTTTGACTTTATTCATTACAAACAAACTTACAATAATACTCATGTAGGTATCTTAGCAAGGTATCTATAATTTATTAATTTAGAAAAGTCCATACACTCACTAGAAGAGTAAGTAGGTACCTACGTAATGTTATGGGTAGACTTTATTTATTTATTTTACACAAACACAACTATCATAATTTATTACCTACCTACTTAATTTTATCAATATTATATACCTACCTACTCTTAGAACTTGCCTCATCCACGTAATACAAAATCATAATGAAGTTATACTTTATCAACATACAGCATTATTTGTAAATTCTGTTATTTAGCGGTCATGGTCGTGGTGAATGATAGGAATCCCATGACCATGACTAAAGGGCTAGGGAAGGCGTGCGGGTTCTAGTTGGTACGAGTCCAACATACCATCCCCATGCTTGTCGGAGACGATTTTCCGCATACTAAAATAATAATAATAATACAGTCCCTACCTACCTACTGCTGGACACGGCTCGTATTGTTAGGATACTCCTCTCTCTCTGGAGCTCTGACCCTGATAGCTTGGACCCTGTTCCCGATACCGGTGGGCCTCTGTTTGTTATATTTTTAAATGTTTTTGTCATATAATTTATTTCATAAAAATATATAATTTTAGAAGATAATAAAATTACATACAAGAATAATAATAATAATAACATTCTATCCCTAATATGTACCTACTTGATGCCATCTGGTGACACAGTAGATGAGTAGATTATGATGTCAGACAGTTTTTACGTTGGTAGTTTATTTAAATTATTTTTTTCTAAATTAAACCATTAATATTAATAATAATAAACCCAACCATTAATATAAAAATGTGACATCTGGTGTCGAAGCTAATAAAATGCTATCCCAACTAGCGACATCTGCATTGAACCATAGTACTACAATGTGCTACTTTATCTTGAATACTTCATCTTCTTTTCTCTTACTTTATAATAAATAGAAAAAACAACACGGTTAATTTAGAAAATATAAAATCGAATGAATTAATAATAAATATAGTAAAGAACTGTTAAAATAACATCATTATAGAATTAGTATACGTACTAGTGGTTTATATCGGTATACATCTGCTTAACCCTTCCGTGTAGTTAATTTCATTAAATGCACCTACCTAATTAATAATTTGGGAATATATGTAATGAGTAGTATAAAAATTTCATCAATTACCTATTTCTTTTAGACGAATATTAGTATCGTAGTCGATTAGTATGTCGTAGCTGCTTTTATTTCATCACTACTGTACGGTTGTTTGTTTTGTTTTAGTGTTGTATTTGTGTGATCTGAGGTGTGACCTTGTTGTTACTCTTGCTAATCTATGTGTGTGTAATACTGTGAGTTGACATCACAAAGGTCAAGGCTTGTTTAAAATACTTCTTTTTGAAACTTTTCAAATTTTACTGATAGAAATTACCAAAATCTTCAGTTTTATAAAACTTTTATATCACATAATAAATCCTAAGTAAACTGAATACTAACATAAACTAAAAGTTATTATTAATACTGTCGTTTTTAGTGATTCTTTCTGAACAAAAGTAAAAAAACTTTTTTGTTACCTAGCTTATGTTTATGACACTCCGAGATGCAAGAAAACAATTTTGAAACTATCATTAGCACATGGCGTCGATTGTCTGGAGAACAAATAGAAACTGCTGTAGTAAGGTAATCCGAGTAATTGAAAGTCGTTTACATTTAACCGCATTCATCATAAAGAGTGTTGTTTACGTTATTAATTATGAAGCTGTACACAATTGTATGACAATGTAAGTAGGTGGATTGTCGTGAAATGAAATTTAATCTTCCGGCGCGACGCCCGTATACATAAGTAGCACAGTTGCGTTAACAGTGCAGCTAAGTTTCATTACTTGCTAACATTAATCGCAAAAATTATTCTTTTAAGTATGTCTGGAGATTCACCTGATTTCCAACCACACAAGAAGAAAGAGGAAGAAACAGATCTGTTAATGCCGGAGAGGACAAAAGCACCCATTACAAGTATAGCTACTGTTGGTGCTGCAGTGGTTGGCCCAGAAGTGCCAACAGACAGTACTGCAACTGGAAATGCTGAAGAAAAGCAGGAATTTATTCGACGTGACAAGAATGAAGACAGTAAAGTAAGTTATAACAATTTCTTTGGCTTAAAATGAACTATTTACTGTTGTTTTATAGCAATCACCTGTGCCATTGCATCCAGCAGTTTTAGTACTATGCGTTTCAAATAAGAAAAGGATTTTTTTTAGTCACAATAGTAGGGTGGCAGCTTCAGAACTTCAGTCATGGGAGCTTAAAATATTGTCTATATTATATTGTTTTTGGCAGTTAGTGCCCTTTTATTAACTTGGAGAGTTCTGGATTTGATATTACTGCTTTGAATATATTAAACTTTCAAAAGAAAATTAATTCTCTTTGCAAGCTGCACTTTTTTGACTGATCGCAGTTATTCTAGGTCATTGACATTCCTATTCTTATTTGAAAAGCATTGTACCTTTCTTAGTTTTAATCTGATGATAATCTGACTTAAGTGTTAACATTGCAGGAAGCAGCTGGGGACACAAATAGTAAGGAGTTCAAATCGGAGAAGGATGATGACTACCTTGAGAGTGACAAGGTTACAAATAAATCAGAAAAACAGGATAAGGATACTGAGAAATATGGAGACAAAGTAGACAGTGTATATCTCAGACCTCCCCCAGCACATAAGGCCAGGTCGACTGCATCAACAGTTGAGGAGGAAGACTGTGGTATTAAGTGCCTCTACTACACAATCCAGTGCTGTGACTGCGTCCTTATATAATAATTATGTAAGTTTTCATCTCATGCTCATCAAAAATCTCCTTTTATGAACCATATATATTCTAATACATGGTTATGAAACTCATATTTTTATTCAACTTTCATAGTGATTTTCCCTCATAAATGAAATTCACCATTTAGGTATTAGATGTAATTTATGGAAAACAAGTATTCAAGCTAGCATCTAAATTAATTTACTTAGTATAAGTAACTGTAGTAAGTATGTGATATCATTACACACTGTCTCAAAATCTAAACTTGTGATGAATTGAATTTTGAAGTGAATTTTGACATATGAAATTATTCATAGTTACTGATCTAATGTAGAAGCTGTATTGGAACATATTTCAAGTAGGTATATGATAAGTAACTGATATGATAATATATGTATTTTTCTATGATTAATCTACATTAATATACCTTTTTAGATGATAGTGAGTAATCAATTTTTAAATTTAGTAATCTTGAGCATTGTTTCCACACAAACTTAAGTATTCTTCAAAAGACTTACTGTATTACATTACCAAATTATGTTGACCTATGGGTGTATTTTGGTGTACTGTCTTTTTTGCCAGTCAATATAATTTTGAGTGTTAAATAACTTCATATCTGACAACCGTATCTCTATGTATTTAACTTGAAAATTACTTATTTATAAGACTATATTATACAGATTGACTTATGAGAGAATAATTGCAAATAGTTGCAGGTTTCGGCTCTTAGAAAAATAACTGAAAGAAAGGCATTAAATGTATCCTCTTACAGTCGATTGTTTGACAGCTATTGTTTTATACCATATATGGCTCATTTTTGTTCAAAGTTAAACAATTCCATATGCTTAGTAAGTTAGGTATTGTTAAACTTGTAATATTAGTTATTTTTATATTTCATTTAAAAAAATATGTGCCAACTCTGTATTTATTATTCAATGAATTCTTATACCTTATAACAGATATACAATGTTGCAAAATTAATACATATACATAGATTCTTTTAATTTTAGGGTAACATAGAACTTTGAATTACTTTTAAAGACTGGTTTAAGAGAATTTGGGGGTCTGATTTCATATTGTAACAAAATTATTGAAGCTCAATGTCTCTGTTTATAATTAATTAATTGTCTATGCATTCCTTAATAAGTCCTTAATATTCTACTATTTGTATATCCAGGAATCATTATAGCATACCTTGATCATATGTTGAGGCCCAGCATTGGCGTTAGTGGTGCTTTACTTTCCTCTCCAGGACAACAATGTGTAACTCATTCAGAGTCCAGTGCCACTATTTATAAGTCCTTTCGTATTACGTGTTTACCAAGTGTAATTAAAAACTTTATAGCTTTATTTTTGACTTTATATTTTGTCAACTATGACTAAGCAATCAGCCTCCATCCAAAATTTTGGAGCCTGTACTTGGTGTAGTAGATAGACTGTAGATTTATAAAATATGTATTTATGTGTACACATTTGTACAACCAATAAAAAATGAACTTGAATGTGTTTTATTAATTTAGACAATTAATTAGAATGTTTATTGCTGTCCTACACTAGAAACTCCTCTTCTGATCGTGTTTACAAACGCAAAGCCGGGGCCCATGACCCGGGCGACAAATTCGAACTTCTTGGCAGACGAATACACCACACTTAAACTCATCACTTACATCAACGCAACTTTGACCACTGAGACAGATGTCCAGTACTTTAAACACATGCTATTATTTTTCATTATTAAAGATTGGTGGTACGGCGAAGGAGAATGATACCTACCTTACTGTAAACAGCAATTTGGGACAAGAAAATAAAACACAAAATTATAAACTGTACATTCATTGCAACCAATATGAAGACATTAACATCTTATATTATATATGGTATGGCAAAATGTATTATTTTAACGTACACCCAGCTTCATATAATATGCTCTTCATAAATATGTTTTTCCATGTTCTATTATTCAAATTATACATTAAAAATTGTATAATACATTAACAATTTTTAACAGAGTAAGTATAAAAATTATCCTGGTTGAATTATCCAAAATAATCCTTGGGCACGGCAAGTTGACGTTAACTAGAGGGTAAGACGCTTAAATGGGTGTAAATCTGATCGTTCACATCGAAAATTACTGCAATGATGAATTTTACAATTATTATACCTATTTTAAGACGTCGCGACATAAAATTCAATAGAATTCCTTAAATTTTATACCAAAATTATGGACAACCAATTTGTTTGACGTGGTTCCTCTAGTTTACGCAATCTCAATGGACATAAAAAATGGACCCAATGGAAATTTCCCTTGCGTAAGCTTGTTCCGTACCAGTTATCAGGTAGAACGTCAACAATAATATTTCCTAATCACAACGTAGGTACACCATTCGGTATAATTATGTTTATAGAGTTATATGTTTATATGAATAGACGAATCAATTTCATTATAATTAAATACGAATCTGCGTAACATAATTAGGTATTAACTTTGTCTCCACTCGGAAAATTATTAAAATCAATTTGCCCAATTAAAGAATGAACCGAAATATTGGTAATTGAAAAATATTAAAATTCTTACCTTAACTCTTACCTATTTTAATGTACCTATCATTGTATATTAATTTACAATAGGTAGGTAGGTATTTTCTTCATATCAACTTTTTGGTCATAAATAATAATAGTACCTATGCTTTTGACTATACTACATGTATGTTTGTAATAAAGCGCGACCCAATCTCAAGAAATTACAATAAATTTAATTTACCCACATTAACGTATGTTAGTATGAATTATTTTATTCGTAACATGAATCAAAAAATACTACAAGCTTTATTAAAAGTATAAGTAAGTTTATTTAAATCGGCTTTTGACGATTTTACAATTGGTTTACATCCAAAAACATTTAGTACTTATACATAAAAATTGCATTGTTTCCATATATTTCAACTTTTAGTGTGCTGCCTAGCAACTGTTTAACTAAAAGCTAAGCTGAAAAAAATCGCCAATCCATGTAAGTATACTTAGGCCTGCGAATTACGATCCTGCAAATATTATAACTACCTATTGCTTGATAATTAATGCCATTTCTCAAACTTGTTTGGTTCATCTAAGTATTTACTTTCCGTCAGTCTGCGATAACAGTTAGGGTGAGTCCAAACGAGTGTAAAATGGTGAGTTGTGACTTGTGAGTCGCGTAAAATCCGTTGCGCAATCTTTGTTCAATAGAAATTTCAACTCTTGCGTCGTCGTGGCACAAGCAGGATTTTTGTATGAAACCGAATGCAGCTTAAATTGCGCGACTTATTTTATGTGACTCACAAATTTAGATTAGTTTGGCCTCACCCTCAGCACTTATGAATTATAATTCTATCGTGATATTATTAAATAAATACGTGTTAAAAAACCGATATAAATATTATATCTCAAATAATGAAATGAAATGAAAATATTTGACATTGATGGTTATAGTATTTTTATTTTAAACACTCTTTCTAATAAACATTTTTATGAGCTGTCACTTGCAAGTATATAGGCTTTTATTGAAAAAATAAATAAACAGTAGAACAATTCAAATACATACAACACCTAATATTAAAAGTTGGAGAAATAAAACGAAACATTACAGTAGTTTATTCAAACAGATTTTGTTATCTAAAAGTAGTATAGTACCTACTATATTAAGTGCAAGTAAATAACAGTATTCAGTGATCACAATCACACCAGTTAAGTACCAAAATATGATATAAATAATAAATATATTGAATTCATAATATGATTGCTTCACTTGCTAGCATTTGTTTAACCTAAACACATTTGATAACTTAATTAATAAAACATCTACAAAATAACATCTGAACAGTAAATGGTATTAATTTCATTGATTTCTACTTAATATAATTTATATATAATGACGTTGTGTAAAATATACAAAAACTGGAAAGTGCTATATGGATGTAAAACTGGTATCTACTAAGATCGTAACAAGTAAGAGCAACAATTATAAACCTACCTATACTAAACCCCAATAAGTACCTATACATCTATTTATTAAGTACTTACAACTACTGTGGCTTTTTATTGGTGTTTTTATTGTGCGTAATGTGCATTTAATACTATCAGGATGATACAGTACCTTAGGCCTTAGTCCATACCCTTTTAATAGTGTATAACATTAATGCATGACTTATGAACAATTGTGAGGTCGGGTCGATAGTCAATATGTTATTAGCTCATCTTTATTCCAAATTGACGTCTAACACACCAATCTCAACATTTTTTTGTTTTTCAACATTTCTTTACAAATTTAAATAAATTTTCTACGCCATAATAATATTTGCGAGTGGATTGTTACAAAAAAAAACATTATACTCCCAGTAACATCGGGCACTATCTTTCAATTGAAAAGGATTCGATTTACTTTGTAGAGTGCAAACAATTGAGTGATTTTTGAATGATAAAAATCACTATTATCTATTATTTTATTACATAATTATTCGCCTGAGAGGGTAAAATAAAATATGCAAGAACATCTGTTATTTTGTAAGTAAAATTAATCCACTGTTTGTTAGTTTATATAGACAGCGAATTTATTTCAGACATTTGTGTTTTGGGTATGAAATGGAAGTCTGAAAAGGATTTTTGTAAAATCAAGATAAACAAATTATATTAGCCCATCATTATGAAAACGTGATTCAGGATAAAAAAAATCCTAACCTTTGGGCTATAAGTTCAATTAAGAAGTTGAAACAAAAGACTCGACTTCGTGGTAATGAATTTAATGTAATAAAAATCCAAGTGCTATTTGGTACGGATAATTTGTGATAACCACACGGATATAGACTTGATTGGATGGTGGACATTCACGCAAATTGGAGAGTGGGGACCAAAGAAATATTGTTTAAGTTGTCTCTTTCCATTTACATCAACACTTAAAATTTGATTATTCATTTTAATATCTTTGATAAGCAATAGTTGACACTATTCAATTAATTTAATCCTATTCAGTTCCTTTTATGCATCCATTATAGCTGTTTATTGTCATAAAAAACGACTATTAATATGAAAAGTTCAATAAAAACCATGTGAAATAATTTACCTAATATTAATCATTTTAACCCTAAAAAGATTTTCGAGATTACTTGATCCAATAACATTTTATTGCACAAAAGGACGCAATTGCCTTAAAACTTCACTAGTTTATGATAATAATTAATATAGTAAGTTCCTAAGCATGTACTTTTCACTAGTAGTTTGGTATTCACTCCATATCGTTATATAAATACGCTGCATCATCTTTCAATGCTCGAAGTAAACGTGATTTAAAACCGTTACATTCTTCAGCCACTTATTATTTTAGCCATTTTATATAGTCCATTAATTACGTGAGGTTTTAGACTAATATCCCAGAAATCACGTATATTTTTGGTACAGAAATCGGTATAGAAATCTCTCGTTCTGCAAAAATAAATAGACGTGACATCTGACTACACCTTTACGATTTTCTGAACCCTGTCCCCTCTTTCGGGCCTCACGCTACCAATGGCTTTGGCAACCCTTTGAGGCTGAGACACCTGCATGATAAATTACAATTTTATTTGATTTTTCGCAAAATGGCTATAACATAATATTGTGGATTCATGGCAATAGTAATTCCGCCAATAGCTATACCGTATCTACAACTTTGTACTAATACTTAACTGGACTAATACAGCTATGATTACGATTATGTTAACACGATATTATAATATGGTATAGTCATTGTCGGAATTACCTACTAATTATGTACCCACAATGTCTTATTGATGTACAGTTGCGGAAAAGTAAATAAAATTTTAACTTGGTGTGCCAAGCAAGCCCCCTCTTTAAAACGCAGCCATTTTAAGTGACAGTTTAAATTTCATTACATTATTTTGGGTGGTTCGCATTCTTAACTAAGCTCAATCGCTCGGTGTAGTTAATTTTATTGCTATTAAATTTAATAAATAATTTTTACTTGACTTGGGTATAAAGTAAATGATTTATATAAGTACCAACAATAAATAAAAGTAATAATTATATGTTAGGCAGTGTATAAGACAAAAAACTACGCCTTTGAACCATATAACTATCACCGATTCTTTCAATTAACTCTAGTACATTATTGCCTAAACATATTGCTCGCGTATTGTAATGATCTGCATGTCACAGCCAAATCGGTCTGTAATATAATTCATTACACAATAATATCTACGATTGCTAATTTAGCACTCACAGCGGTAAGAACTTATGTTTTAATTTTAACTTATACACTTCACACACATACATGTTAGTGTCACATACTCTCCTATGAACACTTATGTCTTAAGTATACAAATTAAAATAAAATTTTCACATAACAATATGATAATGACTTAAATATTATCTAAAATAACATTATTTAATTTTAGATTAATAAGGTATTAACCTTACCTATTGATAATAGATCCTAAACCAAACAAACCTTAACAAAATTATAAAATGCATAATAAATAAAAATAATATCATAGATCATTGGGACCGCAAAAGTTTTTTTACAACTTCGTTCGATATTTCAAAAAATTATTAACTCCCGTTAACTCTGCAATAAATGAATATCATACAAATTGTATTCCATTTTTGAAGTTTTTCATAGTATAGAATAGTGTTTAATCAAACTTTGTGAAATATAATAATAATATTTTACATTAAAAATACAAATATCTTTAGATGAATTACTTGCAGTGTTTTGTGTTTTGTGTTTTGTGTCAGTTGTTTAGTGACTCCTAAATGTAGTCCCAACGAAAACATAATGCACCAAACCAGTAAAGTTGAATTAAATAAATAAATTACAGAATGACGACAACTACAAATTAGGGAAAACATGAATGTTATAAAGTGGATTAACATATTATTAACCTTGTGTATGACAACATTTATAAATTCGTTTCAATTTAAGTACTCACAAAATAAGAATGAGGAATAATTATATTATTTGATATCTTATGTGTATGAGGAAGTGGAATCATTATCCAGCTTTATAATTATTTTAAGTATCGTAACAAATGCAGTTGATTATGAAAATAATATAGTACAATTATGTGCGAAGGCTTTTAACTCGAAAGAGCACATGGTTAATATTAATGTCTATACATAAATAAATTAATGTCTATAATTTTCATTTAACCACCACACTCACAGATATTCATTAACTTTAATATTATCTTTATCCAAATAATCTAACTAACCTTGGTATAGTTATCTTGATACAAATTAAAATATCAGAAAAATCTGAATTATGTTATTTCAAAACAATTTCCTATTTGGTTGCCTGTCAATAAATACTGAACATACTTGAGCAATCGTTGTTATGATTCATTAACGTTAATTAACGTCTCTGAATGAGGCTGTATTTCTAGATCACATTAGCTAGTTCACTAGTTAAATGTGGATAGTAAACAACTACTGGATATTGTCTTAAGTATCCACTTAACCGGTTAAAGCATGATGAAATCTCGCCAAGTACAGAATATATTTTAATATTTATTTGTCTACGTCGGCGAAATGACACCATTTCTTGAACCGTTCCAAAGGTTTACGGTATAATATCTCTATGTGTTAATATAGAATAAAATAATAATTTAATACTTAGTTAACTTTGGAAATAAAACAACACATTTGATTAATATTAATCATGACACATTTAGATATTATAAAAATTGCACTACATTTACTATTGTCTAAGAAAAACCCTTTTATTTTATGTGGGGTCCAATTTAGACTCAAAGATGGGTCAAGAAAAAAATTATATTTATATTTTGACCTTAAATAGTGTAATTTATTATAGCTACACACCGACACTTAAGCCGCGGCGTAAGCTATCAACGCTTTTAGTTATTATGTATAGGTAATGGATGAGCTTCAGAATTCACGACGTATTTGTTCAGATCTATAATGAATCTATCATCGCTAAATAATAAGTACAAATATTTAAGTGTCTCGGATAAGAAGAATGATTCCATCATGTCACGTTGAATTGGTTTTTCGACCTTCACGTTCGCCAGCGACGTGTAGCCGTTAGGCACTTTGGCGTACTTTTCAAAACCCTGTAAATCACATAAAATGATATGTTACGGCAAATCAACAGAAAAGAAGAATTTTCTATACCATCGATTGTTGATTCGATTATTGTGTTTGCAACAAGAGGTGGTGTACAGACGCCAACAGGTCAAGCTATCCAAAACTGTCAAATCTTCCCATTCGAATATGAACCTTATTATTTTGTATTAAAGTTGAAAATCTATCAAAGAGATTTGACAGATTGGGGTAGCTTGATGTGCTGGCTTCTGTACAAGACTTAGCTGCCATAAACGTCTAAGAGTGAGAAGGCAAAAAGAAACGGTCACCGCTTGTGTGGTGTAGTCTTATCGTGTCAATACACATAAGGCCACCTCAATAGCGTTAGGTTTGAGCCTATAGAGATTATCCTTCGTGCATAAGGGACACAAATAGGGGTGACATATAATGCTTTGGATCGCCACAGCCACGTGACATGACTGACTGATAAATATACACCAAGTTGTTACGCAGAAAATACTATATTCCAACTATATTGAATAAATTAGGTTGATCCGATATGATATTCTGAAAAAGTGTCAACATAAAAATGTACCTGATATATTTGCCAACCCCAATCCTGGTATGTGGTGTTGCCAGTTAACTGATACATGTACCAGAGACTCTCGATGAATTCAGGTCGTAGAAGTGTGTGAGCATCCGCAGCTTTGGTGTACATGTCGTCAGTAGTGCTTGACTGCAATATTTTTATTTAAATATTAGGCATGTGCTATATCGTGTTTTTTATTCTCAAAGAAGAGATTTTTAGGAATCAACTTTTCTTTGTGGATTTGGATAGTTCAACAAATTTCATTACATTCTTTGAAAATTGATTGATTTGAGATTTTTTTAAAGTTATCAAGACGAGAACCGTATGTTTAAAGACAATTGAATTTTTTAAATATAATTTTCCGACTAAATGCCGTGTACAACATAACCATCACGCATGCATTATCTGAAGATATAGGCGGAGCTGTATACATACAGTTTGTTAGTGATAGAATAGTTTTCATTTAGTTAAATGAGTGCGAGTCGGGCACAACCAACTCTACGCTGCTTCTGAGGGTTTATTAACAGAAAATCCTAGTACTGAACACTTTGCGATGCGAGAATCTCCGGTGATAAGCCTTGCGACGTCATCGTCGCAAGGCTTATCACATAATTATACTATACTACTTTATACATAAACATTTGTGTATAGTACAGAAGCCAGTACATCAAGCTACCCCAGTATGTCCAATTTGTTTGTTAGATTTTCACCTTTAATACAAGATGATAAGTTTCATTTTCAATTGCGAAAATTTAACAGTTTTGGTCCCCACTTGACCTACTGGCGTCTGAACATGATTTTTTGTCTATAGACTTACCAAGTAGAAATGAGTAATTTCCGGTGCCAAGAACGTGGGGTGAGCAGCGTAAGTTAAGTAACAGGTGTAAAGGAGCTCCTCGGCCATGCTCATGTGCCAGTCAGGAAGGCCGTTGGCGTGCCCCAGCGCCAATGTTCCCGGCAGGAAACAAGTCAAATGGTCCATCTTCGGATTGAATGCCTGGAAATTAAAAGAATATAATCATAAATTTATAGATGCATAGACTAGTTAGCTATTAAATAAGGACGACATTTAATTATAACAAATAATAAAATATTAACAAGGATACGAGGCCTTCAGTCTTCGCTTATGTTATTGACCTTAGCTATTACTCTTTAAACCCATAAACTACACTACCTTGGTTTTTATTACCACGTGTATTGTTTTGCAGATATTATTACTTAGCGACGCCAATTATAAACTTGAGATAACGAAAGGTTTCGTTTCTACGACACTTAGAATTATTCGTAAAAAATAATAATTTATACGTATCTGTATGAATGTTTGATAAGTTTATTTTGGAATAACCTTAATTGGAATTGAAAACGCTTTGTATGTCACCATTTGAAGGACAATAATGATATTGAAGAATTAGTTATGCCTGTTTTTATGCTCCATTTTTATTTCGTTCGATAACATAGTTACTTACAAGTTAAGTACTTAAATGTCCCTAAGATTAAGAGAGGTAGGGCATAGTGGGAGTAATTCCACTCAAATTGGAGCTGCCCGACTGGGGAAGTACCTCCGCCTTGCAGAAAATCGAAGTAAAATAATACTACTTTGGCTGTGTTGTGTTTCTTACGGTGAGCAAGGTTGCCAGTGCTCCACGAGGAAACGTTGTGGTGGCAGTGGGAGGACTTTAACCCTTATACTACCAACCCAACTATTCCTCTTTCGTTTTACAGGGCAACGCTCAAGTGACACCCCTGGTGTTGCAAGCGTCTATAGGCTACGGTAACCGCTCACCATCAGGTGGGCCGTATGCTTGTTTGCCTCCTTAGTAGTATAAAAAAAAGATAACACTTTATGTTTTATAAAAGCTTTAACGGCAGTCTTATTATATTTTTTAATAATCGAGTTATTATTAATCTTATCAATAAGCTTGATATCTCACCTCTGATCCAGCAGAGAGTTCTCCAATGAACAAATGCTTGTTCGGAGAGGTACGCTTCGCAAGGAAAGTACGTACACCTTCTATAGCTGTCAGATAGTCGTCAAGTAAACTGTAAAAATTAAACAATCAAACTAAGACAATTATTACAATAGACAAAGTTAGAGGTCGACCACTTTACAACCTTTTCTGTACTTAATAAATAACATTGAGAAGTGTCAGTGAATTAAAAATAAATGCCAGAATTTAACAAAAACTGCTGTTTCGTAAAAATATCGGCCATCGCAATGCCCAATCATAAATAACCATTTTTAGAATTTCTAGTCTGAAAGAAGAATGTACAGAAGAGTGAACCACATAGTATAACGAACATAAGATTGGACTGGACCGGAGACTGTACATGATTGAATGTACATTGATGAATTACACCAATACAGAATTGACAACACGGATAATTGACATAAATAAAATATAAAAGAGTGACATTATGTTTGCCTTGCGCCGGGCCTATGTTAATTTTGTATGGGTCGTGAGGAATAGAAACAAAAATGTTCGTGTATTTCATTTCGATATCTCCCAAGGTTATGAAGATACGAATATAAATATTTGTGGGATCGAGAATAGCTAGACGAATGCAGGTAACACTGCTATTTATCAATAAAAGCATAGAGTCGGCAAGTTATCAACCACCAACGCACCTTGCCGTCTAGGGCACATTTTTGACCTTTTAATTGACAAATTGAGTTTAATTGTGGCACAGACAGTCATTAAAGTAGCGGACAATAATAACATTCGCGGTACATAATAATTAATATGATTGTCATGAATCACGCTTACATTGCTCAAATAGAACATTGAAAAAATTATGTTAGAGAGTTAGAATTTTTCATTTTACTATACCTTTGCACAGCATTTAGCACTTAGCAACTAGTACGTAACTTACCACTATAATCGCAAGCATTAGTTTACAAACAAACTATAAATTAACATTTACAATAAATTTTGTTGAACCTTCGCGACGTTTACATGGTAACGTAACGTGTCTATTATTGTGTAATTATATTTTAATAGTCATTTGCAAGGTGCATGTAAAATGAATGCCAGAACTAAAAATAATCAGTGCCGTGAGAACGCAGCTAGCTTTACTGTCAAAAAACTCGGATAATGTTAGCTTAATATTTTGTACAAAGTATGAATACTTACTAGTTGATAGTCTTTCCAGTTTGTAGCCACTGCTTTAGTAAGTACTCGTAGTAGCTGTCCCCTCTAGCGCCCAGCGTGATAGTGGCGTGCGGAAGGAAATGTCCGGTGTTAGGGTTGATAAATATTGGTACCAAACCATGCTTCTTCGGTAAATGGTGGATTTTCTCAGACACGGAAGCGGCAGCATCCTAAAAAAAAGGGTTTAGGCTTATTAAATAAACTACAGATATACATAAGGTAACTTATAACCTTCTTCAGAATACAATGTATCACCTTGTAAAATTTTATGATCGTTTGTTTGTATATTTCGATAATCTCTCGTACTAGTTCATGAGATTAAAAATTCGATGTTATTCTAAAAGGTGTCTCTTATAGCTATTTCCTTAAAACTACTATGGAGAGTTGTAACGAAGTAAAAAACATTCCTGTTATTATTTAAAGTTAACAAAAATTTTGTTGACCATCTCGTGCCAGTATCCAGACAGCTTCCAAGTCGATATAGCGACATCAATATTATGTCACAGAACGCATGTGATGTTACGCATTTTTTGCCTTAGAACCTTTGTGTGACTATGTAGAGCTCATTATTATAATGAAAAAAAAAAACGCAAATTTTACTATTTATATATCAGCTATGCTTGACATCAGAAATGAGTTGAGTTCTAAATTTGAATTGAGTGCAGAGGAATTTCTGAACGTGAGTCACTAAAGAGGTCACGTTACGTGACCTCTTTCGTCCCACAGTAGTCGGACTGTACAATTTTCGTTAAAATGTTTGTCTTTCAACCAATTTTTGTTTACAGATAGGTAGCCTGATTCCCGTAATGAAAACCGTAGCGATGTCGCAACGACTTAATCGTTGAAACAGTTTTCCTATTCACATCCGTCAATCGGAGCGATTTAAAAGTCGTCCTATTGAAAAATCATTGAACCGTATTCACATGAACGCTCTGCATGTCCGACGAAGTTAAAACGTTCCTACTACTATTGGAATGTGTATACCTACCATAAAGAATATAGTAGGCACTTGGCATGCATGTTGACTTGTCTTTCAATAACACTGGGAATGCTGACGGATATGTTTTACTAAGGACTCGCATTGCACTTATTCAGTTGTCCTGGAACTCGCAATACCGACGACATATATTATTCTACAAATTTAATAATAATTTGCAGTACAATTTGAACAAGAAACCTCACCTCAAAAGTTGGATTGTTGGTAGCTCTGGATAGCTCCCTGAATTCCAGCTGCACAGTGGTCACCTCTGCAGTGGTGCTGTAGTGGGACCACTCTGGAGCGTGAGCCGTTCTTTCACCGAGGTTTACATCTGAATATGGTATGCCAGAAGGCGATGAGAAGGCTGCCATCAGACGATCTCCTAGATCCGTCTAGAAACAAAACGAACTATTGTATCTACCGTTTATAGTAGGTACAGACGTATACATGCAATGTTATGCTTCATAGATAGATAGGTATTATATTCTTTATTGTACACCAAAGAATAGTGGAAAATACAATTAGTATCATAACGACCTTATG
Source organism: Acronicta alni (assembly GCA_964056405.1). Lineage (NCBI taxonomy): Eukaryota > Metazoa > Arthropoda > Insecta > Lepidoptera > Noctuidae > Acronicta > Acronicta alni. The sequence goes on from OZ043913.1 coordinate 12,616,746, forward strand.
ATAATAAAAAAGGATTTTTTACAGGTAACCATCGATGTCGTGTAACGTAATGTACGTACAATTAAAATAATATTAAACACTCATAGACCTTGGAGAAGAAAATAAGCTACCATGTGTCTCAAAAAAAAGTGAAAACGCAGGTAACAATTAATAACACAATAAATATACAAAATATGAATTTTCTGTGAATAAAATGTATATTATAAACACGTTATGGGTATGTATATTGAGAGAGATAGGTAATCTATATATTAATACGTGAAGCGAAATCTTTGTACCCCTTTTTAAGAATATTGCGCGCACAGAGGAGAGTGAGATTTGGCATAGTTAAAGTTTATATAGAGAAGGAGTGCAGAAAGCTAAAATTTTAGTTTAATAAGTGTTAGAAATACACTAAATTAATTATTCATTGTTTGAGTTCGTGCTGTCAATGTCAAACACATATTATTAAGTATATTTTATTCAGATATGATCTTTAAATAGATTATGACTAAAAAGAGCCTCTATAACACTAAAACTTAAAAAGTCTAATTTCAGTCATGGGACCTCTGGTCATGATAATAATATTTTATTTGCATGAAATTTAAACATTGAAAGATGAGCAGACGATCATCTTTCAGTCACCCGAGAGAACTGTTAGTTATCTCTTTTATCAGGCGCCCACAAAACCGACCGATGATAAACGCCACATATAAACTTATCTTAACAACTTATTATCAATGATTACAATGATGTAATTTTATATAATGGTTACCCATTGACGTAATCGCAAAGTTCAGCCCTTATCTCTAAAAAAAATATAGATCATGCAGACACACGAAACCGGTTCGACTGACGGAATTGTATAGGGGCGGGCTGCTGCACTGTCGCGGGTTCATTTCCGCACGGATCACAATGGCCTACAGACAGTTATTACGTTTCTGGGAGTTTGTGTATGTGAGTTTTGGTATAGTGAACACACCCACGATATAAGAGAATATTGTAGTGTGGGTAACATCTTTTTAAAAGAAAAATACAAGAAAATAAAGAAATTAATATATAAATTTAATATTTTAATACTCACCGCCTTCGTGAGAAACATACTGTCTTGTGTAAAATGATAACATGTAAGCAAGCCTCCTAGAACTCTTATGGTAACTTCAAAGAAATTAACATCTTTGTTCTTTGTAAATATCAGTTCATTTTTAACCCATTGTTTACCTTCTTCGAATTCTGAAAACGAAAGACTCAAATCACTACATAGTATAAAACAAAGTCGCTTTCTCTGTCCCTATATCCCTATGTATGCTTAAATCTTTAAAACTACGCAACGGATTTTGATGCGGTTTTTTTTATTAGATAGAGTGATTCAAGAGGAAGGTTTATATGTATAATACATGTATGTTATTAGTACATTGCACCCGTGCGAAGCGGGGACAGGTCGCTAGTATAACATAAACTGTTAATACAGTAATAGTAAAATTTTACACTTATATTTAACTCTTCAGGGATGCAAGCGTGTAAATAAGTAACATTAATAAATAGAATCGACTACTCTAAAATTATAGCAACCAATCAAAACATATTAACAAAGATAATAGTCAGTACCTTGATTAATTTAACATAACGAGTCGACCCTATCAGCTTTCCTTTCGCTGAATAAATACTACGTAATGTGGTCAGAGCAATAGAGTTAATTCAGACGTCAACGGTATAATAAAATAATAATATAATAATACCTTCAGTAAGTCCCATAATGTAGGCTGTATCCAAGGAGTCTACTATGGTGAGGCCCAAAGAGAACCAGTCGAAGGCCATGCCGGAAATTGGTTTCAAATTGTCGTGGCCCCATGCATGCTCCTTATAGCCACGCCATGCGTGCCTGAAGCTCTCTACTACGGCGTATTGACGTGCATTTTTTGGTCCTAGAAATAATAAAAAGGTAAGCTTGGCAATTGATCAAAACCGTTTTAGTCTTTGGCATGTACAGTGGATTAAAAACAAGGCCAAGAGCCTCTGGAAAAAATATCAAAAACTAGCTTCCACTCACAATTTCGTTTGGGTGGGTATCACAACAAAACAACCCATGCCATTCATGGATAGTTGTCTACCAGTAATAGAATTTTTAAAATCGGATTAGTGGTTCCAAATATCTTACGAAAGAAAATTATTAGGTAGGTACTTTTTCTCGCACAGCAAAGTCTTTGAAACTCGGAAGCAAATTCATCACACACTATGGCTATTAAAATTATATGAGCAATTATAGCAATACCTGTAAAGATGGGCCTTTCATTCCGTTCAACATCTACAACAGTCTTTTTGGGGAGTACCACATCAACTACTTGCTCATTGACTAGAGACACATTCTTAAGACTTTCCTAAAATAAAAGAAAATGTGTAATAATTATTATATTTTTTTATTCTTAAGGCATCTCTATCCTATATGCTTACGTAATATTGATGGCTACCATAATTTATACTGACAAATATTATAAAAGACTGTATTATAAGTGCATGTCGGCGTATCTCCACTGGAAATTCATGGCAACATATTTTAGATAAACCTTATCTGGTAACTGTATACAATACTGCTGGTGTTCCCACTGTAAAATGTACAATGTTATCATAATAGATTGTTGTACCTAGTAGCAGGAAATGAATCGTGCGCATTGCCGCCAAACAGCAGTAGATAGGTACCATTGTATTCTATTAAATTGACATTATTTTGTCTGAAGTTACAAAATAAGTGGGTTAATCGGAGTACTTGATAGACCCTGAACCCAAACAATGTTTGTTCGACCTTTCCCCAAATACTAATAGGTTTTAACTTGGTATACTTATATTCGCTTTTAAAAAGTCTTCAGTCTCATTAAAAAGGTTTATCTCAATTAGTTGAATAACCTAAGATAGAGCTTGACCTCTTGACCTCGATTGTATGGGTCTGCAACCCATACGTGATTAAGTAGGTTTTAATTGGTTGAGTACATTCAGAGATACTACTTAAGCCTTTCTATTGTATGCAGATACTTTGGTGCAAATGCACGAGCGTAATTGTGGTTATTGGTTAATCAAAATAATATTATATAAAGACAGTCTACTTACTATTTCTGGTTTGTAATAGGTAGAGTGAAGGTACTTATGGGTTATTGTCATTATAAAAAATATGAAATTAGACAAATCCATAGTGACGTTACAGTACTTTTTAAGAACACGTTATGTGATGTGCAGTAAGGGTAAAACTGGTGTTGACATCTCCATTGAGGAAAAAATAAGTATAAACTCAGAAACGTAGCTAATAATAAACATAAAATCAAACAAACATAAACATTTCCACAATAGGTGTATATGTTTATCCTTTATGTTATGGTAAACTTAAAGTATGCCTGCCGCCGGGGAAGGAAGGTGGAGGATTTCTACTGACTAAAGCCTCACAGAGATCTATTGCGTCAGAGGACAACACTTGCTCTTGCTTGCACTCTTGCATCTTGCACAAATGATCAGAGATGTAGTGCTGCTCGCATTCCACAAAAATCTTTACATTATTGTATCACCTTCCAAAATGCAGTGAGACTGCTACTGCCAGAACCGAATTGCGGGTATTGTGCATTATACAAAGAAGTAAAAGTTTTGATTAGTTTTTGCAGTCAAAATGATTTCAACATATTTTGATTTTTGCCTGATTTTGCCAATAATATCAGTCTATTTGGCATATAGGTTTCTTACAGGGTTACAGATTTAACTAACTTGAAATTCCCACAGGATTGAGAAATACAAAATCCATAGGCTTTATCATTTTATATTATCTAATAATCAAATAATATGTTTATTTGATAGTGAACCCACATGATGTGAATGATTTAATACTGAAATACGTATAATTTTGCAGCACAGGACTGCCAAAATTATACCAATTAATAAAAATAGCCATTGCTTGCACTGTAAAACCTAAGAGCTACTTTAACTTTAGTTAACTAACCAATGATATTGTCTAAGATTCTTAATATAAAAATAAGTATTGAAATGACTCACTTGCACTAAATCACTATGATTAATCTTATTTACATTTGCAGCAGTGACTCTTGAAATATAAAATATTGCTAGAATAGTTATTGCTATTACAAGCACTGCATAGACTATGGATCGTTGCAGTCTTGATAGTTGATTCCATCTCTGAAAATAAGAAAAAATTAAGGTCTCTTCTTCCAGGTGTCATAACTGGTTGTATTGTAACCAATCTTAGTGAGTGTTATCCTGAAGTCTAGTTACACACCTGCATATCTCTTCAGGGAATAATAATAATAATCATTTATTGACAAAAACTGTTACAATTAATGTTGAAACCCTGACTCCAGAGCTAGTTTAGGATACCTGTGTTTCAGGAGTCTTTTAGGAGACTTTTGTCAGTGCTTAGTTTGATTAAAAATATATTTTACTTAAGACTTACCCTAATAATTTTCCTATGTGAACCACTCTGGTGTTGATCTGTGATCAATACTGAAGTGTCACTCTTAAGGCTCCATTTCCCTATACTGCTTCGAGGAACTATAAGTAGCTGGTCATCATCACTAAACTCTATCTTCATATCCATTTTGGATTTCGACTTCACTTTGTTTCCAGCTTGAACATTATTTATTTACAACATGATTTCTGTAAGTAGGTAATAACAAAGAATAATCATTTATACACAGCAATCATTATTGATAAGATTCTAATCTACTAATTCAAAGTACTTATTTGGATTTACTATGATAAGCAGTCATTTATTTTATCATTAGATTTTACTGCCTTATCTATCTGTGTAAGTTTTTAGTAAACAATAGTAATTATCATAATACCTTGTTTAACATCTTAGATATATTTTTAAATATTTCTTAGTAATTAATATATCATCACCCATAAATATTAGTATAATTATGTACTTTACCAAATTACCAAGATAACTTATTCATATATTTATTTTTATGTTCCACGTTCGCAAAAAAGGGCAATACCTTATTATTTTAAAATATTCTTACATAAATGTTTGTCAAGGTGAATTGTATTCAGCATTAGCAACTACAAAAACACAATTATTTCAGTACTTACGTTTTAAATTTAAATAGGTCTATATACCCAGAGAAAATTAAATTTCCAAGATAAAAATCGCAATAAAAAACGAAGTAAATTTTCGAACAGTGGTGTTAGTGGAACACTAAGGCTAACAGAGGAAGAGAAGATAAATTAATAAGAATCACGTCCACACCAACCCTACGTCTCACCTCTTCACAGACTAAGAAGATAAAGATACTTCTTAGGTACCTATGTATCGTGTGCTCCTCACAGCCTCTCCTCTTCCTACTTTCCTTTCCTTTTCCTAGCCTCCACTCCACTACACACTTCCACACAAATGCCACAGTTAAAAAATGAAAAATCGTCATCTGTTCATGTCATCTGTCAGTGTCAACTAGAGGTGTGTACCGGAGGCAATTTTAAGCCTCCGGAGATAATGCGGAGATTTTATTGAATAACCGGAGATTCTCCGGTTTTTCTCCGGTTAGTCAAAATACGTTATATCAGTATAGTTTAAGAGAAAAATATATGAATTATAAATTGCCTTTATTAAAAAAGTATTTTTTTGTGTCATATTAAATAAACAAACAACTAATAAAATTTAAATTTACCAAAATTGCAAAATTTGCAAAGAAATTACCTACCTACTTGGTATCGATCGAAAATTCATTCAGAAATGTTTACCAATCCAATAACCGGTAGTTAAGAAAAAATCACCGATTAGGCTCCGGTACTCACCCTAACCGGTGATTATCCGGTTTTTTGACAACCGGTGCACACCGCTAGTGTCAACGGCTGATTCTTTGAGAAAAAGTAAAAATGTGGAAGCGGCAAACTCCGGAAAAACCTGCATAAACTTTTCTCTATACCTGCATTTACTGCTCCAATGATCTGTAATAATTAAGAGGTCAATGGTTACTACCAAACAAGGCCGTGGACTATAGCATTTAAGCCCTCTCATTTTGTGAGAGGAGACCCGTGCCCAGCAGTGGGACAGTATATGGGTTGATGATGTTGATGATATGTGTGTCAAAAGGGACTTTACAACGGATTAAATAAAAATTTAAGTTTTATTTAAAACTTGGATATAAAATAAAAAGGTTGTAAGAGATCGCTTTTAGCGGACCGCTCATACAGAGGCCAGAACATCAAGATGTCTAATTTCTTTGATAGATTTTCAACTTGAACACAAAGCAATAAGGTTTATTTTCAATTGGGAAAATTTAATAGTTTTGAATGCTTGACCTGCAGGCTGGCGTCTGTACCTTTTGTATATTTAATATAACCAGTGTGCTACACAATCATGATTACCATAATTATTTATGGTAATCATGATTGTGTCGGATTTTCTCTGTGTCTATAAAGACACAGAGAAAATCTTCTGTAGGAAACATCCTGGTTCGGCACGCTTTTCGGCTGAAATGCAATCCTGTTTGTTTATTAAATCCATGGTAGGTACCTAAAGTTCGTCTCACGAAAGACGTCCCGCAGGGCACAGACGCGGCATAATAGTCATGCGAGTGCGACGGGATGTTGCTATTTGCTAACCTAAATTGTATAAGACTCCCCAAATATTCAATATAATTCCTGTAGAATTAATCTGATTTTATTGTTTCAGTAATATATTGAAATTGTTTTAAAACTAAAGTTATACGAATATTGTCAAAATTAGTTCCACTCATTGCCGTGGGATTTGTTTTGTGAGACGGACTTTACCGGACTTTACTTATTACTTCAGGCCTTCAGCTAGACAGTGGCGCCACTACGCTAAATGTGATAACTAAATGCTGGTCATTGCTGATCAACAAATAATTGAAATCATATGTCGCATTCAGAGAAGAAAAAGAGCAACTTACGCCGATGTCGTATAAAAAATGAAACAGAACAATGAGATTTTTGATCTCACGGAGCGTCCTATGATTTTCAAGGTTGGCAGTTTGGCACACTTTATTGCTAGACAAAGTTTGACAGCTGACGGGCAGCTCGGCTAGCTATCGTCTTCATAAATTACAATTTGCTTTATGCTAATTAGTAATTCATGTTATATTATTAATATAACATGAATTACTCTAGACGGAAATTCATCCCTAAAAATAAAAACAATTTAATTTATTTAACCTAAAACCTTCAGTGCTGCCAATTTTTCTATAAATTATTACCCATTATTATGGGAAATACTAATAATATGTATTATTCTGCAGTGTGTATTCATTAAATGTATTATGAAATATTCAATGGCTTGTTGATGTTTTTCTAAACCTGATAATTTACGTCGTAATTAGATTGTAGGTTCAAGACGAACAGATTGAGCACCAATACCGTCATCAAAAATTTGCAGTAGACATTTTGAGAATGTAGCAGCTTAAATTTTGAACTGCGTCTAAATCACGCAACGAAAGGAGAACTCAAACAAGAATTAGTAATCTTTATAAGAATTTTGTTATAATTATTTAAATGACAATAACGTAACGTCAATAAAAGCTTATCAAAAAAAAAATACAAAGCTAGAATCTGCTATCACATAAAACTTTGCAATTATTTAGAAACTCTCCTGCCCTCATCACAATTAATTTGACTTCGGTGGCATTGTTGTCTTCCCCGCATCGCATGCTTATAACTAGGTACCGATGATAAACGATTTATCAGGGTCGTTTTTCAGGCTTTCTCTTACGTACTAAGGGGATAGAACCGATCTGACATATCGACCCGGCTCCATCCTTCGAAATCGCGGCGCACGATGAAAGTGGCATGTATGGGTAGATGATACATAGACAAACAAAAAATGTCTGTAACATGGTACCCTAAAATGTCACGTTACCAAGATATTTGAAGGTATAGATGGACATTATGAGTAAGTACGACAATAATTTAAAAAAACACAAAAAATAATTTAAGTAATAATTAAATTTAAAAAAATCGTGTCTATAGGCGGGAGATTATATCCAAATAATCTTTCCCAGGTTGATTATTATTATTACTGTTTATTGGAAGAGATTAGATACCTAGGTACGTAACATATTACTAGGAGCGCGAGGTAATACTACTTTAATTAATTATTTCATTGCGATGCGATGCGATTTATTATGCAAGTAATTAATTATAGTAGTGATCGTGCTTTTAGTAAATTCTCTCATTCTTCAATAAACAGTAATAATAACAATCAACCTGAGAACGATTATTTGGATACAATGAAACGCTTATAGACACATAATAAGAGTCTATTTTTAACGATTGTCGTGTTGTACTCAATATATGTCGATATTTACCTCCAAGTATCTCGATAACGGGACACTTTGAGGTAGCATGTTATGTCGACAATTTTTGTTCGTCTATGTGTCCTACCCGATTTCGAAAAAATAATCAAAATGGCGGCGGGTTGATATGCCACCTTCCACTAATTCCGTCACAAAGTGAGGGTTACATTTTTCCTCACACGGTAACCCTAAATATAATGACATGACTTAATATTTCTACTTATTATTTCTTGTCTCTGCGACAAGCTTTGCCGAAGTCTATTGGTTTCTCTGTCTACATGGTCAGCAGACTGTCAGCAGATGTCGTAGAAGATGGAATGATTAATCGAGGATTCTTTTAGTAACTGGCGCTTTCAACAAACCAAATCTCTAAGTATATGTATAATGATATGTCAAAATTCAATCAAGTTGTTGAAAGTGGCCGTAAATAGCACAGATTCTGAACATTATAAAATGAAGTCGCTGTTTGTGTCTGTCTCCTATTACCTAACTACTTCTTCATCTAAACCATGCTAAACTAAACTGAAAGTAGGTGTCCCAGTCTCTGGAAGACGGATCACTTAAGTGTAAATCCATAGTGGGACAAGTCTTTTTGCAAAAGTGCATAGCATCAGACGAACACAGTAAATAATATCTCAAAATCAACAATAATATCACAAAGTGAGCCAGAGAGTCTGTTTAGCTTAAATATGATCTCTCTGGCTCACTTTTCAGCCTAGCTTTACCTACCTATAGTGGACTGAGGAATTATGATTAAGTACGGGTAAACTGATAGGTACCTACTTAAAAACTTAGTGGAAATGTAAACTTTAATTCCACAAAAAAAAATTGCTGCATTTCATTTAATCAATTAAATACAATATAACTCAAGACAACGACGCGAGACGCCGCGCGCCGACCTCGCGCCGTATTGTTTCAATGATTAAATGATTACCTACCTACTTTATAGAGTATCTCATTACGCATGTTTACCTACGTACTTTTTGCTCGTAGATATCAAGTAGGCTCTGTCTGGCCAGTTATAAAATTTGATTATTAAAATGTCATTTCTTAAAAGATTCTTGGTAGTTGTGATTATTTTGTATAGATAATTTGATTTAGTAATATTTTGCTTCCTAAACATAATAGGTACCTATAATTTATATTCTTTTTGAAAACAAGTGACCAATAAAGTCATTGTTATATAAATTGCTATTGGATATTTTACCGGCCTCTTTTGTACATCAATAGTGTTAATGCCTCAGTCAGAGTTCTGGCCATTTAACAAAGGGAAGACGACAGAAAATGTTGAATATAATGACGAAGCTTCAATTTTAGTACGTTATAACTTATTATTTTATGCTAGATTTATTAAATTATCTTTATCATCTTCATCATACCTAATTAAATTTCTGACAGTGACGGATAGAGTGTTTGTAAAAGGACAATCGGCAAAAATGTAGGACAGCTGGTCATAGGACCAATATCTATGGATGGATCACACGTTATAGATATCATTAGAAATCTGTACTACAATATTACCATAGCGGCTCCTATAGAATGGCTGTGTGAATAGTTTTGCTTATTCAAAGTTCCCAGCTAAAAGCTAAACAGCCAGGGATAATCGGCAAACATTGTTGTATAGAAATTGGTCCACTTGAAAAATCAGGACCAGTCATGTGACATTTAAATGGACTTGAATAGTTTATATAGCGGCCCTTTTCAAATAGTTTATAAAGTTACTGTATGGCAATGCAGTTCAAAGTGAGATGCTAAAAATAAGCATAAACATTAAACATTGTATAGAAGCTGGTCGATTTGACCAATAAGGGCCCCCACAGACTTCATTAAACAGCTCTTTAATGTACTTAGTACAAAAATGTACCTATTATGGAAACAATGATTTTCCATTTTTGAATCGCTGTGTGTGAAAAAGTAATGGCAATGCAAAGTATCGACTCAGGCTTAAAGATAATGAGATATAGCTTTTTATACATATAAGTATGTGATCCTTTCTGGTTTTCTAAAATTAGCTTCCATTTTATTTAACCATGTACATGTAATTATGTTTGTTTAGCAAAAACAGTTGGGGGATATGGAAGGGGAAGTGAAGGAGATACAAATGGAGTTGGCAGCAATTAAACGAGACAGAATGGATTTATTTACGCGTAAGCAATCGAGCAAAGGATTTGTTTTGGTAAGTAAGAACTTTGTTTATAAACTGCCATAATATGCAATAGGTTCGCCCTCTATTACATGAGGCCTAAACATACCGGCAAACTGTGGGTATACTTATTATATGTAGACCTCTTCGGGGAATACAGGCGTAATAATATGTGAATTTGTAAAAAAATGCTATATTATACTACGAATTTTGAAACCTATGTAATGATCTACTAGAACTACAACGTAAAGTTCGACCCTGTTGGGCACGCCCAGCAGTGGGACAGAAAATCGAAATGAGAATGAGAGTGCTTAGGCTTTAGTACCACGCTGGCCTAGGTGTTGGTTGGCAAATTCTACATGTCGTTTAGAAACTGTCTCAAACATGTGGGTCGGTTTCCTCAAGATATTCGTGATAAGTAATTTCGCACATGATTGCGGGCAAGTCAGAGGTGCGTGCCTTTGTTCTAAACTTAAGATCTACCTACTCATGACTTATAGAATTTTCAGACTAATGGTCGTATCACTTAATTGCTTACAACTTAATTGCTTCATTATTATATCTACCCGATATTTATTTTAAATAGACCATTATGTAAAATCAAAATTAATTGCATGGTTCCAAAAAGTGGGTCTTATGGATAAGAACCGGGGAGCCCCGCCAAACAGCACCCGTTCACGAGCTTGATGTGTGTATAGGCGCCGTTCTTCTACAACCGTGTTATATAGGATAGAAAGACTTCACACATAACGCCACCATCAGCAAGCTCGGCCATCTGAGGGCACACTATATGTACATAGATAGGGTTCTAATAATTAAAATTATGCACTAAATGCAAATACCTGCTCGATATTCATCTATACTATTATATATTAATACTAGCTTCTGCTTGTGACTTCGTCTGCGTGTACTTAAAATGGATAAAAAGTATCTAGGCATTAAGTTTTCTGAAATGTATTATTTTATAATTTCCTGCGAAATTTCCTTAAGTTTTCTTTCCTTAAAAACCTTCTATAAAGTACAGAAAACTTAAAAAAATAGATGAATGAAATTGGTAAAATAGAGATTAATTTTTATATAGATACAGGGTGTCCCGAAACTCAACGCCAACGCCAAGCGGGTATGGGGTGATAGGCTAGATTATACCAGTTCAAGAAAAAATACAAAATAAATTCCTTATTGATAATAAGAATACTTTTGAAAATGTTGAAAATCAATACCCTAGATCACATATTTAGGTACTGTGATCACAAATTTCCCAATTTTAGTGTTATTTTTTTTAAATGTAAGTGTTATCGTTTATACGTACTTACATTATAAAACTTTAATTTTAGGAAGCTGAAGAAATGCTTAAGGAACCGTTAACGACTAACAGGACAAATGAAGATAGCTTAATTAAGTTTCCAGAAGTAAGTTTATGTACCTACAGATTAGTGATGGTCCTTTTGAAGCCTTGGTATCTACTCACCTATTTTTTTTTACGAAGGAATACCTTCAATAGACCTGTCTTCGGGAACTAGATATCGAAGTGTGTGTACCCACTAATACCACGCCGGTGGCGACCATCAACTGATGGAGTGGGGCATTGTCACTTATAAGACAAAAAATAAAATCAAAATAGTTTTATTTACATAATTATAAATTATATACAGGCAATTATGAATTAGTCGTTACCTATGGAGAAGAACCGTCAAGAAACTCCATGGTTAATCTACTCTAGACCACCCTAGAATTCCCCTGTGTAACGCCTTTTAGGTTAGCACCTAAAGCACCTAATTGATTGCTTGTTCACGGTTTAGATAGTAAAGCTTCGGGAGGAATTAATCAAAGCCAAAAATGCAGCTGATGAAGAAAGATTCCAGCGAGAAAAATATGAATCCAAACTGAAAGACTTGGAATTAAAGCTTAACAACATTTGCTGTAGTGGAATGATTGCTGAAATCAAGGTACGGTCTCAAATTTTACTGATTTATTGGCTAACAAATATTGATATCAAACTAGCTTTTACCCGCGACTTCGTACGCGTAGATTTAGTAATACAGTTGTTGTCGGTTTGATTTCATGGCATAAGAAGTACAAAGTTAGGGGAATTCCCGTGTTTTTCCGATTATTTAATATGCCAACACAATTAAGTCACAAACTATTAGTGTACCAAAATTTCATTCAAATCCTGTAAGTAGATCTCCAATATCAGTTTTCTGGGAAAGTCCCACTTCATTTTGGGATAAAATGTGGCCTATTTGTTATCCCCGGTCACATACTATATTATATGTATGAAAATACATTCAAATCCCGTAAGTTGTTCTCCTTTATCAGTTCGGGATATTCCCACATTTTTCTGGGATAAAAAGTAGCCTACTTATATTTTATTCCCGGTCACATACTGTTAGTGTATCCAATTTCATAAAAATGGTTCAGCTGTTTTTCCGTGATCGAGTAACAAACAAATATCCAAACTTTCACATTTATAATATTATAAATATGATTTAATACATAACTGTTATTGTATTTTTTCTCGTTAAAAATAGCTTGAAGTAGCCAATAATAAAGTACGTCACAGGCAGAGCAAATTAACAATAGAGTACTGTAAATCTAAAATAGACCATAATAAATTATGACGTAAAGACTCACTAGAATGGTGCTGTAATAATTAAACGTAATAATCGGTAGCAAAACATGGTTACTAACCGCCCTTTATCACAAACCATTCATTAGCTGCCTCATAACTATTGGATATTATTACGAGAGATTCGTAATAGTTAATTAAAACTAATTTATCTGACAAACATAACACAACTTTAATTAACTCGTCGCATTTTTAGCAGTAGGAGGTTACAAGAAAACTTCACAATTCAATGTCACATTTTTAATGACATTCCGTAGTGCATTTTGATCTTCACTTGATCGTGTACAAAACGAACTGCTCGGTCCGTCTCTTCTCACCACCGATATTTATATCATCATCAATCCATATACTGTCCACTGCTGGACACGGGTCTCCTCTCATATTAAGAGGGATTAGAGTCCATCACGCTGGCCTAGTGCGGGTTGGCAGACTTCACCAACCGTCGAAAAAAATCTCTAAGGTATGCAGGCTTACTCACGATGTTTTTCTTCGAAAAGTCAGAGGTGCGTGCCTTGGATTCGAACTTGAGACCTTCGATTTGGCAGTCCAATGGTCATACCACTAGGCTATTACTGTTTCAATAGACAGAGATAATTATAAATGGGCCACGAAGATTCTAGAATCAAACATTGCTCCTAACTCCTTCATACGAGTGGGTACTTGTGTGTTTATTGTTTTCGGGCGTTGACCTTGAACTATTATTAATTACGCGACTGTCACGATGGAGCTCGGTGTTTTGGAAGTTTTTTAAGCATTTTATATGACTGTTCTAGAACCTTAGTGAGTCATCTTCATCTTTCTACTGGTTACTCGGCTTAACAATATTATTTCCGGTGCCGCCGTCTCACGTTACGTCTGATATTATAAAGATGGACACGCAAATATTTTAAGCAAATCGCATAAGGCTCCCGGTGCCAAGAACAATAAATTTTGCAGTACCTGTAATAATTAGTTGCTGTGTACTTAGTTTACTATACTCAACCACAAACAAGATTCCAGATAACAGGTTCAGTTTCAGTACCTACGCCAGTCACTTAAGTTCATTTAATGATATTTTCTTTGCTACGTCCAAACCTTTTTACGGTGACTAAGTATTCCTAACAATAAAATTGTAGTAGTGAGATGCAAAATTTATTTATACCTTAAGTCTTGCAATTGTTAAGTTTATTTGATTACTGTAGTTTAAATTGTATAGTTGTAGATTATGTTAATTGCGAGTTGCAATCGTAATTAGCCGTTCTCGTCCCACTGCAGGGCAAAGGCCTCCCTGCTCTCCTTTCATTCCTCATGGTTCAAGGCTATTTTGGGCCAATCCTTCCCGAACAAGTCAAGCTCATCCCGCCATCTTCGTCAAGGCCTGCCGCACTGTCGTCTGCCGTTTTCTGGGACCCATTCGGTACTCCTACTGCTTAATATCGCGATGATTTAATAAATATTTTTTTGTTTTAATAGGAGACAAAAAAATATTCAGATGAGGAAATGACGGTGTTGAAAACACAAGTGAGAGATATGAGGGAAGAAACGGAAGAATTGAAAATTACTTTAGTAGAGAAAACTGAACAATTTCAGGAGTATCGTGTCAAAGTGAGCTATTGATAATAATTTAATTATTTGTAAAATTATTTGTAGTATACCTATCTGACATTAAATAAGTAAACTACTTAACTGATAGTGTAGTGTATAATAATTATATCAAATCAATGCACATACCTAGCCACCAGTAAACTGCGCGAACAAGATCTAAGTCTGCTTTACAATCCACCATAATTATTGAGATATTTTAGTTTTATCAAAGTAATTACTGAAAGATTTAATTCCATGGAAGGATATGTATTACTGCTGTTTATACAAAATTATATTATTTTATAACATACCAGCTTTTACCTGCGCCTTCGCTCACTAGCCAACATTGATGATCACTTTTTTATATGACTCTGATAACAGCAGAGAGGTCAAGCTCTATTCAAACCATTGAGATACATTAATTTACCCCAGTTTTTGGGGTTGGAGTATAGTGAACAAGAAATTAAAATCTTTTCAGTATTTTTAGCGCCAACCTCGACAAGAAAACCAAAAATCACATTTTCAGATTCAGGGACATAATTATTATACTTTATGGCACTTGGATTTAAGTATTAGTTACTTTACAATTTTTATAAAAGTATATCATATAAGATAACATTATGTTACGCATTTTCAGTATCTTCAAGCTCAACAGCAAGTGGAAGAGCTCAAGCGTCAGTTAGACGTAATAGAATTCGATAACAAACAAGTGTCTGATCAAATACAAATAGAAATTCAAAAGATGAAGGTAATTATCACATTATTTATAGCAGACAGAAAACTAGAACGAATTAATAAGAAAGGAATGACGAAAGCATGGAATATCTAGATATTCTATGCTTTCGTCACTCAATGTGGGAAATTTTCCTAATGCGGTAATTAGTTTAACGCTCACTAGTGCCACTAATTACGGCATTAGGAAAATTTTTGTATTTAATTTCTTGGAACAGCAAAAGGTGGCTTACACTTATTTATAAACTACCGACCCACCCCGGCTTTGCATGGGTGCAATGTACTAATAAATGCATGTATTAAACCTCTATAGTATAAACCTTCCTGAAACCATTATCTAAATGATAGTGAGGACTGTATCAATGTATAAAATCCTCTGCGTGGTTAAGAATAAGAAGGCGGAGAATCATCACGACATGGTGGATGGTGATGGACAACGGTTTTGTTACTATTTAGTGATTCAATGCTTTAAAGATGTTTATTTGGCTTATTGTGCGTTACCCATGCCAAGATGGCTAAAAACCGATTTGCTTGAAATCTGAACACGAGTTTATCCTCTTATCCAAGGATGTAATCAATCAATAATAACATGAACATCTACTTAGCCAAACTATGTTACTCGATAGATGGGTCAATGATGTATTTCTCACTTCGAAATAATACTAAATTCTCCTGTAAATCGCAGTCGATTTATAGGAGAATTTAGTATTATTGTTAGTATTACAGTAGAGTTTAGTACGTAATTGAACTCAGAATTACTGAATTCTGAGTTCAATTACGTTTACAGGTAATTTATGTGTCTTCGTGTCATATCATTTCACAAACTTTATCACTGTTCTTGAAGACTAATCGTTTTTGAAGCACTCCTTCTATAAATAATAGTGATGTCGCATTTGGTTAGACTGAAACCCGACATTAAAATAGGGAAATATTTAAAATAAATTTATAATTGATGCTGCTGATGTCTTTATCAGATGCAATTTCAAGAGAAGCTGCAAGAGCTTGCTCCTTTGCCCGATTTGTTAAAAGGAGCTCAGATACAACTGCAAGAAGCTAAGCAATTGCAACGGTTGGCGGAAGACAGCTCGCAGCAACTTTCTAATGAATTACACAGAGTCAAGGAAAAGGTTTGATATAATGTAACCTATTTCAGAACGGGTCTTTTTGATACAGAAAGTAGATTCTTGTAACGTTACTACCATACCGTACCGATACGGTATAGTAGTAGTGTCATTGTCACTGGGAATGACACTTGTTTAACACTACTTACTGTCATTTTTCACAGCTGAGTAGCATAGCTTCTATTAGATATTGTCCGTCCAATGTTGGAGTCTAGTGTCATTATTTCTTCAACTGCCTCATTGAATTAGTGGTCCGAAGCGAGACTGTTACGCTAGAGGTACTTAGTTCAATTCCCAGGGTGCCTCTATTGGGGTTTTGTATAAAATTCTCAGTAGCAGATCGGAGTTTGGATTTATGTCCGGTTAATCGCAAAGGTCGCACTCTATTACATGGGATCTAAACTTTCTGGCGAATTGTGGATGCACAATAGGACTCATCGTCATAGACATACGCATCATTTTTTTTAACGTATGGAAATCCTCATGGACTGCCTTCGCCTGGAGGGCGGCGGGGTGTGTGGGACTCCTAAATGGTGACCTGCCGACTAAAAGCATAGACGGGTGTTTCGCCTCACCAGTTTTTGCTAGGGTTACGGGAGCGTTAACATTTCCTAGCAGTAAACAATAGCAATTTGGCCTAACCCTTAATACTATATAAAATAATAGGGGAATACAGGCGTGATGGTAAGATGATTGTTGAATTAAGTATAGTTTTCTTTTTCTTACGCCGTTCTTTATGCAATATGTCTTTTTATTAACAATACTGGACATCTAGAAAAATAAGTAAAAGTCGTAAACTGTGTGCATCGCATAGTTTCATCAGAATACTTTTTAACTTTAATTTCAAGCAAATAAGTTTACAACAACAGATAATTATTATATAAAATAAATGCGCCTGAAGATTTCATAACGGCTAATAAACACTTGTAGCTAGTCATTGCTGTAAACAATTTGAACCAAGAAAAGGTAGAAAAAACAAAACTTTCTGACGAGAACAAATTGTTAAGAGCAGCACTGGAAGACAAAAACAAGGAAATTGAGGAATTAAACAGAAATTTGGACGAATACAAGTAAGTAATCATTTGTGACACGGTTGTGTCAGGTTGTAGGTTGGTTTGTCACACACCAGTTTAAATGATTGCAAACAAAGACAATCATTCTGATACCATAATTAGGTAATAGGTACTAGTATATGCCGCTGAGTGGGCTTATTACGATGAACAACGGCGACGACGCGATGTGCTTGGCTTTTTATGTAGGCATGTGTCGCTGCTTTAATGGCAATATAATGTTCGCTTTTTTCTTCTTTATTGTTTTTTTTTAAATTCTGTGTATGGTGTACGGTAGGAGAATTAAGTATATTTACAGTCTGAGTAATTTTGTGGATGTTGTTGTCCCGTTTAGTGGTTGATGTGACAAATCGGTCTTATCAGTGTCTACTAACAACTTGTACATTGGTTTTGGTTCCTGCTCCCTCAAGACTTGTGAAAATTCTAGGAATCTCTGGTTTACCTGACTTAAATCTACTGATAAATATTAGACGTCCCTTTGCTTTTGTTTCTAAATTCTATATTTTTTTATCTCCAAATATGTATTTAAGGTTCTATTATTATGATGTTGGTTATAATTTTCTTATCTGTTTAGATGCAAGTCAATGAGAGTCGAAGAAAAATTATCTCAACAAGAAATGAGATATAAGGAAAAAGCCAACGAATGTTCTCAGTTACTAAAGGATTTAGAGGAGCTGCGGGTGGAAAATAGCAGATCATTGGCTCGATGTAAAGAAAGAGCTGATTCTATGCGCAGATACCTACAGACCCAAATATCTGAACTTGAAAGACAGCTAATACAGAGTCGAGCACACTGCCGAGCTTGCCAAAAGGAAAGGGACGAGGTATTTAACATTTATACCATCCGATTATTCACAACTAGATGTGGCCTGTCGTGTAAGCTGCGTTGATATTTTACTCATTTCGTGCAGTAGCGATCAATGATTTGCTGGATGTATTCTGATATCAAGAATTAAAGCTACGTTTAGATACTATTGTTTCGTACTATTGTGTCTTTAAAGAAGGACGCAAAACTTAGGTCTTTCAGATGTAAAAGTGTCCAATTCAAACAACAAAACCTGATTGTTACGTTTAACTATCTGTTAAATAGGAGGGAAGTTAAATATTGAAAAAATATCATCCACACATCACCGTAGTTGTAGACAAAACTATTGACTAAGTTAAAAGTGTACTAGTACCATATGCAGGTTTATACATTTTTCTATTTAATTATAGATTCGCCAACGAATGCAAATCCAAATCAACAATCTTCAAGAAAATTTTGAACTAGTGGAAATAAGGCTTCGTGCTCTTCAAAATCAAGTAGCTTCCCTCAAAAATAGCTACTCAGTAATACTGGCTGACAACGAGGACATAACAGAGTTAAACAAGATTAGTACTACATAATATATGCACAAAGCGGTTTTAATATTGTATACACTAAACATGTACCTAATTACCAATAAAAATATATTTAGAAAATGCAAAAAAATCGACTTCGGTATCCATGTGTGTTGTTATTTACATTTAAGTAGAAAACATTGTAAACTGTTCTAAAATCGAATGTTTAAGAAAAATACATGCAATCAAATATCCAGTGTCTTTCAGATGAGAGTTTTAGGATCTTTATAAGACCAACACTAGTTACAGTACTGGAAGATGATTCCCTCGTACGAGAGTTTTTCGATCCCAATATTCTGTACGAAATTTCATCAAAGTTTAGTTGTTTAGGCGTGAAAGCGTAACAGTCAGACGGAGTTACTTTCGCATTTATAATATGAGTAGGGATTCATATTACATTTGTCGACTTCAAAATAATTCTCTCTTCCTTAAAATCAATATTTTTTACGAATATTTCAAATAACCACCAACCATAATCACCATTATTGTTTTCTCTTTAGCGAATAAATGATTCTATTCTAGAACTCATAGAAGTATCTGCGTATATTGTTATATTTTTCAATATTAGATTTGTAATTCTTTGTTTCTGTTGCTGCTTCTCGTGAAGAACATTGTTTTCTATTTTTACACACCTCGAAAAATCAATTAAGCATTTTTCTTTAACTAGGTAAGATCTAATTATTGATACGTTCAAGAATTATTTTTTTAAAATTTAAGATGTTCTTGATTTAATTTGTTAACGTTATCATCGTATTTCAAATTCAAATATCATTTATTTCAATTCATTTTTAGATCATTTTAAATTATGTATTATATATAAAAGTATAAATCCTTATTGCCCTAATTTATTATTTTGTTTTTTGATCGAGATAGGAGATAGGTATGAATTACATTCTGTAATGAATACAAAATATTTACAAGTAAATTGAATGATTTGGTTAGATATTAAACTCAAATTTATGTACGTTAAGTAAAATATTTAGGAACCTATACGATATTAAGGTAAGCAGCATATTCAATTTCATGATTATAATGTAGCGACATCTACAGCGCTACATGGAACTACGAACAAATTTCTGAATCGCGCAAGCAACATTCGCAACGCAAGTTGCATAAATAATACAACCGTCCCGACATCAACCGTCGGGCCGTGGCCCGATCATCAACCGCCGGCGCCATGACAGATAAGCTTGATACCTGTTAAAAATCTCTGTCTATAGGTATACTATTCAGAGCATAATATTAATATCGATTTTTATAATTTTCGTATAAACTGCTACAGTTTTATACACAAAAATATAAAATGTCTTGTAGGTCTCCTATTGCTAAAAAGCATTTTGTATTGTTTGACCTGTAATATTTTATTACAGAGAAAAGAAGACAAAACATATTTTAGCAATAGTAGATTTTTAAGACGTTTTATATTTTTATGAATAAGACCGTTCGAGTTTCAGATAAATTGACATAATACGTAATGTTTTATTTACTTCATCTAAAACCTTTATATTTTAGACCTTTACTAAGTTGACTCATGACTCCTCCATAGAATTTAATATGAATACATGCTTGTGTTTTCAATAACTGTCAAAGTGTCAGATACCTTCCAATAATTTGCACAGTAACTGATAAATAAAAATTTAATTTTTTTATTTATTATATTATGTATATATACCTATTCACATTAGTGCAATTATTTTGTAGGTGTATGATATATGGTGTATGATAAATTGAACAGTGTTCGGAGAGTTATTGAATTCGGAGAACGCCTATGACTAAAACGTATAAAAATCCCATTTCCAACCAAACCACATTATACTACCAACATGTACCTAGTGCTTCGTTTATTTGACGTGTGACGACGTCTGTAGTCTAGTGGTTCGCGTACCGGACTGATGATTACGAGGTCGTGGGTTCGATTCCCACAGGACACAAATATTACGGTTAGATATTTATTTATTTCTCATTAAAATTACAATCGCTTACATGAGAAAACAATTTAGACACTCACAACAAAAATAATGTTAACTAGCATACATATAGAAAGGTAGGTAAGTAATACATAAAAATATATTCTTAACAGTTAAATTACAACTACCCACACAGATTAAATTTTGTGTGTGTTGTTGTGATCGGTTCCATCGTATAATGTTTTAATCAGTGGTTAACGGTTAGGTAACAAGCAAAGGAACAAATTTATGCCGTTTATGTAATAATAATAATGTTATTTATACATTAATTTTATAATGGAATATTATATTATTTACTTACTTACAACATACCATCACGCCTGTATTCCCCGAAGGGTTAGGCAGAGGTGTACTAATGTACACCCACATTTCGCCGGTATGTTTAGGTCCCATGTAATAGGGGGCGAGTTTACTTTATAGTTATTTACTTACTTATTATTATTATTTATTATATTTTTTGTTATGTTCAGAAAACCTTCAAAAAAGTGGTGTTTTAACAACTTTAAAAAACAAAGAAAGATTTTGCTTCCTTGATATCCCTGGGAAGCCTGTTATATAACTGCGCTCCCTCATATAAAATAGTTTTCTTACCGTAGTTAGTTCTAGGAGCATATGATATGACATTGTGTGGGTAAAACATGAGTATTTGTGTTTGTCTGGGTGTTTCTGTATTATGTATTTACAAAAAAAAAGTATATAAGTAATATATCCATTGTCTAGTACCCATAGTATACAAGCTCTGCTTAGTTTGGGACTAGATGGTGTTGTGTAAAATATCCCAAAAATATTATTATACTAGCTTTTACCCGCGACTTCGTACGCCTAGACTTAGTAACACAATTGTTGTCGGATTGTATTCATGGGATAAGAAGTACTCAATGTTAGGTAAAATCCCGCTTTGTTCCGAGAAAAGAAGTATTCAATATGCCAGCGCCAATCACAAACTATTAGTGTACCAAAATTTCATTTAAATCCTGTAAGTAGGTCTCCTACATAAGTTTTCTGGGAATTCCCATATAATTTTGGCGTAAAATGTATCCTATTTGTTATTCCCGGTCATATAATGTGTCTGTATGAAATTTCATTCAAATCCCGTAAGCTATTAGTTTTTCGGGATTTCCGGGATATTCCCACATTTTTCTGGGGTAAAATATATCCTATTTGTTATTCCCGGTCACATACTATGTGTGTATGAAATTTCATTCAAATCCCGTAATTAGTTCCCCTACATCAGTTTTTGGGGATTTCCGGGATATTTCGACATTTTTCCGGGATAAAAAGTAGTCTATACTTATTCCCGGTCACATACTACATGTGTATGAAATGTCATTCAAATCCCGTAAGTAGTTCCCCTACATCAGTTTTTCGGGATTTCCGGGATATTCCGTAATTTTTCCGGGATAAAAAGTAGACTATACTTTATTCCCGGTCACATACTATTAGTATACCAAATTTCATGCAAATCGGTTCAGCCATTTTTGCGTGATTGAGTAACAAATAAACAAACAAACAAACAAACATCCAAACATTCACATTTATAATATTAGTATTCTCTTTATTCATTTATATATACATATTATTGATATTTTTAAATATTTTACAAATAGTATATAAAAAGATTGTAAAACATTTAAAAATATAAAAAATAGTAGCCCACCGGTATCGGGAACAGTATCCAAGCTACCGGTGGCCCCAGCGAGAGGAACCTCCTGACGAAGCGCGCCGTGTCCAGGAGTACCGCCTTCTGCATCAGACCCTTGACCCAGCCGCCTAACGAAAGCCTCCTCAGATGTAAGTCGACGCTCTTGGCTATTAGACCATTGGCTGAAACGACTATCGGCACAATGACTGCTGAATCCACATCCCACATGTCGACAACCTCGCGCGCCAAATCAAGATCACTTTGAACGAAGAACAAGAACTTTGTTTATCTTTCTCAGCTTTCACGAGATTCTCGTCATGCGGGATGGTGATATCAATAATCATTGCGCGACGTTCTGATCGATCTATCACCACTACATCAGGCTTATTGGCCATAATAGTCCTGTCAGTGATAATAGATCGATCCCAGTATAAGGTGACATGGCCATTTTCGAGAACTGGGTCGGGCACATACCTGTAGTACGCTACCTCTGAGTCCACAAGGCTGTATTTCAGGGCAAGTTGTTGATGGATAATCTTGGCCACTAGATTGTGTCGGTGCAAGTACTCTGTGTTAGTTAGACGAGAACAACCAGAGATAATGTGACGGATAGATTCACCAGGACAGTGGCATGCCCGACAAATGTCAACTGTGCCGTCCTTCACGATATACTTCCGATAGTTATTCGTCATCATAACTTCATCCATAATTGCACAAACAAATCCTTCGGTCTCCCCGAAGAGGTCACCGAAGCGTAACCAGGCCACGGACGCTAACAGATCAACATCAGGCCCATGTAAGGCCCGAAAAAAGCGCCCGTGGAGTTCCTTACTCTGCCATACCACCATGCGATCATTAGTGCTTAGTACTTGAGGGTTGAGCCAGTTCTCTTTAGCTAAGGTAAGCGGGGTAAGTCCTTTATCCACTGCGACGACATTTCGATGCATCCCCACGTCAGCATGGAGAAAATAATGTCTGAGGCTGCATATCTCACGGTTGTGGAGGGTCTTAGCATTCAAAAAGCCGCGACCCCCACATTTCCGCGGGATGTACAACCTCATCACTGACGAGCGTGGGTGATGCATACGATATGACGTCAGCAGTGTGCGGACTCCTATCCAGGGCGTCAAGCTCAGTCTGCGTCCACTTGACTATGCCGAAAGAATATATTAAGACTGGCATAACCCAACCGTTGAAGGCACGCACCTTGTTTGCGCCTGACAAAAGACTGTTGAAAACTTTTCTCAGGCGGCAGAAGAAGCGTTCCCGCAACGATTGTTTTATGTCAGCCTCACTAATTCCCAATGCCTCCGACATACCCAAGTACTTATAAGTTTCAGTTGAGGAAAGGGATCGAAGGTGTATGGTGTCCGAGAGCTGGGTTCCCGGGGACTCCGCAATCCCCCCTCGCTTCACATGCATGATGGCACATTTGTCCACACCAAACTCCATTTTAATGGAGCCACTAAATTCTACAGTTAACTTTAGTAGCTCCATCAAATGGGAATGGTTATGGGCAAACAGCTTTAGGTCATCCATGTAAAGGAGGTGGGATATTGCCTGATCACCTCTTCTCAACCTATAACCCAGCCCTGAACCCTCTAATAATGTGCTCAGAGGGTTCAAGGCTAAGCAAAACCATAGAGGGCTCAGACTATCGCCCTGAAATATACCTCGCTCAATCCTAATCAGTTCATCGCTACCTTGGATTTGTCGACATCCTGGATAGTGAAGGACTGTACTCCATTGCCGCATACATGACATTAGGAAGGTGCGTAGTGTTGTATTTATTTTATACAACTCCATCACCCTCATAAGCCATGTATGAGGTACCGAGTCGTAAGCCTTCTTGTAATCAATCCAACATGTAGACATATCCTTTCTAAAGCGGCGAACTTGCTGATTAATGGCCATATCAATGAGAAGTAGCTCTTTAGTGCCACGGGACCCATTCCTACATCCATTCTGAGAAGCAGACATAATGTTATTGTTTTCAATATGTTGATTAATTTTCGCCCTCAAAATGGATGTAAGAAGTTTATAGACCGTCGGCAAACACGTGATCGGTCTATAATTTTTCGGATCCGCCGCACTTCCCGATTTATAGAGCAGGTGGGTAATACCGGTCGTTAAGAACGTGGGCAATGATGCTGACTCCAAAGATGACTGGAATTGTGAGGCCAAGCAAGCATGTGAACTGCGTAACCACTTTATCCAATAATTGTGCAGTCCATCCGGTCCTGGGGATTTCCAATTGGACATCGGATTGACTGCATTGGTTACGTCTTGCGTGCTTATATGGATGTCCTCCATTTCTTCAATTGGTTCACATGCTAGCTGAACCTCACGCATCCAATCACCCTCGATGTGATCCACAGGCGCCGACCAAATACTAAGCCAAAATGCATTGACAGCTTTATTATCTGGCCGGCACGTGTCAGCCTCACCTTGGTCAGGATGTTCCCAAGTTCTGTATACCCCCCTTTCATTACTCCGGAACATGCGATTCTGGTTGAATCGATCCACCCGCTTTTTATACCGACGGATACGGCTAGCCCATGCGCAAACTTTCTGCTTCAAGGAGTCAATACGCTCTATAACATGATACGTGTAATCTCGGGGTGCAATATTAGTCCCCGAGAATATCCGCCGTACAAATCGCATTACTTTAGGGCGAGTATTTCCCTCCTTGAAGCTAGTTAGTTTGCTGATGAGTACTCTGGCATCCCCGATACGACGCTCAATCCTACACTGCCAGGCTGGTACGGCGGACCTTGGTCGTGTAGCTTTGACAGTGTTTGGAAATTTAACATTAGCTACACGACATGCCGCAACAGCAGCACAGTACAGAATCGAGTGTGTATCGTTAATATCTTCACTGCTATCAAAATAATTTGACAGTAGTGAATCCAGAGCACACACCATCGCACTGTTTTTATTACACATGGGCAAGCGTGGTAGCCGAGGTCTCAGCGCCTGTGGTGTAAATCGATACTCCCGAATCGCATTCTCCAAAGCACTTCTCAATTTATCGTTATACTGGGTACCTACAGATAGAGCCGTATCGCCGTCTTCCCCTACGGTATTGGTGGTATATTAGTATGATTATTATTGTTAGTTTGTCTCGTTATTCTTTTTTGTACTTGCACTTTTCTCGTAAAGGTTATTTGGCTATGTAGATCTTCATTTCGAATTCTTATTAGAATACCTACACGTTTAATAACAATAAATATTGTATATATCTGAGTTAAGTTAATAATTTTAGTGTCCTTATATATTTTTTTCGTTGATTTAACATAGTGAGCAATTTGTAATGACTTCAAATTTGTTTTAGCAGAAGTATCTACCCCAAACTTCAATTAGATAATCGATATGTGGTTTGACTAGTGAATTATATACTACATATCGCACTTTTATTGGAAAACAACGTGCAGTATGTCTCACCATGCCAGTTTATGAGGATATTTTCGATCGCAACTTTTCAATATGACTATTCCAATCATTCTCCAGTAACAAACCAAGATACTTTTAGGAGATTATTAAGAAACCATTGATGCAAGATATTTAGGTCATTCTGTGTCTGTTCTATAACTGTATTAAGATTGTGGTCAAAATAAAACAGACATGTATCATCCGTATTATTTATGTGATGAAGATACGTGTTTGTGTTTGTCAGTGTGTTATAAGTATTCATGAATTTACAAAAAAAGTATATAAGTATTATATCCATTGTCCTGTACACATACCTCTGCTTAGTTTGGGACTAGATGGTGTTGTGTAACATTGTCCAAGAATATTATTTATTTATTTTCCCATATTATCTGGTTCGAATTTGTTTAACAAGTGCGCAAATATTACGTGCATATTGCGTACGCAATGACCGTATGCTCGGCCGCGATATTACCAGGCTTTGTTCGAACGGCGGCGAGCGCCCTTGCTCGACTTGAGGCCGTGCCTCTCCACTTGCTCGCTTAATGTCAACGCACCGTTAACTACACTACGCTTAATTTTATTATATTATTTTACATTACAAGAGTTTTCCTATGTTTTTATTGACTCTCGCCTAACCAGTTTGATCTGCGATCTATCTTTTTTACACAATGATATGGTATATTATGCTTTGCTTGGAGCAGCGTAGGCGTGGATTACATTATCTAAAAATCAGAACGAGCGTTTTTTTTGAAACATCAAAAAAACGAATGTTTTGCTATCCCATTTGCATATCGGATAAAGTACAAGACAAACGTGGTACGAGTAAATGTTGATTTCAACTACAGGAAGGCAATCGAGCGTGAATTGAGTGTGAAATCGCTAGTTTTGCAGCCTATGTCGATTTCTTGAACGATATGCTAAATTATGACAGTATCTATAAACCACAACGACTGCTGCATGTAGCATGTGTAAAGAAATACGAATGCATCTTGGGCACCAAGTCTACAGGATGTACTTACCTGCACAGCAAAAAAAGATCAACCATCCCGAGGGCATTAAACAGAGAATATAAAAGAAAATATAAAAATACAACGGGTTAGCTCGTCGTTGACTTGTTACTAAATAACCTTCATGCAATTTAAAATTAAATACGTTGTAATTATAGTCTCACGTCTGGCATTTTATAGCGAATTAAATAAAAGATGTACATATATTTAGGAATAAGAACTAGGTATGTACCTACAAAATATTAATTTTGTACAATAAATAAAATGAAAGTAAAGAAGACGTTACAAAACATTTTTAATTCATATCAATGTAGAAAACGTCGACTGGAGTTTTTAAAGGTCAATTAATGTTCTCAATCCGATTAGATTCGAAGACTTGGAAGCGATCATATTCCTCAGAGGCCCGTGCAAATCTTATTACAGGTGTGCTTCAAGAAGGTACCATCGCGCCGCCTTTTCTGATCGCCTCGTGCCTTTGTCATTTTATTAAATTTAACTTTTACATCTGACTGCAGCTCTAGCCTAAGGTTGCGACACAAAATAATAAAAGAGATGGGTATAGATATAACATTTTCTTTGCAACTTTTGAAGTTATAGTAAGTAATTCACTTGAAGTTGAGACAAAAGAAGTAGGAGGCGTGTCATTAGTGTAGTGCAAGGGTTTCAAATTAAAGAAAAAGCCCCAAGACATGTACAAATTTGACTTTTGGCATAAGTCTACTGGATGGATGCCATTAGTTGCCTACAGAAGCAACTGTCTCGAAGACTATATCAAAAAGGTTTTTAATTGAAACAACGGACTCCACGCAAACGCATATTTATTTTATGATTCATTTTTATATATTTTTGGTGCTCCATTTTTTATTTATTTGTGTTTCATTAAATTATAAATTAATACTAATAATAGTAAAGGACTCGGGGAAACTAACACGAGTCTCCGTAAATGGGCAATCGGGAGTCCCGTGCAGTATCCGAGACCCGGGCAATGAGCTGGCATAATAAATAATACAATAAGGTACAAAAAAGGAATTCAACGAAGTACCATTGGATGGTTTTCACAATCGCTCACACATACGCTCCACACACGCCAACAACAGTCTTACATCTATTATATCACTAGCTATACAGAAAGCGGCGAGGCCGCGTGCAATGAACCATTGAAGTGTACTATGGATAGGCTGATTACTCGAAATGGGTGCCCTTAAACTTCTTAACGGCATTGGTAAGGTGCAACATCTCAGTGTTAAGCTGCCAGATGAGGGTCTCCAACTTGTCTACGGAGTCGAGCACTTCGACGCGCTCCGTGTGAGGGTTGAAGCGCACCTCGAAGGGTCGCGACATGGTCGACACCCAGCGTCTGTCAAGTACAAATTATTCAATTAGAAACCTCTAGTTACAAATTTGGGTAGGAGCATCGTCTGTGAGGCTGCATCATATTTTACCTGAATTTATCTTTGGCATCTTCGAAGCTCTCAGCTACGTAATAGATGGGCTGGTACTCCTGGTCTTGGTAGGGCTGCACTGAAGTCGACGCCGGCTCAAAAGGTCTCAGCTCTGGCTTGTCACTGAGCGCATGTAGCAACTCTCCAATGGAGGACAAGAGAGCGGCTCCGTACGCCTTCAGTTGTTGGTTCTCCTTGCACAGTCCAAATTCAACGGTGAACCAGTACACCTGAGCAAAGACAAAATAATTTACATTGCACCGCCATCGGGTGTAATAACGCAGCAACACTGTTAAGATAAACTTCGCAACGGCTGGGCCCATTCACAAAATTAACATATTCGCATTGGCACAAATTAAATGAAATAAAGATAATTTATCCATCTTTTGTTGCCAAAAGTAAAACTTACGGTAGAGAGCTTTTCGATTTCAGCATCCGAAGCGCCAAGAGATGCAAGTCCAATTTCTTGAGAGAACTGAGCGAAGCTGGGGTCAGCCAAGAGAGGGATGTGTCCAAGTAGCTCGTGAATACAATCACTGCAAGAAACATCTCACCGTAAGGTTTAACCAATTTATTTTTTTACTAAACGATCGTATCCTCTAATCAGCTGTAGTTGAGTGCTAAACAACAAACTAGCGTTTCACAGTAGTCACTATAACTTGAAATAATTTCATTGTTTTATTGTTCTTGTTTCTTAAAAGTTCCGATTCTATTGTTACTAAAGAGTCACCCAGTTAAATTATATAAGAGAGCCAGTTAACTAAGTTTCAGTTCCATCACGGCACTTCGGCGTCCTCTCTTCGAATAGGTAAATTGTTTTACGTTCAAGGATGTTGAATATGCGCCTACCTAGATAAAACCGGTCAAGTGCGAGTCAGAATAGCGTACCCCACATTTCTTAAGTACATATACTTAGGTTCGAAGGAGCGAACTGATCCTAAAAGGAAGTATCCATATAAGATTTATTGCTTTTTTCTATTGGCTTCATTTTCCCTTTTATTTAAAATATGCTAAAAACAATTAACTGTGAATAGATGAGATTTGGGTGAATCACTTCTATCAATGTAAAGTTTTAATAATAGTTCATGCTCAATAAAATAGGCGAGGCATACCGTCAACTTGTTGTCTATGTTTCCTTTTTGACCTTTTTAGTCCGGATCTCTAAAAATGGATTACTTAGACTTACAGGCAAAAAATAGCATTGAAACAAATACTTGTACTTTTAATTAATAAGTAATTAAAGTGGTTTGTTCTACATTTGAAATGGTTCAATTTACATAACAGCGACGAGGACTTGTTGCGTAATATTTCCGTAAAAAGACTCGTCAAGGCAATAGTTCTGAACCTAATTAAAGAATCGGTAATTAATATTTCAGACATACCCATACTTGTTATTTCCGCGTTGGTAATTATCAAGAAACATTAGGTACTGTACTGACCAAATAATAATGTGTGACGCTGAGTGTAAGATACTTACGGTTCAGGAGTGTGGAACGGCGAGTTAGCGTGGCGAACATATTGTGTGGATTGGAAGACACGGAAGGCCAGGGAAGCCAGGAAGTCGCGTGCAGTGAGGAGACCGGCGGCAGGGCGCAGCGTGAATCCGGTGTGCTTGCGGAGGAAGTTGCTCACATCGTCCAACTGAGGGATGCGATGAGGCACGAAGATGTCAGCCGCCTGCAGCTTGCCAAAAGCGGCTTTGTACTCCTTGCAAGCATGTTTTGGCATGAGGTCCAGCACGGTGTTGAAGACTCGCTGCCAGGTGGCGTTTTCAGATTCCGTGTAACTGATGGACGGAATAGAGTCTCCATATTTATACGCAAAAGCGATTTCAGCAATCTGCTTCCTGCGCTCCCTATATTCCTTGTCGGCAAAACCTGGATGGTTCATATCCAATTCGGGTTCATATTTGGTCATTAGATGGTTGCAGTTGTCAAGATCAGAGGCGTGGCGAGGGAACCAAGGTGTTTTGCTGGAGATGTTGTTCTCGGATACGAGATTAACTCCAGCGAAAGAAGTTGACTGACGAAGAGATCTGATAAGTTGCAGTAAGTTAACGCGGGACATGCTGACTTTTACGAGAGCGTCAAACTGGACATCGGTGAGTTGCGAAGGACGAGTCTCGAGATGCTGCACGCATCCCTTGTAGTTATCGATGGTCTTGAGGATGCGTGCGAGTGAGCCCATTCCA
The DNA here is from genome assembly GCA_964056405.1 of Acronicta alni. NCBI lineage: Eukaryota > Metazoa > Arthropoda > Insecta > Lepidoptera > Noctuidae > Acronicta > Acronicta alni. Next base: position 12,647,344 of record OZ043913.1, read on the forward strand.
TCTCGCATGCGTAGCAACAACGCGGCTTGTTGGATAGCCTGCTCTGCTTCGGGTGATTCACTTGCAGCGTTCTGCAGAATCACTTCCTCCTCAGTCAGAGTATAATCTGTAAATATATTATACACTGAAAACCATGTCGCAGTTGAATAACTAATACTCTTTTAAATGCGAGTATTTGCCAAATTATAATACTGACCGTCGTCTGCTTTTCCTTCAACATCACCTACATCGGCATCAGCTATAAATGATAAAAAAATAAAAACTCAACAAAACGTAATAAAACAAAAATATAAAGAAACAAAAAAAAATAAAGAAAAATACCTAAATGCCCATTCTTAGTTTCGTCTTGGTTATTGCCATCTTCGACAGTCGGGGAGTTATCACCATTGCCAATATGAATCCCATCTTGGATGAAATCGGAATCCAAGCCTGAGTCTAGATTATAAAAGGCAAAAAAAAAAGAAAATTAAAAAAAATACAACCAAATAATACGGCCAGAAAATTATGACGGTCAATATCAATACCAATTCGTAAGTGTCCCTGAGAAAATTTTATTTTGATCACGGTCAATTTATTGGTTTCGCAAAACAAGCTTGCTTTCATTTTATTATATATCAGGTTTTATAAAAATTGAGAATTGATGTATAATGAAGAATGATTGGGAAATTACGTCCAAAAGCGGTTTTTTTATTTTTCAATGCGCTTTGGTATTTTCACAAGGAGCTGTATATATGGAGTGGTGGACTTACCATTGGCGCGGGCGCGAGCCTCTTCAAGTACGCTTTGTTTGGTCTGTTTGACAACGAGTGTCTCGAACCTGGCGTCGTCTACAAGAGAGCGGCGACGAGACGGATACCCGTTCTGCAACAATAAGAATAGTGTTTAGTAAGCAATCAATATACATACATCATATATTTAGGATGATTATCATTAAGGTTGAAAACTTAAAGGTCCTGTATCGTTAGTGTAGCATGAAATTGTGTTAATTATTTAAGTAACTTTCAGGGTATGAAAAATAGCTATTTGAGTGATATTAGTTTATTTAAGTATAGAAAAGCATCTATGCGCTATAAGTTGTCTATCGTTAGCTGTCAGTGTCGCTACATAATGTTACATTTGTATTATGAATATTTTTTTATTAACTTTAAAGTTAAGGGTATGTATTTATTATTTTCAGTCTTACTTATAGGCAAAACTATAAAATAATTAAAACCGTCTAAGTGAAGGTTAGATACTTGGGGTTCCGTGCGTCGTCCATTAGAACGAGAAGGGTTACTCTATGATCCACCACGCTAGCCTACAAAAAGTCAAAGGTGTTTGGCTTTGATTAAAACATGAGGCTCGTCTCTCAGTGCTTATCTTAAGATTTCGTTAATGAATACCTATCGTTAATGTATATTAATTTACACGATATTTAAAAAAATATTCAGTTTAGTTTTGTGTGGTGCCCATTCACAATTCTAAACAAAATTTTAAAATGATCACATCGAAATTCTGTAAATGATGGCTAATCAATTATATTGTAATAGGTCACCGAGATTGCTGATAGAAACTAAGGAAAACGGGCGTAATATTCACATAATGTATTATAATATACAGATTGACTACAAGTACCTATTCTTTTTTGACCTTTTCGTTCCGGAACCCTAAAAAATCTAACGCGTGGGTGAGAACACGTCCTCACTTCACCGAGGCAACACAAAGGAATCGTCGCTAAAACAGTTTTATATCTTCTAAATCCTTATAAATATAAAGCGGTCACACCGCATTATATTTCATGTGAGAGCAGGAATTGCTTTTACGAAGTTCGTAAGCTTATTTCCTGAGTGTGGCCGGGTGTAAAGTGCTCCCATTATTCCCGCCCCGCGTCCCGCACCGGATGCGACGTCGCGTCGTGCGACTGAAATCTTTCAAAGGAACACGAGTTTCTGGACCGCTGCGCTCAAATGGAGCCAATTATACCGCTTCAGAGTTGTGACTGCACGACTTCATGCTCTTTACAATGTGGTGGTCCCCGTTCATGTCATTACTTATCGATGTTGTGAAACAAACATGCGACTCGTCTTATGATTACTCAATAACTTTGATCTCGCGTATTTTTTTTACTCATAAAACTGTTATCAACGACGGTACCATCGACGTCGGGATCATTATTCATGGTACCATCATTACGTTAAATTGCAGTTTTGCTTGTAATGATAGGTATCTTACAAAAAAACCCGGATACTTACCTACATCAGAATATAATTAATGCGGCCGTTCGACTTCGGCGATTAGATTGTTTTCCTCAAGTCAACTAGTGTACCTATAGTTTGATAACATAATGTCTGTGACAGCGTAATTTCCGTCGCGTAGCACTAAGGAGCGGGTTGACACGTTGGCTGGCCAAGTGCGCGGGCGTCGAGTTCTAGCATTTTCCACTAGAGTGGCCGTGCGGGCCTAACTATGTATGTCAAGGGTTGAGCTAATCACTCACTATTGTTACCAAGCCCCTGAAATGCAACGGAGTTGATAAATACGCGACCTAAAAGTGTTTTTCGTGAGCTCAGAGCCTTTTCTTGTATTAAAAATATACAAAAGTCCTGAATCTACTACGCGCAAATTAAGTGTAATAAGATTGCGGAAACGGTGTCGCGAGCTGTATTGTAAATTTTAAAGGTCCGCCTAACTGGAGCGAACAGGACTCGGAATCCGGTTGATATAGCCTTGGTGTGCCCGAGTGGCCACTTCACCATTCCAATCGGTCGGCGGGTAATTAAGCTATGCCAGAGTGCGCCGCCCGTCGACCTGTATCCTCCCTCCGATGTACACTACCTATACCTAAGAGCACTCAATCAATTTGACATCTAATCTGAGGATTTAATTGTTTCGTTATACACGAGATTCGTATCAGTATCAGTATATTATTTGAATCAGTTATTGTTATTAGATATGCAACTAAAATCTGCATCATTAAATCATAGAACAAAAGCATTATTATCAGGTTTATCGTTTTAGCTACAAGTATAGTAAATATTCGTTATGCATGTATTCGAAAAGGAAGTTTATCGCTGGCCTTCTCATCTCAAAATATGTATTATATTCCGTCTCTTCGAAAGATACATCAACTGCACCAAAGAGTTGTTTGGTGCAGTCTGTTGTTGGCCAAGGGCATACCCAAGTGACCTCGAGATCTTAGGTTTTGCTCTTTGCGTGACGAGATGTAATTAATTGTGAAACGAGTGAGGTTCCAGTGTAATAAAAAATCGAGCCGTTAATGTTTTAATTTATTGATCGGCTACGGTTTTGTTGTTTGGCAAATGTGACAAGCTTATTTTGCCCATCGTGTCACTTGATAGAATTTTAACGATCTTTGTTGATTATAGCGAACACAGTGAGCGTCGCACTGCCTTGCATTCCGACCTTCGATGGTCAAGGAAATACAATCATTCAGGCACCAATCATAATATAAACGATAATTATATTAGCACGATAGGCACAGGCCTAGTTAACGCACAGCGGAATAAAATAATTAAAAAGGAAAATAACAAATTCGGTAAATGATCGCAATGCACTTCAGAGTATGTAGACACATTAATTTATTAAATGAATACTAATATGACCAAGTCTTTGATATAATTAGATATGCTTACATACTCTGACATAATTCGCAACAAATTTCGCTTGAGCATTGTTGAACCTCCACGACATAAAAGCACGATTTGGATGTATTCTTCCATAGTAAACAATCAACAGGTGATTATTTAAGCCAAGTTACCTACGTGAGGTAACAATTACGACTCGTCGACATGTTGAATATTCACAATGCTAATTAATGTGCCAATAAACAATGAAGAGATTGATTAGGAGTAGTTTTATCTTGTTATATAAGTAAGTTATGTTGAACTCTATATCCGCGGTCACAATACGGATGTTCGGAATACTCTTATGGGGAACAATGACTTACTAAAAGTTTATTTTTTAAACTAAAAGTCATGTTACGCCGATCTTGTCTGGGGTCTTTCAAAAAGGTCAGGTGCGTAGTACTCACGTGTGTATGTCAAAATGGGTGAAGAAAAATAAGTATGCAAGAATCGTAGCAAGTGGTGTCATGTAATTACTGTCTATCCCTATGGGAGAGAGGTATGGGCTTAAGTATGTATGTTTGTATATTACGCGATGCACGATTGTGAGAAAGTGTCAGTGAAAATTACAGGCCACAATAATAAACGTTACATAGGCCCTATTTGTCTCGGCTAATGAGACCAGTACGACTTTCAATTATTATCAAAGAATTTACTAGAGAACATACGTCTGAATTTATCCTCTATATACGTTTCACTTTCCCACGGTTGGTCGGTGGTCCCCGAACAAATATCTCGAGAAGAACAAAACATTGCGACTAGTATCAAAACTTAAGTTAGATAAGCTATTATTATTACTGTGTATTTATGTAGATGCTTGGAAAATTGCCTCGTTGTAATAAGATGTTGATACTCATTGTTACAGAGTAGTACAAGGGCGAATTTGACATTAATATGTAGGCGATAGCAATTATCCGGAGACGAGCTGATTAACTTCTAACTAGCAACTATTATACAATTTAATGACACTAATTATATATTTGTTTATTTTTTTATTATTTGCGAGTACGATACTCGACACGTTCACTTAACTTTGCTCAATTAGTCACTTTATAATTACTTATTACACTGCAGCTAATTTATATTATAATAGCATCTATTAATTTGTTTTAGAGTTTACTTCAGCGGGTTCACATATCAGTTTCTTTGTTTGAGTCAGTCAAAATTGCTAATAATACAGAAATTATTGTTATAAAGCATGCGTTTAAATTGTAATTAACTTTACAGCTGTCAGTGGGTAATGTTAATTGTTAGTTTTTAGGACATCTCAATTAATACTAATAACGATTTATGCCTAATATTGAATAAAGTTACTAAAATGAATCACTAGTTTTACTTGCAAAGTTATTGTAAGATATTAAATCAAATTGATTTTAATGAATTATTATGTTTATAAAAAAATAATGTGTAAAGGGTTATAAAACGGATAGCTACTTAATTTTAAAACAAAAGCTCTACTGTTACTATGAGATGAATAAAAAGCTGGACTGTTACTATTGGAGACGTAATAATGTGAAATGAGTTTAATTAAGTACAAAACGAGCTGGCAACGAATAGCAGGCGGCGGGCCAGGCCCTGCGCTGCTGCAGGCAGCTCCTCACCTCGATGCTGTAGGACTTCTTGATGGCGAACATTTCGCGGTTCTTCTGGGCAGCTGCGACGGCCATGGCTTCTCACGACACACCACTGGTATTTGTAGGGCCTGAACGAAGGTTCACTGCGCGATTAGCTAGCGTATTGTCTGCGAGAGCTTTTTGTCTCGACCACGGGCTTTGTGCCTGTCTGTCTGCGACTCGAGCTGTCGTATTACTATAGCTAACTAAACTTTGGATTGCAAACAGACCAATGCATGATGACCGTTCGTAAGAACAGTTTAAATAGTGTTAGGCGCACGCCTCCCACCCCGCAGCGCCTTTCGTCGCGCATGCGTCATTATCCGCGCCCCGCACTCCTCCCCCGCCTCCCGCGCCTCCTGACGCCGTACCACCGGCATCCCCCGGCCCTTAGGCAGTATCATCAGCTCCAACTACCCAGCTCCCCAGCGACCAATCTAAAGCCTGGAGCATATATTTCTAAAATTTAACCAATCCTGTGGTGTATCCTTCTTTAGATCCTTGTTCGGAAACGGCCTTAATACACGATAACTATCAGTATTAGGAATTAAAATGTAGTACTTAGATACCAAAGTAAATATTTTGTGTAATTTATTGAATGAAACAATGTCCCATATTTAAATTGGTTTTAAAAGTTACTAACCAAATTAATCAACAAATCATTCTGAGATCAAATTCAAATTTAAGTGGTGCTCGTTTTGACTTTAAGAGCTACACCCAAAAACACTAGGAATTCATCCTAATTTTGTAGCTAATCTATTGGAAGTAAATTTAGAATAACAGGTAAGTAATTATTACTTGGGTAAGTACTAATATTTCTAGTAACTTTTCATTTCTAGGTCATTAATCAATAAATAATTTTTCCTATTAGGATATTTCTGATAATTAATAATTAACATCTCAGCACGAGACTACGGTACGCCCGTACATTTCGTGGTAATTGGTTTTCCCGTAACTTACAGCGTGGCACGGCGTAGGCCAGACAATCTTCATCGTGTTACGGGGTGCTACAAACAGTCTACAGGAGTGCTACACACGTGTACGCTTTTTGCTACTACCAGGAACCACAATGGTTATCATTCATAGGGACTTGTAATTATGACTTCTTAAATATAACAAGTACTTTTGTTTAATAATATATTTTTTTAAATTGACCAACTTCTCAACTGATACCGCACCATTAACGATAAATGTATCCAGCAGTGGTTCTTTGATATGAAAATGAATATAAAGTTAATTAAAAAGTAAATTAATTTAATGTAGATTAAAAATAAAAATGCTAGACATCTATTTTTTTTGTTTTTAAGTGAAAGTGATTACTCATGTTTGCATTATATCTATAATTATTTAGATAAATAAATGTATGGGAAATTAAAATACTAAATACACGCGTTTAGAATACTAACCTCAATTAGTACCAATTAAATACTAAAGTATTTATTTAATACTCATATCTTGTTATTTTAAATGTAATATTTTATATTATGTATTTAACCATTCCTAACGTGTGCACCTATAATTGTGTGAATAAATATCACATAATCACTATAACTGGAGCTCAACTATGTTAGGCCATAGTTATATTATGTGTCTACTTAAAATAATAAAATAACTATTTGAACAGTAATAATTACCACTCCATTCAATAAATTAAATTATCCATGATTGAAGAATGTAAAGAAATAATAACTGAGTTTATTGAGTTTATCAAGACTAAATGATTGTATCCCATCAAAATATATTTAGGTACTGGTAAAAGACGCCAAGTTTTTAAGAATTATGATAAGTTTTCAAGGTCATGGTTCAGAAAAGTCTCATCCTGATGCACAGTCATGTATTACTACACAGTAGTTGTGGTTTTTATAGTGTAATCGTATAGTTTGATTTATTATCTTCTGTTTAAGGCTATTGATGATTCATTTTCATATCAATTAATGAGGGATCTCAAAATGATATAATATTGAGTAAAAGAACATCAAAAGCTATGCTATGTTCAAGGAGCCTCAGTTTCATTGAAGAACCTAGTGTCACACTTTGCGATAAACTTGGCGCATTCTAAAGGAACTCGAGAAAATCTATTAAAAAAAACTGAGTCACGAAGTTTTCCAATATTCATTTGAAAATGCAAGTAGGTATTAGCTTAGGTAGTAAAGGTATTAGCCGGGAGTGAGAGTGACTTAAGGGTTTTGTTATTGACTTGTTAAATCATTTACAAAATAACGGTTTTTGGGTGTTGAATTCTACGGAACTATAAATACTAGAATTATAAGTATAATGATCTTGGGTAAAGATACACTGTACGTAGTACGCTTTAAACTTGGCAGAGCACTGCCGCGCACCCAGATTTACCTCAATTGCTGTGATTTACATAACGTCATGTACAAGGTCGTATTGTAATTAGTGGCTGTGAAAATATGTACCTATTTATAATAGGTAGGTACATACATCTTTTTGAAAATGAGGTTTTAATTTTTCTAAACATATTTTATAGTTATTTGCAATACTGACGATCTAATACATGTAGATATTATGTTTTTATTTATACCAATGCTGTATCTAATGTAATTTCATAACGAAACCGTTATCTTAACTGTCCAAGGATACCTACTGTATTAACTGCTTCATAAATATATTTTCATTTATAAATAATCTTTCTAAACAAATGTAACTTGTTCACTATAAAGTGAAATTGTATAAAGATATAAGTGCTTGTATAAAGGTGCAAGTATCAATATTATTCTTAACAAGAGTCATTGTAAAATCTGTAAGAAGTATAATAATTTTAGATTCATAGACATTTCGCTATCCTTGCCCTGCTTCACAATTACGGAGTAACATTGCAACACTGTTAACTTTAACAAAATTACTGTGAAAGCCAATAATCTAATAATGTCCGTTTGACAACAATGCTACTGTTGCTCTGGTTTCAAATAAGCTTTTAGATATCTCAAACAGGGTGTAATTAATATAAAAAATAAAGATTACTCAGTAAATACTTGAGAAAAATATAAAAGGTACAGTTAGCAATTGTACAGTCAAGTATAGTTTTTAGTTTTACGATTAGTAGTATAGTGGTTGCATCATGTGGAAAATAATAAATATAAAAATTTAACGATGTATATCCAACATGTAAAACCCTCAACAACAAAACTGCATCCAATCAGAATGTATAATAGGAGAATCATCGGCGTAACCACAAAGGCGCGGAGTCAACAGAATTAATGATAGTAGGTACTACATGAGGTAAATCACAAAAACCACGTTATTCGACCCATACTACCATTATGTGACACACGCTACGCGACATCACCCAATGCCAAAACACGTTAACGCCACAGCAGATAGATCGATGATTATTAGAAGGTCGCGTCAGATACCGGTAGTATTAATTGTGTTATGATTTTTCGGAAATCAATTCGGTTATTCCAATCTGTCAGTTGTGACGTTAGCGTTAATTATCGATCGACAATTAGAGAGGATGCGCTTATTAGGTAGTTCAATTAATAATATATGTTATATATTTATATTTAACACAAAAAACTGAATGTTTATATTTCTTTTGCGGTACCTAATAAGTAGCAAAGAAGCGTAAAAATTATAAAAAATATTTAATTAAATTTCTATAAATATTCATGCAGATGGCCATATGATTGCAAACCGGATTAAATTCATTTTTATTATATAACCTTTTTTGTTAATATATCTACTAATTAATATTATATTGTCATGTTCCCGTATATTTTTTCAACAATATCTACCAATATGATCGTTCACTTTATTCAAGTTGCAAACTCAACAGGCACTTGCTTAAAGGTAACGGAAGTATATAATTATAATTGGATTGGCTTTTTATTTTTATTATGTGTGCAACCTTTGTCTTTAATGTGTCTCTTTGTTAGCTGTGAAAATCGAAGCGCGTAATAAAAAGTACCTAAATGTATCATTTATATTCCCATCTTTTTTTTTTTGGATTTCCCACACTGCATAAATGTTGTGCATGTGGCAAAAGAACTAAACAGAAAGTGTAAGGTATAGAGATCGTTTGGGGAATCCCTCTGCGGTCCCCACCCGGTAATTTGCCGGTACACTGAGGTAAAATTGTCATTACTTTAAGTATATATCATCGTCATTTATGCTGATGCGCTGCGAAAGTGCGTCTTACGACACGTGATAATCAATTATTTATTTAAAACAAAAATTCGCATTGGCATGGAGGTCGGTGAACTGGGCCATTCACGCATCTTAAGTATATTATGATTATGTATTGTAACGCTGTTGTCATCTGCCCATAAAACCAGTATCAAGCAAAAAAAAAGGTTAGAGGTAGTTTTCTTGTTCTCAGGCCGTTTCAAGGAATATTAAGTTTTGAGGTAATTTGTAAACTAAAGTATCGCGATTTGACAAATGGATTTTGCACTTTTAAGTGTTGTTTTCAGTGCCTCATAATGAACGCTAGTAAAAAAGGTAATAAAAAGGAGGTACACAATATTCAAGGATTTTAATTACACCAAGACCAACGAACGTTTATCGTTGAGCTAAAGGACAAAGGAGTAACGTAGGGACACAGGTACAATGTTTGTTAAGATCATCATAAGTGATGCTAATTTATAGACTCTCGGATCTTGAATCACACAATAAAGTCGCTACATATGTGTTGCTTTTTGACCTTTTCGGTCCGGAACCCTAAAAACATCAACATAACTGTATTGGAAGCAAATACGTATTTGATCTTTAAGTGCAAGTTCTTCTTTGTCGATACACTTGATCGAAGTTATTACTTAAGGGTTAGTGGCGTCGCCATTTTTGGAACGAAGTTCCTTATCGTGCGTTGTGAAAGGGGGCTAGACGGAAAAAATTCTTACGAAAAGTTGTCACGGCACTTTTTTCGAAATTCAAATATTGTTGACAAGCATTCAAATATTGAGAGTGAATGACAATATTTGAATTTCGCGCGTTGTGAATTGTTGAGTGTATACAGGTTATTTTATTTTTAATTATTAAATTTTAATGAAAGGAACTTCGTTCCATCCGGGTGTCCCTTGACACCTTTCAAGTTTTTTATTTGAGTTTATCCATGCTATACGACGGTTGATACCATCAGGCCGACTATTGCACTAAATTTATACAATTTTCGAGGGTTATTCTAATGGTATGTTTTGAGTACCTAAATGTAGAACAGGAGTGAAGGAGAAGTTATTACCTTCTTCTATGCACCCTTAGCGAACTTCTTTGTAAACTTTGTATATATGTAATATGGGAATAAAATAATTGCAATTGTTGATCGCAATTGTGATTATAAATACTACGTAAAATGGATATCTATTTGTGTGAATAGAGGTATATTGAACATTGGTATACATTATTATACACAATTTATTCGTAAATCTCGTAGTATTGGAGATACTATATTGGTAAACTCCTGAAATAAAACGTCATAAGTTAAATTGTAATAACGTTTAAAATTAGCCCAGGGGCCATACCACAACGTGTTAATGCGATCATTTTTAGGTTGTGAGAAAGGGATGGAGCTATTTAATTTATAGAGCGACATCCCTCTCTCTCAATTGGATAACGATCGCAATAATAGGTGGTGGTACGGCCTCTGAACTGATATTTTTGATATTAATTATGATGTTGAAACTTTTTCGGATCTAAGTACCTAAATTTATCATTTTTTGATAAACGGAATGTGTCTTCTCAGTTGAAAAGTAACAACTAACACTAAAATAATGTCTCTCTTCATTCGTGTTTCATACTCGTTGTAACATGCTTAGGAGCTAAGGCTCAGCAGCTACGACAGTTAATTGAGTTAAATTTTCATTTTCTAACTACTGTGAGGCAGCCAGCCGGGAACGATGCCCTGGTGCACTGAGTCCAGCTAAATTGATTACAAGTTTATTGGCTGCGATGGACTATATGAAACTTATTACGACGTCCCTTACAAGTTCGTAAAACAATTACGTGTTGGTTCACTACATAAACCAGCACAGATTTTCTTTAATAGTTCTTTTTAATACTTACGAGTAGATAGTACCTAGAGGTTTTTCTTTGGAAAATTTCAGAATTCATATTTTGCAACCTGAAGAAAGTATTTCTGTCGAGTACTTCATTGGTTGTTAGTGTAGCTTATACCACCAAGCGTGAGGTCGTGGGTTCAATAGGTAACAATGTCGGGCAAAGTCTTTTTGGGGTTTCCTGCAAAATTTTCATTAGAAACGAGCTGCTAATGAAAATTTGTCTTTGTTATCTCAAAAGCGAGTTGGTCAAATATTCATATTATATTCCATCTTATATCATGGGACCTAAAATGTATTGGTGTATTGTTGGTTGTACAGAGGCCGGCAATCTATCTTTGATTAGCTTTCAACTTTCATGCAAAATAATAAGGTTCATATTCAATTGGGAAAAATTGACAGTTTTGGACAGTCTGTACATCATAGATATACCACTGCCTCAGACTTACAATCGGGATATATCCTGCTTTTTAACCAACCTGAACTAGAAATCGAAACCACTCAACACCAACCACAATCGATCGATCATAGCTGATTGAATAATTATTGTGAATATAATTTATTTATTCTTTCTACTTTTGTTAAATGTAATAAATTAACACAAATATTATATTAAATTCAAGAAAGGCTGCTTAATTGTAAAAACGAGGTAGATTGCATCAGTGATATCACTTAATTTACCTTCTTTTATGTTGTAATTAGACGTAACCACAGCATTTCCCAGCCCAGTTACTTTCGTTAGAGGTCGCATTGTATTTTTTTAACAACAATCGATATGGTCACAATTCCTAGAACTCCATTTATTTTCAATGCTGTTGAGGAAATTGAGATACTGATTCTGTTAAAGAGGAAATTAAAAACAACTTCAATCGGGAGCTTGCGAATTTTGATGACATGTTTCTTTCTTTAATCGCTGTTTACACGAGATCACTAGGGGCACAAGGGCACATTGGATACGATGGAGAGAACTGCAGAGATACACATATACGGTTCTATTTTTTTTCCTACAACATCAAAATGTTTGCTAGATAATGTAAACAATTTGCTTACCCTGACGCCAACGTCTGAAATAATTATCTATTAAGATTGTATTCAATGTTAAGGTCTCAGTAAGTTCGACGTACTTATGTACTGTGTGGCAGTCAAACGATACAGAAAACAATATTGTTGTAGTAGAATTAATCTAAATACATTATGCCAAAATTATTTCGCAAAAGTTAAGGCATTAGGTGTAGAGAGAATTAAAAAAATATATTAGTAACAAACCCCATTAACATTTTAGCAACCTGAAAATTGGAAATCTTTGGTCTTGTGACTCTAGTGAAACCTCTAGTGACTACACTAATAGTCTACGTTAGCAGACGTAGTCGATAAAAATCTTATGAATCTTTTTATGTGGCCTTCTCAAATATTCCGCTGATCTGGTATCGTCGTGCGACGGCCGTGCGTCTGCTTCGGCTATGACTGGTCTACTCAAAGGCGTTATGGCTCTTTCTTCAAAAGGCCATTTCAGACATTACTCTGCATTACACACATGTTTGCTTATATTCTATGACTGGACTTTAAAAGAGACTATGATTTTCTGAGTTTGTTTCGGTGTTTCTTCTGAGAAGTCGTCAGTTAGGAAATGCCGGATCCATCTAGTTTAAAAAATGTAAAACATTGTCTTGTAAAAGATCTATTTACAGAAATAAATATCATGTATCATCATTTGTCAGATTTAATAAATAATCTGATTCTCTGGGATTCTCCTTTTTCCAATTATGTTAGGGTCGAAAATTCTGGGGACAAAAAAATTTAATCGGCGTTCAAGATCCTGCGTATTTTTATGGTAATGAGTAAACGTTCTTTTTCAAAATCCTGCACGCAAACGGATCTGTCTAATTAGCTGACTCGTGTGACAACGTATAAATTAACATTATAATAACAATAATACATTTATTATTAACACACCTGCCTCATCGCAGAACCAATTTGGTGTAGGCATGCCATAGTTGCAGTGCATCTTAGAGCTTCAACGACTGTCGATCGATATAAATGACAGTTCGGCGCAGTCAAACCTGCTGACTGTTTTTTCTTTTTACTACAGTATGATAATAATTAAGAAAAGCTGTGCAACAACAAACATCAATTTGCAGAATTGTTGTTGACCTGTTACAATTTTAATATAAGTACACATATTTATTAAACTACGAATTCCTAAAAAAGACCATGTATTTAGTCCGGGATTTAGACGGCATATCCATGTTAAGTTAACGATCACTAATTCCCGTGAATAGCACTACCTACGCCGATCACTGGTCATTACAGATATCTGATCTCACAAGTCCGCCTCGCGACTGATCTGGGCTGATATCATAAGTGCGTAAACTGGACTAATTCACTTACCTAAATAGCCCACGTATGGCCATTGGCCATATCTCTCGCAGTTCTTGTTGGCCTTACATACAGATTTTAAATTTTACTCTTATTAGTTCAAGCCACTTGTACAATACAACAATATTAAATTAGTTTTTAAAAAAATGCGATGCTATGCAGGACCCAAGTGAAAAAAAAGACGAAAACGGAAGGTCGTTACCTATATTATTATGTTAATTGGATGATTGTTAGTAAGGTCTAGGAGAACTAATAAAATAAATAAAAAGCTTATTATTTTTTACATAATCTAGAAATATATGCATGGAAGAAGTTTAGTTACAGCTTGTGAATAAAATTTTAAAATTTAGTAATGCAGATAAAGAAGTTTTTTAGTATTGTGGTATTGAAATTGATAAACTGTTTTTCTTTTCCTAAAAATACCTGTTTGGCTAAAATAAGTAAATTGTTATTTAGATTTCTAGTTCATTCTTTGTTATTGTTAATTTCGCATACATTTTCTATTTTTTAGCATAGTATCTCAAAACTGCAATAACATCGGATTTTTTCAATTTTCCAAAGTTACTTCTGTTGAGAGCTAACAAGGGGGTCCAGTGAAATTCTAAGTTCAATTACCAGGATGGGTAAAGTCCTAATGGTTTTTCTATTAGGTATATTATCGGTAGCAGCTCGGAGTTTAGAATTATGGCGCGATGGACTTAAAAAATACCGGCAACTGTGAGTGAAATGAAGAGTCGAGATACATTAGTATATTACTTCCTCTTTCTTTCTAACTCTTCGGGGAATGCAGTAGTGATAGCATGATATATTTTAAACAGACTATCTTCTGCCCGCAACTTCTACTGCATGGACTTTACCTGGATAAAAAGTATCTAGTTTTTGTCTGAAATTTTTCTATTTTCTGCGCAATTTTCTTAATTTTTTTCCGTAAGAACCTTCTACGAGTCTTAAAAAAAGATGAATGACATCGGTAAAGTCGTTCTTAAATTATGGCGTGCACAAGAGAAACAGGGATTCATTTATATATGTATATATAAGTAGATTTATGGGAGTACGCAGTCCTTCCGGATAGCATTTTCGTAAGTACAGAAAAACAAATTTTCCCAATAGAAAATAAACCTTACATTTTTTTTAGGATTGACATTTGGATTACAGTCGAAAATCTATCAAAGAAATAACGACAGATTGGGGTAGCTTGATGTACTGGCCTCTGTACAGGCAGTGGGTATGGTGTGACTTGACAAGGTCACTACATATTCATCAATAATTCATGTTACACTTTAACAACACAAATACTACGTAATAATTGTTTGTAATTATATCTTATTTATAATTTGTATTGACGGTTACTATGCAATTACAGAAACTACGCCCATGGCAAACTATGCATAATATTTTTAGTGTCTTGTGCGATTATTGTTAAGGAAAAACCTATGTAAGCCTTAACGTTAAATTTACCTAGTTCAGTAAATGCGACGGTGGTAAGCTTTGGGCGCCATTTCCACGGACGAGGAGTCTCGTCATGTCTAATTTAATACACTATAAGATGACACTATGGCGGTTATACAATCTATGGACCCATTGTGATTCCGTTCCGTGGAGGTGGTTAATTCCTCATGGATCGCCAGCGGGTAGGTAGCAGGGTATGTCGGACTCGTACCGACTAAAAACCGCACTTATCTTCACTTGACAGTGACTGTAGTCAGTCATGGTATTCCTGACATTCACCATTTCGAGGCGGACATGGCGCTTATGACATTTTGAATTTGGTTCACCCAAATACAATAATATCATAAGTTAATCAGCATCACAATAAACAAACATCACTATGCTTATAGAAGAATATCAAGTTTTAATTATGATTTTTCTTCAACTGGCTTATTAACCCAGTGGGTTTTATTCCCAAATCGAGCAGTGTAATTGGGTATTTCTGTGAAATCTCAGTACCAGCTCGGAGTTTGGATTTGTGGCAATAGGCTCACCCCCTAAACATACACCGTAAGTATAGATCATCTCTGCTGTAAATCTTCGGGAAATACAGGCGATGGTATGTTTGTATTTCATTTTTCATAGTAAACATCATCACCAAACCATTAACCTTCTCACGGCTGGGCACCGGCCTCCTCGCACACTGAGAGTGGAAGATAGTCCTCGCTGGCCTAGTGCGAGTTGATAGCAGATTGTTAACACAAATTACATAAATTAGGCTTTCAATTATTATTACTCAACCGAAAATATCAAATGAGTACGTGTGATAGGAAAATTCAAAATAATAATCATGTGAATCGTATGTGGCCGGCGATGTGGGTCAATAACCCATTGCGATGAGAGCTCAATCCACGCTGCCGCCGCCGCCGGCGCGAGTAGGAAGTGCATTCAATGGCCGAAAGCGTGAGTAACTCCCAAATAACAGACAATTTGCACATTTACTTTCAAACAATGACCACCAACTGCGCGACCTAACCCATTTTGCAATGCAATTCTTTATGCGATTGTTTCTATGTAGTTACTATGTTTTTGTCTAGCACGTTGAAACAAAAGACTGCATAGGTATGTTAGGACACATTTTGTTTATGACCAAGATAAATGTGATTCATACTTTTGTGGGCACGATTCGAGCTTTAAGTTTTAGCCCCCAACGGATTAATCAAGTCGAGACAGTGAATATTATCGGCATCGCCTTAGCGTAGTCCACATAAATAGGGCAATTCTAGTAAATGAAGCGATCTGCTATGTTCTCTCACAGAGTAAATTTAAGTAGTTCAGTACATCAGGACTATTACAAGAGTGACACTATCTATCATCAGTCCATTTACACTACGTTTTTGCATCAAATATCGAAAGTAATTCATCTATGTTATGTACTACACTACCTACTTATCTTCTAGACAACATGATTTAATTTCTCTTGAGAAACTAGTGAACAATGGGCTGTCTCAAATTTTACACATTTCTGTAAAAATAATACACACTTCGCTATTTAATTACAAACAGTGAAACTATTTTGGTGCTATTTATCTAAATAGCCACGTTATATTTTTTGTTTGAGTGTTTACGCCAGATTATATTATAGTAATAATATTTGTTTGTTTAACTTTGTAGGTAGGTAGGTAGGTACTAAGTATTTATTCAGGTATGAATGTAAAATTATTGATAAAAAATGTAGCAACTCACCTGGAATAACAAGTGCAGGGAATATTTTTTATGTAATCATTGATTACACAAAAAATACTCCTCAATAATACCCAGACATTAAAAATAACATTCATCCACCGTTCCATTTCCGACCCCTATACAGGGTGGAAGGGACATCGACGCGCAACGGCTTACCATGACTTAAGTACATGATTCTGGACCCCCTGCGTTGGAATTTTTCGTCGGTTTTTTCTTAAATTTTACAACTCGCAAGTGAACTCTAAGGAAACAGCTGACCAGAAGATCTTTCGAGTTTAATTTACAATGCTGTTTTTAGTGAAAAATGTGAATTAATGACTTTTTAATTAAAATTCTTACAGGATTAGATAGAAATAATGATTTTATACAGTTTAAAGTTGAAAAAACTGCATAAAAACGTAAAATGTAAGAAAAAGCCGACGAAAAATTCCAACGCAGAATCATGTACTGAAATCATGGTAAGCCGTTGCGCGTCGATGATTCCACCCTGTATTGGGGTGTACTTCAAGTCTACCCAGATGCGGTCTGAAGACAGTCATATAAAAAACTATCAGTATTTTACACGATGCAACTGCCTTCAGACTGCCCCAACCCAATTTCTAGGTAAAACATCGTATTTTTTCTTATATCTTTTTTGTCCATGTGAAAGTCTTCATGGATTTCCTCTAGAAGTCTTCTAGAAGGACAGGTGGAAGAGTTTTTCGGAAAACACACGGCTCTCTCTACTCCCCCTCCTCGGTGTGATGGGGATAGCCGCGAGATCTCTAATGAACACACCGGTCCGTGGCACTCCTGTGCTATGCCTTAGTCACGTCATGACAAGGACAACTACCAAGCTTAAGATAGCATTTAAAGTTCGAAAGGAAATGTTAGTGATAATACCAGTAGTCAGAAGCCCAAAAAACCTGAAACCAGTCTATCACCATGATATTAGTCCTTTAGGCCGTCGCAAGCCAATTTCTAGGTAATACGATGTATTACCTAGAAATTGGGTTGGGGCGGTCTTCTGACTACTATGATACGATAGATGTTCGTATGAGAACCGGGACCAACGGCTTTGCGTGCTCACACATGGTAATTATTGTGGTTTAAAACGCATATAAAATAGTCTATTAAATAGTATTTATAGTAATTCATTTTTAATTTGAACGGCTGGATCCACTTACATTATTTATAAACATTATACTTACAATTACAACACATTCACACATTTTACAGACTAGTTTTCCATGCATCCACACAAATACGATTTGAAATCATTTATTTCCAAAGATTACAAATCACAATAAATACTAAAATATTCTAAATTATGAACTACATTAAATGTCCAGAAGCAGCGTGTCGAAAGAACATAAATACAGTAGGTATTACTTATTATAATTTCATCAGTACAGTATTTTATTATTGGTAAGTAGGGTAGGTACAAAAAGTTTCAAATCAGTCTGGGTTTGAGTGCAAGAGAGTGTATGAGGAGTGTATGAGGAGTGTATGAGGAGTGTATGAGGAGTGTATGAGGAGTGTATGAGGAGTGTATGAGGAGTGTATGAGGAGTGTATGAGGAGTGTATGAGGAGTGTATGTATAGGTATGTAGTTATTCCAGTTCTCAACTACACAATTCTGAGTTGTTAATATGAAGTGCGATTTTTATTTTTTATTGATGCGCAAGTATTTATATATTTATGTACAGAGGCCAGCACATGAAGCTACCCCAATCTGTCAAATTTCTTTGATAGATTTTCAACTTTATTACAAAACGATACCCTTCATGTTCAATTGGGAAAATTTGACAGTTTTGGATAGCTTGTCCTGCTGGCGTCGTACACTAAATGACCACTCTTAATGAATATTAAAAATTATAATTGATGTTACAAAATATCTAAGGAATTCTAGGGGTTCGAAATATAAATTCATTTATGTGCGTATCATTATTCCTACGTCATTATATTTTTAAGCCTTCAAGGATATTAGGTTTTAGTTCGTTATTGCCACTCTGTTCTCTTTATTAATAGAGCGCGAAATTAATTATCGCCCTTTGATTTTAACACATTTTGTGAAAGGCCGTCATTCAACGAGCAAAGATACAATCAACTATGAACTTAACATTTTGTCGTGTGTAACTTTTAATTATAAACTGTTAAATAATACTGCTAATATTATCACTGACATTTCCTTTCGACCTTCAAATGCTGTCTTAAGCTTGGTAGTTGTCCTTGTCATGACGTTACTAAGGCATAGCACAGGAGGGCCACCGGTGTGTTCATTAGAGATATCGCGGCTATCCCCATCATCATCAGGGGGGGGGGGGTAGGGGTAGAGAGAGCCGTGTGTTTTCCGGAAAACCCTTCCGCCTGTCCTTCTAGGAGACACGGGGGACATTCATGGGGACTTTCACATGGGGTGTCAAAAAACCTTCATTCTGTGTTATCTTTTTTAAATACGTCGATGTTTAGCATATCTAAGTTTACAGGTTGTCCAAGAGTATCAAGAGTACCTACACAGGAGGATTAAGTATGATTTATTACTTCTTAGAGAGTGACTGATATCCAATAGGTATTCATATCAGGTTTTTGGGATTCTAATCATTTCAATAAAAAATACGACTGTAAAATAAATGGTTTATCGGAATCGACAGCTGGTTACGTCATACATATTAATAGAAAGAACGGAAGTCAACGGATGTATACCAAAACATGATCTGACCTTCCTCAATGTTAAGTGTAGATTTCGGAGTGTTGTGCTCTAAGACTGATATAATGTACCTGCAGTCAGCTCAATTATCAGATTGCGTACTCCTCCCTCGTTCAGCTGCTTAGGGTTCATTACCCAGTTTTATATATTACCTATATGAAGCCTCTGCTATACTGTCATCAGAGCTAGACCACCCAATTTCTGAGCAATATATAGATACACTAAGGCTAAACTGGTTGTCAGATCTGTCTAGGTTAGCTAAGAATGGTCACCCATCCATAGACTAACCCCGGCAAGCGCAGATTAAACTTGCGGATCAATTGTTCAGCGTAGTTATTATTTAGACGTAGACCCGTTAGCGGGATGGGATTATTACGTAATTAACTAAATTAATCTTGTCTTTTGAATAGTATCGCTTTGGCTTCCATGGAATCTTTATTGAACTGTCTAAGATATGAATAAGGAAAAAATATAACTCAATGTTTATTATTTGACCGTGAATGTCCGTACTATGCGTTCGGATTTTAAGTGTTTACTCCAGTCACACGCAATTCAGAATTCTTAAGAGATTTAGGTACATATTAATTGAGTATTATCTTTATACCCAACACTTGTTGTAATATAAGTACAATTACGTCACTCTTTAATAGTAAATACGTAATATAATTAATCACATGAAAAAATCTCCTGTATTAAATAATGAGAAGCGTTATTATTTTTAATGGTCGCGTCAATTTTCAATTAATGTGATAACCAGAAAAATTGCCGAGCTGTAACCCTTCCGTGGGTATGGTCACATTTACAAGGTTGGAGAGTCTGTCACGAACAGCGACAACAATGGCCCACAACACGCTCCATTACAGCGAAACGCCCCGTTTTTCGCACGCTACCTGTTTAAAATCAACCTCATTGCAAAATTAACGCTTGCTCCTTGAAAATTGACGCGAAGCTCTGTTTTTTTTTGTCGACGGTTGCTAACTGACTTTGCAGCATTTTGTGATCGTCATGCAAGGTGTCAATGATCACAGTCATTATATTGTTCTAGAACTTTTTTATGTTGATGTTGTTATTGGAGGTGATATCATTTTGTATCTCCTTTTGGATGACACGGAATATCTCGAATATCGGAAGATGTATACATCTATGAAAGGTGTGTATAGGGATACACTTTGTCCCCATACAATGCCCTCGAAGGGCTTTGATCGATAATAGTTACGGTTTTGTTGTGAGTAGATACTCTTTCTAAAGCGTTTAGCATGAACTCAATAGGTACTTCACTTATTTTTTTCGCTCTATTGAGTACAGCTTCACGCTCAGACCAACATAACATAAGCAGAATGATACCTACAGTACCTACTTTTGCAGAGTCGAGTAGAGAGTGTTTTTAGTCGGTAGGAATTCGTCATAATCTTCCGCCTTTCCTTTTATTTGAGACGGAGGACATTCATGAGGATTTTCGATCCTTCCCTACTACTATTGGTACTAGCTTCCCAACTGAGAAACTAGTACCTAATATATAATATATTATACAACAACAGAGTTAATTTATTCATTAACAATACTTACAAATGATAGCTATTAGATCATATCAAAGGCAAGTTCATTCAATCTATGAATGAAACGAAACAAAATGTATGAACACGCCTTAAGTTTTCAACAAATCGGGCTATCGTTTCCAAATCTATTTTTTAGGGTACATTGGAACATGTCTGCAGCCAAGATTATTTATTTATGAACATACTTAACAACAAGATTTCAAGACCTATTCATTGAGAGCAATCTAATGAGCCCAAACACGATACCTCTCCTGTAAGTTGGCGAGGAGTTGGGTACCCTGCACGTTTCAGGTGATGCTACAGTATCAGGTCGAGGTTATCATATTCTTGTTATATCATGCAGTCTAGGGAAGTAACAGAATCAGACTTGTGTGTCTTCCACATTCCTTCATCAACTAGAAAATAGTTGATAATCATCAAACTCTCATCAGATTGTGTTTAATCTTATCGCTTCTCGGTCTTTTGGCTAAGATCGAAGTTATAGCTAAGAATACTCTCGATCAAATAACCTTTCGAATTAAAATAAGTTTATATCAAAATAGGTTTATCCGTTTGGGAGCTACGATGCCTCAGACAAATACACAAATTATTTATTATTTATTAATTTATCTAAGTATTCAATTTAACTAGAACAGTCATAGACCAATTACACTAATTAAATAGAATTATAATTGCTTAATTAACTAACACATGTTTGCGTCGGGGGTAAAAACAAACAATTTGTAAATAATTTAAAACGACAAGGTCATACAAGTACTTTTATTATTAAATATACATACTTGTTTAGATTTCAGTCAAGAAGCTATTATTTTTAAGATTCGATTTCGATTTTTTATTATTTTTATTGTCGATAAAACATACTCAACAGCACGCTCTAAGCGCGAGAAATAACACAAATTATTTTAAATTTTTGGTATAGCACAGCTACCTTAAAGATTTTTATCATAATAATACACAAATTAATTGCATTTAAAAGTTTTCATACAATTTACCTCTTAGGGTAAAGATTTTCTTTCTATTTTTTATACTAAGTTAATGACAGGTGGCGACGCCCTGCCGCAGCTGGTCAGCATATTTTTTTAACTCCTTTTTAGGATTCCGTACCCAAAGGGTAAAAACGGGACCCTATTACTAAGATTCCGCTGTCCGTCCGTCTGTCACCAGGCTGTATCTTATAAACCGTGATAGCTAGACGGTTGAAATTTTCACAAATGAAATATTTTTGTTGCCCCTAGAACAAAAAATCTTAAAAATAATATTTGGGGGCTCCAACAAACTTGATTTTTTGCCGTTTTTTGCTCGATGTTATTAATAATGTTGTGCCAAATATTGGTACGGAACCCTTCGTGCACGAGTCCGACTCGAACTTGGCCGGTTTTTTTACATTGTAATTGTATTATTTTTCTTTGGGCAGTTCAGGACAATAGATAGATAGGTGAACGTAGTCAGACTATTGTGACAACCAGTCGCTGACTTAATCCCTGGCGTGTAGAGGGCTTTGGAGTTCATCTTAAGCGATGAATTAAAGCTAATTCTTGCGGATATTATAAGCTGCATCATCTCTCTCTCACTTAATAAATCTATTGACCTAAGTAAGTCATCATCAACCCTTATACTGTCCCACTGCTAGGCACGGGTCTCCATTCATATTGAGAGGGATTAGGCACCACGTATAGTCCACCACGCTGGCCTAGTGCGGGTTGGCAGACTTCACAAACCGTCGAGAAAAATCTCTAAGATATGCAGGTTTCCTCACGATGTTTTCCTTCACCGTTTTTAGCGAGTGATAATTAATTATTAATACGCACATGAATTCGAAAAGTCAGAGGTGCGTGCCTTGGGTTCGAACTCGAGACCTTCGACTTGGCAATCCAATGGTCATACCGCTAGGCTGTCAATGTTTCCTGGACCTAAGTAAATACTTAATAGTAATTATTATTTCCATTCTGCTCGCGGGTCTTCTCTCACGTTAAGAGAAATCAGTTATAAGTTGCTGGCTCAAGTTTTTTTTACACAAAGCGATTGGTATAGACTACTGAAAACTTCAGCAGTTATTGGTGTAATATAATAAAAAATAAATGAACCCCATTCACTCAATACTTAGAGATACAGAAGTAACACATCCAGCTACACTATGAAGTATGCACTATAAAGTATTACCCTTTAAGCTTGAGCTACACAACATTACTGTGCATACCGTAGTAACTACATTGGTTAGTAAGCAGGGTGACTGCTCAGGCGGGGTTCCAAAATATATGGCTTATGTTACAGTTAATTCAGGATCCCAAGATTTGCATAACTCTAAAGTTCCAATTTTTCTTGTTATTTTAAAGTCTACATAGGTACCTATTCAATATAAATTAATCCTCAAGATAAGCTAATCAGCACCTTTGTTCAGTTAACTACATAAATTCGAGATGAAGTTAACACGCAATTCATTTTTTGCGTAGTTTAATTAATTTTGAGGAAATAATTAAGTTAACAATTGGGCACTTATTCTGAATAAGAGCATCAAAAGATTGTAAGTAGGTAAGATACCTAAATAAAATTGTTTTTTTCTTTATACTAAATAAATATTATAGCAAACAACGTTCTATGGCCATCGTTATTTCGATGAAACGATCTAATAACCTCCGCCTCATAATGCTCGTACACCTGCACCTTTGAAGACCTAAAGAATGCCACCGAAGTTGCAATTAATGTACTGGGTCAAGTAATATAAGTAATGTATTTACCATCGACACGAAAAGAAGAAGTATAAAGGTCACATTTACAAATACATTTATTCTCTAAAATGCAGTCATTTCCACAATATTATAAACACAATAACTTGTTATTTCGCCGTTGTCTAGAGCTATTCAGTATATATGTATACCTGTATTTTTCGTGCTGATCAATGCTCCGTTTTGATCAATAATAATTGTGGGTATTACACCCTTTTATGAAAACTGGTTTAAATCAATCTTGAGGTCGTAATGAACCAGTAGAATTTTTATTTCAATTTTATAAAATCGAAAAATGCCTTTTACTGGTTTTTCATCATGGTTAGCTGTGAGATGTCATTCTATATCCAACATGGCAGAACACCCAAGAAGGGAGACTTGTTATTTTTAATGCACGCCTACAATTTGGGTGTCAAATGAAAGGCTTGAGAATAACTCTGAAAATAAAATACCGACACTCTAAATCCAATATGGCGGAGTTTTAAAAATGGCGGACTAAGTTTTTTATGCTTTTCTATAAATGGGTATCAAATGAAAGATGAATGACTTTCATAATTTTTAGCGTATTTAAATAAAAACTTATATAAAAAAAGTTTTCTTACTTTTAATTTATTATGAATATTGCGTGTTCTCTAGAACTTTCTTTCCTAAATAAATGTTACCTGTCATTATTTCTCATAACTAACTTTACATTAAATTCACACAATATTTTTTATTGTTGATACGCATTGCGATGGATGACGAAGAGTTTTATTTATATCACTCCTACATCCGCTGCTCTATTTTAAGAAAACAAAAAATCTGACAGTTTCTCATCAATTATCGAAGTAAGTACATCAACATCGGCCATGATGGCATTGAAAGAGCCTACAAAAACTGTCCCTCCTTTTAGCCGTGGAGACGGCAATTCACTCTAAAAAGTTTCAGAGTGGATTTGTTCCAATTAACTGAGTAATTAGGTATGGAAGCAGAAGGTCGTCAGGAAGTGGTGCCGGGAATTTCTTACACCGCTGAATCATATTATTTACATCTGTTTTTGTTCGCCGTATTCACTACTAGCTGCGGTTTGTTTACTGCAAGTGTCTCAAATTCCTCGTATTTTTCAAAACCAATGGAACGAGTTTAATTTTTTATGTATTTAAGAATATTATCATGCAGTGACTAAAATTTGCACGTCGCACTGACGAAACATTAATTTGTTTGTTGCTATGGTGTTCAGGAACACGCATCAAGCTGTAGAGTTGCTCTACAAATAGAATTCCTAGATTTAAAAAAAAACACACTGCTCATTTTATTTTTCATATTCTTCTCAGAAAACTCTTTGAATTGATACCATGGGATTTGACATTCATCGGAGTGCATAAAAAATAACTAGTTTGCTAACTTTATGGGTCTTAGATTGACGAGAGAGTTAGAATGACGTACTCGTAGGTACTAGCACCATCTCATTCAAAAAAGTGTTTTCGAAATTTCAGCTCAATCGGAAAGCGGAAAGTGGGGCTAACTTAACTTCTAAGCCTTTTTTATATAATTACAGGTCAAGTTATAAGTAAGCTAAAGTTTTTATATTACCTACTAGATGTGTTAAACGTGCCAACCCACGACGGAACACAGTCCTTCAAGATACAGAACTAACTAGTTTGAAGGGTAGAGGCCTTATTTGAATCTTGTCACCTGTCTAATAATATCAAACACATTTTTTTGATGTCATTACCTAATGTGCTCTGTGAAATAATTCATTACTTACTTACATGATGCTTATAAATAATATACAAATAGTCTTTAATCTAATTTAAATCATACAGCTACGGATTATAATATTATATAATATGTTCCTCTAGCAGTAGTTTTCTAATAAATAAGCTTGATTACGCCACAGAATAAGTATTCACTGTCTTGCAATAAGCATGTTGCCGTTATTCGGGACGATTTTATTATACACGACACGACGCTTCTGCGAATTTACCATCTACTTTTATTCTTATGGCCAGCGGTTGGGATAGGTCAGCTCATCATCATGGCTTCTTCCGCTTGCCAACAAAAATCTTCACGAGGTCCCAACCCGCAAGGCTAATGGTGTCATATGTTGAAATAATGTATTCTAATCTCATTAGCAAACGTAAGCGGTAGTGTAATATTTAGAACATTACTTAAATACCTACCTACTATACCGGTTCTTTAATCATAAACTATAAGTTTGCGCGGACATTCCACTGCATCTAATCTACCTTTTTGTTATAGGAACACATAGTAAGCAAAGTGTATAACTTGCTTTGAATAAAACTATTAGCCCTGTTTGAATATTTAATTTTATTCATACAAGTTTTAATTACTGATAGGAGTAGACTTTGATTAATTCATACTTGTGGCAAGAATTTTCAATAAATACTATGATCTTCAATGATAAATGGTTTTATATCTAAACATGCCAGTCAATATAATTAGATAAAAGACGATAAGAAGATTGACTAGTTCTTTACAAGTCAAAAAGACAGAGAAATTTCAAGGGGCACACTGCCTCAAGAACACCCAACGTAATAAATGTGGGTAAGTTTCAGAATTAGTACTTACATAACCAATATTTAGACCCGAAAGATTTCTACAGTCCCCTACAATAACAGTTATAGTGGAAATTGCCGTTATCAACTCGTTTGCATTTTACAGAATTATCAACAGACAAGGACACTTTGTTATTAATACCATTCTTTTGAATGTAAGTATATTTGATTTTCGATTTCCCTCAATGCAGTGTGCAGTTTGCACACTGCATTGATGGAGAGATTGATGCTCGATTTTACCCTATCGCATGACCAACACGGAAATCAGATAGGGAATTAAAGTAATCGGCATCATTCGTAGAATTACTACCATGAAATGGAGATAAACGGGTCATACATGTAAAGAGGATGGAGGCATAGGTAGTCGCAAGATTTTTGAGTGGCAGCCGAGCCGACTTCTACGACAAGTCCGGTCGATCCCATGCTACTTAGATGGTGGGACGACATTGAAAAGGTGGTAGTGAAGAAATTATTAAAACTAATGGAAAATGCTCGTAAAGCCCTCAGTCCAGCAGAGGACAGCATCGAAGCCTGTGCCTGTAACAATAATAAAAAATAGCTTTTAATGCCGCGGAAACCACACGGTAATACACTTAAAAAGTTCGATCTCTTATTTCTAAGAGGTTAAGCTTTCTGTATAATTACATGACTGGTTGCGGTTTTACCTAAATGACTAGTTGTATGCTATCTATTAGTCATTTCATGTAACGAGTATAGGTGTATGGGACTAACCCATAATAAATTGAAGAAACTGATAAAACTATTAAAAATGACTGATGGAAATAAATTAATTATGGAAACATTATTTGCTAATTACCGGTACAACATTACATCAGCTGTAAATAAATCAGTCTTTTGAGTTTGATAAATGTTGGGTGAACATTTTTCGTTGCTTGTATTGGAATGAACAAGAACTTAGGAATGGGAATTCAGGCTAAGGAAAACTATGCAGAAGTTCAATTGAAAAAATTCAGTTCAATTCTAGACTAGGAAAAAATAATTATTTATATGAGGAATGCCAATTAAATGATCCACATTACAAACAAAAATCAAGATCTAGGCAACCACAACTTATAATAATATTATAATCTTTATCCGGATTTCATCGCGTTATATTGACGTTATTAATTATTAATTCGCAACGTTTCGGATCCTTTACAGTATCCACGGTCACGGGTAGACTGAGGAGTTGGTTGTCTAATAAAATAATAACCAACGTCAGTATTTAATATTATAAACATAATGCGTAAGAAGTAATTTTATTTTAATATCTAATATTTGTGTACTTAAGTGTGAGAAACCAGTAAATATACAAACTATAATGCCAGCCCTAATTATAATAACCGATTAATTCTTATCTTCTGCTTCGTCAAAAAATGGACATTGGAAATATAAAGTCATATTACCAAACTATTAGCCTTTCCAAAATGATAAACCTACCTACTATTGTTATTTTATATTCACGGCACTGCACGTGGTGTTGCTGTTGACCAGAATTCGTTCAGACTGTCAAGGCCAGCGAGTTGATACCTGTTACAGATTTAAGTAGTACACGTTTTCGTAAAACAAATGAACAATTAAAGCAGGGTTTCTTAAATTGGAGTCGAAGGAACCCTTAGAACCCCACCCATGAGATGAGTTCCAGGGGTCTGCACTCTGTTCACTCTTAACATATTTATTAGAAAAATTATGCAGTAATTCATGCATCATTTTTGTTTGATGCTCGGTGGAACCAACATCGCCATTGGGTCGTTGAATTTTCGAAATCCTGGTCCATGTCTACTAAAAGATTAAGAACCACTGAACTAAAAGGTAAATATAAATTAAACTCTTCGTGGTCTAGAAAAGTGCAGACGCTCTGTTCAACGTGGTTAAAATACCTATCGTAAATAAATAACAAAAATATATAAAGTAAACAATGCACGAAGAAAATCCCGGGACTGTCTTTGTGCAATTTTATTTCCTGAAGACGTGTAGTTATTACTGCAACTTAGTACTAATCCAGCTAAAGATGCGAATAGTTTTCCGAATCTAGGGTTCATGCCGATGCAGATAATTGTACTTATGCAATATAATGTACTATCCTACTACCTAGGGTACATAATTGCTTAAATTTTCTTATGTGCTTATTAATAGACCCAATACAATAAATATAAACTTATATTATAAATATTATATAAACAAGAGTAATGGTATTTTTCTGTTATTTCAAATTAGCCTTTTATTTAAAATAATTCTTATTTTATCTTATTATACAAGGAAGCAAAAGAATGCAAATGTAAATAAACTAAAAGAAATTCCGAAGATGTTATAAATGTTAAATATTTTGCGAGACCATTCAAAAGTCAACGTGTTTCTACGAACTCAATTGATTTGAATAATAGCCCGTATATTGAAGCAATACATTTATAGCCAATACTAGATATTAATTACACTATCACAGTGAAGGTAAAATGTGCACCGAATTTTGGTGCACGTGAGTAATATAAAAAGCCTTATTATTAATAATCGGTATGTGTAATTAGCGGAAGAGGATAAGATGGCCAGTAATTTGTGAGAATTATAAATAAGAATAGGTAGGTAGACCCAAAGATTTTGATCTTAGCACCTGACCAAAGTTGAAATACAAACGGTTAAAATTATTTGCATAATTTATATCCCGTATTTTGACCCACACGCCATAAAATTTGCCACGTGCGGACAAAACGTGTTTTTTGTAAATAGTGCCATACAAACTTAGGTAATATAGTAGTAATTGTAGGGCTGTTAAGGTAGTACAATGCCATAATGGGAAGCAAGTTTGCAGTAAGTAGATATGCAGTATTTTGTGTATTTTATTATCGCATTGGTCAAGAGATGTCTTGACCAATACGGTAATATTACATAAGCGCAACTGCTACAGTAAAGGTTCTGAGTTTGATACCCATGTCGAGCAATGTGTTATTGGGATTTGTATGAAATTCTCAGCTCGGAATTTGGATTTGTGCCCGATTAATGGCAATAAGCTCGTGGCATCTGCACATACCGTGAACTGTGAGTGTAGCTATATTAACACCTCTACCTAACCCTTTGGGGAATACAGATGTGATGATATAATGATATGTATAATATAACAAAAACTGGTGACAAAAAAATGGTAAAATACTTTCTTTATATTATTTGGCAAAACATAGCCTTTTATGAGAAGGATAATGCGCAAAAGAGTGATTTATTGTGGCAAAATAACACAAATAAAAAAGGTTATTTCAATAATACCAACTTATAAGCTCTTGGTTGCTATCCTAAAACTTATTAAAAAACGAAAAAATAATACAATATGTAGGTACATACATGAAAATATTTTATAATTAAGATACTCCCGACAATGCAAATATTCGCCTGGTATCTTTTTTAAAAAAAGGTTTTAATTTCGTTTAATGTGCAATTTTATTATCTATTTTATTCTAAATTCTAAAAATCCTTGGAACAAACTTGATATAACATTACATTAAATAATTATTATTTTATTGCTTTGTGTCAAATTAACTACCTAAAGAATACAAGTGAATTAAGATGTAGGAAGACGAGGGGTATGAAAATGTTATTAATATAAAGCGATGATTATTTTTGTTCCTGAGTTCATCCAATAAAAATAATAAATAATCCCTTTAAATCTAATTTCTAAATAGTACATATAAAAAGTCGCGTCTGTCTTTCTGTTTTTATACCATTAAGTAGGCCGTATGCTTATACGCCCCAACTGATGGTAAGCGGTAACCGTAACCTTTAAGGGCTTGCAACAACAGGGGTATCACTTGCGCGTTGCCGACCCTGTAAAACGAGAGTTGGGTTGGCAGTATAAGGGTCAAAGTTCCCTCACTTCCAATGTTTCGCTGTATATCTGCTTAGGTACCTACTTCTTCTAGAGTACGCAACTGTTTTTGATACAGTTACTAAAGCGGGTTTGCACTACGTCCGATCCGAATTCAATCCGAATCAATGATCGGATCTTGTATGTAAACTCTACCATACAAATAGTTCTACAACTACTCTGGACCGTATTTTCACGGATTCTGATCGGATTCGGAGCGGACGTAGTGCAAAACCGCCCTAACTCATCAGTAAGTGGATAAGTCGTTGGAGTACCTATCAAATAAATAAATGAATTATCATTTAGAGAATGAATGAAGGTCCTACGTGTAATTCAGGAGGTTATTGTAATCATGCCACAGAAAAATGTATGGGTAAACTGGTGACACTTATTTTATAGTAGTAAAATATTTTGGAGCATTGTAAACTCGTCACACGTATTGTCTACGTACAGACTGCAGAAAAATAAAACACAGGAATAAAAAATATTATTAATTATATTTCTAAAATCACAGGAAGCCTTTATAAAAGTCACAGTTCGCATTCACTTGGAGAATAGAATATACAGCTAAAGACACGTTACAGCTTCTGATTTAATGCAAAAGCTGTCTATTAATAGTAATATGTGTTAAATTCAGCTGCACTTTTGATTTTGGTTTCAGTTAGCGGGAAACAACTGGCGGATTTTATAACTTTAGGTTTTATTCATCGTCCAGCTGATTTTCATTTTTAGTTGGCAGCTGTAATTGAATCATGAATTTCAATTTAGTAAATATTTTTAGTTATTTAATAGACATTTGATATTTTTTTAGATTATTGTTAACCAGATGGATACCTAACTGCAATCAAACAAGTCTCGAGGTTTGGGACTTTTTTGTTGACTTTTTTTTTGTGATATTATAACTTATATTATAATATTTGGGTTATTTTTACACATCACCATCTAATCCCAAACTAAGAACACTAGACAATAGATATTATAATACTTTACTACTATATAATACTTTCGCCCAAGACGTTTGTTGTCTCTGTCATTTTGATTAGTCGATACTAATTATAGTATGTGACTTGGAATAACATTTAAGCTACTTTTTATCCCCGATAAATGTGGGTATATCCAGGAAATCCCGAAAAACTGATATACGACAACTATGACTAACCTACAGGATTTACATTCGGTTCGTGTAGGTATACACTACAGATAATATTGATTATTGACGAATTATTCGTTGGATTATAATATAAACCGGGCCAATAATCCGTTATTATTTTGTTTTGGATATATTATGACTTTTGTAATAAGGATAAATCAAAACAAAGGCATTAACGTTAATACCGCATTAATTCGGCACCTATCAGTTAGGTTTATCTAGTTTTTTGTAAATATCGAAAGGTAGGTTAATTTAGGAAATTAGGTACCTATCTAAAAATCTAAACTTAAAAGATAATCGAGTACCAGAGAGTAACAGAGACCATCAGTAACTGAATACGAGCAGATGATGATGAATCGAGAACCATATAATGAAGGCGCACTTTAGTTATCATATTAACTGAGAAGCCGTGGTCATCACTCAATGATCAGTGCCATGCGGGATAATCCGTCGCATTCATCATGTAGGTACCCTTTTTGTTGAGTCATAAAGGATATTTTTTTATGTAGCCTTACCTAATTGAGTTGTTTCGAATATATTGAGGTGTAATGAATTCTATAAAGATTGATCAATTTTCGAATCAAATCTTTTTCAATTTCTAACCAAAAAGCACTTTTTATCGATGAACCTTCAATTTCTTTCTTCAAAATCTCCTGTTTTAAGCACTTTGAGAGATATTTCGCTTTTACATTTAAGTAGATCAGTAATATATATGATAGATAGTGTCAATCTCAGTCCAATTTAAAATGGAACAATATTAACAATGCATTCGTTTAGAAAAAAAAAGAAATCGGATACTATATTATAACAGCGCATATCGGATTTCTGTGTCAATTGAATAAATTAATCATGTAGCTTGCGCCATATTTTTAATTACCTGATAAGTTTATGCTGCATTAGTGAGGACACGGTTACTTACTGTTGTAATTCCAATGTCAATCGGATTTACTTTCTAGCTTCGAAGCGCCTACTCAAAATGGCCTGAATATGGTAAATTGATGTAAACCTAAAATTACCTTTAATTTGAAAACAACGCAATTCTCATAATTGCCACTAATATAAGAGTACATCATTATTATTTTCAATGTTAATCTTTTATTCTTCCTTTATCTTTGAAAAAAACGTTGCCAACACTAGGGCCCCAAACTGCCCCAAACGTTGCACCATAGAAAAGAGTACCAATTTGAATCAATATAAACAAAACTAAGTACACTATCCTAATAAACATAACATTCTTGTATGCTTTAAAAAGAGCAAATTTCTATCTGTGCTACACACATATATATAAAGATCCTACTTTATATCATATATATAAGCTTATTTATATAAGATCTTACCTCTTTATATTAGTATAGATTAGACATGCTAGGATGGGTAGGTAACCATTCGTGACACATCGGGAGCCCTACGAGGCTCGGAAAGCACGTATAGCCGTTGGTCCCGGTTGTCCTACGAGCGACAATGACAATCGTTAGTTACACTACCGGTAGTCAGAAGCTCAAAAATGCTGAAAACCAATCTATCCTCAAAATATCGGTATAACGCAGAAATTGAGTTGCAGAGGTCGCTTTGTGTAAAATACTGATATTCAGCTGCATCTGGTAAGACTGGAAGCCGACTCCAACATAACTGAGAATAGGTTCGGAAGAAGACATGCCACCGGTATTGCGATATAAGCGTCTAATAACCTCCGTTATTTCACGAAAATTACAAAGAACTAAATTTAACAAATAAATAGTAATATATAAAATTTAGTTATTTTAAAAATATAACAGAATAATTATTATAGTTATTTTGCCCGTTATTTGTCTAATGCTTTAATAAGTGGAGTAGGTACTCCACTTATTAAAGCATATAGACGTAAAAGCACCATCCTACCGTCAAATCGTCAACACATAAAATCTTTTGTTTTTACGAGTACCTAGCTTTTTTCACAACACAGTCTAGTCTCTTATGTTGATATTCAGAAATGAGAAAAGTGTGAGCTTATGCTTCTTTATGTCAAATTTCAATACGTCATAAGAAAGCAAAAACTTCTGACTTTAGCCATAAAGCATACCATCACGCCTTGATGTGGGATTTCGGCTTTGGAGCAGTTTAGCTCCAATTAAGTGTTTTCCTTCGCTGACTTCGTTCCTTCCTTTGTAGGTAGGAGTTATTATATTATTTAAAGGGCGCGGACTGACGATGTAAAGATTTCTCGCAGCCACCGCGCTGTGCCCGTAATGTCCATATTTCCTAGGCAACTTCGTTTAAAATCAAGTCAACTGTGCAAAATCTTTCGCGTCGTCAGACCGCGGTCTAAGGCAACAACTATTATTATTAGATACCTATTTATAATAGATGGTGTGCCGTGCTGTGCACCACAGTACTTACAGACTGGAATCGCTGAATAGGTGGAGAAACTTTGGTTCTCTCTGTGTGCTCTACGGTCTATTTCCGCTTCCAAAAATCATTCCTACCACGTACTATCAGGCTCTGGAATAAACTACCTGCTGCGGTGTTTCCCATGCGCTATGACAATCATGTCCTTCAAACGAGTCCTAAAAAGAGCTCTCTACCACGCACAGTAGGCGGCGGCTCACCGCTGTCCCTGACGTTGTTGATGTCCATGGGCGGCGGTTACCGTTTACCATCAGGTGGGCCGCCTGCTCGTCGGTAGGCAAGGCGTAGGCAGCTATTGCCAAGAGCAGCGTGCGACCCTACGGGAAAATAAAGTATAATAAAAGGACTATTTTCATTATTTCTTAATATATAAGCCGAAAAAAATGATACTTAGATGGTCTTACGTGTATTTTTTCTATTAGGTAACATGCGTGAAAGAAATCTATTGATTAAGCTAACATTGAGTATATATTTATTCTGTGTCACAGTCCACAAAAAGTAACATAAACATCTTTTTTGTTTTTATTCAATGTTTCCATTGTGTTGGATAGTACAGTTTACGATGGTGTAGTAGGTATTTATAAGTACTTACGTTTCATTGAAAATGAGGTATAAAAAGGTGCAATAAGAAATAGTATTTGTAAACATCTTTTTGTCTTTATTTTGTCGTAGAATGATTTATAATACAATCCTGAAATGAATGAGGACTGGTAAGTAAATAAAAAAAGGTCAAAATAAGAAGAACGACACGAAATCGACTAGTATGTTTGATCATATCCATGCTAATATTATAAATAGTACACTCTTTTGTGTTAAGTTTTCACACCTCAATCACTGAATAGATTCCGAAAAAATTTGGCACGGAGGTGGTTTGTATTCTGAGGAAGAATATAGATTAACTATTGTGTAAAAATAAACAGTCAATAGGTTTGTTGTTTTGGGACGCAAGTGAATCCGCGGGTAACAGCTAGCTGTCTGTCTCTGTACGGAGAAGTCAAAACAGCGTACACAGGACAACACGTCAAGCTATATTGTAGCACTATCAGATTCGCCGTTATTGGGGCGGAATACGGGTGGTTCAAGCGGTATAGTTGAATGCGATCCCATGCCCAGCTGGTGTGACGTAGGCAAGTTAAGAGGAGATTTTTAATCATTATTCTTTTCGCAATATTTCGCTTCAGATAATAATATTATGTTATTATGATAACACATATTTTTTTCACAACATTTAATTATTTTGTCACATTTTCGATGTATTATTAATAAAATACGTTTGAAATTACTGATATAAGAAGTGATAAAGGGCGGGCGTTTTTGGGGCCTGACTGAATATTGACGTTCAGATATTGTTTACTAAAATAATTAAGGATATTCAGAAATTCCTCGTGTTCGGGATTTAAAAAGTTATAATATTTTGTAAAACCATGAATAAATGTGTTTTAAATTATCATCTACGATAGTTACTACAGTCAGATGTTTCAATTTAATATGCTTGTAGGTAATATATTGAGTCTCAATGATCAATTCATGTTATAGTTACCGTCGACACTGTCATTATAATAAAGGCTACATAATGCATGAAGTTATTAAATAATAGCTCATATTTTTCTCCGTGACTATAGATAACATATCTTTATACTATTTACATAATTATATTTTATAATTTACATAATTTAATTGTATACACCATAATTAATATGATATAAAACACATCGCCAGTAGTGATGTTGATAATCGATTATCTATAATCGATGAATCGATTATCAACATTAGGTACTATCACAGCATTGAGATGACAGGAAGCAAAGGTAAATAAATCTTTAGTTTCATTCATTCATGATTATTGATTATTTGAGTGAGTTATATATACATTTGAGATAATTAAGATAATTTTACCTATTTCAATCCATTGTCAATAATCGATTAATCGATTATAAACATCACTAATCGCCAGTAATAAATAGAAGACACGATATCGATACATGGTAGGTAAATATAATAATAAAAATTGGGAAGTACGAGTAACAGGTACCTATTAAGCATCGTACCCTATTTTATTCCTAGAAATTCCTAGGAATTTCGTGGTCTTTGTCATACCTATATTACATATGATGCAGCAGCGAGTCTAGTGGTATGACCATAGGATTTAACTCAAAGGTTTCGCAATCAAGGCATGTACCTATCATCATGAACCCATATACTGTCCCACTGCTGGGCCCGGGTCTCCTCTCATGTTGAGAGGGATTAGGCACCACGCTGGCCTAGTGCGGGTTGGCAGACTTCACAAACCGTCGAGAAAAATCTCTAAGGTATGCAGGTTTCCTCACGATGTTTTCGTGATAATTAATTATTAATACGCACATGAATTCGAAAAGTCAGAGCTGCGTGACTCGAGACCTTCGACTTGGCAGTCCAATGGTCATACCACTAGGCTGTCACTGTTTTTTGAATGTACCTATGACTTTTCGAATTCATGTGCGTAGGTAGGTACTAATAATTAAGAAAGCATCGTGAGGAAACCTGCATACCTTAGAGATATTTTTTAGGTTTAATTTGCGGCAATTAGCTTGTGGCAATTACTTTAATCCTAGACTCTTCAAGTGTTTCATTTGAGTCTGTTAAGTCATTTGTGTTTGTGAAAGTAAGCACTACATTTTTTTAACATTGTACGTTTCAGATTGATGCTTGGGATGTCATGAGTCTATCCGTGACCATGGACGCTGTAAAGGGCCCGAAACGTCGGGATTAATATTATCAATATACGCGATAAAATCCGTAAAAAGTAGTTTTATTTCAATGTATAATATTCGCAAAAATCAATAAGAAACAAATTAGCCATGGATTTTTTATACTTATAGACTAGTTTATCTTACTTATGTAGATATGCACGACAACCGGGGTAAACAGTCAAGGAGTAGAGAACGAGAGCGAGTACAATCGATGCAGCTTAGCTCAGAATCGTGTGGTTAATTTTACCCACGAGCCCCTCACTAAATTAAGGCATTTCAGCATAATATTATACCTACAACCTTATATTTTAGTATAGAACAAGCTGTGCCGTGCGTTGCAAATGTTTTATATATTTATTTTGGTTAGTTAAATTTGCGGGCGCGTGTACAACAAGTCATCAGTTTCATCGTAATTAGATGAATGGTAGGTAATAGGTATAGAAACAACGAGCACGAACAAATCATAAAATAAATATTGTATAGAAAATATATCTTCATAGGTTTATTAGATTATATTTGCTACATTCATTATATTATATCATAGACTACCTAAATAACCACGTTACAAACATTTTATAGTAACTTCATAATAAAATTATCATCAACCTCAGACTCGTCATCCTCCTTACATTTTCACCAGCTATGTTGAGGTCGGATTCCGGATGTGGCTGATTATCAGTATTTTACAAGAAGCGACTGCCATCAAACTCCGAAATACAATTTCTGGGCATTATCGAAATTCTGGGGATAGATAGCCTGGTTTACTATCTTTGAGTGAAGTAGGTGTTATTTGTTTAAATATTATTTTGTATG
This sequence comes from Acronicta alni, assembly GCA_964056405.1. Taxonomy (NCBI): domain Eukaryota; kingdom Metazoa; phylum Arthropoda; class Insecta; order Lepidoptera; family Noctuidae; genus Acronicta; species Acronicta alni. The sequence goes on from OZ043913.1 coordinate 12,684,597, forward strand.
CCACAAAGTGGCGAAACATGTAAGGCCAATTTATAAAACCTCATATCTTACATTGCAACTCCTAATTGGAATGTACACTCATGTTATCAAAAATAAACTATCTTTATCTTTATCTTTACACCTCTCCGATGAATGCACTGAGATCCCATTATGACTCACAATTTTTTGTGCAAATAATTCTGTACCTTCAGTGAAAAGTGATACATCTTGACTTATAGCACTTTTAATATTTATGCACTAAGTACCACAGAAAAAAAAATGCTATTTTTTGATCTTATTCACACCCCTCTAAGGTTCAAATTGAGCAAGTTAATTTTGGTGTACAGTGCTATAACTAGGTTTTTTTTACATTTATTAATGTGTAATTAAATACAACTGTATTAATATCAAAGTGAACTGAACAAATATTTCAATTTTCTTAATGTATATTAATACGAATATAAATAACTCCTATTACGCGACCGAATTATTTAGATGTGAATTAGTACAAACTGATATAATTACACTTTTATTATTAAACATTGTATTGTTGGCTCTATTCATTTTTGTGAAAACCGGTATAATTATATTTAAATCACAATAAATGTAGATATTTGTAGGATCAAAAATGTGTATAATGATACAACTCTTAATATATCAATTTATATTTTATTTTCTAATCAAATTCATTGTGATATCTGACTCCGATTTAATTGTATCAATATTTACATAATTTTGGAATACGTGTATAATAATATAAATGTATTTAAAACAAAAAATATTAATTTTAATAGAACTTGTTTATACGATAGAATAAGTGTATTGTGATACAAGTTCTTAGTGCAGCGGGCGGGGGTAGCAGCCTGTGAATCGGGCTCGCCTCTCGCATCCCACTTACCCGCGTCGAGTGAGATTCATATATTGGAAATTAGAACAAGTGATTGTTGAGGAAGTTAGTCTTGCGATTGCATTTTAGCTAGTACGTCGTATTTTCGGTAGCAAAATAATGTGTAAGGTAACTGACTTATATCATTTTACACAAATTACGTTTAATTCGTGGTGATATTATTGTGTCACTAAAATACCTCGTATTATTATTTATTTACACCTAATTTATTATATATTTTAGGAGTTATGTAACTTATCATAATAAATTAAACATTATTATGTGCATGAGGTAATTTTAGTACATATCTGAAATAGATTTCTATCCGAATCCTAAACTATAACACATACATACATATCATCATGGCGACTGTCCCCAAAGGGTTAGGCAGAGGTGTACCAATGTACACCCACAGTTCGCTGATATGAATTGCGTAGACTATAAATTGCGACGATACCAATTTTGTGTCAACTTTGACCTTAAGAGTGGCTACATTTCGTAAAAAGATGCACCAACGTCCGCACACCCTGACGACGAAGTCGAGGCCATGTACGAAGACATAGTGAAAGCTATGTCTCGTACCAAAACATTCTATACTGTTAAAGTTTATTTATTTATTTAATAAGGTTTTCCCACAGCTTATGCATACAACGCTAATAGTTATATATATACATACTTAGTGGCCTTCGTCTTATACACAAGCCAAAGTTATTTAGAAAAGGAAAAATTTAACCGCGGGCAGGATTCGAACCTGCGTCTTCTGGTTAGGTACGCCAGACGCTATGACCACTAAGCCACCGCGATATTCTATACTGTTGTTATGGGTGACTTAAACGCTAAAGTGGGAGTACAAGAGAGCGGCGAGTCGAAAGTGGGTCCATTCGGCTATGGACACAGAAATCACAAGGGGCAAATGCTGGTAAACTTTCTCGAGGTACCCCTGTACCTCGAGAAAGTTTACTTTAGAGTTCATCAGAAAAAGCCCCTGCTTTTTCTGATGAACTCTTTCTTCCAGAAGAAGCCTCAAAGCAAGTGGACCTGGCGAAGCCCCGATAACATGACAAAGAACGAGATCGACTTCGTTATGTCTAACAAGCGCCAGGTATTCAGAGATGTCTCTGTGATCAATAGGGTCAATACCGGAAGTAATCACCGACTGGTAAGAAGCACTCTGGATATAAAGGTCAAAATAGAACGAGCGCGCTTAACAAGGTCGGCTCTTAGACTAACACTGCCACAGGTCGAAGCTGGCTGCGCCCATATCACTCCTGGGACATGTTTACTAGTTGTTGTCGAGGGTTGTCTCAAATCGTCTTGCCCAAAAGTTCGATGACTTCCGGCCACCGGAGCAAGCCGGTTTTCGGAAAGGCTACAGCACCGTGGACCACATACACACCTTGAGGTAAATCATCCAAAAGACCGAGGAATATAATCAGCCTCTCTACCTAGCGTATGTGGACTACGAGAAAGCTTTCGATACCGTCGAGACCTGGGCTGTACTGGAGTCTATGTAGAGATGCCTTGTCGACTGCCGATACGTTGAGGTGCTGAAATATCTGTATAATGCCGCAACGATGACCGTCTAAGTACAAGACCAAAGTACAAAACCAATCCAACTGCGTCGAGGGGTAAGACAGAGAGACGTCATCTCTCCGAAACTGTTTACGAACACGTTTCAGGACGTTTTCAAGACGCTTAACTGGAAAGGACGAGGCATAAATATTAACGGTCAGTACATCTCGCACCTCTGATTTGCGGATGACATTGTCATCATGGCAGAATCTCTGCAGAAGCTGGAAGTGATGCTGAACAGCCTTGGCGATTCTTCAAAGCAGGTGGGTCTCGGGATGAACCTGGATAAAACCAAAGTACATGACTTTGGTTTGGCTTTTGGCAATGATTATGTCATCCTGATACCTGTATACGTAAATGGCTCTACCCTCAAAGTAGTGCAAGAATACATATATCTTGGCCAAACTATTCAACTGGGGCGGCATAACTTCGAGAAGGTGGCGGCCAGAAGAATACACCTGGGCTGGGCGGCATTCGGGAAGCTGCGTGATATATTTGATTAGTCGATCCCACAATCCCTAAAGACCAGGGTCTATAACCAGTGCGTCCTACCCGTGATGACTTATGGAGCCCAAACGTGGACACTCATCATAGGACTGGTCCAAAAATTCAAGGTTGCTTAGCGTGCAATGGAGAGAGCAATGCCTGGAGTTTCTTTGGTGGATAGAATCCGCAACAAAGTCATTCGCCAAAGAACAAGCACGCTGAAGTGGAAGTGGGCCGGCCATGTCTGCAAACGCACAGACGATCGTTGGGGCAGACGAGTGTTAGAGTGGAGACCACGTTTGTCCAGCAGTGGACGGCAATAGGCTGATATGATGATGATGATTATGATATCTGTATTGCACTTATATCAATAAATACTTTAATATTTTCAAAACGTATCAAAATGAACAACAGTTTGTATCATTATGCACATTACATCATAAGTATTATACGGGTGTATAATGATTTCAATTCAATTTGTCTTACATTTTCTTAATTACAATATCGATTACAATTTTTAATACTCTAATTAACAATATTAATTTTACAACTTTTTGTTTTAATATCTCCTTCAAGTACAAACCTACCAAAATACGAAGTATAGAATCATTCAACACCAAACCAAAAACGATGTGTAAAAGAGTTCAAGTAATTTTAAATTAAATGACACGCAAATTATTGATAATGATGTCTTGTGTTAAGTGATACATCTGGATATTTTATTAAATTAAAAAAAAACTACACAAAATCATCCATTTCTTTTTTCACTATTTGTTTTTTTAAGATATTGTTTATCAATAACAGTAATCAGTTCTTATTTTAGTAAAGTAGAAAAAGAGTCAGAATTTTTTAAAACTTTAAAGCGTTTTTTCTCAAAACCATGATTTTCGGTTTATATCACTTTTCACTGAAGGTACAGAATTGTCAAGTAAAAACTTTCGTAGAACCATTTACTATTACTTACTAAGGGTGATGTTTAACGGCTAAATAACAACTTCGCTGCTCAACCGATCTGCAGGGTTAAGGCTAGTAATGGTAAATGGGTCTACGAAAGCTTTTACCTGATAATTGTTTGCACAAAAACTAGTGAGTAATGGTATCTCTCCAGTGCATTCATCAGAGAGTTGTACAATTATTGTTCTTATAAACATTCGTAGACGTGGACAATGGCCTTTAATATTCACAAGAACTTGTGCAAAAACCGTCCCTATTACATTATTACTATTAAATTATGTATATTGGATAAGGTTTAGTGATTCCGAAGACACAATTAAGATTTCTACAGGAAATATCACAACAATTATAATTTTATGAATTTATTAAATATACATAATATGCACACGTAACGGCCACGTTTTAAACACAAAAACTTGTGTAATTGATCATCTGGCCGCGTGTTTGATCGAAGTGATGCTATAAAATAAGAAATATGAATTTTACATAGTTCTAACAATAATTTATAGGTATTAATAATAAATAGGTATACATAATTATGTATCTACCTATTATAGTGTTTTCTGTCTTATAAATTCGTACGTATAGATACCTACTATTTCGTACTATCTATTTAATAGAGATGCTCCGTTGGATTTTATTCTATAATAAATTCAAATATTTTGAACATTTTAGCCCCACAATCAGATTGAGCATCTTATAAATGGCCCTCATCACATAATTAAATTATCACATAAGTATCAAATAAATGTATATGATAAGCTACTTAATAGTAGAATTGATACATTGTGGGACGTTTATGTTTTATAATGTAGACTAGACAGAATAATTATGTATCCGCTGCTGCCTGCGATCATTTCATCTTTGCTGTTCCCGTGGGAGTTTCCTATAATTCTGTCTTAGTTCTTATACAAGGACTCATGAACTCATGTGCCCACCAGTTTAGACTGTGCGTGTTAGAGTTGTGATGTAGTGATGTCATGTCAGTCAACTCAACTTGGATCGTTCTATTTCTATATTTGAATGATCTTATCAAAATTTTTTTTTTTGACATTTTTGACTCTATAAAATTACTATATTCTCTATAACATACCATCACGCTTTTATTCTCCGAAGGGTTAGGCAGAGGTGTATTGTCATTATCCGGGCACAAATCCAAACTGCGAGCTGCTACTAAGAATTTAATTGAAAAACCCAATAACACTGCTTGACGTGGAAATCCAACCCAGAACCTCTATCGTAGCAGTCACGCTTAAGAAAGACCACTAGCCTAAGGCAGTTACTACATGCTCTTAACTATATTGGTAAGTGTTAAATCTATCTATTCAGTCGGTAACACACTGCTATTCCGTCACTGTTGCTGATCTTGTACAAGTCGCACCTATTGATAAATGTGTCGAATGTGGTCGAATTTTCACCTGTACGCACGACTTTTATTGTTCGCACCGTAAAGGAGTGGAATGCTCTCCCTGCGTCTGTATTCCAGGACTGTAAGCGTGTTCCACCTTCAACCTCGTCGTCGCTTACCATTAGGTGCCACTGAGGTCAAACGGAAACCCATCTTCTACAAAAAAATAATTAATTAAAATTATTCTCTTTTTACGATTATTACAATCGCTAATTCGTAACCCATCATCAGCTGACCTGCATAAATTTAATATTCATATCGAATACTTCTTTGAAATTCGGTCTAAATCGTCGTAAAAACCATACCGGCAAAAATCCCGCAGCATGTTTCTACGTAAACCACAATTTGAAACAACTTCATTAATAATTATATTTTTATAGGAACTCGGTTTTATTATAATAATTACGATAATATGTCATGAAAATACTTTATCCTGTTTCAGAAAAGTATATTAAGTAAGTTTAATGGGTTATACAACACTACACCCAGTGTAGTGTTATATACCTATAAATGTATGACTTAAAAAATAGTTACTAACTTCGACTGAACTAAATTTTTCATCATCATCAACCCATAGAATGTCCTTCTGCTGGACACGGTTTTTCTCTCAAGTTGAGAGGGATTAGGCTATAGTCCACCACGCTGGCCTAGTGTGGGTTGGCAGACTTCACACGTCGTCGAGAAAATCTATAATGCTTCCAGTTTCATTCAACTTTTTTTTAATATTATATTATTTTAGGAAAACTGACACACTGACAAAGAAACTGCTGAGGTTAAAAGCTCAGTTTTTGTGAATTTTTAACCTTAAAGAAGTAAAAGGTGATGTCAATTTTCATAAAAATCTGTGAAAATTAAATAAATAAATATTCTTGGACAATTTTACATGGTACCATCTAGTGCCAAACTAATCAAAACTTGTACTATGGGTACTAGACAAAGGATATAATACTTTAGACTTTTTTTTTGTAAATACATGCTTATAATACCTACTTAAGAAACACCCAGACGAACACAAACACTTTTGTTCATCACAAAAATATTTGTGGTGAACAAAAGTGTGGTGTGGTGATTTGTGGGAATTGAACCTACGACCTCGTGATCAGCAGTCCGACACGCGAACTACTAGACCACAGAGGTCAGAATTAGTCTTCGACTTGCAAACTTTGGTTCTCTCTGTGTGCTCTATCGTCTATTTCACGGGGAGTGCTCCGAAGAATTGTTTGACCTGGTGCCTTCTTCACCGTTCTACCACCGCACCACTCGACACCGCAGTAGAGTCCACCCGTATTAGGTAATACCGATGGACTCTACTGCGGTTCCAGGTGGAATCGATCTCATCCAGCACAGTCCGTTTCCAAAGATCATTCCTACCACGTACCATCAGGCTCTGGAATAATCTACCTGCTGCGGTGTTCCCCGTGCGTTATGACATGTCCTTCTTCAAACGAGGCCTAAAAAGAGCTCTCTACCACACACAGTAGGCGGCGGCACAGCTCTGTCCCCGACGTTGCTGATGTCCACGGGCGGCGGTGACCACTTACCATCAGGTGGGCCGCTTGCTCGTCTGCTACTGCAGGCAATAAAAAAATCTCTAGTATTTCTTACGATATTTCCATTTTTGGGGTTAAAATAGGATATGGTATTGTATGACCGCGGCAAGCACAGTTTATCCTTACATAGCGATTGGTCAGCAGGAACTTCAGAAAATAACCCAATTAAACACAATACTTATAATAATTATGAAAGATACAATAAACGTCAACAAATCATAATATCGGTTCGATCAGATTGCGTTTAATAGCCGCTGGCTACCGGCGAAACATCTGTGTTGTGCCTTGTAGGGTTGTCATTTTTCAGTTCAATATTGTAATGTGTAAGATGACTATAACTTTAAGCCTCATGTCGACATTGATCTGCTCTGACGTACAAAGGTATGAAGGTTTCCTCACGATATTTTCTTTCACCGTTTAAGCGAGTGATAACACAAAAAATTAAACTCTTCCCAGAACTGTCTTTACTGACTGATACCTTATTTTTTAACTACCGTGAAGAATGAGTGGGTATAACATTTTCTCTAAATAAGAGAATAAATAAAAGCTACATCTATAGTTAAGATAACATTTTGTTTCCATCTACTATCATATAAAGTCAAGTGGGCTTACCAGGAGTGAGAGACTACTAGACGCTTGCGTCTCTGCAAATGTTTGTATGGTGATTTTAATACCTCAAGTGACTACTAGGATTTCTTAAGCTTAAGCTACTTGATTTGATAGGTGTCAAAAACATAAATAAGTAAAAAATGTGTTAATTACTGTTTGGTTACATATACTAACTCCATTTTGAGCAGTCTAAGAATTTATCGTAGAGCATCGTAAAAAAAATGATCTTTTTTATAAGCAAAATCGTTGTCTTTATTTTTGATGGGATTGCGTTTGAACTCGGTCTCACATGATGGTAAGCGACGACGAGGTCGAAGATGGAACACCCTAACCCGGGAAATGCCTGTTCGCTCTTATTTTAAGACACCAAGGTTATTATGAGTCCGGGAATACAGATGCAGGGAGAGCATTCATTCACTCCTTTGCGGCACGAACAAGAAAAGATGCATACCGCTTCGTGCGTTGTGGTGGACATTCGACCACATGTCACCAGTGTGTCACATGTGACCACATGTGACACACTGGCGTCTGGTAGTCCGATGAAGGAAAGTGGAAGGTGGGATAAGGTCATGTAGTTGCTGGGCACACTCTCCATAATACGCATTGTAAAAGACCGAAAGGCAAGCGATCTTCCGCCAATGTTCCAGACTGTGAAGTTCGGTTTTGACGAGTGACTCATCGCCTATAAGTCTCCTTGCAGACAGCGGCCCACATGCTTTGCACTGTCCTGGGGTCGCTCCATACAGGGCAAAATACCTCGGTAACCTGAGCACTCTTTCGGCCAACATTAATCGCCTGGCGGTTCTTCTTGAAGAGTTAGGGTGGTTCGAATGAACCTCATCTTCCCACCCGCATGCAAATACGCACTTTGTCGTGGATTTGCGAAAACCAGCCCGCTATACAATACCATACCAAGTCTGCTTACTCTTCTGTCTACCGAGTCTATTGCATCCAACTGATATTTGGATGGCAGCAGTACTCCATACATGATCGAACTTGTGCTTGATATAAATGGAGCAACTGTTCCGGTGTGAAATACCGCCGAACCTTAACAAGGATGCCAAATTTTTTGGCTGCGGTTTTTGCTTTGATCGATTCATCCACAATAAAGATAATATGAATTTAAAAATATTTATATTATGTGTAACAACCCTATAGCTTTATAGTGGTAGACGGTAAATGTCGAGATACTCCTAAAGGCCCATAGGCATTTTAGGACCTTGATACAAGACGATTATGTCGTGCAAAACTCTTTACAGTTAGGTTTAATTACTTTCAATTGATTGTATGCAGCAGTGATATGATAGTGATAGTGATATGACCATGGACTGCCAAGTTATAAGTCGAGGGTTCAAATCCAAGGCACGCACCTCTGACTTATGACGTAATAATTTACTATGACTCGCTTAAACGTAGAAGGAAGTCATTGTGTGAACTTGGCCAACCTGCGGCCAGCCAGCGTGGTGGACTTATAGGGAATGAATCCACCACCAGCCTGACTAGTCTCATTTCGAGAGGCGACCCTGGCGCAGGAGTGGGCCAGTAAACGGGTTGACAATGATGCATGGAACAAGAACAAGTAGACAGACACTTAGGTACATAACCTTGCTTATGTGTCACTTTAGAAGTTATCTTCGATCTAAGCTACGCGTACTTACATCATTTATTAGGCACCAAGAGCAGAATTAAATATTATGGGTGAGCAGGGAGTAAGAATTGTATTAATTAATTTTAATTAATTACAACAACCAATGTAAATACCATCAGAGCCTAAATTCTTGAAATATTTTATTTCCATACTAGGATTTCCTCAGTATATCGTAACAAACTGAAAATGTATGTTTGTAATCCAGACACCTAAACCCGGTACAACTACCCGTAGATCATACAAATATTTGTTCCGTGCGGGAACCGAACCCAGAAAGGCGGCGTAAATCATATAGACGCTGAGCAATCCGCCATGTTTCAAAATACAGGTCTACCTTAAGCATTAATGATCCATTAACGTTAATATGCATATTATACGGTTAGCCAGTTAAATAATAAAGTTATTTTAAATGCGACGTAATTACATTAAAATATGTGCCACGCATGTAGACGAGGTAACAACTTCCCGCTAAATTAACTACCTAAAATCAGGTACAATTAACAGCCTAGGCATACACGCTCGTATAATGTTATACATTGATTTAGTATTATATATTATAATGTAACATTATTTATAATCTTGACCATGTGTGGCCAACTAGCATAAGGTGGACAAGTAATCGTTACGTAATAATTGAACAAAAGTGGACATGAAATCCAAATTGCAAGTATGTACAAGGTCTAACCACGCCTGACCTCCGGCCGTGCTAAAAGTGGAGTGACATGACTCGGTACTTACTTCGATTTATTTATTGCCTTAGGTGTGCATGTCGCCACTGGCAATGTAATAAAAACCTAATCTTCATTAAATAAGGCATATTACACGTCCTAAGTACAATACTAAGGACCCTGAGTTCCATTGTTGGGCACGTGTCTTTTCTCAGAATGACAGGGATTTGGCTATAGTCCACCACGCTGACCTAACGCCTGTTGACATTCAAGTGATAAATGCAATGACACCTAGTGGTTCACTATGCTGCAGTATTTGTATCCTCACTATTTCTATAATCTCCTGACTAATAGTAATGCCATGTTGGCTTAAAAATCAGCGTTCCAGCTAAGTTTGACTTTTGAGCTGGTTTCAAGGAAAAATTCTCAGCGGCGGCTAGGGAGCTTAATTTCACTAGAATACTGCGCCGAGTTGAGGCCTGCGGTTCTCATTTAGCCACATGCTCCTTTCTATTCTTGGGCTATATTAAATAGAGTCAGCGGTTTTAAACAATAGACTAATGAGTCAGTTTAATACTGCCAAAAAAAACATTAGATCGATGAGATAAATTCGGTGTCACAGTCACGCGGTTGATCCGCACGTTATTTAAAACGTTGTTATTAAAACCTTATTAATTGCTGGTTAAACTCTAGCTGAGTAAATATGAAAACAAGCCTGAATTAAAAATAATGATAAGAAAAACCTTACGTCATTATGAATTAAGTATATGAATTCCAAAATAATAATTATGTATTGATACAACTCGTACCTAGATGGCTTGCAACTACATACTTTCTTGATACGTGAATGGGAGAATCAAGCTCAATTTAAATGAAACAGAGCAAATTCCTTTCCCCTTGGGAAATCCTGAAATGCATTCGGATTTCATTCAGACAGAAATAGTTTTAGATTCATTTCATGGTTTGTTCTGATCCTTATGCAAGGTATTATTAGTTAATACTGGTTCAACTGAAACAGTTATTGTAAAATTATAGCACTGCTTCTCTTTTTGTAAAAATTCTGAAATAGTCTAATAAAAAATAAAATAGTATCTATAATAAAATCGTTTGTACATTGAAGATATAAAAAAAATATCAGGTAGGTTAGAGTATACAGGTTGTTACAAAACTACCCGTAAAGCCGAAAGGAGGTTAAATGGGGCCATATAACGAGTCCATTCACGTTATTTAAGAACCGTAGTAACGCTGTATAACGTACCCCAAATAAAGGAAAACAACAACATTTATGAATGAAAAATTGAAAAACTATTAAAGTAAACAATTATTAGGTAATTATAGGTACGAAGGCCTTTCTGTTAAATAATCTGGTTCCCTGACATGACAGCTGACAAAATTTTTGGCTTTGATAATTGATAATATTTTTTACGGGGTATTTTGTAACACGTTGTGCAATAAACGTCCCCAAATAAGGAAATGTTTTTGGAATTCTTGTATGTTAGAGATTGCAAAAAAAACTACTGAATAGATTTAATTTTGCATTCACTGTCGGAATAAATATCAACAACCCATATACTGTCCCACTGTTGGGCACGGGGTTCCTCTCTGATTGAGAGGGATTAGGCTATTAATATATATATTAGGCACCACGCTGGTTCAGTGCGGATTGGCTGACTTCACAAACTGTCGAGAAAAACCTCTAAGGTATGCAAGTTTCCTGACGATGTTTTCTTTCACCGTTTAAGCGAGTGATAATTATGAATACGCACATGAATTCGAAAAGTCAGATAGGTAGCAGTGATAGCCTAGTGATATGACCATGGGACTGCCAAATTAATGGTCTCAAGTTCAATCCAGGCACCTCTGACTTTTCGAATTCATGTGCGTATTAATAATGAATTATTACTCGTTTAAAACGGTGAAGGGAAACATCGTGAGGAAACCTGTATGCTCTAGAGATTTTCTTGATGGCATGTGAAGTCTGCCAACCCGCATTAGGCCAGCGTGGTTTATAGCCTAATCCCTCTCATACTTAGATGAGACCCGTGCCCAGCAGTGGGTCAGTACATGGGTTGATGATTGATTGAATACGTACATGATTTTGAAAACTCAGACTTGGGAGTTCCTAGTCCAATGGTCACATCAAAATAGCTAGTAAGTATTGATTAAATATTTTGATTACTTGCTGTTTCTTGTGTAGGCAATGACGATGCGATGTATTGTCGTAGTCTGATTCAGTGATTGTGTTAACATTGCTTTACTAATCAAATGCATTTGTTGCCCTCGGCGTCACTCGCATCCTAAACAACTTAGCTAATCTATCGTAATTAGATAAGCGGGTTAGACATAAAAATGGAAATATGGATAAATAAATACTTATAGGTACAGTCAACAAAAGAGATTGGTATACAGGTAGCGAACGATTGTGATTTAAATAATTACCCTCCAATGGTTTGATGTGTAGCAGCTTACAATACCTGCGTTTTGACACATATTGCGTGATACATTATTAAACAATCTATAACAAAACACATATGTTTAATAAAGTGCCTGTATACTTATATATCTTTTGTCGACCGTATAATACCAATTACCAGTAACAATACTTTTACCTGCATAATTTTGATTCTTCAAATTAAAAATGTCCATTTACCTTTCGAGAGCTTTTCAATATAGTTTCCAGTACTTGATGTGGAATTCTAGTTTTTTTATTTTAAAGCCAGACATTGTGATAACATCGTTGTTGTTCAAAATCAAGATGAGGATAAAAACTACGTATCTTTATTCGCAAATAAAAATATTCCGTTTCGGGAACTACGTTGAAATCTTTGTTGTCGTAATTAATTCATGTCTGATTCATAAATGGCGGAAGTTTTACGAAACATCATCATCTAAGGTAACCGTTACTTTTCCTTGAGGAAGGTAAAGTCTTCATGTTTATGAAACAGGTTCTTTCCCTATTGCAGGTACCTAACAAAACATTTTCAAGAATATTCATCTTGATAAATTGTTATTAGTTCGACGAACCAGACAGAAATTGTAAACGTGTTTATTAAAACCATTGCCTTGTGAGTAATAATCATCACTAGCTACTTGTGCACCTAGACCTACATCATTACATATTAAACCATTAATATAATGTGAAAGACCAGACCGACTCCTTTTCACAACATAAATATTTAATCAACAAATATATACAACCTTCAACTTCTGTGTTGCACAACCCGAAATCGGTCGGTATGAGTTTAGTTTATTATACGAATACATTTATCCATTAATGTAGTAAGTATCTGATAAGACGGGAAAGCGATTCGTGCTTACTGCCAAGGTGACGGTCAACGAGGGAACTGCGAAGCTTGACATTACTAGAGCAACAGGGAAGTGGCCCCAAGGTCGGTATAAACAAACTTCGCATATCCCCAATTGAACCGATATAAAATCATTATTTAGATAGTTATTTTTTCCTACAAAGGTAAAATCCCGGTATGAATTCTAAGTAAATGACTCACGCTCCCGCTGACACGACATAGGACATTATTTATTATAAAATTGTACAATATTTTATTAATTACTAAGTGTTTATACTGAGGACTAAATCATGTGGGTTCTCTACATAATGAATTATTAGGTGGGTTGGTGCAAAAAGCAAAAGGAAACCAATAACAATTGCACCAATGTAACTAATTTATGTCCCTATTATATGTACGTAAATAGTATAGTATTGGATAATGCAATTACTAGAACTGATTGGAAACAAAAGAAATACTAAGTACATACAAATTTGTTGCGTGAATCCCCAAACATCAACTTAGTACTTGACGTAATAGAATATGTAAACTTACGCACTTTAATGTATTTAGAGCGCTATTAAGTACCAAGAAAGTAGATTACGCAATTGTGACGTAATAGTACATAATCTGTTTTTTCGAAGTCCCGTGCCTGGGCTATATATTGCAAGGCCGGTAAGGAGGAAATAGCCTTAAAATATAATAATGTTAATAGTTGTACTTAATGTTATGTAGATCCGATATGACGTAGACTGTTGAAACAATTTCCATTAAACATGCTTTGGAACAAATTCAAAATATATTAAAACAAGGATGCAAGAAGACTACTTATTATTATATTATTGACAACCCTATGGTTGTTGTTTGCTAATTCTATAATTAGCTTTAGTAGTATTCAGAGTATATTCAGGAACTATGTCAATTAGCGGGAACCATAATCCTCACCATCCGCTTTTATCGATCGTTACCTACTTAAATCTATACCCGGCAATAGAGACTATATGTCCTTTTTCACAGTGCGCAATACTTTGAAGGGTCGTCTCTCCCCAAATTAGGCGACAATATAACGGGACTTGAAGAGCAAAATGTCTAACTTTTGTTGAATCAGTATTAATATTCACAGACTTACATACATTCTTCTTCTGACTGATTTGCATGTTAGGTAAATGTAGGTAGAATATAGTATGGTTCCAACCAACAATTTTCTATATGGCACCACCTGTATTCTACGTTAGTAAATGATTTCTTTCTTTCTTCGTATCGATGTTCCGATTTTGAAACACTGTTCGCCCAGAACTTTGCCACTTCCATAGTGTCGTCAGCAAGAGTGCAGGAACTTGAAACAAATGAATGGTATGTTTACACTGGAAATGTCTACGAAATGAAAACTATGCGAGGTTGGAATGCTGGAAATCCATGGCTCCCGTGTCTCAGTAAATCATATTGTGATTCACCAAAGCGGTATTTTAGCACCCCTGCACTTATTGCATCAACGTTTCACCTTAATGTTTAACATTGTCAGCTTGTCATGTCTAATGAATAAAATGGGTGTGACATTTCCGATTTTTAAGTCAAGTTATGGAGCAAAGTCAAACAACTAAATTCCAAGTTCACAGCGACATTAATTCTTATAAAACTGATGATTGACACAAACCTTTTTATAACATACCGTAATTGAAACTAGGAAGTTAATTAAACCACCATAAATGAAAAAAAGTGGTTGTTAACATTATCGCTGAGACGGATACGGAACTAGGTATTTATTATTGAGTTAGGTTAAACGTACAGGATGCATTTGTTAACAGTTATTAATTCACCAGGTTGCTTGTAATGTGTGTTCCAGTCACGCCCTGCCGCTTGCCGATTGCCGCGTTGAACTTGAGGGCCGCCTGCCAATAACGTGATCAATTATTGGATTTGAAGTTCCATGCATACAACGCTGAGCACTTACATCGTCACACACGACTATCCGTATTTCAATGTCGTTCACTATGTGTGTTACTGTTATGGTTAAGTGGTGATATGTTTGTCTAACCACTTACTTAATAATAATTACAAATTATTGCATTAGTATATTATCTTAATTATCGTAACTTAATTCTAATATAATGGGACAAACCTTGGTTTCGCCTGTATATATCGCTTAATGTCGCATAGAATAAAATTTTGCGGTATCATGCTGGGCGGGGATGATCAAAAAGTGAGCGATAGCTACAACGTATTCATGAATTAATCGATCAGGTACCTGCGGCTTATGGATATTTTTGTGGTTTTGCGAACTTTGTTGTAAAGTAGGTCACGCCCTATAAGGGACCTAAACATACCGGCGAACTGTAGATATACATTAGTACGCCTCAGCCCTCAACCCTTCCGTGAATACAGGCGTACACTTATATCATAAATTGGCGAAATAAGTCTTTATAGAAATGCAAATAAACAAAGTTGCGAGGTGAACGAGCTTCTTGTTGCTTTAAATTGATATGTACACAGCGTAATCTATTAAATAACAATAAAAATTATACGTGTTTAGTTATACCCACGGTTCGAGAATAATTAACTGGTATCACAAGGTACAGATTATAGACACATTTGAAGCTGCACACATTTGTAGATGCACACACATTTGCAGCTGCAGATCCTTAACAATTTTCTAATGTAAACATGATTCATCATCCTCCGAGCTTTATCCTAACTATTCTAGGGGTTGCTTCCAGTCTAACCAGATGTGGCTGAATATCAGTATTTTATACGAAGCGACTGTCATCAGACAGGACCTGCGCAACCCAGTTTCTGGGTAATTCCGATTGATACGAGTACTATAGTGATTAATACCGATTAACGATTGTCATAGGTGTTCGCATGACAACTGGGACCGACATTTTGATGTGCTTCTCCGAGGCGCGGAAGGAGCTCAATGTATTAATGGTCACCCATCCACAGGCTGACCGCAGCTCTTGCAGCTTAACCTTGCAGACCGGTTGATCAGTGTAATGTAAACATGATTTATAGTCGAAGTGTTTTTTTAGCCATGCTGTTTTCCTAAAAGCAATTTTAAATTGAGATCTTCCCATCACATCTTGAGTTTAAGTCGGCAACTTAACGTATATTACCTAAAAATCTACAGGTAATCTCTTTTAAATCTCCTTCATACACTAAAATGGACAGTCAAACACTGGTAGCATTCTGTAAAACTGGCATCAACAGTTAAGTTAAACTAAGTTTTCAAGAATGTGACTGGCTATTAATAATTATCGTATCCAAAGCCGTGTCGACACTGCAAGATTGAATCAGATCAGCGCAGACACCTGGACAGGCAAAACATAACGTACATTCTTACGTTAAATAAGTGCAAACCATTAAAGGCAAATTGCAAAATGTACCAGTCTGTCTCGAGCCTTTGTCGTACATATAATTACGATTGAAAAACCGCGGAAGTTGATATTTATAACTAGCCAGCGTTACTAATATGAAGTTTATATTATTTTCATAGGTTAATGTGTTATTATCTATTCCTGAGACGAAATTGATGGCCGGATAATTAACGTTTTAATTATTATTATAACAGTTACGTATTAATTTACCAGTTTCGAAGGTCAAAGGATTTATTTGGAACTGGCGGGCGTAAAAAATCGCACTGAGTGGGTTTAGTAACTAATCTAATCTATATAATTATCTAAATTATGACAGACAGAGATACTGTCGGTAAAGGTTAAACCATGGTTTTACTTCAGACAAACAAAATAATCAGCGTGTTACTCTCCTTTGCCGGATATACACTTCTCCCAGCGTGCTGTCAGCTCTCTATATCCAGCCGGACCCAACCAACGCTTTTAGTTCATTTTTTAATTATGAACAATTCCGTTGAAACTCCTTCCTGATATTATTTCATGTAAGTGTGAATAGTTAAAGGAAACTTTCAAGTATGAAACAATAGCCCCCATGTGCCATTGAAGAGCTGCAGAGGCGGTGACTGGTCGTGGTCACAGCAAGGACCCTGCAGCTTCCGGTCACGGAGCTATATCGCGAACTTATTTCCGAATCCAACCGCCGACGATTTATTGCAAATAGCCTTTTAGATCAATATTGCCTCGTTGGTTAATTCGAACTCTATAATACAGTTAGTAAGTAGGTATGTTCAGCAAGTTTCGTAACTCGTGCCCGCTAAAAGTGTAATAACCAATTTATTTAACGCTATTAATATACTTCTACTTATTCGTAATTGAATTAATAATAAAACTATTAATCTCAATTACAATAAAAAATTTACAACCCCAGTTTTTTGTAAATATTAGCTGTACTGTTACTGTTTGTGATTTAATCTGTTAACAAAATATTTTGATTTATAAGTTATCGAAAAATAGTAGGTTTTGACATTAAAAACATGTGGATATACCATATTATGGAGGTGAACAGTCACTATTCAGATGCTCCAATGTCTAGGCAACAACAATTACATTTAACCTTATCTATCGTAATCGCGATTCTAAAAAAGCAAATAATATAAATTGCAGCAATTTAACAATAAAGTTGAACGTGGCAGTTGCCTTGACCCAAGCAATGGGCTGGCAGCAGGCGTGAATGGCGGCTGCCCAGGAAACATACTGCGCGCGCCGTACCGGTTTGTTCCTTTCATAACTAAAAACAGGACAATGTATTTAGGCAGCTATTGAATCACGTACCTATGCACACGAAAAAATCTACAGCAAGTTGGTGTAGTGTCGTAACTTTAACTTACTAAGTTAAAAGACAAATAAATAAATAAATGCATTAGGTATAGGTACAGGGATTAAATCGTGAAATGGTTCTAGGATTAACCGTTTGCTTGAATAAAAACCAGTTTATCTTTGCCTGGGTTACAGTAAACCTTGCCTTGTCTTGCATTATTGTGATGATTAACTGAACCTTTTCGGATATTTAAAGCTTCTGGTTAAAACAACCAGTGGCTATTGGAGTCTATTGCACTTCCGAATGAATTGACCGATAAACCAGTTTCAAATCAGGAAATTGCAAGTTGTACACTAATAAACCTGAATCTGATTTAAATAAACTTTGATTCAGGCGTGTAGACAAAGAAATATCCGTAAGCCTTAGCAGTATAATGTTCAATTTTATTATTTTCAATTTATTACGTACTTTAATACCATCAGTAGATCAAAATAAGTAGCTAAATATATATCTAATATTTTTTATGGTAATTTATCCTAACTATGGATTCTCGTATTTATTTACTCGTATGTATGTTAAAGGAAACAATGTTTACAAAGTAACGCTGCGAAGGATAACAAACACAGGTATCATAATTAAAATCAACACTGACCTATATGTATGTTTAACGAACGTTAGCACAGATGGACTCGTGTGCAATTACATATAGTACTTTGTCAATTATGTAATCATACGTAGTATCTGACGAGCACTAGCCTCTTCGGTTACACTAAATGCGGTGTGTGTCAGCTAAATTACCATCATTTGATTATGCAACAGACAAGACACGTAAGATTATATTTATAAAAAATCAGTAGTCGGTACATCGTAGTCAGTAGGGTCACACGCAAACTATTAGAAACACGACATTTTAATCCTCATCTCGACAGTTCTATTTGGTAAAAACCGTATCAATCGATTATGCTGTTCTATAAATAGACTCAAGGCGGTTGCCCGGATGTCATATGACTCAGGAATGCGGAAGGATAGAAACATTAACATGGGAAATGAAAACATTTCGTAATTTACTTGTACTTTGTCATATATTATATTCTATTATAAAATCCTAAAGGACTTGTGTGCATTGAAGTTAAAAGGACTTGTGTAGTATTTAAAAAAACGAGTGGGTCAGTGTACAAAAATCCCTGAACCCGAAAAAGTGACTTATTTCCGGAAGTCGTCTGTTTGTTAAAGGTTAGCGCAAAAACCACTAAGTAGGTTTTAATTTGATTTTCATTATTGGAATACATATGAACCAACTTAATTACTGAGGTATCTGTTAAATATTTGAATACAGAGAATAAAACTTGACCTCTCTGTTTGAGGCAGACGCAAATGAAGAAGAGATCATCACTGTTAGTCTCTAATCAAACGTGGGTGAAGACGCGGGCAAAAGCTAATTTTTAACAATAATAAAAATGATGTTTCAATATAGAACTGCGCAATACCTACCTCATCGTGAACAGTTATTAAAACGAGATAATAATATTGAAATATTTTGTCTTATACTTAATCGTTTAGATATTCGTTGGAACTGTGGAGTCTACAATTGATGATACGCAGAGGTTATACTATTCAATTCTTAGTTTCTTAAAGTAAATAAGAATACTTACATCGAACCTCATATTATGTGTTATCTAATTATAACTGAGAATATAGATTTGCGAACTTATTACTTACATAACAGGTTGTTGCCAATTAATTGAATTATAACTAAGATGTTGTACAGGCAATGAGTGGCCAAAAATGAGGCCATTCCAAATATAGATCGTTCCACCTTGTCATGTTCACAATTTAGAATAAAAAAATACGGTCAAGTATGAGTTTGACTTTATGCTCGCAAAATTCGTGTTTCGGAAGCTCTGGACTCTATTAGTGGTTTAAAAAAAAACATAATAAAATAGGGATTTGACAATGTCAAACAGTCAGCGTAATGAGTAACTATGCCAAGGGCAGGAGGTACAAGCTGAAGATGATAATGTTTAAAACAAATTAATATATTACGTAAACTTAATAATGACATACTTAAAGGTATTATTTTAGTGTACAGTGGCCAGCACATCGAGATACCACAAACTGTCAAATTTCTTTGATTGATTTTCATCTTTAAAACAAAACGTTAAGGTTCATATTCAATTGGAAAAATGTTATAGTATTGTATAGGTTAACCTGCTGGCGTCTGTACCTACATTACTTCATATATTTTTTTCAAAAGCACACAGAATCATGATGCAGTACTACGCCTCGATGGACAAAGACGTGTAAACGTTATGTTATTTCAATTATAACACGGAACACTAAATAGTTTCACAATGTACACCTACAAGTGTATCAAGCAGTACGTAATTATTCAAATTTACGCATTCTTGATAATCAGGATTCAATTAACGTTAGGTGGGTACTTAACTACGCGGTACCTAAAAACACAGCCATAGTAAATAAATCTAGTTTAAGTTTACGAATACACCAGCAATCCTCCGTAGCTCCGATTTAAGTAACATTATTTTAATGATTTTAGGCAAAACAACACAACCAGGAATAGCATAAAAATGTGGTCTTTTAAAATTTAGAGCGTTATATTATTTCATTCGAGGATTGGTAACTCTTTGACATTAAGATTAAGTGCATAAACGGATACATGTATAATTTTATACAGATGTTGTTATATTTTTAAATCATTTTTGACAGATTAAATATAAACTAGTAGTGCTATATACTTATATAGATTATTTTTAAAGAATGCATTCAATACAGAAAACAAAAAATAAATACTGGAGACATTTTAAACTGCACTATATTCGTTTTTTTTTTTTCTTTATAAAGTCAAACCAAACCAAACAGAGCTTGTAGTAAACAATACATATTACATGTTGAAAATCTAATAGAAAAAGGCTTGTAAAGAGTAACTGATCGTGTTTCGCCTTTATCTGGAGCTATGGAATTAAGTTATCGACATTAAAAATAACACAGATCATATTCTGTGTAGGAAACTTTAGTTTTAGTGCCATCTACAAATACCGAAATCAAGTTATGGTCTTCTTTCAGCCTGCGCAATGAAACGTTTTCAATTTTTTTCAGGAGAGAACTATTTAAAATGAGGTTCTTGTACTTATGTAATAATTAAGGTTTAATCGATCTGTCTGTATATGGGTAACCATTTTTTGAGACCCCTCCGTGCCTCAGAGCGCACTTAAAGCCGGTCCCGCCTGTTATACGAACACATCTCGGTAGTGCTACTTAGAAGGTAGGTACCAAAAAGCCGACAAATCTGTCTATTTCTCAGATTATCGGTATTGCCCAGAAATTGGGTAGCGGAGGTCTGATGGCAATCGCTTGGTGTAAAATACTGATAATTATACAGTCGCCATCTTGTTAAACTGGAAGTCGACCCCAACATTGTTGGGAAAAGACTCGGAGGATAATAATAAAAACTATTTAAACTTAAAAATCTCATAGTTATGACACACAATCATTTTATTATACTTAAAGCGTTACATTATTCAAATTATTTTATATTTCCAAGAACATAATAATAAGATGTAGGTACAGACGCCAACAGGTCATGCTATATAAAACTGTCAAAATTTCCCAATTGAATATGAACCTTATTGTTTCGAATTAAAGTTGAAATTCAATTAAACAAATTTGACAGATTGTGGTAGCTTGATGTGCTGGCCTCTGTACATTAGCTCTCTTATACAGTTTGAAGTTCTTAACAAGATCTCTAAAAGATACATTTTATGATTTTGTCATTATACCACATACAAAAATTGATAAAAAGACATTATTTTTAGGGAAACTTAAACTAGTGATTTATTACATTTTCAGTATAGGTAAGTATGTTAAAGGTCCGTGCTGAAAATTCAATGCCATTTGGTCAAGATGTTTACCTACTAAACAATATAATTACCTTAATATAGGAGTTAGGTGAGTGAGTGTATAACCACACTTCGCCAGTATGTTTAGGTCCCATATAAAAGGGGCGAGCTTAATGCCAATTAACCGGGCACAAATCCAAACCGAGCTGCTACTGAGAATTTCATAAAAAAATCCAATAACATTGTGGGCTCGACCTGGGAATGAAACCCAATACCTCGACTGTAACAGTCGGGCTTACGACCACTAGACTAACTAGGCAAGTATATATGTAATAAATAAGTAATAAAATAATGATAAATTGTATGAGCCATAGAATATTAATGTAAAGAAAAGCAGCTTATAAAATATATATATTAAGGTCAATATTTATCAGCCTACGTTCGTCAAGTGCACGGATTTGTTCACTATTGACAAAGGACAAAGGCTACGTGTAGCTTTGTCTATTTCTTAGTACTGCTTATTGATCATAAAGTAGGAATATTTATCAATTGTTCAGTTATAAATGGACTAGATGCACTTAAAATGCAAGGTAGCATGGGCTTTAAGGTCATTTCATAAAACCGTAGTAATTATATAAATGAAGAAGAATCTCAATTTGTTTTTTTCTATGCAGAATCTATTTTTTTCTATGCATAATTACATACAATTTTTTTATTTATGAATTGATTTTGAAGATTCTAATTTTAAAAGATAATACTCAATCGCAGGCAGGATTCCAACTTGTGGCCATTCGGTTTAGTACACCGGACGCTTTAGACAACTAAGCGATTAAACTACTGCCTCTCGAATTTCTCTTCCACATTCTACGTCTTTTAGGTGACGTCATTCTAGTTTATCTTCTCAAATTACGAATACCTTCTCAAATTAAGAATACCTACAATCTCTTACAGTATCATTAACTATTAAGTAGTTGGTCATAATAACTTTTGATAACGATGTATTTTCCATTATTTCTCAGATCAATTAAGATAGTTATCTCAACAAAGTTCCAATCATCATTTTGTAAAGATTGAAGCGAATTATCTAATTAGTTTAATTAACATGAGACTTACTGTACATTAGCATCCGATACTAATTACACAAAATCTTTATAGCAATGTACCTACTGTGACTCAAGAACGTGCAAATCCGGAACATAAATAAATTGTGCTTAACTTCGAGTTAATGGCCACTTACTGGTAACCTTTGTTTACCAGCTGGAAAGAAAGGTGATAATTTATAGATTGGAACGACTCTAACGCTCAGTTTCGTTATCTATAGATAAGTGTGTGATTTGTAAAATATCGTGGTGTTGTGGGGCTCGTGGCTAAGTTAAACGTAACTATGCTGATCTACCAATCTGCAAGGTTAAACTGCGCTAGCTGCCACCCAAACATAATAACATCTTAAATATTCTACTAGATTTTAATGTTTCAAAGTTTAGAAAACGTGCATAAGCCTTATAGAACGTACGGTACTTACAGTTCCGACGAAATAATGGCAAGACGATAATTATGATTCGATGGATGCTGTTCTGTGAAGATCGCTGATGATATTATGTATAGATCAGGACTGCAAGGAACACTTGCAGTGGATTGTATTGAGAGCACTCAACCGGCTACGTTCTCAAGTTGGCCTCTGCAAACACAACTTAGCGAAATGGGGGATCATAGATCCGGGCGCCACAGAGTGCGAATGACCAGACCACGCTAAACTTGCTGGAGTGCCCAAAATGCCCGTATACCTGCACCTTTGAAGATCTAAAGAATACCACTGATGCCGCAATTAACGTGGCCACCTACTGGGCTCAAGTAATTTAAATAATGTATTCACCATCGACACGAAAAGAACTGCAAAAGGATATACATACATACCACAGATATAGACCATTTCGCCTGTACCTACTCCCCGAAGGGTTACGCACAGTTGTGACACCAACAGTTCGAGCAGCGAGATGATTACCATTATGCTTCGAGCACAAACCCAATCTCTGAGCTGCTACTGAAAGTTGCAGAGAAAAACCCAATTACACTTTGCTCAACGATCGAAACCAGGACCTCAAACGTACCAGTCTTGCTTGTGACCACTAGGCTAATGAGGCAGTTAATTGAAGGAAAATATATAGAAACCCGGTTTATTGATAAATAAGCCCACAAAAGTATCTTGTAGCTAAAATACTGCCGTTTTGTAGCGTCACACGTCTGGACTACCTATACTGCTTTGATTTATTATTACCTAATCTTCTTATTTTAACAGGCAGAAAAAATAAATCTTATGGATATCCAATGATCTGTCTAGAGAATATCGGGGAAGATGGATGATTTCACTAAGTTCATAGTCTTACAAACCCGAGGACCAGCCAACTCAGGGACAACTTCGTATCAGAATCATTGCTTTTAGTACTTATATATTTTGATTTATATTATTTAATTAATCATGGTTCACTTCAATCCTAGTTGTAAATTTGTAAAATAAATATTATCATTAATCTGTATTATTTCTGTAGTAGGCAATTTTTTTTTATACTGGCAACACTGATTTCTAGTTTAGTATAAAATCACATGTAACGGTCATTTTGGCCTCTTTGGTCCTGAAACGCTGAATAAACCACATCAGATACTTGTGCTCCGTATCATTTCGTCAGTCACAACCTACGCCTACACCAGCTCCAGCAGAAAGCCCATCCAGACGGCACCTGAAGGCATTGCGTTGCACCCACTTCATAATAATAGTGCTCTTCTATACCCATCACACGGTCTGTGTCAATTTACTAAACTTTTCCCGCGATCGCCAAAATTCTCTTCAAATATCCAAATAAGTTCAATTCATCAGGGAGTACCAAACTCCGTGACAAGTCAATATATTCGTATATGATTCGGCATTTTTTTGTTGCCGGAAATATTTATGTTATGGGCAGTCCGTATAATCCAGTTTTCTATAGAACACCACATTCTTAATACCTTTATCGTACAGGAAAAATATGAAATATAATATACTTATTTCTTTCTTTTTATTAATAAAGAAGCAGTGATAGCCTAGTGGTATGACCATTGGACTGACAAGGTCTCGAGTTCAAGCCCAGGGCACGTACCTCTGACATTTCGGTAAACGGTGAAGGAAAACATCATGATCATGCATGCCTTAGAGATTTTCTCGACGGCGTGTGAAGTCTGCGAACCTGGATTAGGCCAGCGTGGTGGACAGCCTTAGCCCTCTCATTCTGTGAGAGGTTACCCGTGCCCAGCAGTGGGACAGTATATGGGTTGATGATGAATTATATTAAATAGTCTTAGGCGCGGTCCGAGGGGTGGGGGCGTAGGAGTTATGCCTATCTATCTCCCCTAAAATCATAGACTTTCTAAAAGTATATCACGAATCTATACTAATACCTACATTTAGTATAAAGCGGAAGAGTTTGTATGTTTGGTTGAATACGCTAATCTCAGGAACTGCTGGTTCGAATTGAAATATTCTTTTTGTGGTGGATAGTACATTTATCGAGGAAGGTTTTAGGCTATAATAATATTACGCTACGACCAATTAAATAGGAGCCGAGCAAAAAGAAAAAAGGAAGCTATGCCCATTTAATAAATCACTCAACTCCTGCATATATCGTCGAAACAAAGAAATAATTAGAATTGACGCTTTATTCATTGATCTCTTTTAAAGAAGTGTTAATTTCAAAAACATGCAATTTTGTGACGAAAATATATCAAAAGACCAATGACCTCAAATTTATAGTGTAGAATAAGCAATGCCGTAAGTACAGTGGACATAAATATAAAGTACCTTGAATGCCAAGAAATTGTAGACATTTACGCGTTTGACAAATTAGTCCGGAGCTTGTGAGTAACTTTGTCAAACTTAGGCCACTCCCTGATTTATCGGTACGATACCCTTTTACTCGGTACAGATATAAGTATTCGCCATGTTTTTATCGAATCGATACGATAAGGTATACCGAGAAAACATTCCACATAGCAACATTTTTTAATTCCTTAATCTTCATCGTAAATCCACTCCAATCGCAATCCCAAATTTTCATCGTAATAAGGAATGATATTCTCGTAGGATCGCGAAGAGAGTCAAAAACAAACCGTAACGTTAAATATATTATTTTTGTAAATACTATACATGATATGGAATCAGCTAATATTATAATCAGCTGAATCCGGGGTCATTAAGCAACGCTCGGCATCCGCTGCTCAGCACAATGTACTTACATGAAAAAAAAAAATAGATTTTTCTTATTAGCTGATTTAGATCTTATGATTCGACATTATCTACCCATATACTATCCTACTGCTGGGACGATGTTTTCCTTCATCATTTAACCGAGTGATCGTTAAATAATACGCATATAATTTTGAAAAAAAAAAAACAGAGGTGCCTTGGATATGTACACTCGAGACCTTGTATAATACTATAATATTAGTATCGTAGTAGAATATTATAATATCAGTAGTCGCTAGCGAGGATGCTAAGTGCCTCATACTTAGATTAGATACGGTTCCCAAGTCAAGCAAAGTTGTGAATTTCTCTGCAGCAGCTTCATGTTTGGATGTGCCCGTTGGGCAATACCGGCGAACAGTGGACGTTCCTACATAAATAAGTAGATACATCGTTGCCTAACCATTCGGAGAGACATGCGTGATGGTATGCTCACAGAGTTCTACATTGTTGAACAAAAGCGAATTTTAAACTGTCGATATTGATTCTCGTACAGTCGAGTTGCACGGAACTATTGAAAATATCGTGACGAATTGATATCACGAACTTGTAGGTATGAAACTGCATATAGTGCAAGAATTAATATGCGATCATGTTACAGCTTCCTTATTCAACTTATTCTTCATTGAAAAACTGGATAGTCTGGTATTTGTGCATTTCGAAGAAAATACATCATGTCTCATCATAGTATCTACGAGTAGAAATATTCCTTGCGAAATCTGCGCGGTGTAACTCGTAATGATAGAATGAGAAACAGTGTGATAAGACAACATTACGGTTTGAAAATGTGTATTATGAGAGAAAGAATGAAAGAAGATTAACAAGAAGTAAACGAAGTATGCAAGAATCGTATCAAATGATAGTATCTACTTTCTCCTTACCCCATTGGGAAAAAATAAATGTATAGCTCTCATCCGTCGTCATTGTTAGCTAGACAATTAATGCTAGGTCGGTCGTTAGGCAAATTCTGCAAATTGGATATAGGTTGCCGTTTCTGTGCTCTGCCTGCTCTTTGAAAAGCTTCTTATAACTGTAAAACCAGTTCTGTATCTTATGAGAATACAATATGTATGTATTCGATGCCATCCGATCGAACATGCATCCATTTGCAGACACAGCAATATGTAAAACCTCGGCACATATATAGTCCACAACCCGATGGAATTATTTTTGTTTAAAGTAGCGACTATGTACCACCGCCTCGCTTCCACTACAGTACTTATGTAAAATAATGATGAGCACGTCGACAGCCAACAGGTTACACACGCATTACGCATATGACTTTGTAATTGCCGTACGTCGGCCGCTGGTAACTAGTGTTGTTCCACACTATTCTACACAACCTTGGGTAAAGTCAAGGTTGCCACGTAACGTCCCGAATCACGTCGTCGTGTGGCCTGCAGCGCGCGCGCCGCCCGCGCACACAATGTCGAAGGTGAAAGTCAAGGTCACACGTAACACAGATCTAATGGACACCATATATATTATGTAACTGCTGGCATCGGTAATTGATCAATTTTCGATAAAAGCACAAATGTCACATCAATCAAGAGAATTGTGTGATCATCATCATCAGCCCATATTCGTTCACCGCTAGACGTACTGCCTCGTGAACACCACAGAGCCAAGAGCATCAATCAAGTGATCGAAAATTTACTCGATGTAAATGCGTAGGTAAATGACAACGTAAATAGTACTTACACGTCATTTATTTGTGAATATTTTGTTGTACGTAACTAAATAAACCGTACTCTTTACGGTATCCCGATAGTCAGACACTGCTTACAAGTACCCAGATTTTATTTCAAAGTTCGATAAGTAAACAATAGCTTTGTTCCCTGGTGCTGGCATTAATTAGTGATGGAAACTATTAAGTGAACCATCTTGTCCTTTAGAAATGCCAAATTATACGCGATCAAAGACTTGTTAAAGCTTTTGATTACATTGTAAACGATGCTGTCAGGAAGTTACAGTTTATACAATGTCGGTAGTTTAAATAAAATCACTTTAAAATGCAGCATTGACCGTTCAAAAGTTAAAATATTTTTATGTGAAAGGTTAACAGATAAAGTAGAATAATTTAAAAAATATATACTTCACAAAACATTCATGTATTTTTTTAAATATAACACCAATAATTTTAAAGGCTTTATGACGCAATTTCGCTATGTGTCGCAGTAAGATATTGATTAGCCGTGAATAATTATATTTCTACATTAAATCGAGTATATAACGTAGGATGAATTAATTCATTCATTTGAGTACTCGTCAATTATTTGTGCTTGCTCAGGCCAGTACCTACTACAATATTTGTGTGTAAGAGGAAGTGCATGAAAAGTTATTATTACTAAACGATTAATAAACAAATCAATTATTTATATTGACAAGCTTACAGACTAACAGAATAACGCATGCAATTGAGTTTATACCCTTAAATTATAGTAGTTAACCGAGCAAAAACCACTAATTTACTCATCACGAAGTCTCCAGAACGGCTTAGCCTACAAACCTCTTATTAACAGATGCATTCAAAGAACAATAGTAAGTACGAATGATGGTAAGGGGGTAACTGATCGTCCAGCGCATCCTAGACCGACAACCAGGTTTCAACCTGTTACCGGCTCATCTTTATAGTAACTCTTCCCCGAGGTTTCACAAAAGTCTTTAGAAACATAGGAGGCCTATGTCCTTCCTCAGAATGCAATCTATCTGCTTGCCAAATTACAGCAGAATCTGTTCAGGTGTGAAAGGGAAACAGACAAGGTTTCTCCAACATTCTTTCTTATACTCGCACGGTAGGGAGAAGCTCTTTACCGGAGTCTGTGCTTCCGGGAGTCTTCAAGTCAAAGGGTTACTTCTAGGCAAGCGTATGCAGTAGTAAATGCAAGCCTATCTGATATATACTAAAAAATAACAGCATAAACTCGTAAGAGATAGAGGATATCTCCGTTTTTCACCCTGACCCGACTCAACATATAAAAGCTAATTCATTCTTATTTTCTTCTCGATGGTGAATACATTATTTAGAGCTCAGTAGGTGGCCACATTAACTGTGGCATCCTAGGTCCTCAAAGGGTATACGGGCATTTTGGGCACTATAATCCCCCATTTCGCCAAGATCTGTTTGCAGCAGCCTACTCAAGTGCACAATCGATTGAGTGCTCTCCAAAAAAACACAGAAGTACTGCATCCACCATCACACGACTATATTCACCCACGGAACACCTGTCACTCGGACGAAAACTGAAGTATAGTATGGAGCTCGTTGGTAATTTTGTATAATATAACACCATAAAATAATCAACATGTGCATTGAATTAAACATAACACCAACAAAACAAATAAATAAAAACGAGCTGTCAAGCTGTTTTGGTATTAACTCCTGCAACACAGCATGAGATAAATTTATACATTTATAATTCAAAGCCAGAGAGAAAATGATGTATCATCAGTCTAAGTTCAATGACCATTATTATCGAGCAGCACATTACATACTATTACATAAATGAACTCATATGTGTATAGTTCGGTAACCATCTCATAACAAAAGCTATGTTTTCTGAGAATGCCACATCAGTCTATAATGAATACAATAAAATAGTTTCGGTTCCAGTTGGATACATACTTTGAGCGTCGTAGTTTCGACTAATGAGATTTTTTTGTCTCTAAAATTAGCAGGTGTGAAGTTTATAAAAAGAAATAAGTACTGTCAAACTATTGTTTGTCTTTTTTATGAATTTTATTAATATTTTGAGTCGGTTAACGTGTTGAACTCTAATGAACCATGTTTGTGTACAGCAAATCTCGAATACACCAAACAGTAGTTTTTCTTTAAGTCGGATAGACACTTGCAATGTCTTCATTAGCAATTAGTACCACGCCACATTTGGCCTAAATATCACCTTGATACACTGATAATGCGCACCATGAAATAGTTTATAATATTTGTTTCATGCTTAACAATGGCTAACGTGAGATATTTCATAATTTGATGACAGAGTTACGTCGGAGGCGTGCTTTGGAATAAAAATCTTATTCAGTCAGGTCAACAATAAGTAAGCAAACAATATTGTGAAGCTTATCCTGGAACGTACTCGTAGATCGTACCTGAAACAAAAAAACTATAGAGAATATTGTAGATGTGGTGATACTGCGTCTGTGTAGTCTTTTCAATTACTTTTAATATTATCAGACTAGCAACATTGTTAAGATCTATTACTGAGTAGTGTCAATACTGTTGGCAGTAACAAATAATAATTATTTTTGTATTTTCTGATATAGGTTGGACAAACGCCAATAGGTCAAGCTATCCAAAACAGTCAAATTTTACCAATTGAATTTGAACTTTATTGTTTTGTATTAAAATTGATACAGATTGTGGTAGCTTGATGTGCTGGCCACTGTACTTAAGCTGCGTTGCTAGATATAAAAACAAGAAATGCGTTTGTGCGGAAATTATTATGCAAACTTGTAATATTATAGCCATGCTTTGTGTACTTGATGTAATTACTTCATGTGTTTACATAATGTATTGTGAGTTTAATTAACGCGTCTACGAGTCTATGTGACCCTTTCAAGAACACTTGCGTTCCGGCATCGCACAGTTCGACACTCATCCGGGGCAATGTCGAGACCGCTAATTATACTCATTGCTGAATATTCATAGAGTAACAAGTTGCAAGTCGCACAGACAACAGATTTAAGTGGATATTATAATAATCCATTGTTAAATCTAACTGCCGCAGTAAATTGTTCCAGCAATTTACTGCCACAAAGAACGCCTCACATCTTATAATTTATAATCCTGGGCAAGGCACTTAATCCCGTTTATAAAGAATTCTCCATTGCAGTGTCATAGAAATTATGATTGCAAAAGTTATATAATTACACGGCTGCCACGAATGATTCAGATTGTAATCGTGGCATGAACTGAAAAGTATACTTAGCCTTGTCCTCTTTGACTCGAGTCAGGGCAAACCGATCAAGGCGAATATGTGTAGTTTGCCAGCGACTTGGACCCTCTGTTGTTGTACTGTACGGTAAATCATATAGTTTCCAGTACGAGTAAACAATAAAATGTGAATAAAGCCCAACTACTACGTAATCGGATTACCTCCAACATCAATGCTACTTCAGTCATGCCGCGTGCTCGCGTGTAACACACATATGAACGTACCCATGCATTAACGCGTTAATATTCGGTCTTGCTCTGTTGACGGGCAATGTTTGTCATCAAGGCGAGCGCTACATCTCTGAGTGACTATCACGAGTCTTGTGATGTCGTTACCTATTGCAGCAACTTTGTAATCTTCAGAATTAATTCAATGTCAAGTGCGTGGGAGTGGTGTCGTGCAGGGCATGGAGTTCGCTCGGAGGACTAGTCGTGTCCAATGATTACTGGAGCGAGGTTTCTTTGTGTAAAAAATCGAGTTATGCACATTTAGGCTAAGGTCTCAAGAGGCGGCTCGTGTCTCCCAGCGGTCAAGTGCGCCACCTGACGACAACGCCCGTGTCGCCCAGGCTGCCTGCGCCCGCGCCGCCGCGCTGTTCTACATTCAACTGTTTGCTATAT
This sequence comes from Acronicta alni, assembly GCA_964056405.1. NCBI lineage: Eukaryota > Metazoa > Arthropoda > Insecta > Lepidoptera > Noctuidae > Acronicta > Acronicta alni. The sequence continues at coordinate 12,716,005 of OZ043913.1, forward strand.
TTCACGGAGGACTTGGTCACGTACACACATAATTTTTTGTCAATTCACGTAATCTTGGCAAGCGCACCCGGCCACGCTCCACTGTAACTCAGTCTACCTTTATTATATATTAGCTATGCCCCACGGTGCTTCTTGCATTGATCTCGTATCCTAGTAACGTACCATCACGACTGTATTCCCAGAAGGGTTAGGCAGAGGTGTACACTCACATTTCGCCGGTATGTTTAGGTCCCATGTAATAGGGGGCGAGCCTATTGCCATTAACCGAGCACAAATCCAGACTCCGAGCTGCTACTGAGTATTTCATAGAAAACCCAATAACACTTTGCTCGACCTTGGGATCGAACCCATAACCTCTAGCGAAGCAGTCGCGCTTAGGACCACTAGAATAATGAGGCAGTCAATCCCAATTTATCTACCTACACACCAAATTTCAAGTTTCTAGGCCTTGTGTTATATTGTTATAAATAGGTACATAAGTCCATGCCATGAATACGTAGATACTTACTCTTATTGGAACACAGAACTACATCCTTTAATTATTACGGGTCATATAAAGAGCGTTAACCCTTTGACCGCCACGGACGTCCATAGACGTCAAATTAAAGCTTCCTCACAACGACAACGACGGCATAGCACGTAAAAATACCACTTTTTATAGTTCAAAAATACCTATACAAAAATTTGTTGTTTTTTTTACCTATTATTAGATACTAGAATTTGTCGCTTGGCGTAGAGAACACGAATTTTTGTTATTGACGTGGCGGTCAAAAGGTTAATAACACTATCTGATAACCCGCCCTTTGACAGAATAAATATTATTGCAATATGTATTCAGCAGTATTGGCGTGTAGCTCGGACATAAAAAAAAACAGAATTATAGAGAGTAACTGTTTTGGCATCGGTATTCTTTCTTTATACGTATGTAAATAATAAAATGTAGATCGTACTTTGTGACTTTTGCCAGTCTATACAAAAATACGAATAAGAAAAATAAGCCATTTAAACTTTTCATTAGTTAAAATTGTATTAACTGATGATAGAGAGCCAAACATGGCCTCATGTTAGGGGCTATGAATTACTTTCCAGATTCTCTTAATAAATTCTGTAGTTATGATTTTATACGTCGTCAAAAACGCAGATAAAAAGGATAATTACTTATTCTAAGTCCCTCAAAATAGTTAATTTGCAAATATATGCAATGTTACATTCTTATTATAGTTATTATGTACCTATTGATGATGATCACGCGCATATCCGAATGCAACTGAATACATAACAAAGTTTTGGGGACACAAGCATACTGAGGCTGAATTTTCACATTTTATAGATAAATTATCCTTTCTAACTCCTCAGACTACCTAAATAACTTATCAAATTATCACATGGATGAGGCGCTGTTATTCCGGATATTACGTTATTGTTCTATTCATATTATTTATTTTAATCTAAAATCGTTCAGCAATATAACTTTGCATCATATTAAACGGAACTTACGGCTGATAATTTTTTTAATTGGTCATATTTCCTTCCTTCGGCTCTTCAGTGTACGTTACGAAAGAATGAAAGAGGTTAATTGTTCCAAGTAAGCAAATCAGTAGCAAGATAAACAATGACTGCAATTATGTCGGTGCTGAGTTTCTGTGCCGTGGCATCCTTGCTTGCTGATAAATAATGAATGTCATTAGATCATTAGTATTGTTACAAGGCATCGGCTGATTTAAGTACATACCTACTTGTATACCAAATAATTGAAACTATAAATTGCGATTAGGAGCTACGTTTTGAAAGACATTATTGTATACTGTCGCGAAGATAAAATAATGAAATAGGTACGACCATGGAGTTGATATTGTTATCAGTACACTTGTTTTTTCATCTTATTATATGTGCTTAGGTCAGGCCATTTTTAAAAGTCAATTACTACATTCGCAGGATTCTTTATATTTTTTCTGTAAGCTCTATCTGCATATTTTTTTAAACCTGAGAACTGAGATTCAATTGTTTTGACTACTTAGACAAAAAGTTATTTTGTTTGGATAAATGGTAGGTAATTTGACATTATGTTGAGTCACTGAATGGCTCTTATTATTGTTCGTTCATTTCAGTGTACTTACTATATTTAATCTGTGGTTTTGTGCAGTTCTTGTGCTGATCCCCTCGATATCGTGTTGAAATAAATGTTTACTTTGATTTAGAACTGAGTTTTGCTCTAAGAAAGTGCAATTTATAATAATTGATGATTCTAAACACATAGAACAACAGAATTACGTCAATAGTTCTTTGAGACTATTTTGTTACGGAATCCTTTAATCACATTTTTAAGATTTATCATTATACTTGAGTTTTTATAAATACTTTTATTAACAATTAAAATGGCGTTAATTGAGCATCAAGGTCGTTTATAATGTGGTATCTCAGGTAGTAATTAGTATCTGTTACTGCAGTGTGGTCCAACTTGCGCGAATACTCGACAACAGATCTATGATCAGTCGACAAAAATAACTAGTACATACCTAATAAATAGGTACCTATGGGCAGCGAAGGACATCTACGTTTTGAAATATTTAGCTATCATCATCAACCCATATACTGTCCCACTGTTGTGCACGGGTCTCCTCTCATATTGAGATTAGGCTATAGTCCACCACGCTGGTCTAGTGCGGATTCGATGACTTCACAAACCGTTGAGAAAAATCTCTAAGGTATGCAGGTTTCCTCACGATGTTTTCCTTCACCGTTTAAGCGAGTGATAATTAATTATTAATACGCACATGAATTCCTAAAGTTAGAGGTGCCTTGGGTCCAATGGTCATACCACTAGGCTATCACTACTCAATCACTCACTCACATCTCAAAGTATTTTTGATACAAAAAAATAAGCTACTTTTTGTCTCAAAAATCCGCTATCGATATTGGGATTTAATTCCTCCAATTACCTTTAGACGAATGCTAAATACAATCAGTTTCTAGATTCTATTACTAAATTTGCTCTCATCAAATATCTGGGTACGTGCCAAATTTGATCCTGGACTCTCATTTCACCACCATATTATTTTAACTGCTAAAGAATCCTTTAGCTGACAAGGATTTATTCTTAGGAATGCCAAGGATATTCACAATATATTGACGTTAACTACGACAATATTGCCTTAGTGGGTAAGGTCCAAAAGGTGTTCGAGGTTTTTCTACAACCGTTTACATGGTATACTATCCATGCATGTATCCTAGAAGGTTCCTTCCCCTTCCCCCTTCCGTACCCTAGTATACCCATACACTAGGGTACAATTCCTTGGAGTTTAGAGGGAATTATGATCTCGTTGGAACTAGTTGAAGTTTTTTCCAGCCTAAAATTGCGGCACCAGAGCTTCATGAAAAGCTAACTCTGATATATGTTCCTAATAATTATATTATATATAATACCCGTAGCAGAAAACAAAAAAAATATATATACCTACTATAAACTTTTTTGTACCTGCTTGTCGCACAGATGCGCATGCAAAGTCGCCTGCACCTCATTCTCTCACTACACTGAACACTCTCTTTGAGACTAGTACAGATTGTGATATTTTAGCCGATGAATGGAAAAAGATCCAGTATGCCAGAAGTATGGTGAGAAGGTACTGTGCGAGCTGTGTATGTGTTAATAAGTGTAAGTGGCCGTGGCTCTTTAATGAAGTTAATATAAAAATAAATTGTAGGAATGTCAAATTTTTGACATAATAACATAGCAAACTAAAAGTGAAGTAGAAAAAAACTCAAAAACAAAAATAACTGTGACAAACAATAATGATGATGATTCTATGAGGACGTCGGCTGGCTTGGTCTATCTTGTAATAGCTTTTTTTTGTCTCCCTCACTGGTTATAGTGAAGTTAAGTTTACAGTTTTTTATTTTATATTCTTTATTATTTCGTTGTGGTCCAAGAGATAATTATTTTTTTAAATTCCAGATTTCTGATACCCACTGTTAATCCCAGCATAAAAATAGTTCAAGCTGAAGTCTAATAGTAATGTTTGTAGGAAAATAATTTCGCTGATAAATACTTTTTGTTGAAATAAATATGTATTACAACAAAAAGTATTTTTTTTTTGTTAGCCATTACACAACTCCGCTGCTGAACAAAGGGGAGGCCCCAGGCCCTTCCAAGTACTTTTTTCTTAAGCTCAGCTTAGCCCTAAAAATATTTTTGTGAAAACCAAATAATTATGATATCGAACTATTTTCATCAATCTTTTTATTTCTGATCACAGGTTTTAAAATCCAAAACGAAAAATGTGATAAATAATTAGTTATTTTAAAATGTAATTGAAGTTTGTACAAAGAAAACTCTTTATTATTGATACTGCACATACCTTTTAGATGACTGTCATAAAAATATTATTCTACATGAAGCAATACGAGTAAACATTTTCATTTCTCAGGAAAATTATTATATTGGAGATGAATCAGGGGGTTATACACCAAGAAATATACGATTATAAAACTGAAAATGACCGGGAGAATGTTGGGCATATATGAACCAGAGGTTTTGCACAAGGAGCGAAAGAGCCTGGCGAAGATGAGGAGCCTGTTAGGAGGTCTAGCCTCAAGGAGATAGGTCCAAAAAGTTTCTTTCCTAAGGTCAGCGGGGTCAAAAATGCCACTTTTGATTACATCATACACACATCATCAACCCATATACTGTCTCGCTGCTGGGTACGGGTCTCGGGGATTAGGCTATAGTCCACCACGCTGGCCTAGTCCGGGTTGGCTGACTTCACAAACCATCAAGAAATATTTCTAAGGTATGCAGGTTTCCACACCATGTTTTCCTTCACCGTTTAAGCGAGTGATAGGTAATATTAATTATTAAAACGCACATGAATTCGAAAAGTCAGAGTTGCGTGCCTTGAATTCGAACTCGAGACCTTCGACTTGGCAGCCTAATGGTCATACCACTGGGCTGTCACTGCTTATATCACCTATCACCGCTTTTTATTAACTAAATTATATTAAGATTTGTCTTAGAAAATTGCTAAGGATCTGCTATGGGTTCCAATATGAATTGATTACTGATGATTTACTCTATGTGGCCATAGTAGCCCCTCAGATCCTTTGTACTCCTTTCGTTGTGTTATAGCAATCTGGCTACTGAAGCGTAGTTATTTTAATTTCAGCCATGATCGGCCCACTGCTGGACAAAAGCGTTCCCTTTCCTCCTATGGACGTCGATAAAAATGAGATGGCCGGACGAGCTTGAATCGTACTGCAAACCGTGGATGCTCTCAACCAGGGAGAACGGAAGAGTTCTAGGAATTATTAAATATTCTAATCTAGCTTCAAGTTAGTTAGCTTCTAGCTTGCAGATAGATGCGTTTAGTTTTATGTTTATAAGCCATTTTTTTTGGATTTAGCCTCAGATGCGACTTAGACTAAGGCACTGTGCTCTCATCACTCAATATTCTACACTGATTTACTAAGTATTTGACTGAGTGAGCGGAAGAGGAGCCTAAGCTGATTACTTTAGATGATTACTGCTGCCAATAGGTGTATCTATTTCAATATTAGTTATTATTTTAATATAATGGAGTATGATTAATATTGATCCTGAGACCTTTTTTTAAATGAAAACGGTGTCCTCTTTCTTGTGATGATGGTGGACGATCGGCTGGATGGTTTTAGTGAGGAAAAAATCCCAAACTGGTTAATCTCCGAAGGCCTTCCGAAGGGCGTCGCCTTTTGAAGGTTATTAACAAAAAAAGTACTGTATAATCCTCCGTAATGAGTCTACATTACGAGGTGGTTGGTTAGTTATAGCAATCAATCATTTTAAATTGTATGTCACTTATTTAGTATTAATAATCCAAGCTCTAAGTTTATATTTAGTAGATATTAAACCTCAACAGTATAAATAGCACATTGGATATTTTACCGCCGAAGTAAATGTATTTATTATTATTGTTATTGGATCAATCTCACAAAAAAAATTGTATTATTATCGCGATGGCAAAGCAAACCGTCGGGATGCGCTAGACCGTGGTAATTCACCCTTTCGTTTCTGCCTGTTGAGCGAGGACGTCCGCTCATTTTAATTTAAATTCTGGTATAATATTATAATAATACGCTGCGTGAAATAATTTACGATTTCCATATCACGTAAATAATGTTCACACTTAACTCGACGCGGAATATTTCAAGCAATTTACTAAAATGAATAAGAATCCTTTTTTTGTCCTCCCTCACCAAATTATATCCATTACCTACCCATTCTATTCTTGAACAAGATGACGTGTCAAACAATAATGGGCTCATTACCTATCATGTAACAGCTACCAAGAACTATGATGTAACTGCCAGGAGTTAGCCATAATTATGAACCATGATTGCCAGTCACTTCAGGTTGGTAGTCCCTATTCGATATTTTGAGCCGAAACGCGATAGGTGTTAACATAATTATAATATTTTAACCTAACTTCTAAAAGAAGGAAGTCCTTAATTAATTTTTTTCATTTATTTTTGGGATACTTGTCATCTCATAATCTCCGAAATTCAACTCAAATGTTTATTTAAAATATAAATTTAATTAAATTTAATTGAGTAGTTTTTAACCGGCTTTTATATTAGATGTTATTATCTTGTCTATTTGACAATTTGCATTTAAATTACACACAAAGTAGTTACTCTGTAATTTGATACATTCCTACCTCAGTACATAAGTCGAAGCCCAGCTTTAGAGCTATATATTCTGAAAAGATTATTTATAGCGGCGGCAAATACAATTTGTAACTGAAGATACACAATTTGATTTCCAATTGGAAAATATCCAATATCGGATCATTAATGTAGGATTCTGTTTGATTAGACATTACTACTATGTAACTTATCTAAAATTTTAATCTCCAGTAGGGAAAAATATTGAGAGATAGGTTATCAATTCCAGCCGATACTCAGCTTTCATTTTCTAAAACGTACAAAGTACGTCTTGTCTTAACTAGGGACATAATTAGACACTAGATAATTAATAGTTTTAAACATCATGCTCTTTGGTGAATTGTTTAAAATTGAGATTTGCGCTAGTTACATTGTATGTATTTGTTGTTGTACAAATCGTAGACGTACACAGTACGTCTACGATTTGTCGAAAGACAGACTTGCATGTAACTTCAGTTTTCATAAGGATCGCTCCTAAGTGGTATGTGATTTTGCCTGTCTGGAATAATACCTACCTACAGTTACCGGAGAACCCGCTTAGTGGGAGTCTAACCAGGTCGTAACCCTTTGCCATTCCTTGAACTTCCCTCTTAAGCGGGTACAAGGATTACAACATATTTTTTAAATTGCTTTTTATAAATGTGGCAGCATCTACGACTAACATGGCAATTAGGAAAATGACTCATTTAATACCCCATGTACAACTAGTCATTAGCAATCGATTATTACAAATATTGATTTACCCAAAATAATTGGATGACTGCCTTTAATTAATGAATGGAAAAATATACAGTTCCATCTCGGGAAAACCAGATCACGTTGATCAAAGTTGGAAAACACAAGTCTATGACACGCCTTGACGTTTCATGCAAGCTGTGAATTTGGTTGTGGGTTTTTTTATACCACTAAGGTGTCAAATAAGCATACGGCCCACCTGATTGTAAGCGGTTGCTGTAGTCTATAATAGACGCTTGTAACACCAGGGATATCACTTGCGCGTTGCCGACCCTGTAAAACGAAAGAAGAATAGTTGTGTTGGCAGTATAAGTGTCCCCCACTGCCAACACGTTTCCAACGTTAGCATTAGTACCTACTTGCAACCTTGTTCAAAGCAGTGATGTTTCACTTAGATTTTTTTGCAATGCGAAGGTACTTCCCCATTCGGGCAGCTCGAATTTGAGTGGGAATACTCCCCCTATATTTGTTAAAATTGTGGATTTTTCTCTACGAGTGATTAAGTGTTAGGCAAAAACCTAAACATACTTAAATATACTAAAATTCCATACTAATCATCATCATCTTTTCATTTTCATCTTTTCATCATTCACCTTCCCACTTCTGGGCTCGGGTCTCTCCTATATAATTACCTATCTCTCTATATGTAGTCTAATGCTAATGCCAAATTCGTTCTAATAATTATTAAAACTGCGTAAGTAACTCTGACGTCTATTTGTTTGTTTGTTACGTTTTCACACCCAAACAACTGAACCAATTTTGATGAATTTTGGTATACTGATAGATTGGATTTAGGACAGGGTCAAGTGCTTTGCAGCTGTAACACACCACGAAGTTTCCTATATGTGCTAGTGCTAGGATTGTTAAAAAAAAACGATAATAACAACCTTTCATCATGGAATTTATTCTACTGTGAAGACGAAAAAAGATTATTTTGCTCATATAACTTTGCAAGGCGCTAAGTCTTACGTAAAATCGATTGATTAAAAAAATCAAACAAATCTATTAAATTCACTGATTATGATTTTTAATTTTACATACCCAGCTGGATGCCAAATATTAACTCTCTAGGACATCTAAAAGTGGTTTAGGTGTAGACTTTAATAATTAGTATACCGAATTTCATGTATGTAGGTTAAATAGGTTTCGAGTTGTGAAGGCGTCAAAAGTAGCTTGAAATGGTTTGTGTTATATTACACACGACGGTTGCGTCGGCAATTCATTTTACTTTGAACTAGGCTGGACACGCTGTCGGGTGTCTAGATGGGCAATTCTTCTATTCTTTATTTTTTCTTCTCCCTCTGCTTGTGGATTCTCCCGGAAATCCCGGAAAACTGCTGAAAGAAAACTACTTATGGGATTTTAATGAAATTTAGTACACATATAATTTTGTGACCACCACTAACATATTGAGTTGTTCCGACCCCGGAAAAAAGCGGGCATTTCCTGAAAATCGCAAATTATTTATTCGGAATTTTCCTACTAATCCCCGGATTACAATCACGGTAAAACGGCTTTACAGCTTCGTATGAAATTTAGTACACATAGCTTGTGAACAGCACTAAAACTACATTGAAAAATAATATTTTCTAGAACAATTTTACACAGCACCATCTAGTCCCAAACTATGCAGAGCTTGTACTATGCTTGTACTATACAATGGATATAATACTTATATACTTTTATTTTATTTTATTTTATTTGGGAAAATAAACGGTTACACATTACAGTATGGTTAAGAGCTTAAAAATAAAATGATAGTACAAATGTATAACCAACAACATTTTCCACATAATATAAAAAAGTTAAACTAACAAGAACATCGTGCGATGTAAAAATAAATAAACTATGGAGTATGATTAAATGTTAAGATAGAATTGAACTGAAAATACTACAACAAAAAAAGTAAATTATATGTAAAAAGATCAGTAAAGGAGACAACAATCATGAAAAGAGAAAAAATAGAGCTATTATTTTAAATTGTTATGTACTTAATTCTGCTATGGTTTTAAGAGCAATACTTCTAAATTTCCCAGCTGAAACAGCGAAGAACTCAATATTTTGTATATACATACTTATAATAAATAAGAAACACCCAGACAAACACAAACACTTATGTTCGTCACATAAGTATTTGTGTCCTGCAGGAATCGAAATCGACACTCGAACCACTAGACCACAGACGTCGTCGAATGCCGGAAGAATGCAAAAATAATCGAGCTATTATCTAAGCTTAGTTACTCAATAAATGTGCTAGGCTACTGAAAATTAGGTAATGTTACCGGAAAAATTATATTGAGTGAAAAATTAATACACTGATATTTATACAATTCGGTGGCCTGGTGCAATAAGGGCCAAAATCCATTTTTGTAAGAATCACTTTTTGTTTAATGGAGTGAAAACGAGAACGATCAAAGTTAACTTAAGCCCATTTTGTATTACAATGTTAGCCCTAACTGCACAGTTTATAATAAAGCAAAATTTCTGGACTGCCTGAAACCTTCTAGCAGTCCGTTTGTTCATTGCTATAATGTTATTTACGGGAAATATAATTTTTAGACATTGGCCGTTTTAGCACCAGGCCACAGAATTATATCAATATAAACTTATTTACACTAACAAGCTAAAATTTAAAAAAACTATAATGTAATAACTAAACTGGTCTAGAAAAGAGCATCAAAAAACTCCTGCGCATCGCTATCGCCTGGTAGCGTACCCAAGAGGCTGGCTGCATTGCCACGTTGAATGGCAATGCTTATTCTCTGGCCGACGAAGAGGCCAACCCTATGGTCACGTAAAGCGTCGTTCAGGTGTTTGGGAATATTTAAAAAAAAGTAAAAGAACACTCGGACCCCATGGACCTAGCGTTTTGACCCCAAATGGTTTGAAAAAATAACTACTTATATAATTGTTATATTTTCGCCGTTTGTTGGTCTCCGCAGTCGCAGCAGCAGCGCCAGCACAGCCTGTCGAGCTAAGGAAGATGGGATGGCGCAAGAGTGTCGACACATGTTGCGTCCCACATTAGGGATGCCTTCACTGCCTTGTAGGCCACCCATTTTCCAAGGCAGTAAAGACATCCCGTCCGGTCTCTTGCCATCGTCACGTACCAACCCACTTGGTTCTAAATTGGCTGGAAGTCTGGCGGTGACAAGGGCACGGCGAATGATGTCTTTATTATTGGCGTGCTTTGCTATTCGACCTGCGCTCCTGCTGCAAAACAAACCATGGAAAATTAATCATAATTATATTATATGACATGATATGACATTAAATGTTCTGTTAATCCTGTAAAAATTTGTATTACTAATTCTAAGAAAACTGAAAACTAGTATTAAGAATATTTTGTGGTTGTGAGTAAACCGTTAGTAATAACCGACGAACTCTTTGCTCCGAAGACAGAGGGATAATAGTAAGCGGTTTTCCTTTTACCTTTTAAAAGTTAAGAACTTAGGTACGTACTAAGTATTAACCTCAAGTTATACGATTCCAAGACGGAATATCCCGAGTGCGTTCTTTACGACCACATTCCTGCCTTACGGCTAATGGCAAAACCGCACTTTACAGAACAAGGAAAATTCCCGAGGGAATTAGGTATATGGCAGGTTTTCTTAAGATTTAAGTTTACCTATAAACAGGTATGGTGTACAGTCTACCCGTGACCATGGACGCTGTAAAGGGTCCGAAACGTCGGGATTAATAATATCAATGTAGCGATAAAATCCGTAAAAAGTACCTAGTTTTACTTCAATGTATGGGGAGTTCGGGAGATCCATAAATCCTGACACCTACTCTAATTTCAAGTAGATACAGAGACCAGTACATCAAACTACCCCAATCTGTCAAATTTCTTTGATAGATTTTTAACTTTAATACAAAATTATAAGGTCCATATTCAATTGGGAAAATTTGACAGTTTTGGATAGCTTGATCTGCTGGCGTCTGTACGTTATTGTATGATTTCATTGATTTATTTCAAAATAAATTGTTCGTGTTTAGAGTTAAGTCATTTTTACAATAATAGATAACAAAAACTCATAGCAGTTACTTCCGATCAAGCCTCAGAGCGTCGAAAAATATCTAAAAACCAACGTCAAACGTAAACCAGTTTTATTGAAAAAAATAGTGACATTTAACTGCATGACACTGAGAATAGAACTACAATATCGGAAGTCTAATATATATGGAATTTCTGTTATCGGAAGTATTATATTTTTTATTACTAGAATCTTAAATTTTTAATTATTAAAAACTGGCACATTATCCTAGTGGTCCTAAGTGCCCTAGTGATTCGATTCCTAGGTCGAGCAATGTGTTATTGGGCTTAAAAATCTCAGTAGCAGGTCAGAGTTTGGATTTGTGTTCGGTTAATGGCTCGCACCCTATTGCATGGGACCAAAACACCGGCGGCGGTATACTGGGTATACTTACAAATTGTACACTTAAAAAAATAAATTTGTATTGAGGTCATGCATTCATACCACTATAATTAATTAACTGTGACATGTAAGTTTATAGTCTAATTCATACTTATTCTATATTCATTCATATTCATACTCTCTGACTTTAAGTTTTCCGTGTATGTCATAATAAATAATATAAAAGTACAATGTGGTTTCCCAATATTCAACTATATCAATAATAATTTGTAAATAAAATCCTCCTACAGTATTCGACAACATTTTCCACGAAGTATTTAATTTAAGAAAAGTGTAACATTTTATTCATATAAATTCTGTACAATCATCATCGTGGTTTCTTCGGTTCGGTCCACATTAATTTTTATTTTTCCTTAGACCAATCATGAAATGAGTCTTCTTCGGATTATCTGTACATTATTTTTTGAATGATGGACTTTAAACAATAACATTCAACTGACTGGATTCTGCCAAAATTACACCCAATTCTATATGTTAATATATACATATAGAATTGGGTGTAATTTCGGCCAAAAATACAAAAAAAAATGTTTAAGCAGAGCTCATTAAACACGCGTTTGAAACTTTAAGACGCTCGCCTGTAATATTTGTCATTTATAGTGACTTAGTAATAATAAAGTAGGCCTCAATGTTAAATTCATAATAAATTAAATCAAATAATCTCAACGTAATAATTTTCGATTTATACACCTGGGACAAACTGACAGATCACCGTAGCCAGATTAATTGACTATTATAATATATAACATTTGTAACTATCAATTATTTATTTAACCGGTATTATAGGTATATAAACGCAAACGGTCGAGCTAGATTTATATAAAAAACTGCATAAATCCTGATTAAGGAAGTATGTTTGCCTAGTGTATTTTAATTAAAACAATCAAATGCGACGACCTCTGTGGTCTAGCGGTTCGAGTGCCGGACTGCTGATTTGATTGATTGATTTGATTCCCACAGGACACAAATATTTGTGTGGATAAAACATGAGTATTTGTGTTTGTCTGGGTGTTTCTTATGTATCATAAGTATGTATTTACAAAAAAAAACTATATATGTATTATATCCATTGTCTAGTACCCATAGTACAAGCTCTGCTTAGTTTGGGACTAGATGGTGCTGTGTAAAATGTCCCAATAATATTATTATATATTATTATTAAATGAGTATTTAATAATAATCATCTCTTAGTCCACTGGTTAACATCAGCATGTACTGTATAAATAAATATAAAGAGCTTTATTTGGACTTATATTCGAATCGATATACACAGTGCTATGGTTATTTTTATACTACTAAGGTGGCAAACAAACATACGGCCCACCTGATGGTAAGCGGTTACCGTAGCCTACAGACGCTTGTAATACCAGGGGTATCACTTGCGCGTTGCCGACCCTGTAACACGAAAATGGAATAGTTGATTTGGCAATATATGAGTCAAAGTCCCCCCCCAGTGGCAACACAACGTTTCCTCGTGGTGGAGAACTGGCAACCTTGCTCACCGTAAGAAACACAACACAGCTTAAAGGAGTGTTATTTTACTTCGATTTTCTGCAAGGCGGAGGTACTTCCCCAGTCGGGCAGCTCCAATTTGAGTGGAATTACTTCCACTTTGCCCTACCTGCCCTATCTCTTATCATGTTCACAGTGTATACTCACATCAGGGTTGTATTATAGGAGCAGTGGCGTTTGACCGTAATGTCATTTAAACGTAATATAACATGTTACAAAGTGCCCATTCGTATAATCAATATAGCGTTCCGAGCTTTGATTATATACTTGTCTAGATGGAGCAATGCAAACAAACGACACGCGAAAACTGGGGCCAAATTGCGTGATATGTGTGAGTACCGCTTGTGTACTTATTGTAGTCAAACTGTCAAGGTGTGCGTGTTTAGGAAATTATTAACTCACCTTTTCTCCATTATTTAATGGGATGACAGTTAAACGAAATAGGCTAAATAAAGTAATTATTTTGTAGATAGTAGTGTTTTATTTATTTTAATAAAAACAAAAAATACAATGAAAAAATATATACAGCAATTTATAGATCAAAATCCATCTCTTTGTATTTGTTTTCGAAATAGTTTTTTTTTAATATTTTATTTCGTGTCCAGGCAAGTTATCATTTACTGATCAAATAAATTATGTAGGTAATTATTAAAATAGTAAAATTTTCTCATCGAAAGATGATGACTGATATTTGCATTTTATCTCCCATAGTTTCGCCAAATCTCCCTTGTAATAAATTGACAACACCGGCTAATCTGTCGAACCTACAAATTAACGAATTGAAAAATCATGTTTTCATAAAATAATAGAGGTTAAATAACAAAACTTACCGATGTAATGTGATCTTAGTGTAATTATACGGTTTTCCCACATAATTGCGACACAATTTGACAGCACATACCGACATAATTAATTATTTTTCGAGAACTCCACACCCTGAAGTGATCCAAATGACACTGACGTAAGTGAGAAGAGAGTCTACCAATTTTAGTAGACTTTATTTGGGCCGTTCTGTACGTGTCAATGTGGCATCTAGACAAGTATATAATCAAAGGTTCCGAGTCACTTTGGCGGTTGTGATTACCTCGTAAGTAAGTCTGTTAAAATAACCAGAACTACGTTGGTACGCATGCCACAAGTGCTCTACAAAAACTCAGACCAACTACCTACCTATGGCCATAGAAAAAAAACCGTACGGGAATGGAACCCGCGACTTTAACGTTCCGATTACTTCCAGAGGTTTACGTGCTTTAAAGCTGGTACGCATCAGTAGCAAGAGCCAATCGAGACATTTTTTTTATTCATTTCAATTCATTAATTTTAATTGTTTTTTTTATATTACGCATTACACATTTGACATACTCCGAATGTCCGAATGTTAAATATTATAAACTTACATGATATGATGAAATCTTACATCATTCAAATATTCAAGCAATAACGCGTTTCATCTTCGCAGTTAGGTATGATATTTAATATTATTATTATGTGTAATATTATTATAATGTAACTTTACGTCCACTTTATGTTCACGTATATTATCTAATAAAAAAAATACAATTAACAATTTAGATAAGAAAACCGACGTCAAGAATTTTCTTATGTATCTTCTGAATCGTAGTCAGACACCAACCAAATGTATATGGTGTCTGAGAAGTAGTTACTTTCTATCAGACGTGAAAACAATGGCTAAATCGGTTCATGAACCAATAAGTTCTGCGTAAACATACCATATTTTTCTTGTGAAAATCCTCATTCGTGTAGTGGTCGTAAGCGTGAGTGCTACAGTAGAGAATCTGGATTCAATTCTTAGGTCAAACAAAGTTCTAAAAAGTAGCAGCTCCGAGTTTTTATTTGTGCCCCGTTAATGGCTCAGTGTCTATTATCTACATGGTACCTAAAGCATATCGGTGAACAATGGGAGTACATGTCCGCCTAACCATTCAGGGAATACAGGCGTTATCGTGCATTATGGTATGAAAATTCTCATGAATGTCCCACTTCTCTCAGAAAACACAGGCGGCAGGTTATGTCGGACCCCTACCGACTAAAACACATGGCATCCCTAGCACACCGGTGAGGGAGAGATCGCCAATAAACAATAATAATAACAACTATGTTTATTTGCTATGCTAATATTTGTTTCTTTACGTGGTACAGGGTTCTTACAGAGATCTGAGTTCATCATGATTCGCCAAAACAGCGGCGTTCAAATACTAGAAACTAATTATTAAAAATGAAGAAATAAATGAATTCTATAAACTTTAACTTAAATTGTCCCGGTTTAGCTTTAGGTATAAATAAAATAAATAAATATTCCTGGACAATTTCACACAACACCATCTAGTCCCAAACTAAGCAGAGCTTGTACTAAGTATGGGTACTAGACAATAGTTATAATAGTTATAACAAATGCTTCCAAGTCCCGGGATGCACTGAAAAATAAACAATTAAAGATCTATCCTTTGTTTATAACATGCAGGTTCATTTTCTTTGCGTATTATATTTGAGGATGCGGCATTAACACTTAATGGAACAAACAGTTAGTAGCAAATTATATTCGTTATAGTTATGATAATTAATTGTTTAATAGTTTAAGATGTATTCATTTGCCACGAGTCACAAATTAAGGAGGGATTCACCATTATTTGATTACCAATTAAAAAACAATTTTAACGTTTCCAATTAATTAATTTGTAATTAAATGTGTGTTGCAACAAATAACACATTCACGGTACGTATTAAAGGACCATCATGATTGCACTAGTGATGAATACTGTTTTTACTTATGAATTTCGAGGCAATTGCGGTCACTCAAATATTGCCTTTTGAATTTGAAAAACTAGGCGACCCCATCAACTATTTTTGGTGATCATGAATCCCTAGCAATGGACGATCGATGAGGATTTTCGAAACCAGAAAATAAGAAGCTGTTCGCTGGTGTAATGACACTTTACATAATACATTAAAATATGGTTAACATTTGACCGCCACGGAAGCGTATAGACGTCAAATGAAAACTCGCTCACGACGCCAACGACGGCATGGCACGTCAAAAATACCACTTTTTTTTAGTTCAAAATACATACCTATACAAACATTTGTTGTTTTTTTACCTATTATTAGATACTAGAATTTGTCGCTTGGCGTAGAGAACAAGGATTTTCGTTATTGACGTGGCGGTCAAAAGGTTAATACTTATTATTATTTTCAACATTTTATTGTACAGACGCAGGTCAACCTAACCAAAAATATCAAATTTTCCCAATTGAATATGAACCTTATTGTTTCGCATTAAAGTTGACAATCAATCAAAGAAATTTGACAGATTGTGGTAGCTTGATGTGCTGGCCTCTGTACGTTTGACAGCCAAATGCGGCTGTAACGTAACTGTTCCAAGATTCGTAGAAGTAGGAACTTTAAAATGCGAGGTTAAAAAACATATACATTGCCTAATATTTATCAATCCTATTTATTACTCAATAATTACCCAATAAAAACACTAAAATGCCTTAAATGTCTCGGTTTAATAAAAAATAATGATACCAATAAGAAAAAATAGACTACCCGCGACCATGGATGCCGTAAAGGGTAAAATCGCGATAAAATCCTAAAAAAGTAGTTTTATTTAAAAATAATGATAACTCACAATTGCGTGATAAAAACAGAACATGTTCTGTCGTACCTAGTGGTAGGATTGCATGTATTCGCTGCAAATTAATGAATTGAAAGTAATCGTTTAGACTTATTAAAGTTACGTTAGCTGAAATCCTTTATCCTTAAATCACGTCGTTGGTGATGCTAATGGCATGTTGTCTATATGTATGAACTGCGTGATTGTTTTTGTCAAATATAAAATACATTTACCAGAGCGCTTTACATAGTACTATTCTTTAAATAAAATAATTATATTAATTTAAACATCTGTGCACGTTTATAACAAAACTAGTGATGTGCCGAGGGTTTAAACCCAAAAGGCAAAAATGGGCATAAACTGGGCGAATGGGGCAAAAACTATCTATCGTCACTATCGCTATTTCGAGGATTCATTTCGCGATATCGGTATAATGATAGACCAGTAGTGGATACCTCAGGCTCGTTTGAAGTGGTTCTCGCCTTGTTGCGGCGGGGGGACTTAGTAACCGTGGATTGAACGCCCACGGTGAAGCGAAGTAGAACCCCAGGGAGGGGCTGCTCCTGCGGGCTTGACCGATGTAGGTTAGGTTGCGGTGTCGTATGGGCAATACTGCGGCTGGAGGTTTACGGGGCCGCGGCGGGATAGGAGTGCCGGTATCACGGTGCGCCGGTCTCCCCGCTTTCCGCGGCCTCGGCGGGGTCGGAGCCGCAGGACTACGGACATGGTGGGGCCGCAGGGGCAGAGGACTCCGCCTGTCTTCATCAACAATTGTAACAATTGTCTTCATCAACAATTGTAACAATTGTCTTCATCAACAATTGTAACAATTGTCTTCATCAATCCTTTACAGGTTCCAATTTACAAGTTTTAATTTAGTTGCGAAAGAAAATTTTGCAGCTCTAACTGATTTCTCTTCTCACTATATATGAACCCTAAGAGCTGTTGAACCACAAATTCCCTTCCACCATAGCCCACGACAGTCAATGCAGCTTTCCATGTAAACTGCTTTTTTTTGTAAAATATGTGCTTGCTCTTGACTTCAATCTAGTCTCCGGGGCAAAGATCAGGTCAACGGTGGAGCAAGCACATGAAGATGCCTGTTTACCCTACTTTTGATTAGATTCGGGTTGGACGTAATCGGAAATACAGACCCAGGAAGGGAGTTCCACTTCTTAGGTGTGCGCATTATAAAAGATTATTTATAGCGCTATGTGGACTATGTGTGCCACTATGTGGACTATCCATCAGGTAGGGATTATATCCTGCGGTGCACCTGGAGCTCCGATGGTAGACTGGGGAAGGCGGGGTGAGCTCATGGAGCTCTCATGCACACTCTCTGAAGTACAATTTTTAAAAGACCGACTAGCAGGAATCCTGGAAACCTTACGGCGGTGATCCAAGCTGTGAAGCCCAGTCTTCACTTGCTTTCATTCATTTCACAGCCTCTTGGCTCGGCATTCGATCGAATCAAGTGCGGCAAGTTGGTATTTGTCATTGAGGCAAGGCCGCACCCCAAAGATGGCTCCATGTAAGAATGGTCTTGTGCTTTAAACAATGTTAGAAGCTGTCCAGACGTGAAGTGCCGCTTTGAATTATTTAGGATGCCCAGTTTTTTGGCCGCAGTTTGGGCTTTGATGTTGGAGCCGAAGTTAAGTTTTATCTCTACCTCCATGCCAAGAAGCTCAAGGCTGTCGGTGACTTAAACATAATATGTACTACGGAAAGTAGGAGTAAGTAATCGTAAAAGGTCTCCTTTTGCTGGTGAATTGACAAGCTAGTGTTTTGGAAGCGTTAAAACCGACTAAATTGTTGTCAACCCACTGTGACTCAAGACTTCATTAAGGTTAATCCACTTTACCATGGCCTCTCTCAAAAGAACGAATGTCGTCCCCGCTGGCTCTTGCAAAAGAAAGGTATCTCTCCATGATAGCACTGTCATCAGTTTACTCAATAATATTAGCTTGTATAAGGTCATTGATATGTAGCAGGAAAAGTGTTGCAGAGACCCTTGAGGAACTCAAGGTTCTGCTCTCTGCATCAACAGCCATGAAGTCAAAGGAGCACCCGACAAGTCTATGACCACTCTTATCGCCGTTCTCTCAAGATGTCAGCTACCCAATTACAAAAGTCAGCGAGGATGCCATATACAGGAAGCTTGCTAAGCAAACTTGCGTGCCCTAGCCTGTCGACGGACTTCGAGATGTGCTTACTCCACAAGGGGATTTTCCTCTATATTGAGCCATTTCAGCCAGATAATTATTGATATTTTTATTATTACAAGAAAATAAATAAAAACCATCGCTTCTGTATCCCTTAAATCAATTTCAAATCCTTGAGATCGAGGATCTAACATAATAATGTGCAGTGTAAAGTATTGGTTAACATCGATTTTGAATTTACTACGAAAAATGACAATTAATAATAATTATTTTGTCTATTTAATTCAAATTCAATAGAAATTACTTTATATACTTAAAAAAAAGTATCTTCGTAAGATATTAATTAATCATTATAAATAATTTTAAAGTATTAAGTAAATGCCCTGACTTTTGGGCATTTACTGGGCATAAACGGACGGATATTGGGCGTGTGTGACCCGATGATGTCAGCCAAGTGACGGGTCACCAACTGGGGTGATCGGCATGGATCAGGGAGCTGAATTTAATCAAAGACAAACACCCTGTTCCATACGGTTTATTTAGGTACAAGTTAAGAGAGTGTGACAATATTTGATTGAACTTATATATAAGGTGCGGAGAATCTTAACACCGCGATGTAGCTAGTGACGTAATAGGTACAACGCCATCTAACAGTATAAAGAACAATTAATATACAGTGTTCCCAGTGACATTATGTTGAACGTTATACATTCTCCCCCCTTTTTAAGGGCAAATACCATTTGACCTTAAATAACAGTAAATTACAAAATTCATGCAAAGTTAAAACACATTGCTTGAACACATTTAGTAGTTAAAGTAAATTTGAAAAATTACAAGATAAATCCAAAAAAAAGTAGACGTAACAAAGTTTCAATAATATAATGGAACAAGTCTTATTATTATCTAGCTTATTATGTTAAATATCTGTTTATTTTAAGTTACATAGCAGTAATTTACTAATATGTAAATAAAATCGACATTAATTAGTAACAGGTAACAAACAGTTTCGACACAGGTCTTTTAATGAAAGAATTTTTAGTTTTAATAGTGTCCACCCGCACGATTCCGTCACTACCCGGATGCTCTTCTGTCACTAAACCGTATAACCAACGACACGGAGGAAGACCGTCTTCCTTAACTAAAACCACGTCTCCCCGTTTGGGTGATAAATTCTCAGTGGCCCACCTATACCTACGAAAAAATTGTCTCAAATAATCCTGAGACCACTTTCGCCAAAACGATTGTAACATAGTTACGTTGCGTATAATACCATTCTTTTAATGAGCTAACATTTGAATTCTCGTAGTTGATATCAGTATTTTTCAAAAAATCGGGTCTTTGCAACCAAAGTGAGTGATGTTTTAGTTCTGCCGGAAGCATACCCCTGGAAGCGCAGTCAGCAGGGTTTTGTTTTGAAGATACATGTGACCACTGCCATGGATCCAAAGAGGTAAGTATTTCCGACACACGGTTACCGACGAATACTTTCCATTTATTAGGCAACCCATTCAGCCATGCAAGAACGATACTTGAATCCGTCCAAGCTCTCAAATGTTTATCAATGTTTAATATTTTTGATACTTCCAATAAAAGTCTTTTCAGCAATACTGCCCCACACAACTCTAATCGTGGAATCGAGACTTGTTTGAGGGGGGCAACTTTAGCCTTAGCCGTAATTAATGAGACATTTATATTTCCCACAGAATCTATCACACGGAGATATATAACCGCAGCGTATACCATTTTCGAAGCATCGCAGAAGCCGTGCAATTCTCTTCTGGTATCGTTTGAATAAGTGCCTATCCATCTGGGTATCGTAATATATTTTAAGTCATTTAAACTATTTCGGTAAGTACACCATTCAGCGTAATTTTGGTGGGACATTATCATTCCATAGTATGCCTGTTATCCAAAGCTTTTGAATAATGGATTTAGCTAATATAATGCATGGAGTAATCCAACCTAGAGGATCAAATAGGCGTGAGATTTCTGATAGAATTTTCCTTTTTGTTACAGGTGGTTCGAGGTCATCTAACTTCACAGCGTAGCGGAAATTATCTTCATTGCGTTCCCAGGTAAGTCCTAGTACTTTAATTATTTTATCTGTTTTAATAGTTATCCCATCCTTTATTTTCATACTTTTATCCTGTTCATTTATCCTTTCCAAAAGTTCTTTATTATTACTTGACCATTTTTGTAACATAAATCCTCCTCGCTTTACTAATTCATTCATCTGAATAAAGATTTCTATTCCTTCATCAACTGTTTCACAATTCGTCATTAAATCATCCATGTAATATTCTGTGCATAATTTTTCAGCAGCTATTGGATACTCCGTTCCTTCATCTTGCGCTAGTTGTTGCAGAGTTCTAACGGCAAGGAAAGGTGCACATGCAGTTCCAAAGGTAACCCGTAACATTTTGTAATCCTTTATGTCCTCCTCGGGGTTTTCTCTCCACAAGAATCTTAGATAATCAGTATCATCATCGTGAGTTTTAATTTGTCGATACATTTTGACTATGTCAGCTGTCATACAGATACAGCCTAATCTCCACTTCATGACTAAATGCCTCAAAGCGGGTTGAATGGTGGGTCCGATTAATAAGCAGTCATTAAGTGAAACACCATCCTTGCCTTTTGCCGACGCATCAAACACTACGCGGACTTTAGTAGTGTCTTTGTCCACCCTAATCACCGCATGATGAGGTAAATATATAGCTTTTTTTTCTTTAATATCCTTTTCTACAACCTCCACTGCATGCTCCAGTTGTAAATATTCCTCAATCACTTCCTTGTACTGTTGTTTTAACTCTTTATCCCTTTTAAATTTATTTTCTAACCCTTTGAATCTCTTTTCAGCCACAGCACGACTCTCACTGCGTCCAAAGTCCGGATTCTTTTTAAACGGTAAACGCACTATATATCTGCCGTCGTTATCCCGTGTAGTAGTTTTGACGTATATGTCTTCACAAAGTTTTTCTTCTGTAGATAGTTTTTGTTCCCTTAATAAATCTTGATCCGATTCTAGTTCCCAAAACTTTTTTAATAGGTCCTCTTCTTGTTGTACTTGACAATGTAATACCAAAGTCCCTTCGGTTTGGGTAACCGATGAGTCTACAACTCCAGATAAAATCCAACCTAAAGCTGTAGACTGCGCAATAAGAGGGCCAGAAGGACAATGCATTAAGCCTTCTTTTATGATCTGACTATACACATCAGCTCCTAATAAAAGATCAATTTTATTCGGTTGATGATATTTCGGATCAGCAAGATCAATCCCTCTTAGTTCTGACCATTCCAAAACATCTACTTTCCTTGTAGGCAGGAGCGTAGTGATGGACGTTAAAACATGAGCCGTTAAGGTAAGTATAAACCGTGGATTGACCCTTGATTGAATCTTTATATTAACAATTGCTTTCGAAACTAAATCTTGGTCTCCCCCTAGACCAGAAATTTTGCTTTTTAATGGAATCTTTTTTAATTTCAGATCTTTGACTGTACTCTCAGTGACGAAATTTGCCTGCGAGCCTTGGTCCAGTAACGCTCTTAAAATATGAATGCTACCGTTTTTCGACTCGGTTTTGACAAGCGCAGTTGTTAGCAAAACCTGCTTACAAATTTTACCTGTCGAAAAACAGCTTACTAATGATGCTGGATCTTCTGTTTTTTTAGCAATTTCACCCGATGTAGAAGGTTCCAGATCCCCGTACGATAAATTCCTACCCGTTTCCTGGTTTGATTTGACATCAGAGGTCTCAGGCGTATCTGAGTTTCTAGGGTGTAATAAAGTGTGGTGACGACGATGACATAATTTACATTTAGTAATACTTTGACAGACTCTCGCTGCATGGTTATTACCCAGGCAATTAAAGCATATATTTTTTGAAGTGACGAAATCGCGACGTTTGTCTACTAATTCACGAGCGAATTTTTTACAAGCATATAACTTATGTGTGTCTTCGGTACAAAAAGGACACACAACTTTTGATACATGTAAAGATTTAAATTTTGTATTAATCGCATTTTGATTAACATTGCTGCTATTCGCCGTTCTGTTAACTGAAGACCTAGTATCGAGAAACTCAAGTGCCCTATATCTATTAGTAAGAAAATCTTTAAACTGTTCGTATGTTGGCAACTCATCAGATCCATTATTATTGCTAAAATCAAACTCCCACTGTTTTCTCGATTCTGGGTCTAGTTTTAAAGTTAATAAATGAATTATGATAATATCCCAATTTTTTACATTAATGCCTATATTGGATAAACCACTGAGACAGTCATTGGTGGTATCCAACAACTCTTTTAAGTTACTAGCAGATTCCACAGTAATATTCTTCTGGCTTAGCAACCGTTTTATATTATGATGTGACAGGTACCGTTTATTATCATACCTGGATTTTAATAACAACCAACACCTTTCATAACTGTCATCTGCAATAGGTATCTGTCGCAATAATTGCTCAGCCTCCCCTGTTAAATAACTTTTTAAATAATGTATTTTTTGAACGTTACTTAATTTTGTGTTATTATGAATCAATGAAATGAACAAATCACGGAATGTCACCCATTCTGTGTACTTTCCAGAAAATTTGGGTATTATTATTTTTGGTAATTGCATCTGAGACCCAGCCTCCTCAGGCCGACTTTCAGACACTTTTCCCTCCTTTGACTTTTGAACATAAAGCTGTAGTATTGACTTTAATTCCGTTTTGTATTCTATATAAGCTTCTTCTGCTTGATCATGAATATCTTTTTTTATGTACTCCTGATCCATCAAATGAGACCCATACTGTTCAATTAATGATCGATGGGTGTTACTAAACACCTCCCACAGTTTTTCTAACGCTTCTAACCTAACTTGAGCATAAACTTCAGTAATTCTCTCCTTAGGAGACTTTTTAAAATTGCGTTTAGCTTTTATAATGTTGGTGAAATTATCACTTTGAAGTAATAGTTTGGCTTCCATGTTTAAAACAAACTTTTAAATTAGTAAAGTAGAATACAAATAGTTTTGTAACCACAAACTATGTATGTCAGAATAAAAGAACACAACTTCAACTCTGGGTAAGAACAAATAACAAAATACGCAGAAAAAATTACAAGTTGAAATGTATCGAATTATTCTAAGTCCCAGAAAATCTTTAAAATTTTACAAGTGTTTTAAATAATATCACTTCTAACTAAATTTGGGCATAGGTTCCCCGTCTGAACCACTTTTCTTATTGCTAAATTATTCTAAGTCCAACTAATTTACTAATCAACTAAGTTCAAGGAATTTTTTCACAGATTTTTCTAACTTGAGTTCTATTTCCACTATCATAAGGTTTAAAATTAATAATCCACTTACAGTTTGTCCAGTTCAGTTTACTTGATATTATTCACTCACTATTTTCATCCCGTCATGTCATCACGTGACGTCCCAATAATGCTCTCGGTCGACTATACGAACGAACGGTTGAACTTCGTCACTGTTCGGTTCGCACAGCCGCACCGCCCGCAGGTAAGTTCCGGTCCCCGTCCTGACAGCGCCACCTGCTTCCAGAATTGACGCCTGTCTCGAAGTCCAAGGCAGGATTCACCACCAAACCCTGGCTCCTGATGCTGCAGCAGCTCTTCACGGTTCACGTGTCTGTCTGCTTGTTCGGAACCTCCCCCCTTCACCCCTAGTCAGTTACGCAAAAATGCACCACCGCTAAGGTGCACCCAGACAACTAGCTGTGTCCGGCTCCGAAGGACCAATGTATGACCCGATGATGTCAGCCAAGTGACGGGTCACCAACTGGGGTGATCGGAATGAATCAGGGAGCTGAATTTAATCAAAGACAAACACCCTGTTCCATACGGTTTATTTAGGTACAAGTTAAGAGAGTGTGACAATATTTGATTGAACTTATATATAAGGTGCGGAGAATCTTAACACCGCGATGTAGCTAGTGACGTAATAGGTACAACGCCATCTAACAGTATAAAGAACAATTAATATACAGTGTTCCCAGTGACATTATGTTGAACGTTATACAGGGCGTAAATTCAATTTGCCCAAAATGCCGCGGCGTAAACCCATCACTAAACACAACACAAAATCTTAAGCAAAAATAAAGTAATATGTTAAATCGATTAAAAGTTCATCGTGAATAAAGCTTATTGTTACTAAAAATCGAATCGGTAACGCTTAAGGACATCACTGATTGATTAGAATTCGAACTGTCAAACGTAAAATAAATAAAATGTTGGAAAGAATAAGAAACTTTGCCACCTTAGTAATTATATTATTATTAGGTAAAATCGGATAAGAAAGTTAGCTACTACTGTTGTAATTAGAACATTTTAATTAAGCGTAGCGCGGTGTTCCTTCAGTGCCAATGTCATTTCGGGGTTCCACTTCACGGTTGATTACTGGTTCAAGCCATTTGAAATTAAGAAAAAATTAAGACTGAGATATTAAACATCTGAAGCTTTGTGACGCATTTGTAACAGGAACTCATTGATTGGGTATTTCAGATTTTTTGACCCGTGTTATATTAAATTATAGTGGTCATACAAAACAAGCCTGTCAGTCTTTAGGTAGCTGGTGGGTTGAAATTAGAAAATAAGCGGTAGATGAAACAGGACTAGTGCCCGATTATACTTATATACTTAGTCATAATGAAAACATAAAATAGGTACATAAAAATAATATGAATGGGTACATAACAAATATTATTTACATGTAGGTACTTACAGAGGCTTGATGCTATCAAGCTACCTCAATCTGTCAAATTTCTTTATAGATTTTCAACTTTAATACAAAGTAATAAGGTTCATTGAATAGCACTGCCAAGTCAAAGGTCTAGAGTTCGAATCCAAGGCATGCACCTATGACTTTTCGAATGAATGTGCGTATTAATAAAATTCATTATCACAAGCTTAAACTGTGAAGGAAAACATCGTGTGGGAACCATGCCTTAGAGATTTCTCGACGGCGTGTGAAGACTGCCAACCCGCAATAGCTAGCGCGATTAGCGTAATCCCTATCCTCAATCTGAGAGGAGATCCGTGCCCAGCAGTGGGCCAGTCAATAGGTTGATTATGATGATGATGAAGAAGGTTCATGTTCAATTGGCAAAATTTGACAGTTATGGATAGCTAGACATGCTGGCGTCTGTAGATTCCTAAAAAAATACTTACAATAAACTATGTATATCTCGTAGTATAATCGAACAAATAGAGTATTTGCGATAATCCTAGGACGATTGCAAAATCCCGGATATTTGTAGCCTAAGACAGATTTTCGTAATCATACGAGTTATTACGGCTAGGGAAGCCGATTTATACAATAATCCTGTTATTGTATAAATTGGCATCCCTAGCCCACGATTTAATAAAAGGATGATGATCTCCATGAGAAAAATGTCAGTCTTCGCAGTTAGAAGGTAATTGCGAGTAGATTTTGGTAACTTCTTTTAATCCTCATCCGGATCCTGAGCCTTCTAATTTACTATTTTAGTATGTAAATGTTAGGTTTCATAATATAACACACCATAACGCCTGTATTCCCCGAAGGAGACAGACACCTCTGTCTACCCGCAACTAATGTATACCCGCAAATCACCGGTATGTTTAGGTTAGGTCTTATGTTTGCCCCACTGTCCTTGCGCGACTTGGGAATCGAAACTAGGGCCTCAAGGATAGCAGCCCCGCTTACGAGTTAGTAG
This sequence comes from Acronicta alni, assembly GCA_964056405.1. Lineage (NCBI taxonomy): Eukaryota > Metazoa > Arthropoda > Insecta > Lepidoptera > Noctuidae > Acronicta > Acronicta alni. The sequence continues at coordinate 12,742,877 of OZ043913.1, forward strand.
TGGGACAGTGTAGGTTTCACTGTCTTAGAGTATAGTTAAGTATTACAAGAATGTAATTAAGTATTACCAGAATATAATTAAGTATTACCAGAATATAATTAATTATTACTAGAATATAATTAATTATTACCAGAATATATATTTTTTTTTTTGGGACATTTTTACACAACACCATCTAGTCCCAAACTAAGCAGAGCTTGTACTATGGGTACTAGACAATGAATATCATACTTATATACTTTTATTTGTAAATACATACTTATAATACATAAGAATCACCCAGACAAACACAAATACTCGTGTTTTATCCACACAAATATTTGTGTCCTGTGGGAATCGAACCCACTACCCCATGATCAGCAGTCCGGCACTCGAACCGCTAGACCACAGAGGTCGTCAATTAATTATTACTAGGATATAATTAAGTATTACTAGAATATAATTAAGTATTACTAGAATATAATTAAGTATTATTATTGTCCCTACTTAGATACAGTTCTCGCCAATCTTATTGTCCGGATTGAAGTTGGCACGAGTTAACTTGAAGCCGGTTGTAAAAATCGGAGAAAGAAAAATATTTGATTAAAATGCGAAAGGTGAAGTATGTACTAGTAATTTAAAATTAATCTGTGAATAAGTGTCATATCTATACTGCTGTCACAGAGTATTGATTGAATTTAAAAAAATATTTGTCCTAACGTCAAACTTCGGTAAATGTTTGATCTAATGCGATCAAATTGTAATGACAATAATTATACGTAATTTGTTACGTTTGACGTTGTTAGTTAATTTAAGATAATACCATTTGACAGTTATGATATAGAGACTAGATCAGAACTGTATTTTGAACACTAAGTGGATATTAAATTATCATGATTGGCCTTCTGCTTAATAGAGCGGATTGAAGGCTATTATGTTGTATGGACTGAAGAGAAGTCGAAATCTAACCGTTATCTGATTTTTAGGCTACGGGCTAACGCATATACGCAACGATGGTCATAGAGTTAGTACTCTATGAAAAAAAAACTCAAATTTAATGTCTGTATAGAGAGTAGATATATATAGAATGTCGGCTTAACATCCGGTTTACGTCCAGTGCTCAGTAAGCGACTGATAAATAAAACTAAAAGTATAACAAGTTTAATGACTAATCAATCAATGCTATTTCGTTGGGAGCTCGACATGAGTCCGTCTAAATTATGTCTGTACGTGTATTCTAACTTTTTTTATCTAGTCTACCACTGCTGTTACCCAATAATGAAATTTCCTTGCGAATCCTTTGAATAGGAACAGCAAGGAGAAACGACGGAGATCCATGAGAATATATTTTTATTTTAGAAATTACACTATAAAAAATAATAAGAATATAACCGAAAAACAAACCCTGCAAAATCTTAAACTGGAATGTCGAAATTTTGAAAATATATTGCAAGCAAAGGAAAACCTTAGGAAAAAACGTATTTGTTTTTAAATTAAGCGTTTCTGCTGAAAGACCATAAATAACTTGTCTTCGCCTGCATACATTTTCAAACATTCAAGTTTTAGAGTATTTATTTTGATTTTCGCCTTTTACTTCTACTTTTTGCTTTTAATCAGCCTAAAGTATACAATGCATATGTGCAGAGGCGAGGTGTATTGCCCCTCCAACGACAAGGGACGATCCTCCAACCAGGCGGGTGTTTTGCCTGGCGGGCCACGGCCCGACGGTTGATGTCGGGCGTTATATATGTATATATGGATGTTGTTTAAATTAAATGCAACTTTCGTTGCGAATGTTGCTTGCGCGATTCTGGCCTTCGTAGTCCCATGTAGCGCGGTAGATGTCGCTACACATATTTAAATAAAAGAAGAGGTTTACTGTATTCAAGACTTTTAGTGAAACGAACCCCTACATACGTACATACCTACGCTCGCAAAAAATACCGTCCTTCGCCAGTCGGGTAAAAAACGAAAACTCAGCCTCCATTTACCTACTGCACTTGAAGTGTTTCTATAAATGATTTATTTATTTATGTGAAAGATAAGCATAAGCGCGTCGTTCGTGTGTGTCTGTCAAAATTTCCGAAGGAAATAGAAACCGATTTAAATATAGGTCTGGACAGGTCCTTTGGAGAGTAAAGCCAAGTTGGCTTCTGAAAAACTTTGGCTGCTTAATAGAGCGAGGCGTTACTTTGCCCCGGGTCATAGGCTTTTGCTTTACGTTCTCATATCTGGGCTGGTGCACCCCAATACCAATTCTTTCCTGTTGACTCCATCCAACGCCGCTCTTATCGTCTGTTGTATATCTTCCGAAGAGCTATTAGAACTGGTGCCTCCGTCACCTCTTTTTCACCGTTCCACCCCCCTCAGGAGCAGAGCCCGTCCTTACATTCTGGAGACCTGGCTCTCCAAGAATATTAGAGCGTCGCGCAGTTTTCTCCCACGCACGTCCAAGATGTGCAATGGTCTCCTCTCTCTGCTGAATATTTCCCTCTGTGCTATGACATGAGATTCTTCAAACGGCGTGTATATAGGTTCCTTAAGGGCCGACAATGCATTAGCAACTCCTTCGGTGTTGCAGATGTTCATGGGCGAGGATGACCACTTGCCATCAGGGGGCTTGCCTGCTCTTTTGCTGACGTCACTTCACTATAAAAAGTCTGTCGGGATCGTGGTGAATTTCAATACAAGTCCTATGGCCCCGACCAAAGGGCAAATGTGGGCAGCTCATGCAACCCAAAGATAGGTTGCATTTTAAGTTATAAATTCTAAAAACTTTTTTTTACACAAATAACAAAGTAGGTATATTTATTACGCATATTACGTCTTATCCACCACAAACTGTAAATACTTACTCTTTTTTTTATTAATCAATTTGAGTGCGTTTGGCAGCACCTCACCTGATGGTAAGTGAAGATGCTGCCGAGGACGTAGCACGCAAACTCAAATAATGAAGGTTCTTAAATCATATGTAAGTATCAGCCGGCAGATAATTCCACTTCTTGCCCGTTCGCATGATAAAGGATGAAGCAAAATGCATCGTACGTATAAGTGGAATATCAACTACAAAGGGGTGGAATCCCTCCCTGCGTCTGGTCGTCCGATGAAGGAATGGAGAGGGAGGAACTACTGCGGTTACCTTTATTACAATAAATTAATTTAATTTTAATTCTCCTTAGCTTTCCTAGGAGACTCAAGATCGATTTTTTAATCGTCTTAACGGAGGAATTATTTTAACGTCTTAAGAAATAGGTTGAATGAGAGTTTCAATTATGAACTTCGGAAGTGGGATTAAAATTTATTGTAGGGATGTAATAAAAGATGTATTCAATGTACCTTTTTTTTTTTTTTTTTCCTCTGTGGAAATCCTCATGGACTGCCGCCGTCTGGGGAGACGACGGGGTGTGTCGGACTCCGCCCAAAGTGGACGAACGCAGAGTTAATTTCAAATGTAAGTGACAATCTGTAAGACAGTTTAAAAATACAAAAATGTTTACGAAACAAATTGACTGGAAGAGAATTCACTGTTGAATAGTAATTCTGAATATAATACACGCTACGTACATACAATTTAACTATTAACGTCACCTCTAAGATAATAATATGTTGAGCGATTCATGTCTCGATATATTTAACAATAAATAGATTAGGAGCATAAATAATGATATCAGGATATGGATACGGAACACGATCAGCTTGTAATAGCCGGAACTTGTATAATAATAACTTGTCTGAGTCATTCTCGGTTAGGTTACAAATTGTAGTTACGATACTTTTTGTTTAGTTTGCATGTAGCTTGTGAGGTATATTATAATGAAGTGAAGAAACTCATCTATATATAAATGTAGCAATACTAGGTTAAAACTTCTCATGAAATAGTAATGTCAAGGCCCGTTTACCAAGCCAGTTGTGTAGGCTTGTGTGACTAGCCCAAGGGGATTATTACGCTAACTTCAAAATGATCTACGGTCCAAGGAAATCACGGAGTAAAGCACCACCAACAGTCTTAACTCGTAAGATATGTGTCAGTCATTATAATTATTATTATTTCCGATAGTGCGTACGTGATCGATCACAGGTTTCCAGGAACAAGGTGTTTAAGCGATAACCTTCAAGTCGATGATCAGCCAGCGGTTCCAGAGTATGCTTTCTGGCGCAATACTTGGCATTGGTGTCAACAGACCAGGAAATATTTAAATTTAACCTTCAAAGAAAAAAGTTTGCAAGTCGAATTTAGTTCAGTGTTGATTATTATGTGTGAGTTTGTCTACCAACGCTATGAGGTAATATTTGAGTTTTATTATAAAGTTGCATGAAGATGCAAATGATAAGACTACTACTACTAACAATGGATACTATGACAAGTTAATTAAGTTTTCTGATTAGTTTCTCTTTCAAAGCACAGTTTTTATAGTAGACTATTTTATATTATAGTCAAGCAGTGTAATTGTAAACAGTAAGTAGGTACAGTGATAACTGAATAATACATTGACAACAAATATAATTAACCGCACGTGTTTTCTTACTATACAGGCTTATACTTAATATGCAGGCTGTCCATGAAAACAGTACACCGTCCTGTTTAAATATGTTATCATCAACATCCCACATACCTACTGTCCCACTACTGGGCACGGATTTCCTCTCAGATTGCGAGGGATTACGCTTAAATATGGTAACGGTTACAGATAAATACGTTCATAAATACGTCAAAGTATAACGTGAATATTAACTCGATAAATTGATTTTTGTCAGTTTAGAAAAGGATATTATTATATTATTCAAACTTTGTTAAGGGGAAGGTTATCAAAATGAGGTCCGGAAGGAATAAAAAAAAGTTCTATCAAAATTTTTTTTACTTATAAGTTCCAGTTTCTTTTAGACCTCAAGTAGTTTAAGTAGACCCCACGACTACTATGAAGCTCGTTTACCCAGCAACAACCTACATATAAAACCTAGGTTTTGGAGTGGGAGTTTAATTTGGTGATATTTTCTGGTATTGAGAATAAAGATGAGGCAGAAAGAGGCTTGAACAGTGTATTGTTACTAGTATGTATACATTTATCTAAGTGCAACTACGACATAGATAACATTATGTTTTAGACTAGAATATTCCTTAAATTTTTAGTTACGTGCAATAAATCTACATCACTATGTGCGGTAGCTGGGATTATAAATATAAATTACGGCTCAAGCGCAACATCGATTAATTTTACTGAGCGGAGTAACAACGTGTTCTCTGCTAACTCAATGGTGAAATTATCGATTAAAAATTAGTTTCTTTTTATCTCAAATCATCCCTATCTCCCACACTCGGGGAAGGTTCATTGTATATTATTAATAATAATATACAATGTACCGATAGTCGTGTCAGCCAATGGCTTAATAGCCACGAGCCTCGACCAACACCTCAGGAGGCTCTCGTTAGGCGGCTGGGTCAAGGGCTTGATCCAGAAAGCAGTACTGCTGGACACGGCTCGTATTGTTAGGAGGTTCCTCTCTCTGGAGCCCTGACCGCCGGTAGCTTGGACACTGTTCCCGATACCGGTGGGCCTCTATTTTTTATATTTTTAAATATTTTTAAAGTTAATTAAATTTTAGTATTAAAATAGCATTGATCTTAGGTTTTGTATTTCATTCGAATATGACACGATAACACCAAGAAATGATAACAGTTACTCTGTCCACTCAACTCGTGACCGTGCCGAGATTCAGCAGAAACGCACGAACAGGTAATGATAGGATTAGCAGGTAATTGACCTTGCCAGCCGCATTCAACGTAAGTAAATATTTATAAGGAAATTGCAAAGTGATGAAATTAGTAGTTAGTGTGAGATAATCAAGACAAATTCGTTTAACTTCTGAGGTAAAACCCAACAGCAAGGCTTATTAAGATTTTGCTGAAATATCTACCTCAATTTATGGCACCTACATGGGTACAATTTCAAATAATTTATAGTCCCTTCAAAGGAAACTGTATAATAATATTGTAGGTACCAATTGTCAATTTTAAAATGAATTACTTAGTTAACTACAAGTATCTAATACACACTCTTGCGTAATTTTCTCAGTAAAATAAATAATGATACTTAACCAAATGATTTTGCCCAGTGACCGGAGATCCCATGAAAGAAACTAAGCGTTCAAACGTCACGTCATGGACCATTTGTGTCCCTGTGACGTATTCTTAGAAAATGAAGTTAATTACAAAATATTTGAATTCAATTATTCAATTATAATTACAAAATAATAAATGATGGGCTAAACATAAAAAAAAAACAAAAGTATTTTTATCACAAATTCTAGATCAAAAACACTTTGTTGCTTCATGCCAGTAGTTACTCCGACAATAAATTATAAGTACTTACAGTTTTGTCCTAATCAGCTAGCCATCATCCTCTTAAACATTTCCCAACAATTAACCTAACCAGATGCAGCTGATTATCAGTATTTTACACGTAGCTACTGCCGACCTCCGATACCTAATTTCTGGGCATTCCCACCTAAAGATAAACTTGTTGTCAGGCTTTTTGGGCTTCTGACTGCCACTAAAGATTGTGATAGGTATTTGTATGACAACCGGGACCGACTGCTTTACGTGCTCTCCGAGGCACGGAAAATCATCAAGACAAGTAAATAAGTTTTGGATTTAGGGATCCCATTTGCTAAATTCCAGCATTATACATATTATATAACCTCAATTTGGTTTGGCGAGCGCCTAAGCCAACATCTATAAACTAGCTATTTGTCGGTAGATCTGTATCTTGAGGTTGAACCTTCAGTGTAGAGGAAGTGAGATAACATTTTGCACTGGCTACGTAGTGGAGCGTGGCCACTCGCAGTCGGTTCTTACATGTCCGGTAGAGAATAGCGCAAAGGCCTATAAAACAATCACAACTAAGGTTCTTGTTCGTGACATTGGCGGGTCGAGTAATTTAAAATAAATTAAAATTTTGCACCGTTCAGTTCGATGTAATTTTGATTGGTTTGTAATCAATACGTAGCAGTTTATATTTGACAAGCTATCACCCGTAGTTTTGCTTGCATTGCAAGATGTCTATGGCTTACGTCCATTAAAATAGGTCACTGGACCTATTTCCTAGCTGACGAGTCTGAAAAGAAACGCCGAAGCAAACTCAGAGAATCATGGTCTATTTTAAAGTCCTGACAGTAACAGTATTCAAGGTAAATGTAAAACCATGGTAAGTGTAGGGGAAATTTGAACTGGCTTTTTATTTTTGTATTTCAAAATTCGAATCAAGATTCGCATTGCTATCTGCCAGCTTTACTTCAGCACTTACATACCGAACGTGTCCATCTCCGTTGTTGAAAAATATGACTGAAACAATAATGTAATTTGGAATCGTATACGCTACACATAATACAGGGTGGAAGGGACATCGACGCGCAACGGCTTACCATGACTTCAGTACATGATTCTGGACCTCCCTGCGTTGGAATTTTTCGTCGGCGTTTTCTTAAATTTTACGTTTTTTTTGCAGTTTTTTAACTTTAAACTGTACAAAAAAATTATTTCTATCTAACCCAATAAGAATTTTAATTAAAAAGTCATTAATTCACTTTTTTCACTAAAAATAGCATTGTAAATTAAACTCGAAAGATCTTCTGGTCAGCTGTTTCCTTAGAGTTCATTTACGAGTTGTAAAATTTAAGAAAAAGCCGACGAAAAATTCCAATGCAGGGGGGTCCAGAATCATGTACTGAAGTCATGGTAAGCCGTTGCGCGTCGATGTCCCATCCACCCTGTATAGTATAGACATGTGATGCGCAGTAGGAGGACATGTTACCAAAAAGATTAGGGCGTTGCGTGTTTTCCCCTGACATGTTTGGGTCAGAGTCTTTTATTTACCAATTTTTATTTTTTACATTCATGCTTATAATACTAATTTAAGACTAAATAATTTGTATCTATAAATGTTACATTTCTTCAGTTTACTGCATATAAAAAAGAAAGAGAAGAGAGAGACCAAAGAAAAGACGAAGGGATTTTATGAAAGACGATGATATGGAAGATACATAGTAATATGAGAGACTGCTTATTAGTACACCTTCTATTGAAGGTGTACTTTATTTTGTAACTGAAGCGTGCAACGCAGTAATGGACGGTGGGCCTAAGCTACGTAGCATACCTACATATAACTTATATACTATGATATGGGTTTAAGTGCGTTTCTAGTTTTGCTGACACATTCATCATTTCAAACGTGGGGGCGAGCCGTGGGTGAAACTCCTCAGTTTTACTTCACGTAATAATGTGTTAGCTAACTTTAAGGATCCAGATTTGAGGAGTTTTTTCGTTTAACAGTATCGAGGTCCTGCGTTCGAACTTTTGAACATTATCACGATACACGAGTTACCTGTCCCTTTAGACCACCATTACATAATATGCAATTACGCCTGTTATTGCCGAAGCGTTCAGCTGAGATGTACCCATATCGCGAATATGTTTAGGTCCTATGTAATGATTCTATTGTGGTGAGACTATTGCCATGTAGATAGCTCAAACCGACCTACCTCTGCCAACTACGAGGTATAAAGGTGTGATGGTATTCTATAATATGAACGTTAATATAACTTAATCACTACATAGTATAAAACAAAGTCGCTTCCCGCTGTCTTTCTGTCCCTAGGTATGCTTAGATCTTTAAAACTACGCAACGGATTTTGATGCGGTTTTTTTAATAGATAGAGTGATTCAAGAGGAACGTTTGTAATAATATGTATAATACATGTATGTTATTAGCACATTTCACCCGTGCGAAGTGAGAATTCAACTACTTAATAAAGTAGTTAGATTTTCACATACAACGGTCGTAACCATTTGTTTGTTTTGTTTCTTGCTGGAATTAAAAAAGATTGGGTACCTACCAACGCTATTCAAATAACTATTACAACATAGTATTTAATTATTTGTTTATTTAATATAAAATACAAAAAAATGTGCCTGCATAAAATAACGTAAGTACTTTGTAACATGAGATGCCTTTTGTGATCTTTTCACTAAAGCAGATAAGGAATTTATTCAAATCACTAACAGCATAGAGATTTTATTTATTTTTATTTTGTTTTTCTTCCGTGAATTGATGATCACCAGGGATTTGATCAAATCTCTGTTTTTATAATTTCCATGCGACATATGCATATGTATTTTCACGCTGCACCGGTCTTCCAGCAGTTCACGGTCTTGGTACATTCTGCCACCAAGTATACCCTATTCCAAACAGACGTGAAAACTTTGTAAACAAAGAAACGTCAATGACCTTAAATAGCTTTAGTGATGTCCATGATGCATATTTGTTACGAATATGAACGAATGAGTGAATGGATTTTTTCATTCAATGGAATAATCTTATATAAGAGGTATTGGTTTCTTTGCATCGATATCGACCTACTTGATATAAAACTGATTATAAATATAATATTACTATACTGTTTTACTTAGATTTTTACTATTGTTATGTTTTTAAATATTGTGAGTTGGGAGATAAAGGAATAACGGTACATAGGCATAAAGCGTATTAAGTATTACACCCCCCGTCCTTAGTTAAAAATGGTGTAACTTGATTTTATTATTGATATTTTTATCATTAACGTGGGCGATACTTCAATAACCGACGAAGATGATGATCTCGATAACACTTCATTATGTTTTTTTTTATCAAAAAAATTTGAAACAAAATAAAATACGTTGTTTTTTTAATGTTAATATAAATCAGATCATGTTATTATAAATCATTGTAAAGGAATCAATAAGAAATCCACCAATTTATCTATTTTTTATCGCGTCAATTAGAAAATGTATGTCTAGGATCAAGTTGTTGATCCCATAATTTAATTTACTTTTGAAACAAATCAGTAAATACTAAAAATTAAATGAATATTTTATTTGGCATAAAATAAAAAACGAGTGTATTAAGAAAGCGACAGTATTTCCGACATCAGAATTTAATGCAGTGAAAGCGAAACCTAAGTATGAAATCGACGATTTTATGTTGAGTGATGGTTTGTTTACAAAGTTTTCACGGCTGATTGGAATAGGGTATAGGTAGTATTGCTGTAATCCATTACTATAAAGGAGTGTGTGATACACATACTAAATATATTTTACTCACTTTTATCCTTATCTTTATTAAATATTCGTCCATAAATAATTTAAATCTTGATCCAGTCCAGATTCGAGTCCCGTTAGCGGATGGCCTGCAGTCTCATATTTTATCAGTGCTTCTGGTTGCCTCCAAGCATGCGGTGCCTTGCAACCAAGTCCGGTTAAATTATTAAAGTTCCCTCAAAATAATTACTCACGTCTGACATAAAAAAGCATACTTGCCATTTCTAACTTAAATAAAAATGTTCATTCGTAGGTACCTACATATTTTTTTATGTGTTTGACACAGATTGTAGAACACAAGGTTATGGTTCTATCAGAATATCTACAACGCTGTGGCATTATGTTTTTTTTTTATATATATGGGCCTTTTCGGCCTAATACAAGGTAGATGTAAGCTGTAACTGTAGTTGTCGAGTTCAAATAAAATGTTCTTTCTTCCTATTTAGAATGTATCTATCGCTAAGGATTGATTGATTGAATAACGCTGGATGCTCCACGCTAATGACCTTGATAATTACATTGTTTGTTGTAAGTAATAAAAAACCTTGCTTGTACCACGACAACAACGAAATAAAATAGTCGAAAATGTAAATATTACAACAGCAAGTTGGTTCTTTGATGAATAATTTAGAACGAGAATCTCAAAATGTCAATAGTTTGACTTGTATTATATTAGAACATATATCGTCACTCCGCCTGTATTTCCCGAAGAGAATGACAGAAGTGTACTACCGTACACCCACACACGCTGGTATGTTTAGGTCACATGTAATAGGGGGCGAGCCGATTGCCACCGGCCAGACATCCAAACTACGAGCTGCTATTGACAATTTCATAGAAAAACTCAATAAAATTTTTTACGAACAAATTATTTATTTATTTATGTACTTAGGTATATTATAGATACTGATAGGTAGCTCAAAGGAGCAATTGGGTTTTTGTTACATAATGATATTGGTCTTTGAGGACCGGAACCATTTTGAAATTAAATTAAGTAAGTTCCTACCCTACTATACCGCCCGTATCCATTTAGGTTTGATACCCGAGCCTATATCAGTCCACTGCTCGACGTAGGCCTCCCCTGATGTGCGCCATTTCACCCTGTCCTCGGCTTTAAGCATGCATCCAACGAACTATATGTATATATTTATATATATACCTTTATATAGATAGCAACAGATGCTGAATGGCCTAGCATCAGCCTCACAAAGCGTAGGTATCAGCATGAATTTGGATAAAACCAAAGACATGTTCAATGACCACATTGATCTGAGACCTATTGCTGTAAATGGTCATCTTCTTGAACTTGAAGTTGTTTCAGAGTACACTTACCTTGGGCAGATTTTTCAGTTAGGTAAAAACAACTTTGAGAGGGAGGCCAAGAGGAGGATTCAGTTGGGCTGGGCAGCATTTGGAAAACTACGTCAGGTCTTCTCATCACCCATACCGCAAAGTTTGAAAACGAAAGTTTTCAATCAGTGCGTCCTACCTGTGATGACCTACGGCGCTGAGACGTGGACACTCACAGTGCGGTTAGTCCACCAATTTAAAGTCGCACAGCGTGCTATGGAGCGTGCTATGCTTGGAGTTTCTCTGAAGGATAAAATCCGGAACGAGGTTATCCGACAAAGAACCAAAGTAACCGACATAGCACACCGGATTAGCAAGCTGAAGTGGCAGTGGGCTGGCCATATCTGCAGAAGAACCGACAACCGCTGGGGTAGACGTGTTCTCGAGTGGAGACCGCGACTCGGCAAATGTAGTGTAGGACGCCCTCCGGCAAGATGGAGTGATGATTTGCGAAAGGCTGCTGGTAGAAGCTGGATGCGAAAAGCCGAGGACAGGGTGAAATGGCGCACATTAGGGGAGGCCTACGTCCAGCAGTGGACTAGTATAGGCTGATGATGATGATACCTTTTCCACATTAGAACCGCTGCTAACGCTACTGGAACTGATCTGAAGACCTGGCTAGACTAGATTTGTCTAAACCTTAACAGAAACCAAAGAGTTCGCGATTAACTTCCTGTTTAAGGAGATAAACCATAAACGAAAAAGGTGACATTATCATTTTAATTCGAAGGGTTTGTTTATATAAGTAGGTATATATGTACTAATCGTTATCTGGTCCAAATTAGTTGCAATTGTGTGAACCCAGAAGGCTTATGTAGTGGGGGTAAAATATGTACACCTCTACATAACCGTACAGTTTGCTGGTATGTTCAACTCCGATGCTACTGAGATTTCAAAGCTGGACCTGAGAATCGAATCCAGGACCTACTCGCTCAGCAGCAGCTTTTGCGGCCACTAGACTTATGGGACTGTGTACCTATCTATTAAAAGTAAAATCCCATGCTTCCGGGGATATCATCGCTATGTAAGTTTATTTATACCTACTATTTCTCTTAAAAAAATGTCACCCCACAGTAGGATTTTCTCCTGTGTTGAGGGTGCGTACAACAAACACAAATATTCACATACACATAACAACTACCTGTAGATCATCCAAATATTTGTTCTGCGTAGGAATCGAACTCACTTAGCCGCTGCGCCAAACAAATCGTCAAACTTATTATAACTATGCACTTATGTTTTTTTACCTACCCACATGTCATATAATTAACTAGCGGAGCCGACAGACGTTGTCCTGTATGATATTCTATGATATATAACCTAGATTCCCACTGCTGCGCCATCTGCCGGGCTTATTTGTGAATCTAAACCATACAGGGCGCCACCCAAACGCATACGAAAAAATTCATTCAAATCGGTCTAGCCGTTTAGGAGTTTAGTCACATATAAACATGCAGTATAATTATGTAAATAAAGATATTATGGGTAATACTCAATGCGTATCATACAAGGTAATGACGTAGACCCCTTTGTTATTACTATACCTACTTACTTAAAATTTACCAATGTACCTATGTTGTTATTAAACCACACAAATTAAGTGTTGAAAATACTTAGATATACCTACTAAAGTTATTATACGTACCTCAAAAAAACGTACTTAATAAAATTAAACACTATAAATTTAAATTGCTCTGTGTTATAATTATGTATATTAACACAGAATAACAGGTAAACGTTAACATTTGCAACAAGCTACACAGTTTACTACAAAAATCACCGCTATAGCAAAGGAAGGTGGTCCAAACAGTAAACTGTTCTATATCTTGATGTGTCGTCGTATTACAGAAAGTCAAGAAAGTCATAATTATAAAAAGCGCCATTTTCTTGTATGCACAATACTGCTAAGTAACGCCATCTAGTAAATTGAAAACACACTGCCATATAGCAAACTTTACTTTAACTTTGCATATCATTAACGTAGTCGTTCTTCTGAATTTTACTCGACAAATGACATACACATTTTATTAAATTTGTACAAAAAAATAAACAATAATTATTATGCTAATACTGTAATGTTTAAAAAAAGAGAATAGTTTTAATTTTCAGGTCACAGTGACATCTAGCGTAAATTTTCTATACTTTTAGCTAGACGGCTATAAACGAATCATAACGGTTTGAATAAGATGCACTAGGTGTCGCCTTCATTTGTTATTGTTAGTTGTGTTGAGTTAGACATTATACCATTTCATTATGTAAATAATGTAGTTGATCGGTATTTATAAACTAAAAAACTTCAATAAGTTGTTAGAACAGTGTCATAATGAGTTTTTCACGTGGTTTTCGGATTTTATAAGTATGGCTTATCCATAGATAGTGTTATTGAAGATTTGGTGTAGGTAGGCCTAATAAAGAGTGAAGATGAAAACATTCTCAAGCGGTTTAAAGGTACGTTTAATATTTATACAACTTTAAATACGAAAAAACATTATCTTCATAAAACCATTTTGATATTTTTATTCATAAATAGTTAAGTATTGCATTTTCGTTTATTTGAAGATAAAATATTTAGAAGTTAGGGTTTATTTGGGTGCAGCGCGGGGTGAACGACCTCTGCTCTATATCTGAGAATGTATGGAGTGAGCGCGCGGTGCAGTCCGTTGTCGCGGCAACTAACCCCCGGCCGTCTGTTTTACCTACTGTTTACACCATAACATTGTAGGTGGATTCCGAACGAAATTGCCAAAAATGCTTCTAATATAATAAGACCATTGAATAGGGACTTTCTAATTTATCATCAACTGGAGATAAATTAATAACTACACTAAGAAGACAATAAATGAATATCTAAGTTATAGGTATTTCTGGTAAATTACTTATTTATACATATATTTCTATAAAATATATAAAGTAGGGAGGCAGGTACCTATATAACTAAGTAGATTTACTATTAGAACTATTTTTCTACTTTGTGATGATGGATGGATGGATATTTGTTACAAAGAGTAACAATCCACGCTAAAACTACTGAACGGATTTTTATGAAACTTTACAGTATTATATATACAATGTAATATTATACATCAGAATAAAATAACATTAAATATATAATATATTAAATAAATAATATTAATAATATAGGTAACGGTAATCTAACCAGTTTTTAATTTGGATAACTACAAGGACAGAAACCTTCAAAAGTGTGAATGCAGTAACTATAATTTTAATTCAAAATCAACCAATAAACTACGTAAAATGCAGTAAGTGCTATTACTACATTTTATTTCTCTGAACTGTCGCTTTCCCATGTAAATTGCAGTAAATATCTCTAAATATCTGTAAACTGCACTTAAAAAACGAGTATTACATAAAAAATAAAATGCAGTAAGACGTAAATGTACTGAAAATATTTATACTGCAAACTTGATCTCTATTTTTATTCATAACATATCGTATTAATACGCAGCAAAGTGCTAAAATATTGCATTTTATTAAGTACTATTACCTATTTCCACATAGTATAAAACTAAATAAAATGCAACTAAAACTGTCTTTTACTGCAATGTAATTGGTACTTATGTGATGCTCCTAAATTTTACTGCGTTCGTGAGGTGGCTTATTGCACTCTAGTCAGATTTGTCGCTCATGCACGCCTAGCACTTAATTCAGTGTTGCTGAGCGGACAAGGAGAATACGAAAAAAGAGGTAACAGTGTTCCGCGAATTCGTGCAGCAGCAGAAACCTATCATCGTGTAAGATGTACAAATACAAAAACCTACAAAATTATCAGCAACAACCATAGAAAGTGGCCAGAACTCACAATTTAGTAGCCCCAGTACACGTAAAAAGTTTACTGTTTTGCAAAATGTTTGTAGCACCGGAGAAAAAAGTCGTTCTTTCAGCGATATTTCGATAACAGGCCTTGTTCTTTGCCAGAGAACTACATTGAGGAATTTCTGTACACCTAAGAGATTAGGGCATATCTAGCTAGATAATATAAGTCCATCGACAAGTCACCAATACGAAGCTAGCATCTTGGATTTCAGTCGGGGTGAATACGCAGAAAAAGACGATAAAATTTACTGATAATACGACCATTCAGGAGAGTTGTCAACCTCCTCTACAGCCTACAGGAAACAAACAATATGCTCACTTAGATGAACAACATTTACATACTTACACGATGATGATATTCAGACTCAGGAAACCCATGATGATGATGATGAAAGTAACTACTCTCATTTAAGTTCATCGGTTGATTCTTTGTGACGAATCGGATGCGACAGACACTTTACAATCATCTCAGTCAAATGCAATAAACTTTGACTACATTCATTTACAAGATGAATGGATAAACATAGACCCAGTCATCTATAGTCTAGTGGTTAGAGTGTCGAACTGCTGATGACAAAAATATTTATTTGATGACCATAAGTGTTTGTCCTTGTCTGGGTGTTTCTTATCTAATATAAATGTATTGTTTGTATTATAAATGTAAAAAAAGTGTATAAGTATTATATCCATTGTCACTGTACCCATAGTATAAGCTCTTCTTAGTTTAGGACTAGATATTGGGGACAATATTATATTATAGACCCCGAAACATATTTTATCAGATTTTACTAACAAATTAATGTTCTTACTGCCTGCAAATTTCCTTTTGATATACATAAATTATTTATTTATAACAGATCATTTTGGTAAATAAAATGATGATGAGACAAATAAATATTATGCAGATAGTTGAAACAATGAAACATTGAAAAAAATCATCAAGGGCTAAAAAATGGAATTCAACAGATTACGTACGAAAAAATTAATGTGCATTTTCATGGGCTTTCTAATTACAATGCATATTGTTTTCTCTTTATAGTATAAAGTGGCAAACGATTTATTTACTAGATATAAAGACATTAAATTGACGCGTTAACATCTATTACAATAAAGTAACCCGTAGTTACATAATTTATAACTCAAGAACGGCTGGACGGATTTTGATGATTTTGGAATGGAGATAGCTTACACCCAGAATGTGTCCTATGTGTTAACATAAGATACTTTCTATCATCATCATTACCGCGTAGCTACTTATAAATAAACGCAGTCATTACTTACTGCATAGCATGTACAATTTATGTTAGAAAATTGTTTTATTCTAAAATAATTAGATTTTTTTCTCACGGGTACAATATATTCGTTTCCTCCGATTACCAACAAAAATTGCAATAGTTATATAAAAAAACCAGCCTCAAAAAGTTTTTTGCGTTTTTCTCGAAACCGCATTTTTGCTGTTACTGCGGGTTAGCATCTGTACGGCAGTATAGACGCGATGTAAACGCGCGTGTGTATCGATACGAACGCGCTGGCATTTTGCGTTTTTAAGCAGAACCTCGTCAACAGTAGCAAGATGGCGTCGGTCGAGACAGCATTGATAGCATGCGCTTTGTTATTAATTAAAAAAAAGGAAGAAGAAAAATTACCGACGTTTTTGGGTACACCCATTCACAAGCGAGAGAAGATTTTGTGGACATTATACAACAACGTTTAGAAAATAAATAGAACATGAAAAAAAATTGACTAAAATTAGCAAATTGTTATCGAATGTAGTACCTATTCATCATTTCAAGAACTTCTTGAGATTCTGAAACCGGAATTAACTAGGTATTTTGACGAGTTAATTCCGGTTTACTTATAAGAACGTTTACTTATAAGGTACGTTGCGAGGGAAACCCCGCCCATAGGGAAAATGGCGCGCTAGCGGTCGCATCGGTATTGCGCTTTTGAATCGATACAAACGCTATACTAACGCGCGTGTGTATCGATATAGACGCGCCAGTGCCGCGCGTTTTGAATCGATTTATACGACAACAAACTGTTCTGTAGGATAAAAGCGCGCCGTCTCGGCGCGTTTAAAAAACGTGGTGTGTACAGACCCTTAATTAGCCAAATTACAACGATAATCAAAAGTAACTTTTCTACGCGCACGAAGTCGCGGGCAGAAGCTAGTGTCAGAATAGTTTGACAAATTTTATATTCTTTCTGGGAATTAGGTATAATGAATTATTATTATACCCACTTTTTTCTTACAAACCTGGACGGACCAAGCGGCCGTGCAAACGGAGCTATAATGTAATAGGTGCATAAGTACTAATTTAGTTGCTTGATTTAAATACCTTACCCACACGTGGTCTTGATAATTTTAGTAATTATCAGGATCACTTGAGACGTCTAATAGTCACACAATAAAAACACAGGTAAGTAGGTAACTCAAGCCGTCATACATAATGGCGAAATGATGCTCCGTTATGCATGTGGCAATTGATTTTTATTTATATAAGATATACCTACTAGCTTTTGCCAGCGCCTTCTTTATGGATAAGGATTGAAACCCCGAAAAAGAAAAAACACAAATTCACTTTCAAAGTGTCAACCTCCTTCCATTTTCCCAAATATGTTGGGGCCGGCTTGTAGTCTAATCAGTATTTTACACGAAGCGACTACCAGCAGACCTCCGCATTATGATGCTTGGTTATTAGGTAATACCGATATCGTATAATAAACTGGTTGTCAGGCTTTTCCCCTTCTGGCTGCTAACGATTGTCAATAGACTGATGTTCGTATCAAAACCGGTACCAACTGCTTTCATGCTTTCAATATTGCTCGAATTTGCTAATCTGGAGATCCATTTGGTCCAGCCATGAGACAGACACATGCATTGACTACAATGATATGTATAAATGAGTAGGTAGATTTTTAGTTGAATCCTTTTGTGTGATTGTTTTTATGTTATTTGTGTCAGCCAAATAAAATATTTTTATTATATATTTTTCATTGTTTCTTTCATCCTACGTGGTCTACGAGGCGCGGAGGTACCTACCTCTTAGTGTTAAGAATTTCCCATCACTTGACTGACTACAGCAAGCTTAACCTTGTAGTTATATTGATCAGCTTAGTTATTATTTAGCCACAGAACAAATATTCTACAGGTAGTAGTGCTGGGCCTGGGTGTTTGTGTTTCTAAACGCACCCACGATACATGAGAAAATCCTTGTGTGGGGCAATGTTTTAAATAAAAAAGTAATATGCTCCGGTATTTTCAGCTCATCAGAGATAAGGCAGTCACGCAAAAGAGGCCTATGTAGGCCTTTTCCGTGACTGATTGATCCTTCGGGGAATACAGTGATGGTATGTATGTACATACCATCACGCCTGTATTTTCCGAAGGGTTAGGCAGATGTGTAATAATGTACACCCACATTTCTCCGATTAGTATGTATTTTTTGACACATTGACCGGGCACAATTTCATAGAAAAACCCAATATCACTGCTCGACCTAGGAATCGAAACCAGGTCCTCTAGCGTAGCAGTCGCGCTTACGACCACTAGGCTAATGTGGCAATCAAGAAAGGTAAGGCAAAAAGACCTTCGTCGAAACATCTATACTAATATTATAAAGAGGTAAAGTTAGTGAGGTTGTAGGGGTAATCTCTGGGTCTACTGAACCGATTTTGAAAATTATTTTACCAATAGAAAGCCACATTATTTGCGAGTGTCATCATACTAATATTATAAATGTGAAAGTTTGGATGTTTGTTTGTTTATTTGTTACTCAATCACGCAAAAACGGCTGAACCGATTTGGATGAAATTTGGTACTTATACCCTAATAGTATGTGACCGGGAATAAAGTATAGGCTACTTTTTATCCCAGAATAATGTGGGAATATCCCGGAAATCCCGAAAAACGGATATATGGGTATTTCTCATTTTTATTCAAAAATGAGAAATACCCATTAGGAGAACTACTTACGGGATTTGAATGAAATTTCATAAACACACTTTGTATGTGACCGGGAATAACACATAGGCTATATTTTACCTTTTTTTTTTTTTTTTTTTTTTTTTGTCGGACGTAGTTTTTAGCTCGAGGGAGCTTTAAAAACTTAACCGGACTAGGTGGCGAGGCACCAAATGCCTCCAGCCAGGGGCAACTTATAAACTAAGCAACACAGCTAAGGGCGTCCCCTGCGGGACTCGAACCTCGGCTTAGGGCGTTGCTGGGGGGGCAGCTAGGGACGGCTGGATCTGGGTTTAAATTATTTTGGGGCGAATTTAAAGCTACTGGCTCAGCACGGGCCGGCTCGAGCAAGGGACGGGGAGGATGACCGTTAAGGGGTCTTCGCGACGGACCTCGCCGGCGAGGACGGTATATCGGGCGGCGTTTTGGTGCGTGTGTTTTGAGAGTGCTAGTCACTCTGCTTGACTCCTGCGCTAAGGTGATTTGGTCGTCAGGGTAAGTGAGTGCGTGCCTTGGGCGGCGCACTCTACTTATCTGAGAGGGTTTGTAGTCTACGCTACTGACCACAAGGGGATTAGGGTGAAGGGGGGCCAGATCGAAATAGCGCTTAGAGGCGCGTTTCATGAACTGCTTGATGGTGGGCAGTTTTAAGTCTAAGTGGAGGTCCCTATTGCGCACATACCACGGGGCGCCCGTGGCTTTGCGCATAAATCGGTTTTGGAGGGTCTGCATCCTATGGATAGCGGGACTTTCTATGTGAGCGAATACGACACTCGCATAGGTCATGATGGGGCGAATACACATCACGTAAATTCTCACCTTGTATTTAAGGGAGAGTTTACTGCGTGCATTGAGCATGCCATGTAGACGTCCTAGAGCAAAAGCGGCGCGCGAACGCACCGTTTTTATGTGCTCTCGGAACGTAAGTCGGTAATCTAGAACCACGCCCAGGTATTTGGCTTTCTTTTCCCAAGGGATCTGTTGGCCGAAGAGGGAGATGGGTTGGGCTTGAGCGGAGAGGTCGGAACTCTTGTGAAAGAGAACCGCCGCGCTCTTGGAGGGATTCACCTCTATTCTCCATTTCCTGAACCAATTCCCTAGGGCATTGACCGAGGATTGGAGAATTTTGGTGATGTTTGTTAGGCTGATGCCGGAATAATATATAGCCGTGTCGTCAGCGAATAGAGCCAACTGCGACTTGGATCTTTTTGGAATATCGCTGGTGTACAGCGTGAAAAGGAGAGGGGAGAGCACGGAGCCCTGAGGGACTCCGGCTCGGATAGGATGGGGGGACGAGAGTGTGCCGCCCTCTATACGATAGCGAAATGTGCGATTCGACAGAAAATCTCGAATGATGAGCACGAGACGGTCTGGCACGTTGAATGAATATAGCTTGTAAATCAAGCCATTGTGCCAGACCTTGTCGAAGGCTTTCGCCACGTCGAAGAAGAGCATGCCAGTCGTCATACCGCGCTGGAATCCAGCGCTGATATGTTCGACTATGCGATGCACTTGGTGGATACAAGAGTGTTTGGTTCGAAAACCAAACTGCTCGTCGGGAATGAGATTATGGGATTCGGCAAATTTCTTTAATCGGGCATAGATAAGCCGCTCATAGATCTTCCCAAGGACTTTGAGGAGACTTATGGGGCGATAACTGGAGGGCTCAGACCTGGGTTTACCGGGTTTAGGGATACCGATGACGGTAGCTTCTTTCCACACTTGTGGGAAGATGTTATTATTTAATGCCGCATTGAAGATGGCGGTCATCAGAATGATCAGGGAGGCAGGGAAGAGCTTAACCACCTTGTTGGTGATGCCGTCTGAGCCGGGGGCTTTCCTGGGTCGTAGGTTCTGTACGATCGACCGGACTTCGTCCGCAGTGACGGGGGGGACGGGATCGTCTGGGTCGGGGGCGGGGGAGAGAGTGGAACTTACGGGGGCCGTAGGGTTATCGGGGGACAGCGAGAGGGCGACTCTACGTTCGACTTCGGCGTTCACCTCATTGAGGTGGGCCTTGTCTACTGGTAGAGTGCTAGGCGAGCATTGTGCCTCTAGACTGTCGGCTAGGCATTCGGCTTTTTCGTCGTCGTCAAAGGCGGGCCTTTGATTAGGACGGTTCAGAGGGGGCATGGTAGACTCTTGATCGGACTTGAGCTTCCGGGTCAGCTGCCAGAAGGCCTGATGGGTGGGCTCCAGGTCCTTCAGCCAATTGTCCCAGCGGGCCTCGCGCAGCTCATTTATGCGTTTCTTTACAGCACGCTGTAAATTGCGCATGTGAGCGCGGTTCGGCTCGCAAGGAAAATTGTCGTACGCTCTGATGGCCGCGTTCTTCTCCGTCACCAAGCCACGCACATCCTCCGGCAGATTCCAGCGGTTATCAAACTCCTCTGGAATCTGTCGTGAACATTCGTTCAACAGGGATTGTACATGGTCGGTGAGGGAGTCGATCGCGCCCGTCGCGTCGGCAACTGACACTATAGAGTCGGGGATGGCATCCAGGTGAACGGATGAAGTCGACTTGAGGCGTTCCTCGAGTTTCCTCCAATCCGTTATCACCTTTGTTGGAGCGGGCTGACCTGGATCTGAGGGGGCAAGTCTGGGGCCTAATACTAGGATCACAGGTCGGTGGTCGGAGTCTAACTCTTGTAGCGTCTCTAGAGAGCGTAAACCTAAGTTTACGTTCTTTAAGAGGGCTATGTCGAGTACGTCAGGTCTGTGGTTTACGTCAGCGGGATAGTGGGTGGGCATCATTGGGGCGATGATATCGTAATTCAGTAAGGTGCTCAGGTTATCAAGCTCTCTGCCTCTCTGGTTGTTCGAGTGGCAATTCCAGGCGACATTTTTCGCGTTAAGGTCACCTGCTATGATAACTGAGTCACCTAAGCCTAAGAGGGCTTCTAAGTCGGGACGTATGTGAAGCCTAGCGCTGCTAGGGGGGATATAAGCCGATACGATAGTTATCGGTTGGTGACCGGTCATGCCTACTCGACATATCGAGGTCTCAATATGCTCGAGGGAAGGATTATCCATAGGAGTGCAGTACAGGGACCTTTTATAGTATATGAGGGTACCACCTCCTTGAGAACGAGTCCTGTCGTTGCGCACTATATGATAGTTTGCAATTCCAGGATTCCTCTTGGATGGTTTGAGGAAGGTCTCCTGTATAAGGAAAATGTCAATTTGATGGTCGCGGAGGAAAGTGGCGATCTCATCGCGTTGACCATTCATGCTATTCGCATTGAAAAAACCTATTTTAAGGGACCGGGGTTTGGTTCTACCTACGTGCACCGCCATTTAGAACCTAAGCTGGGAGAATGCATCAATTAAGTCAGCATTCTCAGATATGATTTTGAGAATGCTGAGGCCGTTTCCCTCATTAGCTATGAGGGCGTGGCCAATGGTAGTGATGCGTTCAATGGGGGCGACACTGAACGCTTTTAAAGTAGCACCCAAGGACCTACCTGTTGCCGGGGTGGCAGAGGCAGGAACGTGGGGTTGCGTGGGTGCTGGCGCAAACACAGGCTGAGAGGCCTGTGCGGGCCTTGAAGGGGCAACCGCGAGAGCGGCCGGGGAAGCCGGCGCGCAGTGAGCGGGGGTGGGGGTACCCATTAAGGGTGGGATGTTAGCCACATGCTGTGGCGTTTTAAGTGGGGGAAACGCTTGCTGGTGGTTCAGCGCGCTCCAGGGAGAGGGCCTTTGAGGGCTAAGACGGTCAGGGAGGGCGGCCGAGGGGCTTTCCCTCTGAGTCTTATCGGCTGCACGTTTAGCGTGCTTGGGTGAAATTTTGGGGGCCTTAGCGCAGCCTCGGTAGTTAGCCGGGTGGCCTTGCTCCCCGCACAGAACACAGCTGGGAGGTTCCGTGCATAGTGTCCTATCTTTAGGACGACTACAGTCTGCGGTAGCGTGATCGCCTAGGCATTTCACACACCTTGATCTGGCGTGACAATTGCGGGATGCGTGGCCGTATAGTTGGCAATTGTGGCATTGCCCTATGGGACCTCCCTTGTGGGGTTTTTCGATCCGAATACCAGATAAGTGGCAAACGGATCGGATGTTAAATATGGCCTTTGCGCCCTCCGATTGCTCGATAATGGCGAGTACCATATTGTACTGAATGCCACCGCGGCCGCGGTGCATGCGATGGATTTCCAAGGCGGGGATATTTTGCGACTTAAGGTCGCTGAGTACGTCCTCCGTGTCAATCTCCTTGGGAATCCCGCGGATTATGACGCGTAGGGGTTTCTCGGACGCGAGCGTAAAAGTATGGTAATTAATCTTACGCTCCGTAAGAAGGCTAGTAAAACCTCTAAAATCGGTGGAGGTTGAGAGGGTAACTTTGATACCCTCTTGGATTGGACGGGCAGAGGTGTAGTTGATCTTGCGATCAACACACATCTTGGAGATAGGGACCCACGACTCTTTGTCGTGGACAATGACGGGGGGTGGGGCTTTGCCCTTCTTGGGTGCGTTCTCAGTAGGCTGAGAACGAGGGCGAGGGGCAGGGGTGGAAGCAACCTGGGAGGAGGTTGATGGAATAGGAGAGGCTGGGGAGTCGGTGACCTCAGCGGTCCTGGGGGCCTTAGCGGGGGCATCAGAGTTGGCCTTAGCTTTACGCGGCCTTTTCTTCCCTGTTACGGGAGTGAATCCGTCGGAGGATTCCGAACTAGAGCTAGAGTCCGAGAGGGATGACTCGGACTCTGAGTCAAGCGGTGCCGATGTGTCCATCGGCACCGTTTGGGTCGGGGGCGGGGCTACAGAAGTTGACGCACGTGCGTCGACATTCTCAGAATCGGCGGACAATAGGCTTGAGAACCTATTGTTCGCGATGGGGATCGGGGAACCGGACAATAAAGCGGGGTCGTAAAAGTGAGCCTCCGGGCTTACCGGAGAATCTCGTTGTTTACGCAGGTGTTCCATTGAAGGAACATCTGCGTCCGGTGAGGCCGGGCTATCGGGGATAGGGGCGCGGGCGGGGCGAGGGGCTAGCTCACGTGGGAGCTTGGAGCCATATTTGGCCAAAAATTCGGGGTCCTTTAAGAGGACCTCCCTGAGGAAGGTGATGAGGGTGGCGTCGGACATCTTGACGAGATGTCCGAGAGAGGCAAAGGGGAAAGGGGAATTTCGAGTCAATTCTAACTCTACCGTCCCCGGGTTGGATGGGCCCGGGGTTGTGTGGGTGAATGAACCCTCCCTGCCGGGTGTAGGCAGGGAGGCGTGTGTACCTGTAGTGTACCCTAGCTTGTCTCCCGTCGCCAGTCTTATTGTGCGAACGGGTTCCTATGCTCTAGTACCGTACTAGTACGATACTAGAGGAGCTGAAAGAGAACGGGGTTAGAGCTAGGGTCGACTAGGAGACCCCCCAAGGCCGGTGGTCCTAGCTCCTTCCGATTTTTGCTTTACCCAGAAGGGGCTTTGCGGGTGTATCGGGTCCACACCCCACTCGGTTTCGTTGGCACCGTACGGTTTCCACCGAGGACCACGAAACTGTGGTTTTTCCCTGAAGGGGCTAGAGCGCGAGCGTACCGAAGTCCGCAAGAGACAGAAAATCAGCCACCGCCTTGAAAAAGGCAGCTTTTGATCAAATATGTGGGTGCAGTCGGGACGACTGCGGAGCGCTGTGGCGGGGCACAGCGAGACGAGCTTAGAGAGAGCGCAGCGCAAGCGATACGTCCTCTCGCGGCGAGCGTCAGCGGGCGAGTGAAAATGGTATATTTTACCCCAGAAAAATGTGGGAATATCCCGGAAATCCCGAAAAACTAATATCTTACGGGATTTGAATGAAATTTCATACACACATAGTATGTGACCGGGCATAATAAATATGATATATTTTACCCCAGAAAAATGTGGGAATATCCCGGAAATTCCGAAAAACGAATATCTTACGGGATTTGAATGAAATTTCATACACACATAGTACGTGACCGGGAATAACACAGGATATATTTTACCCCAAAAAATGTGGGAATATCCCGGAAGTCCCGAAAACCGAATAGCTTACGGGATTAGAATGAAATTTCATACACACATAGTATGTGACGGGGAATAACAAATAGGATATATTTTACCCCAGAAAAATGTGGGAATATCCCGGAAATCCTGAAAAACTAATATCTTACGGGATTTGAATGAAATGTCATACACACAGCATGTGACCGGGAATAACAAATAGTATATATTTTACCCCAGAAAAATTTGGAAATATCCCGGAAATCCCGAAAAACGAACATCTTACTGGATTTGAATGAAATTTCATACACACATTATAGGTATGTGACCGGGATAACAAATAGGATATATTTTACCCCAGAAAAATGTGGGAATATCCCGGAAATCCCGGAAAAACGAATATAGGAGAACTACTGACGGGATTTGAATGAAATTTCATACAGACACAGTATGTGACCGGGAATAACATATTTGTTATTCCCGGTTATATACTGATGTTATTACTGGAATAGGATACATTTTACCCCAAAATTATGTGGGAATTCCCAGAAAACTTATGTAGGAGACCTACTTACGGGATTTGAATGAAATGTTGGTACACTAATAGTTTGCGATTGGCGCTGGTATATTGAATACTTCTTTTCTCGGAACAAAGCGGGAATTTCCATAACATTGAGTATTTCTTATCCCATGAATACTAGTAGACTATATTTATTACTAGAACAAATGCGGGATTCCTACTAAAAGTTCGATAATGTAACTCAAGGTGTAAAAAAAACCCGTGCGAAGCCGGGACGGGCCTCTAGTATCCAATAAAGTGTTTTAGTTGATACGGAAGTACGAGTATAAAAAATATAGGTAATAGTGTAATTAATAAGTAGAAAGTATAAATAATTCGTAGGTACATACATTGTTGTAGCAGAAAAAACAAACAAGAAATTTATTGATTTCTGACATTTACGCGAATATTATACATTGAAATAAAACTACTTTAAAAAGTAGTTTTATTTCAAAACAAAAAATTGCTTAAGAAAGTCATACCTACGTTCATAATTAAATTTCAGGATTGTCAACAGACTTGACTTGGCACCCATTTCTATGTCAACCGTTTTGTCGGTGAAGTCGATTACTTAACTACACCATAAAATTATCATACCATAAAATTATTATAAGATTATTATCATTACTTTTTATTTATTATTCAAAATTGATCTACTTATAAAATTGTCCTTTTTTCCTGCGTTTACGCTGTAAGTATAATAATAATAAATCTTTATATTATTAGTATAGTTTTATTATTAGTAGGTACAGAGGCCAGTACATCAAGCTACCACAATCTGTCAAATTTCTTTGATAAATTTTCAACTTAAATACAATATCATAAGGTTCATTTTTAATTGGGAAAATTTGACAGTTATGGATAGCTTGACATGCTGACGTCTGTACTTACGTTCATATTACTATGCTGACTAATCCTTCCTTACGTATAAAATTTGTGTCGTAATTGTACGTTTATTTGTGTTTATGGACAACAGGAATCCAATCTGGGCTTATTTGATATGTAAGTTTTATATACATTTGTTATTATAAAAAACGATAAAAACAACGTTTAACACGGAACTTATTCTGATGTGAAGCAAAAATATTTTTTTACTCTTATAATTTTGCAAGGCGCTAAGTTTTATCTAATAAAATCGATTGATTGGATTTTTTTAAATCTTATAAATCATCTAGATGGATGCTTAACTTTAAATTCTAGTTTGTCTGTATGTGGTTTAGGTTTTTGATCTATAGGTCAGTCAATCAGTGATAAAAATGGACGTTATGCTGTGTTTATAGTTAATTAGTTAAAGTTTCCCTAGCGCATAAACTTAGTCTTTAGTTACCTGTATGTGGAAGAGCGGGGCCTCCTATCACAGGCAATGTTATGCCTAAAAGGAGTGCTCCATCAATGTTTTAAGTAGATTTAGTTATGTTTTTAAAAATAAATGATTTTTTTTTATTGTTCTAAGCACAAGTCCATAAGTGCGGTGGTGGAACTGTCCATACCAGTAGCACAGGGTAGCTAGGTAGTACGGGATTGGAATTGGTTAATGATATAATGATAATGATGATGATATAATGATATTTATTTCTGTAAATAGATCTTTTAAAGACACTTTTACAAGTCAATATATTACATATTTTTTTTAAGCTAGATGGCTCCGGCATTTCCTAGCTGACGACCTCTGAGAAGAAACGCCGAAACAAACTCAGAGAATCATAGTCTCTTTTAAAGTCCAGACAATGTATAGCAACAAAATATGTGTCTTACTATGTAAGTTCTGGCATCAAATTTGGCATGTGATGACTTTATTAAAATCTATACCTACTATATTCGTCATGTAAGTAGTGATTAAGTAATGTTACAAAGTTTATTTTAATAAAGTATTATTATTATAAAAAAAAAACTAGTTTCCCACAACTGAGACGAATGAGATAATAGGTCCTGACGCCCGTGAAAAAAAGAAGCCAACAATATAAATGAAAATAGTAACGGTCATTAATTTTATAAATTAATAACTACACTGATCAATCGATCAGCAAAGTTAAGCTGCGCCAGCCGCCGTCAGTCTGTGGATGGGTGACCATTCTAACACATTCAGATCCCTCCGTGCCTCGGAAAGAAAATTCGTCGGTGCCGGTTGTCATACGTAAACACCTGTGACAATCGATGTTAGTGGTAATCAGAAATAAACAAAATAACGATTTTTTCGGTGTGAAAATCCTCGTGGATATCCCCGTCTCTCCTAGAAGAAAAGGCGGAGGGTTATCCGGACTCCTCCCGATTAAAAACATGCTACTCTCTCTAGCGAATAATGAACGCACCGCACTGCCTTAAGCAAATCACAAGGTGCCCTGTGCTTTGCCCCAGGCACGTTACATAAAATTTGCAGAAAGCCTGATAACCAGTGTATCCTCAGGATATCGGTATTACCCAGAAATTGGTCTGATGGCAATCTCTTCGTGTAAAGTACAGAATATAGATGATATTCAGCCGCATCTGATAAGACTGGAAGTTGACTCCAACATACTTGGAAAAAGGCTAGGAGGATGATTCATTTATAAATTAATCATCGAATCGTGAGTATTCAAAAACGCTTTGTAAGGTTTCTGTGTTTTTGGTTAAAAATACCGTATAGCTCTAATAACTACATAAATTTATGTAAGAAGTTCCACCTTCAGCCACTTATAAATCGCCGTCGGCTAGCTGATTGCAATTGCAATGTGGGGCGTTGTAGGTGTCAAATAAAAGATACGTGTTGATGCCTCGATCGACTATAATATATTGAATAACTTACACTAAGCTTAATACTAAGTACATAAATGGTAAGGTGAGCTACTACACTACACACTTTTCTATTAAATATACTCTCTAATGAGATCGATTGTCCTGAAATCCTACACAAATTACATTTTAACGTGACCCAGAGATCGATTAGATTCAATCCGCCTATTTCTATCTCCCCTTGCTCATCTAATTATAGGCAAAACTCATATGTCGTGCGAGCGAGTAAAGATTTTAATAAATTATGTAAAGAGTTTTCATTCGACCCATTTATTACAAGAAGCTGTACGGCACGTAATAGACTGAACCTTAACTTTTCCAATAGGTTATTTTGTTAACTTCTATGTTATTTATAATAATAATATTATAATATTTTTGGGACATTTGACACAACACCATCTAGTCCCAAACTAAGCAGAGCTTGTACTATGGGTACTAGACAATGGATATAATACTTATATACTTTTTTTTTTGTAAATACATACTTATAATACATAAGAAACACCCAGACAAACACAAATACTCATGTTTTATCCACACAAATATTTGTGTCCTGTGGGAATCGAACCCACAACCCCATGATCAGCAGTCCGGCACTCGACCCGCTAGACCACAGAGGTCGTCAAATTTGAGTTTATTAGTGATTGTTAAAACTTCAGTTAGTTATTCTATCACTATCCGTGAGAACCTGTAATTGGCTTAGTGTAGCTTAACCTGGGTATTAACATTTTCTGTATAGCTGTTGGTTTTCCTATATTAAATAAATAAATACATTAATTTAAATTGTAGTATATGTAGTGGATTTCGAAAAAGAAAATGTGTGTCATAAGTACGAACGAAGGAACGAATAGTGTGCCCATGTAATATTTATGCCAAACAATAATAACCGTTAAATAATGCTCCTGCGATGCGAGATTATTTTGCATTTGCCGTACAAACTGCGAGTAAGTACTTACATTTTTACTTTATCTAACATAAAATTAAATACTACGGGGATACTAGTTATTCAATTATTATTAATCAAAATGATTGCAGGATGAGAGAGTAGAAGCCAACCTAGCAGGTTTTCGCCTGCAATATAATACCTGTTACAATATAATATCTTGAACAGCAATGTCTTAATTGGAATGATAAATCTAAAATGAAAATCGGTAGTGCAAGAATTTACTGAATCGTGAGTAAAGTCCGTGTTGACAGTATCTAAATCTTACTCTAAATTCATCCGAGATTTTCTCGCTTCACCGGACCCTCACTAACTAATTGAATATTGAATCTGCTGCTGAATCCTAGAAGCGTTCGAATTGATAGTTTCTAATATTAATTGGATTCTGGACGCTCCCTTGAAATCGTCTATATTTTAAAGCAATATTCAATTTCTGCATTTTGCACGGCATTAATTTAATATCGCTTTGGATTTAGCTGTAGATTCTTGTTGACAGAATAGGAGAAAATTCATTCTACAGAACGGTCGAACCATGTACATAACTGATACCTACCTATAACATAATATGGGTTAGGTATATTACACAGAGGTTTACGATAGTCGCGGTACGGCCCGTCCCAGAGGAGTGAGTGGAGAGGCGCCATGGCAGTCTCCTTTTCTCGGGGCATTGCTTAATCGGGAAGTAGGTAGGTACGTGTTTCATAAACTATGGAATTATGGCACTCGGCTCCCACTGCAAGTTATTTTTACAAAATAGTCTACGAGAAGAGCGAGAGAATTGTCTGTTGCGGCTGCGCCTTGCAATTTCTAAAGGCCATTAGTTACAAATATCTGGAACTGTTATTATAATATTATAAGGCGCATGGCATTTTATGTCTATTCACTTGACTTCAGACACAAGGAAGAGATTTCTTGTCTTCAATAAAACGACGATTATATCGAAATACAAATATAATTTAAAAAAATTGTTAGGCAACAACGGTCTCAACCGCTCGAACATGAGCCGTAAAAATAGTGGCAACCACATTATTAAGTAGCGCCTGATATAATTATACATTATAACAACAGTTCCAGATATCTGTAACTAATTGTCTTTAGAAATTGCAAGGCGCAGCCGCAACATTGTCCACTTCTCTTTCGATCTACTGTGAACGCATCGGGCACCGTAGACGGCAGCCAGACCTCCGGCCTCCTTGAGCTGTGACATTTAGGCGGCTGACTTAGCTAGGCTTGCGTGAATCAAACCCGCGCGCCTTCTAGTAGGAAGCAAGGAGAGGTGTTGCTTTTCCGTAAAATAGATAAACTTTACTAAGAATAAAAATCTATATTTCAGAAGCACGACATGTGACGTGTGATTAGTTTAATTTATTAATTCTTGTACAGACGCAAGCAGATCAAGCTATCCAAAAAGTCGAATTTCCCCAAATGAACATGAACCTTACTATTTGTAAAATCTATCAATGAAATTTGACAGATTGGGGTAGCTTGATGTGTTGGGCTCTGTACAATGTATAATACATGTAATAAATCGCATTCGGTTGTGTTTCGTTTTGTGTGATCACAAATTCCAACCTAGCCGATATTTATATTTTTCAATCCTGATTTTAACACAAATAATTCTACGTACTTAATCATCATTATGTTAATGGTCTAAATGAAATAAAATATATGACTATAACTTTGAAAAAGGTATCGTCAAACAAAAATAGGCCCAATCATTTTAGTCGACCATTTTCTGCATCCCAAAAAAAGGGCTGAGGTGTAGGTTAGGTTACAATTACGGTACTTGTCAAATGTGCACCCGTAGCTCCCCGGTAACTTTAAGGCCCCAAGTAATAGGTTAGCCTGTTGATGTCATTAACCGGGTACATATTCAAACTCAGTTACTTTGGATTATATTCTTATAGAAAATCCCTATAACACTGCTCGACTTGGCAATCAATCCCAGAATCAATCCCTATAACATTGCTCGACTTGAACGAAAGAAGGAAAGAAAATTTATTCTGACAGCCACAACACAGGACAAAATACAAAACAACAAAACCATAATTATTTATATTCAAGTCTTAAAATTAAGTAAGTACGTTATCCTGTGCGATGTAAGAATAGGTCCCTATCTCAGCACTGTGCTGCAGCAAAAAGCAAATCAAGCTGCAGCGCTGATAATTAGATAGGGCCCGTTGATGAAGCCATGGTAATCAAACCCAGAAAAAGCCTATAACACTGCTCGACTTGGCAATTATTAAACCCAGAAAAAATCCCTATAGCACGACTTGGCAATCCAACCTAGAAAAATCGCTATAATACTGCTCGACTTGGCAATCAAATTCGGAAAATACCTTATAACACTGCTCGACTTGGAAATCGAACTAAGATATACACGCTTAGCAGCCGCGCTTGCGCCCATGAAACCAATGAGTTAGTCAAGTTTTCTATTTTTCGGAGCTATAGGACTTTTCTGTGTCAAGTTTAATTAAAAACGTATTTAGGTAGTTTGTATACAACCTCATTACCCTCCGAGCCTTTTCCCAACTATGTTGGGGTCAGCTAAAAGGATGATGTGATGATACTGATGTTCAGTAGCATTTGGTTAGACTGGAACTAACCAGATGCGGCTGAACATCTATATTTTAAGAGAGGTAGTGCATAGTGGGAGTAATTCCACTCAAATTTGAGCTGCCCGGCTGAGGAAGTACCTACCTCCGCCTTGCAGAAAATTGAAGTGAAATAACACTGCTTTGATCTGTGTTGTGTTCCTTACGGTGAGCAACGTTGCCAGTACTTCGCGAGGAAACGTTGTGTTGGAGTGGTGGGACCTTGACCCTCATACTGCCAACCCAAACTATTCCTCTTGCCCTTGCAACCTTGCTTGTAACACCAGGGGTATCACTTGATACCCCTGGTGTTACAAGCATGTATAGGCTACGGTAACGGTTTACCATCATGTGGGCCGTATGCTAGTTTGTGAACATAGTGGTAAAAAAAAAATTACACGAAGCGACTACCATCAGACCTCCGCAACACAATTTCTGGGCAATACCGAAATCCTGAGGATAGACTGGTTATCAGGCTTTTTGGGCTTCTGACGATTAACGATTGTCATAGATGTTCGCATGACAACCGAAACCAACGGCTTTACGTGCTCTGCGAGGCACGGAAGGGTCTGGATGTATTAAGAACGGTCACCCATACACAGACTGACCGTGGCTAGCGCAGCTTAACCTTGCAGATCGGTTGATCAGCGCAACTTAGATACGAGCAACTCTAAATAGTTTACAACACATGAGGTTGAATTCAATCAATAGATTAAAGTTAAATAGCGTCAACTCCTTTGGATAGAACTAAGTTGTACAGGGTATTCATTACCGTTTGAGAAAACTGTCGTGCCTTTTCTTTGTGCAGTTGGTTTAAAATACACGTGTAGAACTAACTTTGTATTGCATTGGAAGTTGAAGGCTTCATGTAGGGACGATCTTTACTCGTATTCAATGGTACTATAAGACTCATTGGCACCGGAATTATGTTATGCTGTGTATAGTAAGTATAGACTTGAAAATTTTATATTTTAATTACTTTTAATTTTAGCTTGCTTATTTGTCCAGTAACACAAGTCACCGTCCTCCGAGCCTTTTCAAACTATTGGAGTTGGCTTCCAGTCTAACCAGCTATGGCTGGACATGAGTATTTTAATGAAGCGACTGCCATCAGACCTCCGCAGCCCAATTTTTTGGGTAATAACGATATCCTGAGGGTAGACTGATTGTCAGGCTTTTTGGGCTTTCTGCTGCCACTAACGGTTGTCATACATGTTTGTATGACATCAAACGTGGCACGGAGGGTTCTTGAATTCTTAAGAATGGTCACCCATCCACAGACTGGCCGCGGTTGGCGCAGTTTAACCTTGCAGATCAGTTGATCAGCATAGTTATTACTTAGCCACGAGACCCTGCAGTCCAGTAACTCAAGTTGTCTCATTAAGTATAAATTTATAAAAAATATTTTAATAACTGCACTTCGGTTTTTATCGGTAACTTATTTTATACTTACAGGTATATTCTATAACGAAGCCAAAAGAGTACCTCTACCTACATTAAATATTTTTTGAGAAAACAAAAATATTGCCACGTGCTTTTTTTTTGACGAACGTAGTTTTTAGCTCGAGGGTGCTTTAAAAACTTAACCGGAATTGGTGGCGAGGTACCGAATGCCTCCAGCCAGGATGACCTGTGCTATAAACGACACCATAGATGTAGGATTCAACTGACTTCCGTTTAATACTACCTACATCTATGAATGAAACAGACAGAACGAATCTGTATTTTTTAAAGTTTTTGTCTGTTTGTTTGTATTTTTGTTTAGGTATATGTCCGAGCATCACGTCGACACCGCTGGACCAATTTAGAAATACAAAAATATTTGTTAAAGGTTATATCATATTATACATATAGGCTTATTATAGGTACATAGTATATCTGATTCATTAACCTAGTGTTCACAAGCGCGATTGCTAATCTTGACGTCGTGAGTTCGATGTCCAAGTCGCGCAATGTATCATTGGGTTTTCCTATGAAATTCTTAGTAGCAGCTTGCAGTTTGGATATTTTCCCAGTTGACTGTTATAGGCTCGCCCCCTATTATAACCTAGACATACCGGCGTACACACCTCTCCGAGGACACCTCTGCCTAACCTTTCGAGAAATACGGGGTATAATTATAGTATCTAGTTAGCAATAAAAGATTCCGTTGTCATAGGTACCTAATACCTACCTAACCTAATGACAAAATACCTATTGATCATGTCCACGACAATAGAGCAGGTGAAGGCAAGTGCGGTTTTTAGTCGGTGCGAGTCCGGCATACCCTGCCTGTATAGACAACTTGAAAGGACAGGTTGTCTTGTGTGTGTGCTAGGTATCTTGTTAAATCTGTTCTTTGAAGGTATGGAAAATATCAGCGTATGTGTAGATAATCGCCACCCATGTAAGGTGAGTGGTTGTGTCGAAAAATAACTGATTCAAAGCGTCCCCTCCGTTTCAGCGTTCCCTCCGTCGAGTCTACAATATTTTCCTCATTGTCACAAAATGTTTGAAATTCTATTTCAGTCGACTTATGTTTTTTTGTGTAGGTGTAATATTAATGTTAATTTAAGTACAGACGCCAGCAGGTCAAGTTATCCAAAATTGACAAATTTTCCCAATGGAAAATGAACCTTATTTTGTACAATTAAAGTTGAAAATCTATCAAAGAAATTTGACAGATTGTGGTAGCTTGACGTGCTGGCCTATGTACTTTCTAATTCCCAAAATATATAGGAGCTTATTTGGAGCTAACCAATTTATATTGGTTTTGTTTACATTTATAGAATGTTTCTTTTAATAAATGCAGTATTTTTTTGTTAATATGCTTTATTTAATTTTCTTATTGATTATTTGAATAGCATGATGGGATGGGATGCGACTATTTATCAAAGCCCAGCGGGCAAACGTTTCTCTTCCGATATTCCAGTGCGGCAAAATTGAGTGATAGAAATTTGCATAATGGAAATATTTCAATGAGCAATGCAAATACTCGTAAGTCTGGCAATAAGTCAAAGCAATGACCAAAGCAAATAAGTCTGGTTAGAATTCAGTGCATCATATTTACGCAATAATTATTGCTAATTAATTGGATAGACTTCCAGTCGAACCAGTAGTTGAAGAATTCAATTCTTGAGCCAATGCGGGAATAATACTTTTTTTTATAGGAGCTAAAATGCAAGCCGTAAGTAATGGTAAGTGATCACCGCTACCCATAAACAAGAGTCACCGATGTTTTGCCGACCTTTCAGTTAGGTTTAGCCCAGGGATGTTATGGAGCTCCGTAACTATCGGATATCTGATATAAGAATCTATCCAAAACTGTAACCAAATCTGACACTAGCGGCGGCGCTTTCATTGTTTACATAGGAACTGTTATAAAAAATCTAATATCCGTCCCTGAAACTATCGGATAATCTGAAATAATTAATTTTATATCCGCAAATCGTAACTGAAACCGACGGATCCATTCGCTAACCGCGGTAATACCAGCTTAACCTAATACAGACGCCATCAGGTCAAGCTAACCAAAACTGTCAAATTTTCTCAATTGAACATGAATCTTATTACTATGTATTAAAGTTGAAAATCTATCAAATAAATTTGACAGTTTGTGGTAGGTTGATGTGCTGGCCTCTGTACCTAAATTCATTGATTTACGTAATTATTACTTAGTCAAGAACCAATAGTAGATTATTTTAAATATTTGAATAATTTTATTATCTTACTGTTGTCATGCGTGAGCCTTTTAACAGGCTACGACGTAAAACAATTTTACGTTGCTAATAAAGTAGATGAAATGATTGACTAATTGTGTGATGTCATTTTATTGCTTTCATGTGACATTTAGGAGTCACCGCACACTACAAATCTTTTATCGAGTGATTGTTTGTATTGCCAAATGATAGATCTGAATGTCAGGACAATGGTCAAATTGTGCGTAGCATCGGTTTGAAAGTTCTAGCAGCTTTTGGGTCATAAATACAGAAATTAGTAAAATTTTTGTAATGTTAAGGTAAGGGCACAGCTTATAGCTGATGGCCTGAATGATTTTTAATCATTATTAAGACGAAGGGTATCAAAATGAGGTCCGGAAGGAATAAAAAAATATGCTCTATCAATAATCTTTTAATTTTCAGGCTGCAGCTGCGAAATCATAGAGACTTTACTGAAACCTTTAAACTGCTTTCTACTATGGATAGGTTTTTTCCTTTCATCTATTGAAGCAGGTATCTCATTTTCTTGGACATCCTTTATATGTATACATTTTTACCTACGTAATAAAAGGTGAAGCTAGAAGGAAATGCATAAAAAAAACACTCGTTAGAACTACAGCAAAACTTGATCTAAAAATAAGCAACATTTTTTATAATTTACTTATTTTATATTTAACGCTTCTAGAAACCCAGTCATTATGATTAAAAGCATCAATAACCTACTCTAGTTCTTCATAAACTTTTAAAAGTAAAATTTCGTAGACATGAGTGTGTCTATCGCTGTTGATCATTAGTATTCATACTGTCTTCATTTTACACGAAGAAAATTTACGTACTCTGTTATTTCTTTTTTATCTTAACACTAGCGACCCGCCCCAGCTTCGCATGGGTGCAATGTAATATCTAATAATATACATCTATCCTGCTATCCTACTAGGAGGATGGATAGATGGATGGACGTTTGTCTCTTTCACGCTCAAACTATTGAACGGATTTTGATGAAACTTTACAGTATTATTATATATATATATATATATATAAATATATATATATATATATATATATATATATATATATATATATATATATATATATATATATATATATATATATATATATATATATATATATATATATATATATATATATATATATATATATCAGAATAACATATAAGCTATAAAGTATAACGATATTGAGTTAATTAGCCAAATTACAACGATAATTAAAAGTAACTTTTCCACGCGGACGAAGTCGCGTGCAGAAGCTAGTTATACATAAATATAATAACCTATGACACAAATAATGTGGCTTTCTATTGTTAAAAGTTATTTCATAATCGGTTCAGTAGACCCAGAGATTACCCCTACAACCTCACAAACTTTACCTCTTTATAATATTAGTATAGATGGACTCACTGGCATACTCGTATAATCACTGGTCTTTTTGACTTTGAACTGTTTTTTTTTTGGTCCTCAGATTTAGAAGGCATGGCGGACACGCAGAGCCATACGCCGGGCGTGATCCGCAGTACTCGGGACTACATCCAGCCGCCTGAGTCTCCGGTGCCCACTTCCCCTGATGGATCAGAGGACGCTCGCGTTCACTCACCTATCTCCACTCTATCTGGCGATGATGACTCGTGTTCTATCTCGACAACGAGGTAAGCTGTATGTTACATATATTGTGTGTAAGGTACGTAAGTACTGAGCAAATACTATTGGCCGACACACATATATTTTAAATAAAACAATATTTTGATTTCTGACATTTACGCGAATATTATACATTGAAATAAAACTACTTTTTACGGATTTTATCGCGTATATTGATATTATTAATCCCGACGTTTCGGACCCTTTACAGCGTCCATGGTCACGGGTAGACCATGGACCATCAATATACGCGATAAAATCCGTAAAAAGTAGTTTTATTTCAATAAATCAATATTTGTATATAATTATATAAACCTCCACTGTGTGGTATCTTATTGTCAGTCTGCTTATTACACTTGAAAATTAAAAATGGCAGTAGGTACGTTAAAGTTCCTAATAATTAAGATTTTATTGATATGCCTTATAGATATTACTAGAATAAGGTCTATTAGTTATAAGGCATAACATGTTTTAGATACTAATCAAATTTAAATGGAGTTATCTTGGAAGGACAAACAAAAACGTCATAATAACCATAAAAAGATAGATGCAAGGAATTTATAGAGCTACCATTTTCTAAGACGTGTAAACGTTCAATTAAATCCGAAATAAAATGTATATTTTAATTTAATATTTAAATAACTATTATTTTTTATTCGAATATAATTCATATTTCAATTTATATTTTGAATCCGAAGCAGATCCTTAGGAATTTTTCTAAATATTTTCATCAAACGCGCTCTTTTAAACTCAGCTGTTCTTGTCAAAAAGCACGTAACGTTACGTCCAAGATAGATGCATGCTAGGATCTTACGCTCAAAATTGGCAACTTTATCTTACTTTTCTTCTTATCTTTTTATTACGTTATAGATACGGCACATGTCTAACGTAATAAAAGCTTGTTAAAAAATGATGCTTGTTATAAATTCGAACTTATTACTAAGTTTTTTATGGTAAGTCGATATTCGATATAAGCTTCTCTATGGAAAATCGTCTTTCTATCGACACGATGAAAAGTTTATGAACGCTCGATTTGTCGAAAGCTTATGTTAAATTATTTGTTTATTAGTTCATTGATTCAAATATTACATTCCGAAATAAATGAACAAGAAAATATATTTTAAGACAAGCTTTTATTGTAAAAACTTCGTCCAAATTTGGCTGTCCTACCATTTGCAATCAAGGAATTTCAGTCCCTAAATCACGGCTCCTTCGTCAGATCAGCTCGGTGTTACCATAATATTGCATTGACACTGAACTTATAAAGGTACCAGCAATTGGTTGATAAATGGTTTGTAAATTTTGAAATGGACAAACTTACATATACCCGAACATTGCAAGCTGACTGCGGGCAAACCCAGTTGAATGATCGAGTCTCTATCGAATCTGTCAATTTTTTTTCTATGGAACACCTAGTTCGTCCTGTGACCGCTAGAGATGCAAATGATGCAATCCGAGTTTTCCATACAAAAATTACAGGTTACTGGTAATATGTCGGGAATCCATTAAGGGGTGTAGGAGAGACCATTTGAAACCAAATGACCCCCTATGACCCTTGTGCACATGTTAACCATTTTCGAGTAACCTTAACGGATTGTTGTCATATTACCAGTAACCCCGTATTATGATTATTATCATCATCATCAAACCATATACTACCCCACTGCTGGCACGGGTCTCCTTTCAGATTGATAGGAATTAGGCTATAGTCCACCACGCTGGCAGACTTTTTGACCTGACGATGTTTTCCTTCACCGTTAATGCGTGTGATAATTAATTATTAATACGCACATAAATTCTATTTCATTTTCATATTCACATAATATTCGTAGGTTTTAATAAAATTTACTAATTTAAATATTGGGACAATGGGAAAAATAAGAGCGATTTCTACATCAAAAATAAAAAAAAATGAAGGGAGAATGGAATTCGTGCAGATGATTTTGGGTCAAATCCACACGCAAAGGGGGAACATTTTTCTCGATTATTATCTGTAATAATACCCATGAAATTTGTAAGCATTATTTTTTATTTAAGTGTACCTATAAAATATCCTCATCAGAGTTATTAACTTATTCGTGACGAAACGTTAAAATTAAGCTCAAATTATTATAATTTATGCAAAGTAGGCTAATATGAATAAGCATTTTTTTACCTTAGATTATGATAGACAGCCCCCAATAAACGTTGTTATAGTGAGCAATATCTTAGCAAAAGATAATTCTAAAATTATTTTAACGAAGGTGTTGTCCATGGGCGGCGCTGATCACTTACAGCTGGCTCGTCTGCTAACAGTAGGTACTCGCAAAAACAGCCGTTAATTAATCTGTTACAGATCAATTATTATTATATTTATATGACTATTGCACATTATTATTGAACTAGGTAAAACTAGAAATGCAAGCCATTCCATTAAACGTGAGTCGTTCGACTTACGTTGGTAGATACTTTTGATAATAGGATATTTAATAATAGCTTTTCATCAAACAAAATAATTATCAATAATAAAACTAAGTTCGAATTAATATCTTTGCAGGTTTAGAAGTTGATTTTATTATTATTACATAATATTATTATTATTAAGAAGTATGTACATAATATATTATATAGAACTCATTAATATTTCAAGTTTAATATTCCTTGAAAATCATCAACTCGTTTACGGATCCCGAGCTCAGACAAGTCTTGACGAGCAAAGTTTAATCGACCAAAGTCTTTAAAGCCTCAAATTAAATACTGACACATTTAAATACTAATACATTACCATAACACCTGTTATCCCCGAAGGGTTAAGATAGAGTCGTACTAATGTACACCCACAGTTCGCTGGTATGTTTAGGTCCCATGTAATAAGGGGCGAGCCTATTACCATTAACCGGGCAAACCAAACTCCGAGGTGCTGCTGGGAATTTCACAAAAAAGAAACCAACTACCCTGCTCGACCCAGGAAAAGAACCCAGGACCTCTAGCGTAGCAGCTTACGACCACTAGGCTAATGAGGCAGTTTAATTATAAAAACATAAAATGCATTTTCGGCACCACGCACGCTACGCCTACGCTACGCAGCGTAGCAGGTCGTAGCAAACCAATCATGTAAAAAAGTTTGGCGCCAAAAACATTCATCGGAGATGATAACCGCAAATTATACGGTGTTACTAGCTCGCCAGGTTTTTAGCCGGTATTGATGTTGGTTTTTACTGAAACAGCGAGAATTACTCTAAATGCTGGCTTTGCTACGCTTCTTTAAGGGACCCACCTTGCTATAAATACGAGATCGTATACTAAATGGTTGATGAGATTTCGTATTAGGCTGACTATTGTTTTAATATAGCCAGGCTTGTTGGGTTTCTGAATATCACTAACTATTGTACGGTCATACGCGTCGACGGCTTTACGAGCTCTCGGGGGTATGGAGGGGTATTGATGTGTCAGGAATGGTCACCTATCCACATACTGACAGCGGCTGGCACAGCTGAACATTGCACATCGATTGATTAGCTTAGTTATAACTTACCCACACACTTTAATATAATATTGTTATGTAATTATTATTGGGGTTCCCTCTCTGACGGTAGACACAATAAAAACAATACAAACAGTAATGAAAAGTTAGAGCTTCCATTCCGTGTAGGTACGCCCTTTCTACTTATCAACATTTTAATTGCAGCCTTTGAGCTGGAATGTACACAAACTTTTTTTTTTTTTTGCCAAAGTTGTTTTTGCCGATGTGGGGATGCCAGGTTCAAAGCAAGCTTTCCACCGGCATCCAACGGCTCTATGTTTGTTATAGAATAAGAAATTTTCATTTATCACAACTTCCATAACGCGTTTAGAACAGTCAGTCAAAATAAATAGATACAACGTAATAATAGCTCATGCTCAACAAGTTGAAATAATTTTATTTATTTATTTTATTTTACAGAAGGCTTACAGACTAATAGACATAAGATATAAGAATATGTTATAAAGAGATTGCTAATTAAAAGCCTCCACATATAACTAAAAATTAGTCGATAAGAGTAAATAAAGTACATAGTATAATTTAGCTGTCGAAAAATAACTGTGTCAAAAGTCGTCTTGCTGTCGCTACACTGGTGCAGAACAAGTCAATATTTAAGTCCCTAGGTAGTTGATTAAAGCTAAGTGCACTTCTTATTGAAAAAATATTCCGTCTGTAATTAGTCAATGCGAAAGGAACATTTAATATTGGCCTTTGAAGAAATCCCATTAAATTCGTGCGTAATGACAAATTAGCTACGAGTTCAGGACAATCAAAAAATATACGCCCATGGATCAAATGTCAGCGTAAGCAAGAATTGCAAATAAAACTAAAATATTGTAACTGATGCAGCATAAAATCGATGCTCATCACGAAATAGTTCAAAGAAATATATGAGTCATTAGATCAAACACTTAGAAATTAAAAGGATAAAAACTCATAATACATAGTACGTACAGGGGACGATGGTATAATATTATTATACCATCGTCCCCTGTATTCCCCAAATGGATAGACATAGAGGTGTACCCAATGTACACAACCACAGTCCGCCGGTATGTTTAGGTCCCATAGGTTTATGTAACTGACTTACATTATTGCCATTTAGTAGGTACTCTGTTCTCTCTTACTCTACTTTATTCAAAACAATTGCCATTTAATTAAGAACTATGGTTACTTAATTATTAATTTTGTTTTTCGTCATTTTAAGCGTGTTATCAACGTGTCACCCAAACATCATACATAAATATTGAATTAAGATTCAGATTTTTCGAATATAGTTTATTACTAATAGTATATTAATTGCTTTATTATTGTTATTATTACTAATTTTAGTTGTATTCATAAATATTAAATCACAAATTGTTTTAAAAAACGTGAAATAATGTAAACACGTCATTGCTTGATTTTATTTGCTTATATTTTAGTAGATAGGTTTAGATATTTGCTCTGTACTTGGTTTGTGGTGAGAAATACGTTTATTTCTCACCACAAACCAAGTACAGAGCAAAAAAATGTCAGTTAATTAATATAGTTTTTGATGACAAACGGTTTTAAAAAAAATACTGTTAATTTTACACGATAAATGATTGTGCTTTTGAGGAGAGGGGCTCGTGGCTAAGTAATAACTAAGCTGATCCGATTTGCAAGCTGCGCTAATCGCGGTCAGTCTGTGGATGGGTGCCCATTCTTAACACATTGGGACCCCTCCGTGCCTCGGAGAGTACGTAAAGCCGTCGGTCCCGGTTGTCATACAAACACCTATGACAATCGTCAGTGGTACTCAGGGGGCCGAGAAGCCTGACAACCAGTCTATCCTCAGGTGTTACCCAAAAGTTGGGTTAGACTGGAAGCCGACCTCAATATAGTTGGGAGAAAGGGTCTGAGAAAAAAAAAACGATTTTACTTTTGAATTTAATATTTAGGATTAGAAAAAACAACTCTACAAAATGGTTGGTTTTTAATTAATAGAGATCTGTTTTAGAATACTTTAGTAGTAATATCATACCACCATTATTAGTTTATGTAAAGTATTATATACATGATTATATGAGATTAGTTTGTGAAGTTTGAAGTTAGATTTTATTAGTCTTGTTTAACATGGTATTATCTTCCATACCAATATTCGTAGCTGGTCAATATGTGGATGGGTGACAATTCTTGACACATCGAGAACCCTTCGTGCCTCCGAGAGCGTGTAAATCTGTCGACTAGTATGATCCGTTAGTTAGTGATAGTCAGGTGCTCAAAAAGCTTGACTACTAGGTATATAGTCTATCCACAGGATATCGAAATATATTGTTACCGCCCAGAAATTGGGTTGAGGAGGTCTAATGGCAGTCGCTTCGTGTAAAATACAGATATTCAGCCGCATCTTGTCAGATTGAAAGCCAACCCCAACATAGTTGGGAAGAAGGCTAGGCGAATGATAATGATAATACCAATATGATGTCAAGATAAGTAAAAAAATTAGATTGAAAACGATTGAAAAGAAACTAAACCGAACGCGCTATTAAAATGTCTACCAGGTAGGCGGACACGCGGATTATCCGTGTCCAAAAAAATATTGGACCGGATAATAATGAAAACAGGAAATTGCCGCAAGCACCATGTATAATTATCAAGAAATAATATATATTAGCTCCTTTTTATGGTTTATTTTCTCGTGGTAGAAGTTGTAACAAACAGTTTACGACATAGGTATTCTACGACCAAATGAAAAGAACTTTAAATTCCTTGTATTTTCCAAGATTCTATAAAATGTAGAATAGAATACATTAATACCATATATAATGACTTAATTTAAATGAATCGGGTAACATCGACCCAACAATTATTGCAGCTGCGATAATAGTTTATAATAACTCTTATCTACAGTTACGTAACGGATAGACCAATCAGCATCATCATATTAACCTATATATCGTACCCTTGAAGGGCAAGGGTCTCCTATCAGGTTGTCGGGCTTCGCATGTAGTAAGTCTACCTAGTAACCGAGTTCTGGATCGCCAGCACTATCTAAGAAAGTCTACTAATCAGTTATTTATTTCTCCTCAAAATGACAAACTTATTCTAAATTTCACATATTGTTTTTATTTTCTATTTTAGCAATGTGAGGAGCTGGTGTCTGAGTTAGGCGTAAAATACCTGTATTACAGATCACCAGGTCCCCACCCCACAGAAGAACATAAAGTTTTACAAATAAAACATTATATTGCAATCTAAGGTTATAGATAAGGAGATTTAGGATTAAAACTTAATTTATTATAATTTTGGGGGTAGAAGGTGAAAATAAACGAATACTAAAACTAATGACGTCTAGTTCTAGGTCTAAGTGTTTA
The DNA here is from genome assembly GCA_964056405.1 of Acronicta alni. Classification (NCBI taxonomy): domain Eukaryota; kingdom Metazoa; phylum Arthropoda; class Insecta; order Lepidoptera; family Noctuidae; genus Acronicta; species Acronicta alni. The sequence continues at coordinate 12,787,143 of OZ043913.1, forward strand.
AAGTAAGTAGTACGCGCTGATAAGAACAAGGTATTAGTGCATACCTATCGTATACACACTTGCATCAGATTTATGGATAAACAAGTCGTGTTTTCATTCTGCAACATTGTCGCAATCTCTACGATATCACTCTACCTTAAAACAATTAAAGGTAGATACTCTATACATAATTATTATCTATATATTTTTTATAATTACTTGTCCTGACTGACTGATTCACAGGGCCTAAGCCGCTGTGCCTACAAACTTGAAATTTAGGCAGCTGATGTGTTTAAATTGTAATAAATAAAAAAACAAAACGTATGCATCATCATCGTATTAGCTACAAGAAGTTCATTGCTGAAAAAGGCCTCTCCCATAGTGTACTTAGGTACTCTCTTAATAAAAAGAATGAAACACGTGTAAGTATCAGTATTTTTATTTTTAATTATTTATCTGTATTTATCAAAATGTATAGTAGTGTAGTAGGGTGTGAAATAGCAGTTGCAAGTTCTTTTTGGTAAAATATGGTTTGTTTAACTGCACGCATCTATAATATTCTGCAATAAAACATTTATTAAAGTAACGTGCACAGACGAAGTTATCAATATTCTTATTTCGTGTGCAGATGGCTCCAGGGAGGACAATTATCCCGTCTTTACATTCGTTATTAGGTAAAATCAAAATCAAAATAGTTTTATTTTCATATAAACCATATACAGGCACTTATGAAATGTCGAGTCTAGGTACTTTATAGAGCTTACATATAAAAACGTAGGAATCTGCATATAACGTAGGTATAACACGATAATTCCAATAATTGTATAACTGTAACAAAAAATGTTATAGTAACTACTAAAAATTGCGCAATATGAGTAAATAATCCCATGTAGTGAAAAACAATTACTGTACACATATAATAACTTTAATTGCATGAAAACTCCGAATCGGTCGCAGAGATAGTAGCCGTAGCATAGTGATTAATTAGTTCAGTGTGTACGCTGCTTAAGACCGCCCTTTATCAGTAGTGAGCTAACTACGTACATCGCCGAGTGCCATGAAGCGGCCAGATAAAGGATTTGCAGTTTGTTTATGCGTTGCCTCGGCGGAGGCGGGAGACGCGAGGCGGGGCGTCAGTGCGCGCGCGTTGCCTCGGCCCTTTGCACGCGTCTCTCCGCCGGCGCGCAGTACTCAGTCGTCTTCGTTGATGAGTAGGCCATGGCTGAATGGTCCCTACCCGAGCTCGACTGTCCGATAAACGATTACGATTCGTATCATTGCGCGTCCTACCCCTCGTACTATCAACACAACCCCGTGCCGCGAGTGCCATATTATCCGCCGCCGCAAGCGCAAACCTACCAGTCTGCATCTTCAGCAGTGAATATGGCTATGCATTTTGCTCCCCAGCAGCAATATGACAGCTCAGCAGCTCCTGCTCCTGTGCCTAAAAGGTAAGCAAATGAAACCAATTTTTTCTTTGAGCTTTGCGTCGGTAAAACTTTATAACTGCAAGTTTTTACAAACTTTTTTCATGACTTTACTGGAAATCTTGCATGATTTTAAATTGAATTAATGACTAAAGAAGGTCAGGTTATTTATAGTTAATTGAATACTCGTCATCATTGTTTATTTATCTTCGTGTTATGATTCCGTGATGGATACAACTAAAGTACAACTGCAACCAGTATTGGATGCACTACATCCACGGCTTTAATATTTAAGATCACTTCAGGATTAGCTGTTTTAAAAAAAAAAAATCAGTGAAAAGTTTGCACCATTTCGTTGTAGACGTCAATAGGACTTGTAGAAAAGTTTGTGCAGTATCAATAAACTTTACCTTGTCCTCCCGAAATATTTTTTATATTATTAGCCGAGCTTATGCACTGATAAACCGGTCAGAAAATTCTGCCAAAATTTGGTAAATTCACATTGTGAAATCACAAGCAGTGATAGTCTAGTGGTATGACTGCCAAGTCAGGTCTCGAGTTCGAATCCAAGGCACGCACCTCTAACTTTTCGAAATCATGAGCGTATAAATAATTAATTAATGATCACTCGCTTAAACGGTGAAGGAAAACATCGCGAGGAAACAAACCTGCATGCCTTAGAGATTTTCTCGACGGCGCACGGCGTGTGAAGGCTGCCAACCCGCACTAGGCCAGCGTGGTGGAATAGTCTAAGCCCTCTCATTCTGTGAGAGGAGACCCATGCCCAGCAGTGGGTCAGTATATGGGTTGATGATGATGATGACATCGTGAAATGCAATAAGTTTTATAAATCGTGCTTATCGAAAAAACAACGACTTTTAATGTTGCCCCACGCTATGATATACGCCTGTATCGTGGGACCCGAAAAAACAACAATACATTCATTTTTTTCGTACGGATATCAAACCGCGACTCTTAGCTCAGCAGCCGATTGCTCGAACACTGCACCAATCGGGTCATCAAAGATGATTAATCAACAAAATTAATCTGACCGCGAATTATCAAATTGAATTCAAGTAGGTCTATGTAATAAATAATTAAGTATAAAGTTACCTATTCAAAACACCATTTAAAAAAATAGGAATGGAATATGATACTGCCTACATTTTTATATTGTTAAGCATATTTGTGTTATTAAGTAAGTTATTACCGGGATTAGCCTCAATATTTTTCTAATAACGGCAACATACGGGTATGATCTAATAGGTATTCAAGGCTTTTTAAATGAGGACTATGAATTTATAAAAAAAAATGTTTAACTCTTGGAAATAATTTTTTTCAAAATAATTATTAATTACTTACATATTATTCAAAAAAATAATCATTTTTTTATTTGTTCTCTTTCTCGTACCTATTTAAGAAAGTATATGGAAAACTGTAAGAAGTATCTTATATCCATAATTGTTTATCGTACACAAAGGTGAGGAAAGAGTTGGTATCATTTTAAATTAGCGGGCAGGTACCAAAGAATGTCAAATGCACGTAGGTAATGCGATCTTTACAATAACAACATTATTCTGCCTAGTTATCTGCTACTCTTGCGTTGCGGTTGTTTTACTGACCTGGGATTTCCTTACTGGTTATGTTAGTGTATGAATAATTAGGCCATACAACAACGTGATAACGCGACTATTTTTAGGTTCTGACAGTTGCCTCATTGTCCTAAGCGCGACTCTTCCTTGGTCCTTCTGGGTTTTGAGTCTCAGTTTGGAGAGCTGTGGTTTTTTCTATGAAATTCTCAGTAGCAGCTCGCAATTTGATTTTAGCTCGACATCTATTACCTACATAGGACCTAAAAATAAAATATACCGGCGAAGTGTGAGTGTATAACTGTGATACACCTCATCTGCAAGTGCCACCTCCCTGTTGCAATTTAAACTTTAAATACTATATAGATTGTTCTTCCTATCGTGTCAATGGTATAACAATTTAAGAGTAATGTTAGGCCACCTCACTAGCGTTAGGCGTATCCGCATAGAGATCGTACTTCGTATTGTATTACGTATGTACCTACTTGTAGGTGTTCGGGCATAAGGAAAACCCAATAGGTGTGTCATGGTTTACTCTGGATCGCCACAGTCACATTGAGCAAGGTTAGGATCTCTGAAGCCACATTGGCACATGTTGATTCGTCATTTCTGCCAGTCTGTGTACAGAGTCGTATTAACGACTCCCACACTGGCCACTGTAAGTCCTGTAGTCCGGTAACTGCCCATACAGTTACCGGACTACAGGACTTACAGTGGAAGTACAAGTTGGAGAAGACAATACGGCAATAAATGAAACCACTGTCTATCTTTGTATGGTCTATGGCTGGTCACATAGTAAAAGTTGTTCATAATGACGAGACAACGGCCCCTTAATTTTTTTAAGGTATACAAAATAAGGTTGTATAGAAAAATTTTATATTTTTTAGTTATAAAGTGCAGTAATAGCCTAGCGATTGATTTGACTATTGAACTGCCAAGTCTATGGTCTCAAGTTAGAATCTAAGGCTTTTTGAATTTATGTGCGTATTCATATTTAATTATCGTGGAAACATCTTGAGGAAACCTGGATGCCTTAGACATGTTTCTAAACGGCATTTGAAATCTGCCAATCCGCATTAACGTGGTCGGCTATAGCCTAATACCTCTCAATTTGAGACCTGTGCCCAGCAGTGCACATGGTAATTATTATTTCCTAATTTAATCGGTCTTTAGACGAGTTTAGGCTGTGGCTTCATTATTTATAATTGTCGTCTCCACCCCCTTAATACCCTGTTTTTATTTGTATACAAGTAGTACAAGTAGGCAGAAAGAACAACATCGCGTAGTAACGTACTCTTACAATGTATACTGATAAGATGGTAGGTTACATAAAACTAACACTTAGACTTCGGAACTTGTGTGTTATGACGGAGTGCTAACCAGACTATTAGGTATGCTTACTGAAATGAAAATAGAACACAAAAACATAATTTTTTCCTGTTTTTAAAGGCTCAGAAACTGTTCATCTGGTAATCCTAAGTGCGACTGCTACGCTAGAGGTCTTGGATTCAATTCCCAGGTCCAGCAGGTGTTATTGGGAATTTTCTATAAATCTCAATAGTAGCTCGGAGTTTGGATTATTAACCGGGCACAAATCTATATAGGGTCGCCCCTATTACGTGAGACCTAAAAATAAGGGCGAACTGTGGGTGTACATTATTAATTACACCTCTGCCTAACCTTTCGAGGAATATAGGCGTGATGGTATGTTATTATATTAGACAACTACCTTTTATTGCACCCTCTAAGTACCTACTTACTTTAATTATTAATACGCATAATTATGACTTCATAGAGACTGCAATAGGTAGGTACGCCTTGTATTCGAACTGGACACCTATGACTTGGCAGTTCATGGTCATATGGCTAGGCTATCAGTGCTGACTACATTACGTTTGCTCAATAATAGGTGTCATCTGTTAAGCTGCGCTAGCCGCGGTCAATCTGGGGATGGGTAACCACTCTTTATATATCGAGACAATATAATACCATACAAAATATAATATAAGTAATAATTAATAAAAATATAAGTATATAAATGAAAACTAAACACAATTTAATAAATAAATACAATTAAACGTTATAAATAAATACAATTAAATGATAATAAATAAATACAATTATAAATATAACAAGTAAATTCACTTATGAATGTTACAAATAAATACAACATTTATATTATAAATGAGTTAGAAATGAGATAATAAGAATATAAACACCATAAATATAATATATTAATTTATACTTTTTTAATGGGCAATCAATTTGCAAATGATGCTAAACCCTCTTCCTCTCTCCTAATTTTGCTGTGCCCGACAGGGTCCATAATGATCTAAGTTTTTTTGTAGTCCACCTTTATAAAACATTATGGAATGCAATAAAGTATTGAGTATTGAGACTGCTCCATGCCTCGGAGAGCACGTAAAGCAGTCGGTCTCGGTTGTCATATGCACACCAACACGCAATCGTTAGTCAAAGGTGGTAGTCAAAAGCCTAAATAGCCTGACAATCGACCTCAGGATAACTGTATTGCCCAGAAACTTGACAGTCGCTTCGTTTAAAATACTGATATTCAGCCGCATCAGGTTATACTGGATGCTGATATTTTGAGAGGTTGCCGTGCACAGCAGTGGGCCAGTTTGTGATTTGATTATGTATAAGTATCAGTACACTTCTTGTTGACTTTTCCGGAAAACAGGGATGGTAATGATTATTATGTTGTGTATATAATTGTTATCAAATACATGCTGATAAACAGGATAATTTTTACCGTCCGCGCCACTAACTCTGCCGTAACGTGGGTGTGTATTTACAAAAATACACTCTCAAAAATATCCAAACACGGTTATTATCAGTATAGGTCGAATATGTTTTCCGCGCGTGTAACGTTGCAAACCATATCACTTAATAAAGGTATTAATTCCAAGATGCTCATTAACAAAAATACAGTTAAAGCTCGGATTATATCTGGCCCGTCGCATTTTATTGAGATCAAAATGACAGACAGGTATAAGTACTTAGATGTATTTGAGAGTCATCAGTTAATTGAGGTTTTTGGAACCAACTGCCTCAATAGCCTATTGGTTGTACGCGCGACTGCTACGCTTGAGATCCTGGGCTCGTGTCCCATGTCGAGCAAAATGTGCTCCACGAGGAAACGTTGTGTAGGCAGTGGGGGGACTTTGACCCTTATACTGCCAACCCAACTATTCCTCTTTCAATACAGGGTCGGCAACGCGCAAGTGATACTCCTGGTGTTGCAAGCGTGTATAGGCTACGGTAACCGCTTACCATCAGGTGGGCCGTATGCTTGTTTGCCACTATAGTAGATTAAAAAAATATATGTTATTGAATTTTTTCAGTAGCAACTTAGAGTTTGGATTTGTGCCCGTTTTATGGCATATTATGTTATGAAATCCAGGAGCTAAAATCATGGTCTAAGAATTTATTTATATATTTATTTATTTAATTACGGCACTCCAACGACTTATTCACTAGTACATTTTAGGGATACAATATCAGACTTAAACTCTAGAGTGAATTTGTCACTTAAAGGTGTGCACAGCACTTGCAATAATTTCCAAGTTTCACAAAAGCAAAAGAACATACAAATCAATTTTGTTACTTAAAAAAAAATGATGAAAATAGCATAATTCATAATAAGTCATATAAGTAATATGAAAAAAAAACTATAAGTAATAAAAGAACTCATAGGATTATTCGGAGCCTATGCTGAAGACGAACTCTTATTACTTAATTAGCAATTTATTCACATAAACCCTTTTTGAAAGTAACATTGATTTAATTATTATACCTAATAACCGCAAGTGAAGCGCTAGTAGCGGCTGTCACGCTGGAACACGAACCTCGGCTACTCGGGCACGATGTATGAAGCTGGCGAAAATTGCATTACAGCCAATATAGCTCAGAGCTTGGAAAATTTAAACAAATTAGGTGTAGTAAACACATTCCAAACATGTCAGTTTCAATTGAGCTCATTTTACAGTGTAGTTTTGAATATTTTATTACAGCGTTATTTAACTAACTAGAGCCGCTTTTAATAAAATATTCGGCGCAGTTTTTAGGCTTTTTAATTTGTCACACTTGTCACTTATAATTGAAATATCTTTTTTTCTTTTTTGGCTTTTTCATGCTAAAAGCTATTGTAGCGAAGGAAAAGTTCGACCGCGGGTAGGATTCGAACCTGCGTCTTCTGGGTAGGTACACCAAACGCTATGACCACTAAGCCACCGCGACTCCCACCCGCCATTTCGAATTTTGCCTTCACATTCTGAACTATTTACGTCTTTATTGTGACGTTAGTAACAACTATTGAAATCCGAATTTTTCTTTCGGTAAAATAGATTTAATTGAAATTATTGTGGTATGTTTGATATTGGTCAAAACAAAAGTATATTAATAATCGTTTTTATGTCTTTTCTTCTACTAATATCTCATGTGATGTCATGTCATCATGTTTAATGTTTAATAAATCATGTTTAATAAATGAAAAAAAATATTTGTGACATTTAACGATCATAGCACGATCAGTTTTTAAAAAAAGACAATAATAAAAAAACCATGTGCTTTGAGGGACTTTCCAAACATAATTATAATAAATCGGACAATAGTACCTACACCTAAACTCGAAATAAATATCTATGGATCACACAAAGTTTTGTCTTGGGTGGGAATCGAATCCACTACACCCGGCCAAATAGTAGTGGCGAGGTGAACACCTTAACTGCCACCTAAACGTGCAGTTATGTAGTCTAGTAGAGGGTCTATAGGTACTATACAAAGGATTAATACGTATACCTATCATTATTTTTTTAAACATACATAGATGTATTTATTTCCATTCTTTTTTTAGTATTTTCCATGCTAAGATTTGAAAACTATTTTAGTGAAGGATAAATTCGCGGTGGCTTAGTGGTCATAGCGTCTGGTGTACTTAACCAGAAGACGGTTCGGATCCTGCCCGCGGTCTATTTTTTCTAACTTATTTTTTTTAACGCTTAGACATCGTCTAAAAATAGATGTAAGTATTAGAAATAAAATTTATTAGATATAAAAATCGAGCAGATAAATTGTTTGACTTTACACGCCATAATAAACTTTTTGGTAAATAAACCAATTTCAACTTTGTGATATTTTTTTTTGTGAGAATAAATTAGTAATACGCACATTATGATTTCGAAAGTCACAGGTTCGTGCCTTTGAAAATCATAATGTGCGTATTACTAATTTATTCTCACAAAAAAAAAAAATATCACTCGCTTATACGGCGAAGAAAAACATGGGGAAGAAACCTTAGAAATTTTCTCAACGCCAGTGTGAAGTCTGCCAACCCGCATTAGGTCAGCATGGTAGACTCTAGCCTTATTCCTCTCATTCTGAGCGGAGACCTGTGCCCAGCAGTGGGGTAGTATATGGATTGATGATGAGGTCCTGACATAAAACGTACCTGAGAGGTCCTCAGGTACGTTGATAATTTGTTTAAAATTTCTAGAATTTTTCTAGTTGATTTTACATGAAATTACTTCTCGTGCCGCATGCAATAGATACAATAACGGGGATGAGTTATGTATACGAGTATTAACAAACAAAACCTTATTATACGAATAACAGTTGCTGTTTTTTAATTAAAATAATACATAATTAACTCAAATGTGACTTAATACTTCCCGTGACGCAGTGAATGTGTTGAATTAATAATACATTCGCCGAAAAATCCCTATGTAGTTCGTATGGGATACCATGCTTGCTTTAAACTAGTAAGTAATCACAAGCTCAACGATATCAACAGGTGGTAAAGATTAGTTTCGACCTTGCTTAGCTTCTCTAAGTTAAACCGCAATCAGATACTTGTTAAACCGCTTTTCTAAAGTTGGATTTCAGTGAATAAGTCAGCTCTTGCAAATATTCAACTACTGTTAAACAAGAGAAGTATTTCTAATTATCAGCAGCGACACGAAAGCAATAACGACAAGAATACAATACATTATATTTAGATATACGTATTCCTCTTTGCTCGGTAATTTTTTTTTGTGGCCATAGAGAAAAAGAGATTCGTACGTACGTATAAATTTTCAAAATGTTGGCAGTTTAGAATGTACCTATTTATTAGTCCTATTTTTTACGTGACCTTAATTTTGCGTGATGGAATAAAAGGCAGGGTTTAAGATGGAGCACGCAATTTAAGTGAATGTCCTTTGAGCTCCGAGCTCCGATCTCTGGCTCTGATAAACACACGACAGAATACAACAATGTGGATTGAGCTCCCTGAGTGGGTCTTCCCCAATAACTATAATCTGTGTGTATTTAAATCTCGAGTGAATCGTTTACTTCCATGCAAGCGCGCTCCACCGTAGATCACAGTGTCGCTTAACATCAGGCGAACTAAATGTCAAGCGTAGGCCTATCGTGAATAAAAAAAAATGGTGACAGCCTTGCATATGATATAGGAATATTTGATCCTACCACCAATGGTGCCGGATTTCCTATAATGCGAAGAGGAAGTTTTGTTCTCGTGTTCTTAGTCGTCCTCCCACAGCCATGTTTTTCGTTAAAAAGAAGCTTTTGAGGACGCATCCTTTGTATGCAACATAATAACTTACTAACATATGGTTTTACATTAAGCATTATTTTGTACTCAAAGCTATAATTTTATCATTAGTATGAAAATGCTTAAAACCTTTAAACATTTAAAAAATCACAATAGACATCCGGTCCGACTCTTTGTGTTCGCAAATCGGCAGACAAAATAACGAACATGTGTGACCCGTGCGCGTGTAAGGTGTAACATGACAGATGAGCAGGCGCAATTGCCTCGGTAATCGCCATTCAGCATTGCGGCACGAAAAGGGTATTAAGTTTTAATTCGGTAGTAGTTAGTATTGTCTTCTTTCATAATCAATCACTAAATATTTGACAATGGGTTTCGGAATTATAATTAGTACTTTAAAATGTTAAAGTTTAAAATGGGTATTATCTCTACTTCCGTCTCACTTTATTAATATTAAAATGACAAAGACAGATTTAAATTATTAGTAATCTAGAAGCCCGCCCCCGGTATGCAAGGGGACCTTTCCTTCGATGCTCGCATCAAAGCCATAAACTGCCAAAATTTCAAGTTGGTGACCTCAATGGTTTAAGCTCTGCCTTAACCTGTGATAAAGGTTTACAAAGCATTTTAGAATTAGGGCCTTAGTAATCTACTTAACTTATAATCATCTTCTCTTTGATTTACTAACTTATTTAAAACTGTTACAATCGATTACAACCACTGCAATAAAAACCTTGTATCCATATTTATATAGTTAAACAATTCTAGTTTTCATAATGAAATTTAGAACCACTGAAACACTGAAATCAATTTTCATAAGAAAAGAAAAGTAATCTATATAATAAAAATGAACTACTGTTTGTTCGTAAGCGCATCACTAGAGAAAGGCTGGGCAGATTTGGCAATTATTTATTCTAAATTCAGAATAGGGGAACTAAGGTTTTTAGGTAAGTAAGGAAAATTGTGAAGAATTGCCCGGTAAATTGAAAAATTCTGGAAAATATGAAATTGCTTTTGTTTATGGGATTTTTTAGTTATGATTTATTGAAATTTGGGATTTTGGGATAACCAGTAAGATAATTATGTTATTATCTTGGGATTTCTTTAAAATATTAATATCTACAGAAATTGAAACTTAAAATGAATATAATCAAATTACAACTAGTTCTTGTATTTGCGAATTCAATTGTTGAATGTAGAAATCTCCAAAAAAAATATTTATTCGTTATTTATTGTCTCATTTTTTAACTACAAAGAATTGAAAAGCAAATACTTGCTTTTCAATAGGTGTTATTGACGTCACCATAAACACGTAAATTCAGTATGTGAAGGAAAAATTCGACATGACGGGTAGGAATCGCGGTGGCTTAGTGGTCATAGCGTCTGGTGTACCTAACCAGAAGACGCAGGTTCGAATCCTGCCCGCGGTCGAATTTTTCCTTTTCTAAGCAACATAACTTATGCAATCTTTACTGAAACAAAAGCAACCCATGAATAGACTGAATGACGAAATGCAGTGGCTTGCTGTTGCTACCGTATAATACATAATGTGTCATGTGAAGATGTTTTGACGGACCGCTGCAGGTCCATCTAAGCACGCACTAAGAAACCTGAGCCGGTTGGAAATTCCATTAATTCTTGATAGCACCTTCTAAACATTGTCTGTCTATTATGCCGCATAATGGAAGTGTCACACTATAGTATGGCTGGACATTTAGGCCATACTTAATGGTTTTATTCATACTGCACAATAGTGCAGTATAAATATCTCTGCGTTTACTTTGTCATATATCCATTAACTTTTCGTAATATTATCTTAGGGTCATGTTCCTACCTAGAAATAGTTACTGCGATCTATCATGGTCGTGGTGAAAGTCGCAAATGTAGGGTAAGGGAAGGTAAGTGTTGTTATTTGGGAACGAGTGACATACCTTGCCGGCTCTGGACTCTCTAGGAATGATGAATAGAGTGATTTTAAGATGGGTTCCAGGTCACGCGAGCATCATTGGCGATGAACGTGCCGATGAACTCGCTAGAGCGGGGGCTAGTGGTACGCAGCAAGGACCCGAGCCCTTCTGTGGAATACCGAAAGCCCTTGCTCTAAGAACCATTACGAACTCAAGCTATGAAACTGCTACGAAGCTCTGGAAGGAATCGCCAGGCAAGGTGCACTCCAAAGCTCTAATTAAAGCCTACAATAAACGGCACACAAACCTTGTCCTAGCATTAAATAGGAACAACTTGCGCATTGTAACGAGAGCCTTAACAGGACACTGCTGCTTTAACAAGCACATGTTCAACCTAAGGCTGAGCGACATGCGAACCTGCCGGCGTTGTGAGGAGGCGGACGAAACGCCACTTCATCTCCTGGGAGAATGCGGGTCTCTAATACACAAGCGCAGTGTTCATCTAGGGAAACATATCGTAAGCCCAGATGAAATAAAAGAGCTCAACCCTAAGCAAATCCTGCAGTTTATAGTAGCCGCTAAACCCTGCGGTTTAGCGGTGAGCTCTAATGCAAGTGGCGATCACAATAGACCGACTGCGGTCGCAGTGATACTTAAGCCGCGATATAATAATAAAAAATAAAAAAAAATACCCTGCCGGCTCCCCAGATGGCAGAAGACTCAAGAGGATATTCGGCACCCTAAATTAAAAAAAAACTGACTGATTAACTTAACTATTACCATAATCTTCAGACACAACCTACAAACAAAGATAGTTAGCTAATATGATAGGTACCTAATCCCGAGAGAGCTAGTGTTTAAATAATTTGATTGGCCTGTTGAATATGCCACACATAACAAGACAAATGACTACAAAATTATTTCGTACCGCGTAGGTTAGGACTGCTGGACGACACTTCCCTTTCCGAGTAGTTAATAGAGTAAGACTTAAGGGCGTCACACACGGCGAAGATACTATAATATTTTATATCGGTCACTATACATTTTGTATGAACACACAATACACACACGGCTAATACTATATATTTTCATATTACAGTGTCTTAAGCTATCGCGCGATATGGAAATTTTATGTTAAGATACCGAGCGATATAATTATTTTATGTTAACATGCGAAATATATCTTAACATGCTACTCGTATCCTAACTAAAAATGAGAGAATGATTCGAGCGGATATATTATAGTAACTTAACCGTGATATTTCATATCCAGGCATCTTAACATAAAATATTATAGTATAGCGACATCTACCGCGCTACATAGAACTACGTTGTCCTGAATCGCGCAAGCAACATTCGCAACGAAAAGTTGCATATATACAACCGCCCGACATCAACCGTCGGGCCGTGGCCCGCCAGGCACAACACCCGCCTGGTTGGAGGATCCTCCCTTTGGTTGGAGGGGCAATACACCTCGCCTCTCCACAATAGTATTTTCACCGTCTGTGACTCCCTTTATCATAAAAGGAATAGTAGACAGTCGCCTTATGTAAAGCTGACAAAAAAGAAAGTTTTAAAATATCTACTAACTTTATAACAATCTCATACTTAGGTAACTTATTACAATTCCATAATAATCGACGCTGGCCGCTTACTCATGGGTTGAATATTATGATATTGTTCCTGCTTTACTATGAACGTGTTATTGTAAACTATTACAAAACTAAAATCTCCGCTTATAAAAGCGAAAAACGGAGTAAAGGCGATATAATGTACAGAGGCCAGCACATCAACCTACCACAATCTGTCAAATTTCTTTGATAGATTTTCAACTTTAAATAATTACAATAAGATTCATATTCAATTGGGAAAATTTGTCAGTTTCGGATAGCTTGACCTGCTGGCGTCTGTACTATAATTACTTCAAATAAAAATGACGTGAGATATTCTCAATCACAACCCTTATAATAGACACTAGCTTTTGTCCGCAGCTTCACTCACGTGGGTGTGGAATCAATATTAAAATCAGAAATTAAAGAATAACTAAGAACACTTAGAATAAATGTATGTACACGATACTTTTATAATATAGGTACTAGCGACCCGCCCCGACTTCGCATGGGTTCCATGTTCTACCTAATAACATGCTTATGCATATTATACATATAAATTATAGCATATGACACGCAAGCAGTGATAGCCTAGTGGTATGACCATGGGACTGCCAAGTCGAAGGTCTCGAGTTCGAATCCAAGGCACCCACCTTCTGACTTTTCGAATTATTCATGTGCGTATTAATAATTAATTATCACCCGCTTAAACGGTGAAGGAAAACTGCATACTTTAGCGATTTTTCTTTTGCAATAGGTCAGCCGGGTGGACTTAGCCTAATCCGTCTCAATCTGAGAGGAGACCCGTCCCTAGCACTGTGGGACAGTATATGGGTTGACGATGAATATGACACACAAATAATGTAGCTTTCTATTGGTAAAAGAATTTTTAACCTTTTGAATTTTTAACCACGTCAATAACGAAAATCCGTGTTCTTTACGCCAAGCGAAAAATTCTAGTATTTAATAATAGGTAAAAAAAAACAACAAATTTATGTACAGGTATGTATTTTAAACTAAAAAAAGTGGCATTTTTGACGTGCCATGCCGTCGTTGGCGTCGTGAGCAAGTTTTTATTTGACGTCGATACACGTCCGTGGCGGTCAAAATGTTAAAATCGGTTCAGTAGATCCAGAGATTACCCCCTACAACCTCACGAACTCACAAACTTTACCTCTGTATAATATTATTATACGAGTAGAAGTATAGATCTAATATATTAAATTCTCGTGTCACAGTTTTCGTTGCCATACTCCTCCGAAACGGCTTGACCGATTTTGATGAAATTGTTTGTGCTTATCGGGGAGGTCTGAGAATAGGCCAACATCTATTTTTCATACCCCTAAATTTTTTTTTTTATGGCAAAACAACGTTTGTGGGATCAGCTAGTATTCTATAAATAAGGGGTGACTTGCATTGTATTGAAGCAGAGATACTCAAAGTAACGTAACGTAATGTCTCACTTTGCGTGGGTTGGCAATATTGTTCTAGTATTGCTGATAATATACGAGTATTCTAAAACTTCTGTAATAAGGATATTTATATCTTAGTCGTACGAGTGATTTATATAGAGATATAATTCATTCTCTTCACTATTTTTTTATAATAGTTTTTAATCAATAGGCAGACAGAAAATTTTCTTGAAACCTATGATAGGTAGGTACTGTAGAGGTCCCTACCAAGAATCAGCATATACTGGCTGGTTTAAGAAGAAGTAATCATTTGAATTTGAGTGTAAAATGTTTAGTCAAGTGATTGATGGTTGTCACAGTGAGATTTCCCTTGACCTTTGAGGAATAAAGTCCTAAAGTGCCTTTCAACCGACAGTTTCTTTGAATAACCTCCTAGGATCCCATAATGGTCCTGTAGTACCTACCTGAGCCTAAAAGTTCTTATATCAGCTCAAGTCAACGGCGGCATACAGCTACCTACACGACCTCTAGTGTCTGTACTCTGTAGGTCTGATGTACAATTAACTGTTTAAAAAACAGGTAAATCTCATTATCCAAATCAATGTATCTTTGAAAATGCGTTGACTAACAAATACCTAAATATAATATTAGTCAATGCACGCTGAGTGTCATTGTCATCTGTTATATATACACTGCTTAGAAGAAGATCATGAAAAAAAAATAGAATATAATTGACATAAAACTACTTTTTACGGGTCCGAAACGTCGGGATTAATAATATCAATATACGCGATAAAATCCGTAAATAGTAGTTTTATTTCAATGTATAATATTCGCGTAACTGTCAGAAATCAATAGAATATAATTATTAAGCAATTTATTATTTAATGAATATTAAATTACTATAGTATAAATTCGGCAAAGAAGTTTTTGAACCCGAAAATGTTTTGAAATAATTTTGGGATTTCTAATTCGTTTTGTGCTCAAAAACTTTATTAGATTTATTAGATGTTATATTGTGACCCATACCGAGAAAAGATCATCACTGTTTGCACTGCACATGATTTCTAATTAAACATAAGCGAAGCCGCGGGACAAACTACACATATAAAAGAAGAATAATGGTGTAGAGACCTGCTCTAGAATAATGGTGCGGAGGCACGAACGTGCTGCAGGATAAATTTACGTAACTATGCACCCTTTTTTTGGAATACTGAAAATCCTAATGGATTGTTTGCCACCTGGGTAAGTGGCAGGATTTGTTGGACTAGAACTGAATAAAACCGCACATACTATAATACATATGGGATTCGATACATTCACCGCATCGTCCACGACCGGATAAATAGACAGCCTGCCTGTTTACCCTAACATTTTCCTTAGTATAAACGTCATCTTGCTTGGTACTTTTAGTAGCATTGGTATCGAAAAGTTTCTAATGAGTTTAGTTTTATTATTTGCTAATAACTGACGGCCGTTGCGGTTCTCGGAGCCATACATCGTGCATGTGCAAGTTTTAATTAATTTCTGTCTGAGGCTTTGATATAAGTACACAAACAACTTGTAATTTAATATTCACTCAGATTCTAATTAAAAATGGGAACCATCTATACGCAGAGAGAAAAGTTTTCAGTATTTGTCTGTAAAATTTTCTCTCTATTTAGACTAAATGTAATTAACAATATATTCCAGGAAGTACATTTTATTTAATTAGAGTCCGAAGCATGCAAACTCTTAACCAGACTATGTACCTTTAACAAACGAACTGGAAATATTGCTTGCGTCCACTTTACATTTTAGGAACGAATTGTAGAATATTATTGTAGGTACAGTCAGCAACAAAAGTCGCTGAACATGTTGCAATTTTCAATATGATTTTTAATAAGTGTGTAGTTACTGACCTGTGAAGGTTATACGAAATAATTGCATAGATGACCATTCAATATTCAGGTTACCTTAATAGAAAAACCTCTGGACAAGTTTTGGAGCTGTGATGTTTTCAAAATTTTGTTATGTTCAGCGACTTTCGTTGCTGACTGTACCTACCGTCGACATCCAAGTAGGGGACCTAAATTATATAGGTATGCGTCATCAAATCAAAACATCTTAGGCCAACTTGATCTAGGGTAGCTAATACTTAATATGTATCTAACCTATTTACTATTATAATTATCTTCTTAAAACAACATATATGGCAATCGTTGGAAAAAAGCCAAACTTTTGTAAAAATTTGCCTGTATTTTTATTTGCCTGTAGCGAGGTACTTACTCATTTTTCATAAAGTCCTACCAAGTGGTTACAATGGTGGTGTGGGTTTGGATCACTCGTTGATCAATCAAGTTATTATAAAGTTTTAATTACATAAAATTACACTTCCGATATTAAAATTGAGGCGGACTCAATTCTAGATAGAACCGTTCAATAATTTATTTGTACAATTTGATGACAATGTATACTCGACGATCTAGTTCCGCTTAATGACTAAAGTTCTACCAGCTTCAGCAAACGACTTGTTAACTACGTCCCAACCCAGGAGCAAGGAGCAACAATATCAATGTTCTGATGTTTTAAAGTAAGTTCTGTTACAACACTAGAACAACAAAGGCACACACTAGGATTTTCTCCTGTATCGTGGGTGCGTTTACAAACATAAATTATCACATACACATGGAACATCTACCTGTAGATCAGACACATGTTTGTTCCGTGCGGGGATCGACCCCGGGACACATGGCAATGAATCCGGTAGCGCAGCCACTACGTCAAACATGTCGTCAGCTACACAGGAATCTATAATTTATTCTGAGAGTGAAGAACTTGCACGTTCTCCAGATAGATTGTGGATTATATAAACACATAACAAGTAGGTAGGTAAAAAGTCAAAGGCAGTTCAATGCTCGTTTTAATATATAAATAAATTTGATTGTGAAGTGTACTCACAGCCGTATATTTGGTGGCACAAAATCGAAATCAAATAATTAGGTACCTCGTAATTAAAACGTCATTCCATGCGTAGGAGATATCAATGTTGAAAATGCACTGCAATTCCGCAGCGCTGTCACCATCGCTTAATTAATTAAAATTTTCCTTGCAATTTACATCAGTTTTCAAAATTAAATCCTGTGTAACTTTCATTTCCACATTGGATGGACTGGCCATTACCTAGCAGTTATACTTAAATATAAACAAAAATGGATGTTAGTGACCATATCGTCAGCAATATCCAAGCATTGATACATCCAGCAGCTTGATATCATGGCGAAACTTGCGGAATGTGACGCTGTTGCTTAAACAAGGACATATTCTACCTTAGGCTGAGCGACAACATTACTGCCACCACACTGTTTGAAAAGTTGTGAACCGCTGATACACTACCGCTTCTCTTCACCGTTCTACCACCGAATCGATCTCGTTCAGCACAGTCAGCTTCCAAAGATCATTCCTACCACGTACTAGGATGGAATGTCACTCTGGAATGAACTACCGTGCGCTATGACATGTCCTTCTTCAATCATCTTCAACCCATATACAGTCCCACTGTCGGGCAAGGGTCTTCTGTCATAGAATGAGAGGGATTAGACTATTCCACCACGCTGACCTAGTGCGGGTTGGCAGACTTCACACGCCGTCGAGAAAATCTCTAAGGCATGCAGGTTTCTTCACGATGTTTTCCTTCACCGCTTTAGCGAGTGACAATTAATTATTAATACGCACATGATTTCGAAAAGTCAGAGCTGCGGGTCTTGGGTTCGAACATGAAACCTTCGATTTGGCAGTCCAATAGTCGTACCACAAGGCTATGACTGCTTCTATTCCTTCTTCAAACGAGGCCTAAAAAGAGCTCTCCATCGTACCTACACAGTAGGCGGCGGAACAGCTCTGTCCCAGACGTTGCTGATGTCTATGGGCGGCGGTGATCTAATTACCATCAGAGGATCTATCTTAAATTACCACCAGGTGGGCCGCTTGCTCGTCTGCCACTGTAGGCAATAAAAAAATAGCTTAGTCTTCTAAGGAAACATACTTTAAACTTAGATGAAATAACGTTAACCCCTAATAAAATCCTGCAGATTATAATATAATTTCGCAGTGAACACGTATATCATGTCAGTGCCACTTCAGCTGCTTAAATACTATAATAATCCACAATCTTATTAGTTTTTCACTAAAAGCTATATTTTTATTATGACTTACAGTAATTATAAATACGCAATAAAAAAGAAAATGTTAACAGGGGTATTTATGTAATTTGTTCATTAAATTTACAAACAATCGGATCATGATTATTTCTATATCTATGAAAAAAAATGCTGTACCTAATTATCGTAGTGTAAAATGTATAGCTATATACCTAGATAGATACAATATTTTTCTCTATTCCATGTTAATAAGAAGCATTTGAGTAAAACATAGCATTCCATGTTTCAATATAATCGACGTCGTGGAAATGAACAAGCTGCTATGCAGCTAGTTGGTAGCGAAAGTCGGGAAAATTAGATACTGGGATTGGTTCACAGTTGTGTTGTTGCCGTACTTACGTACCAATAATAATGACATTGACTTTGGATTATTACCTATTCTATTTAAAATAACCGATGATATAAATAAACGTCATATGCTGATATTTAGAGACGAATCTAAAGCCTAAACTTACTTAATCGTATGGCAATTTATAATTGTTTGCCTTAAACATCTTAAATCGAGGATCAAGTTAACGTAGACGAAGTGAAAGTTATGCCAGAATCGTAGCAAATTTAAATCTAGTCTTGCCTGAACTCGGCGTGGTAATAATTGGGTATATGTTTATCCATCACTAAATTCTGAAGCACATGTTTCTGTATTTCTTATTAGAATTTCAACAAATTGGCTACTACCTTACCTACCTTGTTAGATCAATGTACAAATTTTATAACAAACTAGATGTTTATTTATTTATTATGTGTTTAAATAAATATTTTCTTCATTTTCAAACTTGTATATTTTTTTTATTAGGGAAAACTTTTTTGCAGTCACCATAATAAACATACTTACAGTAAGCTATGATTGCTCTTGCTTTGAGTGTAAACAAACCGAAGTTGTACATGACTCCTTTGACACCAATTGATTCAACGTACTGATTAGTGGTGTGCACCGGTTGTCAAAAAACCGGATAATCACCGGTTAGGGTGAGTACCGGAGCCTATTCGGTGATTTTTTCTAAACTACCGGTTATTGGATTGGTAAACATTTCTGAATGATTTTTCGATCGATACCAAGTATGTAGGTAATTTCTTTGCAAATTTTGCAATTTTGGTAAATTTAAATTTTATTATTTGTTTGTTTATTTAATATGACACTAAAAAATTACTTTTTTAATAAAGGCAATTTATAATTCATATAGTATTGTTTATTTTTCTCTTAAACTATACTGATATAACGTATTTTGACTAACCGGAGAAAAACCGGAGAATCTCCGGTTATTCAATAAAATCTCCGCATTATCTCCGGAGGCTTAAAATTGCCTCCGGTACACACCTCTAGTACTGATGCCAGAGATGTTAGACAGGTGTCTAACAAGTATTTGTGGCATCAGTACGTTTTTTTAGACAGGAAAGTGACCTCACTTTCCTGTCTAAAAAATCACAGCCACACTATTTTACTAAGCAAAAGTGTCGAGTGCATCTCTACGCTGATTTGTATAAATATATTTATAAGAGCACGCCTGTCACAGTGCATGTCATGTAATAGAATCATAACATCTGTAGTATCTATAATTTTCTACGAAACCATGTCCATGCTACCGTACTACGAATACATACACATGTACACACGCACAATTATGTATCAGCTTACAACTTACTCTGCAAACTTTAATCTTATTTAAGTTGTCTTGCATTTGCGATTCCCTCTAGCAGTAAATACGACGCTTTATGATGTAGATTCGTTTAATTCCCGGCTCTAAAGTATACAATTTCAAAGTAAGCACTGGGTTAGGCAACTGGAGATACCTACTTAGGTATAGGTTTGTTTCAGTAAGTGGTGCTCGTGTTTGATACGAAGCAAAGCTTGCCAAAATTAAAGGAGTCCAGCGACTTCTGGCTCAGCAAAACTGTCGAGGTCGTGGTGAAATTCACGGATCCCACGGCCATGATGGCCATGCTATATGGAAAGTGTAGGCTAGTGCGATTTTTACTTTTTAGTCGGTAGAAGTCCGAGATACCCTGTCACCACCCCTAGGTGGCAGACTTTCCACGAAGAATTTCCATATCACAAAAAGGGTTAGGTTGGTTGTAGAAATCCTATTGAAACTCAAAAACCGTTCGTCATGGACCTTTTTACCCGGTGCTGGGCATATTTCCTCTCAGAAGAGGGTTTTGTAATATAGTTAGATGAACCAAATTTTTAGTAAAACGTAATTAATTAGGTAATGATTGGAATGGATGTAGGTAACATGCAATTTCTATTAAGTATACTTAATTAAGTAAACTTTGTATCTCATTTTAAGTGAACTGTAAATTATGTTCTTATGAGAAATAAATTCTTTAAACCTAAACCTAATAATTAATTAAATTAGAAGTTGTACGATACTTCTTGTGTGTGTTTTTAAGTAAGTATAGTATTTTAGAAAGCATAATGTGTAAAATCTAATAAATTAATACGTATCTAATTTTTTTCCCATGTGACTTGGCCATCGGCTGTGTAACAGTGTACCTACTGGCTGGCGAGAGTCGCTATATTTAAAACTTGGCATCCCGTACGTACGCGATGCACTCTAACAGCTTTCACGTAATCAGCTACTTACACTCTTACTATCGAATGATTCTTCTGTATCAACTAAGTAAATGAAGACAGTTTTATCTGTTGCAAGCAAAAAACTTTCTCTTCGGCATAATAATGAACGACGGGATTATGTAGAGGATGAACACTAGAATCTCGTAATGTTAGATAGTTCGCCAGTAGTATAGGTATATTAAATAGGTATATAGGTACGAAAAAAATAATCGGAGTCCCGTGCAGCTATCAAGAATTTCCGAAGCTAATGAAATATCCTAAGATAACCCATAACTACTACAGTACCCAATATTATAGCCTAGTCACTGCTATTCTGAGAGGAGACCCGTGCCCAGCAGTGGGACAGTATAATGGGTTGATGATGAACCCAATAATATTTTTCCCGGTCTGGCAATTAGAAGTCTATATTTTATCATCAGATTATCACAGTGTATTCTTAAATAGCGAGTATAGGAATATTTTGTAACATATAACCTACTTGTTGCGGAAGGTTAGATCATAGGTAATAATACTAAATTATTCTTTTCAACTCCATACCTTAAGACTATTTTCACACAGTTAGGTAGTCTGCTAAACTGCGTGATTTCTGTGCAAATCAGTTGTTGACTTGTTTCGAAAACTTTCGCAAACATTAGCATAATAATGACTAGGTATATTAAAAATATTCTATTCAAAACAGTATTTATTGGATAGCTCATGTGAAGGTAGACTAAATGGGTCAACTACAAACTTACGAGTCCGAGAAATAATAATATTATGGCAGCATTAGGTTCATAATAAGACCACATAATTATGTTTTTAGTGACTGCGTCCATTATAGACCTGAATCAAATATAATGAGATTCAATCGGGCGTTGTGAATCAACGTGTCATTAAATACAAACATTAAATATTGGTGTCTACTCGTCTGGGCGATGTTTCGCATTTCTAGTGCAACACATCTCTCTATTTGGCATCGTCATACATTGTAATCACCATACTATAACTAGTTTCATATACTTAACAGTAATATTTAGAGGTGTAGGTAAGAACATCGAGAGTATTAGATTTTTAATTTCCGACCCAAATAGTTATTTTTTTAAATTTAATGTTAAGCTATAACCTCTACCTACGGCATGCAATTCTAAAGTAGATCAAATGCTATTTTTCTTTTGCGTTGTTTTAGAATTTGATTAGCATAATCATAACATTTGTTCAATATAATTAAAAAGCACCAGTTTAAATCAAAGCTCGTGCTTGTTAAATTTCCAATAACGCTCCTTGTAAAAAAATGTTAATTGAAACTGAAATGTAAAAAAACCACCCTGAAGTATTTCGTGTCAGGACTTACTTATGCAATTAATTGGCTGAGCGAGTCATATCAAAATTTGAATAAACCTTTTTTATAAAATAATACAGTATCTAACTGTATTGATCCCTACGATTTTCATAGTACCATCGTAAAGTTTACGTAACCCAGCAGTGATTCTAATATTATTATCAGTGAATAATATTTATTTCTGTAGGTAAATCTGTTTAAAAATCATCTTTTCATATGCGGGATAGTGAATTATTGGGTGCGGTTTTTAGTATGTACGCGTCTGAAATATCCTGCCGCAGGTGGCAGACGACGAACTTGAATCAACAATCCCATGCCTTCGAGAGCGTGTAAAATCGGTCCCCGCTGTCTTACGAACACCCATAGCAATCGTTAGTGATAGTTCTAGCTCAGAAAATCTGTCAATCCGTCTATTCTTAGGATATCGGTATTTTCTAGAAATGGGGTTGCGGAGGTGTGATGCCTATCGCTTTATGTAAATACTGGCATTCAGCTGCATCTGATTAGACTGTAAGCCGACCTCGAAATTGTTGGAAAAGAGCTAGGAATAGTAGTGTTTCGAAATATATTTACACAATATTTCTTATTTCTATTATTGGAAGGTTAGTTCTCAATTATACGCCCTAACAGTCAACTGATAGAAGTTCGTGAGGTGCCAACTAGTAAATACATTATTTATATGATTCTTGAGGAATTATCTTGATAATCTCGACTGTGGGAGGATGATTAAAAATTGCATGCATCTTACTGAAGAGGATAAAGAATTGAATCAAGTATTACTTTAAACGATTAACTTGTGTAAGTGAAGCCACCATTGGCACAAAAGTTATGCACCACATTTTGCTATGCATTATCGAAACCACTAAGCACCGTTCCGCTTAATGCGAATTGTGGCTCGTAACCCAGAAAGAAATCCTTCAGCTAAACTACCATTCGGCTGATATTACTCGAGGTACACCATTTACTATGAAAATAAAAAATCTCTGTATTTAACATCGTTTGCATAAAGATTTTGGGACTTATGCTCTATTGATCATTGTTTTATACTAGACAATCTATTTTAATTTACCCTCAATCCTCACTTTAAGAATTTAATTAAGGTAACAATGCCTGAAGCACTCGTCTAAGTTGCATCAGTCTCTAGTGTTACACGTGCATCGGAATGGCATCGTGTTAAAGTAAACGTCTGTTCCAATAACGCAGCAAACAAACTAGAATTGTTTCCCATCAAAATTCAACCAGTTTCCAATGCTGAAGCGTAGGTATTAATAGTTGATACGCTACGAGCCTCTCTGTCCAGTATTAATTGCCCTTTGAAAATGTAACAATGGACCGAAATTCTCAATGACTTTCTGTTTGAAATGCTACCGACAATATTACTGTTTAATAGGTTGTTCATGTAGATAGTTTAGTCACAGTAAATATGTGTACTTATACTTACTGTGTTTTAGTCAATACTAAAATTAACTAAAATAACTTTTGTAGTTACTAAAATTAGTAGAAACTAAAATACAAATAACTAAAATATTGTTTTGCATAAAGGAAAGCGCCTATGCAATGTGTATATATTATGTGTAATTTGCTAAGACTACAAGCTTACACTAAATTACACAGAGATACCGCTGATCGATTGGCGGTGTTATGGCTATAGTATGTCTTTCATACTTACTTTTTTATAAAAAAAATACCAACCTCTAAGATATTCTCTTAACGTGGATGCATTTTCTTTTTCATTACATGACAAACACACACATCCGGAACAACTACTCCCTGACTTAGAAACCTTCAAACATGAGTAAATTAGTTTTCCTTTCGAGTTATGTTTGTCGCGCTGCTAGGCAAGAACCTCCCTTCCGTTCTTCCTAGCTTCGCTATTTGTTGTTCTAGACCAGTTTTTGGTTGAAATTTGAGTTCTAAAGAAAAAGTATACGATATTAGTGTTTTGTCTCGGGTTGATTTCCAGGTCGAGCGCTTTTTTATGAAATTCTCGGTAGCGCTTTAGAATTTTAATTTATATCCGGTCATACCTTCGATTCGATGCATAAAATCGAGGCCAACAATGTTGTACCACTTAGGATACAAGATAAGGGCCGCTACCTATTATACAACACTTCACACTGCATTATAATGAATAGGTAAATGTTTCTACATACACATACAAGGATTTTAAAACTAAACTGAAACGTCATCATTTGTGTGTGAACTTGCCTTGCAATATTCACTTTTGAAATATTTAAAATCAATAACACTGCTTTGAGCTGTATTGTATTTCTTACGGTGAGCAAGGTTGCCAGCGCTCCATGAGGAAACGTTGTGTAGGCAGTGGGGGAACTTTGACCCATAATATGCCAAACCAACTATTCCTCTTTTGTTTTACAAGGTAGGCAACGCGCAAGTGATACCTCTGGTGTTACAAGCGTCTACAAGCTACGGTAACTGCTTATCATCAGGTGGGGCCGTATGCTCGTTTGCCACCATAATAGTATATAAAAAAATCGATAGAGTTTTATCTATGTCATGTCGATAAAAAAAATATAATTACCATCAATCGATAACAAGATGAGTCTTGATATCGATTTACGGTAATTATACAATTTTTGACAAATTTGAAGCATGTTGTTTAGAAAAAATACCGAATATTATATAAGATAAGCACTAGTTTGCGAATATGGCCTATATATTTTAATGATGTATTGCGAACTGCCCTTGCACTTGATGACTCTTGGCAACAGAGCTCAGTACAAGATAATAAACTGTCCTTACCTACATTAGTTGACACTCTTAACATAAAGACATATTACAATAACTTGCACGCACCTGTCGCACAGTGCTTTGTGATAGGCAATTAAAAACAGGTGAGAAGGTATGTAAAGGCTTGAGGACTATTTATAGTTAACATTAGAAAATTCCTCCGAGGCTTCCGCTTGTCAGTGATGTAATGAATATGTTTTAGTGACTAATAGTGGCCTAGGTCATCGATATCATCTCCTTTCAACGAGCTATTTAGATATAAATAATGTAAAAAAAGTCCCTTTTTTCTAGCCAGCCTTGGTATATTTTATTATATATCTATTCATTTAATAAGCAAAATGTATGAACAATAAACCAAAAAGAAACTAATTAGACACTTGAAAGAATGTCCGTATTTATAATACTTAAAAATTATTGTTTATTACGAGAAGTAACGGAATAGATTTCGGCCAACTTATTAGAGAATCCAAGCGTTCCAAAATTCAATGTTATCCTAAAATAATACTTAGAGATTAATGTATACATACAATGTGCTCATTACTGTACCTATGCTAATTTTGTTGTGATTTACAATACTGTTATGATGACTTTTAGGCATATTGTATATTTTGTCGATACTCATAATGTATACGCAACGACAAGCTCCGTGACTGTCGACTTATCAAATTTTAATTCAAGTAGGTACAATAAACTTCTTTAAAAACTGTGACAGCAACTGAGGCTCTCCCGAATATAAAAAGATCTGGGTAATGTTTTAGCTAGCGAGAGTGAATGTAATCTAGTTTTTATTTGTGTCTGGCTTAGGTCACTATACTTACGTGAGTATAGAACCGATGACCGAGTGCTGCAGTGTCAGATAGTGTACGGCAGACATTACACGCGGTGCCAACAAACACACCGCGCGCCGCATGTTAAACACGTTTAATAGTAGGTTTGTGGAGTTGTTATGTAGTACGTATCATACTTGTTGATTCTTGAGTTAAATGTAAATTTCTTAATTCTTATATAGGTAGTTAAATATAACCGTAATCAGGTCTAGTGGTTACATGAAGTTACATCAAATTAATACAGACGTCCACAACATTCATAATAATCATATTTAGACTAGTACTCCAGTATTAATTACTGGAGACTAATTTAACATCATATATTTTAGTAATATACTTATGTGTCACAAAATCAGCAGGTACTTACTTATCTAGTGGACGTTGTTAAACAGCTACGAGTTTGGCTACTTAGATATGTATATTAAAAAGCAATATCAAATGTTTCGTCATAAAATGTTTGGGTTACCATTGGCTTTCAGTGCCTACTAATAATTGATCACCATTTAACATTATATAGTAGGGAGAGTACTTACCTACTTTGATTACTACATAGAGCCTACACAGGGTCTATGTAGCATCCAAAGTACTTACCCTAAATTATGAAGACACGGAAAAATTACTTATACAATAACTTAAATATTACACAAACTCTTTTACCATAGACGTCCTTACCCACGTATACAACACACACACACACACACACACACACACACACACACACACACACACACACACACACATACACACTCACACACACACACACACAACTATCTAAGCTAAAATGTACGCGTACAAATTTTGTTACAAATACATAACAATCCTTGGACGGTTGTATGACCCCTGTAACACAGGATTTTCCTAGTACGGGGGTCATTAAACATTTCGTAGTGTACCTAGTTATCAGTACTCCTACTTTAAGTATCACTTATATTTGTGTCCTTCAATATATCAAATAAATTAAAATTAAAAAAGTGGTAACGTAATCCTGCTGTAAAACCCTTGCGGAAACAAGAAACTACGAATCCTTTAACTACTAATTTGAAGAAGTCCAGTAGGCTTAAGCTCTTAATTTGACGGTGTTTTATGCTATGCAATAATTATGTTGATAATAATATTATAGTTCAACAGGGTGATACTGCAGGAAATACGATATAATACTCATGATTATAATATCAGCGATATTTGAAGCGTTTTTAATTTAAAGTAAAACGTATGAACAAATAGGTTCGTCTCATGTGACATGCCATTTGATAATACGCATGACCCGTCATTTCTAGTTAAAAGTGACCACAGTTATTATGAGTATCCGAACTCAATTATAACCATGGTGGCGTTAGTCGTAGCAAATTTTTTGTGGCTGTCGAGTTGGGAAAATGACCACAACATTCTGATGCAACAGTTTTTTTTTTAATAGACGCCGCTACATCTATCAAGCTAGGATATTTTCCTGTACCGTGGGTGCGTTTACAAAGACAAATTTTCACATAAACAGACACCCAGACCCGAAACAACTACCTGTAGGTCAAACAAATATTTGTTCCGTGTGGGGATCGAACCCACAACTCATGGCGCAGAAGCGGATCGCTAAGCCGCTGCACCAAACGTGTCACTGAGAGTTAATCTCTATCAGTACTGCAGCAATTACGAAATTTGGTGCGCGATTTAAAAAAATATATAAAAAGTCACACAACGCATAATTTAAAGAAATAAAATAAACTATGCAATTAGCTATTTATAATTACATATACATACAGCTAGAACAATAAGTTGTCTGTTCTGAGGGCAATAAAATTTTATCGTTAGGATGTAGTTGCGATGCGAGTACCTACCTACGATCCTGAACTATTATGCATTGAAACGCCGGAACTGTACGCGCTCTCAAAGAACACTTAAATGCAGACGAAAATAGTACGTATTACATCCATTTAGACAGCTTAATCTGTATCTAATAATAGGTAAAGTAATGAACATGGATTTAATTATTTTGTATGCACATATTGGTACTAAGACTTAGAACTATGATTTGAGCGGTTATGTTTATCATTGCTTGTTCTTCTTGTTGTGTACATAATCTCACTAAGGTTTCTGACCACCATCAGGACATCATCATCAACCCATATACTGTCCCACTGCTGGGCACGGGTCTCCACTCATATTGAGAGGGATTAGGCTATAGTCCACCACGCTGGCCTAGTGCGGGTTGATAGACTTCACAACCCGTCGAGAAAAATCTCTAAAGTATGCAGGTTTCTTCACGATATTTACCTTCACCGTTTAAGCGAGTGTTAATTCATTATTAATACACACATGATTTCGATAAGCCTGAGGTGGATGCCTTGGGTTCGAACTCGAGACCTTCGACTTGGCAATCCAATAGTCATATACCACTAGGCTATCACTGCTTATATATCACCATCAGGACATATCCAGATAATAAGTAGAAAATCAGATTCCATTTCAAATAATAATTAGTTAATATTGACTATAGCCTAATCCCTCTCAATCTGAGAGGAGACTCGTGCCCAGCAGTGGGACAGTATACGGGTTGTATATAGGTACGGGTTCCTGCATATACTTGGCGACTGGTTGAAGAAAGGACATTACCTATTCTTAGTTATAATTACCTCTAGGGCACGCCACGATAGTGGTGGTAAGGCCCGTCTTGGAGGAGAGGCAGGAGAGGCATATAGTAGAGCTGACGCAGGTAGTCTCGGTACATAGCAGTTTTGGGAAGTACCTGTGATGTGAGAAAGGCTAGGACCCAACGCCCAGTTGTACCCATTGCGTGGACTGGCCTGAGGACACGGCGCAGCATACTCTGGAGTTACGCCTAGCTAGGGCAGAGCAGTAGCGTGATCATGTCGCTGCAGTGGATGGTGACTTCTCCTCTCCAGCCGTTATTTCCAGCCGAAGGAAAGTGCGGTTTTCTGTCAGCGGGAGTCCGACAAACCCTGCCGTCTCGCTCCTGGTGATAGTAGATCCATGAAGATTATATTCAGATAAAATAATGGGTTAGGTACATTAAGTGACTTATTATATAACCTATGTTATTGACGCGTCCTAAGTTGCGGATAAAAAGTATTCAATGATCGTAGTATATAAGGTAATGTAGTTTTTTCCTGCCCCCATAATGTAAGTAGATATGTATGTAAAAAAATATAGGAGAATATTTTGTACATGTTTATGTAATAACTTTATAAATTAATATTTCGTCAATGTTTATTATTTGAAATCGTTAAAAGAATAAAGTGCAGAGGTCGTTACACACACAGATACATCGTACCGTAACACGTACATCTATCGGTAGGTACAAATACTTATGAGCAACTTAGCAACCGTCAAGGTGACCAATCGTATTTCACCGGACGACTATCGAACGACTTCCGCTAGAAATAATGAACTATTTATTGCACTGGAAAGCAGTCTGATGTAAGTAGTAACTAGGTTCTCACTTCTTTGCACATATTGAGTTTAATTCCCAGCAGTCAATGACGTAGTATGCAATAGGTTTCCAGACACCTTGATTTAGATTTTTTCATGTTTTTTATGAACCATGTTTCACTTTCATGTTATATGTATATAAAACAGGCAAGGTCTTCGTATAATATAATCAAAATAATGATTCTCGTATTATTCATATAGGCGTGATCATGGTAAATATTAATAAAAAATACCAAATATGTATAAAATAGGTCATGGGATTTAATGAGAAGTATTTGGACATCTAGTGTTATGACAATTGTCTGCCAAGTTGAAGGTCTCGAGTTCAAATCCAAAACCTCTGAATTTTGGAATGAATTCCAAAATTGTGCGTATTATTAATTAATTATCACGGTGAAGGTAAACATTGTGACAAAACTTATATGCTTTAGAGATTTTTCTCGACGGTGAATGAAATCTGCCAAGGCGCACTAGGCCAGTGTGGTAGACAGACTATAGCTTAATCCCTCTCAATATGAGAGGAGACCTGTGCCCAGCAGTGGTACAACATAATTATGGGTTGATGATAATTTGGACGTCAAAGGGAGAATGGGTCACTTACAAAGGTTCACTGCTATAATTATTATACTCGGAAAAATAAGGGCAAATAGAACGGGGATGGCCAAGAATTGAGCTGGTAGAACTCTGTTGCTAGATTCGTTTAGAATCAAATTAAATTGCTAATAGAATTTGCAAAAGAGGCGACGGAATGGATGAGAGAATTGTTCAACTCTCTTCCAATCCACAGTAAACGCACCGAGCGCCGGAGAGCGCAAAAAGACATGCGACCTCCATGACCTGCGGGCGGCTGACTTGAGGAGTTCGCCGCCCGACAAAGCATTGCTAAATATTGCGCCGCTAGGCAATATTGTGGTCCGATTTAAAGGTTATATGAGACTTGACAACTGAGGTGCAAGATGACATGACGCTAGTGATACCATATTGGTACCATTGGTATTCTTCTGTCGGGCACTCTTGTCAGCGTGGCCGGTAATTACAATGGTGTGTTCGCTGGATTCTCGGCGGCATAGTTCTCTCTTCACAATAAGGTCAGAACAGCGAGTTGGAGATTGACCACGAGCTCGTATTCCTTCAACTTGGCCTTGGATGACCAGCCTTTCCATGGACCCCACGTTTCTCGAGACACGGCAAAAGAACTTAAGTATTCGCAATTGAATAATTGATGAAAGTCTATCCTTAATGCAAAGCTCCTTTAAGATTGAGTTATTTGTACGAAAAGCCGTCCAAGGAATATTTAGGAGGCGCCTCCAACACCACATTTGGAGTCAATTATCAATTTTTCGGCGATCTTGCAGTCTTAATGACCAGGTTTCAGCTCCGTAGAGAAAGATTGGTACTACTGGTATTGCTGGCGTTTAAAGGCTATGGTTACCCCTTACCATCAGGCAGTGTGCCAGTTTATTATCCTTTAAAAAAGAAGTAAAAGAAAACATCGATCCATTTACACGCGCTACGTACGAGCACGATGAACAGTGGTCCAATGTAAGGTATGGATGGATTGTTTACGTTGCACATAGAGAATCGACGACGCTTTACACTGAGGACGGTTTGCTCACAAGTAACAATTAAGCACTAGCTACCTAACTAAACCTGTAAATATATAGTTTGAACACACATTTGAGTGATTTTATTATCAACTAGTTGATCCGACAGACGTTTAATGTTAATTACATTGATTAACATTTAATGATTCAACTAATTAAATTTTATCCATAAGTCAATAAATCATATAAATAACTTTTTAGGAAAAGAAAACCGACTTCAAGCACTATATGTAAAATAACGGTCGAGTTGAACTAATATATCGCTTAATAACGGATCCACGCGGATGACGTCACGGGGCATCCATTTTTTGTATACCAAAACTTCTCCAGAATTTAAGAAATACTTTTCTGAAAACCGCATCGATATCAGTAAATCAAACGTAACATCATCGCGGACAAACACATACGTACATACACACGTACGGGTCAAACTGAGAACTTCCTTTTTTGACATCGGTTAAAATACCAAAACCTTCTCTTAAGTGTACCTACTTTCTGAATACCGCATAAAGCTAGTCCTTTTTCATCAGGCTAGTACTTACAACATCCGCCCGATTTTTCCTTTCAAAAAAATTTTACAACTTTATTATTTTTAATTGAAGCCACACTCTAGCCGACGTAATATTGTAAATTCATTTTTACCAAGGTTATTTAGTAATAACGAGTTTTCGTCACGTGGTGTCCAGTGGTACCAGTGGTTAAATAAATGTATCAGGATCAAAACCACACGCACTGTTTTACGTTGATGGCACCATTCAATAATCTAATATATAAAATTCTCGTGTCACAGTTTTCGTTGCCATACTCCTCCGAAACGGCTTGACCGATTTTGATGAAATTTTTTGTGCTTATCGGGGAGGTCTGAGAATAGGCCAACATCTATTTTCATACCCCTAAATTTTTTTTTTATGGCAAAACAACGTTTGCGGGGTCAGCTAGTAATTGTTATAAAATTAAGGCGAACTCGTATTCGGTCGGATTCTACGCCACGGAATGTAGGTAAATAATAATCTACAGGTAGTTCTTCCAGTTCTGGGTGCTTTTGTACTTGAAATGTTGTGTTTGTACTACTTCTACTACTACTACCACTATATGTATAGGAGCAAGTCCTAGGACAATATTTCTTTAAATAAAAGTTAAAAATAAATTGGTATCGAAAAATATTACTTAGTGAAAAATCGGTTGAATACCTATCATCCAAGATTTAGAGTTTTTAAAAAACTTGAAATTAAAGTTACTATTATTGATCGTGGGTACAACTTAGAGTTGAGATCGGATTTTGATTGATATGCTCAATCTTTTAATAGAAGATTGGTAATCAATAATAAACATTATCAGCTATATTCAATTTGTACTGGTTAGAGTATGATAAAACTGACTGAAGTTGTTTATATACGAGTTTGCTGATACTCGTGCTACGGCTAATCATTATAAACTTAAATCTGTTTTAACTTTAATCGCAAACATGACGCACAAAAACAATTGCATTAGTTCTCCATCGAACTAATTATTGTAAAGCGTAACATGAAGTTTTACATCACTTGTAATAAAACTGGAGAAGCGCATCGAAGCGCTCGTTCATTGGTCCCAGTCCCACACTAAAATCAGGATGTGTGTGCATAATTGTGTTGACGAACTCACAGCACTACAATGTAATTTGTTCGAGTATAGTAACAGGATGTTTGATTATTCAAGTCATGAATTGTAAACTTTGAATTAGGCTATTCCTAGATTCACCAATTCATGCTATCAAAATTATAAATATATTCTAGACTACCAAAACTACCCAATAGCTTCTTCAAAAAATGGAAGGACACTATATTCTTGTTTATGTTCGCATTATTTTAACGAGAGGGAACTTATCTTGGATAATAGCTAACAGGAAAATATTAAATTAGAAACAGAGTAAACAATTTGGATCAAATAATTATATCAGATATCTGTATTTTTTCTTTTTGGAGAATGCATTAACAAGTATATCAGGTTGCTATATTTTTGGTCACTTACGGAAACAATAATAAGGTTAACCTATTATTGTTTTAGTAAGTAACCAAAAATACAGAAATCTGATATATTTATTTTTAGAGATAATAACGTAACAAAACCTGATGCAAAAATGATCCAAATATAAACATGGACAATATTGTTTTCTTATAGTGTGTTTTTGTTTGTTTTCGCAGAGAGAATCCTAGGGAGATACGTAACAAAGCAGAGAAGATGAGGAGAGACAGGCTGAACCAGTCTGTGGCTGAGCTGGCGGCCATGGTGCCGCCCGTGCTGGCTGCCCGACGTAAGATCGACAAGACCACAGTGCTCCGACTCACCGCACATTATTTACGAGCGCACCAATACGGTAATAACTGCACTCACACTTTTTTAGTTGTACCAGCATAGGGATTATAGAATAAAACGATCTTAGGGACTATTTTATGAAATCAGCATCATCTTAGATGTACCAACAATGTTAAGGTCGGCTATCAGTATAACTAGATGCGGCTGCATATCAGTAGTTTACACATAGCGACTGAATTTTTTTTTATAGTTCTAAGGTGGCAAACAGGCATACGGCCCATCTGATGCCACTCAATAAAATATTGAGTATTGAGTATTGATGGTAAGCGGTTACCATAGCCTATAGACGCTTGCAACATCAGGAATATCACTTGCGCGTTGCCGACCCTGTATTGAAAGAGGAATAGTTGGGTTGGCAGTATAAGGGTCAAAGTCCCCCCACTGCCAACACAACGTTTCCTCGTGGAGCACTGGTAACCTTGCTCACCGTAAGAAACACAACACAGCTTAAAGCAGTCTTATTTTACTTCGATTTACTGCAAGGCGGAGGTACCAATTTGAGTGGAATTACTCCCACTAGGCTTACCTCTCTTAAAATAAACTGTTGATATGCTAAGGATAAACTTGTTGTCAAGCATTCCGGGCTTCCGATTGTCACTAACGATTATCATAGGTATTAAAGCAACTGAGCTTAATATAGGCATGGACCCATGTTTTTTTATTTTAGGAAATATGAAAAATAATGTAGAATATAGTATAGACAGGTAACTATGATATTTTAATAAAACTAAATGTTATAAAGAAACAGTAGATAGTACTCAGCTGCCTGAGCTGTAAAGGTCTTAATAGGATTCTTATTCCACAAAGGTAACGTTATATTGTGCAAGGAATATATCTAGAGCGTCAAACCCTGTTGTAAAGTATTTATAATTTGTTTTGTCTTCTATCTTCCTAACAGTGCATATTTTATCTCACTTACCTTATGGGTCTCAGTGACGCAGTAAGTGTTCTAGTTCTACGCTTTAATTTGCAAATATTTTCTAGTTTCACAGCATTCCATACAGTAATTGTTATGTATTGGAATGCAAGCTCCACCCATACCAATTACGCTGGGCATATGCGACAAAGTCAAAGAGTGCTAGTGTGAACTATGATCGTCCTGTAAAATGGGCCAATTACATTTAGTAGGGTAGTCAACGGACGATGCAGGTGCGCACATTTTGTATCATGTTATTAATGGCATGTCATTTTCCACATACAAACATATAACTTTGATAAAATAAGGAGATGGCAGTGAATTATAAGAAAGTATTAATTGTTTAAAGTAAACCTTGAGTTTTAAATTGAAATGAAATACTAGATACAATGTAAATGAGAGGTTTTTAGTTAGT
Organism: Acronicta alni; assembly: GCA_964056405.1. Classification (NCBI taxonomy): domain Eukaryota; kingdom Metazoa; phylum Arthropoda; class Insecta; order Lepidoptera; family Noctuidae; genus Acronicta; species Acronicta alni. The sequence continues at coordinate 12,822,030 of OZ043913.1, forward strand.
TTAAACTGTACTTTGCCCGTGTCGTTTTGATGCAACATATATTATTTTTGGAAGCACTTGACTTGCTAAAATTCATATTTGTACTGATACATATATGTACCTTTAGGTACCTACGTCTAAAACAAAGAGGTCCAACTCTTGTTAATAATACGATAGTTTTTCATTGAAAAGTAGTAATTTTTTGAGACAAACATTTAAAACTATTAAAAATATTGTCTACTTTTAGATTATTTAGTAGGACAGTCAGGATCAAAACAATTATAAAACAGTACATACATTACACACTACATTGTTACTGCGTAGAACAGGTATACCTACCAGACATACTACTTGCAATGTATAAACGTTATGACTCACCAAATTAGAATACTATTTTAAGTAAAGGATGAAGGCGTAGGCTAGGCAACGTTTTAAGATAAAGGATTCAGTTTGCTACGAAAGACCTAGTTAGGTACCATTCACAAATGGGTTGAAAGTGTAGAACAACGTCGAACTTAAGTCGGATGAAGCTAATGTACATAAGCAATGTCTTCGCCAGGATGTAGTATATTGATTTTCTGATGCGAAAATGTAATATTGTGTTTAGCAACATTGTTGCGGCGTCGTTTTCTACAATGTGACATTACACCGCCCAGATGTTTGGAGTGCAAATAAATTCGATCGTGATTGCTGTCGATTAGGAAACTTTCAAGGCGAGTTGATTTGAAAACTGGCGTGTTACATTGTGCGACGACCGGTGCCTTGATGAGGATCAGTAGGTTACCGGGCGCAGCCAATAAACTAGTGCAAAGTGCAAATCTATTCATAGTAGCGTCTCACACATTCGTGTCACTTCTAGTTAGCTCGAGAAATGTAATATGCATTTCATTAACCATAACTTTACATCATAATACTACTGCTATTTTATTATACTATCTACTAATATATTTGGATAGATGTATGAATAATTTTATTTATAAGATATAAGTATTTTAAAATGCAATTATTTTTTAATTTTATTAAATAAGTATGTAAGTAACAATAATTTCCGTGGCTTTAATTATTAGGAAGGAAATAATATAGTAACTTATATACATATGTAGTAAAAAGTAACATATTATGGGGTAAATGCAACACAATATTCATAACAAATAGGTTTTAGTGTTATATGATATTGCATTGCAATGTACCATATTTGTCTATCAATATAAAATCCGATCGTGTGTAGTAACGTGAGTGCGCTCACGCACGTGCTGTGCCATGCTTCTTGCTTAGGGCGTCAATACACTGCATTGCGAATTCAGTTATTTTAGTTTCAATGTCACGATGGACAGCGTGACAAGTCGTTACGTGATGGCGTAATGTAGCCATAACCTTATCCAACATGATTTAATCACAATTTTAGAATATTGTGTTACGATCCTATGATGTATGGTTAGAAAAGAAACCAAGTGACAATCGGCAGTAGTTCGCTTATCACGCTGCAAGTTCTTGTGTTATTTGTGTAAGTCATATTTTATCAGATCGTGGGTGGGTATTGATGAAATGAAACATACTTACAAACAAGTTAGATAATTCTATAAAGTATCGAGGGAACGGAAAAATATTTTCTTGTTCTATAAGTTTCGGAAAATCACAATAGATTTAAGTAGGTATTTCACTTTTCAAATTCCGATGAACGGGTGACATTTCTTTGTAAGTAGGTACGTGATAAATATTTTTCCGCGAATATTCCAAGCTATGTCCCTAATATGTCCCAAGTAGGCACCATCCTTTAGCCAGTTACTTGATATATTGATTAGGTATAATTTATCGTTGTAGGCAATGATATTCAATAGTTTAAAAGATTAGTAGGTACAGTCAGCAACGAAAGTCGCTGAACACAGCTAAATTTTTTTATTGTCACAGCTCCAGAACTTGGCAACAGGTCTTTTCTACTAAGGTAACCTAAATATTTAATGATCATCTATGCAATTATTTCGCATAACCTTCGTAGGTCAGTAACTTCATACTTGTTAAAAATCATATTGAAGATTGCAACATGTTCAGCGACTTTCGTTGCTGACTGTACCTATATAAACCGTAATTATTATATGAAAAAAATATCTGCATGATAGCATTTATGCAATACTATTGTGGCAAATACTTATTAAACTTTCCTCTCTATACCTATCTATTTTCCTATTAGTTAGCCTAACAGAGAGGCTAACTGCTAGGAAACAACGAAATTACTTTGTCGTCGCTTATCTCGTGCTGAATGTACCTATGAGATAATGCAACGAGAAAATTATGTCACAGCATGCATGTTATTGATTGATGCATGCACAGGTTAGCCTGCTGTTGATTCATATAAAATAGTTTTATGAGAAATGAGAATACAATTCAGGGTCACTCACTGCACTTTTATAAATTAAAAAATGATACTTTTTAAAAATTAAAAAAGTATATCCTAAAATAAAAATGCTATTAGCAATAACAAATGCAATCGATTGATTTTTGCAATAGAATATTAATTAAGCTTTTTTTAAAACTAATATGAAGCGTATTTTTTGCAACAATACTTATTTTACAATGATAAGAATGTAAGTTTGTAAATGGCTTATATTTACAAAAATCTAATCTGGGGGACTGAGACGAACTAAGTAACAAAATGAATGTCTATAATTTTGTGTCTGATTTTCTGCCGGTTTATCTTTCTGTTTGGATGTGTGTTTAAAGAATTGATTGAGTATCTGCATGGGAGTAAAATTCTCAACTCTCTCTCTCTCTCTCTATCATATTTCAGAAACTATAAAGCCTAGAAACTTTATATTAATTAGATTTTGGGATAATACGAGTGAAACTTGTGACTCAAAATTGTCATCAGTTTTTGTCATTTTTATTTAAGTACCTCTACGTGACGTTATTTATTTGCATTGATAATTAATAATTGTAATAAATATTTTGTTCGTCTCGAAATGCTTCTTCTTACGGTATTCATAAAATATAATGTGAATGATATAAGTAATTACCTCTTTGTACGTTGGAGACAGCAAAATATTCTGTAGGTACTTAGGTATAATAATTACAACTCTGTGACAATATTCGAACAAATAAATGATTTACGGGTAGCACCACGGGGCAGGGCTACTATGTTAATATTTTTTTTCCTGCATATTTTGTCAGGATGATGACAATGTATTCAAATTCAAGAAGCCTTTTAATTATTTTGGAGTTGGTTGAGCGGCGCCCTGGCTTGGTGTCATTGATTGTTAGGCATCAACGTACGTCTAGTGGGTGCGAGTTGATATAAAATTTGAAACTATTGTTTACTAGCTACGATATTCATTTAGTTTCGAGAATAATTCGGGTCTTTAGGCGCTTCGGACCGCGAGCAGTTCGAACTGCGGTGTGAATTACCCAAGAGAACTTTTTGAATGGGTTATTTCGCACCGCGGTTCGAATCGCCCAAAAACATTTTGTAATGGATTCTATCTATCTAGTTTACTATTTCAATTTACTTGTGTATAACCAAATAATCGTCCAATGCACCAAGCCTGATAGATTGACCTACCAGACAAAACTCTCAATAATCAACGATTCTAATAGCTACCATATCTAATAACTGCACGTTTGGTCCTCGCCACTAATGTTGCGCCGCGTGTCGTGGGGTTTGATTCCCACCCGAGGTACCTATATATTTGTAGTCTACAGTTATGTAGAGTCTGGTAGACTTTGTGTCCATTGATATATTATATACACGCCACCGTATCATTGTGAGCATTGCTAGTTCATAATCTATCTCGCGAGATTGTAATCCGTAATTGTGAACTGGAATTGATAAAATCAGTCAGATTGTGAATCCTGTCGGTAAGTTCAGGTTTCGTTCACAATTCGATGGTTTGACATGGATAGATTATTTATAATCCAAACGAAAAAAAGTTGCAGTTTTTGTAAAACTGAAGTATTTATTCCTCTTTCGGCACCAAGTTTTTTCAGCATGCATTTCAACATGGTTTGAGCACCCAAGTTATTCCACTTCATAGGTGCTCAAACCATTCATCATCAACCCATATATACTGTCCCACTGCTGGGCACGGGTCTCCTCTCGTATTGAGAGGGATTAGGCTATAGTGCACCACGCTGGCCTAGTGCGGGTTGGCAGACTTCACAAACCGTCGAGAAAAATCTCTAAGGTATGCAGGTTTCCTCACGATGTTTTCCATCACCGTTTAAGCTAGTGATAATTAATTATTAATACGCACATGAATTCGAAAAGTCAGAGGTGCGTGCCTTGGGTTCGAACTCGAGACCTTCGACTTGGCAGTCCAATGGTCATACAACTAGGCTATCACTGCTCAAACCATTGGTGCTGAAAGAGGAATACTCCCAAAAACTCATATACAACAATTCCAAAAAGGCGTCGAAAGACGATTAATCTACGCAATAAAAATCAGCAGAATTGGGGCCGGTGAACTAATATACAAAGGATAATAATAATATAATTACCTGAAGTGAAATTCGATCTTAATTATCCCTTCGTCGGAGACATTTAGGGTAGGTACAACGAGCAGATGTTTCGGGGTTAAGATCACATTTATTATGTTGTCGTTGTAATGCTAATATAATGTGTTATAAGTATTGTACGTTATTTGAATTGTACAAATTAAGCACAGCATTAACTTGATCAGTCAAATCAGCCTATCGCAGTCCACTGCTGGACATAGGCCTCTCCCAAATCGCGCCACAACACCCGGTTCTCCGCCTTCCGCATCCAGTCTGACTCAGCCGCCCTCTTGAGATCGTCGATCATCGATCCATCTGGCTGGGGGGCATCCCACACTACGTTTGCCGATTCGCGATCTCCACTCATTAACTTGGTAGGTAATTAAAGTTATTTAGCGAAGGAAAAATTCGACCGCGGGCAGGATTCGAACCTGCATCTTCTGGTTAGGTACACCAGACGCTATGACCACTAAGTCACCGCGAATCTCACCCGCCGTAAATAACTTTAAAATCTTAACATAAAAATGACAAAAAATACAAAAAAAATGATTGGTATAGTTATTATTTTTATTTTTTTTAATAAATATTACCCATCAACTTAATGTTACCTATTCATTGCGTTATAAATATTAATTATTATTATCCCTAATTTGTTATCAAAAAAAAATGTCTTACTTAGAAAGACAATGGGATTTCTAAATATTTTGGTTTTTTAAAGACATAACCAAAATGTATAATCATGTAAAATTGGAACTCAATAAAATCATGACATGCACGAGGCCTTGCACTTCACGAGACTTGCGAGAAATGGCAACTTCAGACGAGTATATTTCGCTACTGCAATGAATTATTATAAACGGCAATATAGCGATACGGCAAAGGCTAAAAATAAAGAAATATAATAAATCACACTTCACACTAATAGCATAAAGGCGAAAGTTTGTGAGTGTGTATGTTTGTTACTTCTTCACGTCTAAACGGCTGAAGCGATTTTAATAAAATTTGGTATGGAGTTAGCTGATACCCTGGATTAACACTTATTACGTTTTACTGCGGGAAAATACACAATTTATTTTCACTAATAAACCGCGGGTAACAGCGCGGGGCACAACCAGTAATAATATATTGTTAACAGGCGACCCGTCCCTGCTTCACACGAGTATGTTTATAAATTATAGCCTTTAAGTTTTCATATAAACATAACTCTATATTGATAAAGAGATAGAAAAATAGATAAAAATGGTAACTGTGAGTTTGCCTTAGGAGATTGATATATGTATATATTATTATGTCATCGCAGATTTTTTGAAGAACCAATTCTTTAGTTAGTTGTACTAAAATAATAAGAATTAAATAAAATATATTTTTTGTATTCAAAATGCATTGCTGCAATCTAATATAATCATCACTATAATCACTACTAAAAAGCTGTACTAAAACAAGTAAATATTTATCCTTTTGGAGTTTCTCAATCTCAAATAAAATTATTTATATCTTATCTCCATCTTCTAATGCTAAGAATCCTGGATATGAGCTAGTACCTAATAGTCTCGTAGTTTTGACGTCGTGCTAGACGCAGCATCACAAATGCCTCCTTTTTTATCATGGCCATGGATGGGATCCGTGAAACGCCGAGCCACGACAATGATAAAAAAGGATCACGCGCCTTCTGCCTCTCGCAGCGTACATCCTAGATAAAACAGATCCAACCACGAGCCGCAGCCATCTAATTAAAGCCAAACCAACCGTCAAAAAACTTATCTTTGTAAATTTTGAGTACTTATATTATACTAAGCAAAGAATCGGTTAATATTATAATAACTCATAGTTAAGAGCTATTAGGGAATATCAACTCATTCCACTGGAAGAAGACATTTAAAATAATATTAGTAAATTGAATGGAAACGGTCGCGGTACCTATAAATGAAATGTACTTACCAAAGTGTCATACTTTATGTCATCTCATTACTCGTAAGGTCTTATCATATTTTAGCCAAATTAATATTTTTTTCCTTATTTCATATCTGTGACTGGAAGGTACAAACAGGAATTCAGTAGAGGAATCATAAAAATATTTTGATCACATGTATTTTTCTGGAATCAAAAGATATACTTAATTTGTTTATATTTTATCTGTAATGCCACTTTTCTTATTTGTTGGATATTATATTATTTCCTTTCGATCTTTTAACCGTGCTGTTGACGTGCGAAGCACAAAAAAAAACTAATGACCATAGAGTAATTAATACCTACTTAAGGTATCAAAGATGTATTTTTTTTTAATAATAGCCATTAACATTATCATAATAATATTGTCACACCCCGAAGGGTTATGCAGAGGTGTAGCAATGTACACCTACAGTTCGCTGATTTGTTTAGGTCCCATGTGATAGGGGGCGACCATTAACTGGGCACAAATAAATAACGTATATTAAACATTATTAAATTTTAGCTATGAAATGGATCTCTGGAAGGATTTGAACCGAATTCAGCCGCATTTGGTAAGACTGGAAGCCAATCCCAACATGGAAAAAGGCTCGGAGGGCGTTGACTCATAACAACCTAAATGTCGTCGTCTATAAAAGATAATAACGAATAATCTATAACGATGTCCATGATTTTCATTGATTTCCTTCAATTTGACGTCGTATTTATTATTACTTTGTGTTACGTTTATCAGTAAGTTGACCTTTAATAGTACTAACTTTTATCCGCAACTTCGAAGGCGTAGATAAAAACTACTGAATATGTTAGTGCTGATAAAAAAACTGATTATAGCCGATTCAGTTTCCCGGGATTTTCTCCGGGATTAGATATGCTCATTAGTTTAGTTCTGGTCTGTTTTAGCGTCATCAGAATCTCGGGATTAGAAGGAAAATCCCGGAAGCTTTCTCGGCTCCAAAAGTATCGAATTTAGTCGTCTAATTCTCCTTTTTTTATTTTTTTATCTCCTATATCAATTTTACGGGTGTTCCAGGATATTCCCACATTTTTCTGGTATAAATAAGTATGTATAAAAGTAGCATATTTTATATGTTATTTCCGGTCACATACTCTTTCATCAAATTTCAGTAACAAACAAACATCCAGATCTTTGATTATATACTTGTCTAGATGCCACATTGACACGTACAGAACGGCCCAAATAAAGTCTACTAAAATTGGTAGACTCTCTTCTCACTTACGTCAGTGTCATTTGGATCACTTCAGGGTGTGGAGTTCTCGAAAAATAATTAATTATGTCGGTATGTGCTGTCAAATTGTGTCGCAATTATGTGGGAAAACCGTATAATTACACTAAGATCACATTACATCGGTAAGTTTCGTTATTTAACCTCTATTATTTTATGAAAACATGATTTTTCAATTCGTTAATTTGTAGGTTCGACAGATTAGCCGGTGTTGTCAATTTATTACAAGGGAGTTTTGGCGAAACTATGGGAGATAAAATGCAAATATCAGTCATCATCTTTCGATGAGAAAATTTTATTATTTTAATAATTACCTACATAATTTATTTGATCAGTAAATGATAACTTGCCTGGACACGAAATGAAATATAAAAAAAAAACTATTTCGAAAACAAATACAAAGAGATGGATTTTGATCTATAAATTGCTGTATATATTTTTTCATTGTATTTTTTGTTTTTATTAAAATAAATAAAACACTAATCTACAAAATAATTACTTTATTCAGCCTATTTCGTTTAACTGTCGTCCCATTAAATAATGGAGAAAAGGTAAGTTAATAATTTGGAGTAGGCATCCCTAAACACGCACACCTTGACAGTTTGACTACAATAAGTACACAAGCGGTACTCACACATATCACGCAATTTGGCCCCAGTTTTCGCGTGTCGTTTGTTTGCATTGCTCCATCTAGACAAGTATATAATCAAAGCATCCAGATATTGGTAATATTAGTGTGAAGTGAGTGAGTTACAGAAACAACAAAATAGTAGAATTTTTGTAATCTGTTCTGTCCCCCTAGTGAAGCATAGCACTTTTTACTTGACATATATGTAAAAAATAATTAAAAAGACGTAGGTATAAACATAATATCAGAAAATAATTAAAGATTCTTCTGTAAGACTTTCAGTTCATACCTACTTACTTATATTTACTTTTGAAAGAATGAAGATAATGAAGAAGTTATTATTTTATGATTTATGGAGATTTCATCCAATATCATATTCATTGGTCATCTAATTAAGAAATATTATAACAATAAATGCAAGTCATGAAAAATTTAAATCAATAAAATCCTGCGACAGCGCGCAAATTCTATTTTTGAATTTTCTGTATCACCACAGCATACACACAGCTACGATTAAAGTTTGTTATCTATTGTAGTAATATTTTTGTTCGAAATTCGAATTTTATAAATATCTCAAATACAAACTCGTTAGTAATCTATCATTTTCTTCCCCTAGTGAACAATCTACTATTATTTCTTAATATTTAAAGCTCGATTTGATGATTTTTCATAATATTGGCTAAAGATAAGTTCCAAATAATAATACTTACTAATATTATGTATATTTGTATATACTCATGAGTAGGTACAATGCAACGATCTCATGCAATTACTTAATGAAAAAAATAAAAACGACGCTCCACCTTACTGTACATAGACATTCCATTTATGAATTCTTTTTCTACTGCTATTTAAACTTACTAAAAACAAAAGAGCGTCTAGGATTTTTCTGTTCAAATTCAATTCAAGTACGATTATACCTAGTATTCCTATATTCAGTATTTTGTTATCGGTAATAAGAAGAATAAAAACCTGTAATTAACAGCAACTAATGTTGTGTCATAAAATATTTTAATCCAGTATAGAACTGAGTAAATTTCCGTCCTTGCCGAGTACGTGAAAATTTTTGCAACATTACGAAATATATATGATAAAAATATTAATCACATTTCGTTTATATGTAATCACGTTGATTGCACTTGCATTCTATTGCAGTGTTCGGCGACTCCATCGGCCAGTCGGCGACCGATTTCAATCCGGCGTCGATCCTTAAGGTGCTAAACCTGTTCAATGGGTTTTTGATCACCATGACATACAGGGGCATCATTGTGGTCGTCTCACAAAATGTACACGAGTATCTTGGATACACCGAGGTAAGGAGCTTTATAATATTAAGATAGTCTGATAAAAAAGCTAAGAAAGCTGTCTAGCGTTTGAAACAGACCATGATTATTTGAGTTTAATTCGGTATTTCTTCTCAGAGGTAGGAAGGGCCGGCGCTATGTAGTACCAAAATTATTGATTTATAAAAGTGTCTTTATAAGATCTATTTACAGAAATAATATCATTTACAATGTATGAACCTGACCGAAGTCGATTGTAATAATGGCAACTTACATAAAAGCCCTTGGTGCCATTAATGTAGTTACGCCGGCTAGTGCATTCGTTCAACGTTGTTCATAATTTGCTTACCGCATGCTTGCCTGAAGAAATTATATGTACCATGGGAATTTATGATCGTGGTAATTTATTCAATTTTACATTTAACAATCTTCTTTTAAGACATCAAATTCGATTGTTTTTACGTAACTTTTAAACTCTTAAACTTAGGTACTGGGTAACATTTCGATACTATATGTATAACTGAACTGTATATTCATATTTATCTGGTATCATATACTTGGATCCTGATGATCCTTAGTTGGCGGTTACCGGTGTTAATGGATTTGTTGATTAGAAAATACTCAATAGGTAGCTCGAAATTTAAATTTGGCAAGAATCTCACCCTTTAACACGGGCTAATATTTACATACCTGATACAGGCCTCACATATTGTTAATTTTTGATGTTGCAATTATTGATGAATAATTTTACGTCATATTATAAAAAAATATAAACGTTGCTACGTTTCTATCTCACAGCTCGACCTGCTTGGTCAGAATCTATTGAACATTACACATGAAGATGATCGTGCCATGCTAAGAGACCAGCTGATGCCGAAGACCCAAACCCTGGGCCCTAATGGAGAGCTCTTGATTCGTGATGAACCCAATGCTATTAGTAGGGTTCAAGAAGCTCTGGCGCAAGAGAAGAGACGATTCATAGTGAGGCAAGTACCCATCGTGCAAAGGAGATTTACTATTTTTTGTCAGTTACCCTTATATTAGGAGGTTCTTCACTAAGTACAGGCAATTCGGTATATTCTTTATCTAGTTATATATAAAAATGAAACGCTGTTTGTTGGTAAGCGCATCTCTTGAGAACGGTAGGACGAATAGTCTAATATTGTTTTTATTAAGTTTTTAATAGCCCGAATGAGGAAAAAATTTGAAATTTGGGAAATACTGAGTGCTGTTCAATACGCTTTTATTACCTTCACCTGTGACTAATAAACTAAAATTTGTACGGAATTTTAGTTTATTAGTCACATTTTTACGGTTTTCTATTGAAATTTGGCAAAACTACGTTTATCGAGTCCGCTAGTGAATGAAAACGAGTATATGAACCTAAAACAGTGGCAATGTAATGTTCAAATCAATCAAGAATTCAAAACAAAATAAATGGAAATTACATTTTTATGAATGCAATTAACATAATAATGTATTTTATACCAATATCCTAAGCCTAGGCTTCGCCTAGCTTCTGACTAACATTATCAGTATAGGTGTTCGTATGACACCGAGGCTGACACTAGTATTTCAAGGTTAAACCAGCTGGTCGTTTCATTTGAAGTAAGTACATAATATAAGGCAATTTGCGAATTTATGTAAAAAGTGCTGATGCGATTCCTTTTCTATTAGGTATGTCCTCTTTTGTGCGAAGTAACAAAAATAAAATTCAAGATATTTTCATTCCAGTACACCTGGTGCAAAAGATCGCCAATTAAAGCAAGGTGAGGTGTTGTGTTAATGTCTTGTCTAGACTGCACTGATTGGTCGGAAAAAGGATGTACCTACCTTTCTTTGTCGTTCCCAGATCTGCGCGAATTACGTTGATTTTTCTTAATTAAAGTGAACCCACGCACTCGATACGTCGTCAATATGATAGCTTTGTTTCGATATCAGTCATATTTCCAAGCTCACCGGATAAGGTTCAGTTGAGTCGTCTATTGTGGCTTATTTTAAAAATGAGAATAAAATATACACCTCCCAGAGGACGACCTAATGCGGCTCCACCGAAAGGGTGAAGTGTGAAATTTAATTTTTAATTTTTCTTTAATTAATTCGTATTTGGCATAACTTGAATTCAGGATAAACACTTCAACAATGCAGCAGCGAGCTAAGCTCGCCTTTGTACATTATCTTTTATAATTATTTTGTGATTTTATTTTACTGTGTATGTATAATATCAAGAATATTATATTGTTCAACTCAGCGTAAGATTTATTTAGATAAACCCCGGGTAAACTAGAAAAGCTTTTTATTGTGAATTGAAGTGTTCTATTTTTTACAGAATTCGAATTTTCAATTTCGATGGATGCGCAATTTTTTTTTCATGATAATTATATTTGCATCTCGGTAGGCTCAAGAAGTTGGGCCAGCGTTCTGAGCCGAGCCAGTACGTGACTTGCCACGTGGAGGGATCGCTGAGGAAATCCGACCGCGCCTGCCGCGGCTACAGCCGATGCTGTCAGATTGTGCGCCGAGCTCGTGCGCGTTCTGAAAACCCGTGCTCGAGTGGAAACGATATCGTAAGTATACCTAGTATTAACTTATGTATTTATCTTCATTATTCATTTATGAGTGATGCTCACTTCTTTCAATTCAGCGAATGGCTTCGGCGTTACGGGGCGTGGGTTCAAATCCCGCATGAAATGAATAGGTTTTTATCCCAGAAATTCCAGAAACTTGATAGTTGACTACTAGCGGGAGTTTAATGAAATTTGATATATTATATAGTTTGCGAGCAGCACTTCTATATTGATTACCTCCAATCCTAAAAAATAGCGGGCATTTCCCGGAAAAGTTATATAGGAAATCTGTTTACTGGATTTGAATAAATTTGGTACAATAAATTATTTGTGACCAGCGTTAACTTATTGAGTAGGTACTTCCAATCCCGAAAAATGCGGATATTTTCTGATAATATCGAATTAGAAAAGAATCGGCGGACTCAAGTTTATTTACGGAAACCTCATTGAGTCGTCCTGGAGTTAGACGACTCAATTAAGTACTTTTATGTAAAATATCCGGGATTCGGATTCGATTGCGGTAAAATGGCTAAACATATTTGCTTATGCATGAATTTTGTACATCATAGTTTATGGCCAGCACTAATATATTGAGTACTTTCAATCACAGAAAATGCTGGGAATTTGTTTTGGAAATAAGTTGTTATTCTATCTAAGCTTAGTTACTCAATAGATGAACTAGGCACTTACGTTAATAATACGTAATATGTATACCGGAAAAATCAATATATTTTGTGACCAGTATTAACTTAGAAACTATTCGTTATACAGATGTCCAAATATCTGTTAATCCCGTGAAACCAACCCGGAAAAAATTAAGTTTACACGTACGAAATCTCGGGTAAAAGCTAGATACATGCATATTAAAAAAGATAGAATAGAGTATTCTTTATTGTACACCAAAGGATACAGTGAAAAAAGCTAACGTCATATAAGTACAATCGCTATAAATAATTTCTTACAGACAACCATGGGATGGTCAAGAGTCTTGTAAAAAACGGGTAGCGGGCGGTTGAGGTGTACTCATAAATCATAAATATATCAAAAATCGTTATCATAACAGTGTTTGGCAATTCTTGGCAAGCCTGCCACCCAACTGGCAATATTATCAATTCTGGAGATGCGTAGATATACTTAAAAAAGTTAGCAGGAGCAAACTGGATGAGTGAGGCAAGGGTCAGAGATAGTTGGCATAAAAAAAGGAGGCTTATACCTAGCAGTGGGTTAATACAAGCTAAGAATGATGATGATAGATATAATAATGAGTTTTAAGTAAAGGTTTTATAAGGTCGTGAATATTGTTTAAGCATTTTTTTGTGTTTGGCTATTTTGTATAACAAAACAATTTAAAAAATTACAACAACAAACGGAATTTCTCAAAAATCTGATATAGGAGAACTATAGTTGCGGGATTTGATGGGAAGAAATTTTGATACATCAATAGTTTTTGACTAGCGCTGTCATATTGAATACTTTCAATCGCGGAAAAAAGCGGGAATTTCCTGGAAGCAATTTCGTGACCAGAATTAACATTGGGTAGTACTTCTTATTCCATGAAATCAATGCGACAACAATTATTGTGTTACTAAGTCAACGCGTACGAAGTCGCTGGTAAAAGCTAAGTACCAAATATATGATGTATAATGTAGTATGAATTTGGCGAGCGCCTTAACTGATTTCTGAAGCTGTGTGTAGTACCTATAGCGGCTAGTCGAGGTGACGCAACAGGTCGCGCGGTGTCGCGGAGTGGAGCTCACTAACAACAACCTGTTATCGAGAATGCCTTTATTGAGAAAGCTCATTGGTCATTATGGAAAAAATGCAGTGTGTACATTTATGTAATAACTTACCTACATAAATCGCACAAATTCTGATTGTAATCTTTTATTTTCGGTTTCTTCAACAATGTCTTAGGGCTCAAAATATAATGTAACTAAACAAATAACATTAATTACTGAAGATTTTTTAATTTAACTCATTAAAATAGTGGTCATAAGAAATTCAAAGTTTCAGACAGTAGTTTGGATTTTTGCCGGGAAGCTGTGGGTATAAATCAATACTCCACTGCCATGCCCACAGGGGTATAATGACGTCATGAAGTTTGAAAATATCCAAAAGTAAATTAAAAGCGATATGCTAGTAGTATGTTACATATGACTTCTTCGCTCACTATTGCACAAATGAACGCCAATTCGTTTCCATAAGATACAAATGTATAATTACTATAATTGATATATTTTCCAGGTTTTTATAGGTATCGTTCGTCCGACGAGCGAAACTTTCATCAACGAGAGTGCTCTTGAATCATACCGCATGGAGTACCGTACCCGGCACTCGATCGACGGCGAGATCATACAGTGCGAGTCTCGCATCGCTCTCGTCACTGGCTACATGACACACGAAGTCAGCGGAGTGAACGCAATGAACTTCATGCACCGAAACGACGTCAGATGGGTTATCATCGCATTGCGGGAAAGTAAGTGCTACTGCGAACATGCAATTATGCCTTAAGCCGATCGTTGTTGCACCCAGCACGCGCCGTCATTCTGCCTTGTAAGATTTCAGCTCAAACAATTAGATGGAGAAAACAACTTATATTGCACATTTACTACATACATCAACACAATCATCACAGTCTCACTTTACATCAATATAAAATTTGTAAGTCATATTTACGTCGGCTTAAGTAGGTACGTTATACAGAAACAAAAAATGACTACTTCACAAAAATTTGAAGTTAATAGCCTAATATGCGGATAGATTTGTTAATGAATGCATTCTCAAAGTTTATTTAATGATAACAGGATTTCACCTGAATGAAACATTCATACATGTTTTTTACGGTATTTTTAGCTTAGAAATATAGAAGCAGGCCGATCTTTTTAAAGATTTTTTGCATTGGTTTACTGATTCACTGCTGGGCACGGTAATGCGACCATGATTTTGTAAAGATAGGTGCTTGCCGTAGATTTGAAATCAGGACCTATGACAAAACGATTGACACTACGCTTTTACTTCTTTAGTTTTTTAATCAAACTCACAGCTAGACTCGTCTTTTCAAAATTTGTTTATGGTAGCAAGTTTTAAGGTCAGTTTGTTTGCATCAACCTATAATATTTTATACGCGTAAGATAGCAACAGATGACGTTTGCGAGTCGGTGTTATCAATTCCACATAACTATACTATAAGTTTTAATATAACTCATTACATTGTGAAGGAAAAGTATGAAAATATACATACACAAATGTCTTTTATCGTTATTACAATGTTGAACAATATCCGTAAGACCTTGATAGTACATTTGTTTTCTACAATATTTTATTTAATATTATAAGTGTGAAAGTTTGGATGTTTGTTACTCAATCACGCAAAAACGGCTGAATCGATTTGCATAAAATTTGGATACTTGATATGTGACCGGGAATAACATAGGCTACTTTTTATTTCGGAAAATGGAGCGGATCGGAAATCCCGGAAAACTGATGTAGGAGAATTACTACGGCATTTAAATAAAATTTATTTATTTATTCATATCGTAAAAGCTATTTTATTATATGATTCAATTTGTATTTATTTAATTAATTGCATATTATGTTACTGGCAAATTTCATAACTGGTCAAAACTAGTTTTGACAATAAATGTCGGTCAAAACTTTTATTTCTTCTTTGTTTAATGCACAATGTCTACGTCGTGTTCAGTTGGACTCTAAACTAACCGATGTTTATGTTTCTTTGTTCCCGAATTTAAATGGTAAAAACTAATGATAATCGGCAAAAATCAGTCAAAACGAATTTTGAAATAAAACTAGGTACTAACTACTATCATAATTATGATTATAATGTCAATAAATTTTTATTTCAATGTCTAGCACCTACTCACGTACCTAATCTAATTTTACCTGATCTTCACTGTCTAAAATATATAAGACCGATAATGGGATTTGACTGTGACACATATAAATCGAGGGAAGATTCGCATATATTTTAGCCATTTAAAACAGTTACGCAAGCTTTTAAGAAGAGTTTAGAAGCTTTGCAACTTCTTTGTATGGCAAAAATGTGTGTGTAGTAGTAGGTTTGCGGTACTTTCATAACCAACAAAATCGTACTGATCATGGCTATTCTCAATCGTATACAAATGGAACTTTACATGTGCGAATTTATTCCCACTACAGTCACACGTGCTCACAGCTCGTGGTATCAGTATATTTCAATATTGTAGTCTTAAAGATATTGTTATTAAGCTCATTTCTAACACGCAAGTACCACTGGTTTTATAAGTCTTTTTACATATCTACACAGACGACGGTTTGAAATTTATGGCTTTCTTGTTTGAATGCAGAGTTTCACTTTTCAAGAATTATTATTTGGGACATTTTACCGACACAGCACGATCTATTCCCAACTAAGCACAGCTTGTACAAGACAATGGATTACTTCATACTTAATACGTATAATACGATATAATTTGTAAATATATACCTACGTATAATTTAAGAAACATCCAAACAAATACAAACACATAAATATTTGTCCTGTGAGAATCGAACACAAGACTTCGTGATCAGCAGTTCGACACTCGAACCACAGACGTCATTCTTTCAATATAGGTAGGTATAGCTCAAAACAATCTAAAGGTTAGTATAATAAAAAGTATAATTTAAAACCTTTTTACAAGTCGAGAAGATAATGAAGATTCCTTTTCATTATCTTGGCAATATGAATTATAAACACCTGCCTGCATTTTATTTTAAAAGATTCGTTAATTATACCTACCGAGTTACTGCAATCACTCAATTTCATAAATGACTATCACTAAGAGCAAATTAAACACTTATACTAATTTATGGTTGTGTGCAACTAAATAATAATGTAGAGGTTTAATTTAATTTGTTTATGGTAGCTGCCTGCAATTATAACATTGTGTGTGCACCTACAAGTATTAAGGGCGTCACACACGGCGAAGATACTATAATATTTTATGTTAAGATAAAATATCGCTCACTATACATTTTGTATGAACAAACAAACAAACGGCTAAGATACTATTTATTTTCAAATTGCAGTATCTTAAGCTATCGAGCGATATGAAAATTTTATGTTAAGATACCGAGCGAAACAATAATTTTATGTTAAGATGCGAAATACATCTTAACATTTTACTCGTATCTTAACTAAAAATGAGACAGTAATTCGAGTGGATATATATTAGTAACTTAACCGTCTGTGATACCTTAAGATACTATAATATTTTATATCCAGGCATCTTAACATAAAATATTATTATAGTATCTTCGCCGTCTGTGTCGCCCTTTAGGAAAGAACAACAATGATATACAAGTGCCACTCACTACGCTATTAATTATATGTTACATTTATTATTCATGTATCACCTATATTACAAATCATCTAAGACACTTAGATGATGTTTTGATAGTACATAGGTTTTTACCTATTATGTACAAGCAAAACTGTTACTAGAAAAATAATTCAGTGGCATCTGAATTATCATCATCACACTACGAGAAAACGTATAGTTCCATAATATAGCTGATATCGGACTGTGGTTGCTTCTTTTTCGAGAAATGTGATGTGTTTCGTATTTTGTCAAGTACATTGCCAAACAACCAAGTACTGAACTTAGCAAGACAAGAAGTCAAATTGAGAAAGCCGAAAGAATCGCTAGGAACATTTCGGGGCTAAGTTTTTTACCAATGATATTGTATCAATTTATTATTGCACGGAATTGTTTGTACCGTTTTATTATTCTCGTATTTTTCCTTTACATTTAGGTAGATACTTAAATAATTATGTGGGTATCATTACCTACTTTGTGATTGTCCTGATAAACTTACAATTGCCCTAGGTACCTAGTACCTACTTGATAAACTTTCACACTTTACAATATTTATTTTGTTTAAAGCCATAAATTATAGTTATAATTGAAACTACTTACTTCGAAAAATAGCGTAGGTACCTAACCTTTTTATTTTCTCGATATTCATTATTTTCATATTTATTTCTGACTTTGAAATTCATTCTATTGCTGATCTTATAACATTGTATTATTTTTAGACCTCATTCATAAAAAAATGAGGTTATAATAATACAACAACTTATCAAATATAATTATTAAAAAAAAAATATAAAGATTTCTTTGAAGCGGCTTTCCATAAAATTGTTTTTAACTTTCTTGAGTCCCTCAATGCAAACATCAGTATAAATCAATCCGCATTGCAAAGTAGTTTCAGCATTACAACAACAAAACAATATATTTTGTCTCTAAGCTAATTATTGTTCATAATAACATCTCGATAATTTTCTTTTAACGTTCGAAAAATGTCTAATAGATATTATGCATAATGTTTGTTCCTCGTCTTTAAAGTAAATACGTCCTAATCAGACGGGTTGTACATATTATCTAGTAGCACTTGTTTACCGCCTGCCATCTGCCGCGACTATCGCCATTTCATAAGTTGTTATGACTTTAGATAGCCACTTTCTGTTTTTCCACTGCATCTCTTAACGACAATATTTTACATCTAATATGTATACAAGAGTGACATTATTTGACATTCACTAGTTATTCCTATTTCAAGGTAGAGAACAACTTCCTTTGGTACCATGCTATAGATATATTTATAGAGAAGTTAATATTATTATTATCCTTTATTTTTCGTTCTTATAATTTACATTTTAAAAATATTTTTATAAAATAAATTAAAAAACAAAAACATTTATATGAAAAATAGAGGCCCACCTGTATCGGGAACAGGGTCTAAGCTACCGGCGGTCAAGGCTCCAGAGAGAGGAACCTCCTAACAATACGAGCCGTGTCCAGCAGTATTGCTTTCAGGATCAAGCCCCGGACCCAGCCGCCTAACGAGAGCCTCCGAAGAGGTTGGTCGAGAAACGTGGATATTAAGTCATTGGCTGACATGACTATCTTTACAATGATCAATATTATTATTATAATTATATTATGTACTTTGATTTTTCTTATTATATTTATTTTATTACACTCTACAAACACATTTCTGTGTTGTTCTAATTGATGCCAATGTGTCAGTTTAGAAATTATTATGTCGTGCGTTTGCTGAGCTGCTAGCGAATTAACATATTATAGTAATAATATAATGACTAATTCAAAAATATTGGTGGTGATCAATGAATATAATATTTTATTTTTCAGTGTACGACCATCACCGTCTTTTCGGTGAATCGTGCTATCGCTTGATCACCAAAAATGGCCAGTTCATCTACATGAGGACACGTGGATGCCTCGATGTCGATCAAGACTCCCGGGCAGTCACCAGCTTTGTTTGTACCAACACCGTAGTTCACGAGGAAGAAGGCAAGGAGCTCATCAAACTTATGAAGAGAAAATTCACTCTGATGGTCAATAATAATGGAACCCCAGCGATTGAAAGCATCGATGATGACTCAAAAGATGAAGAAGAAGTAAGTTCTGATTTCTATTACAAAATAAAATATAATAAGTTATATCTTGTCCGGCTCATTCATCTGTAACCGTAACATCAAAACTTCCGGCTCCGATAACAGCGCGGGCTTTGTCCCTTCTATTATTGAAGATGAATTTAGAGACTCGTGTGGTGCAGCTGCCGAAAAGTTGTCGTTGTTCTAGCCCTAGGCTATTGCACCACTCCTTTTTGTGTATCATAATAGTCCGTAAGGTCTTTTTGATGGTGCGTGTTGGTAATCCCATATATGGTTCTGGTCCAATCCTGATATTTGCCGTTCCGGTTCTGGCCCACTCATCGGCCTTCTTTTTTCCTTTGTTGCCTTCATACCCCGGGACCCACAGCAGTTGTAATTTATTCCTGCAGCCTAACTCATTGAGAAATTTTATGGCATTGGAACCAGTCTGGAGTTGACTTTGCAGTAGTTCAGGGCCTTAATTTACGCTTGGCTATCACAGACTGTAGATGTTTTTATTCACTACTTCCTTTTTATGTTTTCATCGGCACATGTGATAATAGCATTATTTTCAGTCGGAAAGACAGTAATGAGTTTTCCTAAGCTATTCCAGATTAAAAAGATTTTGAGTAAACTCCTGCTCCAATACCAGATTCAGTTTTCTAGCCATCTGTGTACCATAACAAGCGGTGTGCGGTGATAGCCCTTGTTTCCATTCGTCCCGTCTTGGGAATATTTTGAATTCCCTTTGAAGACTAGTAACGTTATTGTGTCATTCATCATATTGATCTTCCTTAAGAGCTATTCTACTATACCATGTGCCTGCTAGCGTACTTTGTCTTAAGTTGAGTAACATGTCTAGCGCCTTGGTAGGCGTAGTCTTAAACGCTCCTGTGACTACCATACTAACCCTCCTTTGTAACTTGCCCAGTTCTCTAACACATGTTGATAGTTTTGTTTTTGGCCACCAAACGATGCTGCTATATGACAATATAGGGCGAAACTTAGTGGTGTAGATACAGTACAGTATTTTGGGTTCGAGTCCTCAAACTGTCCTCTAGGCTGATCTCCACATATTGAAAGCTCTCATTGCTTTTTTTGACGCGTTTTTGGCTTGTTTGTTATACAGAGTCATGCCAATGTATTTGACATTAGTGGACTAAGAAAATAGCTGCTTTTTCAACCTGCTCAAGTTTATCTTTCTTGTAAAAGGAGAACCGTAGTTTTCTTTGGATTAATGGAGAGGTGATTTTTTTCTACACCAATCATCTGCAACAATCAAAACCTGTTGCAGAAGTCCCGACACAATTTCCAGAAATTTGCCATTGACTATTATGACTACGTCGTCTACGTATCCCACAGTAGAACATGCCCCTCCGTTCAGTTTATGTAGTAGTTCACTATTTTTCATTTTTTTTCCTAAAAATTCCTAAATTGTTCTCTCATGTAAGTATCCGATCCAATTTATAATCCATCATTGTACGATAAAACGATATTTTAAAAGAGTAACCATGGAGTTTATTGCCGGTTCTTCTCCATGGGAAACAACTAATTTGGAACTGTACCCTCGACTTGACATTTCATAAGTGCCTGTATACGGTTTATATAAAAACAAAACTATTTTGATTTTGATTGATTTTCTAACTTTGGGGAACTTTTTAGAAAATGTTACTTGACATTTTTTGTTCCTCTATGTGTTTTCAACCCATAATAACACCGTAACCCTGTCATTATGCACCGCAAATTAGAAAAAAATGGCGGCCCCTATTTGAGAACCTCTGGATAAGACCAGAATGCAGAAATTTTCGTCATCCAGTAAGCTATAATCACATACTTAAAATCCAAAATTTCAAGTCTGTAGGTCATTTAGTTCCGAAGTTAAGCGAAAGCAAAGTTTTGCATTTATGACACTCGCTCACTCACTCACTCACTCACTCATGATCATCAAAATAGAACTAGTACTTCCCATAAACTCAGAGAGCTGAAATTTGGTACAGAGTTAGGGTTTAATGGCCACATGTAGGGAAAACTATAAAAACTAGGATAATCGAAGATCTGGAGTACCTGGTGACCCTGATTAGAAAACACAAGAGCCCAAACAAACTATTAGAGATAAAAAAGAAAAAAACAGTGTCAAATAAGAAAATCTAATAAAATAAATCAATAAGCCCATGTTTCTACAAAAAGAAGTGAAATCCCATTAAAAACATTCTGTAAAACAACTAGCCAAGTCTCGATGGAGCTGCTTGTTTATCTCTAAAAAGTAGGTAATGAAATCTAGACAAAGTCGTGCCAAGTCTAAGGTTCAGGTTCGTTCGTTCCAGGTCCAAGCTGCGAATTCTTTATTATTTATAGTTAATGTTGTGTGACTTGGCCGCTTCAAAAAGACTCAAGCCGTGTTTGGACGTGCTTTGTCGTGCATTAGTCGAAACAAATCACCCAATCTGCTTCGAAAAGGGATGATCACGCCTGAAACAATCCTCTCCGCATAAATCTGAGCATTGAAGTTGCCCCTGATCCAAATGAGATCGGTTCTTCCACCGATCCAAATACCCGGTACCGTTCCAAACCATTATTGTTCCCCCTCCATATGAATGAACATCCTGAAAAAATTTCACACGTTCTTGACGTCCAGAGGTCGTCCAAACTTGACTTGTCGTATGTCTTGTACTGAAATGAGATTCATCGGAAAATCAAACACAACACAAGTCTTCTTCCTCCCAACTTTGTATTCGGGAACCCATTGCCTTCGGGAACCCAGACCCACTTCACGTAAACGATTTCGAATGGTTTGGCAGCATATCAGCAAGCCTGAAGAGCTGTGGAAGTCATAGTCGTAGTCAACATCATCGTGGTCATAGTACGATTCTATTGAGCAGTATTTTGGATGTACCGGTCCTATGGTGCGTATTGTGATGCGAGATCGTCCTCCATGTCGCTCGGTCACGCTGCCCGTGATACGATAGTGGTTTATGACGCTCTGTGTAGTGTGTATTGCCAAGAGCGACAGCCGCAATACGTTGCCTGAAACCAGCTTGCAACATACCGACTGCTAACATCATCTCTTCTCGAGTCAAATGATGTCGTCGCTCCATATCGATACAATTTTTTTCAGAATGTCCGGGATTTCATTTTGTGCAATAAGTACTTAATTAATTTTAATAATTCACCTGTTAGGTACATAAACTTAGATTATAGCCGATTTAGTTTCCTGGGATTAACAGAAAATTCCCGCATTTTTCCAAGATTGGAAGTACTCAATATGATAGTGCCAGTCATAAACTATAATATTATAATGTAACAAACATTAAAATCCCGTAAGTTATCACACATCAGTTTTCTGGTGTTCTCACATTTTTCATGCCTATACGTTACACATACAGTTTGTGTACCAAATTTCATCTAAATCGGATTAGCCGTTTTTGCGTGATTGAGTAAAAACAAATAAACATCAAAACTTTCACATTTATGATATTATTATAATGCAATGTTTTAGCCGAGTGACAACCAGTCCACACCGATAGAGGATCCGAAGCGTCTAGAACAAGTAATTTTGCATTTGGTAACAAACTTGCCGTCTCCATCGCCACAGGAACGCGAAGAGGAGACTTTCACCGCTGCATCACCAGAAAAATGCCTTTCACCACACCATCTCACAATCATACCACCTAACAAAGAGAGAATATTGAGTGCCATCGAAAAAATCTACAGCGTCTTTAAAACTATCCCAAAAAGTCCTGACCAAGCGGTAAAGAACGAGGAAAAGAGTGATAGAGACTCTGACCTCCCGCTAGAGTTTCAAGATGTCTTTGAGTCTAAAGAGGCACAGGCTATCGTTCCATATGAGAATTGTAATAGTATAACTGACTCCGTGGATGCTTCCGAGATTATTACAGCTCCATCAGTAGCTTTTAACGGTTCTGAGAATGAATACCATTCAGAGTCCGTTTTAATTGGGGCAACGCCGCCAGATATGGGATATTTTGATGGTTTACCGAGTGCTTTCTCTAATATCCCATCAATTTTCGGAAGTTTTGATCAGATTGGTGAAGAAATTCTTAATGAACAACTAGCAACTGCAGCTACTCAAGAAGATACATATAAAGAAATGGATATAGCGCTTGACATGGCAATAACTGATTTCTTAAACGAATCAAATTATTCACAAGTACAGCCTCAACCTAGCACAAGCAAATATTCGTGCGGAATTAAGAGACCAGGTGATTTTGAAGATGTAGATGTAATATGTAAGAAAAAGAATACAGAAATCAACGGAACAAATGGAGAAACTAGTACTTCAGTCTTAGTGGACCTTAAACAATTATTTGATAAGAATTGTAAGTATTTTAGTACAACATGAAATAACCTGTAGTATAGTCATTCTAGCACAAAGCGACCTATACCTGACCTTTATATCATTGAAATAAACTTCAAATTTAATGATTTAACGACGTTCATGAAGCAAAATGTCCTATCTTCATTTAATGATGATGATAGATATACTATTGCTGCTTACTGCTGGGCACGGGTCTCCCCTCAGAATGAGAGGGGTTATAGTTCAGCATGCTGGCCTAATGCGGGTTGGCAGTCTTCATACGCCGTCAAGAAAACCTCTCAGGCATGCAAGAATCCTCACGATGTTTTCCATCACTACAAATTATTAATACGCACATGATTTCGAAAAGTCAGGGGTGTGGCTTGCCTCGTGTTTTAACTCGAGACTTAGCAGTCTAATGGTTATATCACTAAGCTATCAATGCTTTTCTATGAATATAATGTCTACTATCTTAATGTATAATTATTTTTTTGCGTTTTTTGCTTACAATATTATTTTAAATTTTCCAGTTGGCGAAGACGAAGATGTAGAAATAACTGCGAATGGTATAGAACTTGTTGATCCGCCATTTCCAGATATTATTGTAAGCTGTGTTTGTTAACAGTATTGTTAGATATTTTATTAACCGTTTCATTGATTTAGCGGTGGCAAGCGCGGCTACTGAGAATGACATGATTTTTTTTAATACTACGGAAAATCCTCTTGGGCCATCGACCACCTGAGGAGGCGACAGGGTATATCGGACTCATACCGACTAAAGACCGCACTAGCCTTGATTTGGCCATGGGCCAAAATCCGTGAAATCCGCCGCGACCATGACTGGCTGCGGCCCAGCCGTCGCTGCAACACCGCCTCAATCAACGAGGTCTTCCCTCGCATGTGTTTCTATCTAGGTGGCCCCCTCATAAGCTACAGCACGTAACCGTATATTATATTAACCGTAACCGGTATAGGCTATTAGCTTGTTGAATGTACCTCTCCAAAACAACGATTATATTCAATGTACCTCCTCCAAAAAGACACAAATAACATATAATTTCGTTTTCCGGCCATTGAATATTATCGTTGTTTTGGAGAGGTAGATTGAACAAACTATCAACTTACATCGGTTAAGTCCCTGTAGCTGGGGGGAGAGCTAGATAGAAACACATTTCCCTCGAATTTTAATCAAAGGCACGCCTGTAGAAAACACACGTGCCGCCTACTGCTGCATTGCATTGTCTGGTCGGACGGTGGAATCCTCAATACAGCCGCCCGCGGGCCACAGCTCATGGAGACTAGAGTCTTTCTGCGCCCTCCGGCGCCTGGTGCGTCTACTACGGATTGGGAGAGTGGTGGATGCTTCACTCTCCATGATATGACTCCTGGGTTCGATGCCCAAATCGAGAGGTTTATAGGGTTTTATATACATTTTCAATAACAACTCAGAGCCCAAATTTGGCGAACTGTTAATGTGGATTAATACACTTCTGCCAAACCCTTCGAGGAAAGAGGTAAAATTATTATATTGGACATCCTCAGTCTAATTTACTTAATTCTAGGTTATAGGCTTTTTTCATGGCCGTAACATATAGGCCAAGGGAAGGCAAATGCGGTTTTTAGTCGGTAGCAGTGTGACATACCCTGACATCTCCCCAGGTGGCAGACGACCAGAAGTGTTTACGCACTTAAAAAAAAAAATAAGCTATACGAGTTGGTAGCTACTATAAACTACCGGCACGCTATGATGGCCGTTTTGACGTCTGTCCACTCATGAGGTTTCGTATTAATTAGTAATTACATTTGAAGGAGCAAATTGCTTTTCTATTATGTCAATAGTGATCTAACGGTACTCCTACAAAAAATATATACTATACTAGCTGACCCAGCAAACGTTGTTTTGCCATAAAAAAAAATTTAGGGGTATAAAAAATAGATGTTGGCCTATTCTCAGACCTCCCCGATAAGCACAAAAAATTTCATCAAAATCGGTCAAGTCGTTTCGGAGGAGTATGGCAATGAAAACTGTGACACGAGAATTTTATATATTAGATTTTAAAGTTTTTAAGCAAAGGAAAAATTAGATCATGGGCAGGATTCGAACCTGCGTCTTCTGGTTAGGTACACCAGACGCTATGACCGCTAAGCCACCGCGATACGTCTACCCGCCATCGCGTATCGCGACGTCTGCCCGCGGTCGAATTTTTCCTTTGCTTAAAAACTTTAAAATCTTAGCATGGAAAATGTAAAAAAATACAAAAAGATAATTATATACTATATGTAGGTATGTGTATTGTGTTTTTTTTATTTTCGTCCATTAACGTAACGGCCATCATAGCGTGCCGCAAGTATAGTCTATTAATTATTCATGATTTTTAGATAACATGATTTATTATCGACATAACAACATTTATAATTTTTTTAGAATTTCATTGGGGACTATTTCGGAGAAACTTAATAGACAGGAAAAAGAGAACAATCACAAACCCAGGACTACGACTTTTCGGAGATTGAATTAACTAGCAGAGGTAAACGACAGGACATGCTGGTAGTGACCTGGAAGAAAGCTGCCGCATCGTAGCTGGATAAAATGATTTCTTTTTTTTTTCTTTTAAATACTGGCTGTCTGCGGAAAGTATGAAAAGCAGTATACATTATTATACGTCAACCAAATCCTTGATTCGGACAATTCAAAACGATGTTTTGGAAGATATTTTTAATGTATATGTATAAGTACTATAAAACATGTTTAGGTAATCATTATAGTCATCAAACTTACTTGGTGTAAAAGTTAAGTTGCAACGATCTCTAAAAAAAATTTCAATTTAATTTATATTAATTGTAGGCGATAAGATTTTTGTTAAACTTATAAGTAATTATTATTAAAGAACAGATTTAGTGTCACTCGCCCTTAATTCCAACGATCGATTATTAAAAATAGGTTTAATTTATTGTGTTTGCTGCGTGATTCGTTGGGAAGAAAGTTTTAGTCTTTCGTAGTCGCTCCCGGTAACGTGAGGCTATGGGAAACTTTCGTTGGTTTAGCTTGGTTCGAGCAGCTAGCAGCACACCTGGTCTGCTCACGTTGGGAATTACCCAATTTCAAGATATAAAACTTACGGGTTCTTGTAGTCACTAAACTTCAATAGGTTAGCTTATAAGTGATTTCAATTTTGGCAATTTGACGATAACCATCGTCGTGGAATAAATGTTAGGTCAAACTAGAAACAATTGGTGTTTAATTACATATTAATCAAAAGGTAGGTACATGTAAAATTATTTAAATAAGAAATGTATTAGAATATTTCAATGTGTCATTTAATGATAAATGTTAAAATAATTTTAGATATTTTTTGGATTCTCGTATTAAATAATCTTGATGTTATAATTCCGTTATGTTAAAATAAAGGGAACTGCAAGAAGTCCCTTACTATAAGTCTCTTGTGCAACTCAGTTAGGTACTGCAGTTGGTAAGGACGTTTGTTTTGTTTGAAGAAGGTACTTTGTTTAAAAAATATTGTATGATCATATTGCCAAAGTTACACAAAAATTAATACGTTAATCTTAAAAGCTAGTCAAGTAAATTATCAAATCTAAGTTTTTTAACGAAACTTGAATGTCTATTACTTTTTACGTATCGTAAGACTGAGTATTTTTAATTGTTGGATTTCAGAATATGTTTAAGTAATTACTTAGGTTTACGTTTCAGCATTTTGTAGATGTTTTTTTTTATTAATTTTATATACTTGACATTAAGGGTCTTTTTATGCATTACTGAAAAACTCGGGAGGGATAAATAGCTAACTGTCGAAAATTCACAAAACGTACCTAGTAAGTAGTTACAGGACACTAAAGGATAGACCACTGCAGTTAAGTAGCTACACATTACATGATATTCATGCATTGTAGATACTTGAACACGCTAAACGTTATCCCAACTCCAAATTGACATCAGTAATGTTTGAGAAGACTTCATCAACTGATTTTTATATTGTGTCCAATATTTAGGTGACTGACAGGTACATATTATAATATGTAGTGTAATAAATTATTATCAGGCAAATTTAACAGAAAGTCCGCCATTTTTTCGCTGTTAAACTACTTACGCTCGTCCATGTTGTGGAGGCACTGGAATGACGTCAGGGTCACTAGTGATCTCTCCATCCTCCATTCTTGTCAGCAGTCTAAAGATATGTCGCTACAGACCCATAACGATTTAAAACTTCCATCCAAAATGTTTAATTTAGATTTTATTTTTCACTTTGTCACTGACATTGCAAACATTCCAGATGTCCCATGTATCGCTCGTAATATTTAAATGTACCTACTTGTAACTCTGGAAGCTTGTTTACGTCCTGATAACGTAGTTATTTACGGCGAAAAAACGTTCTTAAAACAGGTCTTGTTATAATTCAACATAATGGCAAATTGTTATTCGTGTTTTAAAAAAACTTACAAATTACATTATTCTCAGTTTGTACGATAGTTCATAGATATATATGTATAAGTAGCTGGGGTTGGTATACTCTCAATGGCGACGAAATGATCCAACTAAACTAATAATATTCTGTATTTTATTGTTATTATGATTTAAAGTAGTGGTAAGTCGTCGACGATTTTCCCGTCGACGCAACGAGACTGTTTACCGTCGACGATAAACTAGTTAAAAAAACAGTCTAATTTTCGACTAGTTTACGTCGTGGACTAGATGTGTTCGACGTTCACTCAACGACAACTGACTGCACGAACGAACGTGTCAACGCAAGTTCGCGTGTCTCCTTCTTCGCGTTCATCGTCGACTGGTCGACGTCATCAACCAGTTTATGTATGAACCTTCGACTAGGTTATCCGTTCACGGCGATAAACAGTCTAAAAAAACAGTTCGTTCATTCAACGCTCACCACTAGTTTAAAGGTCAGGTTGATACAAAATGCGTCCCTATGTTCTGGTGACTAGCTCAAGTAGGTACTTGTTACAGATCAGTAATAGTTTAGTGCGTTGTAGGCCGACCTGAATGTCATCAACTTTATGAAATCTTATGTCAAAACTGTCGCCATAGCTGTGTATTGTCGTCGCATCTTAATATTGTAATTTGAATACAGTCATGCCTCTCATATGTATTCAAAGTTATATTGTTGGTTCTTACCCAAATAGATCTCTTATTACACATTATACACTGACAATTTTTACTGTGACGTATCTATTTAACTATTATAGTTATTATTAAATGTTAGGCTTCTAGATCGATGTTAGTATTTACTAGTGAATATCATATTAAATTGCAGTTAGGACTTTCGTTAGTGACCCCTGTGGTCTAGCGGTTCGAGTGCCGGACTGCTGATCATGGGGTCGTGGGTTCGATTCCCACAGGACACAAATATTTGTGTGGATAAAACATGAGTAATTGTGTTTGTTTGGGTGTTTCTTATGTATTATAAGTATGTATTTACAAAAAAAAAGTATACAAGTATTATATCCATTGTCTAGTACCCGTAATACAAGCTTTGCTTAGTTTGGGACTAGATGGTGTTGTGTAAAAATGTCCCAAATATTATTATTATATTATTATATAAAGTACCTATTTGATTGATATTATGTGAACAACTTGTTTATGTAAGTAAGGTGGTAGATGAAACATGTTTTTATAATATAACTAAAAACGTGCCAATTCCCCAAATATTCAACCAATCAAACTCAATGTATTCGTAACTACTCATACTTTAAATTAAAAAACCGGCCAAGTGCGAGTCGGACTAGTGCATCGAGGGTTCCGTACAAACCTGTAGGTATACTTTTGATCGCGTTGACATAGAAGTTTGATTTTGTTACAGCTTAAATGTATTATAGACCTGAGTATTAGATATGAATTTCAATTTAATACCTCTACACGTTCATGAGGAAAGGGGTAGTAACTGTAAAATTATTAAAAATATTGTTATTATATGATGTAACTAAAAATTTACGGATTTCGCAATTTTTCCTTTATCTATGCTAAAAGACGTTGCTTCGTAACAAAGTAAATATCAAGATTCTGAGTTCACGGGAAGTACCCTGGTTTTGATTCCCTTGCGAGTTTCCAAAATTTGCGGAAATTTGCGGCATAAACGGCTGTATCTTTTGATTGCATTGGCTTAGAAGTTTGATTTTTTTCACAGCTCCAAGGGACAGTAGACTTGAGTATTTGATATAATTTTAGCTTGATAACTCCACGCGTTCCTGAGAAAAAGTATCTTGACAGACGGACGGACGGTAGGACAACAAAGTAATCCTATAAGGGTTCCGTTATTTTCCTTTTAAGGTACGGAACCCTAAAAACGTTCAGTGGTTTTTTTTTTTGGTACATAGCGTAGATTTTTCAATTGCTCGTCCAATTAATGATTACAGCTTGAGGGCGCTATTTCACGTTACGGGTCCTAAGACCCGTAATCTAAAATACATGGTTTAGTTTGGTGTGAGACGTCGACAACTAAATGATCGCAACGCAGCGTAATCAATCATCGTAATGCAAGTTTAGGACTCACCTCGACCACTTTATTCACACCGAACCGATAACGCGCCATATTGGTTTACGGAATTAACAATGGGCCAGATCAGACTCGTTGAGGCTGTGTACAGGTTGTATCGTTTTTAACTCATCAAACGCCGGGCGTACGTAAACCTCTGTGAAAAAAAGATTTGTGCTGCGACAATACATTACGTATAATCGTTGTATCTCTTCTGATCTGAGAGTGTCGTAAGTGACTTTGACATGACAGACCTCTTCTGATACTCACCACCCATGTTTTTTACACAGAAAATCGCAAGATAATACTTAATAACACTTTGCCCGAACTCGGAACTAAACCCAAGACTCCTCGCTCTATATAAATGTTTTGAAACGAAATGACGACAATCATTGGTGGGTAAATCTCGATTTAAAAAAAAATACCCATCTTAGGATTAGTTATTCGATTTTTAAAAATTCTACGTATCACATATATTGATAGAAGAAATTAATATACTCTATTGTGTAAATGGTGTTCGTATTATTACTATAATTAACACTAAACTGTGTTACTGGAACTGACAGTATACCTACTTACATTTTTATATAATAATATGTATATTCAGTAATGGAGAGGTTTTGAAAACATGTATTTAAGAACCTAAGTAGGTGTTTTTAATCTAAATTGAAACTGATTTAATGTAATGGAACACGATAAGAATGGAAAGCTTTAAATGACGATTGTTTCAGATAGAATTTGGCTAAGGTTTTTGATATTTGAATAAATAGGTCTGGGATGGCCCAAAATGTTTAACATTTTGAACGGGATTTTCGAACGAAATTCAAAGTGAATCTGTGAGCGAACTTTTTTAAGCGTTTTTGCGAATTAAACTTTTGTATGAAAAATGGATTGGAAAGATGAAAATAAAAACCCTACAGAGGTTTTCTTAAAGGATTGTCTACTGTAATTTTAATTCTGAAGTGACAGGTTTTAAAGAAACATTAAATTGATAACTTTTTGAACTACATAAAACTTGGTGTACTTTTAAATGTATTTGATCGATATATTTGTGGAAGTTAATTACAAATTATTAATAGAAACTACAACTTGTAATCAAAACGAATGAATATCTGTAATCTTTGTGGGCAGTAAATAAAAAATAAAATGCATATTGTTGTTTTATTTCGTGTAATTTTGAATTATATAATTGAAGAAACTATGCTAAATAGTACCACTATGTGGTAGAAAACCTTAAAAAGTAAGTAAACTTAATTAGTTTTTATTAATACTATTACAAATGTACTAGCTGGAGATACAATTCCAAAAAAAAAATACCAAGTACTTGGAATGATACATAATCCAAGATACAGGGTCGTTCTAAACTAATAATTGCAGATCATTTGAAAACATTTCTTCTTCTTAGGTACTTATATTAAAGTGTATCGTTGAGTAACCGTACCTAGTTATTACCAATATCTATAGTTAGTTAGATACCACAACAACGCACACCTCTACAAGAAATCAATAACTAAAGAAGTTAAAGCTATCGCATTTCAAATGGTACGTTACCGCAGATCCAAAAATGTACACTTAATGTTAACTTAAAAATAATAATAATAAAGTAACAATGTAACTTTAACCTAAATTAAATGCATTAGTTTGCCCGCTGCAGATTATAAGTTCTTATACTCGGATTATGATATCTATAGGCTGTAGTCCAAACAGAACAGACCGAGTAGTCCAAATGGAATTGTGGGGTGGTAGTAGGTCCTATTACCTATTCAAGGTATTTACGATATGATTGGGCTTATCCTAAGTGATATACAAACTGTCACATCTTTTGGAAAGACAATCAAATTTTACGTATAGTTGAATAGTGTCTCTAATTATGAATAGTTTTTACATTCATGTGCACATTACTGCGCAAGTCAGAATAAGGAAAAAAAACGAAGAATAGTATAGACATCAAAAAATTACTTTAAAAATAATTAAAATATAAGTCCTACACTATCTAAAAAAATTGAAGGCAAAATTGATGGCTCTGTGTTAAAAGCCCCTTCACAATGTCATAAAAGAGACAACCTGTATAAATATCTACAAATTAGGTAGGTGTATTATAAGTTTTAAGGAAAATATGGTGTAACTTCAGAACCGATGTTTAAAAAAAATAAATAACCAAATGAGACCAACTAGGAAGATTATTCTATCAGGTAAAAAATAAATATCAATAACAGGATCGGAGAAGATCCTACTTAAAAACATACACAAAAACAAATAAGAACCGCCACTTTTTAATTCATAATTGGTTAAAAACTCGAAGAAATTCAGCGAAGAAAGCCACGTGATTTTTAGAAAATTGATTAAATGATTGAATGCTATATTTTCCTTATGGTAGGTACAACCCGAGTGTATATTCTCGAAAAGATTTTCAACGGTTGCGGCGAAGAATATATTTTAACCACGAATTGAGGAGTCCAAAGGCCACCACAGCGGTAACTTTTCCAACTATGGTTGACAAAAAGTTCCATCGTTCATTAGCCTTACAATAATTATTTTAGAATTGATTGTCCATGCACAATCGCAGTTTACAGATAGTTTAGGATTGGTCTAAATTTAATTATTATTATGTAGGTAATTTTTCTATGACATATTACGTAGAAAGAAACCTTAGATACCTTAGTTATTATGCTACGAACTCCCGTCGGATGACAAAGGGGCACGCCTCTTACTCAATCATGATTATACTTAGATTATAATCGCGGAGAGAGACAAAGTATTCTTAAAAACTATGAGATCATTTATATTCCTGTCCTTCGGGCCATCTCATACCGCAGAGCCACGTTAGTATTTCCTAACTCCCTGAGCAGAGCACACTCATACTCCGGTCACATTTACTCGAGGGGGTTCACTAATATACCGTCATCGTCATCATCAATCCATATACTGTCCCACTGCTGAGAAACCTCTTAAATTGTGAGGGATTAGGCACCATGCCGGCCTAATACGGGTTGGAAGAATCCACACGCCATCAAATAAATCCGCCACTAACAGGTACTCGTTAATTTTCTTGTCCCTCATGCTCTTAAACGCTTAAACTCCTACCACACCACGCTGGCTTAGATCGAGCTGCAAATTTAATATACTTTCAAGAAAATTATCTGACAAATGATGGATCTGTGGCCTCAGATATATTACGGTAGGTACCTATACCTATAGGTACAAAAAATGTATCATTACCATCAGGCCTGGATAGCTGCTTGCCACCTAAGTGGTATAAAAAAATTTTTACATCCATAATGTTTTTAGAAACTTCTAGCCAAATATTTAAAAACTAAATTGTTTACAAATACTAAAGATTTAACTAAAAATAAAATTGTAATCTTACGATAATAATTAGATACCTACTTCCTATGTCTTTGACAAAGCCTAGAGTAAAAGATAAACCTTAAAATAAACAGACAGATTCGCAAAATGCCTAGAAGAAACTAAGTAACTTCAAGAGGAATTAAGGAAACATAGAAACTATAGTTAACGAGGTATGCTTTGTTGCGATCTTAATTATTATTTGATTACACGGTTATAATACTAAATCTTAACAATTTGGCGGCATGCAATGTCCAAACAGAGCTATGAATATAAAACCTATATTAATAAAGTGTCTTTTACACACTATGTAAACCTATGAAATTAATTTACTGGTGATATCTTTTTTATGTTATAACGAAATAAATAACCTGCATTTCTTGTAAATTTATTGAATCAATGCATATCAAACAAGATTGAGCGGCTTAGAATCAAAGTATATAGGTACTAACTACCAATAAAAAATCTATATTAAACTTAAAATAAAACGTTAAACGTTTACATATAAGCAGGGTAAACTAACAACTTCGAATTAGTAACGAGATTTCCAAATAGGTATTGGTGTAAAAACTAAAATATAAATTATCAAGATTATGACAAATTTTATTGAAAAAAATTCGTCTGAATCCTGTCTCTTTTCAATAAGTTTTTACAATAATCAAATTTATTAACTAAAATATACCTACTTACATAGTTTACTTTGGAATGTTACTAAAAGTGCATGGAAAAATATTATGATTACATAATTATAGCAACTTAACTTAAAAGCGATGTCTCTCCAGCTCCATGCATGTGTCGTGAAAAGTGTACCTGTAAAATATGTTATTATTGTTAAGTAATAGATTTGACCATAAATGTCGATGGCTCTATGGGAAGAAATAAAAGATCGGTGGACTGAAGTAAATTAACGATGAGATGACGACCAGTGGAGATGTATGAAAGAAAAAATATGTACGAGCCTGCTGTGCCTGTGAGCAATATGGCATTCGATCATCGATTTTCCGTAACCCCAAAACAAAAAAGGCCATAGCTCTTGGAAGCAGAAGGATGCTGCCAAACATAGTTTAGTAGAACAATACCTTCGTTTAGGTCAATCGCTGCTGCAAACGGTCCTTCTCCTGCATAAGCAGTTCCGTCTCCTGCTTCAGGCGCTCCATAGCCTGGCTCAGCCACTCGCGGTCGTGCTGCATACCTTCGCGTTCGTCCTTAATATGTATCAGCGCAGCCACCATATCTGGAACAAAGCATTTCTGACTTAAATTTCATGGTTAAAGGAGGTAATTTATTAGTACTTTACTACATACGTAACAATATATTGTTGTTACTGAAACAATTTTTCTAAAATAATAATACTAATTCAAAACTTTATTACGATTAGAATTATGTAGAGTGGAGCGTCCCTTTTTTATTTTCAATATTGAATAGCATTAAAATATTGCATTGTACCTACTCATAGGTATGTACTCATGTATAAATTTAACTTTCTGCAGATATTCAAAATTGATTCTATGACTTTGTTTTTTCTCCATAGATCACCCTAGTGAACATGCGTAAGTACACTATGTAGATACACCTCTGCTAACTCTACAAGGCGTGTTGGCATGTTTAACATTAATTTTTCTATACTGTTTTATCATTTCAAGATAATTTGAAATATGATATTAGTGAGCGAATAGGAAAACCTTTAGGATTGTTTATATCTATCACTATATAAGTGGATCATCTATTTCCTTATAATTGTATCTTTTGTTATTTCTCAGAACACCAACAGACAAGCACAACTAAAGTAGGCAGACAAATCAAAACAATATTCCTAAAAATAATGATAGGTAATATAAACACATTGTTAATTTATATCTACTGTTATTGTTTCAGGCCCGAATAATAATCTGTGAAGAAGATATTATATACATTACATACCATCACGCCTGTAATAGCCTTATTCCTTATAACATAAGCTATTTGCCAGTGAAATTCCCGTTAAAATCCATTCAGTCGTTTCAGAGATTAGCCGGAACAGACAGACAGACAGGCAAAAATTTTGAAATCTGTTTTTTTATGTAAGTAGGTACCGTATACTTTCAAAAAGAAAGTGTACCGTGAAAAGCTGTTAATTTAGAATCACAAACAGACACTTCAATTTTATTTATGTGTATAGATTTATTATCTTTATCGATATGGTAATTAATGCTGATAGAAACTTAAATAACACGCATAAATGACACAGCAAAATAGCTAGTACCTAAGTACCAACAAACACCATATAAAAATGGCTCAATCATGCTTCATAGAAACTTTTATTGAAAATATACTACTTGGCAGCTTATTTCAATACGACCTTTAACAATTCGCTTTGCAAATTTTTTTATCATCAAAAAAAATTTTTCATCGTAAAAACAGGAAGCGTCATTTTCATCAAAGGTTAAGGCGCAATGTTTAGTCAAATAAAAGTTACTATGGGATTTGTATTCGCAAGTATTAAATTAATAAGGCAACAGATCGCTGAAGCAGAACCTATATAATATAGACTACTATATATATACCTATATCACAAATAATCCTAATCACTTATGAGTGATTAGGATTATTTGTATGTTATGACATAGTGGTCGAAAAATTTATCGAAAATCGAATGGCCCTTCCACCGACTGTCCACATCATGGGATAAAAGAGAACAAAAAATCAGAAAGGTTTGAAAAGCTGAGACACTTAGGGGCATCCATTATATTTAGGTATGGATACCCCTAAGCACGGACGGACATGGTGAAACTATTTATAAGGGTTGAATGTTCACTACGAAGCCCTAAAAATATCGTAAAATAATATAAATATTTTAAACAAATATATTAAAAAAATTAAAACATTTGAAAAAAATTAAACGCATCCCAACAAAATATAAAAAAAAACTATATTTTTTTCAGATTTATAAACTAATTTTGTACACTAAAATTAATTTACTTTAAACTATTTTAAAATTAAGATTTATTTAAATATTTTATTGTTAACTCCCGTAAAAATATTGGATTACGTATAAAGTAAATCAGGGAAAATTAAAAAAATATATGTATAATAATTAATGAACTTACTATCCAGCTCGAAGTAATTAGCCTCATGGATAAGCAGGTCCAGATGTGCGAAGTCAGCGGGCAACAGGAGCTTCTTGTTGCGGAGGAAGTTGAGGATGTGGCGGAACATGCCGCCGTCGCGGTCGATGAAGTAGTGCTGCTTCAAACTGTCCAACACGATTGGGATCGTCCCGTTGAACATCTTGCCCAGTCGAGACTCCGGGAAGCTGCATACGAATAACAATAACTGCTCTCAATACATGCACATACACCAAATCGATGCATCCGTCGTTTAACATCTCAAATGTCAGTTTGATCAATTCTCAAGTGTTGCAAATTGCTCGTGCGTCAGTACCTAATTCGTTGATAGGTATAGACACTTGTTGATTCGAGTGAACTAGATTTTAAAATGATCGAAATTGAGTGCTCTTCTACTGTAGTATTGTAAGTTACAATAATTTGTAACTAAGGTTGTGAAGGGAAAAAATGTGAGAGAATTCCTAGAGAAGACGAGAACAAGGCATGTTTTGTTTTCTTTAGATAACTTTAAAAATGTTGTACTAAGTCAGTTGATTAAAAGAAAAATGGACGAGGGTGAAGGTAGCATAGCGGGGCGGGGTGGGCGCATGGCCCCGGCATCTCGCAGGGCCCGCGGGGCCGCCGCCGGCGGACGCCCGATCGACGCTCCCACCGAGAAATAACACGCTGAGTTCAGATAAAACAAGCTTATGTACAATTCAAGCTAACTGTGAATATAAAACGCATCACATAATCACATAACGCATTCACAATTGCAGTGGGACCGTGACAATTCGCATCCTGTTTGACTGTCCCTTCTTTACCACTGTTGTTATGCCGCGAAAGTTGCGTGTCTTAACAACTATGTAGTTGAACGTCCCGTTATTGTTTATATTGGTTGGCTGATTCACTTGATTGGTAGAGGGCCAATTTCCTTTTTAATGTAATAAAGCATGTATTACTTGTGTATATGTAGTACTTGTGGTCCGGACTGATGCTGATGCAGACGTCAGATCACGTCTACCGTGACAGTTTACAACTAGGTACCATTGACAATTGCTAGAGCCCGTCTAGTTCATCCTAACTGTGCTATCGTACTTGCACTTACCAGCTACGTAAAAAGGTGGTAATACTCCTAAGAGAATATGTAATGTATGTAATTGTACCGGTCCAAAGAGACACCTTTTAAATGTTAATTTCATCGTTTTACCTGGCATGGGCATAACAGACACTTTTTTTATACCATACCAGAAATTAAATCACCGACATTGTTCGATCGAATAAATTTTCAATGAGGTAGTTACGTACGATCACGGGCTACGCAGATGTATAAAAGTTTAAAGCGATTGGAGAAAGGATAATTTATGGAAAAGTCACCAAGTTGCTTCACAAACTGCAACAAAATTTTCCCAATAATACATTCGAAAATTTCCAAGACAGGGTTCACCTTTCGTCAATACTGAATTATCCATAATTTATTTTCATCTATATTCGCATATTTGTCATTTTGTATTTACAAATCAAATCAGTATGCTTTTTCTGGAAGATTTGAGAAGTCCTTTAAAACGCTTTGCTGTGTTTTATGGGATTAACTGACCCAAGAAAAAACACCAAATCAAAGCTCCAATGGAAATGACGGCCTCTGTGGTCTACCGGATCATGGGGTCGTGGGTTCGATTCCCACAAAACACAAATATTTGTGTGGATAAAACATGAGTTTGTCTGTGTGTTTCTTATGTATTATAAGTATGTATTTACAAAAAAAAAGTACATAGGTATTATATCCATTGTCTAGTACCCATAGTACAAGCTCTGCTTAGTTTGGGACTAGATGGTGTTGTGTAAAATGTCCCAAAAATATTATATTATATTATTAAATATAATGTCAAAGACTTATTAGATAGAAAAATAGAATGTTATAAACAGGATTTTTATTTTTGGAAATTGATAGTAATTGAAAATTATTGATTTTAACGATTTTACTTACGCAGTCAGTGTTTCCAAGGACGATGTGTAGATAGTTCCCCCCACGTCAATATGTACCGGAGCATTGTCCTTGGTAGTGGGTGCAGTGCGTGGTATCCCCACAATCACCTTCTTCTCCATCGAGACTTCGTCAGGCTGCGGGCTCCCTGACTTCACTGGCATCATCCTTGGGAAGATCTGAAACTATATATAAGGAAAGGCCAAATCAATTATTTTCTGTCGTTACCAAAGGAAAACTATTATTAAACCCACTTTTCATTTGGTCTGAAAGTGATTTTTCCCCCATGAGTTGGTTTTTACTACTTTGCTTTTAAGTGTAGCTGCTTTTTCCGAGTGTTTCCACTGAACTTTATGTATTATGTATTTCAGAATCCAGTTAATTTAGTTTGGCATTCACATTTTTATATTGTTTTAATGTATGTTGTTAAATATGTATTATATATTTTTATTAAATAAGGAAAATAATAACCCTGAAATATACATACATACATATTCTATGACAATGTAATACAGCACCACCTTGTCTTAAACTAAGCAGAGCAAAGAAAAGAAAAAAAAACTAAGCAGAGTTTGTTCTATGGGTACTGACAATGGATATAATACTTATATACTTTTTTTGTAAATACATACTTTAAATAATACATAAGAAACACCCAGACAAAGCCAAACACTTATGTTCATCATATAAATATTTGTGTCCTGTGGGAATCGAATCCACGACCCTGGGATCAGCACAAATATACACTTGAACTTATAGCTTCAATACATCCATATTGAAGAATGATTTTCTCTATACAAATATATAATAGTTTGTTACTAGATAAATACCTTTTTTTTTTGTTTACGGGGGAAACCTTCAAGAGGCTACGAGTCTATGGGGGTTAGACCGGGGAGTGTGTGATTCTTACCCACTAAAACCACCCCGGTGGCCACCATCAGCAGATGGAGGGGGGCACTGGGTCCTCTTAATAAACCACCCCAGAACCCCCCTGTGCACCGCCTATTAAGGCACATCCCTGGGTACTAGATAAATACCTAGTAACAAACAAAGGATCACAGTAATGAGTAGTCTCATAATAAAACAAACTTAGACAAAACATTGAATCTAAAGAAACAAGCGAAAGAAACATTGTAAATCTATAAACAAGACCTTTACAAGTACGCTATGTATTGATTTATCTTTTATTTAATACAGTTGAAATACCTATAAGTATTTTCAGTCGAGGCTTCTTTCACGACAGCACATTGACCATAAGATTTTTGTGCTTACCCAGAGCACATTTTGGCGTAATGGAACATTAATTTGCCCACATCTAACGAGTGAAACAATTTTTGAAATATTTCAATTGAAAAAGATCACGAGGAAACATAACAAGAGACCGTTGGATAGGATTACATTTTCGTTTGATTCGTTTCATTATTATTTGCGTTATTATAGTAAATTATTTTATTCCAGTGTGCTAATGCTATGACTACTATGGGAATACACTAACTTGTATACGTCTACGTATGAGTCTTAAAATGTACTATTTGATTCATTTCTAAATACCACTAATTCCGTTTTGGTTTTGTATGTACAATTTTATTTAATAATTCATCAATGGTATTCGGCCTCAGGGTATCGGGCCTCAGGGTATCGGGAGAGCGATTGGCCGCGGGCACCAACGCCGCTCTATAGACCGCATCTTCTTATAGCCCCAAGCATTATGCCGGCGGCGGCAGCGGCGGCCGCGGCGGTGTTACGAAATTGAAGTATAATATATAATAAAGTAATAAAAATATATTATTTATATCTACAACAGTCCGCAAAACATTGCTGCAAGTTAATGTTTTTGTAGTGAATTTCAATTATGTAGATAGTTGTTTGAAGTGCAGGAATTTGTTCAATCGTTACATGTTAATAAATTAAATTTTTTTTTCCATAAAATAAAACATTGTAAAGATGCTTTTTAAAAGTTATGATTTCATGAGTCATGAAAGAATCATGATTCCAATAATTTATATTTCTGTGATTATAATACCTACTCATTCTTTTTTAGTTCAGTTGGTAAGACAAAAAACCTTTCTTGTATGCATAAGTCACAGTGATCGCTCGGTGAGATACCGTTGTGAATACTGATAAACGCTAATGGGATGGTGTATTGGGCTAAGTACCCATTTTGATGATATTACAAAATGTAAAAGTGCAGAGACGTGAGGCTTGCGCCGGTGCCGCCGCCCCGCCCGCCGCGCCGTCGGCGTGGGAGCATCCCGCGAGACCCGCAGCGACCTACTGTGGACGCTCCCACGGCACCCTTAACCGATTCCTCGTCAATTGATACTCCACAAGTATAAGTAGGTATTCTTTTTTCCAACGAAAACTAGTAATCAAATTACAAAATAAAATTCGTAATGTTACGTCAGACACAATTTTGAATAGAAACAGAATCTACTTCACGTAGTACATCGTTACTAATGTACTCGTTTAAATATGAAAATTTTGCTACATATCCAGGACATTCTGTAGGTAACAAATTGCCATGAAAATTGTCATTTGCGATGTCGTGTGGCTGCTAGGCGCCCCAGGCACACGCCGGACCAAGTCCGACTTGAATTATTTTTTATCTCGTGAATGCATCTCCGGCGTAGTCGTCTGGTGGCCTATCTCGCTGGTTTCACACCTAAAGCCCTATTCACGTGCTACACTTGTACTTCTGTCAAGTAAAGCTCCCTTTATCTTATCCGACTCATGGCGTCACTGGCTTTAAAAAAATAAACGCCTACATGTTGTAACAAGATGGAAAAGGATAACTGAACTATTATTTTGAAGTATTTTCATTTTTGAAATATTTAAAACTAATTCAAATTAATCACGTCTCATTTAAGAATTTTGACAACATTAATATTGTCTCCGCCTTTAACTTCGAAACTAGGACTGTGGCATAAAATAAGCTAGGTAGTAATATAGGAAACTTAAAAGTTTTCATCCGTTATCACGCTGGAGTCAAACTTTATTATTTCCAACGGAAAATAAAACAATGATATGTTGTATTTGTAGATAAGAATTTGACGTAATATTGTTTGTAAATTAATTGTTCTATTATTCTCTTATGCAAATCATTCATTTTAACTCCCGCGTGATTCTAACGGATGAACTCTCAATAAATAAAAAAATACTAGTGTAATATGAGTAGCAGAACATAGGTAAGTAGGTATATAAAAGAGGTCGAAAAACGAGTTGGAAATCAAGCAAGTAAAGCTGGCTACTGTAAACTTGTAGTTACGGTAGCGAGCCGCTAGAGGGCGTTCCGTCGCGAGGCAAACCACCACTCTTACCCGTCTGGTTTCATTATAAATATGCCCCAGGCTGTTTGCCTCCGCCGCGACAGCCCAAATACCTAATCACTGGATACCATCCAACGCAATAAAAGGACGATCTTAGGTTTCAGATGAATGCGTGCGTCAAATATGTAAGACAGCAGTGACAAATTATTTTGAGAATACCTAGGCGTTGTAAATTTGTAAGTAACGTTATAATGTAGGTATACAAAAATTATACACAAGATCCTGCATCAAGATCACTTCTTTGAATAAGGTAGTGACATCAACCCAATTAAATTATTAATTTCTAAGACAAACCTTACGATGAGCAAGGTTGCCAGTGCTCTGCAAGGAAACGTTGTGTTGGCAGTGGGGGGGACTTTGACCCTTACACTGCCAACCCATCTATTCCTCTTTCATTTTACAGGGGCGGCAACGCGCAAGTTAACCTTGGTGTTACAAGCGTCTATAGGCTAAGGTAACCGCTTACCATCAGGTGGGCCGTATGTTTGTGTGCCACCTTAGTGGTATAAAAAAAAAGATATGTAGGTTTCGTCAAGATGTTTACTTCCCCTTTGCGTGATTGATAACAAAGACAGGATAATAAAGATCGATCGAACTTAACTTTAGGGATGTTTGTTTGATCATCAAATATCCAGACTTCGTTCTTCGAGATTTAAGAGATAACGAGTGGTAGATACAGAACATATGTAAAACGTAACATATACAAAACGAAACACTACTTGCCAACGTAGATCTCTACGTTGGCAAGTAGTGTTTCGTTTTGTGTGGTAAAAAACACGGAGAAAACGATTAATCCCTGAAATAAGACCTAGCTAGATTGATCTTACGCCGATATTGCAAATTTCATTGAATCCCTTGATCTGTTTTCCGAGAATGCGATAACCACAAATATGATTGTGCCTATATTATACATATCTAAATATTGCTCGTATAATAGCTATAGGATAATAATAACTGGTTGAGTGACGAACACACTTCTTGTCGAATTGTTGATTTTTGACATTAAGCGCCATAAAATTTATGAAAAACTGTCATTAAAAAAACATTTAGTGTTGTTTTGTTTACGAAATCTGTTAGTCCTTATGTCGTTTACAGCCCGTTGCAGAATTATTTTTAATGTTTTTAATTAACTTTTATTCAAAGCGTCATTAAGTACGAATCTTCCATTAACTTGACATAATTATACAGGAACTGATATGTCAAGCTATTTTCAATGATTGCAGTTATTGTTTCTGCAACTGGCTGTAAGTGCCATTGAATGACTTCTGATTCAATTGAAATACCAGTGTCCGTGATATTATAACCGCAAAACATAATGCGCCAGTCTGCCGTGTAGCGGCTGTTGTTCCGATAATAGGCTTTTGGTCACATATAAAAAATAAAGCAAAACGTTAACAAATATTAAATTATAATGGCTGGATTACATTATAACCAGACATGAAAAGCTTTTTATTTGAAGCGACATTTTGGACGATATTGAGTTATATACGTATTCGGATTCAGTGGTTTTTTCTGTTTCGAATGACCCGGGGTTCGTGCAACGAAACGGCTAGCCCTTTCATTAAATACCGCCATTCAACCACATGTCTAAATTTTGAGTACCCGTGTGGCCGAACACAGTGTTCAACAGTACAGCTAGACAACGCTTAGCATACTGGTTAAATGTCAACTTGCTTGAAACCATACGTTTGGAATTATTTATTATTATTTTTGTAGTTGAATAATTATGACCGGTCCAGTGACGTCGTTCAATAAAGGGCTAGCCGTGCAATTAAACGCCTATTTCAACCTAAGTTGTCTACAACAGATGATATGGACCTAAAGATAAGTATGTACCTAAGTATACTGTGATGGTTACGGCTAAGGTCCGCGGACACCGGACGATTTCAAGCTTACGTAAATTAAACAACAACAATTTTTAGAGCTTGCGCCCACTCCACTCCTTCCAGCACGGCAAGGAATCTTTAGCGACGATTATTAATATAACTTCATAATTATTAAGATAATACCTATGCTTAATTTAAATTTTAAAGATAAACAAGATAAAAAAGCTTGGATTCAAGAACAAAGACGCGTTTGCAGACGACGTTTGCGTTGTGGTCACATTTAAATTTTATTACCTATCTTAATATTAAGTTATAAGTAATTCGTCGTATAAAAATCTCTTGCCATGCCATGCCACTAGTAGGCGTAAGCCCTTGGTATCTATCTTGTGTCACAAAAAGTCAGTGCATGTGTTTTCAATTGAAAATTAGCGTCTGCCTTGTTTGGGTTGGTCCGCACCACCGCATTGCCATTGAAATTACTAGGCAAACGAGGCTTTACATTACTGAAGTCTCAAGGTGACAATGAGTGAGTATCGTGTATTATACGCTACAATTGCCGCTTACCATCAGGCCGCTCAAATGCTGGTTCATCATGGTACCTACAATAAAAAATACAATCTCGATTACTATCCTAAAGATGGGTAGAAACATCAAAAAAATACGTCTTGGTAACAATTCGACTAGGTTATTGATTTCTGACATTTACGCGAATATTATACATTGAAATAAAAATCCCGACGTTTCGGGCCCTTTACAGCGTCCATGGTCACGGGTAGACTTCGGTAGAAACGTGATTAATAATATCATTATAACGCGATAAAATCCGTAAAAAGTAGTTTTATTTCAATTCGACTAGGTTTTTAACATAATGCGTTTGTTTGTTACTTTAGTGAGACTAAAGTAACAAACAAACGCATTCGTCTCCGTGACTGTTGCGCAAGAGGTCCTAGGTTCGATTCCCAGGTCGACTA
Source organism: Acronicta alni (assembly GCA_964056405.1). NCBI lineage: Eukaryota > Metazoa > Arthropoda > Insecta > Lepidoptera > Noctuidae > Acronicta > Acronicta alni. The sequence goes on from OZ043913.1 coordinate 12,866,954, forward strand.
GTGTTACTGGGTTTTTCTATGAAATTCTCAGTAGTTAATGTCGATCTAAACATACCAGCGCGGAGAACTGTGGGACTACATTGGTACACCCAGGAATTTTAAAACACCCAATAAGAGATACAGAATATTAAAGTATTACGTTATAAATTATTAACTTGGCTTAGATATAACTACGCCGATCAACCGATCTGCAAAGCTAAGCTGTGCTAGACGCGGGTTGTCTGTGGATTGGTGACTATACTTTACACATCGAGTCCCCTCCGTGCTTCAATGAGTACGTAAAGCCGACAGTCGCGGTTGTCATGCGAACACCTATGGAAATCGTTAGTGGAAGCCCAAAAATCCCGATTACAAGTTTCAAGATATCGTTATAATATTATTGTGTCGGTTACATAATATAAAAAAGTGTTTTTCATGAAACTACTGTTACAACACCTTATTCTGCTAAGTTTGAGTACCTGAATACAGCTCTGCTTAAACCTGGGATTTGAGCCTTACATTAAGTTAAGTAAGTATGTTCGTTAAGTTCATATTCCGCTGAACTGTTTTTGATTAAATGTGGTACAGAGATACGTTTTGCCTCTAAAAGCCCCTTGGGATGCGAGCGCAACCGCAGGCAATAGGAAGTATTTATTTATGTGTTTATTGGCTGTTTAATAATTGTATACTTTCAAGTGAAGCAGTCGCACTGTATTGATCCGGATTCATAGACCTGGTAAATCAGAAACCTATCGGTATCATATACACTGCTGTGCCTTTATGCTAAACATGTCACCGAAGTCTGTAGGATAGACACGTGATGGCCAGCGAGCGTGACTTTACAATCGTTTCCAACGTCACGCTCGCTGCCCATCACGTCAACGTGAGTTTCCTGCGACCCACGTCATCGCCTGCGAATAATATAGCCTATGCTCGAAGCGTAGTTTATTGAATATTATTAAATTACCTTCTATTACAAAGTAAAATATAGCTAACCCTAACCTACACTATATACCTGATAATAACTGACCCTAATATTATATATTTTTATATGAATCTTAAATGGGCAGTAATAGGAAATATGCATGTGATTCATATAAGAGTCATTTTTTATTGAACTTTATTAAGTACTTCATAATTGTGCATATTCCAATCACTAATATTTTTAAGCAAAAAGACATTAAAATTTTTAAGCAAATCCTTGAAAATTTTACCCTACGATTAGAAATTGTTTCACCCTTACGACGGAAGAGAGTCTTTCAAATAACACACAATATGCAGGCAAACCGGAAATTAAGGGATTGGAAAATAAGATGAACGCGAGAAATACCGCGAGGCATTGCTAGTGACGTTGTTTAGAACAACGTCGTGGTTGGTGGTTCATTCAAATCATCATATATTATCAGGTGGCACGAAGTAAAACTCTTCTTTCACTGTATCACTTATACCCAATAAGTGGAGCAACGGTTATTTTTTTCCAACTTGGCTGTAACTCATTTTAAGTAATAAAACATAAATTCACTTAATTTTGCTACAGGGCGTCCAAAAGCGATAACCGAAGGCATCCGAAACTGAACGTTCCACAGTCAGCGCTCGCGGTCAGGTATGCCCTGGAGACGCTCTCTAATGTACAAGTACAGCATTCTTCAACGTTTTAAATACTAAGAAAATTTTAATATAATTTTATCATTGATTAATATAAATATACCATATAATATTTCTAAGAATGGTGTGCATACCATTAAGTGACGTATTTACTGCGTATGAGGATTCTTGTCGCAAGTAACTAGTTGTTTAATTAGTTTTAAATTGTAAATATGTTGTTGGTGTGCCTTATTTAATTAAATAAATAAATAAATCATGCTTTTTAAACTTTTGAAAAATACGTAAATAATTACATGCAAAGATCTTTACATAATTATAATATAAATAGGTATGTACGAGTATGTTCATTTAAACACATAACTCTTTTTTTTTGTTATGTACAGACGTCAGCAGGTCAAGCTATCCAAAACTGTCAAATATCCCCAATTGAATATGAACTTTATCATTTTGTATTAAAGTTGAAAATCAATCAAAGAAATTTGACAGATTGTGGTAGCTTGATGTGCTGGCCTCTGTACTTACACTCACATATTTATGATACTCAGCAATAGCAGGTTACAAGGCTTATTGACAAGTAAGCCATGGGTAGGTAAGTAAATTTCCTTAAAGTGATCATTTCTGTGTTATATCGTGGCAAGATATTAAAGTTTAACGTTATCTAATCGTATCTGATTTATATAATCTTCAACATGACATGGGTTTGATCCGAATTGAACATTGATATAATACTGACTCAAAAAAATATCGAGTCAGTATCAATGAATTCTGCTAAAGCAATCTCCTCTCCAACCTCTTTTGAAAATCCGCGCCAAGTTGTGGGCGCTATAGAGCCGGCTTGCAATATTCTGAATCCAACCGTTCACGCCGCGCCGCTATCGCGTCAGTGAGCCGAGGGTCTCAGTGTGTGCCGCCCTTAATGGTACATACCTACTCAGCACGTAAAAATAACATATAATAAGGACTTATTCTACCACTTCCGAATAAGTTTCCGATAAATTACTTGGCAGTTCATCTTAATCTTAACAAAATCTCAATCTTAACTAATATTATAAAGAGGGTGCGAATTGTGTAGGTACGTGGATTTCCGAATTTCCGGAACCACAACACTTACTTAAAAAAATCTTTCTTCATTTGAAAAGTACTTTATTCTACATAGACTATAATTATCATCATCATCATTGTCCTGCATGGATCAAATGTCTATATCTAAGGTTTTCAGTCAGGTTGCGGCGGCTGGTGTGAGTTTGTGGACTACTTTTTTTAACACATACTAATAATATATATATATATTATTAATATTATTAAATAATAAATTATAATACATGTTTTATATAAATTCTGTTTCATTTTTTGGATCGATTCGGTGACTACCTAGCTACTCAAACATGGTGAAATATGCCCCTGTCTTTATTGTGCGATCAGTGGTACTTGATATGCGGGGTCAATAAACACGTTGTCGAAGAGTAATGTTGTCAATTGGTCCAGTTGATTGAAGAGGATGAAGTCTTGTTATAATAAATCATATCTTTTATATCTTGTTTGTTGCCATGTTATACTCAATTGAAAGTTTGTTATATATATATATATGTACAGTTCAGAGTTATTTAGGTAGGTATTACCTACTACTTGGAAAATCCCCGACGGTTGTAATGTAACTGTTATTTATTGACTTGTTATTACCCATAATCAGGACCGAGGAATTTCATGGACTACTTTTTTTAACTTTTAACGGCAATCACCAAAATTCAAAGATATACATAATAAAATCTGGCCTCAAAATATTTCACGTTCTTAAATTACCTACCAAAAACATAGTTCCAGACCTAATTTGAGAAGAAAATAATTATATTAATGCGCTTTGTATCCTTACAAACTTACTTTGCAGTAAGTTACTGAATAAATTAATGTTCTGTGGGACTCACGACAGAAATGTACTCGTCCGAGCATATGGCATAACCTACCTGGTTTCCGTTTTTATAGTAACGATTTAAGTTTGGTAAAGTCAATCGAATTTGAAGATCAAAATAACTACCTACTTCAAAAGGAACACATTAAATTATATTTTTTTTAAAAGCTTTAAGGCACAATTTGGACTAGTATAGGTATGCGTCAGACGTATGCCTCGCGTAGCGCGTAGTCAATTCGTAGACCCCCACGTAGTATTATATTACCACGTAGTAATATTGCGTAGCCGCCGCGTAGTCGCTGTTTAGACGCTGGGAGTAGCTGCGTAGACACCGGGTGGAACTGCATAGACCCCACGTAGTCGCTGCGTAAACGCCCGAGAGTCTACGTCTCTATGTAGTATGTTCTAAAAGCCTATATGGAGATATAGGCTTTACGAGGCGATACTACTCATACGTATCCTACATACCTAGAACACCTACTCTAGACGACCACCATTAAAAAAATAAAAGTCGCAGCTTGTCTAAAGCAGTTCCCAATAACAACTCCCAAAATCCCTTTGAATATGTACACTTAAATTTATCCATGTCATATAAAATTGATATAACTGACAGACTTTTTTAATTCCTAATTTATAGTCGAAATATCGAATAATGTATCTTATTTTATTGTCAGACAAAATGTTGACAAATAATTTTATGTTTAATATTTTCGTTTTTATATTTTTAGTTAGAGGCTGTTCAAAGGGCGGTAAAGTGTGCCAGGAGGGTGCCCGGCGGGTACGCAGGGCCTTCTATTCCATTTGTAATTACTGTCCCGAGGCGCGGTGCGCGAACAGAATAACCTGAATTAAAACTTTGGAGCAGCCTACGAAAAAAATAATGCACTGTATAATACCCACATATAAAGTCAAGTAATGTTGTCGTTGTAATTTCATTGTACTAACATATTTTTGTGCATAATGCTGCTATCACATGCAGAGTACCTCCATTAAATCCTTTGTTTCTGAAGGACACATCAAATTGCATTGAAATAAAATGTACCTACAAGTTAACAAAGCATTTGAGATTAAAAAAAATTGGTTGACGTGACTTTTTAGACGTGTATGGGTTTTGTTAAAAGAAATAAAACAATACTCGGCTCGGACTTCCATAGTTCCGGTTCCATTATAGAGGAAATTCTAAATGTGGTCTTTTTGACTCCCGAGCTCCCGTTTCGCATATTTTGTTCGAAAACTGTCATTATCTTTTTCGGTATTACGTAATTTGGAGAGAACCTGACAAACGGACAAAATTACATTCCAACAAGTCACTCGCGTCGCATTTATGAAACTCCATTTGCTTTTTTATAATCCGTCTGTCTGCTTGTTTGTTATTCTTGTGACAAAGGCTGAAAGGATTGCCTATTATAAAGATTGACAATCATATTATTAAAGAAAAAGACTATGAATCTCTTCTCAAATACTTAAAATAAATTCAGGAGTTTTGATCCCATTGAGTATAGGAAGAAATTGATGTATTGCTGAACACTCACAGCTAATCAGCTTCATGATGAACCAATTAAGTATTAAAGACCAATTAAATAGGAGCTTGTTAATACAAACTCCGGAATGCTGATGAGTTTTCTTACAGAAAAAATAAACGACACTAACCACCGCGCTGGTGACCCGTCCTATTTGACATAAATATAATGTATGTCACCACTGAAAATGTCAGCTTTATCAATAACGACGTTCCATGGTTGTACACCATAGTTAGCAGGTATGTTGTTCAAGAATTATTGGTGTGTACTCAACACACAATGGAGCCGTCGTAATACAATGTCGTGCCCGTCGGCTGCGCCCGCGGCCTGGAGGCAACCTTTCCGTTTTATCAATAGTTTATGTTTGTGCCTCAGGCCACCTCGCCTCTAAGGACTATCCACACCAAACTACTTTTGCCCAGCTTCTACTAAAGCACAGTACAAACTGAGCAACTAAAGCCGTCACGTTTTAAAATTCATAGCAAAATTTAAGGGACTTACATGACGTATATAACGGATTTTTAAATAAAGTCTATTTACGCGAACTGACGTGTCAGTTATTTGAATCCCATTTCAATATACTGAAAATAAAAAGACTGCTTCATTAGTCTAGTGGTCCTAAGCGCGACTGCTACGCTAGAGGTCCTGGATTCGATCCCCAGGTCGAGCAAAGTGATATTGGGTTTTTCTATGAAATTCTCAGTAGCAGCTCAGAGTCTGGATTTGTGCCCGGTTAATGGCAATAGGTTCGCCCCCTATTACATGGGACCTAAAACATACCGGCGAAATGTGGGTGTACATTAGTACACCTCCGCCTAACCCTTCGGGGAATACAGGCGTGATGGTATGGAAATAAAAATTAAAATCTTTTCCTAACAGATTTGACAAAGGTTTGGGTAGCTGGGTGCAGTGGATCATGAATGACTCATTTAATAACCGCCCCCAGTTTCGTCGAACGATCTAATTGAAATAGTTCAAAGTTTGCATAGCGGTGCCTCTGAATTTTAATGTTGCGGCGATATTATAGGATGCTGTTATGAGTGGGGTACAGACTAACGAGCACATAATTACGGGTCTTCATTGGTGTTCGGTCCATGTAATTAGTCGGTGAAAGGGGTGTCACAATAGTAATAATGATGTGCCTCGTCGTATACGTTTGCGCCACACGCTAGTCTACCTCACTCTGAACCTGCTGACTGGTTAATCCTGTTCACAGCATAAGTACTTGCTTATATTTAAAAAATTCTGTCGTGGTAATGTCAAACACGATAGAACAAAAATGATTTAAAAAAATTACTAAACAACCCGATCACTATTTAAAAAACAGGTAGGTATTCGAATGCAACGTAACTAGTGACCCTTTTTTTTTTTTTTTTTCCTCTGTGGAAATCCTCATTGACTGCCGCCGTCTGGGGAGACGACGGGGTGTGTCGGACTCCGCCCAAAGTGGACCTACCGACTAAAACCACAGGAGGTGTTCGCCTCACCACCATTTGTCGGGAACGCGGGAACCAGTTGTTATTCCTCCGCGAACCCGACGGTGGCGGGCCCCCTAGCGCGGCCCCCTATTCTCTATCGGGAGAGTGCGTTGCGCTCTCTCCTCTCTACGTAACTAGTGACCCGCCCAAATCTCGCACGGGTATGTTAAAATGATAGCTTAACATTTTATTTCAGACTTTATGGACTGAAAAGCCTGAAATAAATGTTTTTAAATTGATTTTTAATTACTTTCCTAGATGCACCCTAAGTAGCAGCTCAGAGTTTGAATTTCTGCCCGGTTAATGGCAATAGGCTCGCCCATATAATGGGACCTAATGTATACCGGCGAACTGTGTGTGTACAATTAGTACACCTCTGCCTGACCTTTCGCGGAGTACGGGCGTGATTATATCCTTAAAAGATAAATTGGTGTCATTTACCTATTATAATTGGTTTTATTCGATAATTTTGACGAACTAATAATACCAATATTTTTTCCCAAAAGCAGTGAGAGCCTAGTGGTATGACCATTGGACTACCAAGTCGAAGGTCTCGAGTTCGAACCCAAGACACGTACCTCTGACTTTTCGAATTCATGTGCGTATTAATAATTAATTATCACTAGCTTAAACGGTGAAGGAAAACATCGTGAGGAAACCTGCATACCTTAGAGATTTTTTGAAGTCTGCCAACCCGCACAAATCCCTCTCAATATGAGAGGAGACCCGTGCCCAGCAGTGGGACAGTATACGGGTTGATGATGATTTTTTTCCCTTCAGGACGCCAATTGTTGTTATGTCATAAAGAGCCATGAGATACAAAATAAGTAATATAGAACAAAATTTTTAAAGCCAACGTTTCATTTCACGCTTTTTCAAAACCTGTAAGCATTATTAATGATAAATAAATAAATATTTAGAACATTCAATTTGAGACAGCACGATCTAGTAACTAACTGATGACACGTATTGCGCAGCGGCTGAGCGATCAGTTTCTGCGCCACGGGTTGTGGGTTCGATCCCCACACGGAACAAATATTTGTATGACCTACATGTACTTGTTCCGGGTCTAGGTGTTTGTGTATGTGAAAGTTTGTGTTTGTAAACGCACCCACGATACAGGAGAAAATCCTAGTGTGGGGCAACGTTATTATTAAAAAAAAAAACTAACAGGTTATTTAGTTACTAGATAGTCCTGGAAGCTGAGCTTGTACAATGCGTACTAAACCACATAAGAAACACCCAGACGAACAAAAATGTATGTTCATCACATAAATATTAGTGTCCTGTGGGAACTGAACCCACGACCTGGTGATTAGCAGTCTGATACTTCAACTAACCCGACGTCTGTGTCGAGACCATGAAGCACAGACAACGTCATCGTCGTGATAAATGCAAAACGTTCATACAATAAATGCAATTTATTTAAATTTATATTTTAATTCTACGTGTTAAAGTAGTTCAGTAATTATGAAAACACACTTTATGCTGTTATATACTATAAAGCTGCTTAATATAACGAAACTGTTGAAACTAAAATAACTAGTGGTTATGAAAAAAACAACTGCGATAGGTATATAAGGTTTCAACGTCAAGGGTTGTTACATAATATCTACTAAATACAAATATTCTACCTAACGGTGGAAAATAATTTTACCTGCGTCAATACAACATTACTTTGTTTATATACAAACTTCGCGGTTAAGAAATGGGCCAGTAAGACGTCAACAACAGTCAAATACCACGAATTTCATGAAATAAGTTCCATTCTTTTCAACCCTTAAAATTGTGCAAGAAAAAATATTCTTTTATATAAGTTTGGTCCTGCCTTAGGCAATTAAGCAATACTATTGAAATAAAAGTCAAATAATAAAACCACGAAATAATATGACGCAGCTTTCACTTGGGGTCTATTGCTTCGCTAATAACTGTCATTTCTTGCTACAAAAAAGTAATTTCATAGCGTGCTACTATTCAGTAAAACTACATACTTAATTGGCGGACTTTGTATGACATCGAAACAATTATAAATTGTAGTACAAAGATATAATTATTATTTTTGTCCTCAGCCCATCATACAGCCAGCCATCTGTTACCGGTCCGAACCTGGTATTTAGTAGCCGCATAATAATCCCTTATATTATGTACATAATCATACCTCTATACACTGTATTTCCTGACAAATGTACAAACAATCATCGCAGTATGTTAGTTGTACCTACTGTCAAATTAAATAAAATCGTTATGAATTTTTTTATCATTTTTTTTCGGCAAAGACGTCATATTTGTTTAGGTACTGTGGTACTAGTGGGTGGGTTACTACTTCTTTGGGGCGTAATTTAAGTTAAAACGCAATAGTGGTATTATACGACTTCTATTTAGATTCCACAAGCAATTCTTATTTAATCTGACAATAATTAAATTATTTTCTAGACATCTTTCAAAATCGATTTACTTTTTTGTTCGCTACATTTTTAACTGGCCAGAACGTGTAGGTACATTAAAAACTTATTGTTCCAAACTCTTACAGTACCTATTGCTAATGTTAAAAAATAAAAGTTCGTATCTTGCACACCTACGTCACATGAAACTGTACTATATATGTATGTACTGTATTATAGGTATTTTACAAAATGCCCTAAAACTGTCATCGTTAGTGTCAGGAACGACTGAGTGGTCATGCATCAACATTCCTTCATCGCCGATAGCTCTGTATATCGCCCCGAGGTCATAAATTATTATTTAGCCACATCAGTTGCGGAGCGCACATGCAAATATGATTCTTTTATATTATAAGCGAGGGATAAAGCGGGTGGAGGGGAGGCGGCCCGAGGCGTCGAGGCGCTCCTCGGCCGCCGCCGCGCCTTCGGCAGCGCTCGGCGCCGACGATATTAAAGCACACCTAGCTCTGCTTTTGATACCTCCGGCAATTTCACTCGAGGCGTTCATCTGCAGAACAATCATTTCGAAAATTATTTTGAAAGTGCCTGGAGCCTTCGAGACTGAATCATTGAGCGATCGACTTACCACCGCCCGCGGTCGCACTCTTACACATACACATACCAATACTGACTGAGCTAAATGTTTGACTTACCGTAGGTACAGGCTTCGCATCTAATGTTAGATGTTACTAAAGGTAGATTATAAAGAAAAGCTCGTAGCTAAATATTTATAGTAGGATAGTTTAGGTCAACAACCGGATCTGCAAGGATAAGCTGCGCTAGCCACGGTCAGTCTGTGGACGGGTGACCATTCTTCACTTCAAGACCACGTATAGCCGGTCCCGGTTGTCATACGAACATCCATGACAGGCGTTAGTTGTAGTCAAAAGCCCAAAAAGCCTTTACTGCCCAAAGATCCAGTCTATCCTAGGCTTCCATACACGGAGAGCCTTTCATCACGCTTATCACACGAAATTAAAAAAAAAACTACACTATAAAACTACAAAACGACACTAGATACAATATTTGTAACTTTATCAAAATTTTAAATTAATTATTTTAACTTTTGACTAACTTTTTGAACGTCATTTTAACATTAAGACAGTCCCCAAAACGCCCGCCCTTTAAATGTATATTAAACAAACCAAATTAAATTTATATCAAAGAAACCAAACGAAATAATACAACACTAACTAAAAATCCTAATGATGGCTATGCAAATTCATAATTCTCAATTTCGACCAGTTGAACAGACGCCAGCAAGTCAAGCTATCCAAAATTGTAAAATTTTTCCAATTGAAAATGAATCTTCTCGTTTTGTTTTAAAGTTGAAAATCTATCAAAGAAAGTTGCCAGATTGGAGCAGCTAGATGTGCTGGGCTCTGTACCTTTAACCAACAGTTGTCTTTGGAGTTATGTAATGTCAATTTTTAAGCTTTGTTAACATTTTAGAATAAAATTGTGAACAGTATCTTTTTGTTTTTTTTTTTGGCATTTTCCATGCTAAGATTTTAAAGTTATATAGCGAAAGAAAAATTCGACTATGGGCTGGAACCTGCGTCTCCTGGTTAGGTACATCAGACGCTATGACCACTAAGCCACCGCGAGTCCCAGGTAAGGTCGAATTTTGTCGAAATTTCGAAGGCAAGTCGAAATTTGCCTTCACATTCTGAATAAATTTACGTCTTTATTTATGGTGCCGTCAGTAAGACCTATTGAAAAGCAAGTTTTTTTTCTCAAACGACATGACTTATTAACCTAGTGGTCGTAAACGTGACTGCTATGCTTGAGGTCTTGAATGCGATTCCCAGTTCGAAAAAAGTGTTATTCTATGAAATTCTCAGAAGCCGCTTGAATTTGCTCGGTTAATGGCTTGCCTATTACCTACATGGAATCTAAAATTACCAGCGAACTATGGGTGTAAATTAGTACACCTCTGCCTAAGCCTTCGAGAACCACAGGCGTCATTGTATAAGTATTTAATATTTATTGTAAAAAACTATTTTACCGTAGAACACGTGGACACAACCAGGAAGTAAGCTAAAATAAAAAGAAAAGCTAAACTAAAGCTAAAGCCTGCTAAGGATAACAAATGATACGATCGTCACATCAGTGAAAATACAAAACGCTAGGCTTTGAGTGTTGTGTTGCTAACGTTTACTTGCGGAACGTTGACCCTATTACTGCCAACTATTCCTCTTCCGTTTTACAGGATCGGCAACGCGCAAGCGATACCCTTGGTGTTGCAAGCATCTATAGGCTACTGTAACCGCTAGGTGAGCCGTATTCTTGTTTGCCACCTCAGTGGTATAAAAAAACGCGGACTACGAGATGATGCGGTTCGGGACACGGTGATAATCGCCCACATGCTCTTTACAATGATTCGGACCACGGTATAACAAAAAAACCGTCATATCATAATTTTATCTTATATTTATTTTATATCATATGTTTTTTTATAATACTTAGGTTATTTGATCCATAGTACTTGCAGATAGTGGACCTTTATTTCTAATCATTCATTGAGCTTTTTTTTTAAATGACCCGTTACACGTTTCTTTTCATTTCGAAAAAACCGATTAAAGAGTGTTATCTTATTTAAATTCCAAAATTTAAACCCTTAAATTGTACTGGATTTAGATACCTACAATGGGGATTTAGAGTATCTTTTTAGCTTAGGTACTTATTGACCACCTGTCACAATAGTAGTCATTGTTTTGAATTAAGTATCTAGATCATTTGGAAATCTAAATCAAACGATAAACAACTAGTCACAATGAAGACTACTTCCTTCGATCACTATTTAGAAACCTAGGAGTTGAGTGCAAGTGAGTTTCGATACTTAATTAAGTCCATCACTGATTGTAAACAGCACTTGAGTTCGCATCGCTAACCAGTCTTGGCTGTGCAATATTGTTTGATGGTTTTGCCGTGCTACCATCTAACTTTATTATTTTTTCTGGTTTAAACATATATATATTTAACGATATTTTACTAAATTGTTACACTTATTGAGCCTATTTATTTTTATTGACGAATAACCTATTAGGTATGGGTATAATCAAAAATTGCCTATTCCGTACATGTAGGGAACATGTGAACTCGACATATGTGTGGAACCTATGAGTTTTTTGGCGTTTTCAAGGTTGGTCTCATATTAAAATTTGTTCATAATAATAAATTCATAGGTACAACGGGCCCCTAAATTTTACGGTAATTAAAATATAAAAGGGGTATACATATAAGAGCACGTGTTTTTTCGTAGATTAATGATTAATGTTCTTATGAAAAACCGTAAACTACCCAACCATAAATATCTGAAATCTAAAAAATATTCATATATTTTTATCGCACAAATTCAACTTTCCGAAAATAATTCAGGAGTGGAGAACAGTAAAGTCGCCTAAGGCATGGCCGCAGGTCCGGCGGCCCATACAACACAATATTTACATCTAAGTAGCTCCGGGCTAAAAACCCTTGAAATAAGTAGATACCAATTAATAATTTTATATGTATTTGCAGTATACTAACGCCTTAAGGGCTAAAATGACCGGCAACTTAGGTATGCACTGATCATAAGGAATGCCCTAACAATTTAGCAATAATAACAACGCGTAGAGGCATCTGTGAGTGTATATACATTTTAAGCTCATCCGGCGTACCCTGGGCTGTCTTGCTACCAAAATATTGACTGGCTATAATCTTTTTAAATCAATAAATCTTTGGAAAGTCTTACACAGCACCATCCTAATACCTACTTAAATACTTATTTTGTAAATACATACTTATAATGCATAAGGAGTGATATGCTTATAAGCAGTGATGGTCTAGTGATATGAATGACCATTGGACTGCCAAGTAAAAAAAAAATCATTTACAATCACAAGATAAAATTGCGCGCGCAAAGCAAATTAAAAAAAAGTACGCCAAGGAGGGTCCTAGTCTGAGTTTTTAACAAATTAAACAAAGTTGTATGATAAATTCGGCACCATGGAGGTAGAAGTAAATGGGTTTAATGATGTTTTGAATTCACAAATCCTCTAGCGGATAAAAACGACTTTTGCACTCAGATATCGAAGAGGAAAAATACTCTTTCCGAGATGGGGGGATGAAAAATACATGACATAAGTAGATTATATTATTATCATAAACGAATACTTCTTTCTCCGAGCCTTTTCCCAACAATATTGGGGTCGACTTCCAGTCTAGGTAACCAGATGCGGCTGAATATCAGTATTTTACACGAAGCGACTGCAGACCTTCGCAACCCAATTTTTGGGTAACACCGATACCCTGAGGATAGACTGGTTGTCAGGTTTCTTGGGCTTGACTACCACTAACGAATGTCATAAGCGTTCGTATCACAACCGGGACCGACGGCTATACGTGCTCTGCGATGCACGGAGGGGTCTCGATTTGTTAAGAATGGTCACCCATCCACAGACTGACCGCGACTAGCGCAGTTTAACCTCGGTTGATCAGATTAGCTATTAATAAAATTAGCCACGAGTATCTCATTCTCATTCTCTTATACGAACAAGATGTATTAAAATTCATTTTAAAAAGACATGCAGCTCGAACTTGGGAACAAAGTCGTGTTGCGGCGGACACGAGTTTGTTTACCAACACACAATTAACGGACTAATTGTGGACATTGGATAAATAAATCTAGTGTAGAAACAAATATCTGTGGATCATGAAAATATTTGTCTCTGCTGGGAAGCAAACCGACGGCACTCGGCGGTAATGGCGCGGTAACCATCTTAACTTCTAAACCAAACGTGCAGTGGATCTGGGGGTTTAGATAAGTGGCAATCTGACAATCGAATTGACGAACGAATAGAAACAAAATGTATGGGACTGACATCTATGATCGCCCGATTTGTCGAAAGCTTATGTCATTTCCATACATTTTGTTTCTATTTGTTCGTCGATTCGATTGTCTGATTGCCACTTGTCTACAGGCGCAGTTTATATACTTAATTTACTATCTACAATACTATTATAAAGAGGAAAGATTTGTATTTTTGTGTGTATGTTTGTAATGAATAAACTCAAAAACTGCTGTGCCGATTTCAAAAATTCTTTCACCATTGGAAAGCTACATTCACCCTGAGTAACATAGGCTAAAATTTATATCTTATGTCCACCCGTGCGAAGCCGGGTTAGTCAGGGACGAACCGCTAGTTTATAAATCAATACCGATATGGAGCTGTTTTTAAATATCATATCAAAAACAGCTCCATATCGGTGGAAAATGGTTTACGGATGCAAAAATCAATCTATCTAGCTCTCATTTCTGGGAATAATTATAATTTAATTAATAATTATATTTTAATAATTTAAATAATTTTCCGTCTTCATAAAATTTTGGGTTAGTAACTAAAAACAATAACAAAATAGATACAGCCAAACGTTTTACATGTCCTGAGTAGAGAATAAATATAATAAATTAAGGAACTGGAATGTAATTAAGTGGTACTAGTGCGATCTGATGACAGCATAGGCCTTAATGGTTTAAGAACTTTATTTTCTCATAAATAATTATTAGGTATATGTATAATAGGTACATAAATTTACTTACTGAGAAAACTATTTACAAACTAAAATGAATGTTAACTACGAGCGTACAAAAAGCAAATGAAGTAAACCCAAGAAATTATATTTGAAAAAGTTAGTTGGGTAAGCTGAAAAAATTCTCAGCGACAAGGTGTCGATGTTAACTACAAACCGGCGACCACACAGTACTACAAAAATGTGGCATTGGCGACATTGTTATTTGTTTTTTATTTTTTTTACTTTGTCTCATCATCATCAACCCATATACTGTCCCACTGCTGGGCACGGGTATCCTCTCATATTGAGAGGGATTAGGCTATAGTCCACCAGGCTGGCCTAGTGCGGTTTGGCAGACTTCATAAACCGTCAAGAAAAATCTCTAAGGTATGCAGGTTTCCTCACGATGTTTTCCTTCACCGTTTAAACGAGTGATAATTAATTATTAATACGCACATGAATTCGAAAAGTCAGAGGTGCGTGCCTTGGGTTCGAACTAACCAGTATATGGGTTGATGATGATTTGCAGTGGCCAAGTCGTAGTTATCGAGTTCGAATCCCAGTTCGAATAACCTCTGAATTTTCGCAACCATGCGCGTATTATTACTCGCCAGAGCCGTGAAGAAAGTCATGAGGAAACCTATTTGGCTGAGAGATTTGCTCATCGGCGTGGGAAGTCTGCCACCTAGCTATGCCAGCGCGGGTTCTCTCGCTAAACCGTCATCTTCCGAGAGGAGAATCGTGCCGAACCACTAAACGGCACGGTTGATGATAATTATAGTGATGTCCTATATAAGTACAATGCAAGCAGATATAAAATAAATACGTTATAATGTAAAATATAGGCAGTTTCTAAGATTTCTAAAATTAAAATTAAAATTCGCTAGCGAGAAATGGATCCCAAAAAAAAATTGAAGTCTTCCGGTGCGCAAAGAATAGTTAGTTAAAATTACCTATAATAAAATAATATTAAATAGCTAAATAAATAATTTATTTAAACATTTTATTCATTTTAAATAAGTACTATAGGATCCTGATGGGATCCTAGGAGGCTTATTCAAATAAACTCTCGGTTAAAAGGTACTCTACGACTTTATTCTTCAAAGGTCAAGGGAATTCTGACACAATCATTGCTCACTTTTTTCCACTAAAATTATAAACGTATTTCTTAATAACTTTTCAATATTACCCGGTGCCTCCGCCAGTTATAGGACCCTGATGGGATCCTAGGAGGCTTATTCAAAGAAACTCTCGGTTAAAAGGTACTCTACGACTTTATTCTTCAAAGGTCAAGGGAATTCTGACACAATCATTGCTCACTTTTTTCCACTAAAATTATAAACGTATTTCTTAATAACTTTTCAATATTACCCGGTGCCTCCGCCAGTTATAGGACCCTGATGGGATCCTAGGAGGCTTATTCAAAGAAACTCTCGGTTAAAAGGTACTCTACAACTTTATTCTTCAAAGGTCAAGGGAATCGTCTATTTGACAACCATCAATCACTTAACTAAACATTCTACAATAATTTCAAATGATTACTTCTTCTTAAACCAGCCAGTCTTATGCTGACTCCTGGTAGCGACCTCTACAGTACCTACTTCTAAATATATCTATAAATACGTATTAAATAATTATTATCATCAATAAAGTCCCAGATATTCAATTAATAACTACCATTTCTAATAAAAGGTGGGTAGTTCCTTTCATTTCCTAAAAGAAGGTAGCTTCTGCCAAAGAAACGAACCATGAGGCAATAAGTATCCCGTTTTAAGTAAAGTAGAGTAATTATCTAAATTAATTACATAAAATGTAACAGAACTAGAAAAAAAAGCAAATAAGAACTACTCTTACCTTTACCGGCGTAAATACGAGCGGAGCGGAATACAGGCGACTGCAGATACGTGGGACTGGAGCGGGCACGCGCACACCGGACGGCTCCACCGAGAACACTGAGGTCGCCCTGTGCGGCTCATACTACCCCATGCCTTTACGCGTTTTTCTGTACCGCCTGGTTGGAGTGGTAAAATCAAGGGGAGCTTCTCCCTCGCAAGTTAGTTCAAAAAAGGGTTTCATACCTAAGGACATGGAAAGATGTAGTTTTAAAATATTGTTTCCTATCCAGTCTAAAAACTATAAGTAAACTTCTAGCACTCAAATCTAAAGAAGGTAATTTTTCCTTATTTTTGATAGTTTTTAGGTGTGCAGAAATACGTTATTTTAAACGACGTGTCTTACACATTTGATAATACTTACTATTAAAAACTTTAAAAGAACTTTAAAAGAGATCATTTATTTCTAAATTCATTCGACGTGTCAATTTGTTTTACTTAATAATATAGATACTTACAAAGCACTCGAGTTGATGTTGAATTTCAAAAGTTTCTTATTAAGTGAAGAGAAAACGAAAACTTTTTACGCCATTTTAAGCATATCGCGCGCACGAAGGAGTCTGACAATTGGTGTAGTTAAATTTTATATAATTAGTTATGGAGTGCAGAAAGTTGTAATTATTTGTGTTACAAAAATATTAAATTAACTGTCAATCATCATCATTATCATCATCCTGCCCTTGTCCCGATCTATTTGGGGTATAAAATTTACAGTCGAACATATAATTTGAATATGTCAATTGGTTTTTTATATGACTTTGACAAAAGAGCCTCAGCATCATTCAAACTAAAACTGTTGCATATCGACCACCGCGGGACCTCTAAAAAGCTCCAAAAAACATACCTACTTACTTTTAAAAATATTTAAGTATAAAACATAAAATAAGATACCATGGTGCCTGTGTTCTCCGAAGGGTTAGGCACAATATTACACCCACAGTTCGCCGTCTATTGTCAACTCCGAGCTGCTACTGAGAATTTCATAAAAACCCCAATAACAACAACCCAATAACCTGGGAATCGAACCCAGGACCTCTAGCGTAGCAGTCGCTCTTAGACTAACAAGGTAGTTTTTATGAAAGCAATATTTTTGAAACGTTATTTTCTTACGAGACGATATGATTTTATTGTCATGACAAATACTAATACAAACACGGATTATGTGCTCAGGTATAATTTTCTATAGACTGCACAAATTCTAGCAGTTTTTTTTCGTGTACCTACTTACCAAAGATTTATCGACTACTACCTACTGAGGAAGCAATAGAGCAACAAATTAATGTCAGAAAACGCAAACACCCAGAAGCAAGCTGTAATTGCTTACAAGAAATTCAAGATTTTAGTAAAGATATTACAAATCTGCTGGCCAGGTTTACGAAAAACCAGGAAGCTACAATGAAATGAATGCGGGAAAATATTACTGAACATTACAAATCAAGACATACAAATTTTACCAAGTTTCTCGCCAACTACAAGTCACAATTAGGTGCAAAATAAAAAGGCTGTTGTCTGGCGGTACTAACATTGATTTATTAACGTTGGATAGTAAAACCAAACGATATAATAACATGCTCACTGAATCTGACAAAAATAACTCTTGCATACAAAACGGGATTCAAATCAGATCCTGGAAATTACCTCCTTGTTTCAGTGTTGCAAGTACTACCCAAAATACTTGAGAAATGAATATACAGAAAATTATAAGACTACCTAACAGATATAAACGACTAATACCAAAATCAATACAGCTTTCATCATAAGTCTAATACATTTATTGACCTTTACCTTAGATAAATTAAATACCTAGTAATAAATAAATTATATCTACCTAATACCTAGTACGACTAGTAATTATATTTAATTAGTGTTATTGGTTTATGACCGTTTCGGTATTCATTCATTTAAAGACAGCCCTTGACACGGTAAGTCATTCTCTTTTACTAAAAAAATAACTTGGACCATAATACGAAGCAATGTGATTAGTAGCGAATTACTTAGTAGCTAGATTTTTATAACTCAATAAAATTGTTTCTTTAACTATTGTTCTTAAATAGGTAAGTGACAATTTGTCTTAGTGAGAAACAAAATCACAATAGATCAACTACAGTCACAGTGATACTATAGTTGCAAATAAATAAATAGTAACAGTAGGTAATAAATAATCTTTAAACCGAGATGTAAATATCAAGGACTTCAAAATCTTAAACTTTCATTATTTAACTAGGGCATTATGACATTGTTGACATAAATTTGAAGATTTATTCAATACCTTCTTGTTGGTAATACTAATAAGGGGTCACCGACATTAAGAAGGAGGATAAAAACATAAACCAGAACCTCAACTATTTTTTAAATATCGTAATTAGAAGATATTTAGAACCTTTTAATCAGAATAGATTATTGCCAGCCTCTTAAACATTTATATTGTAAGTCCTCCATCATCATCAACCCATATACTGTCCCACTGCTGGGCACGGGTCTCCTCTCTGAATGAGAAGGATTAGGCTATAGTCCACCACGCTGGCAAAGTGCGGGTTGGCAAACTTCTCACACAGTCGGGAAAATCTCTAACCCGCCGGCTGTGCCGTCGTTATAGTGTTTTGACTACACACTATAACGACGGCACAGCCGGCGGGTTTTTGCCGCGCGGGTATGCCGCCGGCATAGGGCCCATCAGGCCTCCGGCACTCGCCGCAGGCGGCCGTAGAGCATAATTTCAGTTGTGACAGCCGGGTAAAAGCCGCTAGTGGTGTATACACTTTGTGTTCCTAGTTCTTGACGATGGACAACGAAGCCATTAGCATCGCCATGACGACCGTAGTATTAATTTTAATTAGCAAAAGACTAGTTTACGCGGCAAGGCAGGCGGCTGAATAATTACCCGCTGGGTTTGCCACTGGGCTTGTTGACGGCATAACCGCCGGCTAGGCCGCCGGCATTGTGTGTAGGAGAGCCTTTGGGCATGCAGGTTTCTTCACGATGTTTTCCGTCACCGTTTAAGCGAGTGATAATAAATTATTAATACGCACATCATTTCGAAAACTTAGAGGTACGTGCCGAATTTGAACTTGACCTTTGACTCGCAATCCAACGGTCCAGCACTAGACTATCATGCTATTTTTAAGTCCTACCCTCACAACATTTTAATAGAACATTATCAAGTGGATATATTTCAGTTTATTGTAATGAGTACATTATGTGAAGAGGATAGTTTTATTTTATTATACATATATGATATTTTATATATCAAAAATCATGACCAAATTGAATATTGTAAAAACATTTTAGCAAAAGAGTTTAAAATATATCTTAGCATTAAAAATCAATATTTTTCAATTAAGCTATCCCCCAACTATCTGGACGCAAATAGTTTCGAATTAATTACGACCCCATGCCTGATGTGCATTGCACTTACACATACATCGCTTAATTTCTATATCATTAGTTTGACTCGGCTATGGTTGTGGCAATAATAGTTAGCAAGATGAGATATGTTTATTTTATCAAAATTTACAAGAATTGATAAATTCCTGATAGTCTAGTGATATCACCATTGCACTGCCAAGTCAAAGGCCTGGAGTTCGAATCCAAGGCACGCAACTCTGACTTTTCGAAATCATGTGCGTATTAGTAATGAATTAAAATGGTAATGAAAGAAAATCTTACTTTAAAATAAATAATTGCTGTTTAAGTCTCAGAAACAAAAGGCTGAAAGGCTTTATTTTGGTGTTTTTGATAAAATAATTAAAATTGACTCGCCTATTAGTAGATACTAGTGGAGAAGCCAGGGCACAGACGTGATGCATCCAGTTTCTTATGCTTCCAGGAAATTGAGTGATGGTAAAAAGAAGTACTCAACGACGGAGAAGGATTGCATAAGTTGAGTATGAGCGTTAAATTATTTTAAGCATTTTTGTGGGGCATAATATGTTGTAGATTAGCTAGATGGTAATTTTGTGTTATAATATAATGGCTTAGGAGTTCGATATAGTTAATTGTGTAGCGAGAGACACTGAGATTTCTGTTTTTTTTATTAGGAATCCAGTGAGTCAAGAAGCAGTAGGTTAAAAGATGTAGTCAAGACAAGAGGATAGCAAAGTATAATATAGTAGTAATTTCATTATTATTATAATTGAAACAAAACTACTGTTTATGGATTTTATCACGTTATATTGATATTATTAATCCTTAAATATAATTATCTCCGTATAATAAAGATAAAGATAATTTATTTTGCAAATATGGGTACAGTACATGATGACATAAAGAAGAGAATACAAGTTCAGCCATATTTTACCATTAGGCATGCAAAAATTACAAAATAACGATACAAAATAAATAATAAATCGGTTATGCTATAGTATGCTTTATCTGCTAAAAACTTATTATAACTTAAAATAAAATATTAAAAAAAATCTTTTGAGTGATACCAACAGTTATATTCTATGGTACCTAGAGTGATGCGATAGAATGTATATTCGCTGCAAATTAATAAATCGAAAGTATTTAATCGGTTAGATGGAATGTGTAACTGGTAAGAGATAAGCTTAAAAATAATTTTACATCACAAATAACAGAACATAGCAAAATAATATTTTCACATAAGTAGTAAATGTTAGATTTTACAAGAAGAACTCACGATTTACCGTAGAAGCTTTTATTTTAAAATTCAATATTAATACTCAATACATTTATTGCACTCCACAAGTTAAATAGATGTTACAATGGTATAATATAAGAAACATGTGTGGGCCTTGTCGGCACGGCAACATGTAGGAGAGAGGAGGAAGTTTTATATTTATTTTATTATTTTCATATTTTACTTAAATTGATATTCATTGACTAAGGTATATTATATAGGTGATTATTAAGCTGCGATTTCTATATATATATATATATTATATTACTACAACTATTTTTATTATATGATATTTTATTATGTAGTTATAACTATATTGTTTTATTTATATGTAATTATATTTTTATTAACTATATATTATTGTATTTATGTCATTATTATCAGAGTTTGTAAAAAGAAAAGAAATCAAATGTCCCAGATATTGTTATTATAAATATATGTCATGTATTTGTGTTTATGTTATTGTTAGGTATATTATTATTAGTATTCATTTAAATCTCCATTTATTATATTTCATATACTTTTTCTAAAAATCCTGCTAAAATATTAATTTTCTAAAAATCCTGCCAACCCTACTAATACAGCGTGGTGGACTTAAATCCCTCTCATCTCGCGGACTCGTGCCCCTGCTTCAGTAGGGCCGAATTATTACTAGCTATTGATAATCCTCCCTCTGCACAACGTAGGTACCCCAATACGCAAATAGGAATTGCAATCCGGATCAGACTGTGCCGTGACATGATTAAACTTGTCGGATCCAGTAGCAATTTGCTGGGTCCGGTGATTGGATCTGTCAAATAAACTGTAGGTACCATTGAAAACTACTCGCGTTGTTTCTAAGCAAAATATACTATCTGTTACTCGCGGTCTCACTCGCGTCCCAAAAGATTTATTTGTTGTTGTCAACTAAAATTCATATTTAGAAGACAAATATTTTTCTCCAATTCCTCACTTCTAAAATTAATATATAGGTACATTAATTTAATGTTTCAATACATTCTCATAATCTTTCTTTTTGGTAGATTTATTTATTTAAGTATCTATCTAACCTGTATTCTCCCACAGCAGGGCAAAGACCTTCCTCTAGCTTTTCCACGCATCTCAGCTCTCTGTCAATCTTCTTCTTCTTCTTCTTAGCGTGTAAATAAAATAATAATAATTATATACCTACTGTAGGTTCATATTCGTCCGGCGGTCAAAGTAGAGTTTCATGTTTATCTGGGGGCACGGAAATGCCCCCGCCCCCCGCCAAGTCCAGCAAAAAAGCGTACCATCCTTTTCTAGAAACAATTCAGGCCGTTTTCGACCCCTATAACTTTGTTGTGGATAAAACTAGAAGCCTGAATTAAAAATCTTTTATGTTTTAAATAAATTGATTGACTTGGCCATCGCATGAACTGCCTCATTACCCTAGTGGTCCTAAGCGCGACTGTTACGCCTAAGTTCGACTTCCAGATACAGTAAAGCGTTAGGTACCTATTGAGTTTTTCTATGAAATCGCATTAGCACCTCGGTGTAGAATAGGCTCGCCCCCTATTACATGGGACCTAAACATACCGGGGAACTGTGGGTATATAGAAGCACTTATACCTTTGTCTAAGCCTTCAGGGATTACATGCGTAGGAGAATACATAGGTGATGGTTAGAGAGTTGACATAACGCCTGTCAGCTTTTTGACATTAACATCTTCAGATCGTCATAATTTGCGTGACAACTGGATGATAAGTGCTGTTATGTATATATATCGAAGTCAAAGCTATGTTAGATCTAGAAGAAGGGCTCGTGGCCAACACAGTAGGGAAAAGGTTAGAATAACACTTTCAAAAAGTACACAAGATCTGTGCCGTTTTTTTCATGATTTTTTTGTTTACTTTATGTGATATAATTTATATTATATAATAGTTGTAAGTTGTGTGTGTAGTAAGTTACACCAGGTAGTCCTGGTGCGTCCTTTCTTACCTACCTACATACCTAGCTGTATTTTATCTAAGTAATCTTCACAAGCATTCCTATAATTATTCTGTCATGTAGGTATACTATCTATAATTATTATTGTTATTGTATCGAACATTTTATTAGACTAAGTAACCATGGAGTTTATTGCCGATTCATCTCCATAGGAAACGACTAATTTGGAACCGTAGGTACACCTAAATTCGACATTCTATAAGTTCCTGTATATGATTTATATGAAAATAAAACTCATATTGATTTGATAGCTTGGTGGACTATAGCCTAATACCTCTCAATATGAAAGGAGACCTGTGCCCAGCAGTGGGACAGTATATGGGTTGATGATGATGATCCGTCAACTGGGGACTCGGCAGAGTATGTCGGACTCATACCGACTAAAAACCTTACTTGCCTTCATTTCCCTATAATCACAACCATATGGGATCCGTGAAATTCGCCACGACCATGACAGGCTGCGTCCAGCAGAAGCTGGACCCCCTCAATCAGCGAGGCCTTCCCTCGCAGGTTAATTAAGGGACATGTGTTGGAAGTATATGGGTTGATGATGATGATGATGATGTGTTGCAAAAACACGTGCCGCCTACTGGGGCCATTTACTGGACGGACGGCGGAACCCCCAATTCAGCCGCCCGCAGGCCACATTTCATGGAGGCTGGAAATCTGTCTACGCCCTCCGACACTCGGTGCGACTGAGCCTTATATAGCCTATTGATATGACTATTGGACTATCAAGTTCGAACCCCTAACTTTTCGAAATCATGTGCGTATTGATAATTTAAGTATTAAACTGTGAAGGAAGACATCGTAAGGAAATCTGTATGCCCTGGCGAAGGCGTGTGAAGTCTGCCAACCAGCACAGCGTGGTGAACTATTACAGCCTAATAATCAAATAATCCCTCTCACTGTGAGAGGAGACCCGTGCCCAGCAGTGGAACAGTAGATATGGGTTGATGATGATGACTCAAATGCCACAAGGAAGACAATAAAAAGTAGAATAAGATTTTGTTCAAGATGTACAGTCTATCATCCTCCGAGCTTTTTCCCAACACTTAGTTGGGATATTGGGGTCGGTTTCCAGTCTAGCCAGATAAGTATTTTACACGAAGCGACTGCCATCAGACCTCCGCAGCCCAATTTCTGGGCGATACCGATATCCTGAGGATAGACAGGTTGTCAGACTTTTTAGACTTCTGATTACAATTAACGACTATCATAGATACTCGTATGACAACCGGAACCGAAGGCTTCACATGCTCTCCGAGGCACGGAGGGGTCCCGAGGTGTTAAAAATGGTCAGCCATCCACAGACTGGCCGCGGCTAGCGCAGCAGATCAGCCACCTTTGCAGATCAGCCACTCAGATTATAGTTCATCAGCGTAGTTAATACTTAGCCACGAGCCCCTCCTGTTCAGTCTATCACTCGTTATATTTTCTTTTCTTGCTTTTCTTCTTCTTTCTTTCTATAATAAATAAGTTTGAGTAATAAATAAGTAAGTTTTTTCTACTGTAATGTCGAACATGTTTACAAGTCCTCACATATTATACATACCACCAAAACCAGGACAACTGTAGGTTATACAAATATACGTTCCGTGCGGGAATCGACCCGCGACCTGTGGTGCAGTATCCGGACGCTCAGCCCATGCGTCAATCTTGTCACAAATCAACTTATTTACTAACTAAAAAGGACAATAGGTAAGCCTGCAGGCGGGTTAGCATTAATAGGTAATTATCTCGGCAAGTATTCAGGTTGACACCCTGCCCCGTAGCATGTACCAAGCATGGTCCGTTGCCTTCGCTATTCTGGAATGGCATGATGACTGCAATGCTGTGAAGCCGCTGGCTATCCGGCCCGGCACCAAGCACAAGCCATCAGTGAGAAAAGTAGAGAAAATGTTGTATCCGGCTGTTGTCTGGCGTATCCGGATGTCGGAAAAATATTTATGTGATCCAATAATATTGGTTTCGTGGCGTTATTTTATGTTTGTAAAGTCCTCCACAAGAGGACACGACACAAGACTTCGATCGTTCTTTTTTAATATAAATAAAAAAGCAAATAATAAATAAATATTTGGGACACTCACAGTATACCATCTAGTCCCAAACTAAGC
This sequence comes from Acronicta alni, assembly GCA_964056405.1. NCBI lineage: Eukaryota > Metazoa > Arthropoda > Insecta > Lepidoptera > Noctuidae > Acronicta > Acronicta alni. The sequence continues at coordinate 12,892,055 of OZ043913.1, forward strand.
AGAGCTTGCGCTATGGGTACCAACTAAGCCGAGCTTGTATAGCACAAGCAAGCTAGGGTACCAGACAATTGTTATAATACTATATACTTTTTTTACAAAAAAGAAGACCAAAGTTAAGACACACCAAGACAAACAAACGCTTTATGTTCATCACATAAATTTGTGTGTCCTGTGGGAATCGAACCCACAAAAGTGATCAAAAACCGACATCGAACCACTAAACCAGGGGCGTCGTCATTATTATTATAAATAGGTAATTGTTTTTCTAATATTTGTGCAGATAAACGTATTCATAATCTTGTTTTTGTGCCAATTTTCTTTGTTTACCTGGATAAGCACACATTTGACTCACCTAACTAGATGACACATTATGTCAATGTAAAATGAAATAAAACTTTTACAGATTTTATAGCGTTACATTGATATTATTAAACGCGACGTTTCGGACCCTTTACAACATTCCTCAGAAACGTCGTTACGTGCTCCGAGGTTGGGTGAAAGCCGAGCACAATAAAGATAGGAAAAGGTTAGGAGGAAGACGAAGGAAGACATTCGAAATAAAAGAGGGCATAAATAATTAGGCAGGTAATTATGAAAAACAGTCATATTGTACTGGTTTTACTTACATTTATTTAAGTAATTAGTCAATAAACTTTGACTTGTTATTACCTAGAATACATCTTAATATAATTTTGGTTTGTCCATAAGTAATATAATAAATAATAATCAAATCTTAAACGAACTTAAATTAACATAGTACTAATTAAGTTTAAAACTTTCAACAATTAACACTAAGTACGCGCAAGGTATCGATGTCAACAGAGTCCCTTCAGAGCTGAAACAAGAAATGGAATATGTTAGAATTTTAGACAAAATTAAGAGACTGGGAAAATATAATTTGAGATGGTAAAATGGTCTGCTGCCGAATTCGTCCGGGTTGGTACCATCGCGCATCGCATTGCTTTGCGGCTAAGTAATGATGTACCTATAACATCATAGTGTTTTGGTTTGAACTGTAATGTTGTCAAAGGTGTCAAGACAACACACGACTGACACCACTGGCGCTGCTGGTAGGTATACCCAAATTATGTATCTAGATATAGTTGGAGTTGCCAGAATGAAAAAGTAGAAGAGGAAAAATGATAGTAGAAGTACCACATCGTAAAAATCTCATTTTCGTATGTAGATATTAGGCACAAGATCGTTTATGTGTATTTTAATTTATAATTAATCAAATAGGTATTATTGATTACGAAGATGGCACCTAGATACTAAAAGTTGATGGCTTTTAGATTTGCGGAGGCTCGCTATCAAAGAGTTCTATGGCGTTTCCTGCAGGTTCTTCTCCATAAGACCCAATTTTAGAATAGAACAAATAGTTTCGACTGTTCGAAAGTACAAAAAGTAATCGTAAAATAATATGTTTTATTCTCTGAAGAAGATAAACTTTTAAATAAAAAGGAAAGGAAACCCATCATTTTGTTACATTATACAATAATTGTATATGATATAAAAGCTTGTCCCGAGACTTTGTGTAAGTGACTTTTATAGAAAAATATATTTCGTACCTACTTACTTTCTTCAATATATCTATATTCCTGTGGCAAGTTTTTTATCATATACATATAATACAATATTTTAAAATATGCGCAGAAATTGGGTTGCGGAGGTCTGATGGCAGTCGCTTCGTATAAAATACTGATGTTCAGCCGCATCTGGTTAGACTGGAAGCCGACCCCAACATAGTTGGGAAAAGGACACGGAAGATGAATACAACATTGTAAAATATTTTTGTTTTGTACAGGGGCCCGCACATCAACCTACCCCAATCTGTCAAATTTCTTTGATACATTTTTGACTTTAACACAAAGCAATAAGGTTCATATTCAATTGAGAAAATTTGACAGTTTTGGATAGCTTGACCTGCTGGCGTCTGTACCTAGCTACTAATAATTTATTTTTCTTTTGTGTGTTTTAATTTATCATTTTAATTTGTCCTTTCCAGAACTAAACAAGCAGACAACATTTCAATCGTAAGTCAGAAAGTGGATCGAATTAGACTTGCAGGATTTGAGCTGAACATACATTGTAAGTTAAATAAAAGTTTAAAAAACAAACATTTGACTTTGACTTGTACTTAACCCTTTTTAACACCATGAACTACACATATCATTGAGTAGGTAATAGCAACAGGATAGAAACTCAAGTTGTAAGCTATCAATAGCAGTCATATAATGAAAAACAGTAAGAAACGTAAGAAACAATAAGATCCATCTTTTGTGTAAAGGGTTTCCTAATACTAACTGTAATATATTATATACAATAAACATAATTATTTAAACAAACGCTTATATCCATCACATAAATATTTGTGTCCTGTGGGAATCGAACCCACGACCCGGGATCACCAGTCTGACACAGACGTTGTAAAATTGTATAATTACCATTAATATTTTGCCAGAAAATAATATTAATTAACTATAGATTAGGTATATGTATGTATATATATTATTATACATAATATATTATATATTTCCACAGATATTTAAGTTAGTTACCTAGTTGATAGATATTTAATAATTGTTGGTATGGAAATTTATATTTTTTAATATTGCTACTGGCAATACAGTTTCAAACAATAAACATCTTGGAGTTTCATTATGACTTTATATTATTGAAACTTGACCTTTAACGCACTTTTAAGAATTCATGGTCACGAGTTTGAGAATCCTGTAAAGAACCCGAAAGGTCAGGCAAAAAATAAACCGTGATATTCGCTCAACCAGTTCATATCACCCGTTAGATTAAATGTACTTTGGCTGAGATAGACTGGCTGGAGACAGCGGTATACCTCATGAGGAGTTCTTTGTGTATGTGTAGACATTAGTTTATGTGGCATTATATGTGAAAAAAAATAGCACAACTACCGCATTAGCCTAGTGGTACTAAACGCGACTGCTACGCTAAAGCACCTGCGTTCGATTCCCAGGTAGAGTAAAGTGCTATTGGATTTTCAGTAGTAGCTCGGAATTTGGATTTGTGCCCGGTTAATGGCAATAATCTCGCCACCATACAGGGGACTTAAAAATACCGGCAAACTGGGCGTGATGTTATGTATGTGTATGTAAGTATATGTATAGTTAGGACATTAAATAAAGCTTAAGTCGTTACACCTCGTTTCAGGTGAAGCACTATTGAATACGTTAATTTTAATACTATGTACCAGTCATAGATTGTACAATTAGGTATGGTTGTCATTTTGCGTACTTACATATCTTTGTAAAAACTTTACATTACAAAATAATAATTATAGGAAACTTATAAGTAACGCATTCATTTTGAGGGCGGGTCATTACATTGAATATAAACTATATTGCCTACCGCTGCTACCTTTAGGGGATAATAAATAATAATAATAATAAATATTCTTCGACAATTTTACACATCACCATCTAGTCCCAAATTAAGCAGAGCTTGTACCTAGGTACTAGGGATACTAGACAATGACTATAAACTTAAAAACTTTTTTTGTAAATATATACTTATAACACAAAGAAACACCCAGACAAACACAAACACTTATGTTCATCACATAAATATTAGTGTTTTCTGGGAACCCATGACCTCCTGATCAGCAGTCTTACACGCGAACCACTAGACTACAGACGTCAATGCCTCCGGGGCGCGGATGAAACTGCAGCAATACCAAAAAAGTGTACTCACGTAGCAGCAAGTGACTCCTAAGTGGACCTGCTTCGGGCAGAGGTCGGCCAGCATGTGCACCACCAATTTGTCAGGGGGACAGTCACTGAAGCGCATACAGAGGCCGCCTTGCTGAACACACGGGGCCTCCCGCTCTTCCACTAAACAAACAAATCTTCATATATTATTTATTTCGTGGTGTTCAGATCTGAAGAATGACTATATCTACTTTATTAACACCAGGTCTTGTGGTCTGTTAATCTCATGTTATAAATAAATAATAAATAAAAATGTTATTATTCATCAATGACTACATTGACAAAGGTTTGGCAAAAGTAGTAGGACACAGTATAAGGTACTGAATCTGGCTTCCAAACTAGGACAAGCCAGTGTTCAGCCATGGAATCTCGCTAGAAATAGTTTTTACCTTTTTCTTTTTGTGAATGTCGCTGTACTTAATGCGTAAAAAGTAAATATAAATATATATTTACTAAGCTAGAGTCAAAAATAACAGTCACGCTATTCGATCGTGTTCCCAGACTGTAGACGAGTTCGTGTACATCGAAGATCACGTCAAGCTATCGTTCCTTGAAACAATACCTACGTCAACGCAAGGCAGTTAAATGTCTAATAGTGACTTACGAGTTATGTGTTTACATGGTTTTAAGTGTAACAAATTACCCGATAATTTAATTGTGGAGGTGCTAGGCAGCTTTGTGTAATAAGTAAATGTAAAATTACAAATGACCCTCTCTTTTTAAAGGCTTGCTTTCACTGCAGCACTGGATAAAAGTAAATAATCTAAGCTCAGTATAAACACCCAATAGTAGTTGTACGTGATACCAATCGAACCTACGAGTCCTAAGATCTATAAGAACATTGTTCTTTTTTTGACAAAGTTGGAGGTTAAAATGATGACACAGGATATTCACACGCTAGATTGTAAGCTGACACCTACATAATTTATATTTATGAAGGTTTTATGTATGACTGCGTTTTAAACAACCGTTTTTTTTTTCAAAATGATGCCAGGATTCACGTTAGAATCTTCAAACCCCTCATTATAAGCATTATAAGGTTATAATAAAGCAACTGTAACTGAGTACCTACATATTTTTCACACATGGTTTATCAAATTTTTATGAAAATCAAAACTTCTAAAAAGTTTCAGGAAAATGTAAAGTGTAAATCACTTTACATTTTCCGCGCACGCAACTATTAATAGACAAAGTAATTAAATAGTTTATTTAATTGTTTAAATGTCATCACCTTTAGATATACTTTGATACTTTATACCATCAACCTGAAACCTGTTAAAGTGCTCTATTGTTCTTTCGTGCGCAGCCAACTTGAGTACGCTTCCCAAGTCTGGAATCCACAGTACGAGGTCTTCAAATCTCGTATAGAGTCCGTGCAAAGGAAATTCATGCGGTACTTGGACTATAAAGCCAAACAATTTTCAAACGATTACGACCACAGATGTAGACGATACCACCTCTTACCTTTGGAAACAAGACGTCATATTAACGATATCTGTTTTCTAGCGAACATTGCAAATGGCACAATTGACTGTTCTGAACTACTTAGTAAAATACTCATTCAAACTAGTCGGAATAACCTGAGGAAGCGACCACTACTACACGCACCATTTGCATCTACAAATTACAGACAGAACGCCTTTTTCATTCGCAGTTTAAAATCTTTTAATAATTTACCATCAAACTTAGACATAGACTTATTTAACACTAGCGCACGTAGAATTAGATTAATTCTAAGTAGGGAATATTTTGGTGACTGATGCGACAATACTGTGATACTGGGTGACTTGACGCAGCACTTGTATGTTATAAATATCATATCTTTGTTTAACTTCTTTTCTTTCCTACGCATTTGTTATAGGTGCTAATTGCTTATATAAATGTGGAAGCTTGTCATTAGCAACTGCCATTGATAATATTCTGTATCCATATTTGTTATTAGTCTGTAAGCTTTCTGTAAAATAAAATAAATAAAAATAAAAATAAATCAATATAATCGACGTCGTCAAATTTACGACATCTATGGTCTAGTGGTTAGAGTGCAGAATTGTTTATCATGGGTTCGTGGGTTCGATTCCCACAGGACACAAATATTTGTGTGGGTAAAACATAAGTATTTGTGTTGGTCTGGGTGTTTCTTATGTATTATAAGTATGTACCTATTTACAAAAAAATATATATATTAGGTATTATATCCATTTTCCAATACCTATAGTACAAGCTTTGCTTAGTTTGGGACTAGATGGTGTTGTGTAAAATATTTTAAAAATATTTATAAACATAGCATACGAGTATAATCCACGAAAGGTTATCCAGAAAGTCACTCTTCTGCGATTGCTTTAATAAGTATTGAATCGAACTTTCTCCAACCGTTCCATTTGATGAGTCAGAAAAGGTCACCACAATCAACAGATACCCAGTCCAGTGGTTGTTAATGATGAATCATAATCCGTTTGAGATTAGAAAATTGCAACGGATAAGTAGGTACGAGTTCCAAAGATGTATTCATCCCAGAGGAGCCCCGCTAAATCGAGTCCAATCATTTCAGTAAATTGATCAACGGAGTGAATATGTCACAGAATTCACCTAGGTAGGTAAGTATAATAAACATGATGATATTCAATCAAATCAAAGGCTGTGATTTTCATATTAGCTGTAGGTACTAGTCTACAAGTTACTGTGTTATGTAATAAAAATGCATATATTCACATGCAACGTTGTGTCATTAAATTTTGACAAAAAGCTGTTAATTAAGGTTTTGAACAAATATTATTACATAATATATCGATTGTATGAAATAGTTGCCTTAACATTAAATAATTGTATAGGTACCAACCGTCTAAACTCTAAATTAGTCGTTTACTTTGGAAATTAAACAAAAATATAAAAACATGGCCTTTATTATCATCTCAACTCTCTGCTCTGATAAAAACAAAAAGTTAAACCTCCTAGCTGAGCTAGTTAGGTCCTAGATCTGACGCTATGACTGTGTGGTGTCTATGAGATACCAAAATCGAGATCTCCCATCAATTCGTTTGTCAAAGGGGTCATTGACAACAGCTGTGAAAAAAATCATCAATTCTGCCAAAACCTAACTTGTACTCAGGTGTTTGTATATCACCTTGAATACTTGACCCATTTTTAAATACTGAAAAGAATTGAAGAGGATTTAATGGAAAAAAAATAGTATAGTGAACATCGGGGAGTAATTACGATATCTAAGTAATAACAGTTTTTGAAAAATGAAACAAAACAGCGATAAATATTACGGCGCATATATGTAGTATCAGTATTTTGAAATGGCAATGTCGGAGCTCCTACAACGTAATAAAAAAATTATCAAGTCTACGATCGGTAGGTACCATTAACCTACCTCAATCAATAATACAAGTGATTGAATTAGCTGATCATGTTTACCTCTTACTGTTAGCTTCTTCTGTACAAGCATGACGTAAGAGAAAATTAAGTGCGCACGCTATTTAACTGGCAATAACATCCGCACACGGCTTTATTTGCGGCAAATAGGTCAATGTCAGGTCTGGTTTACCTCACAAAATCGGTATGTTATTTTTAAACACATAAAAATAAGGCCGACATTGACCCGTTTTAAAAATTGTTATATACGCATATTAGATTAAACTACGTACTTATCGAAACAAACTCGTGCTCGCAGAAACCTACAATAAGTATATAATTATGCCCAGAAATAAGTACATGAAAATCTTAAGCATGCGATTTTTTTTAAACTTTGATCTCCATAAAATGTTTTTCAACCTAAATAAATCTTTCAGACCCAGAAATTGGCTGAAAATACTTTAACGAATTGGTAATTTTATAATCCCGTGAACCTTCTACTAAAAAGCAATCCATTCTATATATATATATATATATATTTAATATATTTAACTAATATAAATACCAAACGTTAGTTATCGCCCTATAACCATTTGAACAATGTCAAGTATGCAAATAACCCAAGATCACGAGGTTTAATTTTAGATAATAACCCGCTCTTATCAATACGTTCTCACAATGATGTCACAACTGAGTTATAAACAATTCGTGTAAATTTTAACTAGGTATATAAATTATATTATGTACCTACAATAAGTGTCTGATAAAGACTGGCACAGTTTATTTGAAAATAATTTCACGTGATGCGGGCGGATATAAGTCTATCTACTTTTATACATAAGTACACATACCAATTGTGAATTTATTATTAAGTGCATATAAACAAACAGCGAGCTTCATATGCTTCGTTTATTCTGATCATAAATGGCAGAAGATTAAATTAATATATCAATAAGTAACATTATAGTGGTTTTGAGCGCAACAGGTGAGCTTGGGTTCCCAGGTTGAGCATTGGGCACGGAAGTTGGGAATTGGTTTGAATTTGAATTTATACCCGGTTAATGCCGCAACAAGCTTGCCCTCAGTATATACTTAAATGGAAATTTAATTATTTTAAAGTAATGATGGGCTATTTGTTTACACTTTAGTCATGCAAATCGTCAAAACAATTTTTCTTTTCATTAACATTATCTTAAAGCACTGAAGGTTCCAATTAAAGGACTGTTCATATTAAATAACTATTAGTTCTGTTTGTAAACTTTCACTTGTAATAAATGTATTTTCATTTAATATTTTGTATTGTGTATTTTTCGCGTTCCCGAGCTATGCACGTCCGAATACAATGTTTAGTCAACCTAAATGTTATTCTTTCCCTCTTTAAAAAAACTTAGACTTAATTATATAGACCAATAAGTAATTTGTATAGTTGTAAAGGTTTAAAATTACGCCTAAAAGTTTTTGTGTGACTTTCGTTTTGCTTGTCCCGGTAAAAATAAATTCACAAATTACATCATCTAATAAAAACACAGTCTAAAATATTCTCATATCAAATTATTAAGGAAAATCTGTAATTAAACATTCAATTTTTTTTTCAAATCTACCACTCGTCTCTAGCCTATCCATCCCATGATCTCCCATTTAAAATAATAAAAAATCGCATATCAGCTTTTAAGTGTACTGAATGTCTTAATTTTCATCAACATCTGTATACACATTTGAAAGAGTACAAAATCACTATTTTTGATTTGCGCTTTAATGTGGGCCCAGTGTGGCTTAATACATCTGATGCTTTAATATAAAAAAAAAGAAATTGTATATGTACAGGCGTGTTGGCCTCTGTACATGTATCAAGTTATCCCAATCTGTCGAATTTATTTGATAGATTTTCAACTTTAATACTCAACAATAAGGTTCATGTTCAATTGGGAAAATATTTCAGTCTTGGATAGCTTCACCTGCTGGCGTCAGTACCTAATTACAGTAGGTGCGCAAATATGCAAGCTATAACTCGCATTTCGCCGATTAATTGTGATGACTTGCGTTTTGGATTGCGAAAACCATTTCTACAATGAATATTTTTGTCTATACTTAAAAAATAGACGAATATCTTTAAGTATATTATATAAACATTTATTGAGATTATTACAGTGATTTAAAAAAATATTAGCTGTAAGTATTTGTGGGTCCAAATTTCATAGCAATCGGTGAAGAAAATATCAGAGATACACAAACAAGCATTAACATTTTTTATATGAATAAACACCAATTTTATTCGAACAAGGAATTGAATAAAATTGGTGTTACAATCGAGGATCGCTTATTAAACGTTATCAAAATCTACAAATTAAATTCAACTAAAGTAATACACAACCAACCTATATACAACGTAGGTACATGCCTACACTATTCAATTTTAGTAATAAAAAGACAGTGGACAACAATGATTAAAAACCAATATATAGGTAGGTAGATGTAGCTATAGTTCATAATATAGGTACAAGGAGTCCATACCTATTATCATTAATTTACTTATTTTGCATCGCTTACAATAAATTTAAGCTTAACTAATTTGCTATAGTGGGTATCCATTTTATTTCAGTTAAAAAAAGACATGGTTCTAATTCTAAGTTAGATTTCATTCCATTAGGAGATAATTTATTATCTTTTTATTCTTTTAGTAGTTCTTAATTTACACTTAATACACAATTTCGCTAGCGGCTATCTCAAGAAAAGAAAAATAACAAATTTCCACTAATATTATGTCATAAAATAAAGTACCTATCTATACCTATCCATATATAAATTTCATCACATGACTTAGTATTATTGTTTTATGCAAGCGTATGCACTTACCATTGTAAACCACGGAGTTTTGCAGGGGGTTGGCCCTTACAGTCACCAGCAAAAGCGCAAAGAACGAAAACACAATCATTTTAAGCAATTTCATTTTTTCATCAACTTGAACAATTATTTGCGTATCACTAGCGTGCTATGTTCCAGTAATGTATGAGCACGCCGGTCCGCTCCCGCGTTTATATAGACCCGTAATGATAAACAACCCGCCTCGCCACTCACTACATATTAAGTATGTACGCAGCCAGTTCGGACAATACATATACAATTATTTTTTCACGCCTGTCTCAAGTTTCCACTTTCCATCTTAACAAGGTACACCTTTATTTTAACCCTTAACTTGCCGAAAATTGCCTATTATTTTCCTTGTTTATAACAAAGATCATTCGCGAAAAAATCTTAACGCATCACGTGGTTGGTTATCACGTTCAATGAAGATGTATACCTACTCACTACTTAACACAATTATTATACGTTGTTTTGATTGATTTACAAACAATGTAAGTACATATACAATTAAGAAACTTTTACGCACGTTAGGCAATTATATTTTTGAACTTTTTCTGCAGTAGTAGGTGCGGTAATTTTTTTTATGCATTACCAATGCAGAAAAGTCAACAAGGTCTGTGCGATTATATTCCTTTGGTAGTAAACAAAGTTGAGAGAATTATTTAGTGCTGCAAAGTGCCCGATTAAAAGAATAAAACCCAATTGTAAACCAAATAATTTATTGCTCGAGTTCGCACTTGACCTTGTACAAATTTGTTTGTCACAGGCTTGGGGTGACCTGTGAACCTTCGCGCTCATGTGACTATGTCATTAAGCATTTTATATAGTACAGTGTAGATTAAGCATGCGTGATTCGCGTCGTAATATCATTCCAGGAACTGTTACGTATCAAGTTTCGCTACGAAGTAGAAATACCGTCCGTCCCGCATCCGGCCGCATTCAGCGTCTTTGATATCGAACAGATATCACGCTTCTTTAATCAGTGAATATTTACAAAACTGCGAAAACTCCTTCGCTTACGGAATTGGGTCATGGTTTATAGATTAACAACTTTTAGCATTAGTTTCCAGGAAATATATCGGTTTAAGGCGTGTAAATAAAGAACACACATTTTAAAAGTTTCTGAATATAGATACGATAGGTACGTATTTTACGTACGGGTATCGCAATATATCGTTTAGAATTGGATTCAATTCTACGTTATTCCAGTATGACTCTCGAACGTGAGGTTTCGCTAAGTCGCTAACTATTGATGGTCGTGTGGTGTTCAGCGAGTACCGATCCAGGGAACTATCAGAGTCCAGATCGGATAGGGCTCCTTTAGGTTTCCGTGTTAGTGTTAGTCTACCTATAGAAGGGCGAAACACATCATAGACTTAGTAATCCTTACATAGGTACGCACGAAGTGTTGGCGAATAGCTCTTGTTACTATCGTCACTTCTCCTATGTCCAGACCTTAATGAAATTGTGGTCCGAAGATTGGAGGTTCACTGTTCCGAGCGCTTCTACTCTATACATATACTTAGGCATTTAGGACGCAAGGACGCAATCTGGAATTTTTAGGGTTCTGATAATGCTGCCGAGTTGGTCTGGGGTGGTACCACCGTGATGCTAAATAATTCCACTAAGTAAAAATTTGCGAACATTACCTACCTATTGTGTTCCGGTTTAAAGGGCAATAAAACAAGTGAAATTATTGTGCAGTCTCAAGATAACAACTGATGCCACTAACTGACTACTACTGACCCATATGCTTGTTTGTCATAAATAACATGGCAGTGTCTGTGGAAGAATGCGGCGACAAGGCCTGTTGAACTCGCAGGAAATATATTGCAGGTGAGTAACGTTTCTTCATGGATCGTCCATATAGGAAGACATGGAATTTATCGGCCTTGCTCGGGTGACCCGTCAGTGTTGTTTAAGACTACACAAATAAATACTTACTAAAAATAACACCTAGTAAAGTTATTTTTAGAAACAGAATTTATCAGTTGTTGAGTTAGAAGCCATATCATTATCTATATGTATATTATCTAATATAAGTGTACAAGTCCTACAACAAGATCAGTCAAGAAACCTCTATCTCTTAACGTCCCCCACAGACTACAGTAATACAAATTACAAACAAAATTCATTTTTAAACGATCCGCCAACTGTCACAATATGAAGTTACCAATACTGTTTGTTTTCCTAGTAAAATAAAATAAAGTATTACATACTTTATTTTAAGCAAAATACCACTCGCTCACAGATGAAAATTCCCACGGGATTGTTACAAACGAGTTTAACCTTTTGACCGCCACGTCAATAATGAATATCTGTATTCTCTACGCCAAGCACTATAAAAAAGTGATATTTTTGACGTGCCATGCCGTCGTTTGGCGTCGTGAGCAAATTTTAATTTGACGTCTATAGACGTCCGTGGCGGTCAAAGGGAGGAGATCGGGTAGCACAAGCACTGTAGGACACAGTATAGTAATATTTTCGCCGACCAAACTAAATTACAACTAACCTCTGAACGAACCCAGGTAATTATTTAGGTAGGTATACACACTTGGCAGGAACGCTTAGGCTGCGTGTCCACCAGAGATGTGCGAGGCGGTGCGCGAGGAAAAAATCCTCGAATAGGATTAAGTTCATTTTCGTAGCCTCGCGTAGCGCAGCTCTGTTGAACTACGGCTAACGGGATATTTGTACATACAAAAAGCCCAGAAATGTGTGCGAGGCACGAGAAGAGTGCGAAGGATGCGAGTAAGGAATGTAAGCGAGGGACGCGAGCGGCGGGCTGCGGGCACGCCGTCGTCACCGCTGTCTACCAGACCGCACATTGCCCGCGCACAGCGAAAAGAGCTAGACTCTTTACTACTCATCCTCGCACCACTCCGTTACACACCGTTTCACAGCTTCGCTACACATCTCACTGAAAACCACTCTTTACAGTCCCCCTTTGACCAGTTGTTATTAATCAAGCAATATGCAATTAATCGGGTGAATAAAACAATGCTTGGCTTTTAATGGAATACTTGAATACTATAATTTATGATCGAAAAACAATAATTTATGAATCATTAACACCCGGTGTATAAGCCAGTCCGACTCCGGTATATTTCGTGACTATATTTTTTAAAACCACCTCGAAATAGGAGCCCTGCGAAGTGGGACTCCGCCGTGGAGTAACCTCACGAATTATTTACACATCGTTCTGAATAATTAGTAACTAAAGTTTGTAGGTATTCTCGAGTAGCCATTTTCAATATTTGTATTAGTCCTCAGGATTTCGCCCACTTAATATTTCAGTAAGTCATAGGTAGTCAGTATGTTTGTGACTAAAGAGGCCAATTTGAATTGGCTCCTTTAGTGCCAGTGAATTTATCTATATTTCGCTCGTTTCAATACTATCCCAATAATTCTCCGTAATAAAAAAAACTAATGTAAATTATTTTTACGTTTATTCATTTTGTCTTCACCACACAGACTCAATTTGAAAATAAATACTGTTGGTACACTATACTGATGACAAAAAATGGTTCCAAACACAATAAAGTGATAGAGCTAATACAAGTTGATACCTAAGTATGTACCTATGTAATAACATAAATTTGTCGTTTACAACTAGAAAGTAAGTCACAAGCAATTAAATATTAAGTTCGATACGGTGCAATATTACAACATAATATCAAATATCGTGCGTATTTAAGCACCATATTTTTTACACTGCACAAATTACAATACCTTATCAATATAGCACTTACTCGCAAATGAAAGAAATGTGGTTCGAGATTTCAGATTCATAGGTTCAGTAATTTATTTAAGTTTTTTTTTTTTTCCCGTTTATAAACATAACCATATATTTCATGTATGTAATACAAGTAGTATAGTAATATTTTAGTAACACATCGAAAATATTCACAAGAACTATATTACAAACCTTTACATTTATTGAACATTAATTACTTTTTATGCAAAATATAAGCACACTAATACACTACACCTTTTTACATTATGTCGCGGATTTCAAGACCTGACTCCAATATATAGTGCAGGACATCCTCATGGATCGTGCACCGCTAAGGATGACTAAAACCCACACTTGCCATTTGGTCGTTCATTTGCCAGTACGACTCCAAATAGAGAACGTTCGACATTTAGGATTCCTTAGAAATATGAAAAGGAATACATTTAGAATCAGTGTAGGTATGAATATGATCATCATTATATTTACGTTTATTTCGTGAGATGATTTAAATTTTCATTTTATTTAGGTTAGTATAAAAATAAAGTCTGGGGACTCCCCACTAGCCTAGCCACTCATTCGTAATATACATAAGTTACGTTATCTTAACTAGATGTGATGTGTGTCCTCTAAGAATATCAATTATTTGACGTTTTCCTAATACTGTTTATATCTGGTAACTGTAAACTATTACTAATGGTTGCCCATACGTCTCACCCGAAGTATATAATTTAAATGTGTTCTAAAAATCTTCAGTTCAGTTTTAGCTTGGATTTGTTCAAACTGCTATCTAAAAAAATGAGTTGCAGGTCAGAAATTCAACGACCTATTCATAAATTTGTATATGAAGAGGATATCTCTTGCAACAAGGGAGTATGAGGAAAGTTCAAGACCGAACATGTTAAATGTTATCAAACTGAGGCCTCCAAATACATAATTAAAAAATATTACAATTTTTATGAACAGAATATTATTCGTAATCGTGAGCGATTATTCTAAAGATGGCATGTATAGTTTACAAGCCCACTTCACTTTACAAGTGGATCGTTTTATTGATACCTTTATTTTATCTTTTCTGTATTATAGTGTATTCGCGTTAAGAAAATAGTGACTCATCATTGTCACTCAGCTTAGCCACGCCCATTGGCCATTAGATCATAGTAAATTAGAAAGCCGAGTTCACATTGACCAGTTGAAGTAAACCGTTCAGACAGTACGGACACGTCTTTTGTTGAATTTTAAATCGTAAATAAAAAATGGATTCTGGACATTCTCCGCTATGAATAATTCAGCGGGGAAAGACGAGTAACTTATAATGTTTTTAAACTTTAACCAGTGATCAAAACGTGACTATGGATCCTAGAGTACCTAGTAGTGAAAACGGCTAGAGCATGCGGTGTTTCTGAAAATACCGTTTATAAAATTATTAAAGAACAGAAGGAAACGAAAGCTCTAAAATCGCCTGTATATAAAAAGAGCTCGACTATTTACGATTGACAAATTGATGATTTACACAATTGTGCTATAAGGAGAAAAGTGATTCGTTATATTTAAAAAATGATTACCCGACCTTGGACAAAGTTATGTCACTATTTAATGATGATGATGTAGATATTCCACCTTTCAAACGTACTACCCTCCATAAAATAATCGCACAGCAATAACAGGAGCGCAAATCATTATTAGAAAGAGACGACATCGTTATACAATGAAAATATCAGAAAAAATATAAGAAAAATTAAAGAACAGGGAAGCTGATTAAATTATAAAATAATTAATAGGTACTTAATATTAATTTTGTAAAAATAATATTAATTGATTATATTTGAAAATACTGTGTAATAAAAAGTTTGAAGTTGTTTTTAGTTCATTTTTTACCCCAGTATGAATACGCCTTTACTTTTCAGATGTACAGATAAGTCACTATTTTCTTAACGCGAATAAACTATAGTAACTGTTTACGTGACCGTGTTTCCTATAACAAAGGGACCCCAAATGTGGAAACAACGAAACATCATCTTTATACTCCTGTTTGGCAAAAGTAAATACTTTTTATTTGTAAAAAATAATATCCTAACATTGCATATTCCTAAAATCTTTTAATTTTACTTAATTATGATTAGTGTGAGAGATCTGTGAAAACGCGTTCTACTAGTATAGGTATCACGGGGTACAAATATCTAATCAAATCGTCACGACCTCGTGAGTCATACATGGCAGAGTTAATCTAATTATATAGACTTAGTGGAGATAGCAAGGCACCAAATAGACCATCTATATCTATCTACTTGAAATTATTAGCGACATTCATCTAAGTAGTTAGTAAGCAGAAATGAGATAAAGGTTTTTGATTCAAACTATCAGCTCATTAGTAACTCTGGCCAGATAATTGGGAACAAAACACATTTTAAAGTATGTAGAATTGTGATATAAAAATTAATACAGATAATTATTTATTGTATTGAACGTACAGAACGGCTGGAAATGTTGCTTCACTACATAGTATAAAACAAAGTCTCCCCGCTGTCTGTGTGTCTCTATGTATGCTTAGATCTTTAAAACGCAACGGATTTTCATGCGGTTTTTTTTATTAGATAGAGTGATTCAATAGGAAGGTTTATATGTATAATACATGTATGTTATTAGTACATTGCACCCGTGCGAAGCGGGGGTGAGTCGCTATTTTACATATAAATAACACGTCCTATCAAGATAATATCTTTTGTTTAAAAAAATATCTCTTTTCTATTAATAACTACAACTTTTCCCAAATTAAAATTTTACTAGATTAAATATGAAAACGATAAAGACCAAGTTATTGCTAAGCTCAGTTGTCATGTCAAGAATAGTTCGTTAAGTATCCCACATGTATATATCTGTTTTTAATAACTATAGTAGAATTAACTATTTGCCTGCTATTAACGGAAAACGAACACATTTCGTCATACATGAATCCGTTCGAGTAAATATTATAAAAGATAGCAACGGATGTGAAATTTCCACGTAGTTTACATACCATAGGAGTAATAGGGCAACATCTAGTGAATTACAATCATAATTATGATTAAACACAACATCAATCAGCTTAATCCATTACGCAATGTAAGTAGGTACATCAACAGCGTATATACCTTAAAATTACATAATAACTATATCTAACAATGATAAATGGAAAATTAGCAGATATTGGTTGTATAGACATCAATACGGCAACTTACAACACTAGGATATTATTCGAGAATATTATCCATTTGAACAAATACATATTAAAATACAATTATCTTATAAATAAGAAGCCTTCTTGTTTAAAGTTAGGAGTTCGAGTAAAGTAATTGTGCCCCTTTAAATGAGATTAGGAACGCCTGCGTACGGCTGCTCCAGTACTCGCAGTGTTAATGCGTAAAAATGTCGACAGTTGTCATAAAGCAATTATACAACTTACGCCACCGACTGTCTTCTACATCAAATCATCGTCATATACATTAACGCGTAAGAGTGAGTGAGATAGCACACGAAGATAATGACTATTCTACTCGACTTGCGTATAACGTCAAAGGGGCACACTTATATCACCCGTAGTATATGAGTAGTTTAATTACAAGGAGGGCCGGTCATCATTTACCTGCCAACTGATCATATCATCAAGCAATATCTATTTATCCGAACAGTCTCATACAACGCAAGTCGGTTTCATACAACGCTATATTAAGGTTGAATCAAATCACCAACGTTGCCGTCCTTCTTATACATTAGGCCAGCCTTTAAAATGTACATTCTAGTCGCTTACAAAACTACACCGAATAAGGACAGTAAAATAATTGTTATTTGAGCTGTTAGTACCTTTGTACATCGAAACATGTTACTAGACACGAAAATGTTTATTGGGACACTTGCACATTTAGATAAACTCAAAATAATATTAATATCTTGCATAATTCATTTATTTCCAAAAAATACTTATAACATATACTTAAGTTCGGTATTAAGAAAGGTTTTACACTAGGAACATAATATAATGTAAATTATCATCGTCCAGATTCTCTTATCAACATTTTCAAAAACAATCTTATAATACCAAAATATTTTTTTGATTTTATAACCCTGTTTAAGCAATACATTAATGGATTCCTTATACTTTAATAAACTAAATCATACAATAATAGTTGATCGTACAAAATAATACTTATAATCTCGTATTTACTATTACTTACTAGCAAATTCTTATTAAAATTCTTTACAGGCTGATATAGGAAGAATTCCAAGGTGCACAGTTGCCTATAATGCACGAAAAGTGAATAAAGTCAAATAGGTGAATTTTTGTATAGATCTCCTGATATAGTCCGGCGGACTTATATGCCGTAATACAATGGTATTACGGATAGATAATGATCTATGAATGTAAAGTTAATAGGAGATATTATTTACTGATGTTTTTTTTTTAAATTATAATTATAATTATCATTTTTTAGAAAAACATAAGTAAATAATATAGCAGAGTTGTAGCAAAAGTTGTTAAAATGAAATAAAAGAGCGGAAAAGCGGTTGAAACGAAAATATCAAGAATTAAACTAGCTTAAACATTTCTTACCTGTGAAGTATTTTGTACAAAAAAGCTTTGAAGGAACTGAGACAATCAGTAAGTAGTCACAGTAAAAGTAAGTATGTAGGTATTTCGATTCATTTTGGTATATTTTGTATTGGCGATTCGGACTCCGCCGGACCCTAAAATTAATTACAATGGGCATAACTTTATTAGCAATAGATAACACTTACTTTTCATTATGGCCGTTTAGTTTATATCTACATAGCAACTCACCTTCAGGACCTGCACGTAAAAAATATTGATACATTGTCGAAATAACAAGATTTATCTTTGCACCATACAATTTGAACGAGTAGATTGTCTGCTGTAATTTTGTCTCTGATTAATTAATTATTTCTAAGTCTCAATTTTAAATAAGGTCGGCGCCCGCACCGCCCCTTTCAAGCAAAAAACAAAACAACAATGTTATCATACATATTTTTTTTAAAAATCTATATGTATTTAAATATAGGGAAAACATAAATAAGCTCTAATTTAAAATTAACGTAAATTTTGATAAAATATCTAAAAATAATATAAAAAATAAAATATAGAATTAATTTCCTAAAATTTTAATTTTAGATAAGGTCACTAATAAATTTGTTTACAATTAATTTAAAATATTTTATTAATTACACTTGTACCTAGCATTGCAAGCATCTTTGTAATTCGTTACAGTATGCAAACTCCAAAAAAACTGACAGTCATAACATGTCAGATTATTCGTGCTTGCTATCTGTTGGAATGGATCAACTCAATTAAGCTGCTATGGCTCTTTCATCAAAAGGCCATAAATTGCAGATATTGTCCTACATTGTGACACACATACTTTATGCTAAAAATTCTGTCTGAACTATAAGAGACTGTGATTCTCCGAGTTTACTTCGGAGTTACTTCTCCGAGTTTACTTCGGCGTTACTTCTCAGAGCTCGTGAGTTAGGAAATGCCGATGCCAGCTAGTCCTAAAAATCTAAAACATTGACTAGTAAAAATGTCTTTAAAAGATCTATACCATTTCATTTCGAACGCAATAGCTCTTCAGAAATTTCGTTGCAATACGTTTATATTTTGTTACTCTGCAATACGATAAAAATATGTTTGATCCAAATGTACCATAGTACTGGTATGTATCATAGGTACACCTTGCAGATATTGATTCAATTAATATCGTGCCCTACCATAATAATTATTATAATCTTATCTTTAATAAGGACTAACCTTATTATAATACTATTACATTGGTGATCATAAAATTAAATGTAGGAACTTTTAAAATAAACGTAAAAACTTATTCGTACAGTGACACAATGTGTCCATGAATTATGTGGAAATTTAAGGTATACTTTTTGATCAGAAAATAATACTGAGACTTAGGAGACTTATGGGAATACTTCGTTTTGCAAAACTAAAACCTTTAAGATTGTTTTTAATAATGCGTCGTAAAAAAGTTCATTTATTATTCTTGGTTTCCCATAATTATAGGTTTCCCTATTAGATCCTTTTCGCAGAATCAAAATAATAATAATCTCTCATAATAAAATTTTATGACTAAATTAAGTAGAAATATTACCGAAGGAATGTTAAGATTTAATAAAATAATTTTGACTCAGTTTGCATACGACTAAATTTGCACAGCATTTTGTTTTAATCAGATCATCTTCCATCATAATACGAGTCTCGATGAAAACGGAGATGAGCAGAAACGAGACGAAAAAAGTGGTGGGGTAGGTCAGTACCTTTCCTCAGATTCATAAAATAATTTTAATTCATATTGAGTGATTTTAACATGGCAATCAATCGAAAAATTAAAGCTATAGTTGAAACAATAATATATTTTTTCCGACTCAAGGCTCTCTCTTACTTCACTCACACAGGTGTTTTATCGGCCCTTACGATGCATGACACTGCATAGTTTTTTCTTAATACATTTTTTATATGAAATCAATATTAGATATTGCGTCACAAAATAGTAACCAGTAAGACAAGAAGAGAACATAACCCGATATAAAGCTGATATACACTTGTCACCGTTGTATCACGCGCATTACGCGCTGAAGTTGTGAAAAATAAAAGGATTGAAATTACGGTGCTGGTAAATATGCGAGATTGCATATGATATAATACTAATAATTCAATACTGCGCATACGATGGTCAAGATAATGTACATAAAGACACATACAAAAAGTATTTTTAGGCTTCATAATAAATATTTACTAATAAATTACGTATATTTCAATGATTATTCTTTACACATTATTTTTCATAACTTTTTCTGTTTTTTTTTTTATTCTTGAAATCATTGTTAAAATTGAATTTTCGAAGTGTTTAATGTCAATAATTAAAAAAAATAGATTTAATTGTCATATTACTTGGGTCTGTGAACTGAGGGACCGTTTTTGTATTTATACAAAACAAAGGTACAACATTACTAAAAAATGGTAAAACTCAATGGTAAATACCGATAATTAATTAATATCTATGGTCAAAGAACGGAATCTCTCACTTGACACGCGATTATACCTTTGAAATTGCATAGTCCACCAGTCCACTAGGTACTAAAACATATCCCTCAGTTCAAATGCATACCATAATGCTTGTAATTTAGTGACATACTTGAATGTGATGCATTTAAAATCTATGATGCAAGGAACACGTGAAGATATGTATGGTAATAGTAGTTAGTCACTAGACCTAACATAACCAGATTTATGGGCATCCTCTAATAAGACGGCGACTGATTAAGAATTAATTTTACAATTTATGAACATAAACGCATATTTCTAACAAAATATCTTACCATCTACTCATCAAAGCATTAAGTTTTAAGACTAAAATTCTTTGGCTCGGTGGAAAAAAATGGCCAATTATAACACAGAATACAGATGGAAATAAATTACCGTCATTTTACATTTTAGCACCATAAATAAATACAAGTACATTTTGCTGGACGCTGGCCACCATCGCCATTGCATACTAGATAGTTTTCAGCCTTGATGCCCTTACTCCACAATTGATATTTGTGCAAACCCAACTAGTGTTTTGTCGTCGAACTGTTCATTCGGTCCTGCCGAATTCTGAAACAGAAACACAAAAGCTTTTACAGTTATGCTGCATAACTGCATAAGCGATGCATTTTTCGAGTCTGGATGGTTGTGGCTGAAACTCCAGTAGAAATTAAATAGCATACAGGTTAATCCTTACCAAATGGAATGTAACCGCCTTAGGCGGGGAAGGTCCAGGCACCATCTGGGCATCCAACAGCTTTGCCAGGTTCACGGAAATGGGCACGGAGTCATGCGGGTCCACCAGTCCCGCCCCCACCAACTCTGTTGCGATGCCCTCAGCAGTGTCCTTACCAATTATATACTCGAAGCGTATATCGTTTAACTCGCGACGCGAATTCCTTCAGGAAAAAAAATATTGTAAGTACATTATAATAGGTTGAGATCGATAGTGTCTAAATAGGCACTAGCTGTGCCCTGCTAAGTATGTATCGTAATGTATGTCTAAGTATTGATCGTAGAGGCAATTGCCCCGACTTACTAGCGCTAGCCGCCAGTCTATGTGAAAACTTAAACCATTTCACGTTATGTTCCAAAATAATTTTAAATTGACATTCCTACCAAACTCATATTGTTTTTAATTTATGACACGCACCTTAGACGTAATACTAAGTTAATTACAGGTGGTTCTCCTTCAGCTTTTGTCAATACATTATTTCTCTTTTCAGTTTCTGGAGGTGCTGGGGCCTTCGAAGGCTTTAAAACCTTGGGAGGATCCTGGAAAATTCATGAAAACATTACATAAACATTTGTATAACGAATGCGGCGAGCAAATTGATAAAACAAGCGCAAGAAACGAAAACAACACGAAAGCTAAATGTGGTTCGTAAAACTTTAATTTCATCATTATTGTAACATAATTTGTCAAAATTACGAGTACCTTTCCTATACTGTGTAATTTAATTGTGATTGCTTCGAACCCACCTCAGAGCCTTCATTGTCACTTCCACTGGAGTCAGCTTTCTGCAGCTGATTCATTGGCCGCTTGTCTTCACTTGCTATTGGCTCTTCATCTGACTCTGGAGACTCTAACGGCTGCTCTTCTCTCTCTTCTTCTTCCTCACACCAAACCCATTCTCCAGTCACAGTGCGGTGTAGCCTACCAGAAGCACCCGGTTGACGTTTACTTGCCTGAAAAAAAATGATATTCATAACAATACTCAGCTATCACAGACCAGCAATGACTATTAAAATCAATGACGATCAATATTAACCCGTGGGTTCTAACCCAAGCAGTTTAGGCTGTGCATTGACCTTGCAATCAGGTTCCTGATTTATATTATAATAATAGTTCGAACAGCAGGTTCGTGTGTGAGCGGGTTATGATGCGTGGTGGATGTTTCCAATTGATACACCTTTGTATGTACTGATATAATGTTTGAAAATAATAAAATTACAATAATTATACGTAATGTCGACTTGAGACGCGCGGTCGCGGCCGTGGATCGTGGGCGAGTGGCGTCGGTCGGCAGAGGCGGGCAATCATACGCCGCGAGCGAGCCAGCGCTGCTCTGTCGTTGTGTGCGTCTATGTAGCCGCACAGACGTAAGACGTTAATAATAACAATTATTATTATTATTGTCATCCTCATCACCCACCGACCCTTTTCCCAACTATGTTGAGGTTTAATTCCAGTCCAATCCGATGCGGCTGAATATCAGTATTTTATATCACGCACCTCTAACTTTTCGAATTCATTTGCGTATTCCTAATTAATTATCACACGCTTAAACGGTGAAGGAAAACATCGTGAAGAAACCTGCATGCTTTAGAGATTTTTCTCGACGGTGTGTGAAGTCTGTCAACCCGCACTGGACCAGTGCGATTAATTAGACTATAGAGGAGACCCGTGCCCAGCAGTGGGACAGTATATAAGTTGATGATGAGTACTAGGGAGCAATTGATCTTCACAAATTTATTCGTAGCCCATTCCATAGGGTCCTCAGAGAAAATGATGTGTATCCTACCCATCATGACCTAAAAGTTAAAACATAGGACATTCACGCCGAGATTGGACCATAAGTTTAGTTGCATTAGCGAGTTATGAAGAGAGCTATTATCGGAGGCCCTCTGAGGGATCGAATTCGCTACAAAGTTGAGAGAACCAAAGTAACCAATATAACTGGCACGATTTGCACATCGAAGTAGCAATGGGCCGGTCACGTCTCTCGGAGCATCAATACCCGTTGGAGGGAACGAGTTCATGAATAGACACAGCGTCACGGCAAGCGTAGTTTGGGATACACGTCGTTCAGGTGGAGTTACGACTTGCGGAAGTCGTTCACTGTAAGAGAACTAAATCGAGCAGTGCACGAATAAGTGCTGATGATGATGATGATGACTGCCATCAAACCTCCACAAACCAAGTTCTGAACAATACCCAATATCCTGAGGATAGACTGGTTCATGGTTGTCAAGCTTTGTTGGCCTCTACTACTAAGAATTTATAAAAAAAGTGCATTATTTGGATATGCCAAGATAAACGGCTGATTTATCCCTAATTAATAAGACTTTAAATGCGAAAGTAACTGTCTTCTTGTTACGTTTCCAAGCCTAATCCGCTAAACCAATTTTGATGAAATTTGATACAGAGGTAGATTAGATCTTTTGTCTCAAAAGCCCTTTGGAATGTGAGTGAAACCGCGGACAATAGCTAGTTGTTAATAAACTTTCCCCGCTACAAGGATTGTCTGCTGTATTGCGGATGCTTTTACAAATACAAAATTCTCTTAAATACATGTACAAACATCTGGACATTGAACAACTACCCATAGGTAATTAATTACTCTGACTATTATATTTGTACCGAGCGGGAATCAGTTCCGCGACCCTTAGCACAGGAGCCATTCGCGCAATCAAAGCGCCATTAGGGCCTTAATATTGTCGAATAGAATACAATTCCTAGTTACCTTATGCACCCTAGTTTCCATACTAGGCCCAATAGCGACTAGAGTTTGTGTTAAATACTTTCTGTCCTTTGCTTTCTTGAAGAATGGGTGTTTAAGTAATTCTGTAGCAGTGGGTCTCTTTGATGGATCCTTTTGCAAACAATCTATGATCATTTTTCTAAAGGTTTTGCCATAAGCTTTGTATTGTTCTTTCTCGTCAGCACCTGAAAATCCAAAATATCGAAGTCAGAGACAATATGGAGTGTAACAAAGTCGTGATTCCTATAACTGCGATATTGTTATGTTAATGCATGATACACAGCACCACTTTGTGATAGAATCCTATAACTAGTCAGATCATAGAATCTGGTGTTATAAATTTTTGAATTTTGATATAAAATAAGTTCGATAATAGTCCATTAGTCAACATAGCACTTAAGAAAATGTAGTGTAATCTATGAAGTAATATAGGCTTCCGTTGATATAATATCTTAGGAACTGATTAAGATACAACTTTGATAACAGTATCATAATAATCATCAACCCTTACTGTCCCACTGCTAGGCACGGGTCTCCTCAGAATGAGAGTGAGGCGTGAGCGCGTTGGCAGATTTCACACGCCTTTAACAAAATCTCTCAGGCATGCAGGTCACCTCACGATGTTTTCCTTCACTGTTTATGTGTTTATCACAGTAATAATCATTACAAACTTCACTAGCTCCTCAGTCTGTTGAACAAGGCCAGGTTCTTCGAAAGTCTATTTAGTATGACGAAGTTCATGACGAAGATTAAACACATTAGGCATATCGCAATAATAAAAATAATATATACCATGGTCCCTGTATCCCGAAATTAACCACATTCGACACAAATCCAAACTTCGAACTGCTACTGAGAATTTAATAGAAATGCCAAACAAAACGGCTTGGACCATTCGCTCAGAAGCCTAACATGCGCCCACTTAACCAATGAGGCATTTACTTTAAACCAAATAAATATTATCTTTAAATATTTATCATCTTACCAGTGTCTAAATTAGGCGGATCATTCTGCAATGTTAACATCAACACTTTCATTGGAGGATACTTGTGATAAGGCGCCGTCCCCGTCGCCATTTCTATGGCTGTTATGCCAAAAGACCAGATGTCAGCTTTGAAATCATATCCATGGTCCTAAAAAGTTACGATGGGACGATAAAAATGCATCATAGACTTGCTTAATATTAACTTTCTATAGTTGTAGTATGAGATTGAACTCTATTATTACTTTACTGTGAGCAGTAAGTATGCTGCAGTGGCTGTGGATTTTTACAACACCCAGAACCTCGTCAACTGCTGCCAAAAACGTTTTCCGGGCGGTAATCGAAACCGCGACCCTTTACGCATTACGCAAATTAAATTTTGTTCTACAACTATCTACCAAACTGGGCAAGCTTATCGCTTATTTAGTATGAGTTTTACTTTCGATTACGAAATACTCAGATGATTCCTGATTTAAATGAGAAAATTATGACTGGCGATTATTTTCCCTTGTAAGGGATCAGTAAAATTTAAATTCATCACTACACATTCTAAATGTTGATAATCTATTACTTAAGCTATCTTATATGTTAGTAAAAAAACAAAAAAAACAAAGGTATAACAAATATTAGTGATAGAATCATACAAATCTCACTTGTTCCATGACCTCCGGGGCCATCCAACAGGGTGTGCCAACAAATGTATGCCTAACTTTTTGTCTGGATATATCTCGGCCCGTAGCCAGCCAAGCAGATACACCAAAATCAGCTATTTGGACAGTACCATCTTCCCCTAACAATATATTTCCAGCCTTTATATCCCTGTGAAAAAAATGCTATTGTATTAATTTTTACAATAAAAATGTATACCATTTAGGTCATCAATGAGAAATGTACACATTTCAATGTGAATATGTATATCAAAATGTGCTTTTGCTTATAAAATTAAAACTCGCTTAGGTGTTAGCAACTTGAGAATTTTCAAGACAGTTATTATTATTTATGTTCTAAATATGATATTGTTTATTAATATTCTTTCAGTAACCATCACCATAAACATATTTAGCAATTGGAAACGCAAGCAGACATTTGCTACATATACAGAGATGTTATTGTTAATTAAATTTAGCATTAGCTTTGCCGACAAAAATTTTAAATATTCTACTCAATAATGATCAAAATATTTATGACGCAGAGAGCAAGCATCTTGCATAAAATACCTAAAAAAGAAAAATGTATCTGTAATGTAAATATAAAGTCGCTTTATGGCAAATCAAATAATTTTATGTTATTCGCCAGTATTGCTGCTAAATGCATTTTAGCTAATTGTTATCACAACCAGAAAAAAATGTGTTTATAATCTTAACAAAATAAAACATCATTTCAGATGTTTCTTATAGGTGGATTTATATTTGTGTGACTTGTCGTATTGTGATGCGTCATAATCATAACGGTATGGGTTTCATACATAAAGCATGATGTGATTTATATTATCGTGACGGAATATGTTATGATGGCTTGTGTTGTGTAGCATCAGAAGCCGGGAGAGGGAAAGGTGAGGGAGGCAGAGTAGCGGCCGCGTCAGACTAGTATATGAACATTGCAAATGTGTAAACTCTCCGAGAGCTAAGAAACCACTTAACACATTGGAACGCGACACATAAATGAGAACGCTACCCATCTCGTCAAAGCTCATCACAACACATCACGTTAGACAAATATAAATCTGCCTTAAGACTCAATTTAGGATTACTTAGTCCAAAGAGATAGATATCGTTACTTAAAAAAAAAATAAAAAACAGTTCAGTTCCAGATGCAATTGAATATTTGAATATTTGAATAAATGCATAATTGTTTCACATAAGCTAAGGCATTTACATACTCAGCCACTGGAGTGTTTTGGTTTGGCATATAAAGTGGTGCTATATTAAACTCTATAGCTAATGTAACCAATTATTCTGCCACCAATCCATTACAATTTTAAGTTTCGTTTATTTTATTGTGAGTAGTGTAGCTGGTTCAACTGTCTTTCTATAGTTGCATAATACATTTAAAGAATAAATAGAAACCAAGAGAGATTAGGGAAGCTTTTTATCAAATATTGTGTCCACACTAACCAACAAGTTCATTTATATAAATACATTGTACTACTAGCTTGCTGTTTAGAATAGTGATAAAAAGCTTAACCACCCAATGGTTGAAATGTTATGATTTGAAAGACACAACGCAGCTAGTAAAGTAGTCCTTTCAAAATCTACATACCCTTTGCAGAGAAATGTTTGCCCACAAACATTTGGCTGCACTAATAACGGTCAAGCTGCAGAATCTATTATTTACCTGTGTATTTGTCCATTACTATGAAAATATTCTAGTCCTTTGAGGACCTCTTTCAGAACTGTTGCAATAGTGGCCTCGTCAAATACACCATGCTTGCAATTTGCCACTTTCATCTTGTGCTTTATAACATCAAGCAAACTGCCTCCTGGAATATTACAATACATTTAAACTAGTGTTTGTTCTTTAAAATAACTCTTTTTTTTATAACTTGTTGTCTGTAGTTTGACTCATATCCCATATGTAGGGTAGCTTCCTTTTTTAGACAAAAGGAAGTTACCATACATCCTTCTCTAAAACCTACTATTATACCTAAATGCACCAAACTCAGTTCAATAGTTTAGGTGTGAAAAAACATAAACACACATACAGATGACTTTTTTTTACAACAGCTATGCGTCTATTATTGCATTTGTTTATCATCCACAGACCATGATCATCTTATCAGATAATATTGTAGCAGCTGTACAAACAATATACATGCATAGCCAACTCCATTGTTCACTTAAATCAAATAATACTTCCAATTAATTGTTAATTTACACAATTTCTACTATTTACTCTTTTAGTTTAAGCAATGAAATGTTGGTGATGTCTATGTACATCAACAATGCTTTGCTTTGTGAAAAATGTATTGATATTCAGCGTCATCTGGTTAGACAGGAAACTGACCCAAACATAGTAGGGAAAAGGCTAGTAGGATAATTATTTGGCCAAACTATACTAACCAGCGATAGCCTTATTGTTTTTGTACAAAACATCCGGTCCTATTAGCATTAAAATTGTCTATAAAAGGATTTTTGAGAAAACACTCACCTTCGAGGAGCTTCAGTACCAACCATAATTCATCATGCACAACAAAGCTAGTATAGTATGTTACAACATTTTCATGATTACAGCTTGACATAGCCTGCAAATCAATTGTCCATCAATATAATTATCTTTTATAGATAGGTCACATAGTAGTTCATTAGAAAATTCATGAAATATTTTATAAAAATATCATTTATAGACACTTTTTTATATAGTAAATAGAAAATCATAGATTGACCCACCTGTATTTCCTTCAATAGTTCATCCATAGATGTATTCCATTTCTCTAAGTTTATACGTTTTATGGCACATTTTTCACCGCGCGGTTTACAGAACGCCGCATGAACAACCGCTGTGGCCCCCACACCTAAAATCAACAAAACTCAAGTTCATTGCAATAAAACAAATAGTTTTATGTGTACCCACGTAAAGCAAT
The DNA here is from genome assembly GCA_964056405.1 of Acronicta alni. NCBI lineage: Eukaryota > Metazoa > Arthropoda > Insecta > Lepidoptera > Noctuidae > Acronicta > Acronicta alni. The sequence continues at coordinate 12,920,878 of OZ043913.1, forward strand.
CCATTAGAAATCAAACCACACAGAAACTAGTAGTAGCAACAATGTAAACAATCTAGTATTATGTGTTCAATGGTGCCTAGTGTATTTTATTTCTACATCTGGTAATCTGCATCAGGTATTTTTTTAAATTGCGAAGAAAAATATTGGCATTGGATCATATGGAATTTGACAGATTACCTTCCGAGCTGTCGCCATGAATGCGGGTATTGGTAAACTTAAAAATGAAACATAAATAATGAGGAGATAATTGAAGAATATTTAGGGCATAGAAAACTTACCTATGACATCTCGTAATTCATAATTTTCCTGAGTATTGGACCATGGAACCAGGTTATTTAGAGAAGCAGACGCCATTTTGCGATTGAATAAATTTCCGATTCCTGCCGCGGCTGTTCCGATCGACAGCCGTGCGGCTCGCGCATACGACGACAATGCGGTTATTTGACACTGACAATCGCATGCCCCAAATGATTTCTATGGGTACGAACAAAAAGTAAACAATTTCAGCTTTATCAATATTTTTTTTAATTCGTTACCTAAACAAATTTGATGTTATTTTGTAAGTTTCGCACTTTTTCGCAGTTCATTTTCTAACATTTAATTAATTATGCAACACTAACGTCATCTCTCGTCATCTATTATGATTTAGTAGTACCTAAAAGTTTGTAATGATTAAATAAATCAATAATAGATGGCATATTTTCAAATGTTTTGTGATATCACACTATAAATTATTTAAATCAGAATTTTCAGGTTTATTATTGTAATAAATTAATAACCCAAAGAATACCTATATAGTAACTATTTTTTTTGATAACCGGACACATATAAAAGCATCGTATAAAATATAAAACATAAAACATCATATAAAAGCATAAAAGCATTTCCTGGTGAAATCAATTGATATTTAACAACTTTATTGGTTGTAGGTACCTAGCTACCTTTTCAGTAATTCTGAACTGAAACTTGCACAATATGGCGTTCATTGACCTAGAGTACGTATACGACAGCTTATATAATTATATTACCCGACTGTGCGACGCAAAGGAGGGTACCTAATGTGTTTATCAGCCAATGTATGTATGTATGTTTGTTTCTTTGAGGTACTCTAGACACCAAACGCGAGGGCCGATTTGTCAATCTTGCGAGTGTCATAGAGTAAAGCACATACATGACAGTAATAAAAATCCAGGCGACAACCAGATGCCCTATTTATTAGGAAAAAGAAAAATATCTATGATTAAGTGGGGTACTGACCTCTGTACTTGTATTAAAGAGTTCAGTGGTGGGGTATCAATGAATAGGTAGGTATTTGAAAATCATTAGGTTTCTCGCATAATTTTTCATTTCGAATGACCATTTAGGATCTATGGAGGTATAAAGATTAAAGGCCGCTGCGTGACGGGTTTTTATACGGACGGGACGGGAAGTTTTGGAAATATAGTTTCATACAAAATGTGTATTATGAAAGAGCATACGTCACGGAGACAAGGACGGAACGGGAACGTGGCACTCGCGGGGCGGGAAAAATATCGTCGCCGGTGACAATGTTCCTGATGTTGAGGTGGGCACTGTAAGGAACGGTGTGCCTGTGAAGTAGGTACCTATTTAAAGTTTATTCGTATTTTGTTTTTATGTGTGGTCAGCCGTTGCACCACCGACGTTCAGTGTCGCGGTGGGCTTGCATCAGGAGACGGCATTGCCATGCCAATTGCATTAGGGGCAATGTCGTCCCTGTTTGTTAGGCTACCAAAATGTTAAGAATAATACTGTCCGTTCGTGTCTGAGAAAATATAGGTAGCGTACACACACTAAATATATTTTTATATACCTAATAATAAAATTATGGACTGCTGATCACGACGTTGTGGGTTCGATTCCCACAGACAGAACACAAATATTTAAGTGATAAACATTTTAGTGTTTGTATTTGTCTGGGTGTTCCTTATGTACCTAGTAGGTATTTAAAAAAAATATAGGTACCTATATAAGTATTATATACATTGTCTAGTACCCATAATACAAGCTCTGCTTAGTGCTTAGTATAGGACTAGACGGTGCTGTGTAAAATTGTCCAAGAATATTTATTACTTACCTACTATGTTCTCACACACGTGTAAACATGTAGGTACGTATTTATAATTACGGGTTGCGGTGTGATGTTAATTACCCTGTAACCTTTCTAAAGAATTGGGCTATCAAATATAGATTTTTGTAATATTTCATGTAATCATCATCAACCCATATACTGTCCCACTGCTGGGCACGGGTCTCCTCTCATATTGAGGGGGATTAGGGTATAGTCCACCACGCTGACTTCACAAACCGTCGAGAAAAATCTCTAAGGTGTGCAGGTTTCCTCACGATGTTCTCCTTCACCGTTTAAGCGAGTGATAATTAACTATTAATACGCACATGATTTAAAAAGTCAGAGGTGCGTGCCTTGGGTTCGAACTCGAGACCTTCGACTTGGTAGTCCAATGGTCATCATACCACTAGACTATCACTGCTCATATTTCATGTAATATGTACTTATTTTTTTTTTTTGACGGGGTTGGAAATGCTTTATGCACTACCCACCACTCCGGGGAGAGCGGTGGGGTGTGTCGGACTCCGCTCTGATAAGAGCGATCTACCGACTAAAACCAACCTCGGCGTTTCGCGTCACCACTTAATGCCGGGACTACGGGAGCGCTGTAGCATTCGTCCGCAGACACTTAGTATCTAACCTAACCTAACCTTGTCTTCGGTGGAGTTGACATGTCTCGTGTATCGTAAATTTATTTGAATAATATTAGCACGATCGATTCCATGACTGGTTGACAGGCAACTCTGTACCAGGCATTTGAGGAAACATATTTAAGTAAACCATGATTCCTATAAACTTAAACTAGAATAAATTCTGCATCTGAATTTATCCTAGTTTAAAGTTTTATAGTCGAATTCATTGAAAAAATATATATTTAAAGTAAGTAGACAAGGGAGGATTCCGGCGACCGGGACCGGAATTAACTCGAACCGCGGTCCTAGTCGCCGGATTGATTTATTTTAATATTTTTCTTCCGGCGACTGGGACCACCATTATCTAAATTACTACTAAAATCTATTGTTCAAGTCAAAAAGTACAGTCAAACAAAAAAATGTTCAAAGTTATAATTAAAGAAAAAAATCCGATAGAAAAATAACATCTACATATAACCTATAACAATAAAACAAAAAATGTGTCATAACGTCAAAAGAAAAGCGCTCAAACCGCAGGGCAGCTTGTGGCGAGCTGATAATGAGTGGTGACACTGCAGTCCTTATTGCCCCAGAGAGTCGGTCAGGGCCTCGTCTCCACTTCGCCCGTATTGCGTAGCTGGAGTGGACAGCCCGAAGGACTCTCAACTCTGTCTTGCCTTAACTGGCCGGCCAGAGGGGGGCCGCCAGAGCTATATGCTTGGGCTTGGGGGTGTCTTATGGCATAATAGCGGAGTAACCCAATCTGGGTCTCTTAAAGACCCGCGATAGTAAAACCGGGGCCGCACCTCTATACACCCCTAGCCGCTCACACCGCTGTTGCCGCCTTCTGCCTGTACTGGTAGCTTTTCGGGGGGTCTAGCTAGTGAGGTGGCGAGTGACCTTCTGCCATCCCTAAGGATGTATGTTCAAGGCTGTAAGGCAGATTCTGTTTTCCTCAGGCAGTAGACGTTACATTCCACCAAACCCCCATATCCATAATCCCAGTAAATTATAGTTCCATATTTTACAATAGTCCTATAGATAATAGACCCGGGTTACTGCATGCCTGTACATCTATAGTGCAGGTATGGAGTGTCCGGGTTGGTCCCCCATCCCATATTTAGATAAAATCTCTCCAAGGGGCCTCTACGCATTGGACTTGTGTCCCCACGCAAGCCTGCCAAAGGACCGGATGTTTTCCTCACGGGAACTACGCCATGATATCCAAAAAGGAGATATTAGACACAAAAATGACAATCATAGCTTCACAATTTCACATTATCATCATCATCATTAACCCATATACTGTCCCACTGCTGGGGACGAGTTTCCTCTCAGGATAAGAGGGATTAGGCTATAGTGCCTATAGTCCACCACGCTTGCCTAATGCGGATTGGCAGACTTCACACACCATCGAGAAAATCTCTCAGGTATGCAGGTTTCCTCACGATGTTTTCCTTCACCGTTTAAGCGAGTGATGATTAATTATAAATATGCACATGATTTCGAAAAGTCAGAGGTGCGTGCCTTGGATTCGAACTCGAGACCTTTGACTTGCTAGTCCAATGGTCATACCACTAGGCTATCACTGCTTTCACAATTTCACATAATCAGTCTTAAACGAGTTACCATCCCTGTTATTTAAAATACTATAACCACAGTCAACAACCACAATTAGTTGATATTTTCAATCGTTGAACCAAACATTTCCCTATTGTTGGAATTTTATTTCTTAAATTACTACTTTGAAACCTTTTTTGTTTGAGTGTACTGTTTTTACTTTTGATCAATAGATTTTAGTATTGCTTTATTGGTGGTTCCGGTCGCCGGAAGAAAAATATTAAAATAAATCGATCCGGCGACTGGGTCCGCGGTTCGAGTTAATTTCGGTCCCGGTCGCCGGAATCCTCGACAAGGTACTACTTGCCCCACGAAGGGGCTGGTTATTCCGCTGTTGAGGCAAGTTGTTCCGCTGTCAACTCCAGTCATTTGTAATGTAATATTAGTTTACTACTAAATGGTAATTAAGTTTAACCGTGAACCCTGGTCAAATAAGCACCTTAACTGTATGTACTTTCCGTCAGTAACTCTAGCTTTCAGATAGTACAGTAGAAAGTAAAACTTTCATTATTTCCTGCCGCGTGATTTGCCTTGTTGTAGGAACCTACTGCTGACGTTGCTGTTGATGGCGTCACGTTGTTAGGTTTTAAATGAGTAATTGTTTGCGCACACGGTTTCGCGTAACACGTCATGAAGTGTGGTGCGGTTTGTTGCAAACCTTGGAGTTTTTGTGGGAATAACAGATAAGCAATTCTAACACGAATCATTTTATCCGGGCTCATATTGTGTTGTTCTTTTTGAAATTCTTATTTATCTTCGTAATTGTTTCTGCTATGCTTAGCTGATGGTATGTTCTGAAAATGTCATATTATATGCTCTGTACAATCTTACCTTTATGAGCACTTCTCAACCCAGCTGGGGAGATCCGCTTTTAGGAGGCCAACTGAACCTATTCGCTTACAGCAATAACATCACACACTACACTTCACAAAAACTGTTCAATCCGGCTCCAAGGACCAAAAAATGTAGTGGCAATGTCGTTCCTGCATCTTAGTTGTTAGGTTATTAAAATGTTGGGAATAAAATTGTACGTTCGCGTTCCGTGTAGTCGTAGGTACTACTAAACATATTACATTAGTGTAATAACTATGGTATATTAACGATGGTAATAAAACACTATACCTTACACTACGCTTTTACTGAGGTCAGCAAAAGCGTAGTGTGCAAGTTTAATGTCAAGCTTGCTCTTACATACCTTAGTAGGTATGTATGATACCTGCTGATGATACCTAGGTAGGTAGGTATGGCAGAGATACTGGAGGAGGCACTTTGTTGCATCCTGTTTTTTGATGACAATGGTCTGGTCGAGAGATTCGAATCAGCATCTTTATCTTTAAATTGTTCATTCATATCAGACTATTGGCAACTAAAAGCTGTACATGGCTTAACTGCCTATGCCCTGTAGTCATGGCCATGGGATCCGTGAAATTTGCTCACGACCCAAGTCCTTAGTCTAGCAGTCGCTCCACTCAAGACTCCTTTAATCGGCGAGACCTTGCCTCGCCTGCAACGGTAGGCTATGGTGTAACAAACACGCTGCGGCAACATTTGGTCTGGCGACGAAATTCCCAATTTAGCAGCAGGCCACAGCTCGTGGAGACGTGAGGTCTGTTTCGCCCTCCCGTCCGTTCCAGGTGCATACACCGATCGGAAGTGATGAGGATCATTTACCTATTCGCTGTAAGAAGCGGTGACTTGGCGCGGAGACCGCAACGAAAGCCTCAAAGCCTTGTACTCTATAGCTACGAATGATTACTACCTGTACCTGTAGTACTTACAGCGATCCTGGTATCCCGGAGCTTCCAAAAAATATATTTATATTTCGAAGTACCTACCTACTAAGTGAATAGGTCCTTAGTTGAATGTTTCTTCTTTATTTAAGTATTAATGTAGTAAGTGCTAAATTTGAGTGTGTACGGGCTAATCTCAGAAACTACTGTAGGTACAGAGGCCAGCACATCAAGCTACCATAATCTTTGATTCATTTTCAACTTTCATACAAAACGATAAGGTTCATATTAAATTAGGAAAAATTGACAGTTTTGGATAGCTTAACCTGCTAGCGTCTGCTGCGCCGCGCCGTGCCGCTAGCCTTACGATTTTAATACGGTTTTTTATTTTTATTTTATTTTATTTTCACATTTAGCTATCACTGCTTTTTTTTTAAATACATAATATACACAAGTAACACCCAGGCAACAAAGACATATTTATGTTCATCACATAAATATTTGTGATTTGTGGGAATCGAAACCACGACCTCGTGATCAGCATTCCGGCAAGCGAACCACAGACGTCATACACGTCACAAAATAAAGCTTAAGTGTGTAAGTACATACCTAAAATATTTTATTGGGACATTTTACACAACACCATCTAGTCCCAAACTAAGCAGAGCTTGTACTGTGGGTACTGGACAATGGATATAATACTTATATACTTTTTTTTTAGTAAATACATACTTATAATATTAAGAAACACCCAGACTAACACAGATACTCATGTTTTATCCACACAAATATTTGTGTCTTGTGGGAATTGAACCCACATTGAACCACAGAGCTATCTCTATTTTAAGCAAATTTCAAAAAAGGGGAGATTGTCAATAAATTTGAAATTTTACGGTTATGTTTACCTCATAATCTCAGAATTAATGACAAACGATATGATTTTTTTTCCAAATTTATTTGAAGAACACAGTAAGGTACCTTACTGTTATGCCAATAGGGCCAGCATATTATGGTACTTTTGTTGCGTAGGTAACTTTGTTTAAAATAAAACTGAAAGCTACACAAAGTTACGACACGTTTGGCGTAGCTACGTTTACGTTTCTGTGTCATGTGTTGCGGGTTCGAACCCCGCATGGAACAAATATTTGTGTGACCTACTGTGTGGTAGTTGTTCCGGATTTGGGTGTTTATGTCATGTTAAAATGTGCATGTAAACGCAGCCACGATACAGCGGAATATCGTAGGATGGGGCAACGTAATTTTTTTAAAATCTAAAATCGTAAATCTAGAATTTTATCCAATTACGAAGGTACTAGGTACATACCTTTTATCTATCCCTAACATCCCATTTCCATATTATACGTTATATGAATGACCCTACAAGATACAAGGCTTTAAAGATACAAAACCTAGACCTGATGTGACGACGCATCCGTTGCGAGTTCTACTTGGATTCATAAATAAAATAAATAATAAATCAAAAAATAAATAATAAGTTTCGTATCCATTGTCTCCACAGTACAAGTTGCTAATTTTGGTAAAATATGGTGCAAATATTATTTATTTACTCTATTTTATTTATTTTTGATAAAAGCTTCCTGTACTTCTTTTCCGTGTCGAGGATCTCCAAAAATCATTAGACTAGAAATCATGAAGTATTTTTATTGTTTCATAAAAGCTACTTTCTACTTCGATTCTGGCTTCGATTGGACGTCGGTAATTTTCAGTATATGAACGATGGCAAATAGCCCTCACTTACTCTCTGACTATAATAATTGAAAGGATACTCCTACTACACGTCTAGCAGTACAGAAATAGACTGAAGTAACTTTCATAGAATTCCACAATCATACGACAGTGGCGTCTGGTTTTTGAAGATAAACTAGACAATAGGACGTACCTGTCTAAAAATTCCATGAGCGCCAGGAGAAATAATATCGCCAGGCATATTTCTGGAAATAAGATATAATTTTATTTATAACACTTTATTAAGTACTTGTTGCAAAGAATGGACAAGAATAAAATACATTATCTACATGTGAATTTTATGGAATAATTTAATTCTTACTATTAAACCTCTCCTAATACTACATTATTCAGTTGGGTCGTGTTAATAGTAAAACAATTGATGGTATAGAATATTTAAACGAATTGTGCAATAAAATATGTATTTAAAAAGTAATTTAGTTTGTCGCAAGAAAAAATATACTGTAAATAAGAGGCAAGAATAAGGCAGCAGGACATAGGCTGCCTCTTGTCACATAAAGTCTTTTGCGATACAGGTGGAACTACGGGCAACAGCTAGCTTCTCTATAAATCAGATTCGATATTACAAAACATATATTGCCTATCGGAATTTAAAGTGACACTGAAACTGATTCGAAATCGAAGCATCTACCTACGTTAGCTTAACGAAAGTCGCTGAAAACAGCTAAATATTGAAAACATGACAGCTTCAAAACTTGCCAAGAGATTTTTTTATTATGAAGGTAAGGTAAATATGATTTCGCATTACGATTATTTTTTAATTATGATTTCGCACAAGCTTCACAGATCAGTAACTTCTAAAAATCGTATTTAAGGCTGCAACATGTTCGGCGACTTACGTTGCTGACTGTACCTATTCCTATACCTCGAACATAACATTTATCATCGAACTGGGAAACTAAATCTAATTACCTACCAAATTAATTACACATCCTTACAAATTAAAAGTCATGATATTTTGGTTACTGTGAAATGATTAAGTGTCAACTCGCAATCTTTTAACGGAGATAAGTCAGCATTATCATCGTTCTCCTTCATCCCATGTTCGATGGGCCCTGACCTAATTAATATTCATAATTGTTTACAGATGGGGTAAGATGAAAATAAAGAACTAGAATAATTTTCTAAAACTTAGTTGAAAGTTAATCAATAGGTAGTAGGTACAAAAACATTCTAAAGATGAGAAGCTGCCAAGCCAATCCTCTCTAACCTCCTCGCTTTCCATTAGATACTTCCATTAATGTAATGAAACAAGTAACAGTTATTATTTATAAAAATATCTTAGTAAATCTGTACTTTTGGTTTGATTTAACTAATGACGCCGATTGTGATAATATAGACGTTGACATTTTAGTATAATTGACATTGTCGGGAATAATCAGAGTTATCTTTGTTCTAATCTCACTGTTGTTAAAACCAGCGACTAATATAGAAAATTAAATCTTTGTTGACTCAGAAAATAGTGGACATGCATGAAAAATCGTATTTGTGGTAATACCGAAAACGGGGAATATTGAGTGAATTATTCTTACAATTTTCGATAAACAAGAGACAAATTATATTATTTTAGGAATTTAATAGTTCTGGCAAGTAATAGACGCTTAATTCTCTAGTTTTGATTTTGTAAGTAGGTATGACACTTTTCTCTAATAACTTTTTGGCCTTTCATACTTAAAAAATCCTTATTATAGTCAATATATTTATATATTTTTCACAATTCGCAACAATTTTCAGTTTCTTTATCTGGGTGAATTTCAACAAGAGATTTTTATGTATCATTTCGGTGGGATATTTTTATTTCAATGCTATCTACATATTTTTAGTGACAAATAAAACTTTAGCCTATTTTATAACATTGTGCGTGAATGGACATCAAATATCATCAACACTTACATATATATTTAGGATTATTTTTTAAGAGTCCACTGAAATGAAAAGTGTCTACCGAAATGATAAAAAATACCACCGAAATGATACAGCTAAGAACAACCGTGCCGAGCAGCCAGGGTTCCGTACTTTGTTAGGTTTGATTTCCACAAATTTTAGATAAAGATTGAGACAGGACAGTACACAGTTATTTTAATATCATCATTAATATACAGATATTACAGTTAGTATTACAAATATCATTTTTTGAGGTTACAATAACCTCAAAGAATGATATTAATGTAATGTTTATTAATATATATAATGTAATGTTTATTAATATAATGTAATGTTTATTATGATATGAATGAATTGTTTCTTTACTTTATTTACTTTATGTATATAACCTTTGGTAATATTTCTCGTTTTTGTTTGTTTATGAACGAATACTAATTTACTTGATATATTTTCAAGAGTGAAGCGCGATTAGAAAGCTTAAAGTTTCTGATTAATATGATCGCTGCATTTGTAAGTTATGCCATTAATAGTAATACATAATGTCTACCTGTTGCACTAAGAGAATAATGCTAGGTATAATTTAGTTAAATTGGTAACGAGATGAGAATAGTGTTTCTACAGGTATATATGTAAAACTTCTAAAATTAAATCAACTCTTACATTTTCATACCTAATATATATTTTCAAATAATACACCTGAATAATCTAATCTACACTCTAGGTAAAAGTACATTACAAAGCTATGACTTTATATTTGACACAAGGATCTCTAAAACTTTATGGTTTTATCATTTCGGAGATACATTTCATCCCGGTGGACTGTAATTGGTATAACAGTGCACCGAATCCACTGGAATGATAACACTGAGATGATAAAATAGAGGTTAGTTCTACATTTAACTCCGAAATAAAATTATTAAAAAAATATGAACACAACTCAAACAAAACAATACTTACGGTGAATTTAATACACATTTTGAATCCAATTAAACAAATCTAGCGCGAGTTATAACAGCCACCGAAATGAAACTATTTTTGTCCCCATATCACTGAAATGATAAACTTACTTTTTTGACGGGAAACCGCAAGACGTTAGGACCGGTGCGTTCATGCCGAGAGCTTGAGTCGGACTGATCCGAAGTGAGGAAATGTGTAAGTGATGTAACAATGCAATGTTGACGTGGCTATCTACTAAAACTTACTGTCCTCTGAAATGATAACTTTTTTCCAGACAAAAGTTGACTGCCTGTCAAATCCATGACAAAGAAGATAATCAAACAAAAATAGTTTTATTCGATCGAATATATTATAATTTAATGATAACAAAATCGATTTATGCGAATATAATTACGAATATATTTGGAGGGGAAGGTATTTTATGAGCGGAATTGGGTTCAGGACAGGCCACCGTGATGATAAAATAACACTTTGTAATTATTATTTTTTAGTATATTCTTGTAGTAGAAATCAATTATTTTTTTTGCCAAGGCAGAGAAGTACTTACTTTGTTGAAAAAAAAAATTTATAATTAAAAATCAGCACATTGCACTACCGTTCTCAGGTTTGCCGTGTATTTTTTTTGCTTGCGCAATTCACCCAAAAACTACAAACAATCACAACGATTAGGGAACTTAACGTACTTTGCGATTACTGACAAGGAAATAAGCTCTCAAAATAGGTTAAAAATTTGAACCTTGTTGTTTTTAGTAAGTTTGTATGTCTCCTAGTTCCAAAACAGCCCAAAATACATGATAGATAGTTTGATTTGATATAAATAAATTAAGTTATTTTATTTCATACTGCCGCGTCCAACAATTAAATGCCGAGCCATACTATTCCTATCGCAAAGATTATAGCGCGGATGTTTTTATTAAAACACTTCGACAATTGGAACGGATTAAGATAATTCGTTATATAAAAAGAGCTTCGGACAGAGGCGATCATTCACAAAACTGACAATTGTGGATCGGTAACCACCTTCTAGTCACAAGGAGTGAAGACCAAGTCCATGATGAGGGAGTTCGTCATTAAGGTAATATAATTTTAATTGTAATATCCTTATATTTTAGCAGACCAAATTAAATGACCTAGCTTGACAAATCTGATTTTTTATACAATAAAATTATTATTTAAGAAGAAGGTCGTTAGCAATTTAAAACAGATTCCTTTCTTCCGAATAAAACAATAAGTCTTTCAATATATGCATATCTGCTAGATAAGGAAAAAAAAGTTGGGTTGCGTGAATGACTAGTTTAATTCTTTATTATATTACTAGGGGTATTTTCTCGGCATACTCGGATACGTTGAAAGGAATGTCTTTTCCCGACGTTTAGGTATTCATTAGGTTTGTAAATGCTAAATAAACAACGTGCACCTAACAAAATATATAAAAATATTACAAAGTTGTGTGTCACTTGTACTTGACCTGGTATTTACTTATGAGCACAATATCATACCGAATATTATGGAACATTAAAGTTAACGAAATGCCAACTTAGGTCGAGCTTTTGAATACTTAATAATTTTACGATGTGTCTCCGTAAACATAGTTTAAGACTAACTCAGTGTAATAGGTAGATACTAATATAGTTTAAGACTAACTCAGTCTAATAGGTAGATTGACATAGATAGTCTAATAGGTAGGTAGACTAACATAGTTTAAGACTAACCTTGCTACAAGACCCCGACCTGACCTGGGCGACTGAGAAGGGCGGCAAACGAATGTAGCATGAATTATTAGGACTGACAGATTAAGGTCCATACGTTGTCGCCCAAGTATCAAGCTAACAGGATAAATACATACTCAAGGGTATTCGTATGCTAAGCGATAAGGTCAACGAAAAAACATCTTCGCGAAATGCAAGCACAACCATTTTTAGGAACAGATGCCCAACTCGTTCGAAATTCCACAATAGCTTCCAGTGCAAGAGCTGATGTCGAATTTAGAAAATATAGTAATACTGTAATAAAGAGTGGAAAGAATTTTCGTAGAAAGTAATTAGGTACTAACCCTAAATAGGTTACCTATTTATCATTTTATATCGCGTTGTTTTGTGTTTAGTTTAATTAATAAGACTGCTGACTTGTCTACTCTGTATTCGGACGATAACAAAACACTACCAATTAAAGTAGGTACATAGCCTTCCTTATAAGAAAGGAACTACACCACATAATATTTAGACTTGATTAATATTTTTTATTTCTTATTATTAAGTTTTTTAAGAATACATAGTTATACAATCAGAATCACGCTGGAGTCAAGATTGTTGAGTATATGAAAGTATTTTATAGCATGAATGGGAAGGTCTTTTTGTGTTTCTACCTTTACTTGATATTGCTGACAAGAGTTTCATAGCAGGTATTACACAAAATGGAGTTGTGTGGAGTTTTGCTTACCAAATAATTTTATCATGGAATTCATCTTTTTGTTGTGTATAAAGTAAATCACGGATGTAGTATCCTAGTATGTCTAACAACCAATACACTGCTCCACATTGCTGGGCACGGACTTCTTCTCGGAATGAGGGGAATTAGGCTATAGTGTACTACGCTGGCCTAATGCGGCTTGACAAACTTCACAAGATAAAAACAAAAGCTTCATAATTACCCATCTTTTTCTTGTAAAAAGCCTCCGTTTTCTGGTAATGTCTCCATCCGAAAGGTGCCGCGATGTTTCCGCCGCATCTCCATTTTGCTGGTGCTGAAGAGAAATATTTAGTATTAATAATAATTAATAGGTACTCACTATACCTACTATATATATTTCCGCTCTGCAACGGTTTGCAAAGAGGATCCTGTTCTGCTGATTGAAATGCACAATGCACCCTTTTCACTTGGTCACTCTGAACGCCAACGCGATGTTTTCTATAATGTAACCTTTTTATTTTGGAAAACTCCTCTCCTTACTATATAATCCTCAATATCACCTTCTATTACGGGGCATGGCGTTCAGAGTGGGGCCTTTTTAAACACGTGAATGCGAATTTAGTATCGGATCCCAGTGAGAAGTTGCCAGGTTTCGGACCGTAAATCTTGGACCCGACTGAACCGGTTCCGTTCCAATCATGGGAAAACTAACCACCACCTCCATAAATGGGTTTTAAAGGAGTCATCACAGTGCGATTGCGGAGCACCTGACCAGACCTTTCGCATGTGGTAAACGAATGCCCACTTCGTTGTTTTCCCGGTGGAATGTCGGAAGTCCACAAACTCACACCAGCCGCCGCAACCTGGCTTAAAACCTAAGATATAGACATTTGATCCATGCAGGACGACTGCCATACGCAATGATGATGATGACCTTCTATTGAAGCGTTTTGTATTGGCTTGATTTGGAATAATGATTTATTTAGAGCCAGCACTTTCTAAAGACTTATTTTGTTGTTGCATTAAATGTCAATTAAAATATTATTATTAAAGTAGTTATTAAGACCAAAAAATTTCAACTCTATTCAGAATTTGTGACTAAAAAAAAATTTTTTGAAATGAAATTTCAGAGATATGAAATAATAATTATTAACTTTTTGCGAAGAGAAAACCGACCTAAAGTATTTTGTAGTGTAATAAATAATAATCTTCAGAACCGAGAATTACATAACAACCAAATTTGTATGAAATTGAAAATGTATTGGAAGTATAATTCTTAGTTTGTCTCATATACATATACATTTCTATCAGAAACATCGAAATTGGCTCAATTATAAAAAAAAACAATTAGTCTAATTGCGAACCTCGTCTTTTTTTAAGTTGGGTAAAAACGATGTAGTTAGGTACTGTATTTGTTTTCAATGTCAAAATATTAGTTTTGTGTCCATACCTTCACTCGAAATCACAAGCGTTCTCACTAGTCCTCACAAAGTACCTAGTCACTAGAACATCTGCATTAATCAGAGAGAGTATTGCTGTACCAATTGATGTTGATGTATGGTACTGAGGATGATAATGTTCTATTATGTTACTATGCGTCTTATATGTACAAGCGCTTAAATGGCCAGCACTTGATTGAAACAACTAAGTAGTTGACCACGTGTGCAATTTTAAAATTAATCACTGCACCATACAAATAAGATAAAGATATAAACAGATAATAGGTACCTACGTGGTATGGGTACAGATTAGCAAAATTGCATCAACAAACGGAAGTAGGTATCCACGAAGTATTTAATACCTAAACAACGACAAAGGCGTAGGAATACTCAGCAGAAGGGACATATATTCAAAAAAAGGATTTTTATGTCAATTCGTTGCTAAATAATTTAAATCATGATCCAGTCCAATCCAATCTGTCACTAGACAACTAGGGACAGATTGGATTGAACTGGACCCCAGCAACACCCTAAGCCGAAGTTCGAGTTACGTTTGGGGACGCTGCTATTGCTGATTAGTACGATTATAAGCGCTCCTGGCTACACGCCAAGTAAATTATTAAAGTTCCCTCAAACTATCAACTATATCCGACCTGAAAAAGATGGCTGTGCGTGTCAATGGTATTATGTACTGTATACATAATAGAACAAACCTTTAGTGATAATATTTTTGTGAAATTGTCTTAAATCATTCAACAATTCGTAAAGCAGTTCAAATGCTATATAATTATTATTTCGCCTTCCTTTTCTCCCATATTTTAAAAGAAGAGTAAAGCTTTATTGTTCACATTCTATTACGTACAGTGACAGACAAAATAATAGCCGATATGAAATAATTGCATGTCTAATTTAAAAATCTATTATTTCCAATACTCATGATATAGGTACGAATCTTTTTAATGTACTTATACCTAGTAAATGTAATAACACAAAACTATTTCCTTGTGTAAGTAGTTAGCGGTAAACGATCCGAAAATCTGTACCGTTTGGTTATGAACGAACATGTATTGTTATGACAGTATAACAAATTTGTTTATTGTTGTAAAAATAATATAATATTAACAGAGAAGAATAATAAATCATACAATTATGACGTAGGTACCTATAACCAGAACACTCATTAATTAATTCAACTTGGAGAACAATAACAGTCTATTTTACATTAGAGGGGCTCGTGGTTTACTAAGCTGATCAACCGATCTGCAAGGTTAAGCTGTGGTAGTCGCCATCAGTCTGTGGATGGGTCACCATTTTTAGCACATCGAGATCTCTCCGTGCCTCGGAGAGCACGTAAAGCAGTCGGTCCCGGTTTTCATACGAATTCCTATGACCATCGTTAGTAGTAGTCGGAAGCCCAAAAAGCCTGACAACATGTATCCTCAGGGTATCGGTATTACCCAAATATTGGGTTGCGGAGGTCTGATGGCAGTCGCTTCGTGTAAAATACTGATATTCAGCCGCATCTGGTTAGACTGGAAACCGACCCTAATATAGTTGGAAATTGGCTCGGAGAAAGAAGAACAGTATTTTACATTAGCTGTTTTGTTTCTTTATTCAGTGAAGTGGGTTTCAACAATATCCATGACAATACTTACGAATTATTTTAGTGAGACATCACTAAAATAATTCGTTTTTAATTTTTGTGTAATTTTTATAATTCAATTTTTTTTTAATTTACCGTCATAAATCAAGTAAGCATTTACCATGTTTGTTTCTGAAAATCTAGTCAGTTCTATCATAGGGTTCTATCTCATCAAAATCAAACCAATTGGGTTGGATATTAACACTGTAGGTAGTAAAGCTACAATCATTTTGAACATGACCCTGAAATAGTGGTAGCCTATTTTATTGGTGGACGAACCAGCTCAAACCCAGCATTTACCTCTGAGTTTATAGGTAATTTGCGAAAAACATTCAATTCATTAAGCCGTAAACTAGACATCGTTTAATTTGCGAGTCAGAGATATCTTTTTTTTTGTGGATAGCCATAACCACTGACCTCTATAATACAAAAGGTCAGTGGCCACAACAAACATACAACAAACATAGGTCTATCCTAATTGCCTATTCGCAGGTCTCGGAAAAAAGTCTTTTATAGGTACACGAAAAAAGGTATTTCTCGGAAATGATCAGATTTGTTAAAAAATCTTATGCCATGAGTTGCTTAATAGAGTTGTTTATTACCTTTTTAAATATAGTAAATAAATCAACGATAATTATTTACTAAACAGCTACTCTCCTTTGTTTTTTTTTTCTATTTATTAGACCTATTTGCAATGTTTAACATAAGAATTAAAGTTAAATTAATATAATTAAATTAAATATTTACCATCTGCTTCTCTTAACCATTTCTTAAATCACTATAAACCCACTTATTTACTGCTTAACCTTTTTCGAATGAAAGAATGGACGAACACAATGATGTACAGACCTACGAAAACCGCACAACAAATACAATCAACAAGCAAGCGACAGTTTGACAGTTATGAAAAGATTTACGAGTGAAATTGTATTTATAATGCCGTTGAAAACTGCGCCAAGTACCTATGTGTAATGTATAAGAAAACCATACAATATCTAACGTAATAAGCGTATCTTAGCGTGAAATCCTTATCGGAGAAATATGTGCGTCACGTGGGTAGTATATCACAGATACATTGAATCTAATAATTATTTTCTACCCGAGTATTGTTATAAAAACCGAATAAAAATAAGATTGACGCAATGTCATGGTTCCTACGTATGATATTACGTAAAACTTAGGAATAATAAGATCAAGAGACCAACGGTGGACGCGACGCGGAGTCTCGTTTTTCTAAGAGATCTGGTTTAATTCCTGGGTTGAGCAAAGTGGTGTTGAAATTCTCCAAACCTGCTCGAAGTTTTGATTTGTGTCCGGTTTAAGGGCAATATTATGGGCTCGCTCATTATTACATTTATGAATCAGGACACCTTAATAACCCCTTACAAACGAGACCGGTATGATAAGTAACCTTTTAAACTTACCTAGTGTATAACGTTGCGCTTTGTTAAGCCTCATTTCTACAAATAGAATTTCTTGAAGCAAATTGTTTAAAAATTTATAAATTACAGTTCTCGTTTAAACAATGTTGTCCAAACATAGATATCGTACTTATCGATAAAAATTCACCTAGATAAATGTGAATTTCAGAATCTACTCCCTTATTTGTCATGTTTTACAAGAGAGGTGTCGGCAAAAGACTACAAGGAAGTGACACCTCATCCCTTTTGACACTAATAATGTAACTATATCTACCGAAATAAGCATGCCCCAAAAATTCAGGGAAATTTTCGCAGTCTGGTTATTTTTAAGTAGACAATCTTTTATTTTGTGTATTATGCAAAGTACTTATACAATTTTCGTCCCGTAACAAACGTAGGTACAGAGTCCAGCACATCTAGTTACCCCAACCTGTCAAATTTCTTTGATATATTTTCAACTTCAAGACACAGTTATAAGGTTAATTTCCAATTGGGAAAATTTGACAGTTTTGGATAGCTTGACTGCTGGCGTTTGGCATGCAAAATATCTAATATAATTATGTATTGTATATAAAATCTATTATGAAAGCATCTTACCTTTCAAGCAAAAATCAACAATTTCTGCCTACATAGGACTTGCTTGCGGTAGACTATGACAACGATGTATTTCGTTTATATTCACAAGTTTTTAACGCACAAATACACAAAAATGATAAGACAAAATATAAACTAGGTGCCATCGCAATACGCAAGTGATGTTAGCTCTAATGCGAGCGAAGTACCTACACTGAGAGTAACCCGCAGGCCAAAGTTGTGACTTGTGACCGCAGGGTTTGACAATCACAACAATATATTTCATTCATAGTAATATCTGTAGCCGGATCATACCTACTACATAATACTTTTCAGACTGGGTAGATATCGATATCTTTATTTTACCTATTATTTAATCTATGATCATGCCTAAGTTACTCTAGATACATAGGCAATGTTATTTAAAACATTTTTCTAAATATAATTTGTAATGCAAATTGTAAAGAATATCTAGTACCTACCTACTGATTCCTAGATCAACGCCATGTGTCCATCTGATGGACACTGAAAGCGGTGAAAGTGTACAATTACCTAGGTATTAAAAATTATTGTATACTTTCACGGTTTTACAAATTTGTTGGCTATTGTTAACAAAAACTCATTTGCGAAGTACCGTTTAAAAAAAACTAAAATCATAGTGCAGTATATCAGTAGATTTCTTTTTCGTATTTTATTCGTTCTCTTCGTCCCGCTGCACTGCGCAGCTTAGAGTACTTAATTAAAATCTAGTAGAATCACACAACAATTAATAGTACTACTGACAATAAAATTAAGTAGGTAAGTACTTTTACTCATTTTATGAGCTGCAATCATCATTTCGTCTTAATCTGTGCCTCAAATTAGCGGGCTTCCAGTTTCCATGCTTTACTATATCTCTAATTACTATCTCCCTTCCTCTCTACTGTCAACGTCTCTGTAACAATAGCAGGTAGGTAAAAGCTACCATAAAATTATCACAATATAATTTATTTTTCTTAGTTATTTTTACTACTTACCTTTTTTGGGTTTTGATGGTCACAGAGATGACGAAAGAACAACATTTAGCAACCTCTGACTACCACAGTAATGTAAAAACAGTGGACACAGTAGGTAATAATTCCATGATATCATCACACAGGAATATACATCAGTGTTCTCAATCTCTGGCATCCTGACCGGAGTGGCACTAGCCGAGATCTCCACAAATGAGTACCAATCAGAGCGCGGGCCGGTCGCATACGACTAATCAGCTCAACAATCAGTATACGTAACCCGGGCCTGGCTGATACACGTCATCGCAACTACCTCGTGATTTTGTATATGCGGCTAAATTTAACTAAATACTTAACTTTTTATTTAAATTTGAAGATTTCATCCATAACTTTTCCATAGATTTATACGTACGTGATTTACCACTCACATTTGAGACTAACAAATTTTAATATAACATTATTTATTTGACTGCACGTTTGGCTTAGCGGTTAAAGTGATCACCTTGCCACTACCGTTAGTCCCACCCGAGACAAATCTTTGTGTGATCGACCGATATTTGTTTGTTTGTGTAGTTTTATAAGTTTGTAAAATCCCCCCCATCCCGACACAGGGCTCGTTTGGCAGTACCACAGCACTTTAAAAAAAAAATGTTTCTATTATTATATTATCACTAATTAGTTGTTGCTCGTGATTCCACTCACATCCAATAGAACTTTTTGGGAAGAAGGCTTAGTTCCTCCCCCAGGATGCAATGTATCTCCTTGACTTTTATATGTAGAAATACGATCAGCGTCTAATCCGTGAAAAGTAACAAATAAACAGACAAAGTTACTTTCACATTTACATAAAATAACAAATGTAAATATAAGTATGGATATAATAACATGAAGGAGGATTATCATTTCGGAATTAAACATCACATGACTGTGTCCATTATCGACATACTTAATACAAGTTTGTTTTATTTATTGATTGAAGACATAAGCGGTAACTGTTGTTCGGAGCCCCGCATGATTCAGTCAATAAAATAATAATTCAACTATTATGTAGAAGTCCATATTATCATGATGAAGTATTTCCTTGACCTTTCGTCCTCGTACCGAGAAAATTACAGGAGGGCCAAATAAGAGTGCAACGGAATTTTTGTGCCTTTTTCTTATAAGGGTAGGCAGACACTAACGAAGCCACTACCTACGATTCTTGCATACTTCTTTTGCTTCGTCCACATTCACACAACTTGTCGTACAGACACGCTGCGCGCCGGTTGCGAACTTGCGAGTACTACGCACCTCACCTATTTGAAGAAACAATAAGGTCGGTGTAAATCTTTCTAGGGTGTTCCGTCTCCCGGCGGTTCCGGTCACTGACATTCGCCATTTAAATCCCTTTTTTCTTTTCTTTGGTGTTCCTGTGGGAAATCCAAAATGTTTTATTCTACCTTTTAGACTGGTTACCCTTTTTTAATAACCGTGATGTAAGGACCTATTTTAAATCGATCATAAGACCTGTCGTATGGATTAGAGTGCTGGGCCGTTAAGAAGATGGATGAAAGGAGATTACATGCAACGGAAATGAGAATATTGAGGTGGATGTGTGGAGTAACTAGAATGGACAAAATAAGGAACGAGTATATAGAGGAAGTTTGAAAGAGGCGCCAGTGTCAGAAAAATTGAAAGGGAACAGTTTGGCGTGGTATGGGCACGTGATGAGGAGAGATGAAACGTATGTTACTAAAAGAGGGATGAATATGAATGTGGAGGGATGGAGGGGTAGAGGAAGGCCAAAGAAACGGTGGATGGAGTGTCTTAAAGCGGACATGATAGAAGAGAGAGTAACTGATGATGTGACGGCTGACAGAGATGAATGGAAGAAAAGGACATACTGCGCCGACCCCAAATAAATTGGGATAAGGGCAGGAAGATGTTGATGATGTAAGGACCCATTTTTCTTGGGTTATCGATAAACAATCATACTTACTTCATACTACTTAATATAATAAATGTGAAGGTTTGCATGTTTGTTTGTATTTCCATCACGCAAAAACGGCTACCTTTTCCGGGAAAATATGGAATTCTCCCGTACACCATGTTGTGAACGTAAAATCTACCAGTTGATGTTTAGGCCACTCCGTAGTCATTGCGGATGGCGTTGTGTGGATTATGGACAATGATTGCGCATGTTACCGGCACATTTAATTTGGTACAATCACTTGATACTAATTATGTAGAGAGAGAGGGAATCTTCTCTCTCTGCATATTACCTACACATAGTGCATATAGTACACATAGGTAAGTGTAAGTTGCTAAGTGGCTTGAAGTGAGCTGCCACTGAGATTTCATAGTTATAACCAATAACAATTTGCTCGACGTGAGAATCGAACCCAGACCTCTAGCGTAGCAGTCGCGCTTCCGACCACAAGGCTAATGAGCCAGTTTGGGAGTTGATAATGAGGTACTGAAGATTTCCTTATGAAAAAGCCAATGACATTGCTTGACCTGGGAAGTATTAGTTTATGAGGACAAACAGTCAACGGCAGCATAGTCTCACTAATACAAAGGAAAATATCAAGTGATGTAATAAATGTTGGTGTCGATCCAAACGACCCCACTCATTATCTTTTCAATATTTTTTCTAAAGCCCTCTCTGTAAGTAAGTAAGTAGTCTTTTGAGACGCTTTTATAAACTTAAGTTTTGCGGGGCATTCGATGAACCTGCACTACTAAAATTATCGCTTCGTTTATCCCCAGTATCATTTATGTAGATACCCATCATAGCGGAGCACGAGTAAAACCACGGGCCACAGCTAGTACAACATAATTATTATGTAATCCGAAGATTTACAGTACTTGCCTAGTATCCAACCTAACCCTATTATGGTAAATATAAAAATAAAAAACAATACTCATACCCTAATACCGCGTTTTGTTTTACAGGCGTTATGCGTGACTTTATGCCTAGCCTCATCTCCGTCATCGAATGAAGAGATAGCTCGGGAATTCATAGAACACGTTTTCAGGATTCCTAATCCTGATAAAGTATTGAACTCCGCATTAGGCAGACTTGAGAGGAACCAACAGCAAGGCATGATAAAACAACGCGTGATTTCTGAAGCGGACTGTGAGGACTCTTCGGAGGTAATTAAGAATATAATACGTTTTTATTAGAGGTAAATTAGAGGATAATCATCATGGGCATAGACACTTTTATACGCTGTCTGTATTGCGTGGTTAGAAGACTGAAATAATAGGGTGTGTTATTAGTGTAGGTATACATCCGTCTGCGCGTGTCCGTGACAGAATAGTTACTTTTTATTTCGGTTCCTTTTCAATGTACAGTACCGACGCAATAACCAATATAACTGTGCCTCTCTGAGGTTGTACACAAGTGGTTGCGCAGTGGACAATTTTACTATAAAAACTCTGTGCCAACAGTTGGGGACGTAATTTCGTGAGTGTTTTCCTCATAACTTTTGATATTTTTTCATAATAACATTCGACGTATAAGCACTTCAAAAAGTACAGTTATATCGTCAGTACAGTACCTCATTATACATTTGACAAAGATCAAGGGGTGTTTCTTCCAAACACCTTTGCAAGAGTTGGTTCATAAGTGTAGGTTGATTCTACAGCTCAATATGATTTTAATTTTTTCACAAGGACTAGGACTCCTTCAGAATACTGTGTTTTACGTTATTTATTTTATTTACAGCTTCTGCCAGAATACACGGAAGCACTGCAAGGATCACGAGAGCTGAGACAGTTGGGAGGACATGTATGAATATGTTTTATTACTATAAGCATTATTTGAACGTAGGTGACATGTAACAAAACGCACATTCGTACCTATATCAGTTTATTGGGCAATTTCTCCAATTTTTCTTTTCCTAAAAAAAATTTAGTATGTATATACCTACATTAAATTTTAATATAGATTATAATGAGTCCTTCTGTTTTACCACTGAATAACATGTGAAAAGTTATAATTTTATAAATCTGGGGGCACGGCAGTGCCCCCGCCAAGTCGAGCGCGAAGCAAACACTGCCGTACCATCCTTTACTGGAACCATTTCGCCGCATTTTCAGGCCCCTATTTGAGAATCTCTGGATAAGACCAGAACGCAGAAATTTTCGTCATCCAGTAAGCTATAATCACATACTTAAAATTCAAGTCTGTAGGTCATTTAGTTCCGAAGTTAAGCGAAAGCAAAGTTTCGCATTTATGACACTCACTCACTCACTAATGATCATCAAAATAGAACTAGTACTTCACATAAACTCAGAGAGCTGATATTAGGTTAGTTAGGGTTTAATGGCCACATAAAGGGAAAACTATAAAAACTAGGATAATCGAAGATCTGGAGTACCTGGTGACCCTGATTAGAAAACACAAGAGCCCAACCAAACTATTAGAGATATCGACAATTATACATATACCGCCTTTACAAAAAATATTCAACTTGGTGGGCCGCTTCATTTGATGTTAAATATCGAAGGTCTGAATTATCTGATGAAGAACCCTCAGCTGGTCTCAGCTGTATTAGAGATATGGTATTGCCCCCTTCTACTATTGGTAAATAAAAAAATCGACTGTCATTGCAAAAATCCAGCGTAGTGAATGAACGTGAATGGGCAATACGAAAAACTGTTGCTACTGTACAAGAATCAGAACCGGAAAAAAGGAAAAGAAAGATTTGTAATAATAAAAAAACTACTCCTAAAAAGAAAAAACCTGTGTCAAATAAGAAAATCTAATAAAATAAATCAATAAGCCCACATTTCTACAAAAAGAAGTGAAATCCCCTCAAAAACATTCTGTAAAAAACTAACCAAGTCTCGATGGAGCTGCTTGTTTCTCTCTAAAAAGTAATGAAATCTAGACAAAGTCGTATTTATAGTTAATGTTGTGTGACTTGGCCGTTGACTTGTACCCTTGTACACTAACGTATAAAGAATGTTCAAATTATATTCTCAACGAACATTCATACTACGTAATCCTCTGTGTACAAATGTGTTGAACATTCACCTTTATATTTGAATTTACAACAAGGGTATAAGTCAACGGCCAAGTCACAAGTCAATAAAGAAATCGCAGTAAGGAACCTTAGACCTGGCACGACTTTGTCTAGATTTCATTACTTTTTAGAGATAAACAAGCAGCTCCATCGAGACTTGGCTGGTTTTTTATAGAATGTTTTTGATGGGATAGGTATTGACATTATAGAGGACATTATAATGAGAATTTTAGTAAGAATAGTTGCCAACCAACTTTAAATCGTTATAGATCCTAAATGGTTATTTGAAATTAAAACTGATGAGATAAACCTAAAGAATATTTTCAAAATACCTATTCAATGATAACAAAGGCTACCCCACTTTATCATAGTTCGTCAACTTAATTTTTTTCTTTTTCAAAAGAATTATGGTGTCTGGTTATCGCCATTTTGAATTTTGATTACTGTACTGTCATGTCTTTAATGACACTCGCAAGATTAAAACAAATCGATTAACGGAAAAATCATCAATGTTGGCACACGCGTTTGGTCCCTAGAGTTCTACAAAGGAACAAACATTCATACATACATAGGCTGATGAACACATTAATCCTCCTTGGAGTCGCGCAGTCGGGTAAAAAAAACAATTGGTCAAGGTTCATGAAAAATCGCAACTAAAATGAATGAGTGTTAAAATCTTTATAACACTATTATAAAATATCTTATGACTACGAATACTTCATAGTATCTCCATACTATCGCTGCTCCATCGTATGAATTGCACAAATCATTTTTGTTTAAGATTCATAACGAAATAAGAGACAATTCCAGTATAGATAAACTATACATAGTATTCTTTCTGTACACCAAGAAGCTTAACAAATTTAAAAAAGTAAACTTAAAGTAGTACTATTGGCGGTCTTATCGCTAAGAGCAATTTCTTACAGAATTACCGTACAATGAGAGGCTAGCCATGTTGGAAATATATGGCTTGATATTATGGTCATTTAAGTAGTTAGCTGTTAGTATGAACACCGTCGAGTGCCTATAACTAATCTAAATCTCCATGTTACCATTGTTTTCATCCAAAATCTTAAGGAACAAAAGTTGCATTCACCTCGGGTTGAATTTTCTCATCATTATAAACAAGAGACATTGTTATAATGTTAACATGGAAGTCAGTTTGACTCATCCAATTAACATTGCTATAAAACATGTATGTATGTATATTGTATGACGCACGTAAATCTTTAAAAAAAGCGACGCAGGTGCAGTTTTTGAGTAAGAAATTGATCTGCCTTCGCGAAATTGGCACTTTACGATAAAACAACGGTATCAAATCTATTTACCATTTTCAAATAAAGTTAATCTCTAAAACTCAACAATATAACACAATAACTGTCGTTTTTTTCCCGCTATCGGTAACTATAATTCTTTAGATAAGTAGTACCTATATATGTACAGTACTGTCGTCCCTTTAGGTACATACGTATAGAAATTCTCCGCCAAATTATGAGGCAATATATAAACGTGTATAAATTTGTATAAATAATTGTTTGTGATATTTTCTCCACATAGTGTTCATTGAACTAAACTAAAATACCCAGATAAGGTATACCATAAACTCGCCTATATGTAAGCATAATAGTTATAAACAATCTTATCTGGTCTTCCATCACAGATCTTGGATCTCATTAATTCATTAATTTAGTTAATTGCAGTCTATAACTTAACCTCGGTCTCTTAATTAATCATTCATCCTGTAAATTAGACGTTGGATTCTGTCCGGACACTGTAGTCAGCGATTTACTCCAGTAAATATTTACAAAAAGTAATTAATAATATACCTGGGAACGATTATTTGGATACAACCTGATGGCTATAGTCACGTAATAAGTCTAAAGATTGCTCTAATGATTGTCGTTGTAATTATATTATTATGTCGATCTTTACCTCCAAATATCTTGGTAACGTGACATTTTGGGGTACCATGTTACTGACATTTTTTGTTCGTTATGTGTCCTCTTTCCATACATATATCAGTTTCAACGTGCGCCGCGATTTCGAAAAAAAAAAAAACAAAATGACGGCGGGTCCGATATGGGCAGTTTTCATACAAAAAGGTTTAAACCCCTTTTATAAATCGACCGGGGCCCTTCAAAAAAGTTCCATGTTTGTCCCGTGACGCCATGTTTATGTAGAGTTAGAATAACTTGCTACATATTGTACAAATATTAAAGAAGTTATCAGTTCCTTTTTTTAATTCTTTTTAAAGGATTATTTTAAATTTGCTTTTGTTTTTCCTCTTAATAAAATCAGTAGTTATAGTTTAATGCATTTTCAAACACATAGACAAACATGCAAATAGTCGGATAAACCAACAGACAAATTTTTAGATTATAGAAATGATGCATTTCTTATTCTCAGCCCCACAAATTAACGCCCGTAAATATTAGCAATGTACAAATACACGAAACTTATATTATTTGATTATATTATAATATACATAATTATAAATAATTATATTGATTATAATTGTTGGACACGTCCATTGCACAACAAATTCGAATAATATTCATACCCAGTTATCTGCTACGACAGCGTAGCACAGGACATTAACGTAGCACGCGAGAAACCTTTACGCGCTACGTCAACGTCGTAGCAAACTTTTCCCTAAATTTGCATTCTGTAGCCAATATTTTTTCACTCATTCACAAGAACAAACACATCAAGTATTGAGACTAACACTCACCTAGATTGATAGATTTGTAGGTATACACGTCAAATCACTTATTAAAATATGTAAGCCATCATTAAAAATGTTAACGTCATTTATTAAAGTAATCATGGACATTTTTGCAGGTTTTTCTCCATATGAAACGACTACCTAATTTACAACCGTGCACCTAGAATCGACATTGATTTGATAACTTGCGCCTGTTGTTTTTTATGTTGCCACTTGTTAGTGTTGTCAGATGGATATTTATTTTATTTTACTTGTTTTGTATTTTTGAAAGCTCTACGAAGGATTCCGCACTGCGGTGTACTAGTTACATGATTGTGCTGTCAGATCGAGATTTATCACAAGCAACTATGACAAAGGGTGAATACAGTAATAGTGTGTAAACAACGAGTGTTACCACTACTAGTGTAGGTACCTAAGCGAGTAAATGTGCGGAAACAGCATAATTATTACGTGTCATATGCATGGTGTGGTACGTGACATTTAACTTCCATACCCACAGTTTATTTACCTTAATGTGAATATACTGTGTCTACATACAGCTTATAATAAGGGAACATTGACACCTCTTCGTGCCTCGGAGAGTACGTAAAGAAGTTAGTCCCGGTTATCATACAACCACTTATGACAATTGTTAGTGCTTTTGCTTTGAAAATTACTTAATATTTAATAAAAATTGGCCTAGTGCGTATCAAGCGATTTATTCATTACTAGCTGTTGCTCGCGGTTTTGCCCGCACCCCAAAGGACTTTTTAAGAGAAAAAGTAGCCTATGTCCAATTCCAAGATCTAATTTATCACCGTACCAATTTCATCAAAACCGGTTCAGTGGTTTAAGCGTAACAGACAGACAGAGTTACTTTCAAATTTATAATATTAAGTATGGATATAAAACTAACACCATTGAATGTTAGTTTTACTCGATTAAATACCGTTTAAATGATAAATAGTATTCTGCAGAGATTACTTATCCCTAAAACTAAAAACACAAAGACTTCAACATGTAACTTTGTACCAACGCAGATGCTAATATACAGAAAAAAATATATTTAAAAACATTTATTTATTTTTAAGTAAAAACATTTAGTTACCTAATTTTTTCAAGCAAGATCTCTAAGATAGGTCTTAAAAGAGTCAAGCTTTACGTAGTTCATTATAATTCAAGATAATTAATTATTTTTGAGCCAATGACGTCATATGGAGGCAAAACAGTTTCAAAGCCAACTTTAAAATCAAATTATGAAAATTTACGTAAGAAATTACAGTAACTTTTAAAGAAATAATGGTTTCACCTACTTCTTGAATCTTTTTTATACATATCTGTATTTTTATTATATTTTTTAAATTTTATGATTTTGGAGTGAAATGATTGATTAAGTCATTTAGTAGACAATAAAAAACTCCTTTCTATATTGTTTTACATTTTGCCTTACATTATCACGTTTGTGATTAAAATTCACCTGTAGACGTTTCTAATTTCAGAAACATTACCCCATCTGTCACCTAGAAAGAAAAATTAAGAAGTTGAATACGAACGAATATGAGTACCGGCCAGCCTACTATGAGGAGGTCCGTTGCACTATGTCCTCGAACAGAGATAATCTCGGAGCCTCGAACGAGGTATGTACTTATGTGTTTCTAATTTATGTTGAGATTTTGACAACTACTGAATGCCTACCTGGACGAGCTTAGTGAGCGGCAGACTATTACCATTTTTTTTTTGGGGAAAACCTGTATAACCCCTCCAGTGGAACCGTGAGGAACTAGGTTATCTATACAAAATATTTGACAGATATCGCTCACTAAACTAACCCTTCTATCCTGTAATAGGGTAGTAATCAATAATACTACATAGTAGGTAGGTATTCTTTAATTCTTCAAATTTTCGGATTAAAACAATAGTTTGGCAATATCTTTACTTATAATTTCCTTTATGCAAATTTCAAGTACTTACGTAGTTTATTTAAACGCAAACCAGTAGAAAAACCTACGAATAAACATTGTTTTAAGTATTTTTACTTATATCTATGCCAAGGTATAATGCACATTGACCTGTATATTTTTATTTGCGAAGACAATAAAGCTGCCATTACATTTAATTTATTTAGAAGTTGAATAAAAGGACTAGAAATGTTAATTAAGATTTTTTTTTCTCTGCTTAATGACTATAAACTGCTTAACTTGGGTTCCGTGTAAACAGTGTCTCTAAAAAAATCTAAATTACAACAAGATAGATTCTAATCAAGGGGGCGAGAAGAGAGAAATTATGCAATTCCTCTAAATTCATTTTTATGGATCCATTTATCAAAAATCCAAGAAGCTGACCCCAATATAGTTGGGAAAAGGATGAGAATTATATATATAAAGACACTAGCATGTATCGCTCACAAAATTTTTGTTTAGGCTACAACTGTGAACGTAAACCAAATTCCGTTCAAAATATGTTTCCCAACACGTGATGTTAAATTACAGATTTGTTCGAGTCTTGGGTTCGCGTGCGTTCAATGGAACAAAACCATTCATTTGACCAGGAGACGTTACACCAGGTAACCACTTATTATTATTTTAATCAGATTTTGTTGGTACATAGTCTTTCTTACCGTGAACTAGGAATATAAGATTTTGTTATAATATAAATTATATGAACGTAAAGACCTCATTAGTTTCATGGTCACAAGCGCATCGGATCAGCATTATGTCTTGGTTTGACTCCAAAATGATGAAAAGCTTTATAGAAAGTTTTCATTGTTGGTATTGGTGTACCTGATTAATGGTGATAAGGTCATTATTATGTTACACCTTACATTCTACTATAATTAGACTAGAATTTGCTACCTTACAAACGCCTACAAGAATCTAGTTAAGAGATCCGTGTCTGTGATGCGACTTAGGACCTTAGTGAATTAACCCGGCTTTAATGAAGGGATGCTGTAGACCGATTCGGTTACTGATAACTAAAATAAGTATTTTTTTATAGTGATTGTTGGGAAACGAGAACTATGGTAATACCGGCGGGCTGCGAGTGCATGTGGCCAGTACACAGGCTGGGTGATATAAAACTACGTGCTTAAAGAACAAAACGACGAGAAACACTGCGATCAGGAACCTCCTGCCCCGACACGCTATTTACCGAACGACACATAAATTTAACTATCTACATATAAGTTTAAGTAACAGTAGTCATCCCTAGTCACTACGAGAGAATGTCCTGGAAAGTCCTAAACAGCTATCCTGTATATCTGATGGATTGCAGAACATATCCACTTAGTTCCATATTATATATGAATGTAAACAACTTTAACATATTATTATCATAAAATGTTTAATAAATATTACATGAATATTTAATGAACACTAGTCGTATATTTGTATTGTTAATTCATTTGTTAACTTAAATATAAGTAGTACTTTTAATTTAATTATTTACGTATTACACGTAGGTCCATAATGCAATTATAACACTTTGATACTTAATAAATAAAACCTTGTAAGATGGAAAAATCAAATAAAATAACTCGTTACTTAACATATTCATTAAAGAGCCGTGAACCTCCAGAGGGTCTTGACACTTGTTTTTCTATTGTGCTAATTGAAATCAAGCAAGAAATACAAATCAAAAATGGCTTTTAATTATTATTCAAAGAAAAGAAGCTGACTGTAAACTATTAATATTATGAATTGGTAAACTTCCACATTAAATTAAGAGACTAGCGTATATAATATTTATTTCAGTCGTTTACGTTGTGATAATAAACTGAATTTACTCTGCAAACGATTTTTATAGTTTCTCCTTTCTACCCACAACAATCCCTTAAGAAAAAGGCTTAAATCTCTTTTAAGCAACACCTTAAAACAGATTTATCATCACTTTTCTACACACTTAACATTATTTGACTTTTATTTGTCCACTTAAAGCCATTACCACCTATGGTTAAATATTAACTTAAGCTACTGACGAAAAGGCATTCTTGTATGAGTCCTGTTGTGGTTTCGCTTGCCGCGCCCTGGTTCCGTAGCACGTGGCTCCCAAAGCCTCGCTGGTCTGGTCGAGTTAAGGTTGTACACATTGTATGTACCATCTCTAACACGAAATGATTTATCTGTCGGTGACGCTGCGCCGGCGCTGCTCAGTCAGCCGCGGTAGGTGACTGAGAGAGGCTGTTTCTCACTCCACTTTGTTCACTCACCGTTCTACGTCAACATAAACAAAACAGTAAGTCCATTCATTGTTTTTTTTTCACCGTTAGGTACTATTTGTGGCGTTGCGTAACGTCAACTGGGTGGAACGAAATTTGGCTATTATATTAACATACTCTGTTACATAAACACAAATTACTATTCCGTTCCATGTTAGTACGTTTTTTTATTGATGGTCGCGTAAACAACACCATAGGTACTATATCGATTTAAACTGCTCGATTATGTTTATTGGACAGCAAGTCTGCCAAATTAATTCATAAAATTCCTTGTTGGCAGATTAGGTAGGTATCTACCTAATAAAAACCATAATAAGGTAATAAAGACACAACACATAAGTACTTATTTATTACTAATGAAAACATACTAACCTCTCGAATAAATTTAATAACCTTGTCAGACCAACCTTGTTCATGATCAGAAAAAATAAAAGGAACTACCTACATTATATAGGATAAAAAATATACGAATATTAGTTATAATCGTCTTACTCGAAGGTTATTTGATCATAAACCACTATTGTTCTGATTTTTTAGAAATAACGTCTATCAAATTAAGTAGGTACAATTGTGTACAGACAATATATCTCATGAAGGTCAATAATTTATTGAAATTTTAATTGATATCAATGACATAAAGGTAGGTGACCTTATTGGTATAAGAAAAAACACTGGTGAAATGACTTTTTAACTGATTAGTCGAAAAACCAGTTCACCAGTGTTTCGTTTTTGCTAATTTACCCTTAACCTATCTTAGCAAATACCTACCCCAGTGTAAGATATATTTATGTTATTGTAAGTTTCTGGACACAATATAACGTACACTGGGGTAGGCATTCGCTAAGACAGGATAAGGGTAAATTAGCAAAAACGTAACACTCAAAGTATCCTCAAATTCTTAAGGGACTCAAGGTCAAGGTCACCATCTTATCCTCGCGAGTCCGATGTTACTTACCGAAATCCCGCCTTATTTTCATTTTTTATGTGAAATATTTCATGTGCTTAGACCGAACGGCTACAACTGTGCGTTGTCTGTAAGTCTAGTACTAAATTCTGCCCGCGACTTCGTCTGCGTAGACTTTACGTGAAAGTATCTAGTTGTTAAGCTTTTAAATTTTTCTAATTTATGTTTTTAATTTTTTCTTTCATAAGAAATATAATCCATAACATCCTTCTCCTGACAATAGTTAACACAACAAAAAAGAATTAGCGAAATGTTCCGTTCACGAGGGATGTGATGACCAAGGGAAATAGAGATTTATTTTTATATAAATAGATTATCCTCATTTCCCACCAGCCTTCATTCATCAGCCTTTTCTTGAGTATGTTGGGGTTGGCTTCCAGTCCAACCAGATGCGGCTGAACTAAATATCAGTATTTTACATAAAGCGACTTCCATTATCTGACTTCCGCAACCCAATTTCTTGGCAATACCGATATCCTAAGGATAGTTTGATTGTCAGGCTTTTTGGGCTTCTGACTAGCACTAACGATCGCCATAGTGTTCGTATGAAATCCGGGACTAATGGCATTACATGCTCTCCTAGGCACAGCGGCGTTTTATTTTTTTAAGAAGGGTCACCCATCTATAGACTCGCCACGACAAGCGCAGTTTAATCTTGCAGATCGGTTGATCAGCCTAATTATTACTTAGCTAAAGGTTTTTTTATGCAAGTTAGCCCCACACTAGGAATTTCTCCTGTATCGTGGGTGCGTTTACAAACACAAAGTTATCACATGCACCCAGACCCGGAATAACTACTTAGTTGTAGATAATACAAATATTTGTTCCGTTTGGGGATCGAACCCACAACCCGTGGCGCAGAAGCCGATCGCTCAGCCGAGCAACTCGCGAGTGAGTTATAGTTGTGCATTATGTAAGTTTACTCTACTTTTGAGTGTATGTGGGAGAATAAAACTAAAAGAAAAAATATTGCGGTTTTTAAGCAATCTAAACTATTTAAAAGTTCCAGAACAATATAATGAAATG
This sequence comes from Acronicta alni, assembly GCA_964056405.1. Taxonomy (NCBI): domain Eukaryota; kingdom Metazoa; phylum Arthropoda; class Insecta; order Lepidoptera; family Noctuidae; genus Acronicta; species Acronicta alni. Next base: position 12,953,952 of record OZ043913.1, read on the forward strand.
ATAATTGGAAACATTGCGAATTCATAGAACCTAAGTAATGCGAATGAAAATATCTTAATAAATTGAAAAATATACTGATAACCTATTTTTTTTTATCTATGCGACTTTCGGAGTATTCCTCTTTCGGCACCAATTTTTTCAGCACCTATGGTTTGAGCACCTAAGCTATTCTACTTACAGCAGCAATAGGCAGGTATATTAACTTGGTGCTCAATGTGTAACAATAAAATTTATTTATTATGGTGTCTTCTTTCCCGACTGCTTGCTCTTGAGGCTTGAGCTTGACCTTAATGGGGAATGTTGACGATTATAATAACTTTGAGTGCTGCGCCGATAGTCTCTGCGATCGCTGAATTGCCATGCTGAATAGCCATTGCTGAATAGTTCCAATTGCATTTTTGCTAACTGTGCTAATTATGCATGTTATTATTCCGTCGTCTGTTTTGTTTTCGTTTTCGTATACAGCTGACACCTCCGTAAGTTTTTTGTTGGCTGTTGCTGTTCATTTTCTTGTTGCGAAGTCAATTGTAGGGAGAGAGTCGATTTAATAAGTATATGTACGTCGATTCAGAAGTATATGTCCGTGTCGTCCGTAGTTCGAGGGATACCTACTAACGAGATTTTAGTTATGTTATCTTTGTAATAAATAAAGAACTCGAAAACTTTACAAGACTATAAAAAAATCTGTCGTTTTCTGAAGAAAAGCACCGTGAATAGATGAGGATTCCGGGGACTTGTTTCCGGATCCATTTAATATTTTTCTTCTTCGACTGAGACCACCAATAAATCAATACTAAAATCTATTGTTCAAGTCAAAAACAGTACAGTCAAATAAAAAAAATGAGTTAAAAGAAAGAGAGAGTAATAGTTCAAGAAATAGAATTCTAGCAATAGGGCAATGTTTGATTCATGGATTGAAAAATGAAAAAAAAAATGGTGCTGTTAGACTTACTATAAGTATTGGTCATTGTTTGGAGACATTACGATGAACAATTACTTCTATGTGTGGGTGTAATTGTTTATAATTGATTATTTTTCGTTATAAGTTAAGTTTTCTATTATATTTTAAATAACAGAGGTGATAACCAAAACTCATTAAGCCTGATTATTAGAAACTATGACGGTAATTTTTATATAATCTGTATATTTTTCTTAAAAAATAAAAATTCGTAGGATAATTTCGTACGCATAATTATTGCAAATTATGTAGTTGAATGGGACCATAAATTATCTTTTTTCATAAAAAATTTCGTTGGATTTTAACCAACAAAAGGTAACAAGATACATACTTGTTTATATTGCAACGGCATTACCTACACTATTGATAAATTAACCTTTTAAATACAAATTTTAATAATCGCCTGTTGACTGACCCTCCCCCGCCCTCCTCGCTTCTACCTGCGCCAATTAATAAGGATCAGGAATTATGAAATAGACGAATATAATGACGGAGGTCAATCTTAATATTACTAATTACTACTATTGATAATTATTATTGCCAATAGTAAGAACTTACTGTGTTTACCTTAATGGCAGGTGTATTTCATTATATTTATTTATTTCCAACACAAATCGTTAAGATGAATTGAAAAATTTGATAAAGGTTGTCTGTAAGAGATCGCTTTTAGTGATAAGACCGCCCATTGTACCATTCTATCATTTATAAAAATGTACTTGGCATTTCTTTATGGTGTATCTAAAATAAAGAAGATTCTATTCTATTCTATAATTGATTAACTAGATTTATAATATTAATTAATTCGTATTAGGGTTATTTTGGTAATTTTCAAGGATTATCCCGTAGCGTTTCCTTTTTTTATGTAAAGTAAAAGACTAAAAACTTTATTTTGGCGATGCCACTGATATTTCCCTAATGGATGGCCATTAGGGAAATATCAGTGGCATCGCCAGAATTGCTGATGAATTATTTAACAAGATGATTTTTTATAAAGCCCAAGATTTCCCACGCATGTAGGTAACACTCAGACTTGTAATGTAATATTCTACAAAAACTACCGAAAGTCACCAATTGACTGAAGCGAATACCTACTGAGGTCAACAACCGGAAGATAATAGTTGTTTTTATATGACGTAATAAACTGAAACAGACATTGGAAAAAATGAGTCACTGACTGTACAGTAAAATCCTTTTTCAACCGACGAAAAGAAACGGAGGAGGTTCTCAACATCTCAAGGCGACGGGTTTTTTTATGTATGACCACGCATAACTTTTTAAAGAGTATAATTCTTTTTTTATAAGAAAGGGTATACCTCGAAGTTGGTCCCATATAAATTTGGAAAAAAAACCCAATTCCAACCCTAAGGATAGCAAAATAGGGGATGATTGATTACTCACTCACTGATTGTAATGTATGACCACGCATAACTTTATACAGAGTAGTCCGTTTTTGATAATTATTTTTGATTGGATAGAGCACTAGGGTAAGAAAGCGCCAAATGTTATGGAATGTAAATGTTTATCACTGGACATTCCACGTTTCATTGTTATTTTGATTTGGTTATTTCTTTAAATTTAAGGTAATTTAGTGACCTTTGTTCATTGATTGTTTGGCGCCGATTCAAAATTACTTAGCTATACTTTCATTAGTTTAAGAACTAAAAAAGGTTTATTATTTTTTGCTTTTCAGTTTTTTCGGCGGTTTAATTTTTTGTTAAAAAGTTTTTATACTTATCTGATGTCTTCTACATGTACCCAATGTAAAATTTTATGTCTGTAGGTATTTCAGTTACTGAGATTTCGTGATCAGTGAGTGAGTAGCATGAGGAAGAAAGACGCCATACTCTTTGATGAATAGACGAAACAAGGATCAAACCACAAATTAAAACGAAACATGAATTTCGAGGCGTAGTAGGCGCAATAGATCACCTATGTACAGACGCCGGCAGGTCGAGCTATCCATAACTGTCAAATTTTCCCAATTGAACATGAACCTTATCGTTTTGTATTTAAGTTGAAAATCTATCAAAGAAATTTGACAGATTGTGGTAGCTTGATGTGCTGGCCTCTGTACCTTCATCCGAATTAAAGTTCAGTTCCTTAGATATAATAATATAATTTGACAGATGAAATTAGTGATTACCGTAACATTTCAATTATCGATTTGATTATTGGCACTTTAATAAATTGGTTTGTAGTATCGATTATCAATTTGTTTGGATGTTTAATTTACGATGTACAAACCCGCAATGTAATGCCAATAGCTTCTTTTCAAAATAATTTTTAATTTATATATAATTTTGTTGATATTTGAGTGACGTGTAGGTATGTGTCTATAACAAAAGGACTAATTATATTACTAATGTTGCGAAATAACGACTGACCATCCGTTCCATTCATCTGAGAGGTTTCAGTTCATACACTTATTTTTTTTATTTTTTTTTATTTATTTATTAGGGGTAACAAACAACACAATGTATAACATAATAAATTTTAAAAGTAATGAATATTGCTTAGGCCAAAACGGGTACTGTTTTGGCCTAAGCAATATTCATTTCCAAACAGTTTTTACGTGTATCTACCCTACATGATTATAGCACCATTTACCTACAAAATAGTGTTTTACAGCTTTCCGATCAGCTATGCATGTATCAACGTTAACCGTTTACTGCCCAACCTCTGGACACAAGTGTATAATCCACTGGCCTAGTTAGGGTTAGCAGACTTACTCGAAGTTGAAAAAATCTCTCAGCCTCTGTAACTTTCCAAACGATATCAACAAGGTTTTGACAAATCATGGGTAATATCCACAAATGTAATATTAATGGCCACACAATTATATGTAGATTATCTTCGGGCCAACAAGCCTCTACGGTTACCTTTCTTTTTTAAAGAGTCAAGACGATCTTTGTTTGATGGGTTGCGAGCAATGAATACACAAAATACACACCGATTGTAGACAATGTTACAATCGACCGTCCCAATAGTCAATTAAATTAAAAGCTTTCGACAAATCGAAATCGTAAAAAAGATTGCAAAATAATTTAATTATTTATGTAGTAGATTGTTCAGCAAGGGGAGAAAGTGACAGATTAAGCTCGCCAGCTCAAGCTCGAGTTTGTAATCTGTACTTTCCCCCGAATGAAACATAGTACTTTTTTCTTCACCTACGAGGAGAGCTGCCTCTCTAAGACTTTCAGTACGTGAACCTTGAGTCATACTTACTTTTATTATTAAATATACATGCTCTTACTAATAAGTCAGTATACATCATATTCGGAAATTACCTAATTAATAATTTATTAAATGCAAGTCACGAAAATTAAAAATCAATAAAAACCCGCGAAAGCGCGCTTTAGGCGCACGCACTTAGTTGTCATTTGGGTTATTGGAATCTCTAATTATGTCCCAATATGTTTTTACTTCTTTTTATTTCCCTCATAGCTGGTGAAGTAAAAAGTAATAATTAATATTATTCACACGGGGCACAATAAATTACAAACTCGTGTGGTTTTGCGGGCCTCACAAGCTCGGGTAACAAATGCATACATATACTCGTTTGTAATCTGCCACTTTCTCCCCTTGGTAAATGATCTGTATTACTAGATTCTTAGCTGTACGCGCACGCGTTACTGTCGTCAGAAAGTATATAAATATAATAATAAATAATTAATTTAACACATGAGGACGAAGAATATAGATGAAAGTGGTGTGCCAGAATCGTAGCAAATGGAATCTATAGCCTCTGCCCGCCCCAATGGGCAACAGACATGAATAAGTTAAAAAAGATGTGCAGACTATCCTGTTACATGCACACTCAAGACGATCCCATTAAGATATTCAATGCGAGTGAGGTCTATATCACCAACCCACACTTAACCCTCTGCGGTGTCACGCGGTGTAAGGACACATATTCTAAGCCCAAATTAAATTCCTAAGCAACTCCTGCACCTTATAACAGCTGCAGAGCTTAGCAGTGAATTATAACTCATCGAATGGTGATCACAATAGGTCGACTATGATCGCAGTGATACTTCAGCGGCAAAATAAACAACATTTATAAAAAAACACCGCGGTGGATTTGATGGGCCTGCCAGGCAAAACACCCGCCTGGTTATAGGATACTTTCCTTTGGTTGGTGGGACAACACGCCTCGCCCCTCAACAGATTTGTACGATTAATGGCAACAGGCTCATCCCTTATTACATGGGAGCTAAACTGTGTGTGTACTTTAGGACATATCCCTCTGGATGGAATGTTATGTTTTTTTTTTAATTTATAATCTAAGAGCTATATTAGCCATACCATCCGTCGTTAGGGAATTAAATTTATTACGAGTTATTCCGGTCTGATACCTCATATTTGATACCCTGGGGGATCAGTTTAATTTTATAATATTATCTATTCCAGTCTGATCCACCGTGCAGGGTATTAACATTAATATACGGTAATAAAATAATGTTACGGTAAGATAACTTAGGTTTATAAAAAAACTTATTAATAAAAATATAAAGCGCCGAAAAAACTGAAAAGAAAAAAATAGTAAACCTTTTCTATTTAACCTTAATAACTAAATTCTCAAACTAATGTAAGTATACCTAAGTAATTTTGAGGCGGCGCCAAACAAAAAATGAACAAAGATAACTAAATTAGCGTACATTTAAAGAAATAACCAAATCAAATTAACAATGCAACGTGAAATCTCCAGCGATAAACATTAACTTTCCAAAAAATTTGGCGCCGACCCAAAATTACTTAGGTAAGTATAAAACATTAGATTAAGAACATAGTTATTTATTTTATAGGTTTATTATTTTCTTGCTTTTCCGGTTTTTCGGTGGTTTAATTTTTTTGTTAAAAAGCTTTTATTTTATATTTTTTTGTGGCTTGATGATCTACTAAATACTACATGCTCAATTTTTAATTTATTCCAATATGGAAACAACTTCGAGGTATACCCTTTCCAATAAAAAAATAATTATCAAAATCGGACAACTCTGTAAAATTTTATGCGAGGTCATAGATTAAAATCAGTGAGTGAACAATCAATCATCTCCTGTTTTTCTGCCCTTTGGGTTGGATTTTTTTTCCAAATTTATATGGAACCAACTTCGGAGTATATATACCCTTTCCAATAAAAAAACAATTATCAAAATCGGACTACCTACACTGTAAAAAGAAATGCGTGGTCATACATAAAAAATATATATACATAGGTATACGCGTCGACATAAGAACCCTCATATCGACGCGTATATTTAACAGTTATTTTTCGTCGGTTAAAAATTTAATGTCAACACTATTATAATCTCCTGCCTAAATATTTACAACTTCAGTATTTATAATTAGAATTATTTTTAGCATTAGCGTGCCTATAAATATAGGTATAATGTATCTTAATTTACAATTAACCACCGATATGTTTTGATTCTATATAAAGAGGACTTGTTTATAACGCAATAATGACGCAGGTAGGTACCTACCTACCTAAAAATCATTTTTTACACTGACAATCCAAAAAATCTCATAAAACGTAGACTTTTTCTGTTTATACTTAACTAGCTGATGCCTACGGTTTCGCCCGCATCCCAAATAGCTTCTTGAGACAGAAGTCCTTCTCCAAGGTCTAATCTATCTCTGTACTAAATTTCATCCAAACCGGTTAAGCGGTTTTGGCGTAAAAACTTAACTATGGCTGTTAATAAAAATACTTTCGTTTATAAAGTACTTCTTATTGGATAATAATATAGCAATCCTACCATTGGGGGTGTTTTGATATAGTCTATTAAGAGGACAGTGCTTCCAAAATTATTTTGGTGGCCATCGGGGTGGATTTAGTGGGTAAGGATCCCACACTCCCACAATCCTTGTAAACCGGTCGTTTTAACAAAAAAGTAGGTACCTATTGATAGATAGACCATACTAACAATAACAAATTAAGTATAAAAATAAAACAACGTAAGCTTTATCCTTTTGGAGGATAAAAATATATCTCAAATAATTGTAAACATATTATTTTATTCTTGTCAAAATATTAATGAATAGCTTCAGCCCGCGACGTCCGCGTGGAAAAATTACTCATATTGTTGTAATACTAACTCAAAATGGTTATAAATTATAGACTATATGTTATTCTGATGTATAACTAATAATAATGTAAAGTTTCATCAAAATCCGTTCAGTGATTTTAGCGTGAGGAGTAATAAACATCCATCCATCCATCCTCACAAACTTTCACATTTATAATATTATTAGCTGACCCCGCAAACGTTGTTTTGCCATAAAAAAAAATGTAGGGGTATGAAAAATAGATGTTGGCCTATTCTCAGACCTCCCCGATAAGCACAAAAAATTTCATCAAAATCGGTCAAGCCGTTTCGGAGGAGTATGGCAACGAAAACTGTGACACGAGAATTTTATATATTAGATTAGGATAGGACTAATTACTGAGTACTTACACCTCAACCGCCTGTACATGAGTCTAGTCCATCCCATGGTCGTCTGTAAGAAATTTATTTTAGCGATAAGTCCGCCAATTGTATCTGTAACGTTTGTTTTCTTTTTTCACTTTATTCTTTGGTGTACAATAAAGAATACTCTATCTATCTATTTATATTATGTTACTTATACAAGCAGCTTCAGCTCATATTCACATTACATCAAACCTATCACTACTTTATACACACTGCTGACCACGGGTAGAACACACGCCCGTCATCAAGAAAATGTCTCAAGTATGCAGGTTTCCTCAAGATGTTTTCCTTCACCGTTTAAACAATTGATAATTCAGTAGCACATTATTTCAAATAGTCAGAGAAGCCTTCCCGTTCCTTTTTGATTCGAACTAGAAATCTTTCACTTGACTGTCCAACGGTCTATCTTAAAAATATGTTAAATGTGGCCTCTAGCCAACCAGGTTTATTTATGTGTAGTATCTACACTACGTATACCTACAACACACAATGTTGCTGTCGTCTAACGGCTGTGGTTACGAATTCTAAATTCCTCTGGATACCAAAAGGGTAAAATAACCACATTTCTATTTTAGCCCCCAACCGCCGCACATCGACTAATTGCAAAACGGCCAAGGCAAGGCTATAGTTATTAAGATATTTTATCTACGTACATATTACTTCACCTCGAATGCAAATGGACCACTTGTGTAGGTACCTACTTACGTACAAGAACTGCCTGCTCATGCTTCGTAAGTCAAGGCAATAGTTTTGACACTATGTAATTAAAAATGTTGTAAGTTTTTTCTATTGTGGTTTAATTGTTCATACAAAATTGGAGATTGAAATTTCACGTCTTTCCAATGAAATTCTCAGTATCATCTCGGAAATTAGTTTTTTTCCGGGTTGGCAATAGGCTCGGCCTGTATTACACATACCGGCGAACTGTGGGTGTACATATAGGACACCTCTGACTAACTCTTTGGGGAATACAAGCGTGATGGTATGTTATGTTATGAAATTTCAAGTTGACTGCCTCATTAGTCTAGTGGTCCTAAGCGCGACTGCTACGCTAGAGGTCCTGGGTTCGATCCCCAGGTCGAGCAAAATGTTATTGGGTTTTTCTATGAAATTCTCAGTAGCAGCTCGGAGTCTGGATTTGTGCCCGGTTAATGGCAATAGGCTCGCCCCCTATTACATGGGACCTAAACATACCGGCGAAATGTGGGTGTACATTAGTACACCTCTGCCTAACCCTTCGGGGATTACAGGCGTGATGGTATGTATGTATGTATGTATGAAATTTCAAGTCTATATCTGAGTAGCTGCGTATATCCGCGACGATCGTTTTCCCAATCCAGTGACAATTTACCAAAATCCCGTCTTAATAATAATAACGTTAATGTTCAGTTTACGTTACCTATGTCAGGAACTGTGTGAATATAAATTATGACTTTATTATGTTGAAAACTGACAATTATCTATTTATAACTATAACCTCGGTTATTTGTTAACCGAGTTCTCGATTTCGAGTTCGAGATTCGCATTAAGTTTAGGCAAAATACGTGTAACACTTTAGTAGTGAAGAAATAAATACAGACAAGAAAAATAAAAGATATAATATACTAACTCATTTCTGTAAATGTGCCTATAGTAACAAACAATCACTTTACAGCTAAACAAAGGACTTCCTTCAACGGCTTAACTTTATTTGTTGTTTATCTACCAAATAAAGCTTTTTCCCTAAATGGACGGAAAATAAATTAAACACTGAGATCTTTAGGGATTTGTTACAAGAAAGATAGCTGACATAAATACCACCTTTATTTTTGGTTGGACATGGTAGTAGTTCGGAACAACTTAACCGAACTTGGTGGCGAGACACCATTATGCCTCCAGCCCTGCGGCATATGGTGTTGCGATTACCGATTAGTATTTAAGTGCAGGCAGTGGACAGACGATTTGAAGAAGGTGGCTGGCAGCGGATGGATGCGGGCTGCCCAAGACCGGGACGGTTGGCGCTCTTTGGGGGACGCCTACGTCCAACAGTGGACGGCAATAGGCTGATATGATAATGATGATATAAGTACTGCACTTATACACTAATCAACAACAACAGATGAGGGAGTCCCCTTACTCAACTTAGCTTAGGGCGTTGATGGGGACAGCTGGGACAGCTGGATCATGATTTAAATTATTTAGGGGCGAATTTAAAGCTACTGGTTCGGTGCGGACACGCTCGAGCAAGGGTCGTTACATATTTCCCGAAGTATACATATTGTACCTATTCCCTAAATAGTCCAGTGGTGATACGCGCGACTCGAATTGTTATTTAGATTTTCTATGAAATTCTCAGTAGCAGCTCGGGGTTTGGATTTGAGCTCAGTATAGCAATAGGCTCGGCTTCTATAATCGGCTCCAAGCTTATACTGAGAATTACCGAATCCAGAAAGCCATTAACACAATGCTCAAATCCAGGACCTCACGCATTTTATGTTTACTTACGTAGCAGATAACATGTACAGAAGGTACCTTTTTTTTCGTGTGAATATCCTCATGGATGTCTCCTAGAAGGAAAGAAGGGTTATGGCGGACTCCTACCGACTAAAAACACACGGCCATCTGTATGTAGCCCACTAAAGACGTCTGTAATGAACGCACCAACAATACCTTATCCTTTGTTTTGTTTTAGGCACGTCACAAAAATTTATAGCTTTGCTGACATCCTCCCCGGATACGAACACCTCGAGTTATTCCAAGCGGCCGCTTTATGTTATGAAAATATATTTATAGTTATTAAAAGTATCCTCTGCGAGTAGTCCCTTAGCAGGGATTAGCAGGGATTAGCAGACAAAATAGGAATATATACAAAAAATACATTAGTACCTATATAAAAAAACGCTACTAAGCGTCAAAGTATTCCTCGTCATCGCTGTCATAAGGCAACGTGCGCAGTAGACTGGCTACATTGCCACGTAGAATGGCAATGTTTATACGTTCCGCTAGATACAAGCCAGTCCTCTGGTTACGTGAAGAGTCCACCAGTCTCCTTGATATTTCCTTGAAAAGAAGACGGGCACTCTGACCCCACGACCCGAGCGTTTCCACCGCAAACGGCTCAAAAATATAGTACCTACCCAGTAGGTTACTATACTTGCGCCGTTTGAGAGTCTAATACCTATGTAAGTATTATTCTGATAAGCTTATTGTAAATAATGTTTTTATACTTCTATGTGCAACATTCACACATAATATAATGTCTATGCCTACATGATAACTGTCAGGCATGATATTATTGTGATGTACATTTTGTTTCTAAAATTAGTGTTTGTGAGGCCTACTTCACAAACACTAATTTTAGAAACAAAATGTACGAGCTTGTTGAGGAAACACTGCCTATATTCGCAGCCGCGGTATAGCAATCATGGCAATCTTGCGGTAAGCTAATATTGTCAGACATTCTAAATACATCCTCTAATGTTAGTCAGGCAACATTTTAAGCTGGAATTGTGAGGTAAAGTTACTGTACTGTGTACTCAAATATACTAACTTAGAGTCTAAAGTTTTGCTGTAAAACAGCGATCTTAAAAAAACTTAGCCTTTATTTTATTACCTTTAGTTTAAACCTAAACGTATTCTTATTCGAAATAAGCCAAAGGATAACCATAAAAAACATATTAATTGCGCTAATAGGTCATAGAAAACATAATACCTAATTCAAATACATATACTAGGTATATTATGTAATAGGTACTTTTCTTATACTGCCTCATTAGCCTAGTGATCGTAAGCGCGACTGCTACGAAGGTCCTTGGTTCGATTACCAGGTCGAGCAGTGTTTAAGTTATGTTTGAAATTCTCTGTAGCGGCTCAGAGTTAGGATTTAGCATCGCCCCTTATTGCATGGAACCTAAACATACCCGTGACAATAAAACATTTATTTATCGCATTGAACAGTAATAAAAAAAATACCTAGGACACAATCGATATTAAAAACATACAATGGTTAATGCAATCCTTAACTTTTGACCCTATAACACAAGTTGTATCTCACTTCAACCAGAGTTGAATTCTGCCAGAGTTCAACTTATGTTAGAATATATCTTCTGTTTGTGTTTGCCAGTGTGTATATTTTTTATGGCAATAAATTATTTATGAACACGACACTTGGTGTCGGTAATAATATCTATACCACGAAATATGTAGATAATCTATACAGTATTCTATCTTCATATTGGTTTGAACACGAGTTGAGACACGCTCGATACTTCGTCAGATACAGATCTTATTGTAGATTATTTTAAGTATAATTTTGTACTAAGTAGTTAGAGGTTTTGATTGCTGTAAGTAGCGCACACGTGATGAAATGGTTGATACTAAGTAATGATTGAAGCGGTTCGACATCGGATGGGTGACCAAAAAAATTGTTGTTTCGAGTTGCTCCATGCTGTAGCTAATGGAGATGTCAATAAGCTGATATGAAAAAAGATATTTTAATTACTTGTCAGCTGTTGTATTTTGGTTGAGTAGGTACATCGGTGTTGAAGTTTGTAAGGATTGGTGGAGAGTGGATTGGAAACTTTGCTAATCTTCGGCGACAGCAGTTTCTTATTACCCAGAATAAAAGATAATCATTTTTTTTTAGACTGAAATCTATCTGCTAATCAAAAAACCACAATTGCATTTAGGATGCTGTTGGGGTTGCCACGGCTGTGTAGCGCCTCGGGTATGTTTGCCGATGCTCACACTGATGGATTTGCGGCGATTAGGCGTAAGCGTGCAGCATCGCTGCTGCAAAGGGTGCGTGACAGCCCAAACCGCCTCCTCAATGTCATTGCGGACAAATTCGACTGCCCTATTATTAAGTTTATCCAAATTACATGTACTAACATAGATATTAAGTTCTTCTGTATACTAACAACTTATGGATTAATTTCTGAAATAAAGTACTTATTATTATTATTATTATTAACATGTGCCTTAAACTTTCCATCGGTAAGTTCTAATACAGATTTGGGCAACTTGTTATAAAATCTTATTCCGTTACCCAAAAATAACTTACTTGTTTTAGACAACCTATATTTTGGTATTACTAATTTATACTTGTAACGTGTGTTTATGCTGTGGATATCACTCCTAATACTATAATACTGCTGATTTTTGCGAACATATAAAATATTTTCTAAGATATAAAGTGACGGCATTGTAAGTATATTGATATCCTTGAATATGTTTTTAAGGGACTCCCGAGGCCCCATATTGTAGATCGCGCGGATAGCTCTCTTTTGTAGAATAAAAATCGAATCTCTGTCAGCTGCTGTGCCCCATAGAAGGATGCCGTAGGACATGATGCTATGAAAATATGCAAAGTATACTAGCCTAGCTGTAGCAACATCGGTAAGCTCCCTAACTTTTCTAACCGCATATGCAGCAGAGCTCAACCTACTCGACAAAGCCTTAATGTGAGCACCCCATTGCAATTGACTGTCTATAGTAATACCTAAAAATACTGTTTCCTTAACTGTGTTTAGTTTATTGCCGTCAAGCGTTAAAAGCGAAAGGGCCCAAGAATTGAGCCCTGCAACTGTGATCTACTAAACTTGTAGTAGGTAGGTAAAAACCGTACGAATCGGTCAAACAATTTTTGAGATAAATGGGAACATTTGTTTGCACACAAACAAACAACCTCTCACCTTTTTCGGTCCGTCGTGGGTAATATTGAAAAAAAAACAAAATGTGGGTCGTGTAGGTAATGATTAAGATAAATTGCTGTATTAGGTACTAAAAAAACTACGCCCCGCGGTTTTACTTCTGCTGACGTCTTAAAATATATTTTTTCGGAATATGACGTCTTTTTAATATAAGAGGATTAATCTTGCCCTTGATCCATATCACGCCAATATTTTTGTGTGGAAGGTACCTATTATTTAGCTTGATCAATAAGTACATGTTAAATTTTACTTCCAGCCTGTCATACATATACAATCTACTGCGTAGGTGTTTGCAAAGTTTGTTACTAAAATAACATTTAAAAACTTGAGAGGTGTCAAGGGACACCCGGATGGAACGAAGTTCCTTTCATTAAAATTTAATAATTAAAAATAAAAAAACCTGTATACACTCAACAATTCACAACTCGCGAAATTCAAATATTGTCATTCACTCAATAATTCGAAATTCAAATATTGTTGACAAGCAAAAAGTGTCGTGACAACTTTTCGTAAGATTTTTTTCCGTCTAGCCCCCTTTCACAACGCGCGATAAGGAACTTCGTTCCAAAAATTTAATTTAAAACTTATGTTCTATCTATTGCCTACGAACAAATCCAGTAAGGAATACGCAAATTTATTCTTAGCTTTTCCCGTACCGGAACTTTTACAAAAACGAGATATCTAAAATAAATAATAATCAGTCAAAAAATTGGTGACTGTTTTTCTTTAAACATAAACTGGCTAATAAATAAACAAAAGGAATATTCTTATTGAGTAAATACCGAGAAGAGAAACCTCCATTTTGACTCAGAACTTTCTGAGTGGTCTGGTAGATGTCAGAACCAATAGTCTAAGAAATTAAAACGAGCTTGTTGACGCAAGAGTCAAGATTGATGTTAAAACGTAGCAATTGTCCCCCTTATCTACAATCAATAATGTTTTCACATACATACATGAGAAAACATACACATATATATTTATTGTCCTAACACATGTCATGTGTTAGCACTTAAATACATGAATGGTCAAGGCCGTCTGTGTTTGCTATAACATTCGCACAGGTATTTTTTCTTCCGTCTCTCAGCTTTAACGAAGTTCGGTAAATAAGCGAAAATTAGTTTCTACTTCTACTGTCACAAAGATCAGATTGGTGTGCATACTTGCACAATAACCTATCAGTCACCGTTCAGACGCGTTTTACTGCATTATTTTTTCTATGCAGTCTTACTTATCAAATACCTACTTAAATTCCATTTTAGACTATGGGCTCACTCACACCGTCTCTGCTTTCGCAATCAGTGTACCTGCTGACATACTTTTGTTGTTTTTATTTTTATTTTCTTGAAGTTGAACATTAAATGTTGGCCATTGCCCCATGCGGTAGCACTCTTATTCTACAATATAAAGTACGAAATTGTTCGTATTATTATGATCTGGCTGGTTTTTGGTTGGATTACGGTTATCGGTGCTTTATCGGTTTTTTTTTGTGTCAATTGCACGATTAAATTCCCCTAATAATCAGGCAACCGGCAATGCGCCCCCGTTATTTCTTGGTTGTTCCACCTTTAAGGACGAAGCGTTACACTTCCTCCTAGTCTGTGCTTCAAGTAACTACTGAATAGGTTCTATTCTAGGCAAGAGAGCTCCATCGTCGACCGCATCGAAATTTATCTTACATCAGGCGATATAATGGTCAAACCCAAGCCTATCCAATATAACATAAACCTTATTTATAAATTCTAGTAGGTATATCAGGGTAGCTACTTTTTAATCTAGTAAGTAGGTAGTTCCCATGAGGGTGTAGGTACTACTATGTAAGATCAAATGACAAATAATTGAATATCAATGGATCGACCACTAAATGGGACGTCTAAATATTCGATTGGTTAATAAATCGAACATTCAATATGTCGTACACTCAATAAATCCAGTGTTCAAAATATCGAATGTACGCATCGCATATTCATCGAAAGTTTGGCCGAAAGTCGTTAGTTTGGTAATGCTGGTGTCATCTAGATTTAGTACTTACTAAAAACTTATAATATAGTCTTGTAAAGAGAATTTAAAATATATAATTATTTATTTACAAAAATAATTTAATTTAACAAACACTGTTAGGTATTTAACATGATTCTAAACTGTCTTGTTGATTGCTTGTGTAATACGTGCTTAAAATATTTTCAAAAGAATCTACATAGCAAACGTTTTCTTTGTAATAAAATAATACACACAATACCTACTTAAAAATGTTTCAAATGTCAATCACAGTTAATTTATGCGTTATCGCTTTTTGTAGAATTTACTTTTACGTTAAAAAAAGTAGCATTTAGATCACAGTGATTTATTTATTAACTTAAAAATCTTTCTAATACATCCTTTTTCTTTAAAGTAATGTCGCAATCTTCGATCCGAGAGTTCTACAAAGGGCGGAACATCCTGGTGACTGGCGGCACTGGGTTCATGGGTAAAGTCCTCATAGAAAAATTACTCTATTCTATTACCGATATTGGGAACGTCTACATACTCATGAGGCCTAAGAGGGGAAAGTCTGTCACTCAAAGAATGGACGACCTACAACGTTTGAAGGTAAGGATATAATTTATTTTAGTGAAAGAAATCAACTCAACTTACAGGTAATTAGCATGCCAAATACAACAATAGTAGATTGTTTAACAAGGGGAGAAAATTACAGGTTGCTAACGAGTGTGCTTGACTTAATATTGGAATATAATTAGAGATTCCTACTTACGATACTTCTACTTAGTCATATTTTAACATAGCTACCTACTTGTCTACATTTTTCAGTCAAGAAGTTATTTTAAAGATTATTGAGATTTTATTATATATATGTAATTAATCGCCGAATTAATAATAGAATAATAAATGCATGTCACCTACCTATATAAAATAAACATCAAAAAAATGCCACGACAGCGCGCTCAGAACGCGCGCGATTTTAACACGAATATTATATTTATAATTACTTATAAATATAACTTTATACGTATACTTTTTGTTCAAATTTCGTATTTTGCATTCCTTTGCTTTATTATAATTCAATATTATAAGTGTACAAAACTTACATAATTATATAAACAACAACAATTTACAAATTTACGGCTGTAAAGAGCTACTTTCTGCCCCGAGCAGGTAAAACAAAAAGATTATTATGGTATGTAAATACCTCTTTTGTTATTTGGTTTGGACCTAGTTCTTCAATTTTTTTTATTTTCGGGGGGAAACATTCAAAAAGGTACCGGTCTACTAGAATCATACTGCTGGGGAGTGGGGATTCTTATCCATTAAAACGACCCCGGTGGCCACCCTCTCTGTGCAACGTCAGTGAGGACATATCCCTGAGGGATCTAGTACCTACCTACCTAATAGTAATCGACATCATGTCAAGCTTGAAGCGGTTCCACCAGAAATTTAGAGAATGATAGACCTTTTTTTTTTGTCTGGTTGATTTAATTGTTTAGTTGGTCGCTGGAGGGTTTCCGAAGGAGGCGCGATGAGATAGACTTTTTATCATGATTAGTCATAGAGACAGTAAGTAGCCTGTAGAAAGTTATAGTAACTATCTGGTAAAAAGAGGAGAGGGTGGCCTTTGCGATAGGGCAAGGTAGCTACTATTTTTAGTAAATTCCTTTTCCTGTTATGTTCTAACAATAAATTTTATATTATTCTACTGATTTCGTCACGGTCGTCATCACATTGTACCACATAGTTCTCATTTACAAAAAAATTCTTTTTAATTTTCCAAGAATTGTTACCGAACTGGCTAAGTTTACGCAATTAAATTAAAATCAACCTGTAGCAAGAAATAGTTATAGGCTGATACAATACACTGAAATACTATAATTAACGCGACCTAGATAGAACTGAAAATTATTTTAAACGAACTAGTATTGTGTTCCAGCTATTCGAACGTTTAAGAACCGAAAATCCAAATGCCTTAAAGAAAATGAAGCCTTTGCAAGGAGATGTCCTATTCGATAATTTGGGATTATCTGAAGCTGATATAGAAATGTTGTCAAGCGAAATATCGGTAGTATTCCATTTCGCCGCTTCGCTGAAACTGGAAGCTCCTTTGAAAGACAATGTCAACATGAACACTTGTGGAACCCAGAGGGTATTGAATGTCGCGAAGAAACTTCACAAACTAGCCATCTTTGTGCACTTGTCTACAGCCTTTTGTTACCCTGACTATGAAGTGTTAAGCGAAAGGGTAAGATCTTGTATTTTAATGTTTTGAATATACTTAGTACCTATATCTACTACCATACCATACCAAGAAACCGCATTTTTATGCATCTCCGCTCACGTGATGAAGAAGTAAGTATAAAGCTCTGTATCTATTCGCAGTAACTGTATGATACAACAGTCTCAAATGGGATAACTATACTGCTAAAATTTGCAGTAAGCTGGGTAGTGCGTACTTTGCTCTTCGCCTAATTATTCGAGTGGTCTAAGTGAGTGAATTACGAACATGTTATTTTACGACGGTGCACTCGCGGCTTCAATACGACGCAGAGCTATGGGGACGCACTGCCCACTGGGAGCGCGCGTTCCGAATGCAAAAGCGTGATGTGCGAGACGTCGTTGAAAATTTGAAATACATCAGGACATATCTGCAAGACCATATTTATCCAAACTAGGCATCCCTACTACCTTTTTTTATAGTGCGGAAAATCCGCATAGATCATCCGCCTACTGGGCAGGCGGCAGGGTATGTCGGTCTCGTACCGACTAAAAACAGTACTTGCCTTCACCTGCCCTATAGTCATGTTCATGGGGGAATTGGGGGATCGTAAAATTCGCCACGACCGTTACATTCGTCAGTATAGTATCCTCAAGTAGGATATAGTATACCTCTAGTGAGTTTTAATAGTCGTTTACACGTCGCATGACGAATTCATGAAATTGTATGATTTGTATTATTAGATTGTATACTTTGCCTATTTTAGATTATTATTGACTTTTTAAATTACTGTAATTCACCATTTTAGGACTTGATTGTATTTGAATTCCACGTCCAAAAATAAGTGACTAATAATTAATGTTACCAATTCAATGTCTGGCCACCAAATTGACCACAATATGGATTTCGCACCTCACGCCACAATTGTCCAGCACAACCGCACATCGTACAGGCTTTTCGTACATTGACAGGTCCATCCATACTGGTCATGCATGGAGGAGCCGTACGCACGGAATTCATGTGTCACAAAAGTGGCCATTTTAACTCCCTTTTTTTAATATTATTTTATAAGAGATAGGTTAGAGTTTGATCACAATCTCACCTGATGGTAAATGACGATGTGGTCTAAGATGTAGCACGCTTACCTCTAGGTAACTTCATGAGAGGGTATATATACCCTCTAAGAAATATATTCCCTCTCATGAAGTATATTATTTTAAATGATTTCAGTTACACGCAGCACCAGTCAGACCAGAGAACGTTATGAAACTGATTGAATGGTTGGATGACAAACAACTTGCATTGTTAACTCCATCTCTGCTTGGTCCGCACCCCAACTGCTATACATTTTCCAAGCGATTAGCTGAAACTGTAGTCGAACAAGCCTACAATGAGCTGCCTCTAGTCATCGCTCGTCCTAGCATTGGTAATGTTTGCTTTATTCATTAATATTAATGTGCAAATTAAATGTTCTGCATGTTGGCAGGTTTGTGCATTATCTATAGCATAATAAATCAATTTTACCTCTAATAACACTATTTAATGACGATCGACGGGACGGAGAACCCAAGTCGATTATAGCATCCACAACATATAAAAGCACATTGTTTGTTGCCACCATTTAAGAGTATGGTGGGTAGATATAAATTGACATACTTTTTTACATTGACATATTTACTTACTAACATGATGCCTTACACTCACGCATTTTGTCCACAAAGGTGACACTACAGACAGCCACTTTCTACGTTTCTCTTTTGAAGGTCTTCACCAATAAGATCGGCCTATATCCCTCCAGGGCATCCTCTCTAGTGCTAACATGATCCTTTAAAAAAATTCTCCTTCATTCACTCAACATGACCAAAGAGCCAAACCATCGCAACATATTCTTTCACTTTCTTAACTATATTTTTTTTGGGAATTCATGGAAAATATGACAAGGTAAACTATAAATAGTTTTTTTTAAATGGGAACGCATGTTGATACTCTCGATAAATAAGTAAGTTATAAGTACCTACATAATTCTAATTATTATTTGTCAAAATACCGTTTAGATGTATTTAATCTTACAGTTGCTTTTTTAAATGCATATTAGGTAGCTAAAAATAACGCTTTGAATATTGACCATAGAAAATTTCACGAGAACTACTACGAGTTCTAAAGAATAAATTCAGAAGAATTCCTCTAAATGTGGTTATTTTAGGCACCAGACCTATGCACCTACCTTGATAACTTGATAAATAAATAAACGATCCCAAGCCTCCGTGCACTGAATAACACGTTCATGTATTAAAACACCTAAAGTGTATGTACAAAGCCCATCTTCTTTCTCTATTATTTCAAAGCACACGACAATGCATGCATTGTCGTGTGCTTTGAAATAATAGACACTACCTACACTCGGTTCATGAACCGAGTTCGACACTCAACTGTCCACGATGAGCTAAATTAGTACGGCAATCGATCTTCGGAACTCAGTTAGATAGTGCCTATAACTAGACTTCCTTTTATTACGTGACATTTACCAATAAATCACGCATCTTACATATGAAAGAGATGGCACTAACGGGCTGATGGTAGTAGGTACCTTCTTAATTAGAAAGTATTTTTTATGACGGACTTTAGCTGTTGGTTCAAGGGAACCTTGTCGCTAACGTAGCAAGTCACAAAAGCCGGTAAGTGAAGGAGTTAAAATGATAGGAGTACCTAAGTCGAAAGTTAGAATTGTCCTATTACAAGCAAGTTCTAGGTCTTTGTGCGGAAACTTATAACTAAATCCGCCCCATTGCAATTTGTGATGGTGGCTAAAATCAGGCTTTTATATTTTTGTGTTGGACCCAATGTTAGTGCATATTTTTATGTTTCAGTTTGCCCAGCACTACTGGAACCTACACCTGGTTGGGTTGACAGTCTGAACGGGCCAGTTGGCGTGATGCTCGGCGCTAGCAAAGGCGTAATCAGGACTATGATGTGTGACGGCTCTCTAGTGGCGCAGGTCATCCCTGTTGATATCGCAATCAATGCCATTATTGCTATAGGAATGCTGGAAGGAAGCAGGGTGGAAAAGTAAGTTCGTAATTTTCTGTACCACCTGTAGATATATGTTAATGTTCTAAATGAGATTTACTACTTACATTGAATAAAGTCATAAGCCGTTTGCATCCAACAACTCCCAGGGGAGGCCTACGTTGAGCGGACGTTATTTGGCCTTAATGATGGAGATGATTTGTAAACTGTGCGCTGAAAAAAAGATGTTTATAAGACTGATAGAAAATATATTTTTGTATTGGAACGAAGTTCCTTATTTTTTTGGCATTTTCCATGCTAAATTTCTAAAGTTATTTAGCGAAGGAAAAATTCGACCGCGGGCAGGATTCGAACCTGCGTCTTCTGGTTAGGTACACCAGACGCTATGACCGCTAAGCCACCGCAAGTCCCACCCGCCATGACGAATTTTGCCTTCACATTCAGCATTTACGTCTATATGGTGACGTCAGTAACACCTATTGAAAAGCAAGGTTTTGCTTTTCAACCGACACGACTTACTTTACAGTTAGTTCGATGTCGAACGATGCTACCTTACCTACTAACTATCTTTTTGTATTATTTTGGCATTTTCCATGCTAAATTTCTAAAGTTATTTAGCGAAGGAAAAATTCGACCGCGGGCAGGATTCGAACCTGCGTCTTCTGGTTAGGCACACCAGATGCTATGACCGCTACGAACTCTGGGCTCTGTCTAACCCGGCGTAGATACCGGCCTGATGGTATGGAATGTTATGTATTTGAATAGGTAATATGACAATGTAATTTACAGGGCAGCATCAATACCAGTGTACAACGTGAACATTGGTCACCAAAAGCCAACGACCTGGGGCGAAGTGCTTACAGTGACCAAGGAGTATAGTCGACGGAGGCCTCTTGCGTGGCCCCTGTGGTACCCTAATGGCGACATCACTACGAACTCAATTCTGCACGAGTACCGAAGAATTTGTTACCACTTAGTGCCTGCATATCTTATTGATTTATTATTGTTAATATTGGGACAGAAAAGATTGTGAGTATAATATTACAAAACATACCATCGAAGTCCGTCTGGTTATAGTGGAGAGGAGATAGGAGAGGATAGGATAAGAGAGACGATAAATACATTTAGTGTGTTTATATTTACTGATTTCAACAAAGATTCTAAATTTTATTCCACTCTTTTTTTGTGTGAATTTTACCAGATCTTCGCCGATCATGAAAGGATTTCGATGTTTCTTTTTATCTGATGGAACATAAGTACTTCTTGGTCGGTCCCATATTAATTTGAGTGTTGTAATTTTTAAAAGATACATAGGTAATACACAATATATCTTCGAAACCGTTTGTTGCAGTGTAGGTACATACCACAAAATTATTGATGTCGGTTTTCCTTTTCTAAAATTATGAAATTATATTGTTAATTGTAAGCGATAATTCGGGATATCCGGGATATTCCCACATTTTTCTGGGGTAAAATATATCCTATTTGTTATTTCCGGTCATATACTATGTGTGTATAAAATTTCATTCAAATCCCGTAAGATATTAGTTTTTCGGGATTTCCGGGATATTCCCACATTTTTCTGGGGTAAAATATATCCTATTTGTTATTCCCGGTCATATAAATGTGTGTATGAAATTTCATTCAAATCCCGTAAAATATTAGGTTTTCGGGGTTTCCGGGATATTCGCACATTTTTCTGGGATATAAAGTAGCCCATACTTTATTCCACATACTATTATTGTACCAAATTTCATGCAAATCGGTTCAGCCGTTTTTGCGTAAATGAGTACCTAAGAAATAAACAAACATCCAAACTTTCACATTTATAATATTAGTATGATATTCTTCACACTAGTCCCATGCTCCATCATTTAATATTTACGTAGGTACCAATTTTTTTTTTCACAGTATGGTACGAATCCAAGAAAGAATATCTCAAGGTCTGGAAGTACTGCAATATTTTACAACGCGGCCATGGAACTTCCCATGTCCTAAGTATGACGCGATTCATGGACAACTAAACATAGAAGAGAAAGTTATTTTCAACACGAACATCACCGATGAGGACAGGGACAAATATTTGGAATCTTGTGTAGAAGGAGGTCGCGTTTTCTGCTTTAAAGAGGATCCTAATAAGAATACTTTAAACCAATCTTACCATAATTTGTAAGTAATTCATTATAGTAGGTATGTAAGTCGCTGTATTATACTCACTTACTCTTAGGCGCTCTTACGTGCGCCGCGGATGACCTACGCGGATTTCCGCGACGGACGGTAAAATGTATTAAGCCTATACAGCGCGTTCAGTGCTACACGGAGCTCTCCGCGTGAACTCCCATCCGCGACGACCCTCCGCGCCACGGATACCTGCGCGCGGACGGCTGTAACTCGTAATGTTTCTGTACCACTTTCAATCACTCGCGTTCCGCACAGAACTGAACGACGAATCCATCCGCGACGGACGCATGCGCTTATGCTGGCGCGGACTGTCCGCGGCGCAATGAATAGCGCCTTAGTGTTTAACTTATATAACTTAACTTATTACGTAATTTGGAATAATAGTTGCTACAATCTGTTATTACAATAAATAAGTTCCAACTTTTCCATAAGGCCTTTTGTACACCGCTTGTAAGGCCCATAAAAAAGAATAATCAAAGCGTTTTTTGTTTTCTAAATGTTCCAAAATGTTCACCTGAGGCCCCAGGATGGCCAAAGACGGCCCATATTACAATAGTTTATTCACTGGTACTTAATAATTAATTATCGCTCGCTTAAACGGTAAAGGAAAACATCGTGAGGTAACCTGCATGCCTGAGAGATTTTCTGAACGGCGTGTGAAGTCTGCCAACAAGCACTAGGCCAGCGTGGTGGTCCCCTTATTCTGTGAGAGAGACCCGTGCCCAGCAGTCGGACAGTAGATATATGGGTTGATGACGATGATGATGAAATAATATGTATGGACATAGCGAATTTCACGGATTCCATGACAATAGGGCCAGCGAAGGCAAGTGCAGTTTATAGTCGGTAGATACCCTGCCCCCTTCCCAAAGAAAGGTACCTTCGGATAGAAACTAAATAAATAGGTAGGTACTTATCTAGATGGTTGGATAGGGTAGGTTAGATGTTTGATTCTTTTGTTCTTCATCAAAGGCTTTTAGAGTAGGTACCTACTGGCCTATTAAAAGGTACCCTACCTATAGTTTCGAAGTTCTAATAAAAGGTCGACCAACGTTACTTAAATATTAGCGTGACGTGTCACGCTGGATGACTATTACTGCGTAAGTTAGGTAGCTCATCCTACCGAAGTACCGACACTATAACCGAATTAGGGTTCATTCATAGTTAAATAATATACAACCAACTTCGCAGTAGGTACCTAGAATATTTTTTTTCTTTGAGCCATCTAATCTGCTCGTGTTTTATTTTGTTTCAGCCTCTTTGTATTGGACTGGTTTGTGAAGATAATGTTCTGGCTTTTCGTGCTGTCTTTCCTGGCATCTTGGTTCGAGCCAGTCAAGACGTTCTTCTCGTTCGGACAAGTATTTGTCAAGCATTTACCCTTTTTGGGATCAGTGGTGTGCAAAGATTAAAATGGAATGAATTTATTTGTAATAAACATACTGGTGAAGGACTCACATAATGTTGTATAGCGTTTATGCGTCGCTTCTACGAAGGTTACGGTACGCTGTAATGATTCGGTACCTACTTTAATGTTTAGGTTACTTCTTTTTCAAGACCCATCCTGTCTTTCCAAATCGATAGATAGATAGAATTTGACCTCTCTGTATGCAGACCCATAGAAAGTTAATAATATCATCATCGGTGTTTGAACTAAAAAATCGAGCTAACCGTGTGCGTTCGCGCAGCGGAATGTTGTTGAATTTAAAGATTTTAATTATGCAGATATTTAGTGTATGACGTCGTATAATTGTGTATGGTAAAAAAAAATTTGTGCACGCAGCCATTGTTGAGAAATTCACCAAAAACTGATTCCGCTGGGCGAACGTTGTCCTGGTGGAACTCTTTTTAATCCATGGACTTTAGAAGAAAAAAAATGTGTCCAAAAATTAGTGTGTATTTGTGTGTAATTGTGTATGTATGAATAAAATTAGTGCATGCATAAACTTCGGAGAAATTCAAGTTTCCGCTACGCGAACGTTTGGCCATTAGCTAGTTTTCATATAAAGCGCTTACAAAGAGAGCTGTAGATTTTTACATACATTGTTTTGAATTTGTGTATATTTGTTTAAAAAACAGATTTAGAAAAAAAACGTAGGGCTTAAAAGATAAAAATATAAACGTAAAATACGCTGATGTCTTGGTTCTTAAAGTATGCACTTTGGGGTCTAGATTTTCACGTTTATACAAACCTTGTAAGTGTCTGCAACATGTTGCCAAGTATCAATGATGTTCCGTTAGTAATTAAAGAGTTATAGGAAATTTACCATGAATAGATCACTGTTTACAAAGCAGTCAAATATCACGACGTTCTAAGGGAATTGCATGGTAAAATGTATGCCAATAATTAGTGTATTCATTCAACTATTCACATGCAAAATTTCATGTCATTAAATTCAGTAATTAAAGAAAAACAATTGAACTAGTGATAAGTAGGTACAGATTAACCTCTCTATCGTATGAATTCCTATAATAAAGAAGGGATCATTATTTTTAGTTATCAAAATTATGTCTTCAAATGCACTTCATTTCAGTAGGCTGTACCGATAAGATGCGGTGGGATCGCGGATCATGCGAGAGCGATTTCGTTCCCGTGATCCCATCACTACACGGAAGCTAGTAGTGGTGGTGGTTTCATTCGGTATGGTGGCAACCTGTCTCGAGATTCCCCACCCGAAAAAAAAAGTACCCTTTAAGTTATCGTCATCAATATAAGTAATTAAGAACGTAAGTTTCGAGTTTCTGTACCTATGTTGCTTATAATTATAAAAAAAAACTATGTATATAAATTGGGGCACTGAGAATAACTATTACAATAAATGTGTTATTTAAAAAAAAATTTTTTTTCCAATATAGTAGGTAGTTTATAGTTAGTAGTTCACAAAATTATACATCATACATCTGATTCATTTGCTGGCCGCCTGGCGTGACATTTGCAAAATCTGTTTTTCGCGAAAATCTCTAATACCAATTTAAACATTTAGGCACATTTACCAACGCCCTTATGAGGTAGCCTAATAAATGCATCATCTTGTGTGGGTAGGTCTAGGTAAAACCTTTGGTAAAACTTACGATGTTTAGATCTTACTGATAGGTATCAGTAAGAACAAAGAACAGGAGATATTATTAGGAGACATTTTGCCGAGGTGGAAAAACTAGTGATCTATAATTAGCCGTAGGCCTAATATCAGTCTATACAATCTGGTCTGGTCTGAATCACACAGAATTGCTTTTCTCATTTTAGATTTGTCTTATATAATTAATATCAACAGTGATGAAGTCTGTGACGTGCGCCGAACGATTTAAAAATCACTTTGCAGTTGCAGAAATCTAGCAATACCGCATGGCAATTTTATATTTAAAATCTTCGCGATAATTAGAGTTACGCGTTGCATAGAAATTATTTTAAAGTGCATTTGTTAGTTTACAAATTAGCACGCAATAGTACAAGACGCCAGCGAGTCACAAGAGTGGGTAATTAATCACTATAAAGATATTTCAAATTGGGGAATATTATCTTCATCGTTTAATAACTTTGATCAAATAAAACAACAAACTGATGTGAATACATATTTAATATTTGTTTTAAATATTATGTAGGTATCTGTGTAATCTGTGCGCAGAATAAACTTTTAGATACGTATAACAAATAGAACAAGGAATATACATTTGATTTCAACGGATTCATGATTTTATGATAATAATCTCAATAACTTTTTGAAAACGATAACAAAGTTATTATACATATGCTCATGATTAACATTAAAATTGATTTCTCCCTAACATTAAAGTAAGCATATTATGTCAAAATAACAACATTGCTCAAACAATAAAGTACGTCAGACAATACACAAATTAATCAATCAGTACGCAAGCAATACAGTTTTCTAAACTACTTTGTGGCGTTGACAATTTCAACGAACTCAGGTTTAAGACTAGCGCCGCCGACAAGGAAGCCGTCGATGTCGGGGCAAGCAGCCAGTTCCTTGGCGTTGGTGGCTGTGACGGAGCCACCATACTGAATGCGCACCGACCCAGCGACGTCAGGTGACACGTTAGATGATAGCCAGTTACGCAAGGAGGCGTGAACGTCTTGTGCCTATGAAATAAAATATGCAAATAAGTAAGGGATTTTATCTATAAAATGCATTCAGTTATTTTGGCTGCCTCATTCAAGTGGTGTAACAATACAACAAGCATTTGTGAATCAAAACAAACAATAAGTACTTCAGTCTTAAACTTAGTCTTAAAATATTCTAGATCAAATCGAAGTACCCAGACAAAATAATATACATAATTCAGTTCATTAAGTTATTTATACGAAGGAAATATTCCACTGCGGCAGACTTAGAACTTGCGTCTTCCGGTTCAATACACCATACGCTAAGACCAACTACACCACCGCGAGTCCACACACCAGGTCGAAATTTGCCTTCACATTCTGGATTAACGTCTTTATGGTGATGTCAGTGACATCATTCCATTGATAAGCAAGTTGTTTTGCTTCTCAAAATCTCAACCAACTTACTTTACAGTCAATATAAACATTCACTACAATTCTGTATGGTACAGTCAGCGTCAAATAGTTAGTGACACTCAGGATATTCAAATAAATAGACGCAACCAAAAAGTCAATAATATCGGTACAAACAAAGTTTCCATATTGTTGTCAACAATATAGTCGCTCAAAAGGTCGAGACGTTTAAAATGTCACATAGATAGGTTCAGTTAAACCGCCATAAATATGGTTACAGTCATCCCGTCAATGGTATCCAAGCATTCTAAGTGGTGAAAAATATGGAACACATTAGAAAAATGAACTTTACTACTATATATTTTAAATATTCTTTCTCACATCAATTAATGTGAAAACATTTATACACAAAAATGAAAGGAATAGAAACTACTGCTGTCCTTTTCATTTTAAGCATGACGTCATAGACATGTCTTTTGTTTTGTAAAGAATTTCGTGCATAGCCGTTTACTTAGCAATATACAGCTGACTGAAAATAGATGTACCTAAACCTCATTGATAATGAGTATGACTATATATCTCATAGAGCAAGAGTGCATAATTAAAATATATGATTCAATATCATGATCATTTTATTTTATTTTAATTAACAATGAACGTAGACAAAACTAGATAAAGATAAAGATATTTATTCGCCAAGGATATGGTACAAAAGTTGTTATGTTACAATTAGTTTTCCGACACATCCACCTCTGCAAGAGGCACACGAATATTCTTAGGCTGAGATATCATTGCACGTACATTATAATAAAATATGGGTATGTTGGGTATACCACCTGACCAGACTTAAAAACATTTACAATATAGCTACATAAACACTAAATAAAAATATTATGTATATCGGTAAATAAAAAATAAAAACTATTATGTATATCGGTTACACTTACAAGCTATGAATTCCTTAACTGTGTAAAAATTTTTTCAAGCAACCACTCAAAGCAAGACTCGATAGTGCTTGCAAAAAAGAGGTGCAAAGTTTTCAAGCTTATTGACTATTACTCAAAAACTGCTATTTTAAACATAAACAAGGTAATAGAGTGGATGAATAACTAAAAATAAGCAATAAAATAATGTCAATAAGGTCGATAATCGTTTGCATCTTTTCAATTTTCTCTAGTTTTCGACTGCTTACCATCAGGCGGACTGTGTGCTTGTTTATACATATATGTGCGAATATGAAGAAATGAGGATCTAGAGAGATGAGAATAATTCGATAGGTAACTACACGTAACATCTAAAACGATAGGTACATAAGGATATTCCCAGTTCATTTGAAATATCTGTTACACCTTCCTCCCTCAAATATATAATTCGATGTTTTGTGGTGTCACTAATGCGTAGCCATATTTCTAGCTTGCTTTAGATTCACTTGACATTGATATTACTGATAGATAAATAGAATAACATGCAAATAACACTACATTGCCTAAAGAGGTTTTCATCTTTGGGAAACCGTTTATTTCTATAACATGCTGGTTTATTTTTCTAATGTGTTCCATATTTTTGAACACTTAGAATGCTTGGATACCATTGGCGGGATGACTGTTACCATATTTATGACGGTTTGACTGAACCTATCTATATGACGTTTTAAACGTCTCGACCTTTTGAGCGACTATAATGTTGACAACAATATGGAAACTTTGTTTGTACCGATATTATTGACTTTTTGGTTGCGTCTATTTATTTGAATACCCTGAGTGTCACTAACTATTTGACGCTGACTGTACATAGTAGATAAGCAGAGGGCAGACAATACATGCACTAATTGATATATGGCACCAATAAAATGAACAGACTTAACATTTCTCGATAATAACAGTAATTAAATATTTATTATTAGCTTCTTTTTATTATCCGACACATAATGTCAATCATATAAGTTAAATGGACAAACATCATAAAAGACTATTCAATGTCTATCCTACTGATAGGTACTAACTTAACAGAACATATAGTAATGAAGATGTATTTAATCTAAGCAAAATAAAGATTTTGATTTTATGTAACATAAATTATTAACAGATAGAAATGTGTTGCTGGGGAGTTTGTGGCGCTGTTTCTTCTTCCCAGCCAAAACACTAGGAAGCGGTGAAGGACGGGCATTTTAGGGGCTGTCTTAATGTAAAAATGACGTTCATAAAGTACTACCTAGTAGTCTATCTTGAATAAATTATATTCACTTGAAACAACAACAAAAAGTATAATGAAAAATTAATGTCTAACCATTCAACTGTTAATCAATCATTGATTTTATGTACATTAATCACTACATAGTATAAAACAGTCGCTTTCTCTGTCCCTATATCCCTATGTATGCTTAAATCTTTAAAACTACGCAACGGATTTTGATGCGGTTTTTTTAATAGATAAGAGTGATTGAAGAGGAAGGTTTATATGTCTATTACATGTATGTTATTAGTACATTGCACCCGTGCGAAGCGGGGGCAGGTCGCTAGTAATTAATATATCATTAATAATATTAATTTTTATTAAGTAATGAGAATCATTTTTACCTGCTGAGGAGAAGCAGTTTTGCCAGTGCCAATAGCCCATACTGGTTCATAAGCAAGTACAACATTGGCCCAGTTGTTGCCAATGGCAGGAATAAGGGCTTTTGTCTGCCTGAAGACTACTTCCTCAGTTTTGCCAGCCTCCCGTTCTTCAAGAGTCTCACCAATGCAAGCAATGACCTTCAGGCCATTCTCAAGAGCATGAGCAACCTAAAGAAATGTAATTATAATGTATTTAGTCTTAAACACTTAAATTATTGTCGGGCAGCTAAGTCGGTGTGTTAACCATATTCATGTGAAAGTTTCTGGATGTAAAGTGGACTGGACATTGTAAGATTTTCCACATGAAAAATGACTTAAGTGCTAGATGTAGAAATTGGTTGTTGTAGGTTCCTGATCATGGAATTTTAAGTTTCATCTGTCTCCCGGTTACTACATTTTACATAATAAAATATATTTACGAATGACTGTGTTACTCACTTTTTCCGCAACAAGCTCATCTTTCTCTCCAAAAATTGTTCTCCTTTCTGAATGGCCAAGGATTACCCAGTTGATACCCACATCTTTGATCATTGCTGGAGAGATTTCACCTAAAGAAATAACAGTGAGCAAACTGGTAAAATTGGGCACAGCTATACAATTGGAGGCTGCCACTTGGTGGTCTGGTGTAGTGGCTTACCAGTGAAAGCTCCCTTTGCAACCTTCCAGCAGTTTTGTGCAGCAACACTGATATTACCAGGAACAATTGATTGAACATATGAAAGGTAGATAGCAGGTACACCTACTACAACCTGAAAATTACACAAAAAGAAATTGTTGGAAACATGAAACTAGTGTAACACAGCATGGTTCTAAGTATCATATTAGACATACTTTTAAATATATAATTTACCTCAACATTGGGATCCAATGGGCCACTTTTTAGAGTCTCAATAATATCGGTGACTTGTTTCTTGTCACCATTCATCTTCCAGTTACCTCCAACAACAAATTTGCGGCCCATTTTGCTGATATTTTAAGTCTGCAAATAAAGAAGAACCTTAATCCTTTTAATTATTTTTATAAAATAAGGTTAAAATAAAATTATTTTTTTTGTGGAATAGACAAAATTGTACAATAATTGTGTTGCATAACTTCAAACTTGGATAAATTCAGATACCTACCTAAAGAGTGTTAACACTTGGTTACACAATTTTAATGGAATTATCCATGAGAACTGTCTACTTCCTCAAAAGAAACAATAGAAAAGCGGGAGTGTACAGTGTTGCAGAGTTTACGTCAACTGAAGGCGACATAATAACATTTGAAAAAAAAATCTGTCTCATGGATCTGACTTAGAAAATTATGATTTTAAGTAATAGTTTATTTCTCAAGAACCATGGGGTATTTTATACACAACTGATAAAATGGTTTAAAATTTTTTCAAGTTTTCCAGTTTGTAGTCAAGTGACACATTATTCTATAAATAATGTAAATGTAGGATCAGAGCATTGCTTGCCTAGCTAATGATGATATTTAATTTGTCATTTTGTTTTATTTATGTGTTAGTTGGAGTTTAAACTTACTTACAAAAATAAGATAGTGCTATCGAAAATACTTGGGTAGGTAGCAATTCTTAAAACATTACTATGTTGACCTATTTGACCGCCTCGCAAATTTACCTACCTACACTGTGCATTCATCTGTAAGAATCAATAATCATAGTCTATGCATAGTAATCAACAAAACTAAATGATAAATACATGCTATACTACCGGCATCAGGTACATAACATATTTATCACATCACAAGGAAATTATATTTCCTATTTTATATTAATTTCGGGACTCAGGATAGGTACTCTAGATCAGAGTCGCCATAATGGCATGGATTACATTTATTACATCATAAAATCCAATTTTAAATAATTATTAGGTAATTTGTGCCTATTTAAATATTAAGTATTTAAACCTATAATTTCCATTTATTTTTAATTATCAGTACCTACCGCTATTTAGGCCATTTTATCTAAACTGCGACTTCTGATGAGTACGATTATTAGTAATTCATATCATGGTATTTTAATAATAGAGCATTCTTCTTACCTGAATTAAACCAAAAGATTTTACAAAATCTATATAACTTCTTCACTGCTAGCGGGAAACCACCGACTGGAATGCTGTAATTTTTTTATAATCTTTACTCTCTGTTGCGAAACTAAATTCAAAAGCCCGTATCTCAATGACTGGTTGAAATATATAATAATAACCAATGACAAGTAATATTATACAATAAAGATAATTTTAACCAATCACAAGTAGCAAAATTATGAATAGATAAATTAGCCAGTTAAGAGAACGTACCAATTCCTATGACCTTTGTGACATTGAAGTTTTTTCTTAAAGAGTGGCTATACAGCTGATATCAAGTCTTTTAAGCATTCAGAAATAGCAACATTATTTTTATTTTGATTAGTCACTATACAGATATGAATTAATAAGAATTAAGTCTAAATAAATTAAATGGTGTCACATTGCATTGATCGTTCATTATTTTGATATTCAGTCGCATCTGGTTAGACAGGAAGCCGACCCCAATACAGTCACTACGATCATTATTATAGTTCCGTTTAATAATATAGTCTCCGAGTAAGGGTGATGCCAACTTAGTCAGATTTAATGCTGTGGCGTGTCTCTTTTCCGCTAAACGGAGTCAATTTGAAGTAATTTCCATTGACCAAGTATTTTCCGACTTTCCGAGTTATTCGGTTACTAACCACTGAGTTTCACATGTACATCCAATCTCGACATTGGATCCTACATTGAGCCCAAAGCTCAACTAGCTGCTAAAAAACTAGGCATCCTATTGAAGGTGTGACAGTATTTCACATTGGTACAATTTCCACTTCTGTCGTAATTAAAGCAATTGATGTCTGTTTTCTACTTGTCCAAGAAATTGCTCCGCCAACATAATTATAAGCAAAGTATGCCACTTGTTGAGCGACCGATTTGCCTCTCCTCCATTATTAGAATCACTGAAGCGGTCCAGTGATTCAGTCTGAAAGCCTTTGATGTACTTTGTAGAGAGCGCATTATACGCTTAACATTTAATATATTCTCTTTAGAAGGGTTTTTCAACGTCCTTGATACAATACCAACTGCGTAGGTAATATCTGGTCGCGTTCCAACCATTAGATATGCAAGAGCATCAACAGCTTGTCTATAAGTAAATGACTTTTTGTCTAGTACCTACCTCTTTATCAGCTTGCCTTTGTTCAGAATCTCTGATCATTCTACAGCACTGACCTCTATAATATAGTAATAAAGAGCAGTTCTTCAGTTCTACAGTCACTACACAGTGACTGTCTTGCAGCTGCTCATACCAAATCGAGCTAATACTTTCTCGGTGTAGGTAATGGTTCTGCATTATGTTTATTGAGCCATCATCTTTATACTGTAGTTGCAAACTCAGTTATTACTGTGCAGGCTTTGTGTTTATCTTTTACCTTGGCTTAAGCTGCATCCTTTTGATCTGTTGCAGCTACTAGTCCATCATCAACGTATAATACTAAGATGATCTTATTCCGAGCTCGTCTGACAAACATGCAAGGATATGTTTGGCTTTTCCAGCATCTTGATAATTGTTTTAATCCGAACAGGCTGCGCATTAACTTGTCCTTGTCCGTCATTAATACGTTCAGGGTTGTTTCATGAATAGATATCTCCTCTTGTAGATAACTATGCATCTTTCCGAAACTACATCCTTCACAAAACTCTTTGCTGTTACTAAGCACATTTATTCCGTTTCGCTAACTTTCTATACGTGAAGTTTGATTTGATAATTATGCTAATCTCTCAAGATAGTTCTGTAACGAATCTTGGCTTGTCAGCACATTGATTTTAAAAGGTATTGGTGGTATTACATTCTTCTCATTGAGTCTGGATAACCCTCACTTTTTCGTTCGTTCACGTGTAACATTGACTGTGCCATTCGCTTTCATTTTACAGAACTCTGGTTTAGACTCAAAGACGCTGTTTGGCAATCTGTACTGTGATACTAATAAAGATAAGAAATTCTTCTATAGTTATGGTACACACCATACATCACAAAACTTTTTTTATACATTTTTTTTTCCATTAATATCGAGTACATGACAGAAACATTTTATTGCGCTTTCGGAAACAACTGCAACCAATAAAGAAATAACAAAACATACCATCAGGCGTGTACTCCTCGAAGGATTAGGCAGAGTAGGTACCAATGTACGTACACCCAAAGTTTGCCGCTATGTTTAGGTCCCAAGTTATGGGCCTATGGCAATAAGCTCACACCTCAACCGGGTACAAATCCAAACACCGAATTTCATAGAAAAACTCAATACCACTTTGCCCAGCCTGGGAATCGAACCCAGAACAGTTAATAACAAATACCACTTTCATATCTAAATATGTAGTACTACCTAGACCTACAGTACAAAAGAATCAATACTGTTAGCGCGTAGTAGTATAAATCGTAGGTAAATTTTATAATCACAATGAAAGTTAAACAGTGCTATTAAATCGATAAATTATTAAATTAGATAAAATATTAAAACAGAAGCTTCATTACCTTTTAGCTATTACATTACCTTTACTTAACACATATATATTGACGTCTGTGGTCTAGTGGTTCGAGTACCGGACTGCTGATCATGGGGTCGTGGGTTCGATTCCCACAGGACACAAATATTTGTGTGGTTAAAACATAAGTGTTTGTGTTTGTCTGGGTGTTTCTATGTATTATAAGTATGTATTTACAAAAAAAAAAGTATATAAGTATTATATCCATTGTCTAGTACCCATAGTACAAGCTCTGCTTAGTTTGGGACTAGATGGTGCTGTGTGAAATTGTCCAAGAATATTTATTATTTATTATTATTTATTTATTGATAACGGTCGAACTACAAAGATATCTTTGGTTGATCGACCATAAACATGTCTAAATTGGAAAATAACTTTCCGGTCTATACAAAGTAATTGATTCGTTCATAATGAAAACTTTTTACATTCTTTTATGTTATTTGTCTCGAACCACTCTTACAAAGATTCAAAGATTTATTGCATATTGTACACATAAATGGGTGTTACATTATACAAGCATTGTAATATGGAGGGCTATCTTATTTATTATTTTTATACAATTAGCAAATCTAATAACATAATACTTAAGTAGTAGTATTATCTATTAGTGTTAAATGTATAAATAGTAGGTAGGTATTATGAATTATATGATATGAATTAATCTTTCAGCTTTCAGCATTTTATTAACTAATAAATGTTAGAACTTCACATTTAGATTGATTGTTGTTCAGACTTTGTGCCTTTTTCAGGCGTTGCAAGGATAACTAAATGATATGTTTTAGTTGGTACTTTAGGCATATTAAAACTAGGTAGGTAAGTATTGGTAATATGTAACATACAACATATATTCTGATTTATTTATAAATTCTGGTTAAAAAAACCTGAAGTATCACAAAAAAAATCACGCACAGAGTTACGACCGTGTGACCTGATAGTTGAAGAACTTGTTTTAAATTAGTATCTAAAAAGTTTATATTATAAAACACTATTTTCATGAGTTTCTTGACAGACTATATTTAGTGTGACAAGAAACTCATAATTTTCATGAATTTCTTGACAGTCTGTATTTTGCCTGACAAGA
Organism: Acronicta alni; assembly: GCA_964056405.1. Taxonomy (NCBI): domain Eukaryota; kingdom Metazoa; phylum Arthropoda; class Insecta; order Lepidoptera; family Noctuidae; genus Acronicta; species Acronicta alni. The sequence goes on from OZ043913.1 coordinate 12,989,208, forward strand.
AACTCTTTTTCATGACTTTCTTGACACTGGAGAATGCCCACGGCACTATGGATAAATGTACTGAATTCAACATTGGTGTGAAAAAAAGCGCGGGAAACCTTGAAGTAGGCGGTCGAATTTTTTGGCGCTCATAAATTTTAATTTATTTATTTGTATAGAAATTGGATCTTTTAGGCGGTAGTGTATATAAATAATCTTAATATTATAAGTATAGTGTTTATTAGTTTATTTCAAAAGTATATTGGTAAGTTTTTTATGTTTTCAATATGAGTGTTCCAGAAGATCCTGGGGGGACTTCCCTCCAGGTATCTCATGTAGTTACTGTCACTTATGATGGTTCGGAGATGGAAACCGAAGGTTCTATTTTAGATACAGATGCTTCGGATAGCAAAAAGAATACTCATTCCAAACGTAAGCGTGCTGTGTCTCGTAAAATTTGTAAGCACTGTAACAAAAAGAGGAGGCGTCATAAGTCTTCTTCTGATATTCATTGTGAGACTGATTGTCATTGTGAAACTGTTTCTAAGAATGACTTTCCAACTGATTCCAAAGAAACTTGTGAGTCAATTCTTATCCCATCACCACAGGTTGTCCCTGCTGATGTTAATGATGCCAATCCTGCTGACTCGCGTGTAGCAATAGGCAGGAAACTTTATCAATCATCTGATGCCGCACCTTATAATGTCCATATCCAAAAGGTCCAGTCTAGCCCGAATGATAATGTTGTTATTCATCCTATTTCCTTCGGTCGTTTCCTTAAAAATAATTTTATTAAAAATATTGTGAATGGAAGCCTCAAGAAAATAGGAAGAAATAGATTAGTTTTATCATTCAACAACTATGTAGATGCTAATTGTTTTATTGAGAATGAAGCATTAAAAACTAACAACTACAAAGCTTATATACCTACCTCATCAGTTATTCGTATGGGTGTTGTTAGGGGAGTTCCAATTGATTGGTCAGAAGAAGAAATTTTAAAAAATATTAATGTACCTCTTGGATGTGGAAATATTTTAAAAGTTCGGCGTATTAATAGGAAGAATATAGTAAATGGTCAAGCCAGTTACACTCCAATTGAGACTGTGGTCCTCACATTTGATGGCCAGGTTCTTCCCAAGAGAATATTTCTATGTTACAACTCACTTCCAGTTGATTTATACATATTTCCAACTATACAGTGTTTTAATTGTTGCCGCTATGGTCATATCAAAAGCCAATGCCGCTCCACTCCCCGTTGTTTTAAATGTGGTAACAACCACTCTGGTGATGGCTGCAATATTGATGAAGAGGAAGTGGTTTGCTGCTTATGTTCAGGTTCCCATTATGCAACCAACAGAAAATGTCCAGAATTCAGTCGACAGAAATCTATTAAAGAGTCCATGGCACAGAGTTGTATTTCCTATGCAGAGGCATCAAAACTACACCCTCCAGTATCAAAACCTTATGCAGATGTTTTAACTTCTTTGGCTGCTCCTACATCTCCCCTAAAAAACACTTATGATATTTCCAAGGGCAATAGTTTGAAATCAAACACAACTTCATATAAAAAAACTGTTTTTATGAAACCCAACAACTCACCTAAACATTATAGTAAAGGTTATGATAAGCATGCGCATACTCTCTTCACTAAAGATTATGACATGTCTTTGCCATCTGTTGGCACAATGATGAATGGAAAAGATGTGTCATTATCTAACATGTCAACTAGAGATCTTATCATTGCTTTAATTAACTCATTAACTCAAACTAAGAATTTGTCTGAACCGTCCAACGCTGCTGTACAACAAATAAGTCATCTTCTTAATAACAATGGATTATCAATCGACAATCCTTCAGTGGAATTGTCGCAGTGTTAATTCTAAAAAAAGTGAATTATTGTATCTGATTAATCTGTATAAGCCGATTACTATTGCTCTACAGGAAACCTGGCTTAAGCCAGACCATAACTTTAAAGTTTCCCAGTATATATGTATAAGAGAAGATAGGTCTGATGGTTATAATGGTGTTGCTTTACTTATTCACAACACGGTTCCTTTTGACCACATTCCTATTCCAATCCATAGTACTAATTTTTCCATTATAGCTATAAGTATTAACAAAATATGTTTCGTTTCGGTTTACATCCCCCATCCGACGTCGTCTATATTTAATGAGTTAGATGCGATTATCTCACAGCTCCCAAAACCAATTTTAATATTGGGTGACTTTAATGCTCAACACCAGGCTTGGGGTAGCTCCAATTCCAGTTATTATGGTACTAGAGTACTAGATATTCTGGATTCTAATAATCTCTGCATTTTGAATACTGGAGTAGCCACACGACGTACTAAGCCCCATGAAGGAATCAGTGCCCCAGATCTCTCTATTTCTACTCCCAGCTTAGCGTCTATATTGACTTGGAGCACACTATATTCAACTTTCGACAGTGATCATTATCCTATATTAATAACTTTTCCCAACGCACTAATTAAAATTAAATCTAAACGCCCACCTAGACTGAAATACAAGATCCCGAATGACAATGACTTTGAAAGTGACAGATGGGAAACGTTTAGTAACATGGTTGAACTAAAATTGTCTTCTCTCCCTTTTCAAGGAAATAATCACTCCGTGTCTGCTGATGCTTTTGCTTTAGCTATAATAGAAGCTGCGGATAAAACTTTTCCAACTAAGCAATGTAATAATAATATTCATTCTCCTCCTTGGTGGGATAGTGAATGCACAGCAGCGGTCAAAAAGAGGAAAGAAGCAGAGCTTTTATATCTTGAACACAGCACTTCAGAGAACTTTGAGAGCTTAACTCTATTAATGAATAACACCCGTAAACTATTTAAAATCAAGAAATGGAATGGATGGAAAGCTTTCTGCACATCTCTAGCACCCAACGTCTCGCCATCGCTTATCTGGCAAAATGTTCGTAGATTTAGATCAGCATTCCAGGAAACATTGCCACAGTTTCTTGACACAACAGTAGCCGATAAATTTTTAGATAAGTTAGCTCCTCCCTTTGTTCCTCAAATGCCTTTTTTATCTTCTAGTAACTCTTTTCAATCTCCAACAGAACATTCCGCCCTTGACTCTTCCTTTACCCTTACTGAGTTAAAAGGTGTGCTATCATATGTTAAAGATTCTGCACCGGGCAATGATGGTATTCCATATTCCTTCCTTGTTCACTTGAACGACTCGAGTCTAAATTATTTACTACACGTCATCAACTCTACCATAATCTCTGGAGAAATTCCTGCTTCTTGGAAAATCTATGAGATTGTTCCTATTTTGAAACTAAGTAAGCCCGCCGCAGACCCGAACTCTTATAGACCAATAGCCCTTGCCTCAGTGATTTCTAAGCTAGCAGAACATTTAGTTAAAAACAGATTAGAGTGGTACGTTGAAAGTCAAGGTCTACTGTCCTCAACGCAATATGGATTCAGAAAAGGCAAAAGCACCATGGACAGTTTAGGTATTTTTACTACGGACATAAGGCTTGCCTTCTCGAATAATGAATCCCTGCTTGCAGTTTTTCTAGACATTTCCGCCGCATATGATAATGTTGATCTACGCATTCTAAACTCCAAATTATCCACATTAAAAATTTCTCCTGTATTTTGTAAATTTATTCATAATCTTCTTTCGGAAAGACAACTTCAAATTAATATGGGTGATTCTAAGTTTATCACAAGATTTACATGGAAAGGTCTACCCCAAGGTTCGGTGCTGAGTCCACTTTTATATAATATTTACACCTACGACTTAGAATCGCATATTGCATGTAAGGCTAACATATTGCAGTATGCAGATGATTTAGTTTTATATGTCTCAGGTAGGTCTACTGAAAAATTAACCGACTCTTTGAACCATGCTTTGCAATTTTTGAAGGCTTGGCTAGACTCGAATTCGCTGAGTCTCAGTGTTAGCAAAAGTTGTGCAGTATTGTTCTCAAGGATGCGTTTACCTCCACCTTATACTGTTTTATATAATAATCAACCAATCCCGGAAAAAAACGAAACAAAATTTTTAGGTCTCGTATTAGATGCTAAAATGACTGGTGTATCACACTGTTATTATATTGTGGCTAGATGTGAACGCTTGCTTAACATTTTACGATGTCTTGCGGGTGTTTGGTGGGGTTCTCACCCATTCACGATGAAACTCTTGTATAACGCAATAATAAGAAGCATCTTAGACTATGGAACATACTTTTTAGAGCCTTGTAGTGTAGTAGGTTTGTCTAAATTAGATGCTATCCAGTTCAAAGCTCTACGTATTGTATCTGGAGCCATGAGATCTAGCCCCGTAAATGCCCTGCAAGTTGAATGTCTTGACCCCCCTTTAAAATTACGACGCCAGTTCCTATGTGATAAATTTTTATTCCGGGCTTTTCAGTTTTTAAATCATCCTCTTTATAAAAAATTACAAGAATTGTCACTTATAATAGAAAGTTCCTCATATTGGACTCACAAACCTCTTCCATGCTTGATTATTAGTTTTCGTAAATTTATTTCATTGCAAGCTCCCACACATCGGTCTCAGTTTCTCCCTTTATTCTCAGTCAACTACGAAGCGCTTGTTAATCCTCCTAACATAAACTATAATTTTGAAATCCTAAAAAATGATCTACATTCTAACATTGCCATAAAATTTGCAATCGAAACAGACTGGTCAGATCGTCATTATATTTATTGTGACGCTTCTAAACCTACACTATTTAGTACGGTGGGGGTAGCGATTTATCATCAACAGTATAATATCCACCAAAAAATCAAATTGCCTCCTGAAACAACGGTGTTTTCTGGAGAATGTTTCGGCATTCTGAAATCTTTAGAGTACATTTTACTTGCAAAACTCCACAAGTCTATCATTCTTACAGACTCAAAGAGCGCTTTACAAGCTTTACAAAAATTTCCATTTAAATCTGTGTCAACCTGTGCTTACGTAATGGAATGTAGACAATTATTACTTAATTGTAAAATAAAAAAAATTGATGTTCTTCTTGTGTGGGTACCTGGCCATCACAATATACCTGGGAATGTTAAAGCTGACAAATTTGCGAAAGATGCAGTAAACAATGGCGATATATTTCCATATAAAAATGTTGCATCAGATCTTGTCTCCATTCCCAAAGACCAATTACATAGTTCTTGGCAGAATGACTGGAATGATTCTAGCCATCGTAAAGGCCGGTATTACAATTCTATACAGCATGAAATTCCTAAGAAAACATGGTTCTCCAAAATTAAGTTTAGCAAATCTGTGACTTCAATGATCATTAGAATGCGTTTGGGCCACGTTTGCTCTGCCTCACATCTCGCAAGGCTTGGCATCATTAATAGCAGCTTGTGCGCTTGTGGTGCTGATGAAGAAGAGGATTTAAATCATATTTTCTTTGGTTGTCTCCTCAATGATTGCTCCTCTTTCATAAACTCTCTTATAGATCTCCGCATTCCTCTCCCTACATCGGTTCCTACCTTATTATGTTCTATGACATTAGACATATATAATTTAATTTCCAAGTTTATAATTGATAATAACATTAAATTGTAATTTTATGTAATATTCAACCATTAAAATTTGTATGTATAATATATTTTTAATCTCCCATAAATCAAACTACATTCTTACTGTTTATTTAATATTATTTACTTTATTAATATATATACCTAACGTTTTTTCCTTGACCTACCGTGATCCTATATTCTATTTCAATCCCTAAATTCCGTTCCCATAATCTATTTATCCCAAAATAATGGTTTCCCTACCTTTTACACTTGTAATGGCAAATGCACAAACCGTGCGAGCCAAAAAAAAAAAAAAAAAAACATTGTTGTGTCTCTAACAAACCACCTTTTTAACACTTGATGGCATGTCCAAATACATCCTCAAAAACTTTCAACACAGTCTACAATGGTGTTTCCGAGTTAATTAGAAAAAAGAAAGTGCTTTTTTGAGGTTATGTTCGACCACAAAAAATATTGAAAAAAGCTGTTTGAAAAGGTCTTAACTAGTTTAACAGTGGGTTATTGCATTAAAGTACCTACATTTGGGTCTGTCTACAATTAGTATCGGTTTTGTTGCCTCACATAGTTAAATCGGTTGGTTACCACCAAGTCTTACTGATTTAGATTTAGAGCATCTTCTTGCTTCAAAATCTTATTCCCGCGTTTCATTAAAATGCTAAGCATGGAAATAATTGATACTTAGTCAATCACTCAGTGATAAAGGTCCTACATGGAATGGTCTATGTAAGTAAGAAGGGATGAAAAACAGCTACACTAGGTAGGTACAATAAAATGTAAGGATGATTATTTCTTAAACTTTTATTTGATTCTTCCAAAAATATGATAATTATCTGAAAATGGAGCTGAAACACTAATATTATTATAACATGCCCAGCTCAAATACCACATATTACATGCACACAACAACCTACAGTTGTTTTTCCTACAAGGCTAAAATAATAGTATACTACCATAGCGCCTTATATATTTCTTACATTTTAGTCTTTATTTGTTCAAATAGAAGCATAGTATGTTCTGCTACACTAGACAAATGCCTCGATTTGATTACTTGCTTTGATAGTGTCCAAAAGCTTCCGATACTTCTATGTAGTATTCATTTGATCTTATATACACATCATAGTAGGATCTGACTTGTTTCACGATTCATGATACTTTATATGTTTTGGACCGGTTAACAAAGCAGCATGATTATTATTCTCATGATTATTATTATTATTACAGCTTTATTTTCACTTAACATTTTATAAATATACATACAATTTAATTATTTCTGTCCGTTTCCTTGTTATGTGGCCCCCTATGGGTAAAAGCCTCCTCCATTCTTTTCCACTTTTCCCTGTCTTTGGCGACATGCATCCAACTTTTTCCAGCTATGTTCTTTATGTCACCAGCCCATCTTTTCTTCTGTCTTCCCACTTTCCTTCTGCCTTGTGGGCCTTGCCATTTAGTTGTTTGGTAAGTCCATCTCTTATATTTGTACCTTGACAGGTGCCCTGCCCATTTCCACTTCTGTTTTAAACTAAAGTGGAGTGCATCTGTTATCGGATGTCTGCGTTTCTCGTTTTCTGTATTTTTCTCAGTTTCAGTATACTTCGTTCCATTGCATGTTGGCATGATGAAATTTTGTTCTTTACTTTTTCAGTAAAGACCCAGTTCCAAGCTACACTTGTTCTTCTGTCTATTTCCGTTTCATTGCTGTTTGCTTCAAAGGATATCAATTTACCTAGGTACACATATTCATTTGCATAATCCATCGGTTTTTCCTCTTGTTTAATTGTTTTCTTTTGACTGTTTGACATAATTTTGGTTTTGGATGCGTTCATGTCTAGGCCGATTTTTATGCTTTCAGAATTTAGTTTTTGTATCATTGATTCTAATCCTGTCGCAGATTCACTAAAAAGAACAATATCGTCTGCAAACCTTAGGTGTGTCAGTTTGTTATTAAGTATTCATATGCCATTATTTTCCCAGTTAATGTTTTTGAAAATATCTTCAAGTACAGCTATGAATAGCTTTGGAGACAGCGGGTCCCCCTGACGCACTCCTCTTCCAATTGTGAACTCCTCCCCTTGTCTTTCCACTCCCTTTGTCTTTTTACTCTGCTTACACTTTTAGGATAGATGTCTTTTATGATATTTACATGTTTTATTTACATCATTATTTCTCAGAGCAGTCCATATAGATGGGTGTACTATGCTGTCGAACGCTTTGGAATAGTCCACGAAAGCTATGTAAAGTGGTTTATTTAATTCTTGAAATTTCTCTATGATTTGTTCTATTGTGTGAATGTGGTCTACTGTTCAATAGTGCGGCCGGAAGCCCACTTGTTCTGTTGGCTGATTCTTGTCAATATCTGGTGCTATCCTTCTTAAGATGATTGACGAGAAGAGTTTATATATTGTAGATAGTAAGCTGATAGGCCTGTAGTTGCTGATGTCGAGTGGGTTCCCTTTTTTATATAATAGTATTATTATTATATTATTTATTATTTACTCCATTAGGATGGTACTTGCTCTTTTTCCAGTATTAAGTTGAATAATTCTGCTAGATATTCAACCAGGATTGGCGCTCCGATTTTCAGGGCTTCGTTTGTAATGTTATCTTCGCCTGGGCTCTTCTCGGGTTTTAGTCGTTTGATATGTGTCGCTATTTCTCTTTCCGTTATTGGGTCTAATGGTTTTTTTGCTATATCTTCTCCAGTTTTAATACTACTAATTTTTCCAACATCTTGTGTCCAATCATGTGGTGGTTTTTCATAAAGATAGAAAGTATAGACAGCCATAGCACATTCTATTATGCCTTCTCTGTCTTTGGTTTCGCCCTTTTCGCTGTTCAAGCTTTGTATCCAATTTTTGTGAGTGGATAGTTCTTTAAAGGCTCTTTTGGAACTTCGGAAAGTAAGCATATTCTTTTCTATTATTGTTCTTTTGTGGTTAGCATAATCTGTTTTGATTGCTCTGTTGGTTTGTTTGAACAATTGCTTTAATTCCTCTCTCATTTCTTTGGACTTGTTTTTCGTGAACATAAGTTCAGTTCTTCTACAGATTAAATTGTGTGTGTGTTTGCTAATGATCTATTCTTTTTGTTTATTGTTCTCATCCATTTTAAGGCTTTTTGTGATTGCTTCTTCCAGTTTGTCGCTGAAGGATTGTATAGTCTTATTTTCCTTTAGAAATTCTTGCAGTAATGGTAAGTTCTTTTTTAGATTTTGTATGTAGTTGTTTTTCTCATGAATGTCCCTCGGTTCATTTTAGGCTTTTGTGTTAGCAGCTTGATTACCATCTATTTTATTTTTTTATTAGCTTTTTGTATGAGCTATTTTCTGTTTTTGGGGAAGATATGAGTTCCATCTGCTCAGAACAGTTACTCAACCATGTGTCCGCAGGACTGTGAATATATTTACTAATATATTATAACATAAATTATATTTTATTTTTAATAATATATTTTTACCATTAATTTAATATGAACTGTGACACAAGTCACACTTTACATAAAATGCTCAACTAAATACACAAATAAATATACTAACAGTATTATACACAATCTATCTACCTAATTCTAATGTCTTTAAATTACATAATCAAGCCAGTAACAGATTTTAATGACTAAGTTCCTCTCAGACAATAACACGTAAATTACTTCAGAGAGTTGTATCATGAAGCCCCATAATCATCAGCTGCAGTTCTGCGGGTGGGCAAAGCAGCGTCAGTAGCTCCAACGCATGTAAAAAAAAAAAGTTTAAAAATTTCTTACCAGTTCAAAATTTAATTTAAAAAAAGTTACAGCTAAACCAATATCTTAAAGAAAATAAAATGAGCTGACGATAACGTCCGTGATAACGTGGTAGAAAATACGTACTTAGGTATGTTTCACGAACATGAAAAAATAAAAATAAAATATTTTCAGTTATTAGTCAACTGAGTCAGATGATATTGTACAATGCTAGTAAATACCCGCGACTTCGTACGCGTAGACTCAGTAACACAATTGTCGGATTGATATCTTCATTGGAGAAGAAGTACTCAATGTTAGGGAAATTCCCGCATTTTCCGAGATTTGAAGTATTCCATAAGCCAGCACTAGGCACATACAGTATACAATTTTGCTACACAAATTATTAGTGTAGCAAAATTTCATTCAAATCCTGTAAGTAGTTCTCCTATATCAGTTTTTCGGGATTCCCGGGATATTCAAAGCAGCTATGGCTCTTTCTTTAAAAGGCTATTTCAGACTTGGCCCTACATTGTTAGACACATATTTGTTAGGTACTCTTTGAGTGTGTTTCGGCGTTTCTTCTCAAAGGTCGTCAGCTAGAAAATGCCGGAGCCATCTAGCTTAAAAAAATATGTAAAATATTGACCTGTAAAAGTGTCTTTAAAAGATCTATTTACAGAAATAAATATGATTTAATCATTCCCACATTTCTCTGGGATAAAATATAGCCTATTTGTTAATCCCGGGAAGTAATTCTCCTACAGAAGTTTTTTAATTATGGGGTAAAACATATCCTATTTGTTATTACCGGTCACATACTATGTGTGTATGAAATTTCATTAAAATCCTATAAGTAGGTAGGTCTCCTACATAAGTTATCTGGGAAATTCCCACATAATTTTGGGGAAAATGTATCCTATTTGTTATTCCCGAACACATAATATGATGTGTGACACAAAATATTATAGTATCTTCGCCGTGTGTGACGCCCTTTACTGCTAATAGGTACCCACTGAAAATAAATAAACATACTTCCAACGCAGCTGCACCGTGTATTTTACTAAAGACAGGTCTTTTTGTGCTGTGATATAATCATGGCGAATGCGGCTGTGGAGCGATGTCTCAACTGCTCATTGAGATTAATACACCTTAGGCGTAGACTCAATTTGTCGGATATTCCGATTAATATCAAGAATATTTTACGAGTCTGGATCGCACCAACGCGGGTAAGAATGAACATTGTCTTTTTATCGTAGTCGTACCTAGTATTTATGTTTGTGTACCATAAAAACAATCGGATTTTTATATAACTACCTACTTATGTTATAAAAAAATCCGCTAACCCAGCTGATGAGGTACCTAAGTTAATATTGTGGCTATAATAACCTACATTATTAACTAAGATGGTTATACATATAGCTATCTCTCAATGAATTGTACTTAGAATTAGAATTGTCTGCATATTTATTATTATTCAGACAGGTTATGTAATATTTTAAAGTCAAACACGACATCTTTACCTTTAACGATCATCTTTATCAATGAATAATAATCGACTTTGCTAAATGTACTTCAGATACTCAATTTTTCTACTTTTGTATGAATTCTTTATTATATATGGTGTCCACCCAAAAACTTTTTTACGCTTATAACTTTAGCGGCAGTCAAGATATTGAGTCAAGTTATTTTTCAGTAGGCCAAAAATAATTGACCACGTCTGTGGCCTAGTGGTTCGCGTGTTGGACTATGCTGACGAGGTCGTGGGTTCGATTCCTACAAGACACAAATATTTATGAGATGAACATAGGTGTTTGTGTTTGTTTGGGTAAGTAGAAAAAAAAGTATATATGTATTATAAGCAGATCTTGTACTATGGTTACTAGACCATGGCTCTAGTAACCATAGTACAAGATCTGCTTAGTTCTAGATGGTGCTGTGTAAAATTATTTATTTATTTATTATTAAGTAATTGTGTTTCAATCAAATTTATTGTGTTTTATTGAAATAAAACTACTTTTTACGGATTTTATCGCGTATATTGATATTATTAATCCCGACGTTTCGGACCCTTTACAGCGTCCATGGTCACGGGTAGACTGAGGTGGTGGGCGTCTTGATGATATAATTACTGACAGCTACCCTACATTTTTTTATTGTTACATGATCAATGACATTTATTACTAATTATTAATTAAAACTAGATGGAGCCGGCATTTCCTAGCTGACGACCTCTGAGAAGAAACGCCGAAACAAACTCAGAGAATCATGCTCTCTTTATAGTAAAAATATTCAATGATCATGTTTTAGTTGTTAATTATTGGCAATCCGATTCACGCAGAACGAGCTCACAGTATCCTTTGGTCTTGCAGTTGTAGGCCTGGATTTTGGTTTAATAGAATCTATAACAGGATTCCAAGCAGGTGGTAAGACCCAGCCATCTTCTCTATTGAAATTTGGATGTTTTTTAATTTCAATAGCCTCACGAATCATCCTGGGTAGGTATCGACTTTCCTTCGCAAGTATTTGTGGTTTATCAAATCTGATATAATGCTGGGCCTTGTCAAGAGTATGTTCACAAACTGCTATATCTCCTATAGCTATGATCCTAATCTCTGGAGTACTGGCGAGTTTAGTTTAAAGTCTAGATAATTGAGGAATTTACCCTGAATGGGCTCAATTCGTGATTTGTAGACTTTGTACTGGGGGTTCCATATTAAGTACCTAAATTGTAACTGTAAAATGGCCTTTGTATAATCAAAGAAAATGGCACACGAGTCCTTTTGATGGGCGATATGTTTGATCATCTCATAAATAATAGGGGTTAAAGTATGAAATTGCCGTTTTAATGTAATAGGTAAGTACTTCGAATTGACATAGAACCTTCATGGTTTGAGATTTTTGAGTGAAACGTTTTCACATTGGTACCTATGAACTTCTTCTTATAAAAATGTGCAACATTCGATTATCGACTTATATTTGTTTTTTTATTCAGCTTAGACAAGAAAGATGGATACAGATCTACTTCGAAAATTCGAGTGATTTTTGAATACGAGTTCCGACGTGGAACTAACGCGGCAAAAACAGCTCGCAATATCAATGTTGCGTTTGGAGAGGGGACTGCTAATGAACGCACCGTGCGATTTTGGTTTAAAAATTAAAGTTTACATCACGAAATGGAAACTTTGATTTGAAGAACGAACCACTTGGAAGACTAAACTATCCAGAAATTAGCGGCATGTTTTAACGTTACCTTACCAAAAATATTGACTCATTTGTGTCAAACCAATAAAATAAAAAAATATGGAAAATGGGTGCCTCATGATTTGACTGATCTGCAGAAAGAAACGCGTGTTGAAACTTGTGTTGCCTTGTTGAATCGATACAGAAATGTATAATGAATATTGGATCGAATTGTGACATGTGATGAAAAGTGGATTCTTTACGATAAACGTAAGCGAAAAATGCAATGGCTGACCCCAGGTCAGACGCCGCAACAGTGTCCTAGAGCAAAGCTTACCAATAAAAAGGTAATGGTAACTGTTTGGTTATTAGCATCTGGTTCTGCCTGATGTTAATAACTGGAGAATACAGGGTTCCTGACTTAACGCTCTTATCGAAGCGTTATCTTAGTCAGCATAATATTTTGGCCTAAGTACCTACGGGTCTAAGATACCATCCCATCAACAATCGGGCTGGTTACTGAAACAAGGATCCCAGGTGACTGAGGATTCAGGACAGGGCGAATTAAAGCTTGATCTAGTATACCTACTGGGTGAGATCGCTTATTTCAATCTCAGCTGACCGCCGACAAAATATCGACAGTTTATTTATCACCACGAGAGGCACAGTCAAGAGGGCATCTCGTACCCTTTTCAAGTATGCAGGCATTTTTGTATCTGCGGGAAGCTTCAGAGCAGCCGTTGCAACCGAAAATTGGGTCAACAGCAACATCAGCATAAATGCAGCCTTGCAAAGAGGAAACTGGAAATCCAAAAACAAATTTTTTATCCATTACTTCAGAGAGTTCATTAACGCCAAACGGTCCTGGAAATAGGTACAATAAATTAGTTAAGTAATTCATTCTTACCCTTAAATTAATTATAAATCAAGAAATAATCCCTTTAAGTTCACGGAGCTGAAATCACCTATTTTGTTTATTTTTCTTGTTTTTTTTTTTTAATAAAACTAATTAAAAAATATTACCTTATTTTATATTAGTAATATTATTATTTACTATGCGTTTCAAATAAGAATAGGACTGACCTCAAGCCATCTTGACGTTATAGCTTTCACTTCAAACTAGCTAGGTAGGGTGAGCAAAATAGATATTTTTGAAATAACATTATACAGGTATTTAAAATATTCCACCGACTGTTATTTAGAAGAAAATTAGATGTTTTATACCCTGCGTTTTTAATAAAACTAGTTATTATCTTGAAGAAAAACCAATTTTTGGTATTTATTTTTGATGTTAATTTCTTTTTGCCAATCGTCACTGGTATTTGAATAGTTTCCAGTGTTAGATTCTCAATTTGGCTTTCAAATTGTTGAACATTATTGTCATCTACCGTATACCTACTAATCAAGTGACAGATATTTAATTAGATTTAAATCACACTTCTAGGGTGGAAGCTTCAAAACTTCAAAGCCATGGTTTAAAAAAGTTTAAAATATTGCTTAAAAAGTAGTTTTTTGGCAGTTTGTGCCTTTTTATTAACTCACAAAGTTCTGGATTTGGTATTACTGCTTATAAGTATATTATAAAGTTTTAAATTTCAAAAGAAGAAAATTAATTTTCTTTGCAAGCTGTACTTTTTTGACAGATTGCGGTCATTCGAGGTCATTGACGTTCCTATTCTTAATTGCAACGCATTCACAGTCAGTTCGTCAGCACCACGGAATAGAAAAAACAGGTCAGCACAGTCGGCAGAACTGATATTAAACACATCTCTTAAGTGGTATAAACAAAGTCTCTAACACCTAAACAGAACCGTTTTTCCCCCGAAGGGTAAAAACGGATATTTAGGTTTTAGCCGTAGCATAAACCACACTTAATTGCCTTGCCGACAACACAGCCATTCAAGGTATGTACTGATAAGCAAACAGCTCCCACCGCCTGCGCTGCCGGACATATAAAAGACAAGGACGGTAATTATAGTGAAATTAAGGGTAATCAGTGAACATTGAAAAGGTTCTCTCAGTATATGGTTTAAGCTACGACTTTTTCCCCTTCGGGGAAAAAACGATTCTATTTTTTCGGCGCGGTCGATTCTTTCGGTGCGGATATGTGTGCGAGGCCGCCTTGACTTCGATTCGTTCGATGCGTTCGGCTCGGATAAATGTGCGTTCACCTTAAGACAGTCAATAATTAACAGATTGTTAGTAATTGTTAGTAGTAATAAGTTTGACTGCATAGAGTTAACCAACATGTTATGTTATGTTGTCCCTAGAACAGTGTACAAGCGAAAGGTGCGCGCTGGCAGACTATTTTCCACGCGCACTTGCCATTCTAACACCGGTTTGCGGTCACCTGTTCCCAGAATCATAGATGACTTTAATTAATAGGGCTTTTGAACATATTGACATTTTTGCATGTTCTCCCAGTAAATTCAAAAGTCATATACATAAGGAGCTCTTTTGACATATGTATACTTAATAATAATATATTGAGTATAGATAAACACGATAGTAGTAAGTTTAGTTTTAAATATTAATATGTATGTATATTACCTCAGCGTTTCACTAGATATTTATACTCCACAATTAATCTGTGAACAGCGCTGTGGGCTACAATATTGTCTAAATGTTATGTGTAGGTACTCTCTTTATATATTGTATATTGTAGCTGTTTGTTTTTCCTTTTGAATAAAAAAAAATAAAAAAAAACAGACATGGTATTCTTCACTGTTTGTGGTAGAAGAACCGAGTTAAAAAAATATTTAAAAAAGCGTGGGGTGCTATATGTATATGATACATAATATCAAAGGTAATGGCCCATTTAATGTGAAAAGTATACCTACGGCGTACAGAAATGAAATATGGCGGGAATCAAAGACATAATTATGATTATACTTTTCAATGCTATGTGGCGCATTACTGTGGCTGATGGAGATCATGAAATAATAATAATAACAAAATGTAATCTACCTAGTATGAAAACTTAGGTATAACTTGTGGTTTTAGGGAGGAGAATTTTTTTTTTATAATGTTTATTCAGCTTCATCAATATCTAAAATTACATTGTCCAAGAAGGCCGCAGGTGTATAAATATTTTCTTGATGTCTGGCCCAGGATAAAAAGTATACTACGCTGTGTGCGTTCGCGCAGCGGAATGTTGTTGAATTTAAAGATTTTAATTATGCAGATATTTAGTGTATGCCGTCGTATAATTGTGTATGGTAAAAAAAAATTTGTGCACGCAGCCATTGTTGAGAAATTCACCAAAAACTGATTCCGCTGGGCGAACGTTGTCCTGGTGGAACTCTTTTTAATCCATGGACTTTAGAAGAAAAAAGATGTGTCCAAAAATTAGTGTGTATTTGTGTGTAATTGTGTATGTATGAATAAAATTAGTGCATGCATAAACTTCGGAGAAATTCAATTTTCCGCTACGCGAACGTTTGGCCATTAGCTAGTTTTCATATAAAGCGCTTACATAGAGAGCTGTAGATTTTGACATACATTGTTTTGAATTTGTGTGTATTTGTTTAAAAAACAGATTTAGAAAAAAACGTAGGGCTTAAAAGATAAAAATATAAACGTAAAATACGCTGATTAGGTCTTAGTTCTTAAAGTATGCACTTTGGGGTCTAGATTTTCACGTTTATACAAACCTTGTAAGTGTCTGCAACATGTTGCCAAGTATCAATGATATTCCGTTAGTAATTAAAGAGTTATAGGAAATTTACCATGAATAGATCACTGTTTACAAAGCAGTCAAATATCACGACGTTCTAAGGGAATTGCATGGTAAAATGTATGCCAATAATTAGTGTATTCATTCAACTATTCACATGCAAAATTTCATGTCATTAAATTCAGTAATTAAAGAAAAACAATTATAATACTGACGAAGCATCGAAAACCTACATAACCCGACCAAGTTCAGATGGCTACAAAAAAGCGGCCGTGCAATATATTTAGGTAACATCCCAAAATTTACAGTATAATACCAGTATTGAATTAGTACAGGTGATAACACAATTGTTGTTTCGATATAATTTATAGGTCTTTTTTATACCAATGTTTTAGTTAATAAGCACTTTTTTAATGTTGATCAAAACTAAACAACTGAATAGTCTAGTTATGTGATGTGATTTTAATTTTTATTGAAGCTCGATATATTATACTTACCCTTATATTCATAATCGTTTATTAAACCTATTTTAAACCTATTTGTATATACTATGTGTACAGACCACAGTGGCGGACGATCAATGAGGATTTACTGCACTATAAAAACGGTACCCATCCCATCACTATTTAAAAAAATTTAAAGTCGTCTCGGTGTCGTATGTCACTGTCAATATTTTTATGTCATGCATCACAATCATATGTGTGTCATATTCATAATTTCAATCTCACGCTGGCGGTCGGGACAAAGTAGTAGAAGTACTTTTAGATTATTAAAATAAAATAACACATTAAAATTAGGTGCTGTAATCGAAAGGCATGGATCGAGGCATATTTTGGAGAGTAAGAATCTTTCATAATATTTGCTATAGTCCTAATACTATCGAAATTGGTATCTATATATCTGTAAATGTTTTTATCATCTAATTTCATGATAAATATTTTATAACTTCACTGTCACATGGTACGTTAAAATATAACACAAGATACAGGATGTAATAATGTCCTAGACGTGTAGCAAAAACAGGTTATTTTCGTAGATGCTTGGGTACCCACTTAAATAAAAAGCAGAGGCGTTATGAAAGTAAGCCGGCAAGTTTGTGAGCGGAATAGCCATGCGGCATACGACGACACATTTAACGTATCCTTAGCCGTGGAACGTAATAGCTTTGAAATGTTAATAGTATGATTGCATACTATTATTCCTAGACTAATAAAAAAACTGCATAAAAAAGATATAAAACAAAGGCTTTTATTATCAAGCACAATTATTACTGTTGCATCAGTAACTATCAGATTTTTGGGCATTATAATGACAATGCTATGCCAGAAGTAGCTATTTAAATTTATTTTTATCTTTTTTACAGTTTGTTATAGGTGTAATTCTAATATAATTTGGTGACCTTTGTCACAAAGAACTTAAAATGATATATCTGCCATCTTTAAGATTTTTTCTACTTAAATTTTCAGATATTTTTGCTGTTATGTATAATATTTATACAAGAGTCAGTGCAAGCAAAGAAACAAAAAACTGCAGTTATAACAGATATAAGTGATATAAAGGAATTTAAGAAGTTGTTAAGAACTAAGACTAATGTTTTGATATTATTTGTAAATGATCCAAAGAGATCTCAGTCAATCACAGATGTGTTTAAAGATACTGCTGATGCTATGAAAGGCCAAGCAACTCTTGCCATAATAGACTGTGCAAACAAGTAAGTTATTTTCCATATAAGTACTGTGAGAATTTTCCTCATAACATTTATAAGTACCCACATAATGAATTTTGGTAAATAATTTGCATTCTGTTCCAACTGAATTGCTAGAGCTCCTTACTTTTAAATTGAGATTTTATTTGCTGAAAGCCAATGCTGTTCTTGTCCTCATTTTTCATTTTATTTCTATGTATTTGGAAATAAATAGGGGTAAAAATTTTGAAACAAAATTTGCTTTTAGATTTTTTTTACCTTAAAGTGTTTATTTACATTATATTGCAGTGAAGGCAAGAAGCTGTGTAAGAAACTGAAGGTACTTTCAGACAAGCCTTTTTATCTGAAGCATTATAAAGATGGTGAATATCACAAAGACTATGACAGAAGTGAGACACTCAATTCATTGTCAAATTTTCTGAGAGACCCAACTGGGGATCTTCCTTGGGATGAGGATCCAACTGCCACTGATATATTCCATCTTCAAGATGGCGAGGTATTTTATCTTTCATATTCCATAATAAAACTAAACATAACAAACATAGGTATAATTTCATATAATAGTTTTTCATTTGCCAAAAGTGGGAAATTCATGTTTTGCCCTTCATCAAACACACATAAAATACACTTCAATATAGAAGTTAATGAGTATTGTAATGCATAATTAAACAATGCAGCTTATCAATAAACTTATATCAGTTTTACATAATGTGCATGAAAACTTCGTTGATTAAAAATGAGCATGGCGAATATTGTTTGAAATTTTAAAAGGCTGTATAAAATTGAATGTTTATGTTAGATGTAGATGTTATGTATATTACAGTAATATTGATTGCATTAGTACAATCATGCGAAATAATATAAGTGGTTATTTTTAACCTGGTGATTGCTTGCTGTTACTTAGAGACCATCTAGGCCATTATCTGCTCCAACTCTTAATTTGTAATCAAATTGCACAAACTGATTGAAAAATAATTATGTTCAGATAGCTGGCTTCATTTTAAAACATACATGCAATGTTATGTTTTATCATGACTGTTATCATAATAACCAACTGAGATATAAAACAAATTATTGTTTACATTGATTCTCTTGACTCAAAACTGTGTTCTGTACACTTTAAATATAAATTCATAACTATATAGTTATGAATTTATATTTAAAGTGTACAGAACACAGTGATCATGATCATTCTTGACATATCAAAACCTTCTGGCCCTTGGAGAGCATGTAAAGTTGTTAGTGCTAGTCAGAAGCCCAAAAAAAGCCGGACAACCAGTCTATCCACAGACTGATTGATTGATGGTATTGCCCAGAAATTTAGCTACAGAGGTCTGATGGTAGTGGCTTTGTGTAAAATACTGATATTTAGCTGAATCTGGTTAGACCCCAACATAGCTGGGAAAAGGCTCGGAGGTGACTGAAATCACTGGTTAACCTCCCAGTGTGCTATTATGACTGTTTACCACTATATTTATTCATTAAAAATGATTATACTTATCACCATAATATTTCTGTACAATGGCAACCTTCCTTGGCTGAGAACCCTATATTATAATTGGGCTACATTACTGACTGATCTACTTATCTGGGCTTCTGATCTACTGATTGCTTGATCTGGGGGACTATTATTTAAAATAAACGTATTTGATACTTCTATGTCTGGATTTTAAAAGTAAGAGAGTTTGTTTCAATGTCTCCTCAGACATGTGTAGGAAGTGCTGGCGATATCTAGTATTACAAATTTGTAACACTGACATGTAAGTGTTTTGTTATGGAAATATACCATCTACCATTATAAAGCAACATTATATGCACCTGATCAGATGATTACCCTCTATAGCTACAGCGAATAATTGAAATGCTAAGGCTGCGTCCATATCTGTAACAAAACAACGCACCTGACTGACATCTGTGTATGATTTTGTTTTTAAGTATGTACATCTTCCGTTTGTTTTAAGTAATATATGCATGATGATAATACTGTTTCTTTTCTAGGCCCTTAATAAGTTTCTGAAGAAAGGAGCTGGTGCTTACAAGAAATCTATAATAATGTTTTATGCGCCATGGTGTGGATACTGTAAGACTTTAAAACCGGAATATGTTAAAGCTGCTGCTGATTTAAAGGTAAGAGACTAAGGGATTATTCTAAAACACTATGCTCAGTAAACATTTATATATCCACCTACTGATGTTCTACACCGTGTTTTTTTTGTCGTCTTACAGCCGAAAGGAAACCATTATTTCAACTAGATATGGGACTAAGTCTGAAATACTGAAAAAAAGAGAGCTGTTTCTTAAAAAAACAGGTCAGGTCTCTCAACAAAATGTAGGATGTAGCTGTTATTTTTTTCAAAACTTCATGGTTGATCCAATACAAGAAATTGTTGATCATGATGAGTAGAAGTATATCCTTTCGGCTGTAGACGACAAAAAAAACACAGTGTATAAGGAATTCTCATGCATAATGCCATGCATCTAGGTATGTTGGTTTAAGTTGTTTATTTGGCAGTTAGCCAGACTGACTGATCACGCCTGTACTTCCCGAAGGGTTAGGCAGAGGTGTACTAGTTGTACACCCACAGTTCGCCGGTATGTTTAGGACCCATGTAATAGGGGGCGAGCCTATAGCCATTAATCGGGCACAAATTGAAACTGAGCTATTGTGGATATTTATATAAAAACCCCAATAACACTGCTCGACCTGGGAATCGAACCCAAGACCTCTAGCGTAGCAGTCGCGCTAGGAGCACTAGGCTGATGAGGCAGTCAATCAGCTTGTGTTAGACTTTTATTATGTAGATTGTTACTTCACCACTTGCACTTAGTCATCTGTCAAAAAAGTGAGAGGGCAGTAGAGATAATGTCAACTTCAGTTTAGTGACGCCCTTAATTAATGTTTTTAACCTTTTGACCGCCATGGACGTGTATATACGTCAAATGAAAACTTGCTCACGACGCCAACGACGGCATGGCACGTCAAAATACCAGTTTTTTCTAGTTCAAAATAAATACCTATACAAAAATTTGATATTTTTTTTTACCTATTATTAGATAGTAAAATTTGTCGCTTGGCGTAGAGAACACGGATTTTCTTTATTGACGTGGCGGTCAAATAGTTAAATCCTTATTTAACAGTAATTGACTCAAAATTGCTTCCATAACCAAACCTACCAAGGGGTAGGTTTGTTTATGGAAGCAATTTTGAGTCAATTACTGTTGATGAAACCCTTACCTACATTTATTAGTTTTTTTTTAAGTCTTTTTGCACATTTATAAGTCATACTAATCTAATATGCATATAAAGATTAGTATGACTCATAAATGTGCAGTTCAAGTTGTTTTGATAAAATGTTGATGGTTGTACAAATAATATGTACATATTATTCTTAGGGTGAATCTTTACTTGCTGCGATTGACGTCTCGAAGCCTGGAAACTCTAAAATAAGACAATTGTATAACATCACTGGATTCCCCACGTTATTGTATTATGAGTAAGTACTAATTTTATTACCTTACAGGTTGTTAAAGGCGATGTCAATAAGTGAACCAATGCACAATGTTATAAAGATTTCATAAATGTATGTAAATTATCGAAGCTTCGCGCGACCAGAGGTCTGATTTATTCTTGGGGCAACGAATTAGCATTGCCATCCAACGTGGCAATGCGGCCAGTCTTCTGGGAACGTTTCCAGATGATAGTGATGTGGAGGAATACTTTGACGCTTGGGCGTGAAAGGGATTTTTTTATTTTCCTGTTATTGTAGATTATATAAATACATAGTTAATTAATTTTTTTTAAATATCATTACTTATAAATCCAAGTGAATATAAAATATATGAAAATAAACTAAATGTAGGTATGCATAAATACATAGTAGAGAATATGAAGTGATTTTTAGAAACGAAACACATTTTAATTTGATTTTTGGACGTTATAAACCGAAAGCTGATTTTAAATATTATAAAAGTTTTATTTTTTCTCATTACGATAGCTCAACTATTTAATTTGTAAGTTTAATTCAACATTTCTATTTTAGGAAGGGTCAGTACAAACTGCCATACAATGGTGAGAACAAAAGGCAGGCTATAGTAGACTTCATGAGGGACCCTACAGCAGCATTGCAACAAAAAAAGAAAGAAGTGGTTGATGAAAGCTGGTCAGAGGACTCTGATGTTGTGCATTTAACTTGTGAGTTCAATTTTGTACTATTCAATTATTCTAGTGATAATATTCATAATCAAAGTATACTGCTCCATAAAACTAGATTAACTCAAAAGACGTTGAACCTTACGTTTGGCTGCAAGTAGATGATCTGGGTTCTGGCAAGGGATGGAAAAGACAGTTTATATGAAAGATAAGAAACAAACATCTTAAACACAGTTTAGCACACGTGTTTAAAACGTGTTTTAAAAACACTTTGTTGTAAATTGTTAACCCAATATAATCGTAATATTGATTACCTACCGCCGCCCACGCCGCTGCGCTGGTGCCGTATCGCAGCTTCAACGGCGGCGGCGGCCGTACTAGGCCTGAGTACCATCCAGTAAACAGAATTTCCACGAAAAGTAAAATGAGCTTCTTGCTCCAAAGAGTCTGCAAAGAGTATTCATAGTGCCTGTTTTCAATTGTTGGCACAAAACTGTCATGTAATTTGCATTTGCCTCTGTTGTCAGTTCAGGTTTATTTATTTTTTTCTTTTTGAGATTTAATATTTTACTGTATTATTTGAGATTGTGTTGTTATAACAAAAATGTTTGTTTATTTATTTTGGTAAAGATATCATAAAATATATTTTAAAAACCTTTCATCACGCCATGTGTCGTAAGTTACGACACATCACGCATTATGTTATTGCAGAAGTATTTGTTTACGAAATTGTTTAAAGGTTAATAAAATACGTTATTCATAATAGTCGAATGAATTATCAAAAACAGTTCCATTCGTCGCCCTTATATCGCTTCGCTATCGAGGTTTTTAACCGTGCCCATTATAATAATAATTTGTGATTCTGGTCACTATTACTACGAATCACTATAGTATAAAAAGTCACTTCCCGCAGTCTGTCCCTATGTACGCTTAGATCTTAAACTACGCAACAGAATTTGATGCGTTTTTTTTTAATAGATAGTGATCCAAGAGGAAGGTTTATATGTATATCGGAATGGTCATGAGTACGGGACGTCAACTGACTACGAAACGGAAGTGTGTGTAGATGGCGCGCTTCGACAGAGTCTAGTGTGACGTTCGCTACAGTCGAAGAGGGGGGTGACGGTTGACTTTCAACGGTGCAACACAACTCTCACTTCTCTGGGAGACTCCGGGCGGACAACAAGTACCTAGAAACTGTCACTCGTTTCGTGTTCAGTAATCCAAAATAATTATAGTCAGTTTTGTTAATTTGATTTGATGTGAAATTATAACAGTGATTTAATCTTTGACTTTATTTTAATTACTGCTACCTATATACCTCAACCGAGATGTGTGACGAAGAAGGATCTTGCTCCAATCGGCCTCTAGATCCGTCATCAGAAGTGGGATCCGAACAAGAAAACCAGATGACACCACGTGGCGAAGAAAATGGCGGCAATGATCAGAATTGGCGCCTATTGTTCGAGATGCAGAATACAAACATGAAGACACTGATCGAAGCCCTATCTAAACCACAGCGATTTAACCAGCAAGTAAGTCTCCCAGAGTTTGATCCTGATAAGACTGATACAGATGCAAGGTCGTGGTGTGCTACGGCAGACATGTGCTTTGCAGACAACCCTTTGGAAGGCGGGCAGTTGATAGTAGCTATCAGCAAGGCTCTCAAAGGTTCAGCATCGTCGTGGCTTGCCCAAATATCCTACCCGGGCATCACGTGGCTACAGTTCAAAGACTTGTTTGTGGCTCGCTTTGTAACCACAGAAACTGCAGCTGGTACCCTGATTAGTTTGAATACGGACAAGCCAAAAGAAGGGGAAACTTTAGCAGCATATGGTAGCCGTATCATGACGTCACTTTTCAATCGGTGGAAAAATGCAACTGTTGAACAAATCGTCGTGTCTACAACGCTTGCACATCTAGCGCAATTCGACAAAAGATTACAACGATTGGCTTTCACGACTGAGATCAACACTCGACAGCGGCTACAACAGGAGTTGCAGGCATTTACATACCTAAAACGCAAGGCCAATGCTGCTAGTGATCAAACGGCACCCGAAAGCAAGCGTATGAAGACTGCCACGAAATGTTATCTTTGCGGAAAAATCGGGCACAAGAGATCTGATTGTTATCACCTGAAAGGAAAGCCAGTGAAGCAACCTAGCAGTACTCCAGTGGTACCCGCAAGATCCAACCCTCAGCAGCAGTCTACATCGAGCTCCATTGTCTGTTTCAAATGCGGACAAACGGGGCACATCTCTACGCGTTGTACGAGCGGAGGCAGTGCGGCAGCAGACGCTCGCAAGGAACGACGTGTGGACGTCTGCATCATAGACCCTCCGGCAGGGATATTGAAACATCAAGGTCAGTGTTTTACTTACCATTTTGATTCTGGTGCTGAGTGTTCCTTGGTTAAAGAGAGTGTTTCATCACTATTTCACGGAAAACGTGATCACAAAGTAGTTACACTGAAAGGCATTAGTCAGTCGAATGTTTATAGCACCATACAGATTTCATGTGTTGTAGAAATTGATAATCACTCGATCGAAATTTTATTGCACGTTCTGCCTGATATTTATTTACGTAGTTCAATTATGTTAGGACGTGAAATTTTGCAACTAGGATTCTGTGTTAATATGACCGCCACGCAATTCACTATTTCTAAAATCAACACAGTAAATAACATTTCACTTGCCACAATAGATTCCACATGTACCCTCAATACTGATTTTGATTCTGTTGACACTGACATTCCTTTAGAACGTAAAGCCGAACTTTTTAAAGTGTTAAATCGCTATTCTAACTATTTTATAACCGGTATGCCTAGAACTCGCGTCACAACAGGTGAACTTGAAATAAGACTAATTAATCCTAATTTAACTGTACAAAGACGACCTTATCGATTTAGTTCTGAGGAAAGGAGAACAGTGCGTGAAAGAGTAGATGAGTTATTACGGGCTAACATTATACGACCTAGTAGTTCGCCATTTGCCAGCCCAGCTCTGTTAGTGAAGAAACGCGACGGTTCAGACAGGATGTGTATCGATTATAGGGAGTTAAATAATAATACTGTACCTGATCGATATCCTTTGCCGCTCATTTCCGATTTGATATCGCGGTTACATGGCGCGCGGTACCATTCTAAGCTAGATTGTGCATCCGGATTTCATTTAATTCCAATTAATTCTGAAGAATCTATTCAGCGTACAGCTTTTATAACACCTGACGGTCAGTACGAGTACTTAGCTATGCCATTTGGTCTTAAAAACGCGATATCAGTTTTCCAGAGAGCTATAGTAAAAGCGCTAGGCGAGTTGGCGAATACTTACGTCATTATCTACGTCGACGATATCCTTATTACATCACAATCTATTGAAGAAGGTATTGAGCGACTTGAGATAGTACTAGATAGGTTAAGCAAAGCTGGTTTTTCCTTAAACTTGAAAAAGTGCTCCTTTTTAAAAACCCGAATCGAATTCTTAGGTTACGAAGTTAGCTTTGGACAAATTAGGCCAAATCGACGAAAGGTAGAGGCATTGTCTGCTCTGCCTTCTCCCACAACAGTAACTCAATTAAGGCAGTTTATAGGTTTAGCTACTTATTTCCGCCAGTTTGTTCCCAATTTCTCCCGTGTCATGGGACCACTTTATAAACTAACTGCTGAAAAGATTCCCTTTGTCTGGCAGCAGCGTCATGAAGTCATCCGACAGGAGATCATCTCAGTTCTAACGAAAGAACCAGTTTTGATGATTTATGATCCCCAATATCCGGTTGAACTTCATACTGATGCTAGCTCTGAGGGATATGGCGCAATATTATTTCAAATAGTTGAAGGCAAACGTAGAGTAGTCGCATATTTTAGCAAAAGGACCACATCTGCGGAATCGCGGTATACGAGTTACGAACTTGAGACTTTAGCCGTCGTAAACGCTATCAAACATTTTCGTCAATACTTGCACGGTCGTCAATTCACAGTAGTCACAGACTGTAACTCTTTGAAGTCATCGCGAAAGAAAATTGATTTAACTCCACGAGTTCACAGATGGTGGGCCTATTTGCAATGTTTTGATTTTGACATAGTTTATAACAAAGGTAAAGATATGGTACATGCAGATTTCTTATCCCGAAATCATCTACCAGTTGATGAGAGTTCCGTTTCTCCGATTGTAGAGTCATCAAGTGTCAAGACCTTTAGTACAGACATAGCTAAGGTAGAGGAGCGGTCTATTAATCTTACCGAAGTTTCTAGCAATTGGCTTCTCGCTGAGCAGAAACGAGATAGCGAAATCTCCAAGATTGTTTCCGACTTGAAAGCCGGTCAGTTAGGGAATGACGTCTCTAAGACTTACGAGATTCGTGCAGGTGTCCTTAATCGTAAAATTCAACGAAATGGACGAACCAAGTGCTTACCTATACTTCCTAGAGCTTTAAAGCGATCTGTAGTCGGTAATATTCACGATTCGCTTATTCATCTTGGCTATGATAAAACCCTGGAAAAACTTTATGACTTTTACTGGTTCGATGGCATGGCGCGGTACGTTAAAAAGTTTGTAGACAATTGTGTGACTTGTAAAGTTTCAAAATCTCACTCTGGTAAAATACAGGCGGAATTACACCCTATTCCTAAAGTTAGCATTCCCTGGCACACTATACACATTGATGCTACGGGTAAATTAAGCGGAAAAAATGATTCAAAAGAGTACGTCTTTGTAATTATTGACGCGTTTACTAAGTACATTTTATTGTTTCATACAGTTAACATAGACACTAGAAGTAGTATTAAAGCTGTAAAAGATAGTGTAGCTCTATTTGGTACACCAACGCGGATAATCGCCGATCAAGGTCGTTGTTTCGCAAGTAAAGAATTTAAAGATTTCTGCGATTCTAGTAACATCAACTTGCACTTGATCGCTACTGGCTCATCTCGAGCTAACGGACAAGTGGAGCGCGTTATGTCTGTTCTAAGGTCTATGTTGACAGCAGTTGAAAATAATGATAACCGTTCATGGCAAGATTCCCTAGGCGATATCCAATTAGCAATTAACTGTACTGTAAATCGCACTACTAAAGCAAGTCCATTAGAACTCTTAATTGGCAAAGTAGCTCGCCCGTTGTCATTGATGGCATGTGACGATGTAGAGACTGAGGTAGACTTACCAACTATTAGAGGTGAGGCGACTCTTAACATAGAAAATGCAGCGTCATATGAAAAACAACGGTTTGATCGTACAAAGGCAAGAGTCAATAAATTTTCGATCGGTGACTTTGTGTTACTACAAAATGAAGAACGCAACCAGACAAAGCTGGACCCAAAGTATCGTGGTCCATTTCAAATTATAGAGGTTCTAGAGGGAGACCGTTATACCCTAAAGGCTTTGAACTCTAAGCGCACTTACAAATACGCTCACGATAGGTTGAGAAAAATGCCAGAGGATCAGAGCATAACTGACGATCTTGAGGTAGAGCAAAGTGTGAACCTAAATATTAACGAGACAATAGAAAACTAAGCTTACATGTTGATTTGTTGTGTGATTCAATGTCAGAGGTTGATTTGTAGCCGTAGCTCAGTAGAAATCGGTGTCTACTGTGTAAACAGTAGTCTGTGAGTACGCGGTAGGCAGACGACTCTGGTGTTGGGGTTTCGTAGGAAACCATAAAGTCCAGGAGGGACTTGGCGATCCTTGTGAGGATGCGCAGATAAATGAGTGGCAACTGAGTAACTGGTTGAGTACCTGGTTGAGTAACTGGAGGTTACTGAATGGTTATGAATCACATGTAGAGCTTTAGTTATTTGATTTGATTGTAACGTGAGGCTATGGTAATTGATTGTATTGTCAGTGATGCTCTGAATCCAGCTCCAATAATAGTTAAGAATGTAATGTAGGAGGTAATTTTGTAATAAATTTGATTGGAATCCTATGTTTTACTTTGATTGAACCCTTACCTGGGTTAAGTCAGGAGTGACCGAGCAATGTGATGCTGTGCGCGTAAAATTTTGTTACAGACTAACACACAGGGACGTGTGTCCTGTAGGATGGCCGTATCGGAATGGTCATGAGTACGGGACGTCAACTGACTACGAAACGGAAGTGTGTGTAGATGGCGCGCTTCGACAGAGTCTAGTGTGACGTTCGCTACAGTCGAAGAGGGGGGTGACGGTTGACTTTCAACGGTGCAACACAACTCTCACTTCTCTGGGAGACTCCGGGCGGACAACAAGTACCTAGAAACTGTCACTCGTTTCGTGTTCAGTAATCCAAAATAATTATAGTCAGTTTTGTTAATTTGATTTGATGTGAAATTATAACAGTGATTTAATCTTTGACTTTATTTTAATTACTGCTACCTATATACCTCAACCGAGATGTGTGACGAAGAAGGATCTTGCTCCAATCGGCCTCTAGATCCGTCATGTATAATACATGTATGTTATTAGTACATTGCACCCGTGCCAAGCGGGGGCGGGTCGCTAGTTAAAAAAAATAGTTATGTGCCTATCTCGAAGTCGTTATTACCCGTAATTGGTACAATTAAAGTAATTATTAAATTAATTATATATTTTTTTATTTTCAGTAAGTAATTTTGATGATACTTTAGCGAATGTAAATCACGCGCTAGTAGTGTTTTATGCGCCGTGGTGTGGTCACTGCAAGCGGATTAAACCGCAGTTCGAGCAAGCGGCAAAGAAGATAAAGGAAGAAAAGGTTGGTTAACTTTAATCTACTATTTACAACCAATAATATGATAATTATTTTGTAATATTGGTCATAGAAACTACCCTCCTTAGGGTGCACGGCCTCACCGATAAATAAATAACTCGACGGGCATTCTGGACTTATTCCTTGCTATCAAGGTACTGCTGACTGTTTTTTCCGTCTCATGACGAAGTATATCGACACTGACTAGAAGAAGTTAGGTACCAAACTACCAACAGACTGATATACCACGCATAATGCCATTTGGGCTCTAGATTTTCTCTACGTCGTTAGTCTAGCGGTTCTAATCGCGACTGCTACGCTAGAGATCTTGGGGTCGTTTCCCGAGTAGTGTTATTTTTCCATGAAATTCTCAGTAGCAGCTCGGAGTTTGTTTTTTTTTTATTTTTTTTTTATATAAGTTAGGTTAGCGTTTGACCACAATCTCACCTGATTGAGTGACGATGTGGTCTAAAATGTAGCACGCTTACCTAGAAAATACCTATTCACTCGTGACTTGAAGACTCCCCCAATTGTACACGTCAGGAAATACAGACTCAGGCAGCTGATTCCATTCCCTCGCTGTATGGATAAGGAATGTCGAGGCAAAACGCTTAGTGCGGGTTTCGGAAATTTCCACCATCAAACGATGACGCTTTTCAGTTTGCCTGGTTGTGCGAATTGTGCCCTGTTAATGGCAATAGGCTCGCTCCCTATTATACGGGACTTAAACATAACCGGCGAATATGGCTCTAGATCTAATATGAAAATGTACGCATTAGAAACACACTCATGGGACTGCGTTACATACATAAGTTGTCAGTTGTACGTTATCATAAGGTGTCAGAACCACACTCATCAGCACCGCAATCCCATGAATCCGTTTTTTATATTAAATCAAGAGTCCGGATATCATAGTGCGTTGAATACGTAACGTACCTGGAATCAGTCTATTTTCAGCTATAATCAACCATATAGAGTAAATTTAGTACGTACGGTTTTGTTCTGGCTTAAGTTAAATGACTGAAAAAGAATGTATTTTTTAATAAAATTTATAATTCTACAAGACAACAGCTAACACTTTTTTTAGAAAATTAATATTTATTATTAATTTTCTAAAAAAAGTTTATTTTTGAAAATATTTAACATTTTTAGATCGACGGGCTATTGGCAGCTGTGGATGCAACGAAGCAGCCTGATCTGGCTTCTCGTTTTGGTGTTAAGGGCTACCCTACACTAAAGTACTTTAGCAAGGGCGAATACCAATTCGACGCTGGTCATGCCAGGCAAGAAGATCAGATTATTAGTTTTATTAAGGTACAACTTTATCTTTCTAATAATTCCTACTTAATATTATAAATGTGAAAGAAACTCTGTTTCTGTCTGTGTTACATTTTTACGCCTAAACCGCTGAACCTATTTTGATGAAATTTAATTTAACCTTTTGACGGCCACGTCAATAACGAAAATCCGTTTTCTCTACGCCAAGCGACAAATTCTAGTATCTAATAATAGGTAAAAAAAAAAACAAAAAAACATTGTATCGGTTTTATTTTGAACTAAAAAAAAAGTAGTATTTTTGACAAGTTTTACTACTATTAAGTATTTTTTCTCAGAAAATTATTATTTTTGGATTTGCTTTGATTTGAAAATACTTAGCGTAGCTACTTGAGATTCCACAACAGGAAAAATTACATTCAAATAATTGAAAACTAGTCATTATGCCGAAAAGTTTAACTCAGGGTGGTATTTTTGTGTTTTTTTTAAAATCGGCTGATAGTTGCTAACCTTAGCAAATAAATCGATGATTCTTTTTTTATTGGGCCCGCGTAATAGCGTACCAGTAATAGGGGAAAGGCCTACTAATGTAGGCCTTTCCCCTGTTGCCGGCTTATCGTCACGTTCTGGCACACCCTGTATACAGCGTGTCCTACATCGAGTAATCCAAGTGGAAATGTGGGGTAGCAGGTATTATTACTATTACATATTAAATAAGCCTACTGGTATTATAAAAGTAGTGTTCGCGCCTACATCATCATGCTACGAGAACTAGTTGCGGGTCGCCAGTGCAGCGCGGACTATACTATATTCATTTTTACAATATACATCGTTGTTACCATCGTAGGTACCGAATTTTTATTACACCTTATTTCCTCGCTGACAAGTGGTATAGAAACCATACAAAAAAATATGTGAAATACGTTTTTAATTTAAATACATGACACTGTGTAGAGACTATACAACACAGAGCGCCCAAATTTGCATAGAAAATTCTTCTTTCTTCTATTCCAGGACCCAAAAGAGCCACCGCCGCCACCACCACCGGAGAAGCCATGGTCGGAAGAAGAGTCGCCCGTGCGCCACCTCGACTCCTCGACATTCAAAAACACACTGCGCAAAATCAAACACGCCATCGTTATGTTCTATGCGCCGTGTAAGTAAAATAAGACACATCGCCTGGTTCCTTGAAATAAAGATTGCTGACAGGTATATTGTCTGGTGACAAGCGCGGCTGCTGAGCGTGACGAACTGGGTTCGATTCCCGGGTCGAGATCAGGAAACGAGTGGTGTATAGAATGTAGTATTGAATTGACGGTCTGAGAGATTGGTTAAACCAAAAGGTTTCCTCCAAAGGGTATTCATTTATTATAAAATTGTGACTATTTCCTCAGAGTTCTTTCACTCATAAGCACCACCACCACCTGGTGAAAATTCAATATACTAATTCACAAATAGCATCAGCTTGAATAAAGAGTTGTGCGTCTCTATTAGAAAAAAAAACTGGGTCAAAGTGTGGTCGAATATTTTTGAGGTTTCCACTTTATAAATTTTGACATTGAACATTTTCACATCTTTCGCGTATTTACTTTTCGTGGTATGATAATATCCAATTTTCAGGGTGTGGTCACTGCAAAAGTACTAAGCCTGAGTTTGTGAGGGCTGCAGAGAGATTCGCTGATGAATTGATGGTGGTATTCGGTGCCGTGGATTGCACTGCTGATCAGGAACTGTGCGCTAATTATGATGTCAAAGGCTACCCCACCATCAAATACTTTAGTTACTTCGATAAGGCAGTGAAGGACTACACTAGTGGCAGAAAGGTAAATATTCTGTTTATTCTTATATTCATTAATATTATTTAGATCTCTATATAACGTGTTACAAAATACCCCGCAAAAAATATAATTAATTATCAAAGCCAACAATTTTGTCAACTGTCATGTCAGGGAACCAGATTATTTAACCCTTTAACCGCCAAGCGACGTATCAGTTTTCGTGCCCTTAGCGCCAGGCACAGTAAACTATTAATAAATACCTACATAAAATAGGGATGTGCTTTATGCACTTTTTGAACATCGATAGTTCGTAACTATGTTATGTGATCATGGTTAGTAACACCTGCATATACACCAACGTATCACATCTGCTACAAAAAATGCACAGCTAGACATAGACATCCCCCAGATGCTTCCACCTCGCCTGGTCTCGGGCCATCCGCATTCATCACTTTCACGGGGAGAGTACACATAGGTATCTATCCGGTTTACCATGCGCGAGGACCCTACAATAATAGCATGGCATTTTGCTGGATTTACTTTCAAGCCAAATTTGCCTGACAAGTCTTTAACCTTTTAACCGCCCGACTTTTTATGAGTTAGCGTGCCCCCAGCGCCCTGCACATAGAATCGAACAATAAATACCTACAACATATGGGGATGTTATAGGTAAATTTTTCGATGTCGATATTTGGCTATAATAGGTACTGATATTTGTATTTACGAGCTTGGTTAACTAACAAATATATACGTACATACATACCTACTACTACTTAATGAAAATATCCGTCATTTTTTGTAAGCAAATAAAACATCGGTCGATTTATTAGTAGGTATTTAATTAAGTATTCTTATACTGAAATATAACTATACTGAATAAATCTCGCCTTTTCATTTCTCAGTAGTACCTAATCAGTCTAACAATTACAAGTATTTAACATTTTACAATAATAGGTACTTATAGTAAATATATAATCAATCGAAAAAATGTTATTAATTCTTCAGCAGTCGTCATGGTAAATTTCAATTTTTAAAACACGAACGTAAAACTTACTAACTTATATCACAAAAACACGCGCAACACTAATGGAAAATTCTATACGGCTCAACTCGGTTATGACGTCATGAACGGTCGTGTTTATCCGACGCAGGCGCTGGCTAACTGGCGAAAAGGACACAGTCTAGGGATGGGAATTTGCATTTATAGTTGTCCGTACAAAAATATCGATATCGCTAATTTCTTACAAAAATATGGATTTACACAAAGCAAAAACAATACGTTATTAAATAACAATTACTAAATGTCGTTTTTTTTATATAATAACTCGGTATTTAATATAATATTTTTGTTTAAGCATATTCCATATTTTATAAATTCTAACATTATGTCTCATCACTACTGTTGGATAAATACGACATAGGCGTTGGAAGTCAATACACTTTCTCCGGGATAATATTAGTAAATTTACCTTAATTGAATTAGTATTTTATTTTGTTTCTTGATATGGTAAGTCTGAATTATAACACTAAATAAAAGATTGAATAGATAAACTTTCGAAAAAAAAATGTATTTTAAGCTAAAACATCGTAATACGTTTAGAAATTGAATATATAATACACAGGGTTTTGTGTCGGATAAATCCGACTCAGGCGGAATGAGCCCGAAATTTTTTGTCGGATAAATGCGACTCAGGCGGTTAAAAGGTTAACAGAAAGGCCTACGTAGTTATTTTACCTAATAATTGTCTACTTTAATAGTTTTTCTAATTTTCATTCATAAATGTTGTTGTTTTCCTTTTTTTGGGGTATGTTATACAGCGTTACTACGGTTCTTAAATATTATGAACGGACTCGTTATAAGGCCCCATTTCCTTTCAGCTTTACGGGTAGTTTTGTAACACCCTGTAATTGTAATAAACATAAACATACCATCACGCCTGTATTCCCAGAAAGGAAAGGTTACTAATATACTGCAGAGGTGTACCAATATACATAGTACGCCTTTATGTTTAGATCCCATGTAATAGGGGGTGAACCTATTGCCATTAACCGGGCACAAATCCAAACTCTAAGCTGCTACTTAACTTATAATATATAGTATACATTTGTATATACAATTAAAAAACCCGACTGAAAAGAAACAGCGACTTTTACAGTCGGCACCCTATAAAAATTATATGTTCTATGTTGATAGGTGTTGTATGTAAAAAAGACATGTGTGGTTCACAGATTTTATCGAAGGGTTTTTTTTGTATAAATACTACAATAAATACATTATGGATGAGAGATGTAAGTCGAGCTGTATAAGGTTAATCTAAAAAAATTAGTCCCAAACTAAGCAGAGCTTGTACTATGGGTACTAGACAATGGATATAATACTTATATACTTTTTTTTGTAAATACATACTTATAATACATAAGAAACAAAATACATATAAGGTTCTATTATTTGTACCTGGTTAATGGCAATATGGTTGGCCCCTATTTCATAAAACAAATAATACTGGTGAATTGTGCTAGCTATCATATTCGGCACGCTGTTATTTTGTCATCTTCAAAATGTTTGTTACTCCGCAGGAAAACGACTTCGTGTCATACATACACAGCAGCATAGGCGCTCACACGACCTCTCAAAAAGTGCAGACGGCTCAAGAGGCAGGGTTCGGGACGAACGTGGTGATGACAAGTGATCATGATTTCGAAAAGTTGATAAGTTCCCCCAGTCCTTCCTTCATAATGTTCTTCGCCTCATGTAAGTTTCAAAATTTGTATATATGTTACTGCAAAAGCTCGAACTGCAGTAAATCCAAAGATATTCCAGTAAAACCTAAGATCTACCAATTCCTAATGGTAAATGTAAATGTCCGGCAACGCGCTTGTGACTCCTCTGGTGTTGCGGGTGTCCATGGGCGGCGGAAATCGCTTACCATCAGGCGATCCGTCTGCTCGATTGCCACCTATCCCATAACAAAAAAAAAAAAAAACAAAAAAAAAAAAATGCGATTCCAACTTTTACCACCATTCCGTTCCATTGACTTGTAGCTTGCCGCCCAAAACATTCAGATTTGGTTCGTTGTGTGGTCACAGTTCTAACCTAACCTAACCGATATCTGTATTTTGCTGCTCAACCAATAATTTTGTCGCTCAATTAGTATTTTTGATACGCGGTTTATTATATTCCGTTTATTAATATAATAATTTATATTCAAACCATCATCAAATTTATATTCAAACCAACATCTACCAGCTGACAGTAGTAAAACCTAGCATATACTGAATTCGAATGGTAAAAGCTCGAAAAAATCGTCGTATTTTCAGAAATACTTACATGTACCAACTCATGTCGGTAAATCCTAAGAGTTACACTTAAATCTTAATATTTACCGTAGTTCGAGTTTTTACAGTAACATATACAAGGTTACTGATAATTAAAAGTATTCTCGCAATTAAGTAATAACCCCTTCGACATTAAAATCATAATATATTATGTTCTAAGAGAAGTACCTGTACGTGTTATATTATAGCATTATAAAAAGCTAGGCATGATTTTAAAACAATCTGAATCTTTATTTGTGAGTTATTGATGATCAAAGTTTCATTGCAAAATAAAGGTAAATAAAATTTGGAAACTACTTAGATATTTTTTAGCTTTTAGTCCAACATTTACTAAATTAAAACAAATTATTAACATCATCTGAAAGCCCTGTTTTTGAACTATACAAATCAGAAAATAAATTTTTACGTCATCAACCCATATCCTGTCCCACTGCTGGGCACCGGTCTCATCTCAGATTGAGAGGGATTAGGATGTAGTCCACCACGCTGGTCTAGTGCGATTTGGCAGACTTCACATACCATCGAGAAAAATCTCGTAAGGCATGTAGGTTTCCTCACTATGTATTTCCTTTACCGTTTAGGCGAGTGAAAATTAATTAATTATTAATTATATGATTTCGTGATCGTTGACTTGACAGTCCAATGGTCATATTTTACAAAATCATTCATTTGTAACATCAGCATATACATTTGTCACTGAAGGTAGACAATTTTCTAAAAAGCAGCAGGCAGCGTTAATTGTATGTCTGTGACACGGCCCTTGTGTTCCTTTCGAAATGTCAGTGTATTTCTGATAGTGGTCGAGCCATCCTGCCTGCATTTGTAGGAACTTCATTCTTACTCGATTGAGACACCAACTAAAAATTACATAAGATAACCAACCAACCTGCCAAGTACAAAATAAACAGAAGAGCATTAAATCATAATTATCTACGCGTGTGATTTTCTCAACGGCATGTCCAAGGTTATGTCAAAACTTTTGTTTTGTGAGAACCCGATACGTTGCTTGTGCCGCACATACTTGTACTTATTATTATGTCTACAATTAAATTTTCTCACGTGCATTAAATTGCTATATAGCCCACGCTCAGCTGAGGGTGTTTTACAAGCTAACGTCATTCTTATTAATCGATATGATTTAATATTGAAAATGCGCCAGCAACTGTGTGTCTGTTATCATTTCATGACTCATTATTATTATTATAATTGCCAATTGTAGCGTTTAACGTTGATGAATTAGAATTTCTATATACTATTTCTGAAATTCAAATCGAATTAAAAAGTGGTTGATATATCTGTAAAATTGGTTCTCAATACCATTGACATTTGACAGGGTGCGGTCACTGCATGCAAGTGAAGCCAACATTCAGTCGTCTAGCCTCAAGGCTCAAGCAAGAAAACTTCAACATAATAGCGTATGCTGTGGACGCGTCTATAAATCCAAAGGTGGCTGACCTCGCCGGCATACAGTCTTTGCCTACATTCAAGATTTTTGCAAACGGAAAACATTTAGCTGACTACACTGGTGATCGGTCGCTAGACGATATGTTCGAATTTTGCCGCAACTACAATAAGGTGAAAGACGAGTTGTGATCCTAGTAAATATTTCATCCCATGATTTCTCATCACGTTAAATTATTTAAAGTTTGTTGTATTCGTGCATTTACTTATCTTAATTTATTATTATAATATGCTGTTTCTGGCATAAATTAATAATGTTATCGTGTCCGTTCATAATATTTAGATAGCTACTGTAGGAGGCGTATATGAAATGTTGGTTAACTCGTAATGTAATACAACTTCAACGATAAGACTTTGAGAATATTGACAATACATAAATTTAGCTGTTTAATTTTTTCTGTAAGATTTATTAAACATAATATTATATATTTTTGCGATGTTGTTTGGAGCAGGTCTATGTGCTCAAATTAAATAAGTTGCTAATGTTACATAGATGAATTAAAAGACTAATGCAAACATATTCTAATAAATAATTAAAAGTAGTGAAAAATTAATATTGAATTATTGTTATTATAATGTACAAGTACGACTTATTTTTCTAAACATAAGGCATTAGGTGACTTTTTTGTCAAAATTTATAAGTAGAAAATGTATATATAGATAAATAATATTCCGCATAATAATCTCAATCGCATTGAATATCACAAAATTATATTATTCATATTAATTATATTAAGTATAATTAATTATTATTATAACCATCAAAATTTTACAAATAAATACTCAGTAAGTGGTTTATATAATGTTGGAATACGTGGCAATTTACTATAGTAAGTACACTGTTTGAAATTTTATTAAGAGTATGTATTATAACTCTTCGTGATAGTTATACAGTTTGCATAAGACAAGTCTGTTTACTCAAAATTTATTTGGCTGAAATCCTTGCTTAGTTTTTCTAATTTAACTGAGATAACGTTTGGGAATCTTGTCTGAAAACATTACATTATACAGAAAATCATCTCATTGATAATCCAGAATCGTTGGTTCTTGTTATGAAGTTAAATTTTATTTATAATGTTTGAATATATATATTATAACTATTATTGAATATTTAGTCTAGTGCTTTTAACATTCCTTGTACTTACATGCATTTAATTTAATTTTACAGTATTAAGATAAATAACATTTTGGAATAATATCAAGTTCAGCTGTTTATGAACTGTTTGGTGAGCTACATTTTGAATAAGTCAAGTTAAAAACGAGTTGTTATTGTTTCTTATATTGTATACTTATTTAAACCATATTTTTTTTTTACTTTTTTTCATAAAAAATAAAAACAAGAAAACACGTTACAAAATATATGAAAATAGTATCCAAGGATCAGTGTCCAAGCTGCCGGCGGTCGTATCTCCGGAGAAATAAATCGGACAATGCCATTATATTATCATCATGCAGGCCCTAAGCGAATTGCGTTTCTGTTTTATACTATATATTTTTCATTACTATAGTTTTCGCTGCAAGTAATTATAATAAATATTAATTATTTTAAACAAACTAAAAGTGTTGTCAACAAGTATGACTACTCAACGCCAGAATGTGTGCAAATCGCAAATTTGTGCCTAATAACCTAATCCTACTATCAATTTACAGAAGGAATGACAATCTAGCGATAATAACAATGCCATGAGAAGAGAACACTGCTTTTTTAGACATTATTGTAACTGATTTTTATAATGTAAGTTTAGTTTATGGTGGGCTTTGTTTGATATTATGAGCTTAAAACGGGAATACTAATAAATTTAATAGTTTTATAGTAACTACTATTTTTTGTAACGTGTTAGTTTTACGCTAAAGAATTCTAATAAATATAGATTTATTAAAGTCCTTGTTTTATTTTGTATAAAGATCTACAGCACTTATATCTCGGTTACATATTTCCAACTTTTAGTAGGAGATTTCATAGGGTATTTTAAGCCATTAATTTGTTGTTAATTTGTGAGTTAGTAGGATGGTAAATCACAAGACGGTACTGCACACAGATAATTAACGTTTATTTATTGTTTACAACGACCTACTTGGTCCGAAGCGAGGGGCTACTACCACGTCCCGCTTCGTACCATGACAATGTTGCCTACGTATTACAATAATCCGAGACGAAAACCCTTACAATTCTCCCCCGTTTTGAGAAAAAGATGTTTATATGATTATAAAAACTACCATAAATATACTTAAGTACTACTAATATTATGATTTCGCTTGTCTGTATTTACTGTTGTATCGACTTTGTTTGTTGGCACTGTTTGTTCATACCAACTTTGAATAAAGATTTATGC
Organism: Acronicta alni; assembly: GCA_964056405.1. Taxonomy (NCBI): domain Eukaryota; kingdom Metazoa; phylum Arthropoda; class Insecta; order Lepidoptera; family Noctuidae; genus Acronicta; species Acronicta alni. The sequence continues at coordinate 13,028,033 of OZ043913.1, forward strand.
TGTTTTACATGTCCTTTACAATTTCAAAACTTATACTTTCGATTACATACAGTTTTCATTTCAATTAGGTTCAAGATTTTTCCATTCTACTTTTTAAAAAACTTACTTAAATATAAGTACACTTTCTTAACTCTAGGTATATGTTTTGCGGGTATATCTCCTGACTCAGGAGTCAGACTAAGATGTCTGCAGACATTACAAATTAACATATTTTAAAGATAATTGCCATAATGGGTCACTCAGCAATAGCAAACTTACATCCCTTAGGGCCCACAGTACCTACCCATTAAGGCAACGCCAACGCCATACACTAAATATCTCAATAAGGTACCTGACACATAACTTGTGTAAATTATAATTAATGCTGTTATCCCAGTAGGTATACACAGACTGACTGATTAGTAAGTATCTTTGCTTGAGTCACCGCGATTTGCTCGTGTAGGGCCGTTGTGCTTTGAAGATTTCCGATAAAAAAGCGCTTTAACTGCGACTAACGCACGGAAATGTTCCAAAAAACGAGAATTTCCTATTATATTACTGAGACGTATGCATTCATAGAAATCGCACCGGTTTTTTGCTGACCCGGCCGCAATGGGTGGAGCGTGGTGCAAGTGTTGTGCTGTGCGTGATTCATCGCTGTCGTTATTACTATTTCCGCTTGTCTCTTGGTTTAACAAATAAGCCGGTTTTAATCTATCTATGGAAAGGTTAGTCTGTCTATTGGTAATTAACAAAAAACATCGTAGTTAGGTTGTAGTGGTTGTTGATAATAGATCTGGATGCACAAACAAAATTGTCTTATTTTGAAGGCCGATTTTTTTCGAATTATACATTTAAAAGAACCTAATAAATCTTTAAGCTCGTATACTGGCGAAACAAGTCAATTTTTCTCTGTTTACACTTCGAATGGAATATGATAGGTTGCAGGAAGTGACTAGGGACAGACGCCAGCAGGTCAAGCTATCCAAAACTGTCAAATTTTCCCGAATAAATATGAACCTTATTGTAGTTGAAAATCAATCAAAGAAATTTGACAGATTGTGGGAGCTTGATGTGTGGGCCTCTGATGTTTGAGTATCGTTTTCGGGTTTAGGCGGTCAGCTCCAGGTTTGTAGCAGTTTTCTGATGTGGGCCAGATTTGGGATCTCAAGCGCGTTCCGTATTTGCAGCAGTTTCTTGGCAAGCGGCAGGTTTCGGTTCAGCGGTAGCGACCGGATTCAGAGAAGGTTGGGTTGGTGGGCCTGCGGTGGCTTCAAGGCCGCTACCAGATGCTCCAGGTTTCCGATCATTGTATCGATCCTAGAGGGCTTCAAAATTTTTAACCATATCGTCTGGTTCCGGCGATTCCGGCTGTGACAGTGCGAGCGTGAGACGCAAGTCTTTGATTGCATGTTTAGCCGCAGAGGATTCAAACGTAGTGCAGTTGCCTGCTAATTGATTAAATTCATAAACGCGTTTCAAAAACGAGCGTTTTCGAACGAACTCTTTTGTCGTCACATTACCTACTTGGACATAGGTTTAATTAATGAGAATTACAGGTAAGTTTATGTAGGTACGTAAAAGATAAATAGTATTAAATGACTAGTTATTATGAATAATAAATATTTAGTTTAAAAATTCTAAAATCTAAATCTTATAAACTATATTAATACAAAGTACATATTTAAAAAAAAACTCAATAAGACGCGTAGACAGAGGAAAGATATTTTATCTTTCCTCTGTGTACGTTATGACGACTTATTTTTGAATAAATGGTTGTCCAGTTGTCAGGGCTGTCCAACACGTAGATATTTTGGCGGCCCGTCGGTCGACCCATATATTAAATTAAAAATAAAGTCGAAGAAGAATCACTTGTGAGGTATCCTTGACTTTTTACTGGATTATAGGCCTGTATTTTTTTGCTTAAGAAAAAGGCCTTTGACGCGTACGGACGGACAAAGCGTAATTGTTTTTTTTTCGACGTATGAAATTGTAAAATTATTTTTATGGCCGATATTTTCTTCGAATTTTATACCTTAGGTATAATAATTAGGTACCTAACTTATATCTTTAAGCTCATATAGTGGCAGGCGCTTGGATATTTTTATATTTTTTACTTTTTTTTCAAAAAGAAGTATTTAAGAGTCTAGAAGAAGAGAACACGCAACACACAGATAATAAAAAAATTGAGGGCGCTTCATGTTACCTACTGCAAGAGATATCGTGCCAAGTTCCTAGTCCAAATCTAAGACTACTGGCCGCATTGGAATATGTTCTATGAAACTGATGTTAAAAAGTAGATAATACCTAGAAGTCTATCTTGAATAAATGATTTTAACTATTCAACTGCCCTGTGACCAACTGCGCGATAGAATGAATAGTTTCGTAGAATATCAGGGGCTCAAGTCTGCTATTTTATTGTCTAAATTGTCGATCAATTATTTCCGAGTTGTTGATTTTTCACAGATTATATTATGTCTACGAAATCTGTCTTTCTTTAATTAATGAAGGGTATTTATTTTTGTAAATTGATATTTTAAAAACACCAAGTCATTTTTTACTTTATTTATAAGTTAGATGGCGTCGGCAATTCGGCATTGATTAACCTTTGAGAATAAATATAAAAAAAATCGGAGAATCATGGCCTCTTTTAAAGTCCAGACATTAGTTGGAGTAGAGGGGCTCGTGGCTAAGTAATAACTTCGGCGCCGATTTACCGTAAGCGGTTACCGTAGCCTATAGACGCTAGCAACACAAAGTCTTTGCAAGGGTCAAAGCCCCCCCACTGCCAACACAACGTTTCCTTGCAGAGCACTAGCAACTTTGCTGACCGGAAGGAACACAACACAGCTCAAAGCAGTGTTATGTCACTTCCACGTCTCCCAGTCGGGCAGCTCTAATTTGAATGGAATAACTCCCACCATGCCCCACCTCTCAAAATTAACATATCAAGATCGGTCCGTACCAAAGAAGCCAGACCAGTCTAAACTCAGGATATCGGTAGGTATTAGGTACCCAGAAATCGAGTTCTTAAGGTCTGATGGCAGTCGCTTCTTATAAAATACTAATATTCAGCCGCGTCTTAATAGACTGCCGACCCCAACATAGTTGAGAAAAGCTCGGACGATGATGACATAGTACTGAAATGGACTTATGAAGGAAGAGCCTCGGCGGCTTTGAGTAGATCAGTAATTGTGCCATTGAACTACCATTGTGATACTATTGAAATAGCAGATCTCTGGGCCTTAGGTTTATCGTTTAATGCGGACAGTAGTCATTGACTTGCGACTACTAGTGCACTAGATCTCCAAGAACTGTTCTTGTATAAATAGAACACTACACCATGCTACAATAATAAAAAATAGAACTGCTACTAAAGACGTGGGTAGAAGGCATGTGACGATTTTAACCAGATAAAGTGCCATGGATCCTGTTTATTAAGTTTATTTAAATTACCATATTGATGGGAATTTGATGCATATTCATTCATGCATCGTTATATATATGATTTGCAAGCGCCAGCCAGTCTTTAAGAATTTAGGTATACCCTTCACCGCCGTCACATTTTATGTTTATGCGGACGCTAATTTTCGCCATTACTTATTGGCCCCTTAAACTATTCAGTCCTGGATAGCCCGAAACAAGTCTATTTTTCTCTGTTTACATGATTTTCGAATGGAGGATGATAAGTTGCAGTAAGTGACTGGTACTACAGGTACTTAAATTAATTAATACCAATTAGAATATTTAATTATCGTTTCCGTGGTTAGCGATCAGCTCTAGGTTAGTAGCAGTTTTCTGATTTGGGCCAGATTCGGGATCTTTAGCGGGTTCTGGATTTGCGCTTGGTTTCAGATCTATAGCGTGTTCCATATTTTCGATAGATTCTTGGCCTGCGGCAGCTTTCAGTTCAGCAGTAGCGACTGGATTCAGAGAAGATTCCAGATTATCAATAAGTTGTGGGCCAGCCGTGGATTCTGTATATACAGAAGGTTCCAGATCATCAGCAGGTCCTGGGCCTGCGGCGGCTTCCGCATTTACATGAGATTCCAGATTATCAGCAGGTCCTGGACCTGCAGCAGCTTGAAGGCCGCTACCAGATGCTCCAGGTGTCTCATCATTGTATCGATCCGGCGATTCCGGCTGTGACGGTGTGAGCGTGTGACGCAAGTCGTTGATCGCATTTTCAGCGGCAGACCTTTCATCGTCGCCGATGTAGACCAAGTCAGGCAAGCAGTTCTTTAGCTGAACTATATGTAATGGGGTTTTGAACGGCATGATTTTATACTCTACTTCCAGACGTAGTGCAGCTGCTACAAGCGCCAGTCCACGCCTTGGCGACATGCTTCTAGTCTTTGCAAGCGCGGCAAACGTATCCTCTCGCGTGCGAGCGTCTGTGGAAACATGACATATGATTATCTAGTGTATCTGTACGCTTTCAGGATTAGCTAATCAATAAAAATCAACCGCGAGATCATCAATCGTCGTAGGTAATTACGCGAGTCGTTAAACTCGTTACTTTTCATTTGACTGCACGTGTGGCGTAGCGGTTAAGGTTATCTCGCCAGTAGTGTTGCACCGGGTGTCGTGGGGCAAACATTCTTTTCGATTTGTTTCGAGTTTGGATCTACTTATTTAAAAAAAATGTTTTGCATTGTCTTACCTAGACGCGAAGTTAATCCCAAGTGGTATTCAGAATTCACCACGATTCCAAGGTCACACCGTTGGCTTCTAGCACTCGTATGCGTACTACTACTTGGCTTCTCATTTTTCCGCATCCGAGCAGCCTAGGGTAAAATGATGAATCTCAGTATACATATAACAGAAGTAAACAGAATGCTTAGGTTTAATGTTGCTGTATGCACGCGTTAACTTATAACATTAAACGGCTTAGTTGATTTTACTTTCAATTGCTAATTGCTATAATCTTTCAGATGCATACAGTAATGCGTGTACCTTCAGTTGCGGAAAGAAAAGATTCGTTAATTTTCAAATTGATTCATTTAACGTTTAGCAAGCATAATATTTCCTTTTTAATGTAAGAGACAGAGCAGGGAGTCTACTCCCTAAGCACGAAGTCCGTAGTTTCGACCTTCGTTACGGGCGTTTCCTACTCCGTATCACCTACGGACAGATGATTCGTTCGTGGCCCGAACTAACAATGAATGACAACACAATTTGACAGCTGTCCCGACTCTCGATGTGTTTTTACCCGTTCGGAAAATTGAATTTGACACTTGTTTTATCGAACTCCGAACTTTTGGAGAACTTTCGAACGGTTCGTAACTTCGTTGACGGAGATAGGGAGTAGACCCTCAGACTTCCACACTGTGACTTCGTCATAGTTTAGAGTAGTACAGACTAGCGCAGTGGCGAAGGGGTGGAGATTACGGTGGCGGCTGGCCGCTCTGTCACCAATCACCTTATGGCAATTTAGAATTGATCGTGACCGGGCCCGCATCGTGACCGTGTGCCTCTACACACAAGCGCGGTGGTGAACGGGACAGACCTCGCGGGGCCGTTAACCGCATTCAGATCGAGTAGGTATCCGCGCATACTTCAAAACCCAAATTTCCGCCACCGCAGTCCGCGTCTGTTTGTCTCCAAATAATGACTAATTTGTCACCATTGCAGGCTTTTATTGAAATGTTAGCAGTAAGGTTCATGCACTCGTGCCAGCAAACGTCGACTTTAAGGTCACCATCATCGTCATAATATCACCCACAGGAGGTTCACTGCTGAACATAGGGTTCCCCCATAGTATATAATCGGTCCTTGTGGTAGTAGAATTAGACATACTTCCAGATCTGGAAATTGACATTTAAGGCCCCAAGGTGGGTTGTTGCCGCAAGCATCTTGGTGACGTCTTCCTCGTTGAGGGCGAGTATGTCTAATCCTACTACCACAAGGACCGATTATATACCGCCTGCACCCAACGACTTCCAACGACCTTTACCAGGTCGTCGGTCCATCTTGTTGGAGGCCATCTTACACTGCGCTTTCCGGTGCGTGGTCTCCACTCCAAAAACTTTAATGTGAGGAACAATTTTACTCCGCGACAATATTTGAATATTCTTAATTCATCATGAATAGGCAAATTAATCTTATTTAATAAGTACCTAATAGGAACCTATGCGAGTAGGTACGCTTCAGGAGTAGACTTGCAACGAATAGTATTTTAACGGGCATTAATAGAATTTAAATAATATAATTAAATTGCAATTGAATTTATTCAAATCAATAATCAATCAATAGCTACACGTTCGTTTTTCCGCAGCGTTGACAACTTGTCTATAAACTTATTATTTGAGAAGGTGCTTTTTGTAGGTAATTAATTGAGCCTGTGGATGTCACCACATAATTATTAGAATTCCACATAGAATTAGAATACCAAAAATTCTACGGGCTTCCTGACCGAATATCCGAATATTAGGCAAAAGTATTCGGCCGGCGAGTAGCGGGAAAACTTGTGTCAACGTTATCACGTAAGACAATTTAGGCGGTAGACTAAATTACTCCGAGAAGAAAAGGCTTAAAAATACAGATAAAACAGTTATTGTGCACCATGATCTTCCACTTATACATTTTAATTACGATTATTTAAGTAATTTTTTTGTTATTTTTTATAATAAGAAAGTTATTACCTGGCCAGTGCTCCGCGAGGAAACATTGTGTTGGCAGTGGGGGGGGGGGGACTTTGACCCTTATACTGCCAACCCACCTATTCCTCTTTCGTTTTACAGGGTCGGCAACGCGCAAGTGATACCCCTGATGTTACAAGCGTCTATAGGCTACGGTAACCGCTTACCATCAGGTGGGCTGTAAGTTTGTTTGCCAGCGGAGTGGTATAAAAACAAATCAATATATTACCAATTATCTGACTAAGTACTAATTTTACTTAAGTATTCACAATTCGGCCGCAATACCGAATACCAAATAATAACCGAATTTTCATTGCAAGTCTATTCAGATGTAATGATTTTGATGTTCCACTCCGAGTTCCAGACGTGATGACGTAAAGCCTACCTCATCGCTGTCATATAAGTATTTTCGTAAATGACGGTAGATCAGCTCTGCGGCTCGCTGGCGGGCTAACTGTTTGCTAGAGCTGGTGCCGAAGCGCTGGACCTTTCCTAAGCGCCCTCTAATGGTGAATTCGCGCAGATGCAGTGGGCCAGTTTCGTACACCAGCTCGTACTCCACCCTCGGAAGGTGGTACTGCTTGCAAATTCTTTGGACTATCGCCACGTAGTTGTTCTTGCCAGACGATGTGGCCACCTGCGCATTGTTACACATCATGGTATTTAATTTGACTTACATAAAGACCTACCTATCTAGATACATCTGTAGTACGTTACTTAGCCTGGAACAGTTCAGTGTTTATAAAAAAACAAAACGTCAGGAACATAGCGACTTTAACAGTTGAGACCCATTAAAAATTCTAGACTTAACATACAGTCTGGCCGCTGAAAGGATGCGTGACTTTAAATTATCATGCTATTCGATAATAATGTTAATACTAGGCAATAAAGTGTTTAGTTCTCCGTTCCAAAAATAAGTACGTACCTCTACGAAGTTTATTACCATGTCTTTATCAAATCAATAAAATATACGCCGTACGCGCTACTTTTGCAAAACAATGTGGGAACTGAGAATAAAGATCAAAATAAATTACTGTGGGTTATTCGGATTTTTTATAGTCACTTTATGTATGTGTGTCTGTGTGTATGTGTGTCTGTGTATTATGTCTATTTATTAAGAGGGATTGAAAAGAAATTCATAGGCCGTATCTTTATGTCATCTAAGTATAAAAAAATCAGTCAAAAGTACATATTACGAGGCTAAAGGCCCTAAGAGTATTTAAAGTCAAGAATTGGAGATAATATACTTAGTATAATAGCGGTGTTCTGAAATAATGAATAGGTAACGTAGGTACGGAAAAATGAGAACATCGCGGGTTACATTATAAAAAACAATTTCTTTTTAATTTAAAATTACTGTATTTATAGCGTCAGCAAATATATTTGCGACTGAAGGTAGCCAATTTCCAAGGAATAAAAAAAAAGTGAATATCTTCTAAAGTATCAAATAATGTGTCATCGCAGTATATTAAAAACACAAGAATATTGATCTCTCTAAAAAACGTAGTGATACGTGTAATGTTAATGCCAGGAACAAAAATATATTATTTGTACCTGCAAGTGCAAGCAGGCTCCAGATGATAAGTAATTCGTTCAAATGCCAGTGTATACGCTTGTACAATAAAATCACATTCAAAAACGGAGTCTCAATAAGTTTAAGTGAATTTTTAAGGAATTGTGTCTTAAATTTATTTCCTTGTTTATTTCCTTCGGTTTCTGTGGTATCTTGCAATAGTGTCCGTCTTGCAGCTATTAAAGTGCAACTGTTTGAGCGGGAAATACTAATTTTTTCAATTTATATGCCTACTGACTGTAATGATAACTTAGTTGAATTTACGGACTGCCTAAGTGAAATTACGGCAATCATAGAATACAGTAATATCCAGTCGGTGTTTATGTTGGGAGACTATAATGCTCATAATAGTGGATTGTTTTGCAACGAGCTATTAAAATTTTGTGATGAACAGTGTTGGTTGTGCGTAGATATCGAACTCCTACCACCCGATTCGTTTACGTTTGTGAGTGAAGCGCACGGGTGCAAACGGTGGCTCGACCACTGTGTTGTTACTGAAGCAGCGCGGCGCACAATAGTTAATGTGGAGGTACTTTATGATAGTTTTTGGTCCGATCATTTGCCTTTACAGGTAGAATGTGATTTAAAGGTAATTGAGCCTCATATTATCCCATCGAATGATAATATAAACAATATTGTATGGGGGGAACGAGACATAAAGCAAATAAAATTATATGAAGACTTATGTCACTCCTGTTTACGCGAGATAGATTTTCCCTTAGAATTTTATAACTGTGTTGAGTCCACATGTAGGGATCCAAATCACCGATCTATTTTAGATAATATGTACAGAAATATTATTAGTATATTATCGGTGTCTGCTAGACGTAGTTGTATATTTGTTAAGAATAAAAAGTACAAACCGTTGATAGGGTGGAATAAACATGTTAAACAGGCTCACGGAGAGGCCCGGCTTGCGTTTCAAATGTGGAAATTATGTGGTAGTCCGAATTCAGGAAGTATTTTTGATCAAATGTATGAAACTAGAAAATTTTTCAAATCTAAAATTAAATGGTGTCGAGATAATCAAGTACAAATCAAGATGGACATAATAGCGGAAAATCACAACAAAAAGGATTTCAGTAAATTTTGGAAAAATACAAATAAAATGAATCCTAAGCAGAGCCTCCCTGTGAGCGTGGCAGGTAAGTGCAACCCATTGTCTATAGCAAACATGTTTATGGATCAATTTAAAGTTGTTCCAACATTAAACCCAGTTGCGTCTGCGTCGTCGTATGTGTCCAGCGTTGAGGGGGTTTCGCCAGTGAAGTTCACTGCCCGAGAGGTTGCACATGTTATCAAGAACATGGTAAGGGGTAGGTCTCCGGGACATGATCACCTCAGCGTTGAGCACCTACGGTATGCGGGTGTGCACTTGCCGCGGGTACTGGCTATGTTTTATTCGTTGTGCATGAGTCACTCCTACCTACCGAATGATGTTATGAAAACCATAGTTGTCCCTATTGTTAAAAATAAGACAGGCGATGTTGCTGATCCTTCAAATTACAGGCCAATTTCCTTGGCTACTATTACAGCCAAAGTGCTGGACTGTCTGCTTGACACACATATGGCCTCCCGCATAACATTGCATGATGCACAATTTGGCTTTAGGCCTGGTCTATCGACAGAGACTGCCATTTTGTGTCTCAAGCGGACTGTCCAGTATTACGCAAATAGGAAGACACCGGTCAATGCTTGCTTCCTCGATTTATCGAAGGCATTTGACCTGGTGTCCTACGACATCCTTTGGGATAAGCTGTGCCGGGAAACTGAAGTTGAAGAATCAGTCACTTCTTTACTTAGGTACTGGTATCATAACCAGACTAACCATGTGAAGTGGGCAGGTGAATTGTCTGAGGAGTATCGATTGAGTTGCGGGGTGAGGTAAGGTGGGATAACATCACCTCGCCTCTTTAATCTGTATATCAATCAGCTGATCGTCGAACTCAGCAACACTAATATAGGTTGTCACATTGATGGGGTTTGTTTTAATAATATTAGTTACGCTGACGATATGGTGTTGCTGAGTCCCTCGATCGGTGCTCTTAGAGGCCTCCTGACGATTTGTGAAAGGTATGCGGTGGCTCAGGGACTCAGGTATAACGCTAAAAAGAGTGAGTTACTTGTGTTTAAAGCGCGTGGTAAGTGTTACTCCAACGTGCCACAAGTAACTATCAGTGATACTCCTCTTAACAGAGTCACACAGTTTAAATACCTGGGTCACTGGGTCACTGATGACTTGAGTGATGATCTGGACATTGAAAGGGAACGCAGGGCGTTGGCTGTCCGATGCAATATGCTGATCCGCAGATTTGCACGATGTAGCAAGCAAGTAAAAATGACACTGTTCAAAGCTTACTGTCAGTCATTCTACACGTGCAGTCTGTGGGTTAGGTATACGCAAAGGTCATACAACGCCCTGCGTGTTCAGTACAACAACGCGTTTAGGTTGCTGGCGGGGCTGCCACGATTTTGTAGCGCTTCGGGGATGTTTGCAGAGGCAAGGATTGACGGCTTTCATGCCATCATCCGAAAGCGGTGTGCCTCGATCCTCCGTAGAATGCGTGCCAGCTCCCACACACTTCTGAGCGCGTTGTGCGGTAGGTGGGATTGTCCAATGCTGCGTCACTGGATCGGACTTCATGCGTCTACATGTATGTATTACATATTACGTGGATAGTGTCGGGTTCGGCTCTAGATTTTTAGGTTAAGATTATATTATAAGATATTAACATTAGTTTTTAAGGTTTTGTTACTAATACTTCTGTATGGATTGTATGATCTGAATTAAAGTTTTATTATTATTATTATTATTATTATTATTATTAAAGGCTACCTGCTCATTAAGAGATATAGATGACACATATGCCTGGGATTGAATTGTTCTAATGAACAAGGCTATCGCTTCTTTATTTATTGTATAATTTTGACAATTTTAATGGTTTTATGTTTGACATAACAATGATCTAAATTAATTTGAATAAATTGATTATTTAATAATTTTTAATTCAATAATGATAAAAAGAAAATGTAAAAGTGAGTACTTTGTAGGCTAAACTCAGTATTGAACGGTCTGGTATATTTTAGATTTTTTATGTGGCCTACACAAATGTTCCGCTGATCTGGTATCGTTGTGCGACGGGTTGTGGAGCTCCTTAAATTATGGTCGAGCTACACAATGACTGATGGATGCGTACCGTCGTCGGCTGGGACTAGTCTACTCAAAGCTGCTATGGCTCTTTCTTCAAAAGGCCATTTCAGACATTTTCCTACATTGTGGAACTCACACATTTGTTCACACATTCGATGTCTGAACTTTATAAGAGACTATGATTCTCTGAGTTTGTTTCAGTGTTTCTTCTCAGAGGTCGTCAGTTAGAAAATCCTCGCTCGCAACACCAGGGGTATCACTTGCGCGATGCCAACCCTGTAAAACGAAAGAGGAATAGTTGGGTTGGTAGTATGAAGGTCAAAGTTCCCCCACTATCAACACAACGTTTCCTCGCGGAGCACTGGCAACCTTGCTCACCGTAAGGTACACAACAGCTCAAGCAGTGTTTGTTTACTTCGATTTTCCGCAAGGGGGAGGTACTTCCCCAGTCGGGCAGCTTCAATTTGAGTGGAATAGTAATATATACCACTCAAATTGGAGCTGTCCGACTGCCCAAAGGGTTGATCTAATGTCGATCAATAGATCAAACCTTCGGGCAGTCGGGCAGCTAAAAATTTAACTTCAAAGCTTAGCAGGTCAAAATATACTTCAAGAACTTGATACTCTAAGCGACAATGTATTTATCATCATCATCATCAACCCATATACTGTCCCACTGCTGGGCACGGGTCTCCTCTCATATTGAGAGGGATTAGGCTATAGTCCACCACGCTGGCCTAGTGCGGGTTGGCAGACTTCACAAACCGTTGAGAAAAATCTCTAAGGTATGCAGGTTTCCTCACGATGTTTTCCTTCACCGTTTAAGCGAGTAATAATTAATTATTAATACGCACATGACTTCGAAAAGTCAGTGGTGCGTGCCTTGGGTTCGAACTCGAGACCTTTGACTTGGCAGTCCAATGGTCATACCACTAGGCTATCACTGCTTTTAATTAATTTAATGTATTTATAAGTAGACTAAATAGATGCCTTTTACAAAAACACTCTAAAAACATCTTGGAAGATAAAAGAAATACAAAACAAACCCTAGTACAATAAAATAAATAAAAAATAAACTCCACACCATTTACTACATTGCCTGCCATTTCAATTTCATTTAAGTGAAATGTATAAGTATAATTTTATATCAGTATCATAAAATTTGATAAATAATTTGTTGATTTATTACTAAGTACACCATTATTCTATGCATGTTGCTACTCAATAAATTTAAAGACCTATGTATAAATAAAATATATATAAATACACACGAAGCAATAAAAAACTTTGAAATAAATACATAATCATTCAAGTTGATATATTGTTTAAAAACGATTAAGTTCTGTCCGTCTTTTGGGCATGAAGTGATTGTTTTTCTTACCTATTTAAATAGTTGTATCAGTTTAATTTTATGATACGTGATATGTTTTATTAGAAAAAAATAACATTCAGTATAGATAAGAAAAGTACCTATGTGTTTCTATCTAGCTGGTCCCCCATAAGCTACAGCAATGTAATCGGTGTAGGCTGACAGCTTGTTGAATGTACCTTCTTTTTTTTATTACCTACAGTGGCAGACGTGCAAGCGGCCCACCTGATGGGTAAGTGGTCACCGCCCCCATGGACATCAGCAACGTCGGTGACAGAGTTGTGCCGCCGCCTACTGTGTGTGGTAGAGAGCTCTTTGTAGGCCTCCTTTGAAGAAGGACATGTATATGTACATGTATAATGACACGGGAAACACCGCAACAGGTAGTTCATTCCAGAGCCTAATAGTACGTGGTAGGAATGATCAAACAGTTCTTCGGAGCACTGCCCGTGAAATAAACGGTAGAGCACACAGAGAGAACCAGAGTTTCTCCGCCGCTCCAGTGATTCCAGTCTATCTGTAAGTGTGGGATCTCCGACAATACGAACAGCTCGCCTTTGTAGAGAGTCAAGTGGGTCGAGCTGGTATTTGGGGGCTCCTGACCAAAGATGAGAGAAGTGCCCCACGTGCGGCCGAACCTGTGCTTTATTTATAGAGCATAAGCCGCTGACTCGGCGTCAAGTACTGCTTGGCTCTGTTTAGGACACCCAACTTTTTGCTTGCCAGCTTTGTTTTGTCCTCCAAATGCTTCCCAAATTGCGCCTAACTCGATATTTTGATGCCGAGGATAAAACAAAACAACGATAGTTTACAATCCAGTAAATAGTACTAATAATAGTAATAGTACCTCCTCCGGAAAGACACAAATGACATTTAATTTCGTTTTCTGGCCAGCGGGCCCCTCCGTTACTAGATTGCATAGAGAATTGAATAAAATATTGGAGATAATATTGGAGATACTCCTTCTCATGTTGTCTTTCAATTGATGCATTTATTATCAAAAATGTTTGATAGTAAAGCAGAAATTAAATTTTATGTTTTTCCTTTGTCCTGCAGTTAGCATCAATTGCCCGACGATAAGCGGGCTAAGAAAAAAAAAGGAAAGAAAGAAAAATCATTTATTCAGCACAATTCATAAAATACAGGTAGGTATTAGGTATACATTGTATGAATTATTGCGCTGAAACGGCGCTGGTTCAGCATATGCCAGACGGAATGCCTGGCGCTGGTTTTCAACCAGACCCTGGTGGCTCACGGATCGTACAAGCCAAAAAAATAAAGTCTTCATTTATTATTTGAAAGGTACTTTGGAAGGAGTACCTACTACCTACTTTGGAGGAGCCATCGAATTTCGGAGGTGCCTGCTGGCCGGAAAACGAAATTAAATGTAAATTGTGTTATTTAGCGAAGGAAAAATTCGACCGCGGGCAGGATTCGAACCTGCGTCTTCTGGTTAGGTTAGGTTAGTCAAATGCCAAAAAAATACAAAAAGATAGTTAGTAGGTAAGGTAGCATCGTTCGACATTGAACTAACTGTAAAGTAAGTTGTGTCGGTTGAAAAGCAAGCTTTTCAATAGGTGTTACTGACGTCACCATAAAGACGTAAATTCTCAATGTGAAGGCAAAATTCGACATGGCGGGTGGGACTCGCGGTGGCTTAGCGGTCATAGCGTCTGGTGTACCTAACCAGAAGACGCAGGTTCGAATCCTGCCCGCGGTCGTATTTTTCCTTCGCTAAATAACTTTAAAATCTTAGCATGGAAAATGCCAAAAAAATACAAAAAGATAGTTAGTAGGTAAGGTAGCATCGTTCGACATTGAACTAACTGTAAAGTAAGTTGTGTCGGTTGAAAAGCAAGCTTTTCTATAGGTGTTACTGACGTCACCATAAAGACGTAAATTCTCAATGTGAAGGCAAAATTCGTCATGCCGGGTGGGACTCGCGGTGGCTTAGCGGTCATAGCGTCTGGTGTACCTAACCAGAAGACGCAGGTTCGAATCCTGCCCGCGGTCGAATTTTTCCTTCGCTAAATAACTTTAAAATCTTAGCATGGAAAATGCCAAAAAAATACAAAAAGATTGTAAATTGTGTTTTTCTGGAGGAGGTACATTGAATACTATTGTTGTTTTGGAGAGGTACATTCAACAAGCTATCAGCTTACACCGGTTACGTTGCTGTAGGTTATGGCCAGCTAGATAGAAACACACAGAGTACCTACCAAGGGCTTCGTGTCGACGGACGCGGCATAGGCCTCTGGCACCGGCAGGCCGCGCTGGCCGAGCTTCTGAAGCATCCGGGCTGCTGCCATCCGTTTGGCTACATTCTTGGAGTGTGAGGTCGCCGTCACACTCAAGCCGTACGCTTTGCAATGGTACTCAAATACCGCTTCATTCTGTGGTCCCGACTGTAAACCATGTATAAAGAATCACTATCATACTAATATTATAAATGTGAAAGTTTGGATGTTTGTTGACTTTGTTACTCAATCACGCAAAAACGGCTGAACCGATTTGCTTGAAATTTGGTACCTAAATAGTATGTGGCCGGGAATAAAGTAAAGGCTACTTTTTACCGCAGAAAAATGTGGGAATATCCCGGAAATCCCGAAAAACGGATATAGGAGAACTACTTACGGGATTTGAATGAAATTTCATACACACATAGTATGACCCCGGTAATAACAAAAGGATATATTTTACCCCAGAAAAATGTGGGAATTTCCCGGAAATCCAGAAAAACTAATAGCTTACGGGATTTGAATGAAATTTCATACACACAGTATGTGACCGGGAATAACAAATAGGATATATTTTACCCCAGAAAAATGTGGGAATATCCCGGAAATCCCGAAAACCGAAAGTCTTACGGGATTTTAATGAAATTTCATACAAACATAGTGTGACCGGGAATAACACATAGGATATAATTATTTTCCCCAGAAAAATGTGGGAAGATCCCGGTTATCCCGAAAAACGAATATCTTACGGGATTTGAATGAAATTTCATACCCACATAGTATGTGACCGGGTATAACAAATAGGATATATTTTACCCCAGAAAAATGTGGGAATATCCCGGAAATCTCGAAAAAATAATATCTTACGGGATTTGAATGAAATTTCATACACACATTGTATGTGACCGAAAATAACAAATAGGATATATTTTACCCCAGAAAAAATGGGAATATCCTGGAAATCCCGGAAAAACGAATATAGGAGAATTACTTACGGGATTTGAATGAAATTTCATACAGACAGTGTGTGACCGATACATTTTACCCCAACATTATGTGGGAATTCCCAGAAAACTTATGTAGGAGACCTACTTACGGGATTTGAATGAAATGTTGGTACTTCTTTTCTCGGAACAAAGCGGGAATTTCCCTAACATTGAGTACTTCTTATCCCATGAATACAATCCGACAACAATTGTGTTACTAAGTCTAGGCGTACGAAGTCGCGGGTAAAAGCTAGTATATTACATTGATCATATTTAAATTTAAAAAACTACTACTGTAACAAGTCAGTGTTTTAATTTTTTAAGCTAGATGGCTCCGGCATTTCCTAACTGATGACCTTTGAGACGAAACACCGAAACAAACTTAGAGAATCATAGTCTCTAGCCGTAGCGGCTTTGAGTAGACCAGTCCAAGCCGAAGGCACGCAGCAGTAATTGTGTAGTTCGACCATAACTTAGGGAGCTGAACAACCTGTCGCACGACGATACCAGAACAGCGGAACATTTGCGTAGGCCACTTATAAATTATCAAAGCTACCAAACCGTTCAAAGCTGAGTACACACATCAAAAAAAGTTTGTGATCACTAGCAAAAACTGATATAATTTTTTAAATTGAAATTTATCAAGAAAAAATCTTTGTTGTGTGTTTTCTTTAAATAGAAATACCCTGTTCGAAATTAAAAAATAAAACTATTTTTTATAAAAACAAAATGAGTAATTAATCATAATGTAATTGTAACAGAAATGTGATAGAAAGAAAAAGACTGTTTAACCAAATTTACACAACAATTTATTAATAAAAGGTTTATATTCAATATAAAATAAATCCTCACCTGGCTCGAACACATGCGAAGATCCTCCTGGGCATGCTGAGAATCAAGTTATTTAGCATTTCTTGGGGTAACCTGTCCCATTCTTGAATAGCGGCTCCCCTGAGCTCTGACACTGTCTGGGGACGTGGCTGATCGTTCCAAACAGCTCGCTAAGAGCATCCCACGCGTGCTCTATTGGGTTTAAGTCAGGCGAGCCGGCAGGCTAGTCTAACCTTGTGATGTCGTATTCTCAGAGAGCAGCATTGACTCGTTGAGCTCGATGGGCGGACGCATTATCATCGACCAGTACAAATTGGTGCCCATGGTTTACTCGGAATGGTCTGACAATTTCATTAATAGCAACTGCTCTGTACATATCTGCTGTCATGAAGCCTCGATACGGGAGCAAAGGCGTTCTAGCTCCAATCATAATACCACCCCAAAAGGACACCGATTTCCTGCCTTGCTGAACTGTTCCAGTGGCAGTTCTTTGCCGTTCACGGTCTCATGGTCTTCTCCAGACACGGACACGTCGGTTATCTGCATAAGTACTGATTCGCGATTCGTCAACGAAGAGACAGTTTTGCCAAATGTTTTCTTCTTCATTATGCCGAAGCCTAGCCCACTGCAATCTCCGTCGTTGACGTTGCCGGGAATTCAGAGGAGCTCGCCAAGACCTCCGTGCTTTTATTTTAGTAGCGTTGATTGTTGGGTCACGGGCTGCCAGCAATCTAATATAGCGCTTTTGGGTGGCAGTCAAAACAGTAACTAAATTACCCATCCCGTGGTACCTTTGCAACGTGGTCACGACACAGGATTGGGATATAGCAACTCTGCGTGCTATTTCTCTCGGGGTGTATCCTTCTTCCCTCAAAGTTACTATTCTTGCTCGTAAAACTTCCAATAATCCTCTTGGCATTTTTCAATCACAACTTTCCGCGAAATCTATTTTAAATCCGTTAAAATTGACTAAATCAGATTTCAGAATGAGTGTAGGCTAGGACTGAAAGCCTTTTTATATGGAAAAACAATTTAACTGTTTTATTGTTTTATATTCTAAATCTATATTTTTAAATAAAGAATCTAAAAAGAAGAAGAAATCATAATTATAACCTACCGTAACAAAAAAGATTTAGATTTTTCAAAGTGATCGTAAACTTTTTTTGATGTGTGTATGTATAATTAAACTCTCATTTATATTTTATTTTTATTATTATTGAATTAAACATTAATAAGTAATAAATATCATCAAATTAATATAAACCATTGTTTATTTATCATTGGAACAGTTCAATCGCACGCATAGGTATTTGTCATCTATGTACATACTTACTATAATCTAGTGATCTGTTTAAGACACAATTTCTGCTAAATTTGTTGAGACAGTTTTTGAATGTTGCTGGGGATTTTATTGTACAAGCGTAGGTATACACATTGGCATTTGAACGAATTAGGTACTTATCTTCTGGAGCCTCGTTGCAGGTACAATAAATTTATGTTTGTCCTGGTATTATCATTATGCGTATCACTACGTCTTTTAAAGAGATCAAAATTCTTGTGTGCATATTTATTAAATTCTCTTAAATATATTGTGATGACACATTAGTTGGATATACTCTAATAACAGTACATTAACCTAGGATGTTGTAATTTTTATTGTAGGTTCCTACTAATATAAGAAAACGATTTGCCAAATTTCAACCGTCGGAAATGAATAGTTTCGGAGATATTAATTTTAGAATTATTGGTGAATTGTATTGAAAAAGACGACATTTCACAACACACCACAGACAATTTTCATATTTTTAGGTTATACCACAGACTATTTTAGCATAAAATGTCACAAAACGTACTTAAAACTGGCCAAAGTTTTGCTTGGATACAAAACTTTGTATCCAAGCAAATACCAATAATAAAAAAAAACGTACTAAAAACGCGTATTGAAAAGAAAGCGGCCATTTGTAAACAAGCTTAGTACAATAATGACCTTGAAGTCAGAATCAACTTTGTCAACCCCGACGCGCTGTGGTCTTGTTCTGCCCTACCCCAAGCAAAGGCGAAGGGGCTGCTATTCCCGCAGCGCCGGAGATAAGACAGAAGTACTAGTTCTTACTCCCCTAACCTATGAAAAATGATAACTCCGACTGAAACTACAAGGGGGGTGCTGGGTGCTCCTTTCTTCTCCGCCCCCATAAGCAGGTGTCCCGTATGTATAAAATTACCGATTTTAAAGCTTTTATTAGTATAAAACAAAAAAAAATCATTTAAAAAAAAAAAAATACTATGCATTTCCGACGAACCCCCCCGGGGAGTTCCTATGGCCATCCCCCTCCCTTCCCCTGCTCCCCATCCCCTACTTACATGTACAGATATTAGAGTCCTTCCCATTAGTTGACACTTTACCCTACTGCACACCGCAAGGGAGGGTAATGTGTCTATCAGCCTATGTATATTTGTTCCTTTGTGGAACAAACGCGTGGGCGGATTTTGATGATTCTCACGTTAATCGATTTGTCTTAATCTCGCGACTGTCACTAAAGCCATGGCAGTAATAAAAATTCATTAAGGCGACAACCAGACGCCATATTGAGATATAGAAAAAAATGAAAGTTGACGAACTATGTTATGATTTCATTAACTAAGTTATCTATGTTATCATTGAATAGGTATTTGAAAATTGTCTATTAGGTTTCTCTCATCAATTTTCCTTTATAAAAAAACCCGACCGAAAAGAAAAAAAACAAGATGTCAGGAACATGGTGACTTTAACAGTCAAAGTCAAATATTTTATTTCAATTAGACCATTAAAATAGCACTTTTGAAAAGTCAAAACTAGTTGCACGGTTCCAAAAAGTGGGTCTTATGGAGAAGACCGGGAGAGAAGTCGGGACCCATTATTGAGAAAATGTGATCTGCTTTAGAATTTCTAATGGGTCCCGACTGTTCAAGTCGCTATGTTCTTGACGTATTGTATTTTTTTATTCTTTGGAAATTGTCTACCTTCAATTTCAAATGTATTTGTTGACGCTAAAAATACAGCAATTTCAAAATTTAAAAAGAAATTGATTTTTCTATTGTAACCCGCGATTATCTCACTTTTCCCAGAAGGAGTTTCCCAAAATCCCGTCATAGTTCTCGTACCTAAGTTACCTATTATTTCAGAACACCACTATAATTTATTTATCTCCAATTCTTGACTTGAAATACTCTTAGGGCCTCTAGTTTTAGCTTAACCTAACTGCTTATGTCATTTAGCAATCGTAGTGGGGCAATACATTAGTAAGATACCTATCCCTGTGCTGCCCACTGGGACTATAAAGGGCCATAGTATATTGCGGGACTGTATATGTGAGCCTTACAAGTATTACCTATACTTTAAAAAATATAACAGAAATTCTCTTTTCTACTTGTTCTGCAAATTTAATTTATAGAGGACAAGAGACAGATACAGAAACACCAAACAGCTTTTGTTAGCTTGAGCAAGACGAGGCTATGTACTCGTAGGTACGTATCTATAATAATAATAATGACTAACATTAGTATTAATTTAAGTACTTAGTTTGTTTTTACCTTAGGAATACATTGGTACTCTGCTGAATCGTTATGTTCATCCATAACCTTCTCAAGAGCTGACACAGAGGTCTCCATGGTGCTGCAAATAAAATAAAATATTAAATTAGATACAAGAAATATATAGGCGTCTCCGGTTTGGCGGACTAGACAGCACTGGCGTAGCGGTTAAGGGTATCACCTCGCCACTACTGTTGTCATGGCTTCGATTCTCACAGAGACCAATCTTTGTGTGAACAGATATTTATTAAGAGTCTGGTGTAACCGGTTCGTCCTTTTATCACTATTATATGGCGGTAGTGGTTCGCGTGTTGGATTGCTGTTCACGAAGTCGTGGGTTCGGTTACCAAGGGATACAAATATTAATTTATGTGATGAACATATTGTGTTTTGTGTTTGTCTGGGTATTTCTTACATATTATAAGTATGTATTTACAAAAAAAAGTATTTATTTATTATATCTATTGTCTAGAACAAGCTCTGCTTAGTTTGGGACTAAATGGTGCTGCGTAAAATTGTCCAAAAATATTTATTATCAATTATACAGTACTTAATGGTTCCTAAGTAAGCATCAAGAATGTCCCAGAATCTCAACTTTCATAATAATTAAAAATGTAGCTCTGGCTAAAATCGGTTTTCAAAGATCACAATGATCTTTCTTATTGTCGGAGCAGTATAGATATTAGTTGTGCCGTTAAATGACCGTTTGTTTCTAAATAAATTAAAACTACCATGACTAATTGAAAGAATAGCTTGAGTGTTGGACAGTAAGTACCTATACAATTTCCAACATTCAAGTTTATATTTATTTTATTTCACACTATTCACTTTTTATTAATGCTATTTATTTGATACCCATAATGTTTATATTTTATTGTCTTTTTTTAATTATTATCCCTACTTTTTCACGTACGCCATATTGAAGTAATGCCTACTTTTAGCTTAGATTGTTGAGCGTTTCAAAGAATTACATAAACATTACATAGATCGATAAACATATTATAGTATTACAAGCTCTGGTGTGGTTTAAAATGTCCCGAAATACCTATTGATTAATTAATTCAATTATAATTTGTTTTTAAATGGGCTGAATGAATTTTACATGTAAACTGGACGAACTAACTGAGAAGTTTCTAGAGAGGCACCATGGTGCAACCTACAGGACGTTCGTGGTGATGTTACCCGAAAGAACTGGCACTGAAAAATCTCGTTAGGTTTCAGATGTCTGTAGTCTGCGGACGACCGGTTCCTCAACCAAGGAAAGGAATAATGGCTCGTAAGAAGGTAGGACGGGGAACCACCGATGGAAGAAGTAGTGGAAGATATTGTGCTAAGCCCATGTCCTCCCTGCTGCTCTTGTAGGAATACCAAGTTGTAATCGACGTCGTTGGGCATCTGTGTGAATTTCTATACGCTAAAAGTCGCAAGCTAATATTTTTCGGAAAGCATAAGCAGCCAAATAAAGAGGCCTGTCTGGGGCTTCTGCGGATAATTTCCTAGATACATCTAGAGTCGATACGCAATAATTAATAAATATGAATGACAAGAAAATCGGATGAATTATTTTATAAAACATATACTTAGAGGATATTTTTAAAGTAGGTAGGCACAATTAAATCACGCACATAAAAAATCGCAGATCGGCAGGTGTGACACCGTTACAGTACCGGATTAAGGTAATAAAGACGCAGTCTAAATATTTACAGGTAATCGAAACAAACAAAGGATGGCGCAATAATATTTTTGATTACTACAAATAAGTATTCAACACTTGCTTACCTCGAATACGGCGTTCAGTTGTAAAAAGGATTAAACTGGGAAAGGCTTCCAAATATTATAATTATATATTATAGAACTCGAGAGAATGATGTCCGATCGTTAAGATAAAACGAGCAACACTAAATGCCGGTGCAACATCCACATCTCTTCCGCGCCAAGCCTAGACGTAGGCGGGCGGGCGGGCGGGCGGGCGGACGCTGGGGCGGTAGGGCGGGCGGAAGGCCCGGAAAATCAATACACCAATGTTGCCAGAGATTGCTTCGCTTTTCTTTAAATCTTAAACAAAATCTCGCTAAAATTTAGTATTCCATCAAAAAATATTTTTATTGTTTAAATTAAATTCTTTTATCGTTTTTAATAGTATTGTTTAACTTAATTACTTAGCCACTAGGTAGTATAATAAAAAAACAACAATTTATTGTTGAAATCGAGACCATTTATTAATATTATTATTATATACTTGCCAATACACACTGTTGGGTACCAAAGTAACTAGAGTCAACATTGTCAGGGATCTGGGGGTGACGTTCGACTCAAAGCTATTATTTGATGCACACATTACAAACGTAGTTAATAAGGCTAATAAGGCGTTAGGCTTCATTTTTAGGATGTCTAAAGATTTCAAAAACATTAAAACAATCAAAATTTTGTATTGTGCTTATGTTCGTAGTCACCTGGAATATGCTTCCCAGGTGTGGAACCCAAATTACGATACTTACATAACGCGTTTAGAAAACGTTCAAAAGAAGTTCTTGATGATTCAAAGAATTTTTGAAGTTCTTGATGGTATATTCAATATCATTCCCGAAATTATTTGCCGGATTATTTCAGCCGATGCCGAAAGTTTCACTTACTTCCTCTGCAACAGCGAAGGAAAATAGTGGATATTTCATTTTTATTTAAAATTGTAAATGATTCGATGGATATAGCCGAGCTGGTGAACAAAACTGGCCTGCGCGTACCATCTGCGATGTTACGAAGGCATGACCTTCTTCATACTCCTGCCATCCTTAGCATCTACAGGCAGAATTCGTTTATGATCAGGGCTTGTCGTATGTTCCATACAGCGTGCCGGAGAGTCGATGTTGATCTCTTTAACATGAGTGTGGCAAAACTAAAAATGGTGATGTGTAATGACTTTTTCTCACATAGAAGCTAGACATTTTAATTGAGGAGTGGCGAATATATGAGTGTATTTCTAATTTACATCACTGGTTGCATGTTGATTGTTATCCTAGTTATCGTTATTTCATACTATTTTTTTTTTATATTAGTCGTGTCTTATATTAGTCGTGTGTGTGTTTTATATTAGTCGTGTATTTTATGCATAATTGTTAAATGTGAAAGCTTGTAATTGGCCGTAACTGAATCATAGAATATTTTTTATAAGTGTTAACTAGCTGTAAGTTTTCTAAATGTGAAAATAAAATAAAACTTAAAACATACGTTTTGCGATTTCGCCAATGGCAATACTTGGACTTAATGTATACATGGACTATATTTTTAGATATTTTTCTTGTGTTGCCATTCATTTTATTCTGCTTTAGACCCTTAAATATGGTTAATGGTATATCTTTTGGCGAATCGGCACACCCTTCGTTTCTTTGTCAAGGAGACTATCAGATGATAATCATTATTATAGCCCGCTGTCCAAAGCTTCCTCTCATAATCACTGAGAAGCCTAACGAATGCAAATGTTTAGAAACATTGATATTTTAGGTAAAAAATATCAAAAATTAACCGTTAAATATGAGACGACGTTATCTGTCGGTCTATAAGTAGCTCTAAAAGTCGCGCTCATTTAATTGAGTGACTATCATTGCTAGAACGACTTGGAATTTCCGAAATATTGTCATTATGATCTACAAATTTGCCTTTTTTTTCATAATGTTAAAATGTAATAGATATGGTAGAATTTATTAAAGTATGTCGTCATTTGGGGGCCGATTCTCATCACGCTTGAACTTGAAGTTTAGTTGTGTAAGACGGGTATATTTGTTCAGCAGTGGACGTCCTTTGGCTGATATACTGATGGTAATGAAGAACATAAAAAAAAATATTTTGTTATTACCTACTTGCTTATATTAAGCTTACCGTTTAAGAAAGCATTTACCGTTTGCATTAAAGATTAGATACCTAGTACATTAAATAAACCTGATATAGTTTTATAGTATTTGCCTTAGTACCCAAAATTCCATGTGTAAGTGTGCAAGCTAAAAATCTGTGCTTCTGAAATTGATCACATGCAGATATACCATAGCGAGCGGAATGAAAATGTTCGTCAATTTTAAATTTTCTTCATAACGTATAGCGAGCACATGCTACAGTTAAAGTAAAACAGACTGTGGCATAGATTATGTTTTACTTAATTCGCTTTCTAAATTATAAATTTATATAGAAAAAGTAAAAAAGCTTAATAAAACTAATACTTAAAAAGAGATAGGTACTTATTCTATTCTTATCGGGAGTTTCAAAATGTTTAATAAGCTGTTGTATTCCACTTTTGAGGACACGTTTGGCGAAGCGGTTCAGCAGTCGGCTTCTGTGCCAAGGGTTGTGGGTTCAATCCCTGTACGGAACAAATATTTGTATGGCCTACAAGTAGTTCTTCCGTGTCTGGGTGTTTGTGCATGTGAAAGTTTGTGTTTGTAAACGCACCCACGATACAGGAGAAAATTCTAGTGTGGGGAAACGTTATTTTAAGATAATAAAGATAATAACCTCGTTTATGTTATGCTCTCACGTTCCTGTATTTGAGTCTAAATATTTCAACTGTGATTGCAAAAGTACAAATAATCTAGATTTAATTAGAATTAACAAGTAAGAAATAAAACAATTCTATATTTAATTTCAGAATCGGGTAAGTAACTGGTTTCAGGCATTACCTGTTACGAACATGCTTACAACAACTTTACCTTGTTATCTACATACTCTCATACATACCGACATCACGCCTTTGTTCCCGGA
Organism: Acronicta alni; assembly: GCA_964056405.1. Classification (NCBI taxonomy): domain Eukaryota; kingdom Metazoa; phylum Arthropoda; class Insecta; order Lepidoptera; family Noctuidae; genus Acronicta; species Acronicta alni. Next base: position 13,053,116 of record OZ043913.1, read on the forward strand.
AGAGCTAAGCAGAGCTGTACTGTACACCCACAGACACATACACAGATCGATATGATGTGTCGCTATACACCGTGTTTTTTTGTCTTATATACTTCTACTCGTCATGATCAACAATTTCTTGTACGGCATCAACCATTATCTTGTACGGTATTAACCATTATTATGTCGAGAGACCTGAAGTTTTTTCTAAGAAACAACTCTTTTTTTAAGATTTCAGACTAGTTAGTTTCTAGACTTAGTCTCACATAGGTATCTAGTAGAAATAATTGGTTCCTGTCGGCTGTAAGACCACAAAAAAAACACGGTGTATATAGGGTTTAAAGTGCGTTTGCAGAGTGGCTATAGAGTCTAGTAGAGGGTGAATGCTCTATGACAATATTAACATAAATATTTAATTGATCAACGAAACAACGTATCAGTTAGATGATTTTTTTATTGCCTTCTAAAGTGTTCTTATTACATAAGCGAAGCATTAGACAAACATCTTTCAGATCTCTAGTGCAACATTCTGTTTCGTATGTCGCTATATTAAAAATATTATCACCATCGTAGGTGTTATTAAAAAAATCATGATCGATCATCACAGCATAGGGCTCGCCGGACCACTCCGAGTCCAAAGGATGGTAATACTGAAGGTAACAAAAGTACGAGGAAGTGAGTCCAAGTAAAGATCCCACGAGGATATCTTCCCAATGGTGATGATTATCGCAACACCGGCTCAAGGCCACAACACCTGCTGCCGTGAGTGGACCTAGACAAACAATAATTTCCCAACTGTGTCCACGTGTTCTCGATAGTACACCTAACTTTCCAGAAAGCCACAAACTCAAAAATCCCAACGAGCAGAAAGAGAAACTGCTGTGTCCACTGGGGAACGACTTTCTGCCGTCCATTACGTCGCGCACATTACCGGTACATTGCAGCCCCGGTGTTATATTTCCATTTGGGAAACAGCGCCAGAAGAAGTCGGGCCGCGGTCGACCTACTATCAATTTAACAGATTCTGTAATGACTGCATTGATCGTCAGTGCGAGCGTCCACGCTAGCAGCGCCTGCACGGTGTCCACGTAGTTTCTTGTTATTATAAAAGGTACACAAACAAAAAGGAGGGGCACGAAGACTATTAAAAATACAGTAGCCCATGCTGGTACATAAGAATCGTGCCGTGCATGTCTGTAATCACGCAACAGTTCAGCTTCGGTGATGTGACGCATGTGTGGCGTTGCCTTCAATTGACATATACACACGACACCTAAAAGTATAACTCTTAATAATATTTCAAATAGTAAATTATTTAATATATTTTGGACACCAGCTGGCCACATAACTTTATAGAGTAATGACACAGTATACTCTGACCCATTTGTATAGGTACACGTTTACACTTGAATTTTATTGGGAAGCGGTAGTGATGATAGCTACTAAACTGACAGACGTCTTTATAAAAAAGTAATGTCTGGAAAAAGTTGAGTCTATATTCAAGATATGGAGTAGATCAATAAAACTTTAAATAAGTAGATAATTACAATGTTTACTTTTATTCGATTTTGATATTATCGAAATCGAATAATTAAATAATTAATTATAATAATAATAACTATTAAGTAAGTAGATATATTACTCGGTTGCCTTTTCTCTCTCTCTCTCTTCAGCAGTCGATGGATTTCAATATTTTGTAAGTCTGTCGATTTTTTACTAACACTTTTTATTTATTTAATGTATTATACAGATTATTGGTATTTTGCCGAAGGGTAAGGCAGAGGTGTACTAAAGTACATCCACAGTTCGCCGATATGTTTAGGTCCCATTTAATAGTGGGCAAGCCTGTTGCTCTTAACCGGTCTAAAATCCAAACTCCGAGCTGCTTTAAAGAATTTCAGAGAAAAACCCAATAACATTGTAACAAAAACATTAGTTATTTAAAATCTAATAGGAATACCTATTAGATTTGAAATAACTAATGTGTGGTATTGGTTGAGATATCTCAACCAATACCCAGGACCAATAGGGCTTTTATTACCTACTTGATGATTATTGATATTTGAGATCCAGAACCATTTTGAAATTAAAGTAAGTACCTAGTAGACGGACCGTATCCATTTATAAATAATTAGCTTCTGACTGCGACTTCGTCCGCGTGGAAAAGTTACTTTTATCGTTGTAATTATCGTTATAAATTATAGCCGTTATCGTTATAATTATAATAATAGGTTATTCTGATGTATAAATGATTATACTTTAAAGTTTGATCAAAATCCGTTCAGTAGTTTTAGCGTTAAAGAGTACCTAACAAACATCCATCCTCACAAAGTTTCTCTTAGTAGGATAGGATAGGAAGTTTGAGACCCGATCTACACATTTATCTAAAACTACAACAACATATATTATGTATACGGAGGTGAGTATAATAATGTCATTATTATTGGTCAAGGTGCTGACAAACTTGCTTAAACATTTTTAAGGTTGCGTTAAATGAAAAAAAGAATGTTATCTTGTATGATTAGAATAAGATAACAAGTCACTGAGTCACTTGTAGATGTAGTTTTAGGAACCTGTTTAAGCTCTCTAGAACGTTTCCTTATTTCCTGAGTGCAAGAAGCACACAAGTGCAGTGGCCGCCACTTTCTACTTTGTCTCCGTATAAGCAACCAGACCACAACATTGCTCATATACTCGATACATTTGAACAACTACTGATACGAAGTTCTTCACTTCTTAGTGGCAGGTGCCTTATCATTAAATCTTTTAGTGGAAGTTTATTCATATTAAGGCACATCCTAAATATTCAATGCACCTTTTTCAAAAGCGATAGGTACTACCTACCTGTTAAGGCGCTATTTTTTAGGTTGTAGTTGAGTCCAAGACTCGCGCAATGTGAGTTCGCACGTGTGCCTACGGTCACACGTGAGTCGGGCACAGGGCATGTTACGCAATACTGCAGCGGATATTTTTCCTCTCTAAAAAATAAAAGTGAACGTAACTTGTATTCACGTAATCACAGACATGTAATTATTTTTGTTATGAGCGCGAAACTCAAAGTCAACTCAGATGCTTAGCGGAGATGTACTGTATTCTCGTGCCGTATTATAAGTGGCGGTAAGAGTGAATATCGCTCGATCACATTGTAGTGTTCTTCAACGGGTCGTACAATAATGTTTTTTTGCCAGATCTGTCAGTTCAATGACAATGAACCGCACATTAAACTATGTAATACCTACATAATACAGTTGGGTTGATGCTGATTGTTAAATACAAATTCATCCTAAGTTCATGTACTTAGGTAGCTACTTCAGCCAAAGGTGAAAAGTACACAAAAAAGGCAAGCATAGATAACCACCTATGTACTTAATACATTATACATACGCATTGGTATTTGGATTCCAAGGCCAAATGTTAAGATTGATCACTCTTTGATTCTCCCAATAGTAAACGCTAATGCACTTCATTAGCTGAGTGAGGTCCTTGGTTCGATTCTCAGGTCGAGTGAAATGATTTTTTTCGTTAGCTAATTCTCAGTTCCTAGCAGCTCGTTGCTTGAATTTGTATCCGGTTATTGGCAATAAGCTCGCTCCCTGTTAATCTTAATACACCGGCAAAGACTAATCGTTCAAGGAATACAGGCGTAGTGGTATGTATTATAGAATAGTCACGAGCACAAAGTATAGATTTGTGCCCGTTAAATGGCAATATGAAGCTCGCTCTTATTACATGAGACCTAAATATACCGGCGAACTGTGGGTGTACATTGACACTCCTTGAACCCTTCTTGGAATACAAGCGTGATGTTGTAGAGTACATAGAGTAGAAAGAAACTATACTAAGGTATTCTTCTTAGCGATTGGATTTGTGACCTTTTTTTGGTGCATCATATAATTATGTCATAGAAGTCTATGCATCGCACTGAGCTCGTTGCGGTATGAAACTGGGATCTATTACTTGGTCAGAGGTCCGACGCAGATTCGGGCGTTCCCGGTACAGAAAAAGAGTGAACGAAAAGAATATAATGTAGCAGGTAAATAGTTCTTGGAGTTCTTGGTTCTTGGAGTTTCTTGCCAGTTCTTCTCCATAGGAAACGACTAATTTGGAACCGTGCACCTAGACTCAACATTTCATAAGTGCCTGTATATGGTTTATATGAAAATAAAACTATTTTGATTGGCCTACTATCGGCATTGGCCCGTAATTGGGTTGCGAAGGGCAAAATGACAGTTGCTTCTTGTAAGTGATTAATATTCAGGTGCATGTTCGACTAGAGGCCGACCCGAACTTAGACAGGAAAAATTATGACAGCAGTTATCCAAGTGAGCGGAACATTACTGGACTATAATAAAATAATTATAAATTTTCTCACCACAATATCACAACAATTACAAAAACTAAAAAAAATTACAACAACGGAATTCATACTGTAGGAGACTGGTGCTTAAGATAGGCTTTTGAGCTGTGTTTCAGGTCACCAGGTCTTTCTCTCTTTAAGTATCATAATGACAAAATTAAGTAGGTATATTGAGAAAAGTATACTCCTCTGTAGGTACGTGGTTCCTCTTTATTTTAAAGCTCAGTCCGAAATTATAAGTTATTGAAAAGAAATAAATAGAATTTATTTATTTTCAATAACTTTTGATAGAGTTTTTTTCTTCAGTAGTTATGTTTTGATTCGTATTCAAACACAGACAGAGAGACACATTGGTAAACCAACAGATTTTTTAACTGACCTACAAATTCTTAGTCCCCTAAATTAGTTTTTCTGCAAATATAAGTAGGTAATGTACAGATACGTGAAACTTAGATTCTTATTACTTATAATGTAATCATCATACTCGACCTTTTAAAAATATAAATGAATACCTACTTTACTTGAATGAATGATTACATAACAGAATAACCAATTGTATGTAGCCGACCTAACCTGGGTGTCGAATCAATGTTCGATTATAGTAATGCGGTTATATCACCAAGTTATCTAAATCTATATAGTTACGATGTTTAGCGTAGACCGCTTGGCTACGTATTTAATAGTAACTATTATTTGTAAACAACATACATATCTACCTTGAGATTGCTTCTTTCTTTTTTAATTATTTTCTTTCTAAATATTTGAAAAGCCTGTAGGTAAGTAGGTATATTGTTAGAATATCGGTATTGCTCCGAAATTGGGTCTGATGGCAGTTATGATTATCATCATCAGGTTATATTCGTTCGCTGCTGGACGTAGGGCTTCTTCGACTTTCCTCATCCAGTCACTGCCAGCTGTCTTCCGTAAGTTGTCACCACGTACACCTTATGGCAGACGCTTCAAGTAAAATGTTGATATATGTATAGCCTCAGCAATTTTGGAACCATATTTAGACTTTAAAGCGACAAGACCGTAGTTGGGAAAAACTCTCTAATGATGTCGATGATGTTAGTAAAGTTTATTTATTTACTTATTAACGACGTCTGCGGTCTAGTGGTTCGCGTGTCGGACTGCTGATCACGAGGTCTTGGGTTCGATTCCCACAGGACACAAATATTTATGTGATGAACGTAAGTGTTTGTATGAGAGTTTCTTACATTATAAGTATTTATTTACAAAAAAAAAGTGTATAAGTATTATATCCATTGTCTAGTACCCACAGTAGGAGCTCTGCTTAGTTTGGGACGAGATGGTGATGTGTAAAATTGTCCAAGAACATTTGTTTATGTTTTACCCGCTAAAAATCGGAGGTTTAGAAGAGCAAGATAATCGTTTTATCATTTATCAGGTAAAGCGGATGGAGTAGAAGTTTCATTTATGAAATTTATGCAAACCGCAAGTTAAACCATAATATAGCTAAGCACCTAGATACCACAACCACATGCAGTAAATACAACACCTTTGACATTACTTACATATTGTATTAGATAACTTTATGTTGATGGTTATTTAATAAGCTGCTGTTATTGTGGTCACTGAGAAAGTACATGTTTATTATAGAGTTGAGAATAGAGATGGGAATGTAAAGTAAACATAACATACCTACATAACATACGCCTGTACTTTTCGAAAGGTTAGGCACACAGGGACATACAGGTTGGTATGATTAATTACCATGTAAGAGGGGCGAGCCGATTGCCATTAACTCGACAGAGACTGAGAATATCATAAAATAAATCCAATAATATCTCGACCAGGGATTTTAATCTAGGACTAGGCAAGGACACTTGCCGTCAGAACTAAAACAGTATCGTTTGTGACCACTAGGTTAATGAGCCAGTTAAAATACCGTGTAGGAATGTTATCCGCTTTCATTTTTTCATTTCCATTTTGTTTTTTCAACTTGCTGGTCTGGCTTGTTCTGCAACTTGCTAGCGGTATCTTAAAAACGTACCATCTCGCCTGTACTCCCCGAAGTCTTAGGCACAGTTTACCCCTAAGCAAATCCTGCAGTTTATAGTAGCAGCAGGGTTTAGCGGTGAACTCTAACTCAATGAGTGGCGATCACAATAGACCGGCTACGGACGCAATGATACTATAGCTGCAAATCAATAATAATAAAAAAATAGGCAGAGTTCATCAGTATGTTTAGGTCTCGTATAATAGGGGGTGAGTTTTATTCTTCTATAAACGATTATTATAGTGCGACCGGATAACACAGTCCTTGCCTGCGAATCCTGCGATATTGGAGGGGAGCGGGGGCAAACCTCAAAAGGATTCATATGCTTATACGTGTGCATCGCACTACAACCCTCCCTGCTACTCCCTGCCCGCATATACACCACACCGGATAACTCAGTCTTCGCCTGAAACATTAGAGGAATGTTGAACACTGAGTTATCCGGTCACACAATCTCATCAATTAATTTCTTCTTCAAGTCAACGAAAGAGGACTGTGAGATAGAATATATTCTCCCCTACCCTCTTCCTTTTTTTTTGACGGGGTTGGAAATGCTTTATGCACTACCAACTGCTCCGGGGAGAGCGGTGGGGTGTGTCGGCGTCTGCTCTTAATAAGAACGATCTACCGACTAAAACCAACCTCGGCGTTTCGCGTCACCACTACGGGACTACGGGAGCGCTGTAGCAATCGTCCGCATCACCCCGTTTTTTAGTTTGTAGGGGGGGAGTGAGGCGTGGCCTCCGACTTGTTGAGGGCTACCTCCAGGCCCAGGCGCCGTATGCGGTCCACCACCTATGCGACCGCATCCGTGGCCAGCAACGCTGCCTCCCTGTGTGAGCTCCCTCGGGCGGTGACCAGCGTGTCGTCCGCGTAACACGTCAGGTCTACCCCCGGTGCGAGCTCGCCTCTCAGCACCCAGTCGTACCCGATGTTCCACAGGAGCGGGCCGAGAACTGAATCCTGTGGAACACCGCACGGCGTGACGCAACGATAAGCCCCAACGACGCGGCGGAGGTAGGGAGGTACCCTGTGGTATCGCAGGGCCTCCCTGATGCAACTCCAGGGCAGGGTGTTAAAGGCGTTGGAGATGTCTAAAGACACCGCCAACGCGACCCCGCCCCGGGACACCGCTTCCTCCGCGAGGACTCTCACCCACATAATGGCATCGATCGTGGAGCGCCCACGCCGAAAGCCGAACTGGCTGTCGTCCAAGTCCGGCCCCTCTGTGTACAAGTGGCTGACGAGGCGGTCTGCAACTATTCGCTCGAACAGCTTGCCCACCTCGTCCAGCAGCGCTATGGGCCGGTATGCGGACGGCGAATTGGCAGGGCGCCCTGCCTTTCGGGGCAGGACCTGGCGACCTGTTTTGCACAGAGTGGGAAACTGGCCCCGCTCTAGGCACGCCGAGAAGAGTCCTCGCAGTTGGGGCTCTAGCTCCTGCAGAGCTAAGATGAGAGCACGGCCGGGCACTCCGTCGGGCCCCGGGGCATTGTTTTTGGCCCGGAGCCGTGCCACGGTGGCTCCGTCACCTCTGGGACTCTGGCACCGTCCTCCTCCTCGGGCTCTGCGGCTGAAGGGGCCATCGGTAGCGGAATGTGCTCCCCCCTCGCCGGGAAGAGAGCTGCCACCACGTCCTCCAGCAGCTGTGGCTGGAGACTCTCCGTCAGTGGAGGGCCCGAGGAACGCAGCTTTTCCCGGACCATGCGGTATGGGCGCCCCCACGGGTCCCCGACCAGAGTCTCCAGCATCTCCTCCCTGGACCGAGCTCTCGCCCCCTCGATGGCGCGCCACAGAGCCTGCTTGCTCGCGCGGTACGCCTCATACAGCGCGACCTCCTCTTTGTGGATCCGGACCAGTCAACGTCTTCTCCGGTACTGTGTGTACCGGCGCCTGACCGCCACGCACGTGACGCGCAGCTGCGCGATCTCGGTAGACCACCAGTACACCTGGCGCCTCGAGGACTGCGTGTGAACCCGGGGCATGGACGCGTCGCAAATCTGCGTCATCGCCCCGCGGAACCACTGTGCCTCTCGTCTGACGTCGACGGGTCCGTCGACCGACTCCCTGTTCCAGGCCTGAATAATGGCCGCCTCCTCGAGAGCCTCCCTGTCGTGGCGCGTGAGCGCCCAGCGCGGGCCGTCCCTCCGCGGGCCGTCCCTCCGCGGAGCCCTCCGCGGGCTGCGGCCGCCCGCGGTCTGGGCGGAGACGTCGAACCGGATATAGCGGTTGTCCGACAACGTCTCCATCTCCCGGGCGACACGCCAGTCGCGGACGCGGTGCGCCACAGCGGGGCTAGCGAACGAGACGTCCACAATGGACCCGCCCCGCTGCCGCACGCACGTGAAGACGGAGCCCCGGTTCAGGACGACCAGGCCCGTCTCCAGCACCCACTCCTCTAACGCCTCGCCCCTGGCGGCCGTGACCGAGGATCCCCACGCCGCAGACTTGGCGTTGAGGTCCCCGAGTAGCAACACGGGGCGAATCACCCTCTTCCCTAACCTAACCTAAACTTTTCTAGTAACATACTCTTTACTCTAACTTGGCTCGGAGACTCGTGGATAAATAATAACCATGCTATCTGCATCTGCCCATCATCTGGTTTGAAACTTGATTCCAATAATATTAATAAACGCTATACTTAAATCAGTAAATAGTAGATGTTCGATACTCATCGAACACATCATCATCAGCAGTTTTTGGCTCAAGTAGGTTACGCAGCGGCACCAGCGAACCGCGCGATCTACGCGTGTCAGTACACGATCAACCAGTATACTTGTAGTACTCATTATCATCTTTAGCGCTAATTAGCGTAAAGTGTCCGAATAAATTCTCTTAAAATCTCAGCTCGGACCTTTCATTTAGCACCCGAAATATCTAGCATCTCCGTACCGTATCGTACATATTGGTCCTTCGAGCCGGATACGGGAAAGTGGGATGAGACGATTATACAATTAAGAGGGTTAGTGATACATAGGTGAACCAGTATTTTGCTTATGCTAAATGAATGTTAATACAATGCTGAATGTTCTTATCCTAAATGATAGCTAGTCCCTATCTACCGTAAAGACCGATTGTCTCTTATTGATAGGTGAAGTTGAATTGTCTTTTTTAAACCGTAAACTGGACCACCCTTTGGTCCCACAAGCACTGCACCCTTGCTTGGGCTCGGGTGTTTTAGGCGCGCTTGCACTAACAGTCTTTAATGTCACAACCCTTACAAATCCGTCACTCTCCCCACTGGCCATTTTCCAGAGGGAAAATTATCATCGTGGATGGTCACCATGGCTACGACAAACATGATACAGAACCTAAAGCGTGTCCAAGATACTTTAGTCGACACCTTGGTAGACATTTATCATAGCAAAATTAACATGCATCTACTTACGCCAGAGCAACTCAGCAACGAACTCCAAATCATTTCCGGTCAAATATCAAAAGAACTTACTTTACCCATCAATAATATTCACTCCGATTTATATCTAATCTACAAACTACTAAAGATCAAAGCTAGAATGAGTACCGAGTACTTTATGTTTGAGATCTCCGTGCCACTCATTAGCAGGGACAGTTTCCAACTGTACCGGTACCTCTTCAAGTTGGAAACGACATGATTAGCATTAGTCCGATCACAGATTACATAGCAACTAATCTGATGAGAGACTCATATGTCGAAGTCAAGAACGACGATCTTCAAACTTGCGTCCACCAGGATGAAAGTTACATTTGTCTGCTACGAAGTCCAATCAAGCGCCTGGATCCAGAAGAGAAGTTCTGTCAAACCGAACAAATAGGTATCTGTCAACCTAAGAAAGAAACCTGCAAGAATATGTGGTTACAATTAAACGACCTATCGTCCTATCTGTATTTTGCATGTGATACTTACTCATTTACAATCATATATGACAACGTAACCCGAGCGCGCCGAGTCAGCAAGGCCAGGCTCATTAAACTCGATAAAGAATGCATTGCTAAGGGTCGTGATATAACTCTATATTCATATCAGCAAGAAAACAAGCTGACTCTAAAACCTGACCTATTATTAGCAAATATAGCTCCAATACAGCACCATCATTTGGTCAACATCTCGCTACCATTTCTCGAAACAACAACAGATGACGCACAGATCAACATCACTCTAAAAAGTCTCGGTAACCAGATAGCCGCTATGAAGGATGCAGCTTTGGAAGATGGGACAATAACTGCGCATGATATACATCACTATGCCATATCATACGTGTTACTAGCAGCAATCGTCGCAGCGCTCTTGTTCCTCTGGATCCCGTGGAAGCGAGGCGGGCTATCCTCACCGGCGCCCGCGCTTCACCTACAGGCGCCATGTGAGCCAACGCCCACACTGGTGCTAGTCGGGCACTCGCACTGCTGCTAGGCGCCGCCCGCGGGCGCCTAGCAGCAGTGCGAGTGTTAGTGCAAGCGCGTCTAAAACACCCGAGCCCAAGCAAGGGTGCAGTGCCAAACAACCGTAAACAGGACCAAAGGGTGGTCCAGTTTACGGTTTAAAAAAGACAATTCAACTTCACCTATCAGTAAGAGACAATCGGTCTTTACGGTAGATAGGGACTAGCTATCATTTAGGATAAGAACATTCAGCATTGTATTAACATTCATTTAGCATAAGCAAAATACTGGTTCACCTATGTATCACTAACCCTCTTAATTGTATAATCGTCTCATCCCACTTTCCCGTATCCTCTCCTCGGGAGCATGTTTGATACTCATCGAACACATCATCATCAGCAGTTTTTGGCTCAAGTAGGTTACGCGGCGGCACCAGCGAACCGCGCGATCTACGCGAGTCAGTACACGATCAACCAGCGTACTTGTAGTACTCATTATCATCTTTAGCGTTAATTAGCGTAAAGTGTCCGAATAAATTCTCTTAAAATCTCAGCTCGGACCTTTCATTTAGCACCCGAAATATCTAGCATCTCCGTACCGTATCGTACAGTAGAAATAGTAGTTTTAAAAAACCGGCGGAGTTCGCGCACGAAGGATTCCGTACCAGAGCCCCCCTTAAATATTTATTTTATTTTTATTATGTATTTATTTTTAAAGTGAATATATAACTAAATATTCAGTGAATATTTCAAGCTTCTGTCTACCTGTTGCCGTTATTAATATCGCAAAAAACGGCAAAAAAAACACGTTTGTTGTATGGGAGCCCGCCCGCCTTATATATTTATTTTATTCTGTTTTTAGTATTTGTTGTTATAAGGGCAACATAAATATATCATTTGTGAAAATTTCAACTGTTTAGCTATCACGGTTCATGAGATATAGCCTGGTGACAGACGGACGGACGGACAACGGAGTCTTAGTAATACGGTCCCGTTTTTCCCTTTGGGTACGGAACCCTAAAAACAACAATTAATAATGTTCTTTAGGAGCATTAAAGAATGTTGTGTACGAGATCATGATATCTTTTCCTCAGAAGGTTCCATCAACTAAGATCATCGATATAATATACCATCACGTCAATATTCCCGGGAAGGTTTAGCAGAGGTAGCCTAATGTACACTCACAGTTTACTGGTATGTTTAGGTCCTGTAATAGGGGCTATTACCATTAACCGACTACAATTCCAAACTCAATTCCAGACTTGGGAATCTATCCCAGGTCTTCCAGATAGTAGTCGCGCTATGACCACAAGGCAGAGGCAGTTATATGTATTGAACATAAATAATTTGAAGGATATAAGGAAGAGAAGGGAATGTGTCAACAGCATTTATCCATAGCAATGTGTGGCAATGCTTGCTAATAGATCAATTTGCACGGTAGAATACCATATCGAAACTCATTCCATGTCTGGTATTGCATTGCTTCATATATATCGGCCCGGTAAGGTCAACGACCTATTAATTGTTATATAGGTAGATTACAGTAGCTTTCTTACCAATTTAGATATCTGAAACCATTAAACAGCTAAAAATCTCGGTTATCGTGATTACTATTCTATCGCAGCGGTTAATTGTTCCGCATTGCGAAATATACGTATATTGAAGATGTTATGCACTTTTTTTGTAAGTGGTTACACAAACATAATCTAATTAACATCTTGATGTATTTAGTTAAAAAAATTAATTTAAATTAGTGGTACTCATTATAACATAGTTTATATTATACTTTGCTTTGTCATGCATATGTAAGGTGGTTATAATAGGCGATATTTTTTTTAATGGTTCTGTCTACTTGAATTTCATCTTACACAGTAATGATGTAAGATGCAACACTTTTACCATTAAGCTCTTCAAGAAAATGTCGAGTGATATGTAAACTCGACGGATATGTTCGAATGTTATATAATATATTATACATAACCTATCACTATTATAGTATAACCTATCACTCCTATTAGTCACAACGTAAATCGTGCGTCTGCTTTGTTGCATAAAATTCCTTGAAGGAAGTAACTAGATACATGCGCTAGCGCAGTCTATTATATCTGAAAGATCGTGTGAAAACAAATATAATGCATTTAATTAGCATTCAACCTTGTTAAGTATACATGATTGTTGTGTAATTATCTAAATGTTGCTTTCTTCTTGATGAACTCATTTTTGTAGACATTTTGTAAGCATAGTTTATAGACATGGATCCTGCAAAACACGGATCCCTTTATATATAGATAAAGCCTAGATAAATGTTATAAAAGAAAATCTTATTGTCATTGGCACAAAGTGCTTCGAAAATCATAGAAAAAGTCCTGTCACTTATTTAGTTGATAGTAATTATGACTTAATCAAAACGCCCTCCATTTTTTAAATTATGATTTCAAACGGATGACCGTTTAAAAAAAGGAAATCTTACTATAAAGCTTAATCGGCGGGCCCACATTTTTATGCTAGGTTAATTAAATCCTTTTTTTACCTTTGGAAATATTCATGCCAATCTCCGCTTGAAAGCGCTTCATTGTATCGAGTCTCATCGACTAAGGGCTTAAAAAAGGAATATTCCTAGATAATTAAACCTAGGAATATTCCTTTTTTAAGCGAAGGGAAGGGCAGGGACGGTGCGTAAGGGTATCCACATAGAGAGATTACCTATCGACTTAAACTAGTGCAGCAGTGGCCGTTCATTAGCTCAATGCTCGGCTCAAATCTAGAATCACTATAAATTCATGGCGCAACCTATTTAAATTCATTCATTAAATGGAAAATGTAATTAATATGGGTTAGTAGGCATAGTATTTAACCCTAGGGATGTGCTTTAATAAGCGTTGGGGTCCTGGGGTGGTCTATTAAGAGGACACAGTGCCCCCTCCGTGTGCTGATGGTGGCCACCGGGGTATTTTTAGTGGGTAAGAACCCCACACTCCCCGGTCTAACCCCGTAAACCGGTAGCCTTTTGAAGGTGCCTCATGTAAAAAAAGCCATAGTAATTAAAGTAAATTATTGTAAACTACTTACTTAGTGGTTACTACAATTTTTATTGTTAACTGGGTTTGTGTGATAGTTGCTCACACGAATAAACAAGCAGGATCTTTATGAAATCTACTTTCTAACATTTTATACAAATTTGATTTTGATAATATCTCGGTCATTATGACGAGATTTTGATTGCGTAAAACTGTTCAAATTGTTACCGAAATTATTATCTCCTCGACTGACCTGGCAATGTCTCAGGAGATTCTTTCATCCAGTATGAATGCAAATTAACTGTATCGTAATTGCAAAAACGGCCAGGATTCTATTTACAGCAAAGTTCAAATTGGTTTGTAAAATATACATACATATATACATACATATTTATATACATGTACGTATAAGGTACTATGTACTTACTATATCCTCGGGTTTTTTCAAAGACCCATTGTTTCTTATTTTAATGTCACGTCTATCACACATTTAAATTCACCACATTCAATTTTATTGTTCTCTTATGACGAGAGTAAATTCAATTTGTTTAGTGGTTATTTTGCTGTGTTACATCAATGTTAAGTAAACATGGGTAGGGTCAATTTCGCCCGTCATAGGGTACGGTTTTCTATAGGGAAATCAACTTCTAAAATTGAAAGCTTTTTCACACTATTATACATATATTATTTATTTGTTTTTGTTAGGTCTTTAGGATGTAGGGAGTAGATTCGACTTTTGAAAGCTAAATATGATGCTATAATCATCATATTTAGCTTTCAAAAGTCGAATCTCAATGTGATGTTACTAATACGTACATACATCATCAACCCATATACCTACTGTCCTAATACTGGGTTCGGGTCTCCTCTCAGAATGAGTGTTATTAGACTATAGTCAACCACGCTGGCCTAATGCGGGATGGCAGACTTCACACGATGTTTTTCTTACTAATGGTTTAGCAAATTTTCGACCAAGATTAAAAGGCAGTTTTGGTTTCTTATGGGTAAAAAATTAAATACCTTATATTAAACCGGTTTCACGTAACCACGGCCTCAAAGTGGTCAGGAAGTTATTAATAATTCTCGTAATGCTCCCTGTCCCTTGGGTTCAGTAACATATTACTTATTATTATTAAGGTAGGTACTTTTTTTTATACTAGTAGTTTGTCTCAGTAGTGTCATAGCACCGTCTTATAGCTTAGAATGCGACAACAAAAACATTACGCTAAAGCATAAGTACGTCCCCTGATGGGATCTTTTATAATGTCATAGACATCACTGCTCTGTACAACCCCAATCGAGACATAATCAAATATGTAAATAACATATGAATATATAATCTGTTCCATGGTACACCTATCTATATTATGTAGTTACAACAAGAAACACGTTAAGGCGGTATGTTTAATACAAAGCGGTTATAGTTCACCATTCATGGTTACGTATGGTTATGTAACAGAGTGGACCCATACGGATTGTCTGGCTATCGTAATAACATAATAATTACGAGGTTATACTCGATAATCGTCGTAATAACGAGTTCAGGCCCTTATAGCTTCCCGATGAGATTGTTGCCAACGATCACTTAAACTTATTCAAAAGGATCATAATATGATACCGGTAGCATATACCGAAAATATTTTCGGCGTATGTAAATAAAAGCTCGCGATTTACAAATGAAATTGTTAACTTTTCTTGTACATTTACTATTGTAAACGCAATAAAAATAGGTGAGGTACTTTTGTTTACCGTAATATAATATTAAGAAACAATTGCATCAATTAGATGACAGATGAGTGCAGGAGAAATATTAAAATCATGGCGCATGCACATATACAAATTAATTAAAAAAATAAATTATCAATATAATATTACGCGTGCGGAGTAGGGGTTGTGTACATTCACTGTCATATAAAAGGCTTACACGTTTGAGTCAGCTCATAAGAGTAGTTACGTTTGTTCCGTCGGCATCAGGAGCAGCGGAGGAGGCGACCTTAGTAGCACCTTCACTCCCCACGCACCATGGCTTCCCGATTAGCCGTGAGTAACATCACTATTTACGCGTCATAGCGAACTATTTCCGGACTCCACCGCGAAACGCGGATTCATCGATATGCATCCGCTGTGATCTTTATTATAACAATTAATAGGTTAATCAAATGTTATTAATGTATTACCTATACAAGTTTTAAATTAGTGTTTTAAAGGTTTAACAGTAGATGGATTCCAGACTTGTAATAACTTGTTTTATAATTAAACTTAAAATCGAAATGATCACAATCATAATTATTAATTAAAAAATAACAAAGCTTTCCGTTACATAACATTTAAAACTCAAGGAAAATAAGCACTGAACGTGCTAATCCATGTGGACGGATTATGGTCTCATTAGAGAGTTTTGATTACGGAGTGAATTTTACGTAACACAATTGTTATGGCCTGCACTATCTCGGCATCTCTGACGAAATTTTTTTTACATAAATGTGCATATCAGCACTACGCTGACCGCTTTTATTATAATAGTTTACATACCCAGACAATTAACAAGGATCGGCTAACATAAGTATAGAAATTATGCCAACTAAATGACTACTATTATAATTTCAGCTGAGCTGCTTTCTACTGGCTAGCGTTGGCGTCTGCCTGGCGACTTTTGGACATGAACAGTTAGTATTACTATATGTTCCCGGAACTCTAACGATTTCCCCGACCCTATTCAATTTCAACGTGGTGCTATCAGTCAAACTATTAGTTACGCTACAAGTAGAAGTCGATGGGACCGCAAAAAATATTATAGTGGATGGAGCAATTTTACTGAGATGTCTTTAACGATTCTCACGCTTCTTCATTGCGGTAAATGGTGAAAACTGAGCTATTGTATTTTAATGATGGACTTACCCCTGCACGAGGTTTTCACTGCATCATGTTTGACCTGCTGGCTCTGCGATCTATTGTTCCTCATTTTATTACGCTCGTATTGTTTATGCAATAACGCTCTTGTAATGATGCGAATATTTATTTTGAACCAACAAAATATTTGCTTGGTTATAAAAATATGATAACAATCAATGTTTGTTTCTTCCAGTGTACATATTCGGGTCCATATACCTGAGGAACATCACTCTTCCAAAGAAGTGGTGGTACATGAACATCACGAGGACCACGGTCATGGCGGCGGTGGCGGCGGTGGCTACGGAGGCGGCGGCGGCGGCGGAGGATACGGTGGGGGCCACAGTGGTGGGTTCGGCGGTGGCGGCCATGGAGGCCACGGCGGAGCGCTCTCTGATCACCTACATGGAGGATTCGCCGATTACTTAAAAGGCGGAGGTGGCCACGGTCACGGCGGCAGCTCCGGCGGCGGATTCGGGGGCGGACACGGCGGCGGTTACGGGGGCTCCTCTAGTGGTGGGTTTAGTGGTGGTCACGGCGGTGGCCACGGCGGTTTTGACTTGGGCGGAGGTCATGGTGGATATGATTTGGGTGGCCATGGAGGTGGTGATTTAGGTGGTCACGGTGGTGGCCACGACTTCGGTGGTAGCCACGACCTCGATGGCGGAAGTCATGGTGGATTTGACTTCGGCGGTGGTCACGGCGGAGGATTCGGCGGCGGCCACGGTGGTGATATTGGTGGTGACCTCGGTGGCGGCCACGACGAGCACGGGCATGGCGGAGGACTAGGCGGTGGTTTTGGCGGAGGATACGGTGGAGGACATAGCGGCGGCGGCGGTGGTGGACATGGTGGTGGCGGCCATGACGAACATGATCATAGTGGCGGCTTCGGAGGAGGAATCGGGGGTGGATTTAGTGGTGGATACGGCGGCGGTCACGACGAACATGATCACGGTAGCTCATTGTCCGGTGGGCTCAGCGGTGGCTTTGGAGGCGGCCATGGAGGAGGTTTCAGTGCCAGTTTCGGAGGATTTGGCGGTGGAGTCGGAGGAGGTCATGACGATCATGGAAGCAGCATCTCCGGAGGGCATGACAGTTACAGTGGGGGCGGCGGTGGATATTCAGGTGGACATGGCAGCTCTGGCTTAGGAAGTTTTGGTGGTCATGACAGTTATAGTATCGGAGGCCACGGTGGAGGCGGTGGCGGCGGAGGTCATGACAGCTACAGTATCGGAGGTCACGGTGGAGGTGGTGGCGGCGGAGGTCATGACAGTTACTCCAGTGTGAGCTTCGCTTCCTTCGGTGGCGGCGGTGGTCACGGCGGTGGTCACGGAGGTGGTCACGGCGGTGGCGACAGTTACAGCATCGGCGGCGGTCATGGGGGAGGAGGGTTTGGGGGCGGAGACAGCTACAGTGTTGGCTTCGGTGGGCACGGATCAGGTGGTGATCACAGCAGTGGTGGCCACGGCGGTTTCAGCTTAGGAGACATAGGTGGGGGTCACGGAGGTGGAGGCTTCGGTGGTGACAGTTACACCAATGCCATAGGAGCGGGCCATGGGGGTGGTCCATACCACAAACGGAAGTAACAACCTCCGTAGTATTTATAAACCAACTAAGTCATAGTCCTCAGATGCCGACGGATATGGATGTATCCAGTGCTATGAAGTACAAGTTTTGTTAATGTATATAGTTTATAGGCTAAGTTATTGTTTTGTTTAATTAAACGTTATTTAATTGTTTTCACTTGTGTTTTATTATATCCCAACTACCATCATCGCCCATCTAGAATCAGACTAATTAGAGAAAATAAATCGCCCACCAGTAAGTTTCTCAACACAAATTTAATACCTATATTAGACCATCATGAGCTCTAAAAATTAACATCTAAAAACACACTGTTTAATATTGTCGAACACAAACAATGTGAATGTAAAGCCTATAATAATGTATAGCGTGAGCTAAAAGTTGATAAATCTACATAATATTAAATAAGCTAAAAGCTTTGTCTCTTCCTAATTGACCTACAGATAATAATAACATCGAGCTGACTTTAAGATTGTTGAGCAATCGTTACGTAACGCAGATGTAAACTTAAAAGGAAATGATGCATGTGGCTGACTCGCTTACGAGTTGATACTAAGACAACAGGAAGAATGCGCACGCAATCTCAGTTTCACTCTCGTGTGAACAGACATTAATTACGTAAACTACTTATTCCTTTTGTATATTGGTCAGATACTCACTTCAATCTACTTAGAGTTTACTCTGACACGGAGCTTAACATTCCAACACTGCATTCTTTATTCATGACCATTTCTAATATTTTTGTTACGTAACGCTTCGTTCTTCATTCATAAAATATAGGTCGTTTAGGTTCAGTGTATAAAAATAAACACACTTATTTTAAAAAACATCCATCTTGAATATTGTCAATCATAAAATAAAGATGATTCTTCATCGACGCATGTCAAAATCAAAATATTTATAACAAAAGTATAAATAAGACATCAAACAAAAGATAAATACTATATTGCGAATAAATTATGTGGCTATGGCACTCAGATTCGATAGGTTTATATCGAATCTGAGTGCCATTAGGAATGCATTGAACTTAACTATTGGTTACATAAGAGAGAACCCTGTTTAAGCGCCCTTCACCGGTCCAAGCGCACTTCCGCGTAAAGTTCCATACCCCTGTATGATATCGCAAATATCTACGCTAACAGTTTAGCTATAAAAACGTTATCTGGAAAGTAAAATTATGCGGATAGGAACAACGATGTCGATGTGTTTGTGCAATTCACGAATCATGCTGTAGAAAGTATTTACACAGCTAAGTTAGACAATTTTTATTAGTTTCCTGATTCATATCGTCTGTGTCAATGTTTCCTCAGTTTGTCTCTAAAGTGCACGTATCTATACTCTCCGTCCATTAACCATAGTTTGAGACCAATCTATGTTGGTAGTAGAATTTCTGTTAATCCCACCGTCTCTGTCTGGACACGCATTTTATATTGATAAAGTCATTTTTTAGTTTAGCCCATGAGTCGTCCGAATGGCTATTATATACGGCCAATTACTGTGCTTGCTTTTGGTACTTTTTATTGTATAGCAGTAGTTTCAAAAATTCAGAATAAAGTAGTAATTTATAAGAAGATTACTGATTTTATTGATACAATAACGCCTAACATTAACCCTACACACTAACGCCTGCCCGAAGTCAGTAGCAAGTTATATCTACTTTGCGGAACTATAGGCTGTAGTGGTTAGGCGTTGTTTATGAACTGGTTTAGTCTATGACGTTTAGGCGGTTATTATTTATAGATAAATATATGAAATAAAATTCAATAGTATTTATTTATTTTATATTTTTTCCTCTTCGCCTATAGATTCGTATAAAATGCATGAATACCTTTGTTGTTCGCGCTCTATCTATAGTCAATATTTAAGTTAAGATTAATCCAGCTGTAATTGCAGAATAATTAAATAATAAAAATATTCACAAAGAACAACAGATTTTGAAGCTCACTTCACTCACGCCACGTTTCACGACACACAGACCAAGAGACTTACAAAACTAAATAGCACTAAGTCAGTTCGTTACTGTTCAAATTTTGTCACCATATTTGAGTTTTCCCGTGGTACTCGACGCATCGGCGTTATGCTTGTAATATTGTTCAGAGTCATGCAAAGCGTGTGACTCTTGCGGCTGCAATGCTAATATTTTGTACCTGGGCTTGTGTTCCTTATGTGGATTTACAACATCGGAGTTTTTGTCTTTCGGTGCATTTCTTGGCCTCGTTTCATAAGTAGTAGCCTCTGTGGTAATTGCTTCACTGCTCTGCATTTCATAGTATTCTTGCGGTGCAGCGGTGCTGGTCGCTACCGTGGCCACGTAAGGGGTGGTTGACGGCGTTGGTGCTTCCGCGTATTGATAGTTGTCATTCGAAGACTCAGCTAGTGAGAGTTGGTCTCCATGTAGTGCTTTCACGGCCATTGCAGAGTAATACGGATGCACCGGAGAATTCTCTCGTATAGTGAATGCTGTTGATTGTACTGACTCTATCGGCTTCTGTTGATCATAACTATTGTAGTTGCCTACAGCCGATGGAGCTGCCCCGTTGAGCGATGTCGCTGAAACACCGGAATCTTCTAAGTGATCTACAGTCGTCTGATGGTCTAACCCACCAAAACTTATATTTTGAGTAGATATGGATTTCTTTTTGCCTTTTTTAATTTGATAATTTAAAGCAGGATTCTCAGAGGAATATAAATTAGATGACGAGGCGTACGAATCGAATTCATAGTTACTCGGATAATTATATATGTTTTTATTAAATTTAGATACGCCTACCGTTTCGGCCGTAGGTCCCGGGTAGTGACTCGGCTTGTAGTCATGCACGACGGTGGATGAGACGGAGTATGGCGCCTGGACACTGGCCTGCTGGAGTCGGTAGTCAGACACTTGTTTTCCGTTTCCAAAATATAGTGCTGGTACTACATTGCGAGTCTTCTGGTTTCCTTTATCTTTTAATTTAAAATGCGGAATCGGCCTGTAATCATCTACATTTTGTTCGGAGGCGGGTTCAAAAGGCGTGGGTATTGTTGGCTTCTGTATATTACGAACCTTGTTGTAGGGGGTATATATATTTTCGTAATATGTAAAATCTTGAGTTGGTTTTGACTGAGGTTTCAAATATTTGTGTGAATATTTGCTCTTGAGTCCTTTATTAGCACCTAATCCGATGCGCAAGCCTTGACTGTTATAAGTCATTCTCGGAGGGTAAGGTAAGTGGTCCTTTGTTATATCCATATCCGAGGGGATCTCTCCGTGATCATGAAATATGTGATCATGGGTAACTTCTCGTGGGTTATAGGCAGCATACTCTAGGTATGGCGGAGTTCCCATCGAACCGACTGCAGTGAAACCAGTAAGCGTATCTGAGGGAATCGCTAATAAGGTTTGAGAATTCTTAATAGGAATTAGAGGGTGCGACGCGGCGAGCGCCGACATGCTGCCGACAGGGTCAATCCCGACCACCCCGGTGTGTTTAGATCCGTCGTCAAATACGAGCTTGTGAATATGCTCCTCACTATACGTGTGAATATGTTCGGTATCACCGTCGATGATTTTTTCTACTCGTTGCGGCTTCTTTATTTTCCTGATAGTCCCCGAGCCATCCAGGTCAGAATAAAAATGTTCATGGAAGGTTGACACCGGATGTTCCTCTTCTACCTGTCCTGGTTTGCCTCGCACTAAAACTCGTTTTGGTTTAACTTTTCTAGAAGTTTTCTTTCGCGGGGGCTCATTAACCTTCACGATTTTAACTCTCTTCGGGGGATAGTTCGGTGGTCCAGTTGGAGCCGCTGGTGGAGCTGAGAAGGCAGTGGGTATGTACGTTCCTTCCGTCGATTCTGGGGGAGGAGCCAGGTCGTACTCCTGGTCATCCCACTCGTGCGGCGAAGGCCCGTAGTAGCCGCGCGCGCGGTATAGCGGCAGCAGCTTGGACGCCGCTGACGAGATCCCGGGCATGCGCGTGGGAGACTCGTCGTAAAGTTCTACCGAGTTGAGAGGTAATAGGTTCGCCACGGCCGGCATCGCGACGTTGGTCGGCACTGCCACCGCACCTTCAGCGCTCGGCATGAAAGCCGGTGCATACTGTGATGATGCTGGATGATTCGTTATGTAGATCTTCTTGTGGTGGTGAATGTGTTTCACCTTTTGTGGTAGATGTATGCGGATCTTTTTTCTGAAACAAGAAAAAATAACAATGCCGGTATTCTGTACTGAGGTAATCGATCGCATGCATGTTTAACGAGTTTTTCTGCTTGTAGTTCCGTCTAGTGCAGTGTCAATGGCATGACGCGTGAGGTAGAGCGCGGCTTTCGCTGTCGGCGATCGCGATGTCTCCATGCCGCTACCCATCCGCACTTCGTCACACTCGACATACGACTCACAATTTGACTTGTGTCATTTATTTTTTCGTAACGTATGACGTACGACATCGATGAGGATCGACTTGTACTTTCTAAACCAGGCGCTTATTATGCGCCTGGTTGGAGGTGGTACAACGAACAAGCAATTATCGCTAAGCGGTGAAACATAACAATTTGAGCACAATCGCAGACTGACATTGACAATGCTTACAGTTGAAGTCGCGTAGCTTGTAATCAACACACTTTCGCTAGTCAATGAGCCTACTTGGGGTCATTCATCAATCTAATAAGGCTGATTGATTTAGGTACATAATACTAGTAAGAATCTAATTTCATTGCTGTAGTTCTACCAAGAGTTTAGTGAACGAGTATGAAAGAACTTGTAATTTGACTTGTAATTTTTTTGTTAATTTTGGTTCGTTTGCATATAGCTAGGTTTTTACAAAAAATATCCAGAGCCAGGGTTTTTCCTTCACTAAACTCCAGCATAGTTACATCAATTAAATAGCACTATCATTGAACAAGATGTATGGTCGCGTCGCTAGCTAAAACGTTATGTGAGGGCAATTAATATTTTACATCTCATGAATAATCGAAACGAAATTGTCGTAGTGTACGGTCTAATTATAAGAATGTAAACCAACGAATGACTGAAGTAAGCTTTCAGAAAAAATAGTGGAAAACATCACCAGGGAATAATACTTATGTAATATTTATATAGTAAACAAACAAAATAATAATAAATAACTCACTTTGGCGCATCTGCCGTGACCTGGATTGTTGCAACAGCTACCAGAAGAGCGAACTGTAACAGAGAGACAGGGCATTGATCTCTTATGTCAACTACGTAATAATTATTATATGCTGGCAAGGATAATAAAAGGTAACTCTTATCACCACGTGTCTTGTTAAAGACCACTCCAGGAAGTTAGCAGATGGGGAGAAGTTGCATTCCTCGACATCGTGTATGGTGGCCATAAAACTACACATTGCATATAAACAAATAACTAGGTACTGTCGTTTATTTAGGGCTAACTCACATCTGCTTGAAGATGCGTCGGCTAGTACAATGACGCATTAACGCATCATCAGGTTAGGTGTGTAAGGTTGGATATTTAATTCTCTCTACTAGCTATTGCCTGCGTTTTCACTTGCATTCTAAATAATGTTATGAGGCAAAATGTGGCCTATGTCCTTCACAGAAATTCAATCTATCTTTATAGGTACCTAAATTCATCAGAATTAGTGGAGCGGTTTAGGCGTAAACAACGTAACAAACAGATAGACAGAATTACATTCGCTTTATAATATCAGTATTGATTTGATAGTTCTGACGTTAAGCAACCAAAGGTGCGCAGCGCATCTTCGTCAGATGTGCGTCCACCCATAATAGTAAGTATTCTATTGTACGTAAATTGTATTATACGATGTGATCAGATCCTAATTTGTTTGGGGTCAGTTCAGTTCGTTACATCCTCCATATGCCTTTATCGGTTGTCATTTCATCACTTCGTTCTTGACTATTTCATCTGTCATACAAATCAACCACCATAATATGTTCTTTGACCTCTCCCTCCACGTTAGGCAAATACACCATACTTCTGATATAGTTTCTGACATTATTGTCACTGGGGTCAATTTTCGATGTCATTACAATGTCATTTAAATATTACGAGCGACAGTCGTTGTGACATCACTAAGACGTAATCTTTCACTTTTTTTAACAAATCGGTGTCTATAATGTGTCATGAAGTCACTGGTAAAAAGAGAAACCAAATCAAATTGGGATATAAGTTTTTGTATGAAAATGTTCCAAATGTCCACTTATAATACTTTCCGAATCTCTTAGTTCACGTTTGATGTTGATTTTTAATAGAGAAGTAATGTATGTAGACCTGAACCTAATTTTGAACTTTTTATGAACAGTATTCAAATCAAATCAAATCATTTATTTGCTTACTAAGTGTACAAACAGGTCTTATTACTCAATAGTGGTGCTTAGAACTTAGCGGCCTTTTGCAGGCGTTGCAAATTTGAGAGATAACATGTCATTTCAAGTATGGTATACCTAAATTTATAGACACAAATTAGTTAATAATGTACTAGCAAAAATAATGTTAGTTAAAATATCTATTCTGTCGCCATATATATTAGCCCTGTGCTTACCATAAAAGTATTTAGGTACCGTTGATATGATAAGAAGAAGTAGCCCTGCGTTTTACCTATGTACTTTATTGTAGTCTGAAGCAGTACCATGTACCGCAGCAAACAGAACGTTAGTTTGTGTTATTGCGTGTAAAACCAAACTAATTTTGAAACTGACATTTACATATAAAATTAACAAATTTCACCCATAGTATGTGTAGTTGTATTAATATATATATTTTTAATTATTACACCTTCCGCCATGACGCACACAAAGGTGCTGCATAATTTGCAAAACATTAATAAAACCCGATTTGTTTTAAGGCCAGGGCCTTGTGAAGGTATCCTATAATATATTGTAGATATCTGTAACTATCAGATCAGATGATCCGGGGCATCATAGTTTAAAAACTATCTAGATTTATAACGGAGCATGATAAGGAAGCCTGTATATATTTTAAGAATGTTGTCATTTGAATATCTACGTATGATACAATAAGATCTTGTGGTGGTAGTCAGGAGCTAAGAAGTCTGACAGACAAGCAGTTTATTTGTGAGTAATCGGGTGGTATGGTATTTAAAGAGAGGTTGAGAGGGAAGCCTTCATGTAAAATTAGTGAAAGCATTTGTATTTCGGTTAGACCCTTCGACAATTAGGAAAAGATTAAGAAAATCATAAGTATGATACAGGTATTATTATTTTCAGTATCTTAATTTGATATCGAAGCTGGCTGCCCATCGTACCGTACTAAAAATTTCTTTGATACATTTCTAATATTCTTACGTTAATTTAGTTAATTTTATTGGATTAAATCACATAAGATATTAAAATATTCTTAACGTGTATTTTGTAAAAATTTTGTAATTGGTTTGAATACGTTTTCATACAATTTAGGTAATATATTCAATTGTAATTGTACAAGTGTAATGTTTGCATCTGTTATTTCATTCAACACGTTATAATGATAAATAAAGTTTTAATTTAAATTCCAATCATGAAAATAATTAACAATCAATATTATTATGCAACCGTTTATCTTTATTTTTAAATCATTTATTTTATTGTAAAACAACACAACTATGTTTAGTTTTTTGTATAATTATTGAATTCAAATGGGGCTTTATGTAGGTAAGTAATGACTTTATATTATTTTTTAAGCTACAATTCCCTGTTATAATCGTTTTATAAAGTTGTTTTACGATAGTCCTATGTGTGATACCTATTTAAAAAACGTCCTTTATAGGCTTCGATTGACAGGTCACATTCACGAGTAAATTTCATAGATCACTTTCACACTAAAATGAGGCACAGTCCAACACAATCATGTCTTCACTATCACGTTTATTATTAACAATACGATTCACCGAATAGGTACCGACCAATTTCAACCAATCCATTGCCGCTTCTTCTGTCGACGGAGGAGACAAGAAATCGAATTAAGTGTTTCTTAATTTTCTTTTTTTTTAAGT
This sequence comes from Acronicta alni, assembly GCA_964056405.1. Classification (NCBI taxonomy): domain Eukaryota; kingdom Metazoa; phylum Arthropoda; class Insecta; order Lepidoptera; family Noctuidae; genus Acronicta; species Acronicta alni. The sequence goes on from OZ043913.1 coordinate 13,079,288, forward strand.
ACTGCACTAGTGGAAACCGCACTGGCCTTCAAGCTCATATGATAATTGTTCGTGGTGCGCTTGATTATTTATAACATTCATTTTCACGCCTGAAAGAGTCCCGAACAGCACATGTGTGCGTAGTGCATTGCACACATATTGCACTCTGCACAGCACACTGCAGTCGCAGCGGTGCTGCTGACAGCCGGTGATATGATCATGTTGTTAATCCATATTTTGCCACTATTATAATAGGGCACGTTAACACATTGAATTAACAGTAGTATCCTGATTGTGTGAGCATATGCATGGTGGCCCTAGTTTTAATTCAGGGTTTGCAGCTCTTTATTTTCATGTGTGCGAATAGAATGTAATTGTGCTCTCTGTTATCACTGTTTTATTAAAGAAAAAGGCGATATGTACTCAAATATTATGCTATAATACAGTATCCATAACTCTCAATGCTAAGAAGTTTACAGCATTGCAGACCTTTTAAATTAACGATGGGTAATAACAATGGCAATAATCTAATATTTTCGGGTCGAGTCTTTTTGAGAGGAGACCTGTACCCAGATTAGTTTAGTTAAAAATATATTATTCGAAAATAGTTTAACCATTGACACGAATATATATGAATAAGATTAAAATATTATTATTTACGAAATCACAAATTGAACAGATTAATAAGACTAATTCATACAGCAAAGCAAATTAAAATAAGAGCACTTTTAACAAAAACGAAGTAGGTAAAAATAATATGAGTTGTCACTTCCAATTATTTTTTCAAAATTAGATCTCCAATGTCAAAAGAAGGTTCCCTTGAACTAAGTACAACAAGAAAATAAAACCCGAAACTAGGCAGCACAGAAAACTAGGTAGTACTTATTTGAATGCACTAAGTATAAAAACTACGATGTGGACATTCAACGGATACACAGTGTGTAGATATGACAACTCTTTATAAATAAACTACTTTGTTTGGGAAATAATGCGGCGACGTCGTTATGAATGTCATAAATAATTGTGCGATAATTACGTACCTATGTATCAATAAATCACACATGATTGCCCACCGGAGTATGTCTGAAATTATAAATTAATCGCTAGTTAATTTGCAACAATAATTATCATGTAGCGAAACATATTCCATGTGTGTGTGGTTCATAAATGAGGCGTAACATATCAATTCGAGTTAACGCGCTAATAATATTTATCCGCCTGTATAGCGAAACACTACCAAACTTGACGCTTAGTTATGTTGTACTTAGGGGCTCATGGCTAAGTAATAACCACGCTGATTAATCGATCTGCAAACTTAAGCGGTAGATTGTGAGGGTATGGATGACTTAGCACTAAATCGTTATTGATAAACACTAATAGGAACCCAAAAGGCCGGTCATCCAGTATATTCTAGAATATCATTATACATAACTCTGAATTATGTTGCGGAAGCCTGATGGCAGTTGCTTCGTGTAAAATTCTGATTATCAGACCCATTGTTAAGACTGAAAGTCGACTCTAACCACTGCTGTTTGGCACAGAGATGCAGAAAGGCCTATATCCCTAGATTTGACCATTGGATTCCAAAGTCACCAGCGTCGAGTTCCAATCCGAGACATTCCTTTTTATTTTCAAGTGGAGAAATGCTCCGTAAGCATGGCGCCATGCTCGGGGATGCGGGATGGTTATGTCGGGCTCTCCGGCCGACATACCGACTAAAACCACCACCACTACCACTTTCCGCATAGTAGTGGGATCACGGGAATCAGTCTCGCATGATCCGCGATCCCACCGCGGACGTCCATTGATGAACTCTCCCGGAGGGCCAAGTACAATGGACGACTGATGACTCTGAATCAGCCGCCCAAGGCCCTCTGAGGCGAGACCGGTATGTGGCCCTGCCGCCGTCCACACCTCGGCCGCAGAGGTTAGGGAAAGCGCCGTATCGTAATACCGTGATTCCATTTCCTCTGCGGCCCCACCGTGTACGCAGTCCTGCGGCTGCGACCCCGCCGAGGCCGCGAAAGGCAGGGAGAGCGGCGCACCGTAATACTGGTAGTCCTCTCCCACCGCAGCCCCGTAAACTTTCAGCGGCCATGATGACGTTAATGACAGAGGTACCTTCAGTCGTCAGACTGAACTTACTCGCTCTGACTGACGTCAGAGCGAGTAAGTAAGTCTGCCATTACAAAGGTTTAGGGTTCCTCATAGACATACAATATTCTTCACGTGCTTCATGACTGAATACACTAGAGTACATTTCGGGCATCAGATACCTAATATTGTGTGCACTAGGTTTCCCCGAATGTTGTATCTAATAACATTCGAACCCTAGTGTAGTTATTGATAGATTAACATGAAATGTATGTTATTAATTCAGAATTTATAGCAAATAAAAGTGTCGGGCAAACGTTTTGATAATTATAAATATACTTCAATAATTTCTTTCTTTTAATAGTTTTTATATAAATCGACGTTTCCCCGAAGAGATTTCTAGTCTATAAAACATAATAATTATAACGGTGTGAAAGTATTTAATAACAAAGTCAAAGTCAAATGTTTTATTTCAATTAGACCATTAAAATAGCACTTTTGAAAAGTCAAAACTAGCTGCACGATTCCAAAAAGTGGGTGGACACTCTTTTTAAAAATAAAAAGGATTACAATGTTAATCATGGTTTACAAGTTTGGTTATGAATAGTAAATGATAACAATGCAGTTTGATGTGTACTAATTAATTAGTTCAGTATAATAAACAAAAAAAAAATGCCATTGCCTGCTAGCAGCTCGGGAGTAATATGATTTTGTGCCCAGTTATTACTATTACTAAGAAGGGTCTGGTTGAAAACCAGCGCCAGGCATTCCTTCTGGCATATGCTGAACAAGCGTGGTTTCAGAGAAATTGTGGGGCATACTATGTATATCTAGTGCATATTAATCTATTCTCTGAATTGTGCTGAATAAATTATTTTTCTTTCTTTCTTCTTTCTACTGATAATAGGCACGCCCAATCACTACATGGGTCCTAATAACTTACCGGCGCAATGTAGGTCTACAGTACACCGCCTACAGTACTCTGCCTATCCTTTCGGGGACACAGGCTTGATGATAAGTTATGTTTAAAGTCGTCAAGGTCACAAACACAATTTGCAGCCATTCTATCCATGTTTCTATCAATGAGTTGGCAATACCGACCAGTAAAATAATAGTCAAACGCCAATACGTCGATATGTAGCGACTAAAATATACAATTTCCTAATGATCGGTAGTAGGCTCCTATGAATAAACAGGAAGACAAGTATTAATAAATTCTACTAGAGATTAGATATATTTATCCTATTCTACTAATATTATAAATGTGAAAGTTTGTGAGGATAGATGGATGGACGGGTGGATGGAAGGATGTTTGTTATTCTTTCAGGCTAAAACTACTGAACGGATTTTGATGAAACTAAAAATTATTATTTAAATATCAGAATAGCATATACCTAGACTATAATTTGTAACGATTTGGAGTTTATTAGCCAAATTACAATGATAATTAAAAGTAACTTTTCCACGCGGACGAATTCGCGGGCAGAAGCTAGTAATAGATATTAATTAAATCCTGTAATCTCCTACTGTAGGGCAAAGGCCTGATAATAGATTATCTGCCTAAGACAAATATTTATTCAACACTATTGATTGGTGATTAAATAAAACAATCGATGATATTCAGCAGGTAATGAAATAATTAAAAATTAAGAACAATGATCTAATCATGAATAAAAGTGACTTCGGAACGGATCGCATGCACAACAACACGCGATCGATCTGCATCCGCATTTTAATACTACCCGCCTTGTAACAATAACAAATCGTCAGTTTTTCGAGGAAATTTCACAAAAACATTTTGATCAATTAATACTACGACTAGCTGTTTCCAACTGGTCTATCACTGTCAAATTTGTGAAATAACTAGCTTTTACCCGCGACTTCGTACGCGTAGACTTAGTAACACAATTGTTGTTGGATTGATTTCATGGGATAAGAAGTACTCAATGTTAGTTCTAGTCACAAAATTGCTTCCCGTCGTTTTCGATATTGGAAGTATTGAATATACCAGCGTCAGTCACAAACTGAAAGTGTACCAAAATTTCATTCAAATCCAGTAAGTACTTAGTTCTCCTACTATCAGTCTTCCGGAATTTTCGGTAAATACCCGCAGTTTTTTGGTACATAGGTTATGGACATAAGTAGTACATAGGTTAGTACATAAGTAGTACATAGGTAAGTCCATAAGTAGTACATAATAATAATATAATAAATCTCTATTGATATAAAATGGTATCTACTACTACTTATGTACTAACCTATGTATTACTTATGTACTTACCTATATACTAATTATACGTTCCTATACTAACTTATGTACTACTTATGTACTTACCTATGTACTACTTATGTACTAACCTATGTGCTACTTATGTACTAATCTATATTCTACTTATGTACTAACCTATGTACTACTTATGTACTAACCTATGTACTACTTATGTACTAACCTAAGAGTTAAGAATACAGGCAGCTAATTAACATCTGTGATTTGTTAAAGATTGTGTGATAATGTATCACGCAATATGTGTCAAAACGCAGGTATTGTAAGCTGCTACACATCAAACCCTTTGACGGGTAATTATTTAAATCACAATCTGTGTAAAGATGCAGATTTCGATCGCTACCTGTATACCAATCTGTTTTGTTGACTGTACTAACCTATGTGCTACTTATGTACTAACCTATGTACCACTTATGTACTACTTATATACTAACCTATGTATTACTTATGTACTTACCTATGTACTATTTATGTATTTACCCATGTACTCATCTATGTCCTACTCATGCACTAACCTATGTCTATGTGCTACTTATGTACTAACCTATGTACCACTTAAGTACTAGCCTATGAATTACTTATGTATTTATCTATGTACTACTTATGCACTAACATGTACTAACCTATGTTATACTTAAGTACTAATCTTTGTACTTACCTATGTACTACTTATGTACTAACCTATATGTACATATATTACTTATGTACTAACCTATACATATATTACTTATGTACTAACTTATGTTCTACTTATGCACTAACTTATGTTCTACTAATGTACTTACCTATGTACTACCTATATACTTACCTATGTACTACTTACGTACTTACCTATGCACTTCTTATGTACTTACCTATGTACTACGTATGTACTTACCTATGTACTACTTATGTCCTTAACCTGTTTACTACTTATGTACTAACCTATGTACCACTTAAGTACTAGTTATGTACTAACCTATGTACTGTAGAGGTCGCTACCAGGAGTCAGCGTGAGACTGGCTGGTTTAAGAAGAAATAATCATTTGAATTTGACTGTAGAATGTTTAGTCAAAGTGATTAATGGTTGTCAGAGAGTTATTCCTTGACCTTTGAAGAATAAAGTCGCAAAGTCCCTTTTAACCGAGAGTTTCTTTGAATAAGCCTCCGTGTACCCCATCAGGGTACTACAAAGTGGCGGAGGCGCCGGGTAGAGATTGATAAGTTATTAATAAATATATTATATTTTTAGTGGAGCGAGTGAAAATAATTTGCCAAGCGAGTCGTCGACAACCGATTGAATGAACCCCCAAGGAAGGAATTTATATTAATCGAAGGAATATAGTGAATACCCATTGACCAGAGCTAAGTGGTTTAAATATTTTTGTTTATGATGGCACAGGAAATACAATTTTTTTCTGGGCTCGATTATGTGTCCCTCGACGAGTTTTTAATACAATTCAAGTTAGTGGCAGCCGTAAATAAATGGCCAAAGAGCGATCTAGCACTAATACTGGGCGCATACCTGAGAGGACCTGCGCTTTTTTTCTTTAAATCTATATTTTACGATGGGGTAAACCTTGAGACAGTTTCTGATCAATTGAGAAACGAATTCCCATCAGAAATTAATTATGTAGAACTATTTTATAAAACCAAACAAGAAATTAAGGAAGACTTGATTACATTTTTCTATCGATTATCGGATATAGCTACAAAAGCTAAAATTTTTGATGAACATATTTTCATCAAAAGATTTTTAAAGGGATTGTTATATGAAAACAAGCTTAAATTGGGCACAAATATATATTCGTCTAAGACAGAACTACGTGCCACGATTTTTCAAATAAAATATTTATTTGATGATGAAGAATCTCTAAAAATGAGAAGTTATCATCCGTCAAATGAGTACACGTCTATGTCACCTATCAGGGATGAATTGCCTAAGCCGCAATACAAGTTGCGACCACAACAACATTTCACATGTGCAGATAACAAAGCTTACTATAATTCTAGCTCAAGATGGGAGCCGCGAGCTCCAAATAATTCAAATTACCAAAGATATAAAGATCAAAGGTGCAGTTCACGCAGCGTGCATGCTGTGTATGAGATGGAACAGAATTCTGAAGAAAATATGAAATCGGGTCAGTTCTGTCCATTCGTTAATATTTATATTGCTAATAAGGCTTAAGGATTATTTATATTGGGTGAAAGTAGAACAGGAGAACGATAGGAAGACATTGGACTTACCTGTTGTTGAAGCAGTGGATGATTTAGGTGAGGTTATTAGGAATATTGATGAATATGAAAATAGTAGAGAATCTAATAATCGCGAGGAGTTAAACCAAATAATTTATAACGATTCTGTGTCATGCCAGCAGGATGGTAACGATTTATGTAAAGCAAAGATTTCAGAGATTGAACTGAGTCTGAACACGGTGAGTTAAAGAATGTTCAGGTAGTTAAGGCACCACGTGTAACAAAAAAATATCTTAAAAAGAAAGTCAAAATTAATAAAATGTCATCTCTGCTTAGTGTAACAAAGCCCTTATATCAAACGGTTATTAAGGTTGCCAAGGGTAACTGTCGTAACCATTATAAGATTGTCAATGTCAGAAGACATAATATTTATTTTTATAAAACTTTTTTCAAAAAGGTTTTAAGTGATTTAAGAAATAAACTAAAAGTAAATTATAATGGTAGAAAAGGTTTTATTACAAAGTTAATTTTATATAGATTATTAGTTTATACACTCCGACATTTAAATAAAAAGCATTTAAGGTTTTATTTGTATCGTATAGAGAACCATTTCATATTCGATAGTAATTTAATTTGATATCATTTAAAAACATTAATTTAGCTTGGAAATTGAGCGACATATTATTAATTATTTTGTTTGTTTTCATGTACATCAATGAGGGCTGTCTGAACGAGCTGGAGAAAGGAAATTCGGATGACAACGACCTAAAAAACACTACTTTGTGAAAGAACTCCGATTAAAAAAAATCAAGAGGGTTTTTTTTGTTCTATCTAGAGGGGGAAGGATTCGGAAAAAGCTGTTTTCGACTTTGTTGATAAGATATAGTCTTTGCAAAGTGTGTTTGTTTTGAACACAACCGATTCAGCAATATCCGAAGGTTCCATAACATATTTAATTCAATGGAACGTTAATGTATATTTATTGAGATTTAGATATGGGAAGTCAAGTAAATTTTTGCATTTTATTCGGAGTGATTTCATGCTAAGACAATATGGCAATTTAATCTTTTCCTTTCTCTGACTCAATTGCGTTAGAAAAAAGTTAAGACTTAAGATGTGGTATTGTATTTAATTTGAATTTCTTAGACCCTTCAGGAAAGATGCGTTGCTGATTGTACTTTAAATTTTGAAGCATCAGTAGTGAGGAGGCTGCTTCGCGTCTTTTCCAGGCGTTTTGTCGCGTTGAAGTTTGTGGCGACATTGTTCTCTTAATGCTTCACTGTGATAGATATTATTTCTCTTGTGTATAGTTATGCACACAAATGTTAGTTTAGGTAAATGTTTTTTTTAATTTAGCACAAGAGATGCAACACGCCACAAACTATCCTTTAGCAAAGGACATGCCTCACGTGCGGTGTAATAATATTTTCGCCTGAAACTGTTTAAGAAGAAATAATCATTTGAATTTGACTGTAGAATGTTTAGTCAAAGTGATTACTGGTTGTCAGAGAGTTATTCCTTGACCTTTGAAGAATAAAGTCGCAAAGTCCCTTTTAACCGAGAGTTTCTTTGAATAAGCCTCCGTGTACCCCATCAGGGTTCTACAGTACCACTTATGTACTAACCTATGTACTACTTATGTACTAACCTATGTACTACTTATGTACTAACCTATGTACTAACCTATGTTCTACTTATGTACTAATCTTTGTACTACTTATGTACTAACCTATGTACTACTTATGTACTTACCTATGTAGTACTCATGTCCTTAACCTGTTTACTACTTATGTAGTAACCTATGTTCTACTTATGTACTAACTTATGTTCTACTTATGTCCTTAACCTATGTACTACTTATGTACTAACCTATGTTTGCTTATGTACTTACCTATGTACTACTTGTGTACTAACCTATGTACTACTTATTTACTAAACTATGTTCTACTTATGTACAGTCAGCAACGAAAGTCGCTGAACACAGCTAATTTTTTTTATTGTCACAGCTCCAGAACTTGGCAACTGGTCTTTTCTACTAAGGTAACCTAAATATTTAATGGTCATCTATGCAATTATTTCGCATAACCTTCGTAGGTCAGTAACTTCATACTTGTTAAAAATCATATTGAAGATTGCAACATGTTCAGCGACTTTCGTTGCTGACTGTACTTACCTATGTACTACTTATGTCCTAACCTATGTGCTACTTGTTATGTGGAGGCTTGTTATTAGCAACTAGTGTATCTAACTTTTTTAATTACAATGTTATATTAGTCTGTAAGCCTTCTTAAAAGTAAATAAAAAAATAAAAAAAACTTATGTACAGTCGCCATCAGATATATATCGTAGCAGACAACGTGACCAAATAACGTTAACGTTACGTAACGAACGTTTTAAAATGTCAATAAGTTCTACACTATAAGTGACCATTAATATCTGAACATTCATTAATTACTTCATCAATATCTGAGTAAATGCTTGTCAATTAAACTAAACAAAAATATCTGAACACTTATACGTACAAGTACTTCATCTTAAATTTGTGAGATCGTTTATTATAGTACCACATCCCTAGAGCAAAATATAAAACGTCGTGTGTAAAATGCCAAGTCGATAGTAACGATAAGTAGTTACTGAAAAAATGGGCGTGGCATTTATTGGGTTCTTTGTTTCAGGATCTCTAAAAATAAAACAGTTCGATAATTGCTTACATTGAATACGGAGATATAAGGAACGATTACGTAGCGTTAGTATTAACTACGCCAGCTATCCATGACCGTGGACGGGGAGCCTCACCTTGCGAGCTGTGCACTCTCAGTTGCACAACGCTAATAGTGTATCCATGCACGTGGTACGTAATAGTTCGGAAGGCCCCATACACGATTCAACGTTTTTTAATTTCATCTGTATAAAAAGAAAACAAGACCAATAAGTATCTATAATTTAAATGTAAAAATTAAAAATAGAGAGAGAGTAGAAGGTAGGAGAAGAGGTTGCCTGGTTTTAAAGATTGCAAAGTGAAAGGAGCTGGGCCTAGACCTTGTCAGCCAGTTCTTTATAATCACAATTATAAATTAGAGGTTGAGGAATAATTACTTCGAAATAGAGAAAACGTTTTAAAACGCAATCGGTGCACCTAATAAAGAACAAAATACCGCCGCATCAGATATGGAAGTACTTGGGCTTAAACTAGTCACTTTCTCGTGTACCTTCGAACCGTTTCCGCGGTCGTTTACATTCTCAAATCGTATTTTGTCCTATCAGGGCCTGACAAGTCGACAAACCGGCCGGTCCGACTCTCTAGCTCGAAGCTGTGCTCCACAACCGCGATGCTATGCTTGAAAAATAGCATCCACAACGCTTTCACGTCTGGCACATACCATTATCGGTTTTAAACGGTTGCATTAAGCGCTGTAATAACAAAAACGTTCATTTTGTCATGCCGTATGAGACATGCGACGTGTTATGTAACGGTTAGCCAGTATTACGAGTAGAGGATAGACGATTGATAACCAGTTATTTGTTTATTACGCGCGCGAAGGGTTCTTTGTCATATAAACGATCTAGAAGATTTTTAGGTCTTTCTGATTACTTTGACAAGATTATTACAATACGGCAAGCTTTGGCTACCTGATTATAAAACCATTCTTAATAAATATGATGGAGTAACTTATACGATAGGAGAAACAATACAGAATGTATTATAATTATTCTGTTGACAGTAGCGGGCGGGATGCTTCATTCAGTTTTAGTTGGATTGACTGAAATTATGTTTCCAAAATCTTCATAAACAAATTGAATCCCAAAACTATATCTCGTGACAACTGGTCAACCAATCAGAGGCCACACTAACAAACAAAATAACAATTCCTGTAACCCAGATACCCACATATACAATCTGCGCCGGTGTATAAACATGCACAAATAAGTTGTTTTTATTCAAGTATTGTGTAAACATTGGCTTCCCACTTTCTACTGCTTGCTACTTGCTTACTGTCCATCAAGCAACATCAGGTAATGTTGCAACTTAATAAAACATTTAGCTTTTCTTCCTTCCTTTACAAAACCAACGTTTATAATATATTCATATTTTATTTCCTTGGTTTAAAATCGTGATTGTGATAATTTATGAGCATTAAAAATATTAATGGTATCTTATTGTTAGTCTTTAGCAATCGTCCGTATTGATAAAGTCTAATAATAATAAAAATACCTACCACTATTTCTTATATTATTTATTTTTTAATCTTTATTGAGATATAAGTTTAGAGGCTTTTAATCTTCAAAGATTATGCCAGCGTCATCGTACCGAAAAATAAGAGAAACTCTTTAATGCGCATACAAATTTTTAAATCTTTATTTATATAGCTTCTTTATTTCTTATATTCATTGGCCTAATTATTTTTTATTAATATTATAATAATATTTTATTATTATTTGGTCTCCCGTGAGACAAATATGCCGTGATACCCATATCACTTTATCAATGTCAGGAAGAATTAGATGTCTAAAAGGAGCACCTTTTCTTACATCTAATTTCTACTATTGTCATGAATTATTGATAAGTTTCCAACCAATCTGATATAATACACGTGAATACCTACATATATTAATACGCAAAATAGCGGAATTACAAAAGCATGTAAAAAAACTTGTGAATACCGCAATTAGCGAGGAGTCGATGGCTGTTCCCCGCCATTCCCAAATCTTGATAAGTGTTGACAGATTTCAGATTAAATAAGTACTTATCAAACTATTTTGAGTGTTTTGTCTCCCAAACAAATTTAAGTAGGTACTTATTTTTAAGAGTGAAATCCTCAGCCCTTTCCAAAATCACGTTCTAGATCCGTTACTAATACCGAGGGTTACACTTCAACCGAACTTATGAGATAGGCCTGAGCCTCATATGTATAAGAAGTTCCATGAGTAGGGTTTACAAACATTATAACCCCGCATTCTCACTAAGACAATTTCACCTGTTGCTTCCCACACTAAATGGGAACTCTCTATTAAACTGTTACGAGGCAGTAACCAGGGTAATTGTGACCAATTTTTTAACGTTTTTATTACCCATGCAACTATCAAATTGTTATCTGGAGCATCTGAGGTCAGTGCCACGCTTCAGTGATGGCACTTTGTATTTAAAGGGATCGATGCCGCTACTTAAGTGCGTGGTCAATGAGGCCAAAGTTAAAATAAATAGGGATCATTTTGTAGTATTCCGTTGGAGCCGATTGATTTTAAGTTTTTTTTCTGCGATATCAATAATTTCAATATTATTCTAAAGGGTTCTCAATGAAACAAATAAATAAATTAGAACTTTCAGTCTAGGTGCAAAGTATTCATATTTAGAAGTGAGTTTTATTGGATATATGTAACTTACCTCATAATTATAAAGTGTTCGTAAGTAATTAACCACCTAAGTACAAATATCGGGAATCTTGAGCTGTGTTTAATCTAAAGTAACTAAATGCAATTTTTGGTTGAGTTAATAAATCACTTTCGCGATCGCATTTCCCTGATCGGCGGCGCATTTTCATGAGTTTCACCGGCGCAAGCGCGGCGTAAGTACAGGAAATACGACGAGCGCGCACGCAACTATCCGAACGCTAAGCTACGCGCGAATTGTCTAATACTGCGCACTCAGTGTGCTTTCTGAAGTAACGCTTGGAAATCGACCTTTCGGATGGTCAAATCACGACACAGGCTAAGAATATTTAAGTATTTAGAACGTGTAGTAGAAGGGTTTTGATATTTTATTGTTGCGGTGTATGAGTGTGTCAGCCACTGAGGAGCTGAATTTTTTTTTAATCTTTTTACTTTTGATAAATCACAATATGATTCACGGATAAAGAACGGTTACAATGTATAAGCTGATCTCTCATTTGTATTATCGACTTTCCGTACACTGAGGTCAGTTTACAATAGAAAATTGTGGCACGTTGTGTATTCCTGTGTCCATGAATCATATTGCGATTCATCAAAAGTGGCCGTTTAACTTCTGGGGTAATTTAACCCCTAGGAGTTTAGTAAGTTAAACGTCTTTGGTAGGTACGGTCAACAAAAGAGTTAGGTGTACAGGCAGCTAATTAATAATCTGTGTTTTGATAAAGATAGTGTAATAATGTATCGTAAGCAGCTACATACCTAACCCTTTGCCGCGTAATTATTTATGTCGAAATGTGTATAAAATGCATATTTCGTTTGCTATCTGTATACTTAACTCTTTTGTTGACTGTACTAAAAGCACTATTCAAACATTTAAGTTCTTGACCCGACTGCTACGTAATAGGTTCTGGGTTCGACTCCCAGATCCGCAAATTGATATTGGGTTTTTCTATGGAATTCTTAGTAGCAGCTCAGTTCTCAGCGTCGGGTTCGGGTATAACATACCGATGAACTGTGGGTGTACATTGGTACACCTCTGCCTACCTCTTCGGGCTAAACAGGCGTAATGGTATGTATGAAAACATTTAAGCAACGCTAGCGACTGTCGCTCACAACACAATACAACACGCTTTTAAACACTTGGTTAAACTACTACTTAGAACATTAAATTAGTTACCTATTGCTTGTTACGCTGAGATTTTTGGTCCAATGGATGAGTTATCTAGTGGCACCATAACCGCCTTACATTTCGACATTTAAAAAGACGTGTACCATTAGGTATATACAACAGAACAAATATCCGATTACTTAACTAAACTGTAGCAGTTTATCCAAACCCAGAAAAGAAATAGACAAATTTATTTGATACAGTTTTAGCACAAATATAATACACATAATTATATACACAACAGGGATCGAATCCTTGGACCTGAGGCTTAGCAACCACTTATTCTTGTTCCCTCTTTAATCAGCATACACTTCACAAAGAGTTAACGAATGAGTTTTTGATTGCTCCCGGAAAGATAAATCTTCGCACAGCGGAAGACTAGACCGATTTGAATCTAAGTACATACAGTGACGAGCATATGAAATAGGAAATGTAATTTTATTGCTATTTCCTAGCTATCACTTTTATGTCTAGGAAACCAGAAAGTGCGAGATAACATGGGTTATAAAACTTACATAATTGCAATGACTGACGTAAAATTGGTTAAGGAATTAGAACGATCCTAAGAGACACAAAATACTCGTTACTATAATTTTCTCTTCCTAATTTTAAGTACCTTGTTGGTATCTTGAATAATGTAAAACCGAAATCATACTAATATTATAAATGTGAATGTTTGGATGTTTGTTTGTTTGTTTATTTGTTACTCAATCACGCAGAAATGGCTGAACCGATTTGCATGAAATTTGGTATACTAATAGTATGTGACCGGGAATAAAGTATAGGCTACTTTTTATCCCGGAATAATGTCGGAATATCCCGGAAATCCCGAAAAACTGATATAGGGGAACTACTTACGCGATTTGAATGAAATTTCATACACATGTAGTATGTGACCGAGAATAACACATAGGATATATTTTACCCCAGAAAAATGTGGGAATATCCCGGAAATCCCGAAAAACTAATATCTTACGGGATTTTATTGAAATTTCATACACACAGTATGTGACCGGGAATAAAAATTGGATATATTTTACCTCAGAAAAATGTGGGAATATCCCGGAAATCCCGGAAAAACTAATATCTTACGGGATTTGATTGAAATTTCATTAACACAGTATGTGACCGGGAATAACAAATAGGATATATTTTACCTCAGAAAAATGTGGGAATATCCCGGAAATCCCGGAAAAACGAATATAGGAGAACTACTTACGGGATTTGATTGAAATTTTATACACACAGTATGTGACCGGGAATAACAAATATGGGAATGCCCAGAAAACTTATGTAGGAGACCTACTTACGGGATTTGAATGAAATGTTGGTACACTAATAGCTCGTGATTGGCGCTGGCGGCATATTGAATACTTCTTTTCTTGGAACAAAGCGGAATTTTACCTAAAATTAAGTACTTCTTATATGTCTAGGCGTACGAAGTCGCGGGTAAAAGCTAGTATTTTATAATTTTTAAATCTCCAGGTTAAAGGTAACGGTAAAACAAGTGCCGACGCATTCCGTATTAGAAACAAATAATCATTAAAAAAACCGTATCCATAATCGAAACACGTGGATATTGGAGTTCATTCACTGGGTCGCGCATTCCCCAACTTTTAACGGTCCCAGAGCCCTTATTATGAGAGGCAATATTCAAACTTAAGATAAAAAGGTAAAAAAGGGACGATAAGAGTTGCCTACGCAGTACGAGCGAGGCATCAATCTGGGCAATGCTAAAGCCCACCGGCACACTCCAGAAGTTTTCTATTATTTTTTTCTGATTATTAGGCCACATTAAAATATCAGCCAGCGAGTGTAAAACTTTTATCTTTATCCACATATTTGGTTAGGTATAGGTATTTACCTAATTGCAGTTTGTGAACAATGTTTACATTAAATATTTAACAATTATCTTTTTAAAAATATGTAAATCATTCCTTTTACGTTATATTTCCACTAACCTTTTGGCCTACTTTCTGTGAAATTATTTTAAACGACTGTAATAAATAACACAAGCCTTGCAGGATTATTTATAAACATTAAACATAATTTTATATATGGCCGCCTCATAATACTGTACAGTTATAAATGTCTTGATAGTTCCTAAGCTACAATCCCTATTTATTATAATGAAATCGAGAATCCGATTTATAATAATTTATCTCAACACAATTATCAAACATTGGGAACCGCTTTATTTAAGAAGGGGACTCCTTAAGATTTATTATGGACAAGGAAGAAGGCTCGGTTGTCTTGTAGGGTTTATTAGAAAGTCGGCTTGTCTGAACATTTTTTGTGTTACGGTAAATCGGCTGGTCGGCTGTTTCCTCGGGCTGGATGTTCCGCGCCGGGCCACCACCGGCGGTCGACTTTGCCCTGGCGCACACTCCTCAACTGCACGATGACAGTTTGAAGGTGCACCGGCCATTACTGAATATTTAAGACAAATTGTGGATAATATAATTAGTTTTACTAGGTAGGTTCACACGACGCGCCACTTAGGTCGTGGCACGATTTGGGTGAGACCTATGTGTGATCAACTGATCAGATATATCTACCTTCGTAAAAACTGTCCAAAATGATCTAAGTATCTTAAAAAAGAAGGAGTGTTGAAAAATGAACACAGAAACTCAAATTATTATGAAGTCAATGGCAATATTATGAACAGTATGTCCTGATTTATACGAGTGTTTTATGCTGACTGTTGTACCTTTTGATAAAGATTCTACAAAAGATGGCACTAGAGTTGCTAACTTATTGAAGTTCAGTAGCTCTGCGAACCTGCAATGTATTCTTATGTATCTCTCGCTGTTTCTTAATTACGTTTCACTAGATTAAAGAAACACTAATTGTAAATTCATCACATGAACATCGTGCTGCAGTAAATAGTCGCCATCTAGCTGTTAGCTAGAGAATCATTGCAAAGTGAACGTTGGCAAAATTTACTTTTACTTGCTTGGTGCGCTTGCGCTTCAGACTGTGGCCTGTAGACTAGAAGGCACAGAATAGCCAGCTAAATCTCAAGAAAATTATTTTATATTTACTTACGCTCGCTTACACTAGGTGGTGCTGCTTTTAAAAGTGGATTTTCGACGTTTGTTTAGCAATTCCTGGAGTAATACTTAGGTAGTTTAGTAATCACAATAGTTTTGTGCAACCCGGACTCCTAATCTGCGCACGCATGTTAGTAGGCAAATACTGGCATATGTATATGTGCCTACCTAACGCAATATCTATATATTTATTTATTTGTAATTCTTGTTATGTTACTTTCCAGATATAGGTATGGATATGTATGACAGGTCTAGAATAATGGGGAATACTGGGATAATGTTAAGGTCAGTGTTCATACAGGCATGTTAATATATTTGAAGAATTTCTCCTCTCTCTAATTATGATGATACCTCACTCACAATATTTTACTGAGAAGACAAAAATTTAATAAAAAATATAACTATAAAATATATATTCATTAAAGATAAGCGGCTTATAACGATTTGTAGATTAAAAATGTCAGTATCCAAAGTCCAAGGGAATGCACCGAAGGGTTCCGTTAGAAAATACATTCTTTATAAAGTAATAAAACTGTCATTGCCATTCAACAAATGACTACCGTCAGTCGCCGGGCCCAGGTTTAATTAATTATAATAGCTAACAGAGATTGGATGATCTTATATGTAAACTGTCCCAAGAATAATTTGGAGCGGCGCGGGGGGCTGTGGCCTGCCTCCGCTCTCAATATACCACCCACCTGCAGCCATATGGCTATCATAAACAAAATAAATGGAAGCAATATTATGTTTTAAGAGCCACTTATTCATCGTAATTGAAGAATCAAGGACAGGGTAGATTAAGGAACTTTTTTTCGCTGGGTCATGTATTAGGTATGCAGTAATTATGGTATCAATTATGCACCTGTATGTGTGATTTGTACCTGTTTCAAATGATACAAGAGTCCAAGGTCTCGCCAACCAGTAGATAGTACCTATACACATAAAAACATCTGATTTCATCTACATAAATAACAGTAGGTACCTAACTACATGAAGTCAACATATTAATAAATATAATATTGTTACATTTACTGACAGATTGAAGAAAACGAAAAGATTATTCCAATTACCCTATGATATTATAGCATTTAATATTCATGTATTTGGTTCAAAATTCCCATGTCTTTTAATAACTTTCAACGTCAGGGTTAGCTTAAAGCTGTTGGAGCTTTACTTCATGTCAAAACACAATTTATATGTATCTTAAAATGTCTGACACGTTTATGACCCATTTGACATTAGTTGGCACTGGCATTAATGCATTCCGATGGCCGAGAGCTTAAATATTTTATACTAAACTGAAATTTTATAACTACAACTCGTTATGTTCGAATTCTTTATACCTTAATCACTATTATTTAAGAACTCCCTAGATAAAAGAACACTTTTAGTAGATTAAAAAGTATATATTAATATACCCCCTTACTTAAAACTACCGTGAAGAAATTAGGAGGCTACAGTACTCATTATTATGAACAATTTTTACTATAGGAAAAACCCTGAAATTGCGAAAATTATATCAGTTCCATACATTTGCTGCTCATAAAAATATAAACCCTGGGTCACCTTCCACCAACTGTTAAGAAAATAAGTATATAATAATATGTATGTATGTGTGTGTGTACGAGTACAACATCGCCGCCGGGTTTAGTCTCAGAAGATCCTGCTATTGATTATATCGGTATGCAGGACGCTGGACGATGTATACTTTAAATGCGGTATGTTTAAAACGCTTCTCAAGACAGGTAATTGATACTTTCTTCGGCACAATGTACCCAATCTTATGATAAAAGCCACTTGATGTATTGTGTGTCAGTTTATACTGCACGACTGTTAGACTAAAGTGCTGTAGGAGATGTTTCAAGGATTATTTAATACAATTATAGTGGTCTTGTGGTCGCAAGTGCGACTGCTACGTTAGAGGTCCGTGGTTCGATTCCCGGGGCGAGCAGTGGGATTGGTGTTGGGATTTTATGTGAAATTCCCAGTTGCAGCTCGAAGCTCGGATTTGTGCCCTATAGATACAAACTGTGGATGTACTTTAGTAGGTACATTTTACGAGGCATACAGGCGTGATAGTATTTTCATATTGATATTTAAATAAGTATTACTAGCTCGTCACTAAAGAAAATATATTGACGTCATGGTCAATATTATTGACAACCTGGTTTTGTCAATATTTCTTCTAATTATGTAGATATCTTTTATTAGATAAAGCACTGTAAAAGTTCCTATTACGTAATTGAAAACCTATTGTCGATAATATTGTAATTTGTAAGTAAAAACCCAGAAAGAGTCTTCTAAATCTATATTTTTTATACCTACATATTACCTAATTATGCGTCAATAACCAGCAAGGTGAATGCTCTGCATGTTGTCGATAGGTATAGTATATGTACGTCAGTGATGGTACCTACCTATCTCCGTTCCAAACGCAACATGAAATTATATAATCGCTCTGTATAACCTCACAGTGATTGATTTCCTACACTATAATATAATATGATACGTCGTTGGAATTATTGATGAAATATGAAAAAACCGTGATAAAGTTCAAAATAATCGGTGAAAAATAATGATCAAACGTAAATAAGAAGAACCCGACTGATAAGAAAAAAAAAGACATCAGGAACATCGCGACTTTAACAGTCGGAACACATTAAAATTTCTAGACGGGTCAAATTTTTCCAATAATAGGTCCCGACTGTTAAAGGTTTTCTTGTCAGTCGAGTTTTTAATTTTTAAATTTTCGCCGATTATCAAGAACGGCTTTATTACAAGTTTTGAAAATTTCAGTGAGATTAGTTTGAACTGACTTTATAATTTTTATAGATCCTAAATTGTTGTCCGAAATGATAAATTATGAGACAAACCTAAAAAAAGATTTTCAAATATCTTTTTAATAATACCTACCCCACAACATAGTTCATCAAGTTTTTTTTTTAACAAAAAGGCGTCTGGTTGTCGCCAAATAGATTTTTGATTATTGCCATGATTTAGTGACACTCGCAAGATTAAAACAAATCGATTGACGTAAGAATCATATAAATCGGGCCACGAATTTGGTCTCTTAGAGTGCCACAAAGGAACATACATACATAGGCTGATTAACACATTACCCCCTCCTTAGCGTCGCGCAGTCGGGTAAAAAGAAAGGGGTTCCCAATATATATATACAATATAATTTTATTTAAATGAATCGATGGCAATTTGTTTTCTAAAAGTGTATACTTCCGAGATAAGGCCGTATTTGCTTGGTATATGACCATAGAATGAACATACGTCAGATTTTTTTTAATGTCCGTTCTCTTTTTCTAACTTATATCTACGGTACACTTCCATTATGAAAGCTCTATATTGTTTATACAGTTACATAACTTGAACGCAAACGCAACCTGCGTGTGTAACAACCCTTTTTGTTATTTTATTTGGTATGAGATGGAGAGCTTTTTTACTGTCATTAAACTTTGGACTGTTGACTATAATTGGCAACAATCAACCGCCTATTGTGCAGCTTATGTGACCGCACTGTGATAACAAATGATTACAAAGTAGTTCCTCTTTCCAAATTAGGGTATAATGCGTAGGATTCGAGGCAAGGCCTCTTGCCCCTACAAGGGGTCCAGCGATGGATGCACCATAACGCATAGATAAGTCCAAATAACCAGCTTTCCGCTTATGGTTTGGCTGAGGATGATCCATCAAGCAAGATCGATTTAAAAGGGGATTTTTATTACTTTTAACCGAAATTATTATTATGTTGCGATATATATTTACATGGTGCATTACATTATAAAATATACAGTTACTGTTACAGAGTTCACAGATACGAGTACCTATTCTGCGTGTATCATTTATTTTTTATGAACCAACACAAAAATTGTATCGCTCAATGCAATAGGTAATTAATACGTGAAGCGAAAACGGTACTTATCCCTTTTTGTTTTTTTTTGGCGCGTGCGTTATGTATACTTAAATCTTTAAAACTACGCAACGGATTTTGATGAGGTTTTTTTAGTAGAGTGATTGAAGAGGAAGTTTTATATGTATAATACATGTATTTTATTAGTACATTGTACCCGTGCGAAGCGGGGGCAGGTCGCTAGTATAAAATAAAATATTCATTGCTTACGTTCGGGTAAACAACTTCAAACAGAAACTCATGCTTTTATTTCAAAAGCATGAGTTTCTGTTTGAAGTTGTTTGTCAAAAGAAACCCTATAAAATACAAACTTCAAAAGGTCGCATTGCAACACCACCCTTAGTAAAAATAAATAGAAAGTTTCGAATTAATACAAAAAGTCCCACTTTCTTTAAGGCACGGTGGCAGTCACATTGTGGGATGGTTCACTGTTTACCCACCGCCAACCCCTGCCCTTAATAGGGTTTCCAAAATCAATCCCCAGGCTACGTAAAAAATGGGTTGAAGTGAAGAATAGATTGGCAACAGAATAATTGTAATCACAGCGTCCGCAATCACGGTTTACATTTTATCAGGAAGTGTCGGCGCGTGGTTTCTGTCGCGTCTGACAAAGAACCGACACCATTTCATCGCAAGTGTCGGAAACTGTATATTGCAGAAAAAACAGCCGTAGTGCTCAATTTATCTTCTAAAAATAAAATGTTTATTACTTAGGTACATTTAAAACCGTCCAAAATTGAACGTATAAAAAAAAACATAAACAAAAATTGTAAACTGCCTCAAAGACCTCAAAAGCGGCTACTGAGCGTAAGCGTTCCGGGTTCCAATTCCGATCAACCCCGATTTCATCAATGGCAATAGGCTCGCCTATAAAGAAAAGAACAAACTACTTACTTTAAATTTTTTTTAAATGGTCTATGTGCGTATTAGTGAAGCCTGCTCTTCGAAATATAAGACGACCCTTCTTCTCTTATGTTATTCCATCAGATATCAATCTGGGAAAACCACTATTCAAAATTAAATGTAATGTTTGGTAAATGACGAGGAAGTGTTGACTCACAACCGAACTTCCCTTTTCATACACACATTTACCCCTGTCTTATGCAATATGTATGTAAATTAATACTCACACATAGATAACAATCTAATCAAAACGCTATGATCTAAGTGTAACGCGTTGCTGCTTCTAGACTACTTACGTGTGTACCAAATAGATGGGTGAACGCTAAATAGTGAAACTATTGTTGTGAAGTTAAGAAATGTGGGTATTTCCTCAATCGACCTTCTAAGTAGACATAGGAAACTCTTTTCAAGTTGAATGCTTTAGACGTTCCGGGCGAGTGAACGGATAGCGGTAGGCTCAATATCACCGTTCAGGATCATCTACCAACAACATGTATAAATGGTGGGAATATTTTCAGGATATTTCTAAATTACTTTATGAAGGAATAGATGTGGCATATGTGCGATATAGAGAGCATTTAGAGGAATTTAAATACCAATGCTCAAATCGATTTTTGCTAGATTTTTTATCAATGTAAGAGTTGTATGTAAGTAAAGTATGAATATTTTCAAACGTCAACTCAAATTTTCATAGGTACTATTATATTGAAATTTTCTTAATGACCCGATTTCAACTTATACCCAAATTAAATACAACCTACGTATTCAAGTTTTATCATCATCATAATATCGATTGCTATACCTCAACAGTTGGACATTGACCTTCTCCATAGACTTCGAAAGCTAGCGAAGGCCGTGGTCAACCGTTCGTACATAAACTTAATCAGCCATTGGAAAAAGTGTATTGTGCAAAAAGATGTTTCCATCAGTGCAGTCTAAATATTTCTCGCGAATAATGCTGAAAGTGGCGTTACCCTTTCTATTAAGTTAATTAGTTGTATTAAAAACATTGTTACATAGTCCAAGTTAACACTATTCTAGAATGGTAATCGTTATAAATCTGTTATAATCTCATCAGCTTCCCTCTCGTTGAAATGATAGTAAAAGTGTCTCGACTTCCATTCGCCGCCGTCGGTACTCGCGCATGTATACCGCATGCAACTTTAGTTTTCGCTTTATATCTATACCTATATTATATGCATCCATTTCTTCTTCTTTCTGATTGACATTTCTGTTTATAAATCTCAATCTGTAAATGAAATTTTATTAAAGTACTTATCTTATGTCCGGTGTCGTTTTTGAGATCGAAAATTGACCGAAGTGCCACATTTTTAAAACTAACATTGTGACATGGAAATTTTATATATTAGATATATATTACAACACAATAAACATGCCTCTGAGGAAACAAATCTCTATAATTATTGCATTCTGCACTATTAACTACTTACCTTTTTTAGTTTTATGTTTCCATTAGTAATTGGCAAATAACTAAATATTCTATTTAATCTCATAATATAGGCGACTGAATAGAGCCTTGCGGTACGCCTGTGTCGATTGTGTAGATTTTGAAGCAGACGGTTGCAATCATGTCCTTAATGCTTCGTACAGATGAACAACTGAACACGCAGGTAAAAATCTAAGGACTAGTCAGCTGATTGTGGCCAAGTAAAGTTATGTTAATAATCCCTATTAAACGCCACGGTGATGTCTTGGCTGTTCTCAATTCAATCAGTAAATGATCTGCAGGAGATCTTAATTTTTTTACCTAAGTCAGGAGTTTGATTTTATGCTTCATCACATTGACTGGAATGATGTGCATAATGATAAATCAATAATGTTAACAGTGCATATACAAATGACAAATTATATTTATTCACGGTCTCTGGTCTCTGGTCACGGTCTCTTTTAAAATTCTTGCAGTATTAAATTTTAGTGCAAAGTTCTGGTCTTTTGAAGACAGAGCCATAGCAGCTTGGAGTTGATCTTAAGTACCTATAAGGTAAACACATCTTACGGTTATCGGCTTATCGGTTCAATCCTTTTAGTATGGATTTAAACTTTTTACATGCCAGGTGTAAAAAAGTGAATAGTTTGTCGTGGGAGATGTCACTGTAGGAGCAAAAATCAACAAAACATTACACACTGGTTTCTTAGCAAAACACCGGTGGCAACAATTAGAGGGCGAACAGTTGAAAAAAGCATTGCATTCCTCTAGTGTAGTATCTAACCTAATAGGAAACACTTTGCTTTTATTCAAATGCGCTACCTAGCATTTGAATGAATAGGAGAAAAATCTCGAACTCCTTATGAATTTACTTAACTATGACTTCAGGACTTTGATTATATTAGGCTATAATTTATATTCTCGTATCTTCCAAATAAAACGACCGATGCACTTTCAAAAACTGTTGTGTATTCTAAAGATAAAACAACAGTCGCAGGGTCTTACATTTAATCGATAAGAGGTAACTAATTAAACTTTGAAGCCCATGATCCCTTGCATGGAAATCAAACATCGTTACACTATAGCTAGAGGGCAAATAAAGCAATAAACCTTTTTCTATTCCAGGGGCAACGGGACCGACACCGCGGGCGCTCTTGCGTCTATAAATAATTCTTCCATAACGGTTTTTTCAATAAAACAAACTTCATTGGGCAGTTATTTATAGCCAGATACGATCACTCACTGCCTCATAACCATGATATAAATCCTGCTCCAATTAGCCCCTCGACTCACTTCACCCCTTGTACACACCGTGCGTAGGCTGGTCCGATAATCTTAGACATCATTATTTCATCTTTGAGATCATCAAACGAATTTCCACTCTACTACTACAATGTAAACTGTATTTTCACTCTAATGATAGAGTTTTGAAGATATCTTTGCAGAAAATCAATTATTCGAATATGAACCTTGTATGTCAATATTTTCGAGCTTAAAATGGATTATAACAGTACAGTTTTTATTTCAGAAATGAAAGCTTGGAGAACTGTGTTCTCTTTGATTGTAATAGAATTGAAATTGGTTTGGATATAATCGCACGCGCATTAGATCGAAGCCGCCGAGAGGCAGTGTCGCGAAACGCGACCACGTTGCGATATAAAAGGAAGTTTTGTTTAAATTTCTTTATCACACACCAAGTGCCTGCACCAGCGCTCGGTCACTCACCGCTCTATCTTCTTACACCATGTCTGCCCGTCTTCTGGTGAGTAACATTATTTAATTAACATACATTACAGTGCACATGGCACTGGTATATATTTGATTCTGAACATCATTTACATAACAGTGCGTGGACCCAAACCACCCTAGTATACTTAATATTTTTCAGTTTTCAATTGTCTTAATTCTTATTGCAATTATGATTGAATATAATATATGCAATTGGAGTTTTCTACCGAACTTCTGCATTGTTAACATTTGCAAACAATTTTAAAATAATGTCAGTTAGAGCTTTGAATATAACTTCTAACGGTATAGAAAAAAGCATAAATATTAAAATACTTAATGGAATGGTAATAAGAACTAATTGCGATCTAATCAGTATTGCTTCATTCATGATCAATACAGAAACCTGCCGATATCTATTTAAGAACGTTGATACAATTTCTTTTTACGTCATTGAAGTAATTTCACATCTATTGTTGTATTGGATGTATCACAAATTATAAATGAGATTTCTGATTTATGCGAAAATATATCTAAAAGATGGTTGGTGCTCTTTGAGGGATGCTACTACATTCAGCAGTGGAAGGCAATAGGCGGATCGGATCTAAAGGGAGAAAAAAGTTTCGCCTTATAGCTTTCTATACAAACTTTAAGGTCTAATTGTGCGTATACGACATTATGTATGACAGGTATACAAACAAACTTTAGCTGAACAAAAATTAAGCTTCACTTTCAACATAAGTGCAGCAATTCTTGTTTAGCAGTGATACTAAGTATATAAAATAATTGCATTTTGCAACGAGACGTAGATATTTTCATTGGTGGTTATTTAACTATAACCAACACTCGGTTAGTTAGAAAGTCGTCTTGGGTGTCACGTTCTATTCAAGGTTTTTTTATTGGATATTCTATTACCGATAGTTCGTAGAAGTGCCTTTAGTCCAGGAGTTTAGTGAACTATAAATGCTAGCGTATCTGATATATTATAATATTTTTGGTCCTAAGCATTCCATACAAACAATTAAAGTAACTAGCGTCTATCGTTCATAAAACTTCTAGTAGAGCTACTATTACAGTTTTATTTTATGTTTATTGTATCTAGTACCTATTTTTGATAATATACACTGTTGTTTATTATTACTTAACTATAATGTAAAGGGACACGTACTGTATCTGTACTATAATTTAAAGCAATGCCTTGATGCCTAGCGAAATCTAACAATGCTTGCCTTTGCGAATCTGTTTTGTTTTTGTGTCTGTACCTAAAAATTCCCACAAAAGTACGAATATAAACACGTTTAGTAAAAATAACAATGATGCATTTTAAGCATCTTACATCAAATTTTACGTTTCCTTTTTTTGAGTTTTTCTTTTTCTTGTTAATCTTTAAAATGTCATTGCTTAGTGACTTTTAGGCCAAGTAACTATTAAAACTAAAGAACCATTAATTGCTTAATAAATCTTCGTTGATTTTAAAGTATTTATGTTAAGAAAATTATACTTGATGTTCTGTTGTAAAATGTCAATATAGAAAATACATTTTATGAGATTTTTGTGAAATATTGTTATACGGAATGTCGATTTGTGAAATGATATATTGGCATTTCGTGGTTTGTTTAATGACTGTCGAACATTCGAAGGGCGACCATTCGTAGCAATAGTCGATAACTTACGACTAAACACACCATACTGCTTAGTGTCTGAACAAAAACATATCGGCATGCTTTACATAATCTATTTCATAATAATTAAGATAAAACCATATACTGTGAAACCATATTTCTGTTTCCAGGTGGTCTTAGTCTGTACAGCTGAGTTGCTGTCCCTGATTGCGGCAGGAGGTGGCGGCGGCGGCCACAAGAAGGTCATCATCCACGTGCCGCTGTTCGTGAAACACCACCATCACAAGCACACCATCGTCAAACACGTGCACCACAAGAGCGGCGGCGGCGGTGGTGACGACCACTACGAAGTTTTGGGGTACACTTACGGCGAACCAAAACCTGCACCGCATTTCGGAGGAGGTGAGCGCTACAGAATTAAATATTTGCATACTCATTTGACACAGTCACCTTTTATTGACAATACAATTAAATTATCATTTTTAACAAAGTAAAAATATCACAGCTAACTACCATTGTGGAACTAGTGCTTAATGCAGTATGATGTAACGTTCTTAGAAATGATGAGACTCATGTTAAAATGTTTTTCTAATGACACTCATGACTCATTTTGATTTGTTGTCTTTTACGATTGAAAACATAAGTATAACGAACGGTAACTACGGAATTTTCAGGACATGGCTGGGGTGCGGCTGAGGAATCTCATGGAGATGGTGGTCACGGGGATTCTCCAGTGAGCTTCGAAGGCGGTGACCACACAGGATACGCTCTCTCTGGCGGGGAAGAAGAAGACTTAGGAGGACATGGTGGATACTGAACATAGATACAAACTATTATGTATATATAGCATAAACGTAAGGTTGCTACATAGTATGAACCTTAGTTCTGACAAAATCAAGACGTGAGTTTAAAAAATTGATACAAAATATCAGCAAGATTTAGTACAAATTATAAAAAAATTTGGAAATATGCAACTGAATACGTATTTATGTAAGTTTAAGGGTCCAGTGAATACTTGTAGCCTCATTATATTTACAACGTTTTGAAGGTTTGGCTTGAATGTATTGTATGAAGCTTTACAGTTTGACTGTAGCCGTGTTGTTTGTCTGCATGAGTGTCAGTTAGTCTTAAGATGTAGCTTTAAAGAACCGTTGTTGTGAAATGTATCCCGGTTTAAGCGGGAATTTGTTATATAATTTTACATTTGTTATTCACATAAAATATTACCGTTACCAACAGTGTATTATTTTTCCTTGGTATACGTTTACGTACGAATACGGCATTATTTTGCGTGTCTGGCAACACAGCAAAAGTATAAAATTAGACAAAACAAAATAAACCAACTCGTGGTCGGTATTTGCAGCAAAAAAGAACAGCGACGGTTCACTTTCTAACATAGCATATCTTTGTTCGTTTTGTGATTTTCCGCGTCGGATGCACAGACGTAACTTTGAAGAGAACTTTTATTTAGCTTTTTTTAAATTTCGTAGTCTTATATTTTCCCGTAACCATACGCGGGACCGACAATATCATATAAATTTCTATTGCGTTCCTATATTTGAATGTAGTAAGATGCGGATGTTGCATGCACGGGTCTGCGTTTTTTTTTTATTAGCAATAGATTTTTTGATTACACAACACATTAAATTATGTTCGGCGTACATACCTACTTTCAACCGGAAGATAAATAAAGGACTCTGTCATGATTATATCAAACGAAATAAAGTTTTTTTTTATTTGCTATGTACGTTCATTACGTTAATGATATTATACTATTTTTACGCAATCGTGTGTGGACGAAGTTTGCTACTAAACCAGAGACTTGAAGAATCGAGCTCCAATCTGAGTACTGTGTGACCTTTGGTGCTTCGGCACAACATATCTACTGCTAATAACTACTATTTAATTGATCTACATGGTCTCGGTGGCTTTATGCCTGAGACTCGAAGACTTCCGTGATCCAGTTCCAATTTGAATATAAGCTTTATTTTTTAAACATAGTACACAATACTGTAAGCAGGGATGTGTATATCTGTCTCTCATTGGGGTAGGCAGAGACTATAGATTTCCGCTTGCTACAATCCTGTGCGTACCACTTTCACTTCTTTTATCGTCGGTTTAGGGTTCTCTTCCTGGCCTTTTCAAAGAACCTTTTCAAAAAGTTATAAATTGTATAAAAGAACATTGTTCACTGTGGCTGTTGTCATAAATCAACACACACCCTTTAGGAATTGTGTTTTTTTTATACCACTAAGGTGGCAAACCACCATACGGCCCACCTGATGATAAGCGGTTACCATAGCCTATAGATGCTTGCACACACCGAGGGTATCACCTACGCATTGCCGAACCTTGACCACCGCCACCTTTAGGAACACAATACAGCTCAAAGCTGTTTTATTTCACTTCGATTTTCTGCAAGGTGGAGGTAGTTATGTCCCCGGTCGGGCAGCTCCAATTTGACTGGAATTACTACCACTAACTCTAACTCTCTAAAAATAGTTTATTAATTGAGTTGCGACATGACAATCAATACGACAGGTATTAAAATTTGAGAAAGAAGAGCCGCTGTGAAGTGAAGGCGAGGTGTTTGCAAGGCGGTGGTCCAGGGGACCAGGGAGACAAGGATGGCTACATCAAGGTGGAGAAGAAGAAGAAAAGCCTGCCCGTCTGAACAAGTGCAGGGCTGTAAAGCCCGGACCGAAGCATCTTTTGCGTCCTGCAGTATCAGTGACGCTGCTCTACGTGTCCACGCTGCTTTAATCCACAAAAAGCGAGGAGGTTGTGGAGGTTACTGCAATTTCGAAGCCGGATGCCACGGATGACTTTACCTACATGTGAAATAGTGATAGTTTTACTATTGTTATAATTATACATTTTATTATTTATTTATAACCATAATATGACTTACAACTATTATTACAGGTACATCATCAACCCATATACTGTCCCACTGCTGGGCTCGGGTCTCCTCTCACATAATGAGAGGGATTACGCTATAGTCCACCACGCTGGCCTAATGTGGGTTGGCAGACTTTACACGCCGTCGAGATAATCTCTAAGGTATGCAGGTTTCCTCACGATATTTTCCTTCACCGTGATAATTAATTATAATACGCACATGATTTCGAAAAGTCAGAGGTCTTGGATTTGAACTCGAGACATTCGACTTGGCAGTCCAATGGTCATACCATTAGGCTATCACTGCTATTATTACAGGTACGACCCAATGCAATAGTGAAGCAAACAACTAATTTTCTATAACTTGTTTCATAAGATATTATCCTAGTGAATTTACTCAAAATAATAAAATTCAACAAAACTCTTGCGAATTCACTCAGATTGCACGAAAATATATGTCTATCCTCTCATGCTTGTGCGGGTGAGGGGTGTTTTTGACAGCAGGTTGGTCTTGGCAACAGGCACGGCCAGCAGTGGCGGTCGCCACCGCCTCCACTGTTACCGGTCTGGCACGCACGTATATTTCTGGCGCACTCTGAGTTCGTTGTAACCCACTATACCCAGTACAAATAGTGTAGGATACATCAGTGGGTAAAATGTACACCCCATGAAGTTTAAAATACAGGTATCTTGCAAATTTATTCTGTACTCGCTCCAGCATTAGACTGTATTTTGCTTTATGAGGAGCCCAAATCACCGCATTGTGTTCCAAGTGACTCTTCACCAAAGCGTCATTCATACAGCACCCTGAGTGTGGTAAGGTTTGTGTATCCTTGCGACTGTTTCAGCACGAAACCCAGATTTCTGTACGCCTTCTTGCAAATCTTAACTATGTATATGATCTCGGAAAGTTAGATCCGGAGTCAGCACTGAACATTTCGCTGTGTTGAAATAGAGTTTATTTTTATGGGTCCACTCTACTACTCTATCTATGTCTTCCTGCAATCTCTCACAGTTGAGCTCGAGCAGCAATTTGAGGTCATCTGCAAACAATAAACATAAACTATGTTTGACTACGTCTGGTAAGTCATTTATCATTAAAATAAATTCAAGAGGACCCAAATTGATGCCCTGGCTCACACCTGACCTGGTATAGTATAGCTCGGGTTTGAACCCATTGAATTTATGTTATGTTATATTTTATACTAGCTGATACTCGCGGTGTAACCGCATTAATATTATATTATCTTAATTTTTTGACTTGAAATAGTGCCTCTAACCTCGTAATGTCATACAGCAAAGTTACTTTTGACTTATAAATTAGAAGAAATTAAATATAATGCACTACACACGCAAATCTAAACATCAAAGGTTTTACCTCGAGATATTAACAGTACGGTTCCGACAAAATGCAATTGAGGGGCTTTAAATCAATATTCACTGTCCGCGCGGCGCAGCCATCCCTTCTCACCCGCCACCTCACCGTCGGTCGCCATGGGAGCCTGCAGATCTAGGTACATACATAGATGGAGATATTACATTACGTGCAGTGCCCCTCCGCACCCCTGTGACCTGTATGGGGTAAATCACTATAACTGCATACCTGTGTATAATCTGTCTGCCGGTATTGATTTACCGTATTTTGACCACGCCTTGCAGGTACTCCCGTCAGTGTTGCAACACTTGAATCTCTGATTTCCCGGCCATACGTACAAAAAATAAAACAGACTTCTCTAAGGGGTATGCAAAGATGATATACCTTAAACTTAGTTATAAGTTGTGTAATTAGCTTTTTAGAAAAGACTTTAATGTTACTGTGGGGGCTGGCATAACCAGCAACACTTTAACCAAAATGTGATCTGTCGTGTTGACCCCAGCATGGTACATTCCTTACTCTTCAAATACGTGGTTCATGAAGGTGGCTAACCCACTAAGAGAAAGGAACCTGTAGTCTTCCGGCTTCGGGTATCCGTTGCCGAAATGACTCATCCGTTTCGTCGCCAGGACGTTACAATAATACAAGATGTGCTGCATTGTTTCCTTAAATTCACCACAAGCTCTGCAATCGTTATTCACAGCCAGATTAATTTTATAGAGCATGTCGTTTGTTGCAAAGTACCCTATTAGGGCTCCGATGACAGCTCGGGCTTTGTCCCTTCTGTTATTCAGTATGAATTTGGAGATGCGTGTGGTGCTGCTCACGAAATATTTTCGTGAGTGTTCTAGCCCTAGGCTATTGCACCACTCCTTACAGAAAATACATCTATAATAGGTATTACATATAGGGCTATCTTATAAACCGACGGACGGTGGAACCTGCTAGATGCTTTGCCGCATAAACATACATATCATCAAGCCTATATTTCCCGGACAGTTAGACAGAGGGATAAATAATGCTGCACACCCAAAGTGCTGACCTCGACCTGGAAATCGAACCCAGGACCTTTCATAGCTCTAGTCGCACTTACAACCACTAGATCAGTGAGGAACTTTATACAGGTTACGTAGATATACTTATTATATACAATGTATTTAAACTGTACAAACGAATTAAGTAATTATATATAATTATAATTGTATTATTGTTATCATATGCGTAAATCACTCGCTTAAAACGGTGAAGGAAAATATCGTGAGGAAACCCGCAATGCCTTAGAGATTCTTCTCAACGCTGTGTGAAGTCTGCAAACCCGCACTACGCCAGCGTGGTGGCCTATAGCCTAATTCCTCTCATTCTGACCCGTGCCCAGCAGTGGGACAGTATATAGGTATATGATGATGATGATGAAGTAATTATAATAACTTTTTAAGTCTTGAAATAAAACAACTTTTTACGGATTTTATCGCGTATATTGATATTATTAATCCCGACGTTTCGGACCCTTTACAGCGTCCATGGTCACGGGTAGACAGTCTACCCGTGACCATACGACCATACCGTGAATATACGCGATAAAATCCGTAAAAAGTAGTTTTATTTCAATGTATAATATTCGCGTAAATGTCAGAAATCAACTTTTTAAGTCGTTTAGAATTAGGCTTATAATAGCTGAGTTAGAAAGTAGGTATTTAGTATAATCAGATAATCACTGCAGGCCGTTAACCATATCATGCTTTTGCTGGTCCCAAATATGAACTAAGGTAGCGGCCCCGCATGTCGATTTTCTTCTGTTTTATTCATCCGTGTCTGCCACTATCTCATTCCTCATTCCCTTTTCTATCCTATTAGGTATATTTATTGGTCCTGAAGAACCAAAAATAAAAAAGTTTGATTGTATATGAAAGAAATCCGTAGAAAATGTGTAGGTAAACATGTCTTATGAACAATGTCTTTATAGATTTCCGATCCCTGTGAAAAATCTTTAACAATCATAATTGTATTATATTCATCAATGCCATTCATCGTATCGTTTCGTTTTACGTAGTTACTCTTTTTTTCGTAACATTGAACAAAGGAAATAATACTCAGGGCGTATCCACATTAAAACGGTCTTAGGTACGGTATCACAAGTTTTTATGGGGATCAGTAGAGAACCTTATCTACTCAGTATGATTGGAACAGTCAATAGTTGAATGTAGCTTGAAACGCGTTGAAGCATACAATTGGCTCTGCTTTTGTTTCATTGAAGAACTCGAAGGCACTGATCCTGTACCTATGTGCCACATATAAACCTCTTGTCCTATCAAAGAAAATATATAGATACGTAGGTACTTACTTTTTAGATAGATGAAGGTTAGCAACTGTTTTTTGCCATTTTAAAATTTTAAACTTGAAACGGTTGACGTACATTTACTGATCTTCGACAATGGCGTTCGCGCCGAAAAAATACATGATATTTAAAGTATGTTCTCAAAAAAATATTGATTACTAGTTACTACCCGCGACTTCGTGTTAGTGGACCTACCTGGATAAAAAGTATCTAGCCGTTAAGTTTTCTGAAATGAGAATGGCAGGCCTGTATGGGAATTTCGTACCGGTAATAATATTTCGTGTTTTGGGATATTTTTTGTTTTAATTGGTAGCTAATATGATAGACGAGCCCTTTTTAAATTCTTAGATTTTTAGAACTTGGAACGTAAAAGTTATAACCAGTTTTATTTTTTAAGGTTATGTACTAGTGTCCCAATATAGATTGTTAATAGGTACATAAACATTGTTTTTGTGATACAAGTAAATGTTCTAAATTGCTTGTTGCTATCTTTGAAGTGTTTTACTTTCCATTAAGAAGGTAGATTGAGATGGAGGATCGTACCTACTCAGTGGGGTGCATTACGAGATACCTATTTCCAGCAGTGGACTTTGTAGTGCACAGGTTGATAATGATGAAGTCTGGAACATCGCCGCAAAGGGTTGTTAGCTTATCGGTTTTTATCGGATACATTTCGGAGAATGTCCATCAGATCTCCATGATCTTATTCCCGATCATATTTAATGTTATTTCTATTTCTAAATAATTAATTGTCATTTCGATATTTGGGTTATTTTACATAAAGCAACTTCTAAAAACATAACTGCGTTTAGTTTACGATTTTATTACGTTTATTTATTAAAATATTTCTATTGATATTATTAATTCATTCGAAGTTCTAAAAATAATATAGGTACTTACATGAAAATAAATGGCTTAGTTGCCTTAATACGTGGTACAAATTCTATAACAGAACAACAAAAAAAGTATGCGGTACGAAATCTGCCGTTCGCCTTTCCAATTTCCTGCGCAATTTCCTTAATTTTTCTTTGCGTAAGAAAATTGTACATAGTAATAAAAAAAAATTCAAAATGAAGGTTTACTCTTAGGCTTGTTACTATTCACCTCAGCACAATACCAAGGTACCTAAATTAGTTGTAAACCACCAGTTTTTCCGTAGTGTTATTTGTGTTCAAACTTGATCCATAATTTTCCTTATACAATTATATGATTATTTTTTATCAAACATCGATGTGACATACCTATATTTATACTTATCATAAAATATAAATAAAACCAAACGATTTAATTTATTTTTATTTCAAACAACAATAACAATGAAGACCTAATAAAGGTATTGGTATCAGAAAGGATTAAATATTTATAAATAAAACAGTGAAAGAAGAAGTCATAACTACTAGGTAGGTAGGTACTAAAAAGAAATAGTGCAAGTGAGCGCTTAATGTTACCCGAACACAATTATTTAGTGATTTCCTATTGATTATACAACACTAGAGTATAGATTGCTTTTTTTCATTAAATTATTCCGTTACAGTTACGTTGACACTTGAAATAGTTTTTTTAACCACTTGCGCAATTCCGGATCTAGGGCGTATCGAATTGGCGCTACGTCGTTTACTATTTGGGTATAGTCAATTAAATGTAGGTTGTTTAGTGACATAACAGCTTTTTTGAGTGATATTACCATCGTCATAATAATAGAGTATGTATTACATATGCAGAACTTTTTAAAATTTATATAAAAGTAAATAACTTACAGGTAATAATAAATTCTTAAATTTACAACTTCTTTGTACTTACAACTTAACCCTTTCAAATAAAATAGTACAACATTAAAACACAATTAATGTACCTACTTTAAATACTGGTCAATATAACAATTAAAGTTCATTATTATAACTCACTAAACTACTTAATACACAATGGTTTCAACATTACCAGTGTTGGTAGTCTGCTGTATGCCAGCCTCTCTCGCAAACGACACTGGTGTCTCATCAGATAATCTGTGGTCCTCATTAGATATAAACGCTCCCTCTTTGCCGTCAGATCCTATAAATGAACTTAACTCACCGCCGAAACCATCTCTTTGGAAGTTTACCGGGTATTCAACTGACGGCTGAACACTAGACGGGGCACTAATACTTTGAGTCGGACTTAAAGATGCGAAAGGATCACTCTGCACAGTTCCAGTGAAACTCTCTATAGCGTCGGATAGTCCTAAAGTTGGTTCAGGCGCCGCTGCAAAGTGGGTCGGCGCCGCTGCAAAGTGGGTCGGCACCGCACCTTGAGAAGTAATTTCGGAATAAGGATCGTTTGTCGGTTGCGCGGCCGCACTACGAACATAACCGAACGTTGCCGGGAACCTGTTCTGCAGCTGGTTTACCGTTGTGAACACGTCGTCATCTTCCTCACCGTCTTCGGTCACCTCGTAGCCGTGTGAAACACCCTTGCTTGGTAACGCGCCAGGCAACGAGTCGAAAACCTTAACTTGTTTAACAGTTTGCGTTACTCCACGTACATGGGGCACCTGAGGAATTGAAAAACCAGAATTCGGGATTCCTCCGTCGTAAGCAGGCACTGACGGGGAGAATGAAGTGTATTCATCCTCATAGGAAGGAATTGAGTTCGGCGTGTACGTGTAACTTGGTACGGCGGGCGCATCATGATGGTGGCCATGGTGCCCGTGATGTCCATGGTGACCGTGATGGCCGTGATGACCGTGATGGTGACCATGTTTACCATGATGGTGATGGTGCCCACCCTTTGATTCCGTATGAGTCTTGGTTTGAACTTTCTTATGATGGTGATGATAGTGATGTCCGTGGGGCATCTGTGGCTTTTGATGATGGTGATGATGATGATGATGCTCTT
Source organism: Acronicta alni (assembly GCA_964056405.1). Taxonomy (NCBI): domain Eukaryota; kingdom Metazoa; phylum Arthropoda; class Insecta; order Lepidoptera; family Noctuidae; genus Acronicta; species Acronicta alni. Next base: position 13,114,530 of record OZ043913.1, read on the forward strand.
TCTTTGGCTTATGATGGTGATGGTGAATTGTTATTACTTTCTTATGATGATCATGATGAATAAACTCCGGTATGTGTATGCGTACGTGGTCACTGCAAAACAGATTATAAATAATTATGATTACATAGCATAATCAATTTAGAAAAAGCATAATATACCTTTAACATAATATATTTAGAAATATTACTAAATTTAATGCTACACAAAAATTTCGCTAAAGGCTCGCAGTGCAATGCAAAACGCGTTAATCAATATAATAGACTGTTAAGAAAGTTACAGTATAAAAAGGAAAAATCCTAAATAATTGTAACCCTAGAGCGCAGTGACAGATCTGGGACTGAGATGACATAGCTGTAGCTTATTCAGAATAGGTGCTGGCAAAAATATTTTAACTTTGGTCTCTTAATATTATAATGAATTAACAGAGCCCAAAGTTATATTTAAATTAAAATCATTTTGTTAGCACAGTTGTATATTACAATGAACCTATGAATAAAGAATTTCAAAATGGACACAACAGTAGTTTAGATATATTAATGGTACATCCTTACTGGTGTTTTCCTCCGCCGCCTCCCGTCTCGCCGCCCTCAAGGCACAGCACCATGAGGATAGTCACGTACTTGGCCACATCCATAGCTGCACCACGACAACTGACAAGCACAACAGTCCACAACACGCAGTGACCAATACAGCTGAACTAATAACACCAACGGAACGGACCTACGTTCACATTTTGTTTTACATCACCGATACTTTCTTTCCTTCCAGATTTTTAGTTTTATTTTACATCAATGGAGCGACGAGCATCACAAGGCAGCACCGCACTGCCGCCACACCGCACCGGATTGAACAGCGCAACATAGCGAGATGACCATTTATCCAATTTCACTTAAATAAACCCGTAATATCAACAAAAAGACAACAATTGCCTTTGTCGACGAAGCATGCCAAAAGACATAGTGGGCGTGCGCTACGCGCGACGAGACGATTGTCGCTCTAATTTCCATCAATACAGAGTTCTTTTCGCGCGCCAGGAAATGAGGTGGACGCTGCGTTTTTTGTGAGCATTGTGTGTAATAACTATTTCACTACCGTTCCAAACATCGCATTCGATCTGACCGCAAGGTAAATGCTGTAATAGAGTTACGACTGCGCTCTTACCTACTTGTCACTGGTCAGCTGTTACTGTTTACTGGACAAATTAGTTAAATTGTAATATACTCAGGAGGCTAAAAAGGCCACATTTAGCAATTCTTCTGAACCAACTCATTTTCTAAAATCAATAGCAGCTTCTTAATTTTTTTAAATGGGAATCATAATAATTACTATTAATCAAAAGCGACCCTTTTAACCCAGAAGATAAATTATCTAAGCAAATACTATCGGTCTGGACTCATTATTTATTCAATTTATCTTAAATAATTAAACGTATACTTTAAATATAATAAAACTAGAAAATGTACTGGAAGGTAGAATTACATAGTGATGTATTATAAATAAACCTCGTAAGGGTCAAATCGTGCTCATAAATAACACTGTGGGGCTAATAACATTTAATCACTCGTTTCGGTTCAATTTATTGATATTGTTAAACTTATATAAGAACTGTATATTTTGTATAGATAATGGTAGATTAGGATAGGCTTGGTTCCGTTGATAGATAATATAGAACTTTAGTGATAAAATTTAAACCCCAGTCGACACACATGTAAATGAGTGCAATACTTTTATCGCGACAAAATCTATATTATACTTATATTATTACTTATTTCTTTGTAATTTAAAATCTATGAATTGAATCTATGAATATTACTAACTTAAAATAAGTTTTTAGAGGTTTATATTCCGTTTCATTTGAATTGACAAAAGGCTTTTTTAACGAATGCCTTGGTTTGCCAATACCGTAAGAATTTCCACAATTTTTCTTAGCGAATATTATTTTACAACTCTACATAATTAAAAAAATACGCTTTGAATTTAGTGACGTCATTTTATTTTTCGTATTCGTCTCAGCAAACCTTTTTAATTGATACCGTGCTATTTACGTAACCGTGGCAAAAATTTGTAGGTTTGTCTATCCACACTCTAGATGTACTGACGAAACAGACGAAATTAAGCTGACGTCAATGAACTTCATTGGATAATTATACATCCTATACAGTTAATTATAATCCTAGATATACTAAGTAACGTAAAATTTAAGATAGGCATTTGTGAAGAGAGAATAAATGATATTATTATATTATGTCCAATGAAGGTCTTTGACTTCTGCTATGATATGTCTGATATGTCTAGACAATAGATGTATTCAATACTAATTGACTACATCTATTATACATACATATGATATGGGGATTGGCGTTAGGGGCTCGAAATAAATACTTTAACGAGCTTGTACACGTCCGTGTCCGGACCCGCAACGAATCTTCGATGCCAGGCCACTGTCACGTCCCGTGCACGGCCCTGATATATCTGAAGAGATAAGTCGAAGAATAAGTAGTTAAACTCAATGGGTCAAACGAAGAATATATCAGTATGTTGGACTTATACATAGGTATATATGATGATAGCATCATGATCATGATTTATATTTAAGGCTAGGTAGTTGAAAAGGTTAAAAAATAGGTATTTTTGATGAGTTTTAAGGTTTGCGGTGATGAGAGATACAGAGACGGTATGTTTAGATCCCGTGTAATAGGTGCCAAGGCATTAAACGGGCGCAAATCTAAACTTTAAACTGCTATTGAGAATTTTATAGAAAAACCCAATAACACTTTGCTTGACCTGGGAATCGAAACCATGACCTCTAGCGTAGCAGTCGCGCTCCTAAGCGCGACTACTAGAATAACGAGGCATTCAATAAAATTGTTTCATGTGTGGTATGATTAAATAAATAAACAATGCTTAATCAATTATTTTTATTATAATAACAACCTTTTACCTTAAAAATATTATTATTAGTTTAACACAAATATTAAATAGCACAGAAATCGATGGTCAGAGGAGCTGCAAATAAATAAAAGGAAGTACCTGCCTACTTATCTCAAAACAAAAACATTATTGCTCTAAGGAAAATATAGGTAAAAAGAAACAGCAACACTGACTTCATCATTAATATTAATAATTCAAATATTATTAGCTTTTTGGTAGTTAACTAACGACCTTGGTTAAACGTCCTTGGTGCGCAGGGTGCGGGACTGCGGGATAGCTCCAATACTGTCCTTAAGATGATTGCCGGCCGACTTGACTGCCCTTACATCAGGCATTGTTGTAGCAGGCATATTAATATTTGTGCCTGATATTCTATTGTAATTGTAAGTATTTATTGGCTTTTATGATTATTTTATTTTATTTATTGTTGTCAGTGTTTTTATGGGCAATTATGCCTGAAATAAATGAATTTTATTTATTTCAGTTATGTATAACTGAAAATTATTCTGCGCCTCAAAGTAAAGGTGCATGCAGGATTACTGGTAATATGACGGCAAACACCACAAAAAACGGTGGGTTATTATTCTTATCGGCTTGCTTACACTTTAATACATAACTAGTAATCAACCATAAAATGACAATTATATTCAATCGTTTTTAAAGCTACAAATTGTTACGATTTTCATAATATCGAGCAGATTTTTTGACTAAAATGGTTCGACTATAGTGTAAGCAAGCAGATAAGAATAAAAAAATATTTCATGCATTGTTTCTTTTTTATTTATACCGCAGAATCTGCGGGGCAGATATCTTCAAAAAAACACAAAATATCAAATTACTCGAAAATGGTTTTGCACAAATGGACATTTGCACAAGGGTCATAGGGGTCATTGGGTTGATCTCTCCTATATTCCTTTAACGGATTGCCGTCATATTACCAGTAACTCTGTATATGTTACAGTTTAAACGCATTTTAAGTTAGAGCACGTTTTCACTAGTTAAAGCTATTTTTTACTGAATACCTTTATTAATACTAGAATTTCTTTTGAACTATAACAAAATCCACGGTACCTAATTGCATACAATTTATGTCTTTATAAATGTTCAACGTAAGCATCTCTACGCTAAATTGCTGCGGCATATGAGAGGCAAGCTACTCGTAGATAGGAATACGTGTACAGAATATCACTAGTTAGTTACGTAATATTTAAGTTCTCAATTGCGTAATTATATATTTTTTTAATCTGTTCCATAAAACGAAATACCTAGTTAAATAAATAGATTTGATGTCAACTTTTCTAAAATAATTAACGAATAGTTTATTCTAAAGATAAATAGATAATATTTAAAAGTATCTATCTAAGTATCTATCCACTGCACTGTACCATACCATGATTTAATTAGTAGATAAACTATCAGGTCCGAGAGAGACACTCCGAACACAACATACAAAGTTTAATGTTGATGAGCCACAGAAGTGTTTGATGGGCTTTATTTTTTAAATAATATATATTAGTAAGACTATAATTTACAGTGTAATGGGCATATACTCCTTTTAATGCTCTAATTATTATCAGTCGAAAGCTTTCAAATTAGTAAATTCAGTCTTTGGATGATAGAAAGGTTTAGTTTCTACGTTTTAAAATTAATATTCATTTGTACAATATTTAGGTTTTCGACGTTCTAAACACTAATAAGTTGTTTGTGTCCATACAGAGCGATTGCGCGTGATCATTTGTTGAAATGAGCAGTCGCATTAGCAAAATACTTTGTACAAGTGCTTTTACTAAGGGCTAAGGAACGTACGAATGTTACTACCGTATGCACGCGGTATCGTTCTATAGGTTTGCGAAAATTGTCAATCCAACGAATCACAATATTTTTTCCAATATAAGACGTTTATATAAACTTAATTTTTGTTTGACGCATTTGTAGTTTTATATGGCTTGTCACACCCCATGTTGATAACGATGTTTGATCTGCAAGAGAAATAAAGCTTTCCATCATGTTCATTTATACATTTAATATTATCATCTTCCGTTCCATAACTATTCTTAATATTTCACAAATGAATAAAATTGTTCGTTTTACGTTATTTATTGCAATTTCATGGGATTTTTTATTTGGGCCAGCTGTTACTTACCTAATTCCTTCTGTAGAGAGGAACAATATGACGGTTAGGCAACACAGAAATTTCGTGAGGAGGAACGTCCGGGATCTCAAGCGGGTCATCTAGTGGGACATCTGGTAAAAATTCCGGAATCCCAATTCCGGGGACGGGTTGGCTGTGCTGCCCCACTGGAGGGTCGTTATGTATGTGCATGTGATGGAAATGTTCGTGTTCCTCGCCTGAGGAATGCCCATGGTCCATATGGGGGTCGCGATGCGTGTGGTGGTGATGTATGGTCTTGTACACGGTGTGCGTATGCTTTATTTTCTTCACCTTGTAGGGCACGTGTATAACCACTTTCTTGTTACGTCTGAAAACAAAAAGCAAGCGCTGAATATTGTAGAAAATTTAAGACAAAAAATGTCTTAATTTATCAACTACTTAGTATCGCTTTAGGGCTTTCTAGACAAATTTATTTTAAATGCCTTCAACGGCAGAAAGAAAATAATCTCTTCCTGCTGCAATGTGAAAGTACTACAGTTTACTACAGTAAACCTAATGTTTTTATGCCATTCAATATTTAAACGGAGAAGATAAAACTACTACCTTCATAAAAACTGTCAACCAATCAGTTATAGTAAGTATTGCTGATAATGGAATTCGAAAACGTAAATAACACACCTGCTGATATTACAATATGTACTATTCTGTTATTTTATTTTCTATTTATTATGTGTAGCTATAATAAACGTAACCAACCAATTTGTCATCGTTTGTCATTCGTTCCGTAGACTGCATATAATGTAATTGAGGTAACAGCAGTAGTCCCACTGTTTACATTCGTTTGTACGAGCGCGGTTCCGTGATAAGCCAGTAATTTCGGGAGCTTCCTACTTCGATGCGCTTGAGTGCGATTTCTACATTTCCTGTTATTACATTACTTTTTGTTTTAATGGGGATCGCCGAGTAGATGGACCTACTATACATACATCAATGATACATATTTTAGAGGGGCTTGTGGCTAAGTAACCGATCTGCAAGGTTAAGCTGCGCTTGATGCGGTCTGCCTGTGGATGTCTGACCATTCTTAACACATCGAGACGCCTCCGGGCCTCAGATAGCACGTATAAGGCAGTCGGTCTCGTTGTCATACGAGCACCTATAACAATAGTTAGTGGTAATCAGAAGCCTAGAAAGCCTGATAATCCGTCTATCCTTATTCAGTTCGTGTCATCATCATATCAGCCGCAGCTGAATAAATACCAAAAGATTTTGACAAGGACCGGTTATATGCCGCCTGCATCCAACGACTCCCAGCGACCTTTACCAGGTCGTCTGTCTATCTCATTGGAAGCCATTCTACACTGCAAGTGATCTCCACTCTAAAGTCTTTTTGCATCGGCGGCTATCAGATTTACGAGCTATGTATGTGCCCCGCCCATTGGCATTTTTTTACTTGATAGTCCTTTCAGCTGTCGTCAACTTTCGTTCTTCTACGTATCCCCTCGTTTCTGATTTGGTCGCGTATAGTAATACTAAGCATAGCTCTTTCCATAGCTCGCGAGGGACCTTGAGTTTTCTTATGAGACCCATAATGGGCGTACACGTCTCTGTGCTGTATATTACAAAGAAAAGACCTTCGTCTTAACTGTAGAATTATCTGTAAGATATCACTTTTTACGATAAGGTCTCCCACTGTATCATTCAATGATTTTTAAAACTGTACTTTTGTGTATGCATTTTAGTATGGTGTGCAATAAAGAATATTCTTTATTATATTGTCGCATGAATTTTGACAGTAAGCAAAAATGGAAAACTCATATTAAAAAAAACGTGAAGAATTAAATAAGCGGCTCAGAAATTTAAACTGGCTGATAGGCAGAATATCACACATCACCATAGAAAATAAGATAACTACTCATTTATGAAAGTATAACTAAGCCGGTTTGGACATAAGGCATTGAATTATGGGGATCAGTAAAGAACTCTAATGAAGAGATTGTACAACGGCGCAGGAATAAAGCTTTCAAAATAATAACTGATGCACCCCTATTTACCAGAAACAGTGCACGAGTACACAGAAATGAAAACTGTTAAGGAGGAAGTCGAACACAAAACAAATGCTTACAAAGACCGTATAAAAGCTCATACTAACATCCTACTCCCACAAACTAACAGCATTATGCGAACCAATAAATGTCAGAAGATAACACATCTGGGATCTTGATCACTAACAAGTCCTAACTTAATAAGAGGCAGCTTCCTCACTGGAGGAACAGTTCTCTCCTATCAATGAACACCCACAAATCTGTTATGAGCTTGTAAAGCCGATCACAAGATGTTTTAATACAAAATAAAAAAAGAGATCGTCAAGTTCTATATAAATTGTTTTTGATACTAAGTTACTCACTAAAGTTTACTATAGTGTCAGTAAAATACATGAAGACAGAATATGACACACAGACAGAATAGATAATATACAACCCGAAAGATGACTTCCTAGAGAAAGTTCCTTTTATCGTGTGTTCTACAAAAAAATCTTGCATGCTGTGGTAAAAAGAAAAGCCTTAGTCTAGGTACGCATATTTTAAAGATCCTTCGGTCGAACTATTTTTTCTTGTGTACTGCCACTTATAAAGACAAGGGATGCCATATGAATAAAGCATGTCAGAATCACAGCCAGTGGAAATTATGCGTGTCAGTATGTTTGTATGTATGTAAGGTCTCACCCTTCTGCGGCTATCACGAAAATCGCCAGGAGCGCAACGAAGCAAAATAGTATCTGAAAACAGAGATCAGATTAGGTACGTGAGTTTATGTGTCTTTTCTTCTTCTTCTTTAATTTCTGATTCTTATATTGATTCTATACCCACGTGAGCGAAGCCGCGGGCAAAAGCTAGTTAGGTAAAAGAATGTCGAGCTTCCGAAACCCAGGCCTGCTATACAGATAGGGACACCTTGCTGTTTTAATCCATACGAGTCTGAAATCCTCAACCTTCCGTGAATTGCGTTATCCATGGGGATTACCATATATTAAATAAAAACAGATTATATAGAGATAGCGTAAACACATACTATTATGATAACAGGCACATGCAATGTCTAAATAAAAAGTTTGTTACATCATCAGAACATAGAGAGCTATAGCGTTTAACTTTATGATTTTCGATTTTTCATAATATTATGTAATATTAAGTATCTATCAATATGCAGCTCATTAAAGCAATCAGGATAATATTAATAGGTCATCCCGTAATTTCGTTGAGGGTTGTAAACAACGATGCGCTGGTAGAGACAAAGCTTCAGATTCTTGGACATAGATGCAGACTAGCAAGATTTGATTAGACTAGCTTCTGCCAGCGACTTCGTCCGCGTGGATAAGTTACTTTTAAGTATCGATGTAATTTGGCTAATTAACTCAAAATGTTTATAAATTATAGCCTATCTAATGTATAAATAATAATACTGTAACGTTTCATCAAAATCTGTTCAGCAGTTTTAGCGTGAAAGAGTAACAAACACCCATCCATCCTCGCAAACTTTCACATTTATAATATTAGTAGGATAGGAATAAAGGATCGGATATATTTCAGCGAATTGCATGATTCAACTCCTCTATGCCCAATCCATCATCGAACAACCAGACAAATGGCATCACTGCGCCAGGGTTATTTGGTGGATTCCACGTACACGCCCGAAGCGTTAGGCTATCTCTTTTCTCATACGTACCTTTTTTTTTTGTTTACGGGGGGAAACCTTTAAAAGGCTACCGGTCTACGGGGGTTAGACCGGGAAGTGTGGGATTCTTACCCACAAAAACCACCCCGGTGGCCACCATCAGCACATGGAGGGGGGCACTGTGTCCTCTTAATAGACCACCCCAGAACCCCTCAGTCCACCGCCTATTAAGGCACATCCCTTCTCATACGGACCTACTGCTATTGTGATTGGAACTCTTTGCCCACCGTTAAACTTCTTCTCGGTTCCTAAGGGTCGTAGCGTGATTCTAAATTAGAAATTGCAATCATCCAAGCTTGATTACGAATGTTTTAAACTGAAATTAGAAATTGGTCGTTTGGTATTTAATAAATAACGGGTATTGTATTTTTAATGTATACACATATCTCATCATGTTCCTGTGAATGAGCGAATTAAAAACATATTTTTGATACCGAATGCAAAATTGATTAAAATTTTGCTACGACGACGGCGACGTAGCGCGTAAAGTTCTAAGTGACTGCTACGTTATCTCTCGTGTGATTTTGTGTGCTACGCTGTCGTAGCAGGAAAATTTTAGTACAAAATAAGCATACAATACATACTTTATGATAAAAGGAGTTGTTAAAAGACTAAACAAGAGTAATTCCAGCTTCCGTAGATGTGTTATGATATGACTTTAGCTTCTTTTAATAAGTTGTTACTGATTATCATAATGTCTATATAAACTTAACTTATCATACTCGTCATGTATCTTTACTGCTATTTATACGAGTTTGTTTTAATACGCTAATCTTTAGAACTAGCAGTCGGATTAGGAAAAATAGCAATATGCACTTGATAGTCCAGCTAATTTACCAACAGGCTACGACCCTTAAGAACCGAGAAGAAATTAAACGGTGAGTCAAACTGTGGGGCACAGCGAGTGCTCTTAGCGCCTCTCAATCACCTTCAGTGCTACAAGCTGGCGCTTAGCAATACCGTCCCAAAGATGGAAGTAGTACGTACTACACGACCGAACTTGAGCTTAGTAAAATTATATACATAATTAGATGAAAGTTTATACAAATAAAACAGTAATTTGTTAAAAATGAGATCTTTCGTCTAGTTTGCTATATTATGCCATTACTTCCCAGGATTTGATCCTTATTAGCGACGCAATCCAATGGTGTAATAATACCTACAATGTTTTTTTCTTATATCATCAGATTCAATGGCTACCAGTACCGTTCCTACTTCAACGGGCATGCTGATCACACGCCTGCGGCGGATGTGCAGCCTGGTCAGAACCCTCGGCCGACACCAGTGACTTGGCACAGCACATTGCACTTCAGCCTGTCATCAAGCAAAGGCCGTCTATCCTGGTCGACTCAGCAACAAGCATCACCCTGACTCCCTATGGACTACGCGGCATTCGTTCAGACAAACTGGAACAAACACTCCACTGGCATTGGCAAGCTCTCCAGATACACTGACCACGATCCTGGCATTCATAGCCAATTGATTGGAGGCCTACACGAATCGATTTATACCTCAGGACGTGTGTTACCCAATTGTAGAATCTGCGGGTAGGCTGATCGAAGGAACCTTAAGCATATAAGACAATCCTGTCAGACCCTGTCAAGAGCTTTCGAAGTCATTTACTTCGAAGTATACGCGGAGCTTACGCATTCCAAAGTTTTAGAGAGTACAGACGGTATTGAAATAGGCCAGTAGTTAGCAGGGTCAGCAGGCGGCACGTTAGCTAGCTTCCTGGCTTTCAGTAACTGACCAATGTTTAAGATAGCCGTAGAAGGTCAGGTTTGGATTCAGCTCAGGAGCACGAGTTCTGAGCACTGTCCCTGGGATCCTATCAGAAGCAGCAACTTTATTGACGTCTATATTAAAAGTTCAACATAAATAAATCTCACATTTACTTGCAGGAGAAAGATGCCGCTTAAAATATCGAAGTAAAGGTTTGCATTTACCTCAGCAGTGTGGGCCAACGAACCATTGGATATCGGCAGTGAAGAATTAAACCGGTCTTGCCAGAGACCAAAAAGGTTTACTAATCACGGGATACGGACCTAACTTGTTCCCAATACGGTCAATGTGGTCAAATCGTGTCTTCTTTCAGAAGGTCTAGTAAGGTCGTGATTAGATTCCCAGGTCGAGCAAATATTATAGGGGTTCTCTGTGAAATTCTCAGTAGTAGATCGCAGTAATATAGCTCAAAAAGTTTACGTATTTCATTACCATCCTTTCACATTTCATCACCGTTCATTAGTTTTTCAACTGTCATTTTCTCAGTAACTAAATAGACAGAAAAGTGCCTTCCACCATATGAAATGATGGAATCAACCAGATACACAGTCGAGGAAGCAATACGGTATCAGTCTTTTTCCGTAGCATATTGTTTACTGCAGTGTAAACAATGCTGAGTGACTGTACACACATCACGCAACATCGCTTTTAAAACGTTTAGTCGATAAAAAATACATATATCAAAAAATTCCGAAATATTTAATTAAGGAATTACTTACACATATTTATTGAAATTCTAAGTTAATTATAAAAACTACAAGCTTGCAGACAAATACAAAACTCAGTCGCAAATTACTGTGTCATGCTACATGCAAAATCAAAAGATAGAAAACATATGAGGAGCGTTAAAATAATGTTCCATAGTAGCGGCAAATTAATCCATCTTATACTTAGTTAACCAATAAATCTTAATTATTTAATTACGTGGGAGATAGCAAATAACAATACACCTTACGACTAAAAGACTTGTTAACATAATTAGCAAGCAACTTAATGAGTGACATGCAAATTGATTAACGTTCTCATTAACAAAAACTTACCGCACTTCTACAATCCATAATCGTATCTATTGTTGTATAACAATGTAGTGAAAAGCACAGCAAACGAGCATGTGTTGTTAAACAAAAAAAAACGCGTGGAGAGATGCGCGTGTGAAATAGAATCAGGCGCTGAATGGCGCGAGCGACGCTTTTGCGCACTTACGGAAAATTTTGCACTTTCCCACTACGATGTGCACGAGTCCAATCACAAACTAGCAATGAATGCCGATGCGCCTATCAATACTTATATATGCCACATATTTACACGAACTTCCCATTTCAGAAGCTATACATTGCATGTAGTCGGCTCTTTCTAATGGTACCTAATCTGGAAAAATCTAACCCCACCCGCAGTTATAGGCTGTATTTTTACAAGTCTGTCGAGGAAATAAAAGTAGTAATAATCTTTGTTCGCTAGCAACAGCAGATAATAATAAAATGCGGTAATTATCTAACAAAATACCTCGTAGCAGTCGGAACAATTTTCAAAATCAAAAGATTTTACGTAGGTAGTTAAACAGTGTAAGTAGGTACCTACAATTATACACTGTTTTCAAAATAAATTAAAAATAATACTTGGATATTTTTGAATAAAAATACTTAAGGGTTTGTACAGAGGCCAGCAGACCAAGCTACCTCAATCTGTCAAATTTCTTTGATAGATTTACAACTTTCATATGATGTCAATGTCAATAAGGTTCATGTTCAATTGGGATTTTTTTACAGTTTTGGATAGCTTGACCTGCTGGCATTTGTACCTAGAGTAATAACTACACTTTTCAATCGATCTGCAATGTTAAACTGCGCTTGCCGCGGTCATTCTTCCGCACCAAGGGATTTACACCTGCATTTATTATTCGTGACCTCAAACCAGCCCTAACCTACGCCTGAAAGAACTCCATATAATGCTTTGAAGATTTATGAAATTTGCCAACACTAGGCCAGCAGGGTGGACTTTATATATAAAAGCCTCGGGTTATTGCCTGAATTAGATATTATAAAGTCATCGACCTGTATTATATACTTATACTTGCAGTGTAGCGTTTAAACTTTACTTTTTTACCTTTAAATAAATGTTATATGTACCTTATAATCTTACTTATATGTTACTTAAATGATTTCTTAAAAAATAAGTTCATAAAGTTCGACATAAATTAATGCCAACCAATAACCGCTTAACCGCCTTTTAGTGTAGAAATATTAAATAGAGGAAACCCGAATCATTGCAGAAATCCATTACCTTTCATAAAACTGTTTCACGCTGCGTAAGTCGTAACCGAGTATTTCAAATAAAGCGAATTATAGTGACGAAAACCGTAAAATTGATTTACAATTTAAGCTATAATATTGCTTAATACCAATTACCAATTGACTGTTTATCGCCTGCATCGGGCCTTTTCTTCTTCCTTATTTTTTTTTATTTGATATAACTATGGCAGCTTTTCTTAAGTGTCCTTGGATAAGGTACAAGTTTAGTAGTACAGTCGCCCTCATAAAGATATAGGTACATGAACAAAATTTCACTATCTTGTCTTACTTTATTTGCTCGAAGTGTGGCATTGTGCATTCCTTACTCTTCAGATACATGCTTCATGAAGGCGGCTAGCTCACTAAGAGGAAGGAACCTGTAGGTAGTCTTCTGGCTTCGGGTATCCGTTGCCAAGATAGCTCATTCGTTTCGTCGCCAGGACATCACAATCACACAATATGTGCTACATTGTTTCCTTGAATTCACCACAAGCTCTACAATCATTATTCAAAGCCAGCTTCATTTTACAGAGCATATCATTGGTTGCATATTGCCCCGTGAGGGCTCTGATGACAGCCCGGGCTTTGTCAAATCTATTATTGGAAATGAATTTAGAGGCTCGTGTGGTGCTGCTGCCGAATAATTTTCGTGAGTGCTCTAGCCCTAGGAAATTGCACCACTTCTCTTTGCGTTTCATATCGGCATAATCCTGTAAGGCCTTTTTGATGGTGCATATTAGTAGTCCCATACATGGTTCTGGTCCAATCATGGCATTTGCCGATTCGGTTCTAGCTAACTCATCGGCCTTCTCATTTCTTTTGATGCCTGCATGCCCTGGGATCTAAAGTTGTAATTTGTTCCTGCGGCCTAGCTCATTGAGGGACTTTATGGCGTTTAGGACCAGTCTAGAGTTGACTTTGCAGGAGGACAGAGCCTTAAGTGACGCTTGGCTGTCACTTAGAATGTAGATGTGTTTATTTTCTACATTCCTTTTTATGTTTTCTTCGGCACATGCTATAATACTATACTTTAAACTTACCACGGTCTCTCCTACATATTGAAATGTATGCTGAGAGACCGAATTAGAAAGATTTTTAGTAAACTCCTGCTCTAGTACCTACCAGATTCAATTTTCGAGCCATCTGTGTACCATATTAAGCTGTCTGCATGCGGCGATAGCCCTTGTTTCCATTAGTCACTTGTTGACATGTTTTGAAAATCTTTTTGAAGACTTTTATTGCCGTCATTGCGTTTTTATAAGGAGTTTTCAGTTGTACGAGAATAGTTGTAAAAAAATCCAGTTGACTAAAGCCTATAAGAGCTAAAAAAGCAGCCTATATTGTTGGCGTCCTCACAAAGATTGTCCAAGCTGATTACAGCAAAGTTGCGCTAACTAGTAACTATGCAAACTTATTCATTATTAACGTTTTAAATAATAATATAATAATATTTTTGGAACATTTTACACAACACTATCTAGTCCCAAACTAAGCAGAGCTTGTACTATGTGTACTAGACAATGGATATAATACTTATATACTTTTTTTTATAAATACATACTTATAATACATAAGAAACACAATAAATTTTCTCCAATCCATAAAAATAATAGGTAAAGTCATATAGAGATAATATCAAAAGTCCAGGTTAACAATACAAGAGGCATTATTTAAAAATCAGCCTCGCCTCATTAAGTATGAAGCAAGTGAAACTGATGAGAGCTGAGCAAATTATGTCTTTGCATTGTCATCGCAGTGTTCGCTATGTTAGGCCAGTTCTTCCACTTTCAAGATGAACTTGAAAGTGAAATTTACATTCAAATTCTACGTCAACTCGAATGTAAATTAAATAACAACATAATAAAATTGTAATTGACCATAATATATGTACCTAGCCTACCTCTATCATTTTTTCTGATATCTGATTTAGTTACAACTACCAGATTAATTAGGGAACATTAATCTAGTGTTCGTATCTAAGTACGACTGCTACGGCACTATTACTAGGATTCTGAGTTCGATTCCCAGGCCCTGCTGTGTTATTGGGTTGGTCTATGTAATTCTCAGTAGCAGCTCGAAGTTTAAATGATGCTTTATATAGTTAATGTAAAGCGTTTTATCATCGTCATTTACATACGTAATACATTAGGTAAGTAATACGTCTCTCATCACAATGTACATATATTCCTGATTTGGATTATCGGATTCAAGCAAATAAAATATATTTGTATATCTATACATTTTATCGCTTTTCTAAAACAAGTAGTATAGCGACAAAAAACTACATCACGCAAACGAGTTTAATGCGATTCTTAATATTCTTAGGTTAACTAAGCGAAACCCACGCATATTACATGGTAATAATTTTATTGAAAAAATAGGTATATGTATCTACACAACACAATAACTACATTTGAGTACTCTAACAGCAATTTTCTTCAGAATTCATACTATTATCTACTTATTTACTTTCATTGGCCCACGCATATAACTTCCTCGGACACTTACTCCTAGTAGGTAATCAAATAAGAAACGTAATCGATCATTAATCGCATACAGGTAGGCGGACCATCCGTGTAGTAGTAAGTACCTTATACATCAACAACTATGTACGTTGTATATAACATCATTACCTCCATCTAATTTTAATTTCGTAAATCCAATGTAGGCGCTTTTTTTCTTACCCTATCTTCATATGTTTTAGTCTAAAATAAAATTAGAAATAGGGTTACAGAAAACTTAAATTCAATAAAAATATGTAGTTATAAAGAAGGGCTACCTGAGTTTCTTGAAAATGTTTCCAAAGCGCATAGCGCAACTCCCAATCTTCAAAAAAAAGAGTAGGCTTATTCCATGTTACGTGATGCCTTCCAATTTTGTAAAAGTACATCAAGGGTGGGTTGAGTTGAGGAGCTTCCTTCGCACGCCGCGATATAATAGCGTTGACGTAGGTGTATAACACCGGAGCTTTATGCACCCAGCAGATTAAAGACATTACCGATATGACGACGGCGTGTAACCAGTACCTGCATGGCGCTGGAATGTTCTCACCGTTCAGTGCCAGGTCTTGGATAGCCATGACTATGCAAGCAGCCGCGGCGGCTGTTAGACCACAAGGCACTTCTAGGACCACACAACACAAAATAGAAAATATAGTCTTCAGGTTCACAATGTTCGTACAGTGATTTTTAGCGGCTTTCAATAGGAAATCATTCAACTTTTCCCTATGATGCCGCATAAACATTTTATCCTTCAGATCGTAATATCCTATTTTTAATCGCACCTGAAATGATTAGTACATTTTCAAAGGGTACTTAGTTAGAAATTGAAAAAACTTACATAACTATCTGTAAATATTTAAGATAGAATGAAACAAACCTGAGAAAATTCGTAGTACAATGTAGGAACTATAAGATACTGCGAGTTTTTCTGTCTATCCAAAAATTTCAACATGAGCCTACAGCCCACTAGACTGTAAGTAGCGTTCGTAGACCCTACTAAATTAACGAGTACATGTTCTATCAATCCTTCCCCAAAGCTGTCCTTGTACGTATGCACTTGATAAAACTGGGCTGCGTGATCCAAAAGCGTCGAAAACTCAAGAACATCTTCTGAACTCATATTCACCATGGAAAACCAGTTTAACATAGTCGTTATTATCAGTAGACGATGTTGGTTTTCAACTCTTTCAAAGATACGACGGAGACAAACCTCAAAGCCTTTCCTTAAAAATCTATAAGCCGATATTCTGCCGTCGTCTTTAGCTATGCTATAGGCGAAAAAATCCAGTAGTCTGGTGACAAACGGTAAAAGCTTTTGTTTGTCGATAACCCAATTGGAACTCTTGAGTAATTCATAAAATACTCTCATACGATGTCTAGCAGACTTCACGTCGGTAAATAGAACATAGTGAATGTCCGTGAGCATTATATTGAATAGTTTCGTCTTACCTCTGTCAAAATAGAGGAGCACTTCCAGAATTTGTTCAACGAAACTTTCACAAGTCCAAAGTGAAACTACTGTGAAGAACTTGAGAGTAATTTTAACGGTAGTCTCGCTACACTCGGGCAACAGCATGTCCATAGTTTTTTGAAAAGCTGATTCCGCTCTAAGGAACTGTCGCCTGCCACACCAATACCAAGATGACGTCAACCGGCTCAATTTAATTCGCATACCAAAGTAGTACACCAGAGTCAAAGAACACAAGAGTAGTTCCTCAAAATCTCTCTCCTGCAGATCTGTTCTGCAAGTGTGCTTTAAAATAAAATTCACTTTTTTTATAGCCTCGACCTTCGTTTTATAGAAAGAGGAATCCAAATTCATTGGCATGTACACCACGGTGAGCTGGTTTATATTGTTCTGAAGATCCCCTTCAGATAAGAAATGGTGTTTATTTGATGAGAAGAGCATGATTATTTCTATAATTATTTAACTCACAAAGGTATTATTTCCATTCCAGCTTTGGCTTCCCGATGCTGCTTGACAGTGACAGTACTGACAGTTCAGTCTTGTACAGGTAAGTACGTCTTAGGGTGCTTACATAAAGAAACAGGTTTCCGGTACAGGCAAATCTGTACGGGTCGGTACCGACCGGCGCATGTATAATATTTCAATAATAATCTATTCGCTCACTTATAAAGAAACATTTTGTTACTTGTCGGTGCCGAATACCCGGTCAGTGGGTCTTATGGTAAGTACCATAGAATATGTCTATACATATAATAAACTAGCTGTACCTGCGACTTCGTCCGCGTGGAATTTAACAAAAAAGTTAATTAGAAAATAAAAGATTTTTTCTAAAATAAAAGTAGCCTAAGTAACTCCTTATTACATCAGCTACCTGTCAATAAAAGTCCCGTCAAAATCGGTCCAGCCATTTCAGAGATTAGCCGGAACAAACAGACAGACAGACAGACAAAAAATTAAAAAAATGTTATTTTGGTGTATGTACCGTATATACATACATATATTCATATGCATGTAGTAAAAAGCGGTTATTTCAATATTACTGTAAACAAACACTCCAATTTTATTTAAATGTATAGATGTAGAACTTGTTAGATGCCTCGTTAGTCTAGTGGTCCTAAGCGCGACTGCTGCAGGCCCTGAGTTCGATGTAGTAGTAGTAGACAATAATGTAGAGTATCTTTTTGTATTTTTTGGCATTTTCCATGCAAAGATTTTAAAGTTAAGATCGAATTTTTCCTTTGCTTAATAACTTTAAAATCTTTGCATGGAAAATGCCAAAAAATACAAAAAGATACACTACATTATTGTCCTTAAAAGCTGCCTTATATAGATAGTTGGTATGTGACTGAGTGATAAAATTGATTGATAGAATGGAAGCAATTTCCAATACTGATCGTGTCGTCATTAGAGCGTGAATACGGTTCTCATTTGGATTCATTGATTAGTATGGTTCGAGTAATATCTACAACACAATGAAAGTGTTTGCGTAATGTTACTTCCCGAACCGGCCGCGGCGGCGGCGCGGCGGCGTGGTCGCGCGGCGGCGCAGGCGCTCTATGCACCTTATCCATCGTCGCGCCTTCGTTTACAAAAAAGTACACTATGTAACAGGTAGGTAATACGTATACATACTACGGCAGCACACACACAAGACTTACCTACTCCTCGAATATATAGTTACCTACTTACTTATGACAGTGAAATCTAGAAAACTAGAGAACTCGGCTTCGGCAGAACTCTAATAATAGATGGTTATCAAATAAATCTCTAAAATCTGTTTTGCCTCTACAAATCTTTATTATTATATAATATCTATATGTATATATAATAATATATCTATAGGTGTAGATATAGGTGCCTACTATATGAAACTACTCATCGTGGGCTTTTTCTACTTACCCATTACTTAATTCGTTCTGTTTATCAACTCATGTGCTAAATCAGAAGTACAAAATAAAACCATTTTCAGAAAACAAAATCGGATAGTACTATTTTTATTTAGAAAGAATACACAATGCCCTTAGTCTATCAGTCTTCGTTATCTTTAACGGAAAACCCCGCACAAAAACATCCTATTAATAATAATATAAATACTAGATAGAATTCCAACATAAGAGGTTTTCACTCAAAGACAATAAATTAAATATTCAATGAAATAAATTATATATGAAAAGAACAAGTTATTGGTGGGATTACATCGAGCTAAAAGCTTAGTTGAACTTGATTCTATGCGGCTGGGGGGTTGTCCGACACTTGCTGTTGAGCAGTGTACGACGGTTTACTGTAGGCCTGGGCCATGTAGGGTCCCGGGCCGACTTGCTCCTGAAGTTTCTCGGCCTCTTCAGGGGCGACAGGACACATGCAGGGCACCAGCTGGACGTGTTGAAGCGACACAGGAGTAAGGCTTGCCCCCGCTGGTACGCTGATTGGTATTGGGGCCATGTTCTGTTGAACCACCTCCGGCTGCTGATACTGGGGCGGTTGGATCTGATACACCTTGCGGGAGTCGTAAGGGGTGTACGTGTACTGGTACCGGTAGCTTGGCGACATGCTGGCTGGCAGGGGCTGCACCCACGTGTTCTGGCCCGACGACTGGCTCCTGCAACAAACACACGTCATGATGAATTTGTAAGCATCATTCAGAAAGAAAAAAAACGGTATTTTTATTTTACATCAATAAATCTTTCATATTCGTTTTAGACCTGTTGCATGTGCTTACAATACATGACTAAAATCATTAAAAATGTTGAGTAACGTGGACCACTTCACAGATTAAACGGCGATTATCTGCAATTCGCGTTTATGGAGTTCGACGAATTCAATAATTGCTTAGTCATACATGTATTTACAAATAACTGTATATACAAAATGTTTATCTTGACAAAATGCACTAAATTATTGCTATACTCCTATGTTGGCAGGCACTGACGAAAACAAGTTTACAAGCAAGAAAAGTTAGTAGATAATTGAAAATCAATCGAATCGATTAAACATGAACCAGGAGAATGCTTGAGGACATAATAGTTGCGATAAAGAGAGAACCCCGACTATCAACAAAAACATCAAGTCCGGCAAAATGCACATAAAACATTGTTTTCGTGTATAGAAACTCGTACTTTTTGTTTGCGACATTAATACACGTACGACACTTCGTGTCGTTAACACGTATACTGCCAAGCTAGTTGTGTGGCATGGAATCCGCAATTTGCAGCAGTATCAACCTACGGCAATTTAACACCGGTAATGCAATTATTAATAACATTAGACGATTAATACGAGACATAAAAAATAAAAGGCAAAGTTATACTGGTGTCCACCCGTTAGTTTTCCTGTATAATTTCACTTTCGAATCGAACCCTAGTGCTCAGTAACTGCGCTTCCTAGTGGTATTCCAGCTGGGCAAAGAAGGCATATTTACTTACCTATCCGTTTAGACATGTAGGTAAGTAACTATGCCTTCTTTTTGATCTACGTTTGAATTTAGTATGTACCTTTAGTATGGCTGCAAATAATATCTTTAATATCATCACATCTTAGGCAGACAGCCCACGCAAGTATTGTTAGGGCTTTTGCTCAGGAGTAGGTCGATAAAGAGGTTCATTATTATAATCATTAGTTAGGTAGTTACCGTTTATAGTAAATCTAGTCAAATTATATCTAAACTGCCAAAAGATTGTGAACGGATTAGGTAAAGAAAGCTATCTATATAAAAATTCTTATTGAATATCTATCCTCGGATTAGATGATTACAAAGACAGGTACAAGAAGTTATAGTACAATATTATCATCTTCATCCTCATACCTGAACTAGAATACATTCGCATAGGAAGAAAACATTTCGCTGCTGCTTGGCAAATTAATTTTATGAATAAAAAAATATTTGAAATTAGGATGTATTAAAGATACTTAGTTACTTACGTTGAATCAGAGCCCCATTTCAAGAAGAACGCTTCCGAGGACGCAATCAACGCCAAACTCAACATCAACTGCATCTACAAACAAATAAACTTAATTTAGGCTACTATTCACAAATAAACTAAAATAATCTACTATATACCGACATTATAACAAACAAGACAAAACAACAAGTTACCGTTACGATTACATCAAGCAGTCACGTAACAGAGACCGAAAATGTAAAAAACGAAAAAATCAGTACACTCCATATAAGATAAGGGGAAAATGAAAGTATAACTCGTTAACAATGATGGGTGTGGCAGCTAGTACTCTATTCTATTACTAATCTTTACTTTCTCATGAAAACGGAATGATGCAATACATATTTCAGATAAATAATTTTATAAAAAGAACTTTGCAAGGTGTCACTCTCTTTCTAAAATTTTTATCTATAGTCATTTCTGTACTACAAATAAAAAAAAACTAGAAGATAGGTTAAGTATTTGCGCAAAGCAAAATTTCGCAAAGCATTAGACCCTACAAATAAATACGTACCGCAAGCCCAAAAAAATATAAATAATATTTAAGGACAAGTCCCTTTAACTTTAACATTTCAGTACTAAACACACAATTTTATTCAACCCAAGTCGAAGATAATTAGAGTTATCTATCTACATCTACTAACATTTAAGATTAATGACCCTATGTTATAAAATTCTAACTACTTAATTATACATTTGTTAATAACAGCTTTTAAAATAAACAAGGATGTAGTTTAAAAGGCAGCACACAAGCACATCTTGAAAATTGGGTTTTGAAAAGAGATAGATGCAGAGTCATTAGAAATTTGTTTTAGGATATTTAATTAATAGTCAGAATAAAAATTATAATTTCTTTTACGGATTAAGTATTCTTTCTTTCATTCAGCAGAGCAATCATGTCGCTTTCCCGTGTTTTGCTAGATAGGAACATTATAAAGTGATTTGTGCCGGTCCGTGGATAATCGTTACATGGTGCGTGCGAGTCCCAAACTATTAAATGTTTAATTTATTTTAACGCTTCGCCCACAAATGCATGTTGGTCATCAACCCAGTCTTTGTATTACCAGCCGTATTTTATTTTTAAGTTTCATTAATCTAAAATCTCTTTTTGATAGGTCTTATATTATGCAAATTAGTATTAGATACTGGTTTAACGTTTACTATTTTCCATCTGTACATTGTTCCTGATGGCATTGGAGCGATGATAATTATGTTATGAGTAGAGCTTATGCATTTCTTATTAAAAATAATTCACAATTCAATTGAAAACGTAAATTATTAACATTAGCCGTACATTTCCTGATATTCTGGGCTCGTCAACTTTAATTATATAAATACTTGTTCCATCGACACGAAGAAGAACATTTAACCGTGTCGATGACAAGAACGGATGAAAGAACTCAGTATTCATTTGATATAGATACCAATCACAATGATTCAAAATATCTATATCATCGGGTGTCAAAATAAACAGTTCGAGGTGAAAATTTTCGGGCAGCTGGATGACTTGCATCCTTCCTTATACCCTCATCAGATAGTCATTCAGCCTTGTTATTGCTACCATAGAAATGTTGTCCAACAATAGACAATCATTAAGCCTGAATAATGTAAACACGGAAAAGTGATAAATCTATTGAATGATTGTCGGCGACGTAATGTTGTTTTATTATAACTTGGGTTAACTATTTTAACTATACTTTTTACTTTTATTTACTGCTTGGTACGGATATCGGCTGACTCAGACTACCCTATATTTTAAAATCAATTTTTTTCTTAAATCATTGTTTCTACGGAAAATTTATGTTCTTAAAATTATTAACAATGAAATTGTACAAAGAAAAAATTAAGTAACACAATGATTAATTGTTTAAACGAAAAAAAATAGCTTTAAATAATAATCGGACTCACCACTCTGATCGCATCCGGGTACATCGCACTTGATGAATCGAACTAACTAGACAAGCGAAGCAGCCCAACGTTCACCCCCTACGAGATTGGACTCAAAACTACAAGTTCAAGTCAACCGAAGAATTAGGGGCCTTTACACAAAAAAATCGTTATATTGAGAACGAAGATGCGTGCACCCACTCCGACAGCGGAATGACCGATCCCTGGGGACCAGTCGTTTTTTATACACGGTTTCAGAAACATTCCGTCCTTAAAAGCCGGTCCTCGACCTCAACATGAGGTATAATAATAATCTTATTAACTTATCTACACTTCTATCTTTACTTAGAACGTACCGTTATATTAGCCTGATTTTAAAAAGGGGTTTCTTACATACTGGCCACTTAAGATAATTTCACACTTTTTTCTGAGGGCGACTTAAGTGTTTTAACATAAAGTATTTAAGGCGAGCGTATCTAATGGTGTGTCTATACTTGTATGGTACTTAAACAATTATGTAGGTATCAAGTGCATTTATATTGATCAGATATTGAAATAAACGTAGGTATGGAAATGATACCTTGTATCGTGAAGAATTTAATCAGGCATAAAAACATAAGTTAACTTATCCCAGCAAATTATCAAGGTCGAAACGATCTCTGTCACAGGTATATAGGTGGCAGGTAGTCCTGAATGAATGGTAGTCCGGTTAGAATTTCAGATCTATCCAGTGCTAGGATTCACAGTACGTATACACATACGTAGATGTTTAGGTAGGTACAGTACCTAGTGATAACGCTGAGATTGCGCTAGTAGTAAGAGCGTCTAAAGCGCATGTTTTCATCAAATCAATAGGTAAACTTGGCCGCCTCGCAAATATTGTTGACAAAACAAAAGGCAGTCATTCCGTATAACCACAGGTTTGTATAGTACCAAGGTACATGACGCGCGGCGCTCGCGCTCTAGGTAAGGCACACGTAATGGCAAGGAAGGATACGGCTAATACTCGTGTCTAATCGCCGGGACGTGTTTATTATCAACTCGACTCTAACAGTCTGTGAAGCTCCCCTTCCTCGGCCGGATCTCCGTGACTTGCTTTGCTACACCGAGCGTGAAATCTTAAATGGTTGAAGTTAACAAAGGGAGATACTACGGCCATCGAAAAAACGCTTAACGGAACCAAAGTTCTAGTTAAGTAAATAATTTTAACGATCTAATAGAGGAAGTAACTTAGAATGGACGACGGGATGGATTGTTCATTGTTGTTGATCAGAGACTCTTCAATCACTCCGACCCATTATAATCTATTAAGTATACGTTTAAGCGTAGGTACCGTTTAATTAATTGGATTTGTTGAAAAGAATAACATGAAATTAATGAATGTAGATTGGCCTACTGAACTTTCGACCATTCAGCTCTGATTTTACTTTTTGATTGTGTTGCAGGCCGCCCATGATCTCTATAGCTCAAAGATTCTAAGCATCACAATGATGGCGTCGGATTAACACTAAAACAAACAGCTTGTACCAGTGTAGATTATACTTTCCATGTATTAATCTTGTTTTGATGTAGGTACGGGTTGCACGTATCATATACCAAAGGACGAAGGCTACATTGAGTTTTACGTAACATTCTTGAATGGTCTTTAAGTTTGGTGTGCTTATAAGTAAAACACGGCAGTTTAACGTAGACTCAGGTACTACTTTGGCACGCACGAGGCACCTTGTGCATAAGTAAAAAAATAAACGATGTACTTACCATGTTCACGTAAGGTTAGCTACTTGCAATAGGATCAAGGTCGTATTTTACCAGGTGTTATTGCAATAGTTTTGCGATTGAGAGAAAAGGATCGGCATAACAGATTAAATAGCGCCATCCGTTTCTCTTAACCTAAAGATGATCGAGTTAACACCTTGTGGTAGCGCCTCGGTTTCTCGTATGCAATTAGTTACCCACCTAGATTTATTAATGCTTCAGATATAAAATGCAACATTAAGTTGCAGGTATTGTTCGTTGGCTTAAAAAAGTATCGCCTATGTTACCCAAAAAGTCTGACCAAACGAGACAAACTTGAAAGTATCTGTGTAAGTAATTTTAAAGGCACCTTGTAACACCAACCTCGTATTTGTACGAATCTTAGAATTAATCATTACCAGTGGAAGGCTGGAGCAGTCGCTTATACGAATACCTACCTAACTACGTTACGAGAGCATAAGGACCTCAACTGAGCTCCAATGTTGAGTCTGGTCTGGAATTAAAGGAGAAACAGATTTCTGACCCTGGTAATTGTGACGGTAAAACATAATTTAATAACTTTCTAACAATCGGGAAAAATAAAATTATTAGTCTGCGTCTGGAGCCGAAAGATTTTATTCGACCCATAGGGTTATAATCTTAGGGTCAAAACCTGTCGGAACTTTTTCCCTATGACATTATTATCGTCCATAAAACTTATTGAAATAGTTGAATAGAGATATAATAAATATAGATATAATTTACTTACAGGAAAAGATTATTACACAATTTTATAATTTTTCTTTTTATTATTGTTTTCAAAATAAGCCACCTACTGAAGAATAAACGATACTAGAGTAGATAGTAGTAGTAGAGAGACCCACTTAAGTTCCATTTTAGAAAGCTATTTTGGATAATCATGATTTATTATTGATGTTTTTCCAAGCTTTTATTTATTTGGCAGTGCAAAAATGCTCGAGAATGCTGAAACACTTCTTCCAAATATGGATCACCAGGCTGATATCAGGATTTCCATATCAATGATAGACAGTACAATAGTAAAAGAAAATTTATTTGTATGTACATACTTGATTTACTCTTTTACTCATCGTCAAAATTGAATCTCCTCATGCCGTCAAACCGGAAACCGTAAGCTGCCGCGTTTTTCACGTCGACTAGCGCCGGATTGCGGTGCTTGTAGAAACTACCGTGCCCATGCGCCGGCCGCGATGAGCCATTCGGTATTCCATGCGACTCACGTGGGTAAAACGCCTCAAACTGCCCGCTAGAGGGCAGCACATCCTTTAAGCTCTCGTCTTCTGGGTCGTACGGGCGGCACACAGATAGCACCACTATCGCCAAGAAACATGTCAAGCAAAATGTTAGCTGCATCTGAAACAACCGCACAGTGAATACACAATAAACAAACAAATTCAGTTCACAAAAAATATTACACCGTGCAATAATGATAGTAATGCTAATTAAATTAGTTGATCACCTGTATGATATTATTTGCGCAATATTTGAGATAGATGTAGATGTTAAGACGCAGTGAATGAGCACTTGATTTCGACAGCAAGTCGATCACCTTGAGGCCGAACAAAACAACTCGTGCTAAATCCGAGAAGTGTAACAGGCGGGGCGTGACGCGTGCAGTTCCGCAACACAATACTTTCCCTTCGCACGTTTGGTACACACCTACTCTCGACGTCGAGCGCAAGCGCCACCAACTAACTGCTGGACGAGACCACTGCACTCATGCTCATATACGCTTACACCTTTTCATGCGCAACAGTACTAGCACAGGTAGTATAGCGTTTACTAGTATTCAATTGATTTTGAGTTACAAAAGGTTTCAGGTAAAAAAAACGCCATATATCCCACATGTTATCTTTAATGAAAATAAATTCCCTCAAAAACTTATTATGATTACAGACAAAATGACATTTAGGACACTAGAATATTTCAAAATGGTTCCCTATTTTAGTTCTAGGTTGGTACATAATTAAATATTTTAAGATGTGTAATTTAGTGTTTAGCAATTTAATTACTAAGTTATAATATAAATTATGTCTTTTAGCAAAATATCTTATTTCGAAACATTATACAATAAATGTAAATTATTGCGGATGCGATTGCAACAAACTTGTGTTTGGCAGTGACAATATTTACCTACTATAAGAGTCGATTCTACTCTACGTATCTCATCTAATGCTCACTAAAATATTGACCCAAATGCAACAATCAATTAACATTTGGTAGGTCATTTAAAAATGTACCTGCAAACTGTAAGCTTCCACCGATTATTTATATCTAAACCTGAATATTTTATTTTTAGTTAATAGAACGAATCTAGCTGCAGCTGTTTGTATAAAGCACCATTTAGTTTTTTCGATATATAGTCAAAACTGAGTATTCTCAATTATTATAACTGTACACTAGTAAGGGAGTTCATTATATTATTTAGTCTTCATGACTGTCCTGTTTAGCCAGAGCCTTGTCTTATATCGACTTATTAATAATAACAATACAACATTTAAATAAATTGATGCACACTCAAGAAAGAATATAAAAAGGATTGTTTGCTTGGGCCATAAAATAAAATATATTTTCGGTAGATATCGAATGGTATTGTAAAGTCGACTTATTAAAGCAGAAATAAAAATTTTGATACTAGGGACATAATATTATTCTACCGTATTAAAGGGCTAATGTATGCCGATGCAGGCATAGAATAACTTCGCTAGCAGTCTATTGCCAAACGCAGCGCCCACTGAGGCTTGTGACACACTAGGTCAAGGATCACGCACTGTTCACACATCGTGCGTACTCTACGTCAACGCGATGTATGAGAACGATCTGAATAATAAGTATATACAAATGAAATGTTCCCAACGTGTGTGATCGTGAATATGATATATAATAGCATTGAACAAAATATATCATTGTTTTTTAAGCTTAGTGTAATGTGTAACAGCTTTATGATATAGAGAAACAAGTTACAAATATTTAGGCCATCTTGCACCATGCTGGCTATTGATTATGAATTAATATAAATAATGAAGCTAAAATATTAATACTGGACAATTGGTCAACAGCTTTAACAAAACATGATCTACATAATTAACGCTAGCTATATTTACTGCCACACAAACATAACCCATGCAACACTAAACAGCCTTGTGGTTTTAAAAGGTGGTGTGAAGTGGTGCAAGGGCCTTCACAAAGTACGTTATAAATATTTCTACACATAAAATATCATCTTCACCTGGCGAATAAGAATCACGACAAATTGATCGGCGGTGTTCGACGGTTTGTGTGTCGTGACCCTAAATATCGCAATTTTCAAATTGCGTTCGTTAATCAAAGTCAGTGAACCAACTACGCATGGGTAACTTTATAAAAACTTGTATAAAATATTTTGTTGAGTTAAATTTTAATTATGTAGGCACATAATGTTCCAAATTTATAGGTATTATAATAATTATATCCTGTAAAACTTTACTTCCAACCAGATATAAATATTACACTCTGTCGCAGTTTCAATTGAGGAATAATTATACATTTCTATTACTCTTATATCAACGCTGAAGCCGTAATTATTAATAATTGGTGTTATATGAAAATCACATAATTATTTAGTTATACAAGTACACGAAACTAGTACAACAAATTAATAAGGCGTTGGGGTTTATTGATTCACTCTAATTTAATTCTATGTTTTGATTTAAGAAGTGTATAATTTTCACAATTACCTTAATAAACTAGATTATTTGTTCACTAATTCATCACTGAAACGTAATTATAAATAGATGTAACTATGAATATCAATACAAAAATAGTTATAAACTATCACACCTGTGCTAAACTTGAGTAGTACAAAATTATATCAACTTTAATAATGTATATGAATTAGTGTCAAAGCCTCAACACCGATAGCAGTAATATGGTTAGTGACATACAGAGGCCAACACATCAAGCTACAACGATCTGTTAAATTTCTTTGATAGATTTTTAGATTTTTTTATACAACAATTTAAGGTTCATTCTCAATTGGGAAAATTTGACAGTTTTGGATAGCTTGACCTGCTGGCGTCGTACTTCACCAAATTACTACTACAGCCAAATTAGCTTAGAGACATTTTTGCGTTTGTAGTGTGTACACACAGTGACTAAGCCAGCCGGAATAAGCCAGTTTGCGCTAGCAACACGTGCCCTGCACTATCGCATCAGTTGTTAGTGTCATGCCTGACTTCTCAAACTAAAGAAGTTATGTACAAATATTTCGAAAATGAGTGCTATAGCAACTCGAATAATAAGTATTATGACCCTCAATAAATCAACCGGAATTTTATTGACTCCCATCAGCCAATATATAATTTATAAAAAATAAATATAGACAATATATAATTTATAAAAATAGATAAATTTATAATAAATAATTTTGATCAGCAAGTAATCCGTAGGACAATTTAAAACTCTCACATCACAAATAAAGAAATTCCCACTATAAAACACTACATGCCAAATTAAAAGATACTTAGGTACTCACAGCTTAAAACATTAATTTAAATTTCAAGCTTTGAACCTATCTTTGATTCTGTTTTTTCAACTTTAAACTGTATAAAATCATTATTTCTATCTAACCCAGTAAGAATTTTAATTAAAAAGTCATTAATTCACTTTTTTTCACTAAAAATAGCATTGTAAATTAAACTCGAAAGATCTGGTCAGCTGATCCTTAGAGTTCACTTGCGAGTTGTAAAATTTAAGAAAAAGCCGACGAAAAATTGCAACGCAAGGGGTCCAGAATCATGTACTGAAGTCATGGTAAGCCGTTGCGCGTCGATGTCCCTTCCACCCTGTATAAATGATTTATCGAATGAAGCGACGAAATGTGATTTAGAGTTGAAGAAATTCGTGATATAAATTGACCCGTAATATTATGTTAAATGCCTACCTAATAAGATAAATATATAAAAGTCTGTTAATCTACATATCAACTGGCTGTAGGTACACTACTACAAAACGCAAAAACGTCTCAAGCTTATCTGGCTGTACCTTGTATCGATATAAGAAATTATGTATTCCAACTCTTACCAAAGACAATATAGAAGAAGAAAGAAAGAAAGAAAGAAAATTTATAAGATAGGTAACGTGCAACTACTAAAATAACAAGTAGGTATGATGCAGTGGAGTATCTTTGCTACTTTAGCACGTTCAGCAAAGTACACTACAGTAGCCTAGCAATTACTGTTATTATTTTACTAATTTTAAAATTAACGTCATATTGTTCCATCATTTTGTATGAGTGGCTTGCCGGTACTTAAATAAACAGGATTGCCCGGAGGCTAAAGCATTCTATGGTCCCCACTTGGCCAAAACGGCGAACTGGCCGTACAAGTCGCACAACAGGGTCAATACAATACAACGCGTCAATACGATCATTTTTAGATTTTGGATGATGGATGGTTATTTAGGCAGTAGCGGAAAATCCATCTAACAACCTTAAATCCTAAAAATATTGCGGCGCCCTCTGATCACCACGGCCAAACTGTATGTGTATGTGTGGTTTCAACCAGGGCGTGGGATTGGTCTTATTTAGAATCTGATTGACTGAAGCCGCGGCCGCGTAGTTTACAAGTTCTCTAAGTATGGAACTCATTGGTACCTACGAATTGGCTACTTAGTTATCGGGTCATGGATAGTCAGTTTAAGGAGAAATCAAGTGGTGACTTGTGTTGGCCAAGACTTGTCAGTTTTCACACGAAAGAGAAATTATTGCGAGAGACTAGTTCTCTATGACAATTTCGCGATATCTTACTTAGAAACTACGCCGTACAAAGTATACCCATGACACTAATATAATTATATAATATAATGTAAAAATACTATAGGTATGAATAGTCAGGACTGAAAACTTGTAATCTTTCTATAAGCACATTTACACTAACGCATCAGCAATTTCGAATGCTAATGCTTTTCAGCATCGGCACCAAATAATAATTTGCATTTCACAAGTCAGTACAATTGCGACAAGTGTGTACATTCAATTTCCGTAACAGTCATAAGATTATTGCTACAAGCTGAATTGCTTATAAAGTTCACTCAATTTCTTTATTTGTTATAAATTATACATTCCCATGAATACAAAATAGGTAAATCGTGATGAATCGTTATACACTCGAGAGCAAGGAATCCGGGTCACTTACAAACCTATAAATCTCGGAAACTAAGAATGCTAGCTTAATTAAATAAATTTAATAAACAATTAAATACTCCTTAAATTAAGATATTAGAACTTCTTAGTTATTGTAAAGTTGTCATAAAAAAATAAAATTTGAAAAAGTGAGGCTTTCGAAGATTAAACTACGAAATTACTGATTTTTGATTTTGCCAAATTAGCTTCGAGACTTTTTGCGTTTGCAGTGTGCACACACAGTGACTAAGCCAGCCGGAATAAGACAGTTTGCGCTAGCAACACGTGCCTCGCACTGTCGCATCAGTTGTTAGTGTCATGCCTGACTTCACAAATTAAAGAAGTTTTGTATATATTGTACAAATATTTCGAAAATGAGTGCAATAGCAACCCGGATTATAAGTATTATGAACCTCACTAAATCAACCAGAATTTTATTGACTCCCATCAAAGCAATTAATGTAATTCTTCATCATAGGAACTTTTAAATCAATTAAAAAGAAACGGATTCAGTAAATTTATAATACATACAAACAAAGAACACATCACAAATAAAAAAACTCACAGCTTAAAACATTAATTCAAATTTCAAGCTTTGGTACACACAAACAGTAATTTAAAGCTCACAGAAAGCTAAGCTTAAACTAAAATCTTATGACCAGACCAATCACATAATATTAATATTTACTAATACATAACATAACAGATTTCACTGTTTTAGGGTAAGGTTTGGGATTAGGCAGTTGACCATGGAAAAAAGGGTGTTTGTTGAAAATTCCACTGTATTGAACTAGATAAGATATACAACAGGAATGTATTTTTGTATTTTGTATGTACTGATTTTTGATTTTGGTTTTGTTTCTAATCTGTCATTTAAGTGGGTATATAAACCATATTGATAGTGTTCAATATTTATTATTCAAGCTGTAATCATGTCGCTTACACCTGAATAATGCACCAGAATTCTCACAATGCTGGAAACCGGCCGGAGTCAGCGCCCGGATTCATTGCTCTCGAGTGTAGTACCTATTTCAAAATGTAAAGGGCAACTGCGACATCATACAATCGCAACGCTACTAGTTAAAAGTTAGTTTATGTCCGTGGCTGCTACGAATACTAAACTTCTTGCAGAAACGCATGTTTTAAGTTATTTGAGTAAACCCGGTACGCCTGGATTTTAAGATCCGCGTGGCTAGCTACCACCCTCACACGTAAGATCGGTTCCCAACAGTTTTACGGTGTTCAGTCATGAGTTTTGTATCATCAAGTTTTATTTATATGATAGCTGTTGGGGTCAGCTATATTATTATTGTTCTGGGTATTGCGGTTTTACTAGCCGAGTCTGAGACCAGTTCGCTGGTAAACCCTGCAGCTATTTAAACTGCAGATTTGTTTATAAAAAATAACTGTCTTAGCTAACACGTACCTAATTAATAACTTATAATGCATGTAAACCGCACTCAATTATTGCAAAGTCAATTTGTTTGTTCACAAATTAACCATCGATACACTTACAACTATAATATTATGCAGTCAGCAGAATCAATATAATTCTTAATAATGGTCCATGTATTGCTAATAATACACTGACTTATTAACAGCTATTTCGAAACATAATAATAACCTTAATAGATAAATTTTTAATATTAGTACAAACGTTTCAAAATGGAAAGCGTTTGATTAAATAACTTAAACATCAAGCTAGCTTATTTAGTAATGTCGCAAAGCCAAGTATATATGTCACTAAGCACAGTTGATGTATATTGGAAATATACCCGAAACCTGGGCTAGACATGTCTGCCGCATGTCAAATGAGCCGTGGGCTATTCAAAGTACCGAATGGGTCTCACAAAACGGCAGAACGGCGCTTCTTAGACGGCCTAGACGAAGATGGCGGAATGAGCTTGACTTCTTCTGGATGATTGGCCAAAAATAGCCTTGTATAGTGAGGAATGGAAGGAGCCCCGCCCTGCCATGCCTTTGCCCGTCAATGGGATGAAAACGGCTGAATACTCTGTAGTGGTCCTACGAAGTGCGCTGAAGCGCGGCCGAGGTTACAGCAAGTTCAAAGGGCGACGGCGCAAGCGAGCGCCCGCGCTTTTTATTTTATATATTTTTAAACTTTGCATACGTCGTCCTAAGCAACGGAAAAAGGTTTTTTTTTTTGGTTAAATGGTTTACTTTTAACTGTTAACAAACCATCATGATAAGTGAATACTTTTTCGAGGTTTCTGGTATTTTTCCAATAACCATGTATATTGTGTCTGAAAAATTCAGTTTATAATATCTGACTGTGTTTAAGACCTACTGTTTATTTCTCACTTTTGCTAAAACACAGAATAAAATATATATTACTATCGAGTGCTTTGTTCCCATAGCCGTTTCTGACCGATCCTTACAAAATAAACTCCACATAGACATGTAGAAGTCAGTTGGTTAAATTAGCTATTTAGATGGACTTTCTAACCAGATAATTAGGTAAATGTCTACTAGGTAGCTGTCTAAGTATTTAATGACACTCTTGATTACCCATCCGTGCACTAATACCTAACCATTTAATACGGCTATTATTAATTTATCTTAGTGCCACAGTGGCGCTTGGTATTCTATTAGAAGTTGGCGTCAACAGCCAACTAATACAGCAGTATTACAGTAAAATTTTCAAATCTGCATGCTGGCAGAACCATTTTGGTTGCCAGTTAAATAAACCAGCATTCAATTAGGTAATCATTTTTTATCAAATGGCTACCCGTCACCCAAATAAAGAATTTAACCATTTGACTGCCACAGACTTATAACAAAAATATAGAACGAAATACATCACAACAAAATAAATACAATCACAATTATGTTCATTAAAAATTCATAATCGTAATAACAATAGTTCTTTTTTAACTTCATGGAATCAATAGTGACCAGACTGTATGTTTTCGAATGATATCATGAGACTTCTGTAGATAAGGCAAATAACTTAATTCAGGCAATACCAACTTCATTTGATTTACTTCTTGCCACAGCAGCTGAGCTAATGACATTTTTACTAAAGATTTAGAGAGATCCATGGTATCATTGGCCTTAGACCTTACTCATCTAGTAACTTTGTTACAAGAAATACGTTTATAAAGCAAATAGATCATGAAAGATAAAGCATTATTTTTATTGCATATAAATATGTATACTAACTTACTTTATATTTTGTGATTTGAACTTTTATCATAGCACAAGAACTTAATATCATTATTATACTTAAGAGATCTATTACGATCTTGACAAACAATTATTTACTCAAGAATATCGTACAACATCGAGGCCTACAATTAAATGGTACATTATAACATGATTCTATACAAGACAGTTACAAGCGTATTAGTAAACACACTGATAGTGTGTGTATTCTAGTCGTGTGTGGCTCAACTACGACGGGATCAACCCAAAATGATACCGTGCCTAATTCTTGATTTTACGCACTTGCTAAAACTACTTAACTATTTGAGAATAATTTCACACATATTCAGACGTTTGTGATAAATATTTGTAACAATTAAAATATTAAATGCAGATGTTCAGTTACCTAACTATCTATACATTCTAAAAAATTCCGTTGTCAGTCAGTCAATCATAGTAAGACAAGAGTGACTACATTATACGATTATGAATTGCTTGAAAATTGGTCTTAAAGGCGACCGACGTTTTATTGGTAACACCTACGTATTGCTTGGTGAGAACATTTAGTGTGATATAAGAAAATAACTACCTGCTACAATGATATAAATTATAATACACCGAGGCTACCATTTGATGCATGTAATTAAAACTATTAATGTATTATAGAGACCAGTCTACACACTGTACAGATAACTCTCCAATTTTGTCTTAGGCGAAGGCTGAGTGAATGGCGAAAACCAAAGAATAGAAAATCTACCAAATACCGATTGTATGCTCTTCCATCGAGATTTCCGTACCCATCGCGCTTGCTCCTTCTTCAGTTGCTCGATTCCCTGTGACAAATATAAAAAATTAAACGTCATCTTCATTGTTTTAAATATTCTCAATTTTCACCATCTCATTACAAAAATGTTGAACGAATGAACGCATCGTGAATACATTAGAGGATGGTGGACTAATATAACATGAGATAAAAGTATAATCGAAGCTCATCTGATCTATTTATTTACTTATTTAATGGTATACCAACAGCAATACATATTGAGTATAATAAATACAAAGAATACATGTTACAGTATTATCTACCTTAATTTTCCATTTGAAATTCCTACTTATTGCCGGTCACAAATCCAAACTCCGAGCTGCTACCAGAATTTCATGGAAAAACCCAATAACACTTTGATGGGAATCAAACCCAAACTGCAGACCATTAGGCTAATGATAAAACTTTTGTTGTTCAAATGTATTCATAAATATGATAGGTATAATAAACGCACGTCGTACGTCATGTAAGACGAAAGTAGATCCACTCGTTATCGATTTATTAATTAACACTCACGGTTTCATCATTCCATATAGCGTGTAACTGAGTTCCAAGCATGACAGCGGTGAAAATCGCGAATAGCAGCGCTTCCGCGATCAGGAATAGTAGTAAGACAACGGTGGCGGGAGGCGAATAGGCACTGCAGTCGCGCCACTCATGCCGAATGCATGTCACGAACTGATATACAGACAAGCCCACCGCGTGAATTGATATCGCCGCTATGTAGAACTGTAAAAATAATTGTAACAATTTCATTAAACTACCAATGTATTAATTTAATTATAAATCTGTTTATTAGTGTATTAGATAATTATGAAACAATCTGTGATTTTAAATATTAAAATTACAAAAATGACAAATATTGTATCACATTATTATAATGAAACTGAATGATGTTCGAAATTTGAGTTAGTCTTTTAAATAATAAATATTTTCTTCTATCGACATTTTTATTTCTTAGTCCCCGCACTATGCGAGTGATATTCGTAGGTGTGCTTCGTGGAATAGGAAATTAATTATTTTATTTTTTTATTTGAAGCCCACCTACGGGTGTGCTAAGTGGAATACTTTAGGTGTGTTTCGTCTGGGTGTGTTTCGTTTGAGTGTGCTTCACGGAATACCTCAAAATTGGCATACAAAGTAATTTATAATTAGTTATCTGTTACGACTACATCATTACACTTTTTGGGTTACAAGTTTGGAATATTATGTTTAAAAGATACTTACTGTAAATAAAACAAAGTACTTTTGATTATTTTCACCAACACAGTTGTTGACCCAAGGACAATGGTGATCCATCTTCCTGATACAGCGTTGACAAACAGAACAGTGATGAGCGCGCTCTGGTTTGATACTGCAGCACTTAGTGCACTTGAATATCACTTGTCCTTCACGGAAACTCATCTGCTTTATCATTTCCTTTGTGGCATTTCCTTTTGGAACTGCACCCTATAAAAACAACATTAACATCACCAAAATCTTTATACTTAAATCTAGAAGTTAGCGATTATTTATTTAATATTACTAAAAATATGTAGTAAATAAAGGAATATAATAAACCGCACATTAAAAATACTGATTGAGCGACAAAATTATTGATTGAGCAGCAAAAATCTGAAGACCAAGAAAGTGTATTTTATTTTATTTGGTTCTCCAACAAAAGTTACACCTTATATACTAACTTAACAAACATTATTTATGTTCTACGCCTTGTGCACTCTCAATTAAAGGAGATCACATCATGCAAATTAATAAAAAAAAAAAAATATTTAAAGAATTAATACACAAAACTATTAAATTAAATTAGAAACAGGATCACAAATTACTAATTCAAAAGAAAGAAAATGTATTATAACAATATTAAAGACATTAAAAAAATATATTGACATTATTAAAACAATATTAACATTAATATAATAACAATACTTTGAGGTGACTATTTTGCTGTGCAATAAGTATTTTTGCTTAGGATTGGGAATTATTTTGTAATACAAAAGAATTTTTTTTTATTTACAGTTAAATACTAGCCATAAATAAATCTATAAACAATCCATTATGACAATTTACATAATCTTAACCTGTAATTTTAAAAGTTTATAGTCAATAAGCAAACACAAATCATTCAATACGGCCATTCTCTTTTACTTTCTATTCTATATTGTTCAATTTGTAATTAAAAATAAAGCTCCTGTGAGCAAAGAAAAACATAATAAATATTGAGAATTAAATTAATTTAGCACTTACTGGATCTGTAAACATGGTTCTTAGATGTGATGCAAATGCAAGGAATGCAAGGCTTTGAAATATGAATATGTTTATGTAGCTGTAGACAGGATATGTTGAAAGGCCCGGTAGAAGCATCACCATCATCACTACAAACTCTGCATATAGTATCAGCAGCCATGTTAGGACTGCACATATGATACCACAAATATCCTGCAATACAACAAAATTATCCTGTATGCTAACAAAAAAATTTTTGTTTAGAGAGATTTATGTGTTTATTATCTTATTAAAATATTTAAACAATGTTAACAAACATTTGCTCACCCGTATACACCAAGCTTTACCACCACAACATCGGTTATGCATGTCGCAGTCAGGCCTTGTCAAAACCAAACATTCTGGATCTACATGACACTGATTTTCCATATCATCTTCATCGGAACTGTCATAAAACTCACGTATCATTGAGTGCTTCTAGAATCCTGAAAATGTAAGTTTTTAATAGCATATAAGAGCAATTAAACATTTTTACTCAATGAAAAAGATTTATCTGATAATATTTATGTTAATAAAGTTGCACATAAGCATTATATGCTCATTAAAAAGACAAATACATGAATACAATAATGAAAAACACAAAAATAACAAACATAGGTATTTAAAGAATCACAAGCTCACAATTCGCAATGTAATAAAAAATCTTTTGCCAAGCATAAGTCACATAACTTATTTTATTCACAAACTTTTGTTAAAATAAACAGTAATTTTAACAAATAAAATAAATAATACTTAATAACTAATAACCTAATACTGAACAAAAACATATATTTTTACAAAATTTAAATTAATACTACCTCATTATTCTTAAAAATTTTACAGATACCTGTTGTAAGTATGTCACAGATTCTAATTACAAAAAGTTTTCTATGTTGTACATTTGATTAGTAAAGATTTATTAATAAAGTATTCAAAACTTTTTATTTTATTTTTCAAAATCTACAGAAAGAAACATGGAAAAATTCAAGTACCTACAGTAAATCATTTTTTGCATTATGTGCATATTATGGAAAGTTTGCCCCTCAGTTACACTGTAACATACTTTACAGTATACTTCACAGTTTATATATAATTATAGTAATGTGTGTAAGCTGTGTAAGCTTTAACACACTAGGTAATAAAATAAGAATAATTTTGTAAGGAAAATGATACTGTTTACACTTCAAGGGTTCAAAGCAAGTTTAGTGCTAGTTTCTAATTATGTTAGAACATACCAGTACTTACTTAAAAATATTTTCACACAACACACTATAATAAAATATTTTTCTTTTATAATTCAATAGCAGGATGCATGATTTTGAAATTATTTGAAATCGCAATGACGCATCATAAACACTATCTTCAGATATAGACCAAGTTTTTCAATAATAAATAATTAACTTACTGTGGCAAATAGCAGAACTGCTCCAAAGTAACGTTGATGAATTAAACTACAAGTGGATTTGTTTTTTTTTTTTCAAAATACCACTTTTTCAAATACCACTTTATACAGTTAAGCACTTCAATCTAGTCCACCTGAAGTACACTGAAATCGATCGTCAAACGCAACCGTGCTGTTTAATATCCAATAACCAAATCGTAATAAAATCACGAACGGCGTTCCTCAACTTCGGGCAAATTTATTATATCGAATTTGCTGGGTCAGGGTAACAACTTGATCTTTGTTGGACTCTCATAATTTCTACTAGTATGATTAAAATGATCAAGAAATAGTATACAGTTCAGTTTATAAAATATCAAAGAAAACAATAATAATTATAATTCTGATCAATAAAACGAAACGAAGTCACTCACTCCACTCTCGTCCCGTCGTCCGTCCATAGAGGAAAAAGTAATAAATCAGTTACGTCCGTCACTCTCACCGATTTGCCCATAGATTAGTAATGATAATATTATTGAACTGCTCTGTTAGTCTCATATCTCATATCACATAGTTTAAAGCATCAAATTAATTAATAAATACTATGTATTTGAAAATATATTTCAATAAAACTTTTTTAAGTAACACTTCTTTCATAAGCAGAAAATCGAACTAGGTACAGTGGCCCGCACAGATCATAACGTAACTTGTGTATGAAAAAAAGTTTTATTGAAATATATTTATCAAATACCATTGTCTTTTTATTTTCATCATAAAAATTAAAATTCATTAATTTGAATATATTTGGACACCCTAGTAGACATAGACAAAATTCTTTTCAATCCTTTCTCGCTTTGCATATTTTTAGCGTGTAATCAATCTAGATCTAGAATCGTTCTAGAATATTACATTTCTCTGTCTACGACATTTTGTGTGTAAGTGTAAGTGCTGCCAGTTAGAAAAATTGTGCTCATTAAAATGCTAAAGAATAGAATCGAACTCTTTTACCACGGAATAGAAAAAACAGTGGAAGTGCAAAGTAGGCGTGGCACGCGTGCCATTATTAAGCGCTGTTATGCTTATTTGATCTCAGTCGTCAATCTGTTTCAACGTCGAGTCGTGTTGGTCGTTTCACGACAAACTCATTTTACCGTAGATATACCGTATTGTTCCACTTTGGAGTGAAAAATTGATAGTAGGAGAAGGAATCTTAAAAATGGAGGTGTTTCGTACCTTCAGTAAGTACGATTTCATTTGTTTTCTAATAAAATCTTAGATACTTCAAATTTAATAAAATTGAATAGAACGTCTAGTTAAAATCGACAGTGATTGAAATAAAGTTTATTTTGTATCAATTGTAATCACTATTTTTATCACGATTGTAATACTATTCATTCTCAAAAGTTCTTTGCTACTCAATTAGTGATGTAGTCAAGTCGGATGTTGATTTTATAGATACATATCGATAAAAGAAAATAAGTAATTTCATAATTATGAATTATATTATTTATTACATTACAGTACAATTATTTATACACCGTGAATTTATAGTCGTTTTGGAACCGCAACGTAAAATATTAAGTTGACTGTACAGCTA
This sequence comes from Acronicta alni, assembly GCA_964056405.1. Classification (NCBI taxonomy): domain Eukaryota; kingdom Metazoa; phylum Arthropoda; class Insecta; order Lepidoptera; family Noctuidae; genus Acronicta; species Acronicta alni. The sequence goes on from OZ043913.1 coordinate 13,154,334, forward strand.
ATAATACAAAAGTTGGCATTTCAAAAAACAATTCACTAGTTCGAGTTTGTTCGTAGTAGTGCACGAATATTTCATTCTAAAGCCGCCTCAGTCTCAAGCTTGCCATTTATCAATGATGCGCGGCGGGCGGCGCGGGCGCAGCGGCGCGGGCGCGGGTTGCGGGCGCAGGCGCGGGGCACGGGCGCGATCAGCTCATCAGCTGGTCACCTACCTACAGCAACGGGAGCGACGGACGGTCGGACCATCCGTCCGAGTACCTACTACACGTGATTTAATAGCTAGTAGCTAGACAAGTACATTTTATTATTAAAATAAATTGCATTACGATGCAGATAGCGACTTAATTTGATGTTAGGTTAGGTTAGGTTATTAGGGTAGGTACCTAGGATCACAGTTCAAATACGACAAGTATGGCGCCCAGCGAATCAGCTGATACGGGACATGAACGTAATACCTACATTCTTACTAAAAAAAAATAGAATAAGACTGTGTGTAGGTAGATTTTATCGTAGTTCTTATTTAAGAAAAAAAAACGTTGCCCAACACTAAGATTTTCTCCTGTGTCATGGGTGCATTTACAAACATTAATTTTCACATACACAAACACGCAAGCCCAGAACAATCACCCACAGATCATACAAATTTGTTCCGAGCGAGGATCGAACCCGCGACAGGCGCAGCAGTCGCTCGCACAGCCGCTGCGCACTGTTGACAATACGATTGCGTGTCGTCAACATTTTCACGCCAACTACGTAAATTGTACCTACTCCAATTTCTCGTTCATACTTTACACGGGCTTAGGACCGGCAAAATACTTTATTTGAATTGAACTTATCTTTATTTACTGTAGGTATCAATAATTAAAAACAGAGAGTCAATGAACTGAGTAGGTACTTCAAGTGTTTGGATTTTTGGAATTTGAGCTATTTACAAAATAATTAACTTATGTACATAGCTAAGTACTTACCTATGAACAGTTTATTTATAAATTGTTTACACTTCCCTGTACCGAAGCAACTGCACGAAATGGAGTCTGCCGCGTTCAATACACAAACGTGCCCGTTTTATGTTATTGTCTATTAGCCTATCACTTTTCACTTTATCAAAGGCGTCCACTATCGCGTCTACTGCGTAACTCGTTAAGACTTTCATGTTCACGGGCATAAACGAGTCTTTTTATTTCCGACCACAAGAAAAATCCAGGGGCGTTAAGTCCGGGCTCCGTGGTGAGCAAGCCACGGGACCGCCGCGCGCCGTGGCCTATCCATCGATCACGGAACTGCTTGTTTGGGTAAGCACGCACAACACTTGCTTAGCGAGCCGGGCAGCTGACATAGGGCAATTCTTGCCGGTGCATCATTGTTGTTGATGACGTGAGCTCGACGGAACTTATAGGGATGTTAAGCCATTATTATTTAATGTTTTCCACACAAAGCATTGGCTAACATTAAATTCTTGTGCCGCCATTCTCGTGCTTCGCCGCGGAGCCCGCTCGAAGTACCTACTCCAGAATAGCGTTTTCGTTCTCCTGCGAGTCATTTAGACGCCCTCGACCTTGCGCGTGAGCCGGCACACGGAATTGTGCATGATCGAGAAGGCGCTGGGTTGCAGCCAAGTTGGTAGGGGTTTAGGCCTCTGCCTCGAATTCTGCGGGTAGCGGGGCGGCGGCGGCGGCGGCGCGGGAGCGGCAGGATCTTATGCGTAAAATCAAATGGACCGGTTCTCGAAAACAGCGGCGTGGCAGCGGCGCGGGGGCGGGCAACGAGCGGTGCACTCCAGTCAAGCGGTGACCGCCCGCGTTGCGCGTCTGTATTTTAGTATAGTGTTGTACATTTTTTTTGTAACGTATCAAAATGTCCTCGGACGTGCTAGAGCAAATTATTTCGGCAATCTTTGAGAGGACACCCATATGGAACAGCAAAGATGTGAACCAGAATAATTAACCAATTATGGGAAGAAATAAAAAACGAACTGAATATTGAAGGATAAAAATGATTTATTATGTCAAATACAATATTTATTATGTTTTACAAATTAATTAGTAACTATTGCGATTATTTACAAAATATTCTTTGAATTTTTCACGTATATATTGTGCTTGATAAGACGTCCGGGCGTTTGTTTGTAATCGTGTTTGTATTCTTTGTTGATTCGTATTGACAGTAATATAGGCAATATCATAATCACCGTCCTTATCTCGGATAATGTTATGCAACAAACAGCAAGTTTTGATGAGTAATCTTGCGTGACATTTGTTTGTCTCTATGGGTGATCTGAAAATATGCCACTTGGATCTTAAAATTCCGAAAGCACACTCAATAGTCTTTCGAGCCCGCGATAATCGCTTTTTAAATTACTCATTTTGTGCATTAAGTACGCTTTGAGGATAAGATCACATCAAATAGGTTTTGAGTGGATATCCTTCATCTCCAATAAAAACCATTGGTAGAATGATATCTGATCTGGGTAAATATTGTGGACGGGGCATATTGAAGTTATTACTTTGAAGTAAATGGTTCAAATTAGAGTAGTGGAATGTCCCTGCAACGCTTTGTTTTCCTCTTCCTCCAACTTCTATACAAATGAATCTTTTGTCAGCATCCGCGACCGCTTGCAAGTGCATCGAAAAGAAATGTTTATAATTATAATGCTATGATCCAGCAAACTTAGGATTTTTTAATCGACAATGTTTGCCATCTATAGCTCCGATGCTATTAGGAAATTGCCATTTTTCATAGTATTTTTCCGTTATTTTTTTCAATAATTCTTCTGTCGGTTTTAGCATATGTAAATGTACCAAATTTTTCCATATAGCTCTACAAGTGCCATAAACTATGTTGGCCACCATTGTTTTTCCCATCCTGAATGATAACGACAGTCTTTTGAAAGGCTGCCCACTGGCCAAAAACCTGAAAATTAAAGCATAGGTATGTTAAAGTTATGTATGTAATAAATAGTCTGTTCATTCTTTTGTTTCAGTGACTGATTTAAAGAAAAAATTGAAAAATATAAAAGATCACTATAGAAAGGAATTTAAAAAAATCCTACTCCTAGATCAGGAGATGCCGGAAATGTTAATCAACCCTCGAATTGGTAATATTTTTCTCAATTGAGGTTTTTGCGTGATGAAGTTGTACCAAATGTTACTGAGGGTTTTTAAGCAGTACTATAAGTAATCAGATAAGTAATGATTCTTTTGAGATAGAAGACATCTCTGAAGAAGACTCTCAAGAAAATACAACCGGTCATGATGAAGAATCTTCTATTTATCCACAACAAACTTCTACATCCTCACAAGAGGCTCCTGTTTCTTCTCAAGAAGCTTCTACATCATCGCAAGAAACTTCTACGCCTTCAAGAGAAGCGTCTACTTCACAACGATCAAGAAAAAAGAAAACAGCGAATGACATAAGAACTGAATTTTTAGAATTGGAAAGGAAAAGAATGCAGTATAAGTGTCACCTACTTCGACAGTCGTATGAACAGTCATTACAAAAGTTTAACCTTCCAACTTTACAGTCAAGACGTCTGATATTACAGGCCATGATGCTTCATGGTCTGATTCATAATAAATTTTATTGCCCTGACCTAATCAATAACATATCTTATGTTGTGGCCCGAACAATAATTAGACGAGAGGCGCGTGATTATCTGCTTTTTGCAACGACTCCATGTCGTACTAATGCGGGTGAGCGGGCGCCACTCCATCGACTGGTAAAAAATTTCAATAAACATTTTAATAAAATAGATAAATTTGCTTTACATCGACATCAATTTAAAAAAGAAATTGTAGACAGATTAAAGAGGAAAGATATTGTAGTGTAATATTATAGTGTATTAAGATATAGTTTATGTATAGTTCAAGGTTCTTAACCTCAATTTTTATAGTATAATAATAATACTTAACAGTTTTCTGTATCCAAATTAGTTGAAATCAAATATTCATCCTCACTGTACCATACTTAATTCAAATTGTAATATGTGGAAACGTAGTTGATTGTACATTAACTACTACTACTTAGCTTGCAATATTTATATTATGTAACCTTCATTGTACAATTGTTTGTTTTCCCAAATAAAATAAAATAAAATAGAAAAGGATAAGACTGCTGGAAAATGATTTATCAAATCAAAGTAGAAACGAGGCTTCTAGACATGAGAATAAGTCAGAAGACTACTACTTTTTTATGAGTTTGCTTCCACAAATGGAAAAATTCACGCCAGTACAAAAGTTTAGAGTAAGACAAAAAAATTATCAAGCTCTTCTAGATGACTTAAGTGTAAATGAAAGCATGTACCCTTCTAATGAATCATATATGTATGGGTATAGTACTCAACACTAGGTGTATCAATCTTATAATGAAAATACTGTCAATAAATAACAAAACTGTGATTCAAATAACTAATCATCGTACAAATGAGAAGTGTGATTTTAGAGATAAATGACTGTAGGTAACTGTGATTTTTTTTAGTTATAAGATTAGAATATGCGTGGAATAATACTAAACACTAGGTATGTCAACCTTATAATAAAAATACTGTCAATGAGTAAGAAAACTGTGATTGTAGAAATAATGAATCATCGTATGGTGGGCCACACATCAAGTTACCACAATATGTCAAATTTCTTTGATAGATTGACAACTTTAATACAAAGCTATAAGGTTCATTTTCAATTGGATAAATTTGACAGTTTTGTATACGTTGATGTGTGGCCGACTGTACAAATGAAAACTGTGATTTTAAAAATAAATGTTATGTTACTTATTTCATATGAAACGTTTTTATATAATAAATGTTTTCGTCAAAGATAAATAATTAAGGCTGATTAGTGTGTAGTAGGTATTTAATTAAAATGATTGTATCTGGGAACTTAAGACCCATGCCAAACTATTTACTAAATTAGTGCAACACAATTTCCTTTTTGAAACTATCAATAAATACAATTACAAATTACAATTTCGTTGTTTTACTTACCCAAGCGTCAAGTATAATATTTCTGCTGGAGATATACCTCTTAATCGTTTTGGATTAATTCCACACTCTAAATCACTCTTGATAGTTTCAAGAATATAGTCAAAAGTTTCTACACTCATTCTGGTGTAGTCGTAGAATTTGTCGGGATTTTGTCTCTGTTCTTCATAATTTCGATAAAACTCGCCATTTATTTTCCTTGCCCTATAGTAGGGATCCACTTCTTCTTTTGCCCACAATAAATCAAGCGTTAGGAATTAATTTGAATCAAAAAGATGTTGCCGCCGTTTTTCGTTTCGCGAATACAAACAAATATCTCGACAACACAACCACGAACACAACACTACACGTCTATAGTGCCGCGCGATCTGCCCGCTGGTTTGGAGAACAGGTATGCGTTGCGGGCGCTGCCGCGCCGCCGCCGCCGCCGCCCCGCTGCCCGCAAAATTCGAGGCAGAGGCCTGAAGGTACTTGAGGACTTTCAATCCCTCGTAGCCGAAGCGCCTTTAAATGTTCTGGCCGGGAATACAACCGCCTGGCTTCTTCCAAATTGTAACTAGCAACAGCGTACAGCTGAACCATTGTCAAGTACATACTCCGCGTTCGAATATTCATACTGAAGACTCATTTTCGCGTGGCTACGTAAAACGTCAACAATGCAACCTTTAGCGCGCACGAGTTGCAACAGAACTGGCGGGTGCGGGTCGGTTAACGGGGGTGGGTGCGGCGCGGGCGACGGCGCGGGTGCGCTCGCCGCGCAGCCTGCTACTAGGGGTAGGTACATAATACATTACAGCTGTGTGCGTAGATTGTAGGCAGCGGGCGCCGCGCCGCATCCAATGGGCGCATAACGTGTCTAGGCATGTTTTACCGCTTAGTGTTGTGTGTGTAACATTGAATGACATCGATCGTAGTGATCGTAGTGTGTAACATTGAGTGGAGTTATCATGAGTTCTAATTTTTTGTTCGAATATATGAATAAAATAATATATTTTTATTTAATTTAAATTATATTTTAATAGGTTCTATTACTGATATAGTCTAAAATTTACGGTTCCAAAACGACTAAAAATTCTCGGTGTATAAGGCCGCCTAAAATACATGCACGAAATTAATTTTAAGAGTTGTATTAGGTTGCATAGATTCTTAATAGCAGACATGTAATCAAACTTTCACATACGTAATAATGTAATCATTAATCATCATTCATTATTTGTATTATACAATTTACACGTAAATTTTCTCATAGCAATTCAGAAAACATTGAATACCTACTTACTTATCGTATAAATGTATAAATTATGGATATTGTCTTTGTTTATATCGACTGTCAGTGACTGCTGTAGTTATAATTATAAATTTCACCACTTATTTTTACATTTTACACTTATTTTGTACATTTACACTTCAGTACCATGAGCGTAAATACGGTAACCGGTTCTCATCAGATGTGCCGTACGCGTGTTTGCCACTCGTTTTGTTTATAAAAAACGTAGTAGTTACAGGTACACCTCTTCCCAACCGTTTGGGGAAACAAGGCATGAAGGTTATGTTTTTCCTATAGATTTACAGAGATAAAATAAAATAAATCAAAAACAAACATAAAGTAGGTAGATCATTTAATTACATTATCTTAATTACATGAAAAACGGGTGTTTATCGTTATCGATAATGTAACGGCCATCTATGGTTGAGTAGCGGAATTTACGTTCGTCAATCAATTCTAGTTTGACTTTAGATTACAAAACGTCTTATATACTTTCTGAAGTAAAACAAAATAAATCTTATGCATAGAGCGTGAAGGTTTATTTCCAGATGTAGGATGAGTGACTTATGCTAATTTGGACTAAAATTAAAACGACAAATCAAAAGATTTGTTTATTTGTAGTGCACTAGAAGACTATCGGTTTATTTGTGTGAGTTTGGCCTTGGCGACAACCAACACGGTTCATAGTAATTTTGTTACATTGCACTTCTACCTGTTTTTTCTGTTCTGTGTTTTTTACCTGTAAAGAAATTTGACATTGACATTGACTAGTGACAACTGACAACTTAAATCTTTTTATGTAAAGTTATTTTATGTATTGCTATTTGTGTTCATTCATGGTGTTCACTAAGTTTTTTTCCTGTGCAAATGCATTTTCCTTGTTTCGATAGTAATTAATCAACATCTATTATTATTATCGTCGAATAAGTTGTAATGTTTATTGATATGACGAGAAGTTTTAGTTTCAAATATGCAGCCATTATATTCTGTTGGTGAGTATATTTATTTGTTAGTTCTTATAAATTCAGAAATTTATTATAATAATACCTGTGAGTACTATTACTTCAGCCTAATTTACTTGGGGTTGTCATATTTTATGTATTTCAATTATAAAATTTTACTGTTTGGTAATTTGTGAATATTAAAAGAAGACTTTGAAGGCCTGACATGTTGGTGTTTGTTAACAGACCACTGACATATTATTATACCAAACTAAATGTGGTCAGAGTTGCGTTAAGGGTCTGCCCTTAATAGCTTAGGTACTATGGTACGTAAGCTAAACCAACTACTTACATTATTTTAATAATAATGTAAGTAGTTGGTTTTAGTTTTTGTGGCACAATACACACCAAAATGTCAGTAGGGCCGCAGCGAGCAGTATCAGTTTCAAGAATTTTAATCTCCATTAATAAGATACAGTAGTAGTCAAGTATTGCTTGAATGGCTGGAAAAGGTCGCATGTTGCTTCGCTGGTTAAAGCAGTTTCACCTTCACTCTTATTGTTGCTGGGCACTGCCATTTCTATGTTTTGAGCCTAATGTTTACATACTTAAGACAAGCGTTTTGTACCTTTTATATTTATTTTTTATATTATATTTACCCACACATCATTTATGTTCAAATAATATTACATTGCAATGATGCCTAACAGGTATAATACATGTAGATAAGTACACCAATTAAATATGATACATGTGTGAGGTGATATGATCTCATTCTATGAACCAGATATACATAAACATGTATTGACCAGACATCATATCCATTTCATTGTGATCCCGTTGCTGGTTACATACAAATGTAAATAGCAAAATAATAGTCATATTTTTCTGATTAGTTATAAGCACAAGTAAATAGTGATATAATATTCTAATAATATATTCTATCTGTGTATTGTGTATGGTAAAACTGTATCATATTAAAAATAGATAACAAAATATAATCATGGTGGAGTTACCACTTCATTGTCTAAACTGTAATTGATTTATTTTTTTATTTATCATTGTCATTTCAAATTTACATTTCCTGCCAGTGTTTGTTGTTGATAATTGTGAACAATGGAAACTGGCTTATCAGTTAATACTTTAGTCAGTTCATCTCACAACCAGTGATTGTTAGACAGTTACAAACTTGTATTATATATTGACTATGGATTTAAAAACATTTGATAGTGAAACTGTTGCTTATATGAACAAATCTTTTGCAGATCATGAATCTCGCCACAACACAAGTCACACAGAGGAACAAAATGTGGGGGGAGTAGAGGAAAGCACACCCCTGCTACAGTATCCTCATAATGTTTCAGAGAGAAGCACTCAGACCACAATAATTGTAAGCTTGCTGCTGTTTATTCTGATTGCTGGAGTAATTATTGGAATTTATCTTCTTGTGCTACAAAATGAATCTGGTGAGTTACAGGTTTGTCATTTGTATGGGTATGTAAACAAAATGTTTTCTAATTTTACTGGGTTAATTATCCATAATTATTGCTATTTCAGAATCCATTCTCCCGCCAGTTGATTTACCTCTGCAGTTAGTTAGCAGGTCACAGTGGGATCCCAGTAATTTAACCAGAAGTGCCAGGAAGCCATTTCCATATAGACTAAAGGATGTCACAGTTGTTCAAACAGGCACTGAGCAGTGCATCAATACTGAATCATGTACAAAACTATTGCAGGAAATGAAGGTACTCATCATTCCAAATTATTATTTTATCCATTTTTAGTTTTTACTTTATGTAGGAAAAATCTACATTTTGTTAGATTACAAATAATTTAGCCTGTTTTTTTTATTTTTTATAAGACATAGGTTAGTGTTTGACCACAATCTCACCTGATGGTAAGTGACGATGTGGTCTAAGATGTAGCACGCTTACCTAGAAGATACCTATTTACTCGTGACTTGAAGATCCCCAAATTGTACACGTCAGGAAATACAGACTCAGGCAGCTGATTCCATTCCCTCGCTGTACAGATAAGGAATGTCGAGGCAAAACGCTTAGTGCGGGTTTCGGGAATTTCCACCATAAAACGGTGATGCTTGGTTATTATTGGATATTAATGTTATTAGAACTTGTATACATAGTTTGTTTTAATATTTTATACCTCATTTGTAGTACTTTTTTTTTCACTCTGCTTGAGATGCACAATATCGACTATCTATGAGACGAAATTGCTCTTGCCACCGATCTGTCTTTGTGTATTGTTCATTGATGCATTATGTTCTTGAACTCAACAACAGAAATTACTTTTACATCCTAGCAAAATAGGTATCACAATTCATGGAGCATATGTCGTATTTGTATTGCTAGTAAATATTGTAATACCCTTTGCAATTGCGATAATATTACACCACGAGCATATTCACTTGACTCAGTTTGAATGATTAAAGGCCTCTACCCACTATAGGGTACCATGATATAGCAAGATTTGATATACTCTTAAACAACACCCACAAATACATGTACCTATTCTTAGTTGGTGAGGTAATGTTGAACATTCCCTGTATCGGAATGTCTTATATGATCCTGCCAAGTTATGATACGGTAAGTGTAAGTGCAGACCTTCAGTCTTAATTTAGATCAGCATTGACAGTTTGATAGTTTACAATACGCGTTGTACGCGCAATATATTTGTATGGCCTACATAATTATAATTGTTTGGGTATTTGTACATTACTTTATCTATCAACTAGCGACCCGTCCCTACTTCTCACAGTACCGTATCGAAATACACTGTGTAGTTTTGAAGAAGTAAGCAAGAAACGGAAAGATACATGCAGACTGCGACTTATAGAAATTATTCACTTATATACACAACACATCATGAAAGAAATACCACATTATTGGGGCAATATTAATTTATATTAGTCAAATAATAAAATTAGATTTGAACACTCTTTATCTAAAGTTCTGGACATAGCATATTAGTGCCTAACTTATAAATAATGATTTATCTGATTGATATCGTAGCGATTACACATTTATGTATAATTAATGATAACCTAAATAATTGAAACTATGTGATATATGCACGGGTCACGTAATATAATGCCAATCAATTGATGCAGCGGCGCGTAGTGTAGCGGAGTGCGAATCGCGGTTCAATTCCCTCGTGGAGCAAATATTTGTATGACTTATAGGTAGTCGTTCTGGGTCTGGTTATCTGGTTATGTATGTGATAATTTGTTTGTGCATGCACCCAGTTTCTATTTATGTTTTATATAAGCATAAAAAAATCTTAAAAAACAAATTAGTTAGGTACCTACTACGAATTCTTCATTTCACCATCGGATTTATTACCGTAACAGTTATAGTTTTTAAATGTACTACTACTACACATTATGGTTTAAAATAAGTTTAAGTACCGTAAATGGTACCGTATGTGCAACCACGCAAAAATAAAGCAACAAAAACAGATTAGGCGGTAGTTACAGAAACAGAAGTCATGCTCGGTAGTTAAAATAGCGATATACTTATTATAAATGTATAAATAAGTAATTAAAAAAAATATATATGCAATCACAAATTAACCAAGTATGATATTGGTATAGGTAGTGTGAAACAGTACAATTATTACGTTTCCAAAATACCACACCTGATTCCGCAGGTGGTCTCGACTCACTGATACAACCTTTTTTAATGTAGTTTTACCAATTAATTCAATGACAATATATAATATGTAGAGGTCAAAATATAATTCTTTTTGTAAACCGGCTACAGGGACTATACAATACTTATTATTTATTTTATTTTAAACACGCACACGAACCTTCATTGTGTTCAAACTTTTCTTAATATTCCCATTTGTCCATTATTAACTACTTACAAAAGAAAATCAAAGTTAGCGCGAACACCTGATATAGTAATAAATATGTTATTATCATTCACTGCTTTGGCTTTCGAATAATAAATGAACCCTGACATAAGAATTTAGAAACCGCAACCTAGTTTGCAATGCACTGCATTGTCGCGACAGGGCAGATTGTTCGAACTGGTAGGTTGGTACCTACAATGACTTAATTATTTATCCACAAAGTATCTATTTATTGAATCAGCGAGATTGTTATGCTGTATTTATTTAAAACTTGAAGGTTGTCGAAGCGAAGATCATTATCATACTATTTCCCTCACATTTTAAATTATCATTTTGTTTCTTAAATAATGTTGCTCCACCCTATTATATTTAAAGTAATAAATGCAAAGTCATTCTAAAAAAATAACATGTAGGTATTTTATAATAAAACTAACGAGTCCAAATTAAATAAAAGCTGCGTCAATCCTGTTAGAAAAGATCAAATGCAATGACCGAAACAATTGACTAATATTATACCATTTATGACTAATATTATAAAAATATGTCAGATCTAATGATAATTAAAGACTTATGAATAATAATAATAACGCGAAATACCACTACATTACTCATGAAATCTCAAAAATTTTACAGCGTGCAAATTTGAAAATTTGTCATGTAGGTAATAAGTGTAGACATCACAGTTTAAAAAAGGAATTTGTGAATTTCCCAAGAGATAGGCAAAACTCAGATCAGTACTTAAATATTTTTCATGACCTCGTGATCAGCAATCCAATACTTGAACCACTAGACCATAGACGTCAATGCTAGTTTCACGGTACACAGCAACTTTTTTTTTTTAAATATTATAAGTTACCTACCTACTCGTTTCATTTAAAATGCCAAAGCCGTGTCGTCATTGTCGATATTCTTTTATTTTTTTAAATCAATTTTCGGTCTTGTACGGGCACTGGGATGTCCATTCGTTCCGATATTATTACAAAGTAGTTCTTCTCAATTGGTTAGTCTAATCGCATTCTTTCATTTTTTTTAAATGTTTCAGGCCAATGCGACCGCAGCAAATACTACCTTGCCGTATAATTTTATGATATCGTCAAATGGACAAACTTACGAAGCTCTCGGATGGCAAAAGACGCCGTCAGGATTGCTCTTAGCTCTCATAGGTAAATTATAAAAACTCCATTTAACAGAAAATATATTTATGTACTAGAATTAAGAGCAACCTGTGGTTGGTTATCTATTTTTTTTTCTTATAATAACTAATTCGGCAGTTACCCGGTTGCGCTTCGCTACAAATAGTTTAAACTTAATTTACATATTTTCCAAATTATCAACATTTATACTTTGATTATTTAAAATTTTCAGGAAATTTTACTCAAGCTCCACCTACGCGTTTACAGTTAGAAGAGGCTAAGAACTTCTTCGCCAACACGGTGAGCCAGCAGTATTTACATCCGTCCTATCGTATAATTGGCAAAAACGTTAACGACACACCAACGTATCTGAGACAAAGTCTCAATGTATTTCCACAGTGGAGCAGCGATTTTTCAGACGGACAGTGAGTTTTTATTTTTCGACTCGAAACTTCGACGATAATTATTATGTTTATTTGACTGCTGGATGTATTCAGCTAGTTATGAGCCTATAATCATGTTTATTTCATTTGAACCACTGCATCTACACAACCTACATCTGTCTACTTACATATAACCTGTAATGAGTGTAGTAGCAGTATAAAGGCCAACGCAGACCGGGGCGGGATGCAAGGGATTTAAATTTTTACCAATGGACATTCCATCCAAACGTATTGATATAGCAATACGATATAAATTGCTATGCTTTAAAAGTATATCGTGGTATCATTTCATTGTACCTATACGTATGTACGTTTGAGTGTCCATTGCTAAAAAAATAAATCCCTTGCTATGCCGTCCTGGTTTGCGTAGGTCTTAAGTATTCAGCAATACAAAGTAGATACAGTGCATGGTAGAATTATAACGGGTATTCCCTTCCCGTGACTTGTACGCAGTGACGTCAACGACAGTCACGTTTGTTATGTTGTCACTATTTATGTGTATATAATTGAGGATAATGCATTTTTTCAGTTGCTTGCTCCTATAATGATGCAATTTTGAATTAGAAATTATATACAGTTTACTTTGTTAACCAAATAAATGAAAAACACGACATAAATATAGATGGGCGACTAAGCAATTTATTTATGACTAGCGACCCGTCCATGCTTTGCACGGGTGCAATCTACTAATACCATACATGTATTATACACATAAACCATCCTCTTGAATCACTCTATATAATAAAAAAACCGCATCAAAATCCGTTGCGTAGTTTTAAAGATTTAAGCATACATAGGGATATAGGGACAGAGAAAGCGACTGTTTTATACTATGTAGTGATTTGAAAAATCTTCTGTACATAATATAAAACAAAGTAGCTTCCCGCTGTCTGTACCCCTGTACGCTGAGATCTTTTAAAATACGCAACGGATTACAATGGAGTTTTCACTACCATTTAGATAATCTCTTCCGGAAGGTCTATATGTATAGTACATGCATGTTATAAGATACATTGCACCCGTGAAAAGCCTGGGCGACCGCTAGTGAATTATAAATATCCTGTATTGAATTACTGTAATGAAAATATCAAGCAACGGCAACACTGATCGTGGTATTCGTGACATCATCGTCACCGCATACTAACTGAAGGAAATTTTAAAACATATGTCCCTACAAGGGACGAACAGAAACAAGGGCTATTTTTTTTTTATGTCGGACATAGTTTTTAGCTCGAGGGAGATTTAAAAACTTCACCGGACTAGGTGGCGAGGCACCAATGCCTCCAGCCAGGGGGAGGGCTTTCATCGTACACTGGAAGCTTAATATGGTACACATGGCTCAAAAACTTAATCTGGTACTGGAGCAGGAGTTTATTCAAAATCTTTCCTCTCTCTCTTTCTTCTCTTTCCAACGGATGAGTCATCTCGGCAACGGATACCCGAAGCCAGAGGACTACAGGTTCCTTCCTCTTAGTGGGCTAGCCGCCTTCATGAACCACGTCTTTGAAGAATAAGGAATGTACCTACCATGTTTGGGACAACACAAAAGATGACATTTGGTCGAAGTGTTGCTGGCCATGCCAGTCCCCACAGTTAAGATAACTTGGGAAGACAATATCTAGCGTAAGATAATAATTCTACCATGGTATACAGTTTTCTGTTTGGGCCGCACGCATTCCGTCATTTAGCGATGATTTGTGTAGCATACATGATTGTGGAGTTTGACGTGTTGCCTTGTGTACATAATACCTGTTGACTTAGAAGAGACCACTCGTGTAGTACGCCTAAATTGTTGTTAATAAGATTTGCTCTATTTAGATGTAAATTTAGTTTATATTAGATGCACAAGTAATTATCACTCCTGTATTCGAGAAAAAATGGATTAATTACAACTATAGTGTTATTAATATTATTTGCAGTCATATTAGTAGATCCCACCATTCGACACAAACTTAGATTTTTTATTCACTATTCTTACACTCACATTAATATCTTTGAGTAGTAAGATAATTACAAAGTACCTACATCACTACCTATTACATAGTGGCTGGGGTTTTGGTCCTATGACATAGGCGTGAATCTTAGTAATCATTTACCATTTATCACCATCATCAACCCACTACTGTCCCACTGCTGGGCACGGGTCTCCATTTATGTAATACATTAAATAATGCAATCGTCAAATGTTATCTTTCAAATTCTTAATATTAATAAGCTTGCCGTTTTCAAAATATTATCATTATGTACTAGTGTGATAACTAATGAGTCATTTAAAAAAATACTGTTATGTTTGTATTATGATTTGATTATTATATTAGTTTTAATTTTAATTTGGTTAATGTTATATTATATATAGCCCAATTCCTAGTGATGTGTTGTAAAAAATTATACAAAATTAGGAAAACCCACCATAATAGATATTGACATCTATATCTATTATGGTGGGTTTTCCTAATTATTATATTATTCGTATTGTGCAGAAATAACGGTTAATAAAGTTAAGCAATAATTAATGCAGTCTGTATCTGCTACTATAATCGTTTGGTTTATACCAACATTAGTTAATAGTTTGTATGTATTAATATTACAAATGCGTACAGATATTATTCCAACGATGACTTTAAAAAAAATATAGTACGTAGTTTAAATGTAAATATTTGTATAAAATAAGAACTGTCGCGGAATAAAAAGGTTCGTCACCTTAATATCGACTTTTTTTAATAAAGGCCAATATTTTAATAAATGTTACTCTAGTTTGCTAAAAATTAATGTCCCCGCATATTTTGAAACGTTCAAATAGAAAATTGAAATTTGAATACTATTTATTTTCGAAAACATTACAATAGTAAATTAAAACAATAGAACGGTAACAGCTGCAGTAGTATAAACTGTGTCGTAGCTAGCGTCCGACTCCGGTTACATTATAATATCTTAAACAATGCATAAAGAATGTATTTCTTTTTCTTGTTTTTTTAATCAAATTTAAATCAACTTGTAACCTATCTTGATGTTATCTACGACCATCGTCTTTCCTCTTTTTCCAAGTCCAATATTATCCCGAGGACAATAGTGTGAGTCATACGTTTCTAAATCTAAAATCTTTAATTTGTTTTGTATAACTTGTAACTGTTTTTTGTCCCAAATTAATAAAATATAACAATGCAAATAGGTATTCAATGAAATAAATAATATACATTTTAGTTATTAGATTAACATAAAAATTGCAGTGGTGACATTGATGGACACTAGAACTTAGTTTTAATCATCAGAAACGAATAGGATATTACCACTATTAATGGCGGGAGGTAAAACCAATAAATGTTATTAACAAATTATAAGACCGGATATAAAACAACTTTACTAAATTTAAACTTTGTTCTCGAACAGTAAAAAAAAACTAAGTCTGTAATTCTTTGAAAACGTAACCTTAAATGCATGAATCTAAGAAATATGACAAACCTTTTTATTTCACAACTATACATCGAATTACGTGGTTCAAATCTGAAATAAATATGTAAGATCTGAACCACAATATAATTAATTTGATATACAGTGATCGGCACGGATCTTGAGCGCTCGGCAGAAGTATAGGCCAATACCTATCCTTCTGCCAACCAATGTTGGCGCATGGTACACTTATGGTAAAATAAATGGATCACTATTTATTTTTTGTATATAGCTGTTAGTATTATCATTGAAACGGATATTTCTAGTCGGTTTCAAAATTTCTTAAACATGTGATAATAGTTTATCATACTTCAGTCAGTATTTTTATTATGTTTCAAAAGTAAAATATTGGATAGATAGGATATAATAAATATGTATGTGCAAAACATTAATTAAAAAAGTAAAAACTGAAAAATAAACAAAAATGTGCTGTCAATAAACTTGCACGGAAGTGTCCGTCCCACTTCACGTCATACTGCAAAACAGACCCAATAATTAATTTGTGCGTAGATGAAGGTCAGCGCTCAAGAAGGTATAAATGCCGGTTACTGTACCCATTACCTTCATGTGATATCTATTATAAATATGTCTAGGGAAAAGCATGTATTATTTTATTTGTTAAATCAATTGTTGAATTACCGTAAAAAAATATTAATTAGTAAAAATATTAATATATAACTATATAGTATTTAAAATTAAAATAATTATTCTGAAATGCAGACTGGTGCAATTAAAATTTTAAACACTTATTTCTTAGCGTCTTTTCAGTGACGTCACGTACTGTAGAGCAATCGCTATATTAATTATTATTCGTTTTTTTTTTTGAATATTTAAGTTAAACAAATGCTTCTTTTCGTGTCAATGGTAACTAAATTATTTATATGTATAAGTATTATTAATTAGCCTTATTTATATTTAATAATAATAATTTAACTCATTAAACATGAGAGAAGACGGTAAACCACATAATACCTGTGAAAAAAAAAAAAACTTAACTTTTATGATATTATATGGGTCGCGTAAGAGCGGTTTCGCACTACGTCCGATCCGAATCCGTGAAAATACGGTCCGGAGTAGTCGTAGAAATATTTGTATGGTAGTTTACACACTAGATCCGATTTCCGTCATCCGATTTTTCTACGTCATCCGTGGAATCTCTATCTCTGTATTTTCACGATTCGGATCGGATGCAGTGCGAAACCGCTCTAAGGGTTCCGGCGTCCGAGATCGGGTTATATTGATATTCGGTAAGATGGTCGGATAAGGGGTAGAAGTCGTTGGGTATATACCTATAGCTCAAATAGAAACTAAATTCATAAAAATAATACTTTGTAAATTATGTTATAGCAAAGATTTGTTTATTTTTATTCAACATTGTACAATGGATTTTATTGTTTAGTCTGTGCCAGATACTTGTGTTAGGGTTGCACCACACAAAATATACGGATTAGTGTTAGGCCTGCAGTCGCTGAAACTGTTTCGTCACAGTTTTGTAGTTGGTCTGCCGCCGTTCCATTTGTTTTTATAGTTGTTATCGACGGGATCGCATAGGGTAGTCCCTATGCGATCCAGTATAATATTAGTATATTTTGTTAAATTTAAGATATTTTTTATAGTTATAATTAAATGATAGCATGTTAAGAGTTATAACTAGGGTTGCCAACCCTACTATAATATGTAATATATTTCGGGTCTATATAATAAATAAGTTGTAAGAAATATATAGTACGCAAAATACCACTTCAGTTACCTAATCTACTTCAGTTGGATGTATACTTTTGCCACAATAACAAACAAACGCCTCACTCATTCCATGAAATATTGTATTTTTCTGTACTATACTTTATTGAACTTTATTCTGAAAATTTAATAGGCAGAAAAAATGTTGGCAACCTAACTTAGTTATAACTGTAGCGTAAATAGAAAATTTTATAACATTCCCCCAAATTCAGCAAAATATTAGCTTGTAAATGATATTAAATATTTACCCGTTCGAATTTTTGCTTAAAACTATGTTCCGGTCTCTGCTACTGGATGCTGGAAAACACAAAATAAGGGTGGAATCAGCGACGTTACGGAGGAACTGTTGTTGTCTGACAGTGTCACACTGCCATACTGTGTTGACATTACAACTGCAGCAATCTGTGATGAATGTAATAAGTTTCTTTAATAGACGTGCAAGATGATATAAAAATTAACGATTCAACGGAAATACTCATTTGCTCAACGTTATATAACTCAATATTGTTGATATTTCTATTATTAAATAATATGTATTTAATTATGTAGTATTAAAATAATGTGCTATTTAAAGAATATAGGTACTAGGTTCGTCAAAAAGGGTCAGTTTTAGAGAATTAGCTTTTTAAAGAATAAACAAATTATGGAGAATTAATAACCCCATAGTCGATTAAAGGTTATATAATGATCGCATTCGATCTCAGGCAGGATTCAAACCTGCGTCCTTCCATTGATTAAGATAAAAGTCGGTTAGGACAAAAAACTAAAATTTTAGATTGTAAAAGAAGTTGCTTTCAAATTAGCTTCTTAGCGTTGCAGCTAACGTGGTGACCCAAATTCGTCGGTTTTAATTGTTATCATTATAGTCAGGCAGAAAAAGTTGTTAATTGAAGCCAAAAGTATAACACTCGCAGTTCCACTGTTGCCTAGTCTGTAAGGTACCTCAAATGTTACATTACATTTCAAATTATTGTCCAATTTGAGGCTATAGTCAGTAGATTAATTAGTAAAAAGTCCTGTACCTAAAATTCTGGGTATTATTGGAAAATTGTATTTATTAACAACTGGATCAATTAATTATTTACCAAAATAACTGTTGATAATGTACATACTTCTTTGAAGTATAAAAAGACGATAATAAATTTTGGAATTCATTCAATAGCTGTTTTATTATAATCCTATGCAAAGGTTGTCTGGTCTGGAAGAAATCGCGTGGTAAGGCCGCTCATTATAGGTAGGTATTTATGATTGAATTATTTACATAATAATATGTTAGCTATAGAAAAAACCAACACATTATATTCCACCCACCCAAAATCCTTAAACATTATTTTAACACTGACAGTGCAAGGTACACTTTTGTGATGACAACTACTTTCAGCTATAAATTAAATAATAAATAAATATTTTGGGACATTATTACACAGCACCATCTAGGCCCAAACTGAGCTGAGATTGTAAAATGGGTACTAGACAGTCTGTATAATCATATTATACTTTTTTTCGTTATCACAAACACTGTTCATGACATATTTATGTCCTGTTGGAATCGAACTCGTCCGATACTCGAACCACTGGACACCGGACATCATCAAACAATATAAATTCAATATTCAATACATAATTTTACATACATGATTCTCATAAAATATTACACTTTGTGGGAATTGGCCACATATTCCCTGCAATACCTACCGATAAGGTAGGTTACATACCTACCTTATCGGTAGGTATTGCACCGGTAAGAAAAAAAAACCACAAATATTAATTATAAAATACTGAGTCCTTTAATGTTCTTTTTTACAAATTATACATTTTGTCATGGATCGTAATTTCATCCTTACAATACACCGTGAAATAACATTCACTGTTTACATTTCAGAGGTTGGAATTACACATTAATAAAAACAATTTTCAGTATATACACAACAAACAATCAGCTGTCTCATATAAAAATGAATTATTTGCCCGATGAAACAGCTTGTTTATATTAGTATTTCATGTTAGTTTCATAGTGAAACATGTTGTAAGTACCCTTGTGCAAATACATAGTATCTTGACAGCGTAAGGTATAGGGGCCCATATTAATTTTCATAATAATATTAGTGGGAAAAATGTTTTTAATAAACCAATAACATTGCTCGACCTGGAAATCGAACCTAGAACCTGAAGTTCAGCAACTGCACCAAATACTGTTAGACTATTGCGGCGTAATGTAATACTTAGGTAACAAACAGATTTAGATTTGCTTCTAACTGATTTCTAAGAGCATATTTTTCACCAACTTTTGAGTCGCTATTCTTCGAACAAATTAAAACATGGAACAGAATTTGTATGAAATTGACTACCGAGTAATTTAACGGGAAGTTGTCTAATTTTGCTTCAAAATCACTGCATAAACACTGTTCTAGAATACCTTATTTAGTTACACACGTCATGATCCCTTAACAATTTATATTTATGAGCAAGATTGCCGACCATAGAAAAAATAAAATTCTTAACATAAGACTTGTTTTTATAGTATAGTACCAATTATCGTAGGTACTTACTATTTATAGTAGGTATACTGAATAGTTTTTTTTTTAATTGGAATAAACTATTTATCGTATTTCATAATAAATGAATTTTCTTTCTATTTCTTTATACCCGCTATCCAAGTCGTTTGCACATACCTACAATAGTATGAGAATTTAAAAAATATGTACTTAAACTTATCCATTAAGTACCTACTTACCAGGTAGATGTATAAAAGATTTAGAACCTTAGCTTAGATACAATAATAATTTTCAGTGCAAAAAATATAAGCAGTCAGAAAAACTTAGAAGCGCACGACAGACAGTCTCTAAAACTAAACACTTAACTTATAATAGCTAAGAAAGTAAACTAATCTATCTCTAACTTCCTGAAACTCCCTTGTACCGAAACGTCGCCATTTACTATGTTGGTGGTGGGTTTTCTGGAGGAGATAATGGCTCTCGTGCTGAGAATCTCCATTGAGTCGAGTTCAACCACTTTCCTTTTTTGGTCGTTGATCAGCTGTGAAGTGAATTTTACCATATCTTCGATTTTTAATGTACCGCCATACGTAGTAGGTAGACATTCGACATTTATGTGCTGGTGGAGTTGTTTTAAACTAGAGTGCATCTGAAACAAAGTTTTCAATTATTATCCGAAAAAGGCCTCTTCCTTCGCAAAATAGAAGAAAGAAAAGATAAATAAATCAACATATAATAAGTAAGTGTAGCCTCCTTCTACGAGACCGTTATCGTACTGAAGGAGGCCCACCGAGCGGGATCGTGAGAATCCCGTTCGGCGGAGACAATGCACTATTAACCGCTCCAGTGTTTAGCCAATCAGGGCTACATACGTAACCCCCTGCTTGTCGTTATTCAAACGGCGTTCGGAGGCCTCTGGGGTCGTGGGGGGATAAAGTGAGTTCGCTAGGCGTGCACCAAGCGACCACGACGGTGGCACGTAGGTAGTGTTCGCATGGTGCTGTGTGCATCGCACAAGAGATGGTATAGGGAAGCGGCCTTCCTTTCGCCACAGCTTATGCTGGGATGCGCCTTGAACTTGCAAGTAGGCACTAGGTAGCAATTTTAAAACTTACTTTGAGTCTCCCAGCCATCTTAGGCGTAACTTTGCTGACTGCGAAATCGACGATATATTTGAGAGCACTCGGCACATTAATGCAGTGAAACTCCTTGTGACGCATAGGCAAAGATTGCTGCAACAAATAATGTGCTATTATTATAATTAATGTCAATGTGTTTCAAGGGGCAAGCACTGTTTGTTTGCCCTCCAGACGTGATTTAAATAAGTAAGTAGGAGGCACTATTACGCACTACCTCTAAGCCAGATCTAGGAGAAAATATTATGTATAAATAAAAGCATTTTTCCTAAACGAACATTTATAATTAGTGTAGAAAAGAAAAAAATACATAAATATTGAAATACGGCATCAAAAAAGAACATTTTAAACTAATTAAGATGCTTCGTCACCGTGAACATTCGAACAGTTCAGATTCGAGCATTACATCTGTACCCGTAATGAAACATTACATCAGCGAGTGATGAGAACCGAGCATTACAGTGCGCAACATATAACGATACAATTTTAACATTACCTCAGTGAGTTAACCTAAACGTTTTATTTAAGCGAATCGTTGCTAGTCAGTGAAGCATTTTACCGTAATGCTCAAAAGATTATAGAATCTAGGATAAGTAACAAACAAGAAACAAAGATATTGTAGATTCTGAAATAGGTAGGTACTGTTTAAAATCTTGTCAAAAGATATTTAAACGTTTGAGGCCATCCTAATATGATTGTATAAAGATTAAAGATAAGCAAAAGGTACTGATATTATTTAAAAAATAAAAATGCTAGACAAATAATTGAGAACCTAATTTAAGAACTCGATCATAACCTAGGTACCTTGTAGTTACCTACTAAATAATATCTCGATTATTACCTCTTATATAATTTATGTACCTCTAATAGGTAGGTACTAATTATCTAAGTAGGTACAGTCAGCGTCAAATAGTTAGTGACACTCAGGGTATTCAAATAAATAGACGCAACCAAAAAGTCAATAATATCGGTACAAACAAAGTTTCCATAATGTTGTCAACATTATAGTCACTCAAAAGGTCGAGACGTTTAAAACGTCATATAGATAGGTTCAGTCAAACCGTCATAAATATGGTAACAGTCATCCCGCCAATGGTATCCAAGCATTCTAAGTGTTCAAAAATATGGAACACATTAGAAAAATAAACTTTACTGCTATACATTTTAAATATTATTTCTCACATCAATTAATGTGAAAACATTTAAACACAAAAATGAAAGGAATAGAAACTACTGTTGTCCTTTTCATTTTAAGCATGACGTCATAGACATGTCTTTTGTTTTGTAAAGAATTTCGTGCATAGCCGTTTACGATACTTAGCAATATACAGCTGACTGAAAATAGATTTACCTAAACCTCATTGATAATGAGTATGACTATATAATATCTCATAGAGCAAGTGCATAATTAAAATATATTATGATTCAATATCATGATCATTTCATTTTATTTTAACAATGAACGTCGACAAAACTAGACTCGATAGTGCTTGCAAGAAAGAGGTGCAAAGTTTTCAACCTTATTGACTATTATTCAAAAACTGCTATTTTAAACATAAACAAGGTAATAGAGTGGATGAATAATTAAAAATAAGCAACAAAATAATGTCAATAAGGTCGATAATCGCTTGCATCTTTTCAATTTTCTCTAGTTTTCGACTGCTTACGATCAGGCGGGCTGTGTGCTTGTTTATACATATATGTGCGAATATTCAGAAATGAGAATCTAGAGAGATGAGAATAATTCGATAGGTAACTACAAGTAACATCTAAAACGATAGGTACATAAGGATATTCCCAGTTCATTTGAAATATCTGTTACGGAGACACCTTCCTCTCTAAAATATATAATTCGATGTTTTGTGGTGTCACTAATGCGTAGCCATATTTCTAGCTTGCTTTAGTTTTGCACTTGACATTGATATTACTGACAGATAAATAGACATGCAATTACAACCCTAGATTGCCTAAAGAGGTTTTCGTCTTTGGGAAACCGTTTATTTCTATAACATGCTGGTTTATTTTTCTAATGTGTTCCATATTTTTGAACTAAGTGTTCAAAAGTTTAAATGCTTGGATACCATTGGAGGGATGACTGTGACCATATTTATGACGGTTTGACTGAACCTATCTATATGACGTTTTAAATGTCTCGACCTTTTGAGCGACTATAATGTTGACAACAATATGGAAACTTTGTTTGTACCGATATTATTGACTTTTTGGTTGCGTCTATTTATTTGAATACCCTGAGTGTCACTATATATTTGACGCTGACTGTACCTACTCGTTCCGGTGAAACAGGAACGCCAAATTTTATTCGGTAATATGGTGTCGTATGAACAAGAAGATCTCTGAGAACAATGATTGTCGCGGCGCATTATGGTATCTGCGTTAGGTACCTCTCCCCATTTCATGAGGCGGGCGAAGTCTGAGGGGTTCCAGGTGGTGATGTGAGCGCCACTGACTCCGGTGCCGTCGCCAACATGCACGTAGCCGCACATCTGGTCAAGGGAGTCCTCCAGTAAGCACTCGTATACCAGAATGTGCGCTCGACACATGTCCCAGCAGTTGTACTTGTTGGCGTTGAATTTACCTAACAATAATAATTTAAACTTCAAGCTTACTATAGTGGATTAGATATAAGTACATAGATTATAAAAAAAAATGCCCGCGCTACGTGCTAAAGATTTTAAAATGGCTGAAGCAATTAGGTACTTACAGAGTTACTTATAAAGCACTAAATACTAATAACTTCGCAAGACACTAGTAACATCTTATACAACAACTATATTTAATGATTAATAATTTACCTTAATTTCCCGAAAATAGAGTGTCAAGTTTTTGTTGTACTCTATCTGAAACTTTCGTATATCATCGAGATCATTAGTGCTTTACAAGTATACCTGTACTTATACTTAGATTTATTAAATCGACTTATCGACTTCTATTTACTGCAGAGGTAGGGTATCCCTTTTTGCACTGAGGGCTTAAATAACAGCATAACGCATAACACAATTATGTCAGGACACTAAAGAAAAAATAAAGTTCGCAAGTAAATTCACAGAGATATTATTTTCATTAATTCGCAGTAGGTAAGTTAAAAGCTTTAAATTCGCAATTGCATTGTTCTCATGCTACTATTTTTATCATGTATTTATATAATTATATATGTATAAGTATATTTATCATAAGTACCTACTAACAAAAATTTCCTTACTCATATTGTAAACGATGACCCGGCGACCCTTGCTGTCTCGAACCGGTGAAACCACTATGTACCTAAAAATTAGGAAATTGTTATGAAATTCCAACATGGAATTATATCACAGTAAAAAATTACATAATGTTATGTGTATTCGCAATGCGGAGACCTGCCTAGTGCCTACATTAAGTTCAAGGCTCACAGTATATGTACGTGGGAACTTTCTAGTATACACAACTCAGCTGATGGAGCCACGATGTAGGTATGTACAACTAACTAAATTAAAGTCATGTTACATAAGTTGGGCATTATTTTATGAATCTATGTTAGTAGGTTAGCTTTGTTCCAATTGGTAGGCAATTCTATTTCTTTGTTTTGTTTTGATTAGCCCTGTCCCAGTCAGTAGATTGTCTTCAAAATTGCCATAAAGTACTGTATAGGCCACGTAACTTAATCACAGGTGGAGTTTACATTGTAATGTACAGTAAGAAGCTATTATTTACACTAAGTATGGGTACATGCACATTATTATTATTATGTAACTACCTACCTAGTTATTTTATTATACAGATGCGTTGATCAGATAGGCAGAGGTTGTTTAAGTTACAAACATTATTTATTTACCCATTGTTGAGAATGTCTTTCAATTTTGGATCATCATAATCAAGATTCTTGAATATTTGCGGATAATATCTTCTCAGGCTCAGGTACTTTAGAAGTGTTTGTTGGGCCATCGGAATACTATATTTCTTATGACGTAAAAACCGAAGTAGGAATGATTCATCTGTAACAAATGGATTTATAACGATAACTTATGTAAGTAATGTTGAACTGTCACAATACTCACACTAGAACCCCAACAGCTTGGCATATTTGTACGACTGTACCTATACGAGCAATGATAGCTAGTGACATGACCGTGGACTGCCTAATCATTGATCTCGAGTTCGGCTCTAAGGCACACCGTGCGTGTGAAGTATACCAAATGTGAAATTATACATTTTCACTAAATGCAAATGAAAGTGTTAGATAAAAATTTAAAAAAATAATTTTTTACGTAAGTAGGTACCACTTAAACACAACAATTATTTTAACTTTTGTCTAGCTATCTGTTTGTTGCGGCTAATCTCTAAAATGGCTGGACAGATTTTTACAGGACTTTCACTGGCAGATAGCTGATGTTATAAGGATTATAATATAAGGCTTATTTTAGAAAAAAATTAGTTCCATGAAAGGAAAATTGAAACCAATGAAATAGTGAACAACTACGCGTCGCCAACAGAAAGAAGGTAAAGTTCTTTTGGGCCGCGAGTGAAACTGCGGGCAACAGCTAGTATCCAATAATAATAGTCCAAGTTTACTCATTCCATTAGAATTCCTCATCCAGGGACAAGGGAAATCCTCTATCCTACTCGAAGGCTCAGGTTTGGTCATCGTGCATGGAGGCTGAAGGTCAGCCTACACTCTTTGGCGCCGGGTGTATTAATCTACGGATTGGGAGAGAGGTTGATGTTTCTCCCTCTCGTACAACCGCCTAACATAACTTGTTCATAGTAAGATGCAGTGGCTTATCTCCACCACTCTTACTCCCGACTACGGATTTAATAATGGCTTGCGGGGCTAACATGCATGCCGCGACATAATTTTGTAAGTAGTCAGATTATCTCGACTCCAGACATAGTTTCTGGACGAGCTAAGCGACGACATAATTATTTCAGTGCAAAAGCGACAGGACAAAACCCACTGCCAACTAAATCACGGCGCTGCTCTACCCTGGATATAACATCAGCAGGTGCTTCGCCGTCGCACGTGGGAAGCTTGGCCTGGGGGCAACCCTCGCAATGTAACAGCCAGGCGTCGGCTCCCGGCCTATGTGACTCAGGTAGGTACCTACTATAACCTAATAAAAATTGTATATCGTAGGTATCTACTACCTACTTAGTTATTAATTTTTAATTACGCATACAATTGATTCTTTGGTGCAACATAGATACCTATAAGGTACAAGTGAACTTTTCGACTATTGCCGTGCTATTACGAAGAATATAAGTAATTCTGTGTTAGGTAGGTAGGTATGTGCAATGACGTCCTTGAAAGGCTTTCAACCTTAGTTGGTAAAGAAGTGAAAATTATTTTACAGTTTTGTAAATAAAATATGTACCTACCTATTACATTTTATGGAGGAAAAAATAATTTGTTTTAATACAATAAAACGAAGTAATTTAAGTAGCTATTACTTAGGTATGAGCTACAATTTTCAACCGTAGGTAGGCTAACAATTTTTTCTGTCGTGTGCTTTTAGTTTTATTTAAACAAGTAATTAAAGCATATAATGTTCTTGTGGCATAGTGTATACTAGAGGATGTGCGTATACTTGTCTCACTCTACTCTATTATCGAACGACACTAAGAGCAGTAGAGCTTGACTTCAGCTCGGCACAAAGCATGACGCCACCCACACTCAAATGCATAAAGAAATAAAAAACACGACAACTAAAAGGTTAAAAACAATTTGTATTAGTTAATCTGTGTAAACAATGCAAAAGGTCACTCATTTATTCTCTGAATAAACAGATAAATACAATAATTGTAATTGCCGCCGCGAGACCGCTCCATGGAACTCTTTTTAATCTAAAAGATCCCCTTCTCTTTACATATATATAAAATGTATGTCAATAAGATATATAGTTTTAAATTTGGAATGTGCTCATCAAGGTCTTCAATTTGATACCCAGATTGTAATATTGAAGAATGTTTATAACAACCTAATGTTTCTTTTTTTCAAAAAACAGGTATGGTCAGTGTCACTAGGGATTATGTAAGGATTCTAACGATAGGTACCCCATAGGTAGATCCTTTTTAAAAAAAATTATGGTGGGATAAAGAAATTCATATACTTACTACATAAACTAGGTACATACATACACAATGAAAGCATTAGGTACTACATACACTCCTTTGGCAGTCTTGTAATAATGACATAAATAATTCATAGAAGTAACTGATGTGAACTTACATTTTTTTAAATCTCGATAGGCCTAAGGTTGACCCCCAGTTCGCCTGTCAGTCTAATTTTGCACTTACGATTACTGATCTAATTAGGGAACCCTGCTAAGGATGAAAGAGCTACAGTGCTGTAATATCAAGCACATGACTTTATTGAGCTTGAGATTATATGAGCTTTAATCAGACTCAACTAAACGGATGGTTTGGGGTTTTTGGCCGGAAAATCCTGAAAGGCCATCGTTTAGCCTTCAGTGTTAACAGGTTTACTGACAAACATTCGAGTTCGAGCATCGACCTATCCAACCAAGACTAGACTCACGTAAATCATTTTCATATAAGTCGGTACCTACCCAACTAGAAAGAAGCGTTGTATCAACTGCGTAAAGGCACAGTCAAAGTTTCTTTATACAGCCAAAGCAGAAGTTTAATGAGCGATACACGTAGCGTCTTCACAATGAGATCTCTGTCTCAAAAATCACATAGAAAAATTTGGGAAAAAATAATGTATACCTACAATGTGTTTGGGAAACCGGGCATATTATGCTCAATTTTATCGACAAATCCACTTATATGTTCGGGGTTATTTTTGCGCTAGAGTAGAAAACGCAAAAACGATGAGTAATTTTTGTGTAAAATTTCGTAATTTAACATATTTTTGACCCATTTTGTTTATTATTCAGGAAAATTGTTTAATTATTCCATAGCCTCAACGCTTATCTTTACAATAAGGCCATTTGCACCTCTGTAGGTATCTTAATTTGAAAGATATTAGCATTTTATTGAATATACCCTATTTTAAAATTGGAAAACAATTTAATCTTAGTTTGTACAGACGCCAGCACATCAAGCTACCCCAATCTGTCAAATTTCTTTGATAGAT
Source organism: Acronicta alni (assembly GCA_964056405.1). NCBI lineage: Eukaryota > Metazoa > Arthropoda > Insecta > Lepidoptera > Noctuidae > Acronicta > Acronicta alni. The sequence goes on from OZ043913.1 coordinate 13,182,873, forward strand.
TTTCAACTTATATCGAAAAGAATAAATTTCATATTCAATTGGTAAAATTTTACAGTTTTGGATATCTTGACCTGCTGGCGTTTGTATATACCATGGAGTCACTGAGAAGTGACCTCGGATGAAACGTTAGTAATTTATTCTATGGAAAAAAAAGAGTAAAAATAGACTCGTTTTGTCCGATGACGTCACGTTCCATAAAACGTTTCCCATAAATACTAAACTGCCTCGTTAGTCTACTGGTCCTAAGCGTGACTGCTACGCTAGAAGTCTTGGGTTCGATTCCTAGTTCGAGCAAAGTGTTATTGGGGTTTTCTATGAAATCCTCAGTAGCAGCTCGGAATTTGGATTTGTGCCCGGTTAATAGCAATATGGATGACCTAAACAGCGAACTGTGGGTGGACATCGGTACACCTCTGCCTAACTCTTCGGGTAATATTGGCGTGATGGTAATAATAAACAAAAACGCCAATCGATCGATGGGATTTCCTATAATCCGCATTAAGAATAAATTATTTATTAATTTTGTTAAATGTAATCTAATAATTTTATACGCAAAAGAACCCAGGACGGTGGTATTTTGTATTTATTTATTAATCAATACAAAAGCACACTACATAATTACATGATAATAATCATAGGTACCACACAAACCATTGTAAGTACCTATAATGTGGCGACGAAATTTCAATACCTTATTTACAAGATATAGAAGGGAATATATTTGAACCAGGCTTTCTGAAGAAAAAGGCTGTTTATTATGGGAAGGTTTAAAGAAAGTATATAGTCGTAGTTATAATATGGACGTTACCCCGCTATAAGTGCTGTACAATACTTTAACTGACTCCAGAAACGGTAAGGATCATTAGCTTTTGTAAGTACAAGTTGTGTTCGTACAACCTTAGGATTCGTATGCACATACACTATTATTATTTAAATATTATGAACACCGACAGGAAGGTGTCTTACCTTGACGGACGTTTTTGATGTCAATATTTTGTTGTATCCACTCCCTCATGATGGTCAACGCTTGTTCTTTAGTGGAGGGACTCTCGCGGACTTCTTTAGCGGCTTCCGCGGTGACATGCTTTATGGCTCGGCTTAAACATCCGTCCTTGTCAATCTTGTCCGTGGAGACGTTCCACGTTGTCGCCACCGTCAATAACATGCCTGCGGTTGTCATCTTGGTAATAATCTTCTGCAAAAGAAAACCATATTTGTAAGATCGGCACCAAAGGTACATTATCGGGTTACGAATTTAAAAGCAGAATGGTAAAGCCACAGGTCATGACTTACTAGTATCTACATCAACAACAGAAATGTTTATTGGGTACCAATAAATACGAAATTTATGTGGTAGGCACGATCTACTAGGACGGCGACAATTCCTGATCTAAAGTAGATAGGTTTGCTTATCGGTTGCTCAAGCGCACACTCGTAGCTACCCCCTCCACCGTTATAATTATTTTGTTTGAGAACAACACATGGAATGAACAACGCTTCTAATAAATAATTCATAAGATCATTATACACATCACAATAAAACTTAATAAGTAGGTATAATTACGAAAAACGTGCCAAAAAATAATCTTTATTTTGGCGCTGGCTTAGCAATTACCTACCTAATTTCAATAGGTATGAACTTGACGGAGAGGAATGTGACACAGTAGTATTTAGTTGCTTACTTTACCCATTTGCTCAGCTACCGCACTGTTTTTAGGTCTTGTATCCCAGCAAACGACCCTAGTTTGTCTATAGTCGACGTAGGTTAGTAGCTTCCAATTTACCGACTTACCTAGCTATTAGAGTACCTACATAATTATGTATTTGGTACGTACTTCTATATGAAAATAAGGCTAGAAATTACACGGTTACAATATTATTAGTATACTTTGTTTATAGCTCATAAAAATACCTACATTCAATGCAAATAAATAAAATTTGCAACTGCTATGCTAAAGGTCCCCGGTTCTACAAAATTCCCTTTAGCAGCTCAGAAGGATTCCGCTCATATGAGCGCATGGATAGTCCCCTATTACATGGGACCTAAACATACCGGCGAACTGTGTGTCTACATTGGTACACCTCTGCCCAATCCTTCGAGGCTGCCTCGCCTATATATCTTATACAGGCGTGATGGTATGATAAGCAAATTAATATTAATTTACATAACATGTAAATTAACAAAGTAAAGATATGAATATAATAAAAATATAGATACCTATATTTTTATTATTTTCATATCTTTTTTTTATTTTTTGAACAGAATTTTAATTAGGTACAACTTAAGTAACAATATTTTAATTATTATTACGTATTACAATAAATTATTAACGTATTACAATAAAATACCTACATAATTTATTAATTATGTAGGTATTTTATTGTAATACGTTCGCTTATTTAGATACCTCACGCATGCGCGAACTTATTTAGCTTTAACACGCTCAGATGCTCAACGAATGACGTGCGTAGTTAAGGAGAATGAGCACGGACGGGGGGCCTCTAAGCTCTTACTCTAAGAGCTTTGGCTGTACAAGGACGCTACTAGGCCAATGTGAAGTTATGTGAAGCCAGGCGTACCGTGGTACAAGGACCTCATTATTTTTATTATCACTTAATTAAAATCAAACCTCGTAAAATTTATGTTAATGTATGAAAACAAGAAGTCAAGAAAATTTATTATTACTTAAATGTAATTTTTTTAATGTTTTGAACAAAGTACACATTTTTTAAAGATAGTTTAAGCGCGTTTATTTAAGTTTACCTTTGTATACCTACAGGTATCCAAGAATAAAGTATACTTATTTATTTTTGTTTGGACATTGTGAAGTTTATAATTAATTACTAGAAGTGTAATGAGCTCAATGACTTTAAACTTTTTTCATAAATTCTTATGAAGATAAGGACTTTATTAGCATTACATTGAAATTTAAAAAAGTTTAAAAAAACTAAAAAAACACGCTTTTATAGAAAATCAGACTAAAAAAAAGGTCTGGCGAATACGGTGGGTGACGAATGGTTTCTAATTGCAGTTCCTGTAGAGTTAAAACGGATTTTCGTGCTGTATGAGGTCTCGCGTTATCATGGAGCAATAATGGTGAAAATCGATTCATGAGTCGGGGCTGTTTCACTGCTAGTTTTGGTATCATTGTTTGGAGTTCGGCACAGTAGACATCTGCCGTTATTGCTTGTCCAGATCGGAGAAAGCTACAGTGAATAACACCATGCTGAGACCACCAAACAGTTACCATTACCTTTTTATTGGTAAGCTTTGCTTTAGGACACTGTTGCGGCGTTTGACCTAGGGTCAGCCATTGCATTTTTCGCTTACGGTTATCGTAAAGAATCCACTTTTCATCACATGTCACAATTGGGCCCAATATTCCTTCATTTCTGTATCGATTCAACAAGGCAACACAAGTTTCAACACGCGTTTCTTTCTGCAGATCAGTCAAATTATGAGGTACGTACCCATTCTTCATATTTTTTTATTTTATTGATTTGACGCAAATGAGTCAATATTGTAGTTTGGCTCGGATTGATTTCCACCATATCTTTAAATTCATTGTTATTCATCTGTGTGGGCGGTGTTCCACGTAGTTCATTCTTCAAATCAAAGTTTCCATCACGAAAGCGTTTAAACCAAAATCGCTCGGTGCGTTCATTAGCAGTCCCCTCTCCAAACGCAACATTGATATTGCGAGCTGTTTCTGCAAAATCACTCGAATTTTCGAAGTATCCATCTTTCTTGTCTAAGCTGAATAAAAAAACAACTGAAAGTCGATAATCGAATGTTGCACATTTTTTAAAAGAAGAACTTATTAGGTACCATGTGAAAAAAGTTTCACTCAAAAATCTCAAACCATGAATTCAGGTTCTATGTCAATTCGAAGTACCTATTACAATAAAACGGCAATTTCATACTTTAACCTCTTTTATCTTAAAAAGCACCCCAAGCTTTTTTTTCTTGTTTACACTATTCTTAATTCAAATGTACTAAAATTCCTTTTCAATTTTTAGTTTGATTTTCTATAAAAGCGTGTTTTTTAGTTTTATAAAACTATTATTTATATTTCATTTTTTAGTTGCATTTTTAAAATATTCTGTTTAAAATATTGAATTGTCATCGGTTCTTGATATGTATGCGAAATTTCGAGTTATTCGGAAGTTTTGAAGGGGGTCAAAATTATGTTCCAAGTTTTACATACCTATGAAGCTAATAAAAGCGTTAAAAGAACCATATTGTTTTACTTTAGCTACCTTAGGCCGTGAACTTCCCGCCGCCCCTCGTGCTTATAAATTAAATTAATTAATAACAATACCTCACAAAATCTTCTAAAAAGGTACTATAGTATATCGTATCTAAAAATAAATTGTGATCAAAACTGTCGGGGGACTGCTAAGTAAATGAAATTAAATCAAATCAACAGAACTTTGGTGATATGAAAGAAAGAAAGAAATAAAATGATGTATATTTATTTTCTTTTGTTTCACTCAGTTATATTACATTTAACATGAATATTTAAAAGACAAAATGGTCTTGGACTCAGCTTGGTCAACAGTATTAATAAAATGATTAAAATTGTTGGTTTTTTCATGTTTAATAACGAGACTTGGTTTCTTTTGCCTTCACACATGCGTCATCCCGTAGGGTCATCCAAGGGGATGGAGGCTTCTTGACGACAGGAGTGCGTGTCGGCGCGAATGTATCAAAAAGGTCTAAAATCAAGAAATTAAACACAGCGACCATATTATCATTGATACTTTCGTACTGAGATATAAATCACCAGTTTTTTTTTCAATGCGCTATTTTGTTCCTAAACTCTTTGTCATCTTTTAAGAATTAAAATCTGTGTCACTTGCGAGCTTTTATTAGTAAGTAAACATTAAATAACAAATAGAACCCAGTACGTTTTTTTCTGTAACTTTGATTAGAAGTTACTTATTTAAAAAAAGCCTACGTCTATATCTAGTCTATAACTATATTTATGTATTTCCAAAAATCTTATGACGTAGTAAGACATTGTTACCTTGGGATAATTAATTTATCATAGTTACGATTAGCATGGAACATCTATAAAATTGACGACGTATTTATTATTAATTAAACATTTAAAAATTTAGTTTTAATATGTTTAATATTCAAGTGTCTGAAAATTGTTTAATGAATTTGTATTGCAAAGCATTATAAATTACTTTCATCATCATCAACCCTTACACTGTTCCACTGCTGGGTACGGGTCTCCTCTCATAATGAGAGATTAGGCTATAAGTAGTTCACCACGCTCGCCTAATGCGGGTCAACATACTTCACACGCAGCGCCGCCGTCGAGAAAATCAGGTTTCTCACAATGGTTTCCTTCAATGTTTAAGCGAGTGATAATTAATCATCATCATCAACCCATATGTTGTCCCACTGCTGGTCACGGGTCTCCTCTCAGGATGTGATTGATAATAATTAACTACAATAAATAAATAATACACTCATGATTTCGAAAAGTCAGAGGTACCTACGTCCTTGGATTCAATCTTGAGATCTTTGCCTTGGCAGTCCAAATCGTCACTAGGTAAAAAAAACTTAGTAATAGTTGTACCTACTCTTTTAACCTTGAATAGTAGGGTTCTTTATTTTGTTACGTAGACAACATTGTACCTATTCAAATCTTAGTCAACACTACAGAGTACTTATTAGCCGAGTTTAACCACTGATCTACAGTCATTGACTGTGGGTGAATGTCATGTGCGTGCGCCATGCGGTGAAGCAACATGATCCACCAGATCGCGCGCGACTTTCGCTACCCAACGTCGTGCTTTATTAACTTTTACATCACTAGCCACTACTAAACCCCATTGATATTGTATGTCTAAATTGAATTATAATAGACTTGAGTATGTAAGTAATGTCTTATTGTTATAAGACATTACTTACATACGTTGTTTTATTGTTCACAGTTTCCTTCACCTGCCGTTTTCCCGAGACGTAATTGTAGGTCAATGGCATTGTATCTGATAAGGTAGTTTTCACTTACGTTGCATCAGAGATGCTGCTCATGTGGTACAAGTACAACACCGCAATTTGGTCATACTGGAAATGGTAAGATGATATAATAATATGTCGTGACGATACTTTATGTAATTTATTGCAATACCTTTTTGCGAAGCGTAATAAATAATGGACAAATAAGTAAATAATCTATGAATACAATTTACTCAACATACTAAAGAACTCTGTTATTGATGTCATTCTTCTTAAATATAGTCTCGGTGTAGTGAAATACGATGTAATATCTACGCAATAGACTTAAAATATGATGTGTGATGCCACTCTCACTCTTTACATTCATGAAAATATGCCGATTTACAGAAAGTTGAGCTATCATCGTTGTCTAAATATCCTGTTTACTGAAGGTTATGTTACTAAACCAAGTGATTGACTAACGCATCGAACGCTAGATATTGTTCTATCAATATGGATGTGTATTGTTGGCGTGTCGGTTGGTGGACGATCCATGATAAATAACAAATATTGATAAAAGCTTGGTAAATCGCTTAATAATAGATTTTTAACAGCTTTCAATATTTTAGCAAACCGGTTCGAAATTCGGCAATAAAGTGGCGTAACATTGAATGATATTTTTATCCTATTGGTTCTAGCCCAAGGATATCGAGTCGGTCAACTATGTGGTGTCAGCCTGTGACTGTTTCTGTTTCGACCATACTTTTAAATGATTTAATCTTAATGCGTGAGCATAAACAAAAACTTAGATTGCCTAGTGGTATCTAGAGTACCTAATTAAATTCAAAATTACCTGATTATTTAAACACAACATTAAACAACATAAATCCTGGTAATTAAGTTAATATATTATTTATACACATAATGAACACGAGATAATATGGAGCAGAATATATACTAAATGAACCAAGTTATTGCCATACAGTATTTAATTTTCGATTTAAGTATACAGGATTCGGTTCGGTCACGATTCGGTCGCCAATTTGAATTTGTCCGAAATGTCTTGGGGTAAATAGTCAGCAACTTTTCCAATAATTTTAATGGTGTCTGCGGTCCAATCTTCTATAGGTCCAAATGCTCGTTTTTGAGTAGCTAATGTGGCAAATCCAGACAACGCGTCCTCACTACAATTTTCTAATTTACCGATCAGTAAGGCAGTTTCCTTATAAGACAAAGGAGGAATCCTCTCAATTTCGGTCTTATTAAAAGCACAAAGTATTTGGCGAATTGCAGTCAAATCGTAGTAGGTGTAATCTTCAGGTTCCTTCCCTGCAAAATCTTTACGTACCCGATCAGCAAGTGCAGAAAGTTGCGCTCCGTTTAAATTATAATTAAGACCAAAATTTTGCACTACATCAATGTTATCCAACGTTATATTTTGGTACTCCTCCGGGGTTATTGCGACAGTTATCCAATGAAGTATTGCAAGTACTTCGTCGGGTATATTGACGATGCCTTCGTGAAACGTTATAATAGACTTCCAAATAAAGTTCGCTTCCGGCGGTGGTAGCTGTTCTCTTCCCAAGTGCAATAGACATTGCACTATGTGTTTTGGTTGCATCGATTCTAGACTTATTTGAGATACCTTCTTTTCTGATGAAATCTCTAGGTATTCATCACAAGTGAGACCACGTACTATTGCCATATTAATTAATAAAATATCAAATACCAATCGTATATTTAAGGTCATGCTTGCTATCCACACGTGTTAACGCGACTACTGAAATGACTTACTGGTCTATCGACTACAGACTTAGCTTAAATCATTATCTATTAATGTTTCAATTAGCGTGTAGCTTCTACCATTGCTGTGACCTTTAACTTATTTCGTGGATTAATTAAATTGTTCTATATGTCAGCCATAAATATCTAGACGTGACTTGAGTATAGGCCGCTGACTGACATTGTGCAAGTAAAAGGTAACCATGCCATTTGACTGAGTTAATAGCTCAGAGCCGAGAGTATTCGATTAAAAATTTAAATGTTCATGCATAAAAAAACAGCTTGCATGAGCATATTGACTAATATGAAGAGTTGAAAGAGTTCCATAGCCTTAACCGCACGTTGACCAAACGTGGAAAAAATATTTGTGGATGAAAATATTGGATAGGATTTGTGGAAAAATATTGATACAGGTAGGTATACAAATATTAAAATGAATAAATAAAAAGTACAAAGTTCACATTAAACGAATCTATGTACTTACAGCGTTTGTAACGAGTTACCAACGTACCGTGGCCATCATCCTATCCGTCCAGACAAGTGCTGACAGTCTAAGCCTTTATAAATTTTACCGTTGACCTTTTATTGTGGTATGGAATGTATCTGATCCATTTGCCGAAACGTATTCTTTTTGAGAAATTGCTAGTCGAATAATTATTGATTGAATTGACAAGGATAATACTTTTTAAATTGCCTTATTGTTGAATATTGTTAGTCTGTAATTGTAGAAATTAAGAAATCTCAATTTTGAATTGGATTTAGTCTGTAAGGATATTGTTGAGAATAAATAAATTGGAATCCGAATCTTAATAGATCTCTGGGTTGGCACAATAATCAAATAAACACAACATTAAACTCAATAAGTACGTCTAAGTGAAACGAGAGCGATTATTTTCTAAGATAAATTCGTCACTGGTTGTTATTTTTACAGAAAACTTGTTTGGTTCGTGTAAGTTTCTAAAGTAAATTTACAGCACTTCAAAGCCTTTGAATAACTATCTATATATATTTGATGTTTTTATTTTGCTTGAAATCATATTCAAGTTTCTGATTATGATTAATTAATAACGAGTGACGTACCTAAAATAAAATCCTATTGTGGGGGCCCCTGGGCTGGAGCTCCGACTGCCCTGCCCTAAATCACGCTCTGAGTATAAACTAACTTCAAATTGACTTTTCGTAGGAGGATGAGGTGTCAAATTATACTGGAAATGTATAGCTTGATAGGTAACCTTGTGTACACTACTTATCCATATCTAACCAGTTACGTACAGAACATCTGCCGGGTCAATCGACCCGAGAGATGTTCTGTTCAAATTTCCATAAAATCATACAATAGTCTCATAGAAAAAAGCACTGCTTTTTTCCCGATTTTTCCAATTTACAGGGTAATTTTTCTTTCCCTAAAATCTTCATTCGGACTCTTTTTAACATAAAAAATATATGCCATACTTATCGGTCTAGCCATTCTCAACTGATGCGCTTACCAATGAGCAGTATTTCATTGTTATTTTATAGAGAAGATTTTATTTCAGTAAGGATTTTCCATACTATAAAAAAGGTATTGTGGTAATTTTACCCAAAAACAGAAAATAAAAAAGGGGTTAGAAGGTATTGGCGTTCTGCACTCTTACATTGTCAGTAGTTATTTAGCTTTATTTTTTGTTTTTTTACACACAGACTGCATAACGACGTTCAGCTCTACCATATCTGGGGGAATAATTCGACCTCATAAACACTAATAGACATCAATATGGATATCCATAGCCAGGGAAGATAAGTTAGCAGCTTGCAGGTTGTTCGTTTATCCCGAAAGAAATACCTACATTTTTGCACGTTGAATTTCTGTAATTTACCTAACTTTATGTTGACATAATAATAAAATTGTTTATGTAAAAACATGTCTTGATAGGGCTGTATACTTCCTTAAGTGAATCGTTTACTGTAATCTTATTAGGTACTACATAAGATAAAAACATAATAAGTTGAATGTTATTGTGGCCTCTACCAGCGAAATATAAAAATCAGTATACCTACTTTAAAATTCCCATAATGGAAATGAGTTTTTACTGATCTATAAATACCATTTTCCTACCAAGATTTAAAAGATAATATAGTTTGTTAGTAACGTTACTTGGGCAATGCAGGTTTATATAAAAGTTGCTAAACGCTTTGTTAGTTAACACATAACATAAACGTATATTAGTGTAGAAAAATGTGACGTAATTAGTACAGTATTACATTGTACAAGGTTACAAAAACAATTTAACTGTTCTGGGAATACATTTAAATACTTCTTGGTAATAAGAATGGCAACACTTACTGAGAGAACCGATGACTGTTAGTTATTAGAAGCCCACTGCGCTTGGACTGTACTCCTCCCGAGCGGGTGAACCTGAAAATGAAAATAAGCTTTAAAAAGAGTTCTTTAATATATAAATATATTTTATATAAACAATAATTGGGTTGTCATATTAACTGATTCGTGGAAAAACTGCATGTTTGGTAAGGTGGTTCAACTCCGATCACAAAAATAACTTTTTTATAAGAGGTAGGTACCTACGGAAAATCCTCATGGATCTTCCGCCACCTAGGGAGGCGGCAGAGTATGTCGGACTCATACTGACTAAAAACCGCACTTGCCTTCACTAGCCCTATAGTCATGGCCATGGGATCCATGAAATTCACCACGAACATGACATCGCAACAGACCCCTTCGGTCGCAGGTATACCTCGGCATTACCGTTGCACTGACTTGGTATACCTAGTAGCTACAAGTTGGCAGACTTCTCACGCTACCTACTGTATTTCAGTAAGTATGAAGAGCGTTATATAAACCGTGGTTAAAAAAATGGTTTCGTATTAACTTGTATGCCTGGATATTTCACAGTGTGGAATATTCTTTGCAACAAGGTCGACACCGCTATGATTAAGTTACAGCATAGATTTACCTACAATAACAATTTCCCGTTACAATAAAAATACAATACCACATGTGTACGCACTGTTCTTTTCGTACGTACCTATATGACTATATAAGCTTATAAGTATTCCCTTTTAAAGTAACTTCGGATTATTATTAGTTTTTAATTTTTCTTTGTTATTAGAAAACTGGTTTGAGGCGGAATAAGAAAAGACTACAGGAAAGCAAGGCTAGTAACTAGTAGAAAAGACTAAGTACTAATAGCCTTGTCTAGCAAAAGCTAGGCTAGGGGAAAAATTGTTGAGAAATAAACAGAAACAAATTGGTCTAATAACCTCTTTTTAAACTATATTTCACTATAATATGTCATGTATATATTTTACCTCCTTCCCTCTAAAATGGCGAGGGGGTCATGGCTGATCCGTGCATTATACTCGTGACTGGTCGACTTGATGGCTTACTTGACGGCAAGTTGCCTGAATCGCCTTGTAGGTCCTAGTAATTATGCATAGTTTTTTTTTATCATTGCATGTGTGCGTGGGTGCGCCATTTCACCGATATACCTCATTGAATTAATGAGTAGACTTGCTACTACTATATTTATGCTTGAGTATTCACTTCGATGCCCAAACATAATGCACTGGCTGAAGTAAATCTAAGCAATTTTTTTTTAATATAATATTTACACGTTACATAAATTTATAGACAGAAATGTGTTGCTGTGGACTTTGTTGCACCGCTTCTTCTTCCCAGCTCAAACAGTAGTAGTAGTCGAGCGTATTGGGAGCTTTAACGTTCGTTACTACTTAGTAGTCTATCTTGAATAAATTATTTTGACTTTGACTTACTTATATTAAAATGTCATAGTCTAATAACAACATTCTATTAATATCAATAAAGTACTTTGCTCTGTTTAATGGACAGTGCTATAAACATACCTACCTTAATAAGAAGTACTTAAATAAATGTCGTTCAACAAGTTACTTACATGGGCCTCAATAAAATTCTGTTTTTCAACGGACGAAAAAACGAAGGAGGTTCTCAATTCGACTGTATGTTTTTCGGCGCAAAAAAAGATAACTTCATAGTATGATATTCGTTGATTGTTTGTCTAGCGTCGCCTCAAAATTAACAACTCACAACATTTGTAGTCAATTGGATGAGCTTCAAAATGCAAGGAATTATAAAAACTAAATACACAATAAAAATCTTACTTAGGCTAGGTTAGGTGGATAGGTTTTTTTTTGAAGTTACGTGTAACGATGCCAGTTTAAATTAAAACAAACTTTATTTTCTAACATAATTGACAACAACGCGTTGTTAGCTGATTTTTCGCTCAACGAGTATATTCGATCTTTGAGCGTGACATGTAAACTTATAAATATTACTATTTGATCGTCTCTGATACAGTCCAAAAGGAAAGTCAATGGAGATCGAGTTTAATGGAGACTTCGCCAGTGCATGCTGTCTGGTATATCAACTTTAATGACGTTACTGCGAGATACGCTGTCACAAAGCATTTCAGTGTTAAATACCTACTAGATCGAAGTCATTGCCATGAACTTCATCGTATCCGATAATATTATTTCGAAGTTATAAAATACCCAGGTATTCATCACATCGGCATCGATAATTCCTCCATTTTTAATACGCTGTTATTAAAAATGGAGCGAAACGATATATAGCTTGAACGTGATTTTCACCCCTTCCAAAACGTCGGATTTGAAACTGCACACTTAGTTTATCAAGGACCAGAAACAATGCAATAATTTAAATAGGTTGTCCCATTATCATTACCAGGATCTTCAGGATTATGCACTGCGTTTATACGTTCAGCAAAAAGGAAATACTTACAATTTACCTACCATACAATAGCACTGAGACATACATAACTATATCATTGAGATAAACATACAACTACTCGCAGAATCAACCGGGGAGTTTCGTATATTTTGCAAAATTACACGCTTCAACAATAGAATCGTTACTTCCTGTTTTCACATATTATGATACACCAAAAAGTCGATTAGGTACTCGTAGCTACGAAATGATTACCGTTTTAAGCCTAAAAAAACCGAAGTTAAATAATAGTTGAACAAGAACTAAAACATGCTTTTGTAGTTAACTGACCTAAAAAAATAGAAAATAATTTTCATAAGGCGTGAAAATTCAAAACCTGGTGAATTTCATAGTGCTTAGTAGAATATATTCATAATAGAATTTTACTTTTAAAATTTTTATTATGAATACTTCAGTTTTAGAAAAATGTAGGTATTTACGTACCTACTATAAATGTAACTATCATATTGGAAATTCATAACGTAGATAGGTAGGTACCTACGTTTATGGCGTGAATACACAATAACTTCCCAAGGTAAATTCTTTTTAAAATGATTTCGACGCCTTTAAAGTTTAAGGTTGCCTTTCTCTAACTATTTCCTTGCATTTACGCCATGTTCAAAAAATAAATTACTGACTTTGTTCAAGAACCATTATTTAGTCTGTAGTCGTTTGTAGAACTTTAACTGCCAAAAACTTTTAACTAGGTATGTAATTATTACGCGTTATACTTAATTCACATAGGTACATAGGTAACTGTTTATTAAATATTAAGTATAATAGCAGGTAGGTCCTCTACCTTCAGCGAAGACATCACTGGAAAGTTTCCAGTGGAAACAAAACTACCTACAGTATGTTTACGACCGTGGTCTCTGAAAAACAACTATGAAACATTTTTTTATACAGTCATACATACAGACACAGGCCGAATTATACTTATACTTAAGTAGGTACGTCAAATACCCGATCCTTTTCTGTAAAAATAATGTGGTACCTATATAGAAACCGGTTGGCCGATTCTATCGTTTTAAAAAAATGTGTTAACTTAATGGAATGTAAAACATATAAAAAAATCAGTAGACCCTTCCTACTTAACGGCAATTAGGCGGGTGCGATGGCCGAAACCCATTCAAAATAATTAGCTTTACGTAGGTATTGCTAGGCAGTGTGTCCTAAGAGACGTTGCATAAGAGGGTTCAGGGACGACACATATTGGATACTAAGGTACCCGGGTAGTTAAAAACCCCACCTCCGGTTTTATCCCCAAAAGCCGCAAACAAAAATAACTAGTTTGCGTAATGTAATAAAAAATGCCTTCATTAGGTACCTACTGAGTCTTGTGGTCGTAAGCGACTGCTAGAGAGCTCCTGGGTGCGATTTCCAATGTCGAGCAATGTTTTTGGGTTTTCCTATGAATATTTACTAAACATATTCTAAAATAGAAAAAAAATAACGAAAGAAAAATTATGGAACGATTCACCGGAATACAGTTCCGCTTAAATACACCGATACAATACCGACCGACATTGGAGAACGAAGATTTTATTGTTTTATTAAATTCTTAGTACTTAACTAGCATCTCGGAGTTTGGATGTGCCCTTGAAATGAATTTGATCTCCGCATCCCACTCTTTCCGTGTCTGGTCATTTGTGCATAAAATATATGTATATATTTGTGAATGTAAACGCATCCGTGATACAGGTGAAAAGCCTGGTAGGGGAAAACGGTTTAAAAAATGTTACGTAGTTATTTGTTTGTTGAATTCAACCTGTTTCATGAAATTACCATAAATATGAAATGATTTTACAATGTTTACCTATTGGGTAAACAACATATTTCGTTTTAATTATAGTATTTATGGTAATTTCATGAAGCAGGTTGAATTCTCGTCGCCTAGTAGGAAGGCCACGGTAGGTGGTGACTATTAAACATAAATAAGTACCTATATATTTACATTGATAGGGAATGTCAATGACCTCGAATGACCGCGATTTGTCAAAAAAGTAAAGCTTGCAATGAATTAATTTTTATCTTTTGTACTTTTGAAATTTGAAAACTTTATACTTAATACATTTATAAGCAGTTATACCAAATCCAGAACTCTGCGAGTTAATAAAAAGGCACAAAACGCCAAAAAACTACATTATAGACGATATTTTAAACTCTTTGAAGGCTTTGAAGTTTTGAAGCTGCCACCCTAGAATTGTGATTTAAATCCAATTGAATATATCTGGCGTTTGATTAGCATAAGGTGGCTGACAATAATGTTCAACAATTATAAAGCCAAATTGAGAATCTGACACTGGAAACTATTGATTCAATTACCAGTGACGATTGGCAAAAAGAAATTAACCACGTCAAATGAATAAAAAAAACAAAGGGGAAATTCAAGACAACAATAACTATAGTTTTATTATAAACACAGGGTACAAAATGTCTAATTTTCTTCTAAATAACAGACGGTGGAATATTTTAAATACCTATAAAATATTATTTCATAAGTATCTGTTTTGCTCACCCTACCTAGCTGGTTTTAATTGACAGCTACGACGTCATAAGATGGCTGGAGGTCAGTCCTAGTCTTATTTGAAATTCATAGTCTTATATTCTCACATTCAGGTACCTATTTTCTATAAAACTCAAACTATGTGTTACTCAGACTAATGTTTTGGCGACATGGACTTGCAATACAAATTCTACGAATATTCACTCCGGCAGTAAAGGAACCCTTAGAAATTTGAGACTCAATGCACTCAGGGCTTCCAGAGGCACCGGCGATATCGTGACTAAAGAGATGACGATATATTTCGTGATGTCTCATCGTAATATTTTAAGCATAATAGCTTTACGAGATAATACCCACTGTTGTTCATAATTATACATTTTGGTTCGATAAAATATTTATCCCATAAACAACTTAGAACTGGTTTTAGCTCTATCTAACCTTGTACGCATGTTGGTCACAAACAGGTATCACCTTAGCATTCATAGGAAATATTTTATTTATACATACTAGAAGGCGCACCGCACGATGCTCACGCGCCATTGAATAATTGTGACACATACCTACTTCACGTAATAGAAGATCTGTTTTACTGCTTTGAAGATTTTGTCATACCCAACAAAGCCGATACACTGGAAATGTAATCTGGGCGCGAAAGTTAAGAAAGAAAACTGCTATACTTATCAGGGTATAGGTTACCTGCTTATTTGATCTTTCCATTAAATGCTTAGGCTTAGTAGCAGCTTAGGGTTTCGATATGTGCCCGGTTAATAGGCTTGATATAACAATGGACCGAAGCATAGCGGCGAACTGTGTCTGTACAATAAAATTAGTACTTACACCTCTGCCTAACCTCTCGGGGAGTACAGACTTGAGAGTATGTAAAATCATAACGAGCGCACATCCTGTCAGAGATACAATCTCTTTGACTTTAGGACCTACACCACTGCCTTAACCTTCGAGGAATGAAGGCTGATGGTAGGTACTTATATAGAATGAAGGCTGATGGTAGGTCCTTATATAAAACCAACGTTGTTTTTTACTATTAGTAAGTACCTACTACCTCCTTTCATTATTATCATCTTTTCCGAAAAACCTTGTGGACGAGGAAGTAATTGAAATATAAGTTATAGGTATTAACTTTTCCTCAAGAAATACATTTTTAATGATACAGATAAAGAGAGTTTATAAATTTGTGAAAACATGAGTGTACATTGCAATAGGAGTTGCAATGTAAGATATTTTAACTTACTCAACAATAATACATTAAAGACAACTCATATGTTAAGTTATTTTGCAGTAGGACAATCTCAAATTCAGTCAAATGTGTTAGGTTCCAAACCACATATTTCAATTAAACCATTATCTATAAATTGGTAGTACCTAGCTAGCTAGGTTATAGAAAAGAATCGGTAAGAAACTTCATGGATATTTTATAATAGATTAATATTAAATACTTAAATTAATATTTACATTTACTTTTTTATTCAGATACAATTTTGTTCTATTAGGTACTGTATGAATTATGCAGTTTAATAAACTACGATATTAATGAATAAGCTGATATGTATGAATAAGCCTTTCAAAACGCAGAACAGTAAAATGTACTTACTACCAAGTTATTCTGTTTTCCAAAACGATTTCAGAAAACGGATTGTCATGTAGGTAGGTACAGGCGCCAGCAGGTCAAGCTATCCGAAACTGTCTAATGAAAATGTATCAAAGAAATTAGACAGGCAGCTTGATTTTAGGCTCTGTACACAAGAACTCACTACTGACCAATCTCGACAGGTAACATTCGTTCAAGTGCATGACAGATGTCGTTCGACTCTATCTTAGAAATAATACATAAAAACAATCATCTGTGCTATCATCACCAGTAACTAAGTATATAGGTAGCATGACAAGCTCAATCTATTTCCTACATCCTATTTCCGTGATCAGCAAAGGTAAGGTTACTATTCTATCTACATACGTACAAACGCACACACTTACGTACTAAAAATAATGGGCCCGATTTCCACAGGACACAAATATTTAGGTGCTGACCATAAATTACAGACGTTTATGTTCGTCTGGGAGTTTTTATGTAATCACAAAAGTAGGCATACATTTAAGTATTTTATTCATTGTATAGTTATTATTAAACTTTTACAATATCTTACGAATATAAAGTTCTACAAAACCATTTTCACAGTATGTCTGTGGGATCAGAAATAGTTTTTAATTCCACTTAGTACCCTTACTTATTGCTTTTACAATATTAATACTAATTTTTAATGTTTATACGACACTGGTGTAACGATACCTTTCTTTCTCCGAGCCTTTTCCCAACAATATTGTGGTCGGCTCCCAGTCTATCAGTATTTTACACGAAGCGACTTCCATCAGACCTCCGCAACCCAATTTTTGGGTAATACCCATACCCTGAGGATAGACTAGTGTACCGATACAAACTACTGTTATTGTCTAGTATCCATAGTACAAGCTCTGCTTAGTTTGGAACTAGATCGTGCTGTGTAAAATGTCCCAAATACTTATTTATTAGGTTCTTACTTTACCAATTAAATTCAGTTGTACCACACGGCGAAACTATTGCCTTGGTACACACGTATTCACAGTAATTAAAACTGTAATCGATAGATCTAACGCTAACGTAAATAAAAGCGGTCAGGTAATAACACCGTGTATGATTAAAATTAATAGAAGGCAATTACAAATATAGTTATTACGATAATAATGCACATCATGATCCGTAACAACATGTTGATGATACATTAACACTTTTCTAAGAATAATTAAATTGAATTACATGTTTTTTACAAAGGTTTATTGTTCTTTGGGGCCCTAGCAAGGGCACGAGCTAAAAGAATTACAAGTATCACAGCTGTGATGTTATAAACTAAGTTTTATAAAGAACGCGTTTTGAGTTTTTTATCAAGTAGTACAACAACCATGGGTTCTGGTATATTCTCAAATAAAAAAGCCAGTATTTTCTTGCTATTTCTTGCTTTCTATATCATCACGCACGTATTGCCTGAAGGGTTATGCAGAGATTTACTGAGTACACCCACAGTTCGCTGGTATGTTTAGGTCCCATGTAGGGGGCATGCCAATTGCCATTTAATCGGGCACAAATCCAAACTCTGTTGCTGCGACTGAGAATTTCATAGAAAAACCTAACAACACTGCTTGACCTGGAAATTGCTTGGCCTCGGGACCTCTAGCGTAATTCCTATGCCTATTTCTTTTTAACCATATTTATGGTTTTGCCGATTGAAGAGTCAATAAAACACACAGCAGGACCACCGAAGATCCGACCAAAAGGACGTTTAAGTTTATTGACCGCTCTAAGTCACTAAATGTAGTCACATTAGTGGCAACGTGAATAGTCAGTCGAATATTCACATTGCTAATAATGTTGTAGGACAAAAGCTCTATTTTTAAGTTTGATAGTGACGATGGAATAAGAAAATGTAGTTTACACCAAAGCGGTACCTAATAAAATAATACGCGTAGTTAGCTAATAATTATTCTGGGTAGCTGCGTCGTTGAAAAATAATATCTTTACGGCAATTTATCACAGTGATCGGAGGCTGACCGTGATATTTACAAACCGATAGAACAGAAACCAGATGGGCAGGCTTTACTCTCATCTCATAGAGTCGTAGCTCTACGAGTGACGCTACAAACCGGCGCGGGCGTTGTTAATTCATGCATGTTACGGAGTCACGCTAGTAGACCTCGTTTCGAATTATGTAAGATACATAAACGCATTTTCGTAATGTATATGTGTCTAAATTGCAACATTTGGGACAGTGACTTTGTCGGCACTGGTTGAATCATAAATACCTTCTAATTATCGCGAAACTAATTTTCTACGACTTTTTTTTGCAATAGTTTGATATTAACTTTAATATAGTAAATAAATTAATCTTAAGTAAGTAGGCATATTATTTGTTTATTGTCAACTTAAAGATTTAGCGTCTCTTTAATAATTATGTTGATAAATGTTGATATGTAAACTTAACTAACTTTGATTTTATTGCGACGAATGGTGAATGTTTCTCTAGTAGGCTTTTGGTAGATCAAGGTGTATATGTGCAATTATCAATGCGACGCCCAAGGCTATTCAAAATCTATGGTGCAAAGGCGTTTCGATTAACTATCTAAATCAAATTTAATATCCATCGTTGGAAGTTATGAACTTACTATCAATACGCCTATCGACGGCATTGAGTAAAATATTGGGGTCATTGTAAAAATTCAAATTACCCATGGTGAACTATAAATTTTGATTTATAAATGTTTCGTGCTTCGTCTATAGTATATATTACTAATTAAAGTTTGTGGATATTTATGAACGACAAATATGTAATGAAGGATTAAAAAACCTAACCATATTTTTAATAAGTACAATTTAATTTAAATATTTTTAATCTAAACGTGGACTACACGTCCGTTGTTTCTATATGAAATAAATATTATTATTACTTCTAAAAGAAAAGTACAGTCTTAGAATTTACCTTGAAACTTCTCAAATAAATACAATTCTTAAGATTTAAATCAACGATTTATATTTTAAGGTAATCAGAACTGTCGTCTCATCAATCAATATTAGCATTTTGTATTGATTTAAGTTTAGATTTAAGTTTGTATTTCCTTGTACACAAAGAGGCACTGCTTTTAAATTTTCATTTAAGTATTAGCATTTCCCGATCCTTTAACAAACAACATTAAAATTTAGTGACCATCGTCAATCTTTCGGTTGAAATAAGGTCATGAGCATGGCACTACCACATCTTAGGAAAGTAAAAAATGGTAATTTTAATTAATGTTTACCTAATTACTGGGGAAAATCCGAAAAAGCTTATTTAAATCTCCATAATAATAATAATAAGATAGACTGCCGGTAGCTTGGACCCTGTTCTCGATACCGGTGGGCCTCTATTTCTTATATTTTTAAATGTTTTTGTCTTTTTCATTTTATAAAAATATTTAAAAATGTAATTAGTAAGTATAAAGACGAATAAAGGAGATAATAAGATTAATCATGATATTTATTATGGCCAACACTGACAACGGGTTGAAATCTAGACCAACAATTTTATTGATTTATGAAGAGAAAATGCCGTTTACGTCCTCATCATAAATATAACCCCCGCTCTCCGCTGTTCTTTTAGAAAACGCTGTGAGTATTTGAACCAAATCGTGGAAAACAAAGGGTACAGATCTGGACTGCTCTTTATAGATGCTGGAATTAAAAAAAAAAGCTATACATAGACTGGCTAATACTAGAACTTAAGTATCCTAATTAAGTTCATGTGCCCGTCTAGAGCAGTATGCTATGTTATTTGTCTGATTGCAAAAACTGACTGTTGATATAATTATTATTATTTCTTAAAATTAATTTTATTTGGATATCTTGAACAATGAAGGAAAAATTAACATGACTACGCAGTTCTGAATGGTAATCTGAGTAGTCAGCAGAGGTCACTTATATCATTTACGAACACACATTTTTACATACACAAACACCCAGCCCAGAACCTGTAGGTTATACAAATATTTGTAGTACAGAGATCGGACCAACAGCCACAGCCCGTGGCGCAGAAGTCACACAGCAGAAAATTAAATAAGTAAATATCTCTTAGACCCATAAAATAATCTAAGTACCTGTCACAGATATGTATCAGTCATACTGGAAGAAAGAAACAATATATTATAGTATATTTGCACTCGTCCTATATATAAATAGGAACGGTTATTCTATTAATGCCGCAATTGAAAAAAGTGGGCATTTACCTAATTTTATGGCACAACTATTCGCTTTAGTTAAGACAGCTCTTGTTTTTTATAATTTATTTGTTGTTTATTTAAAACCTCGTTTGTTAATAATATAAATTTCTTTAATCAGAAAGTATCTTAAACCCTAAAAGATAGGTTATAAATTGAGAAATAAAAAAAAACTTACGTAGAATGTTTTGGCGCGCAAATATAAACAGCCTGAGGGCCGCTGCTGCGTGCTCGACGACGCACAAACGCGTAATGTCTATCCAATGTCGGCGCTCGCGTCTTCTACTATCATTGCAGATACTATGCAATAGTGTTACAGACATACTCCAAAATCTGCCACTCTTAAAAGCACACCTATTATTTTTATTTTAATCAGAATCTTAAACAATGCACAATAAATTAAAAATGAGTTTGACTGTAACGGAGATCTAGGTAATAGCTGCTGATATGAGAATCAGTGAATGTCATAACTCGTATACAATTAGCTATAATTTATTGCTCATCTCATAAAAAGACCTGAGTACCAATTATCTTTTATTCGCAATTATATTAGATCAGATAATAGTTAAATGTTATTCATTTCGTATTCAGATTTAGTAATTTAAAAAGTCATTTTTTACACAACACCATCTAGTCCCAAACTAAGCTTTTTTTGTAAATACGTACTTATAATAAGTACATAGAAATATACATATACAAGAAACACCCAGACAAACACAAATACTCATGTTTTATATAACTAGGTCATGTGGTTATTTGTATTATAAAATTACTGAATCAAGTATATAAAGCATTAATAAACAATAATTACAGAACTAATGACGGTTGACAAAAATCAAAATAGTTTTATTTTCATTTAAACTATATACAGGCACTTATGGAACGTCGACAGGGATGAATACCTAATATTCGGCGTTGAGCATAGGCTCAAAATCATTTATCCTGCCGCATGCCGTGTATATAGGTAGATAGAGATTGGGGCTGGATAAATGATTATGGTGATGTAGATGAAGATAATGAAACAGACATATTTATACTACACAAATTTAATATAGGGTTATGTGTTGAGGACATGTTATCAATTCAGTAAAATAAGAAATTGACTAACAATTTATAAAAATAATTATGTCCCTGTAGACATAATTTTTGTCGTGACCTTAAATACTTATATCTTAATTGACACATGACATACACATCTACCCAATTAAAACTAATTTAAATAATTACCTAGATACAGGTTAGTTTCCTACAATATTCTTCAAAAAGCGTTACCGTGTTCAAACTACAGGACCTGTCTTTTTATTTCTTTTTGATGCTAAAACCAATTTCAATTCCTATTTCCTATTCCTTTGGATTTGAAATGCAGCAATTTTAACATGTTTGCTCTAGTTCTGCATTCTTCTTTTTTACTCGCTGTTTGATTTACTTTCTACGTTACTGTCTAATAAGTGCGTTACCGTAAAGAGATAGGTACTTATCTACTTTCTTATTTGGTGTGCGGGAAATCCTTAGATTAAATAGGCCTTACGGATTGACTGTCTCATGGATGGGAGGTAGCTGGGTATGTCCGACTCGTACCGATGATAAAACTAGCTAGATAATGTCAATCGTCTTATTGCATGCTGATCACATCTATTAAAAACAGAAAGCTGGTAATTGGCATTTTGATTCTTGACAAAAGGAAAACATATTCTATATAATATATATATATATATATATATATATATATATATATATATATATATATATATATAAAATGTTAGACCAGGAACAATATACTAGCTAACCACCTGGGGTGTGACATTTAGTCCCACTACGAAATAAAGTACTAATTCAAACTTAAAAACGTAAAACACCTCACTAATTAGGCTAAGTATTGCTTTCGATTGTCTCATTGGGCTCAAATTTAAATTTCATAAATGTTGTGTATAATAAATTAATATCAGTTCTCAAATTTCATAAGTAGGTACTTAACTAAAAAATGTTACTAAGTGAAGCTCATTTCCGCAATAAATTTGTAGTTACTTATGGAGGTACTTAACTGCAAGGGCATTTTATTAAAATAAGTAAGTGCCTATCTATTAAGTAAAATATTGTGTGTATACTTACAGTATATATTATATTTTCTAATAGTAATGTGGTTGATGGTCACATTACCATTTTATTAATAAACTTTTATAAAATGGCTGTTTGAACGTATGGATATCTTCTACATTCTACAGGAATCAAAATAATAGGCAAGTTTAAGTTATACGGGTAAAACGGTACGGCATCGGCAGGTAAAAAGTAGTGTTTATTGTAAAAGTAGTTTTATTTCAATGTTTAGGTAATATTCGTGTAAGTGTCCAAAATCAATATGCAACAGGTTTCAGCTAATGCTCCATTCGTGCATTTTATTGTGTAGTGATCACAATAAAATTGTAATATAATATTTCCATACTTCCCAATTAAATTACTTTTGAGTACTTTTCATTCCTCATTCATTTCCCCGAGATTAAAATAGAGTTATACGACATTGTGAAGAGACTATTCAACGCAAAGCGCTCAAATTTGGCTTGAAAATTCTTATAAGGTATACGAATGTTATTTACCTGAATTTTAAATCATTATAATTATATTTAAAGATTTTTACCATATCTGTATTCTGCCCAGCAGTGGTTCCCATAATAAGATGCAACTAAAATACTTAACTACTTTATTTCTGGGATGTAATAAATGAAACTGCTTAGGTAACGGGTATTACTGATTTATTGTATGAAAAGTATAATAATTATATTATGTAAAAACATACAAAAAAGTAGAAGTGTTTAAACATTCAAATCAAATCTACACTACTATTATAAAGAGGAAAGATTTGTTTTTTTTCGTGTGTATGTTTGTATTGAATAAACTCAAAAACTACTGTGCCGATTTCAAAAATGCTTTCACCATTGGAAAGCTACATTCACCCTGAGTAACATAGGCTATATAGATCTTATGTCCACCCGTGCGAAGCCGGGACGGGCCGCTAGTTATTAATAAAACCATCTTAAAATATATTTTATCTATTAAATACATTTATCTTACAAAATACAGTTTAGATTTTGTATTAAACATATGTTTAATACAAAACCTAAACTTTACTAGCTTTTACCCGCGACTTCGTACGCGTAAACTTAGTAACACAATTGTTGTCGGATTGATTTTATGGTTTAAGAAGTACACAATGTTAGGGAAATTTCCGCTTTTTTCCGAAATTTGAAGTATTTAGCGATAGTCACAAACTATATTTCATTCAAATCCTGGAAGTAGTTCTCTTATATCAGTTTTTCGGGATTTCCGTGATATTCCCAAATTTTTCTGGGATAAAATGTAGTCTATATGTTATTCCAGGTCACATACTTAGGTTTCTGGGAAATTCCCACATAATTTTGAGGTAAGAAGTATCCTATTTATTATTCAGGCTCACATACTATATGTGTGTACAACATTTTATTCAAATCCCGTAAGTAGATCTCCTACATCTGTTTTTCGGGATTTCCGGGATTATCCCAATCTTTCTGGGATAAAAAGTAGCCTACACTTCGTTTTTGTCACACACGAAAGTTTTTTAGGATTACAAATAATAGTCAGTCTGAACATTTTTATATCTTTACTAGCTTTTCCCGCGACTTCGTACGCGTAGACTTAGTAACACAATTGTTGTCGGATTGATTTCATGGGATAAGAATGTTAGGGAAAACGCTTATTGCCAGCGTTAGTCACAAACTATTAGTGTAATTCCATTTTTTTCTGAAATATAAAGTAGCCTGTCCTTACTCCCGGTCATATGTATACTATTAGTAAGTATACAAAATTTCATGCAAATCGATTCAGCCGTTTTTGCGTGATTGAGTAACAAATAAACAAACAAAGATCCACTTTCACATTTATAAAATTAGTATGATGATTTCTGGCTTCGGGCCGCTTCGGAAAGCTCGCCAATAGGTCATAGTGTATGTTCTATTATTGCCGCTCCATGCACTAAAGCCTTGTGGACAAACTTAGATAGGCTTGGACAATTTGCCTGGCAGTTTCCATGGCTTACTCTCCAAACTTAACATGGTTTATTTTGTACCTACCGCGAATTTAAAACTCGCAATAAGGTGGCACAATACTCTATTAAGCTTTTATCGATGCCTGTGATTTCAGTTGAAATTTCAGGATTCTCAAAATCCTTCCATACCACAGTTTCGCGACTGACAATCCAACTGTGATGTTTCGACAAAAACCGATCTTTCATTTAATGGTTTTTATTCCAAAGTTCTGAGATTTTCTGGTAAAGGTAAGTCGCACTCGGCTTTGTAACATTCTAAAATTAACAATTTTTTTATCGTGTTCGTCGATAGGAAGTGCGTCACGTATTTCTTGAAATACGAGCTCAGTCCGCTCTACGATGTGCAACTTCTTGTCGTTGCCATACTTCAACCAAATTTCGAAGACATTTTTGCGTGAAAATACACACTGTCCGCTTAACCCTATAAGATAAATAAAATTTTGAGTAATTATATAAAAATATAAGGCATAATGTGGTAATTTAAAAGCGCTACGAACTACGTGCTACTTGCTACGAACTGAATACATTTACGTAGCACCCATATAGCTCAAAATGGGGGAAAATCGGGGAAGAGATTTAAGTGAAATCAATAAGTACAAGGTGTCACCTTCATCATCAACCCATATACTGTCCCACTGCTGGGCACGGGTCTCCTCTCATATTGAGAGGGATTAGGCTGTAGTCCACCACGCTGGCCTAGTGCAGGTTGGCAGACTTCACAAACCGTCGAGAAAAATCTCTAAGGTATGCAGGTTTCCTCACGGTTAGGTCTCACCTAATATATAAAAAAAAGTTTGGGGCGGAAGTATGGGCGGCTATAAACTAAAACTAAATACATATGTATTAGACAAAAATTTCAACTGCTTACATAAAACAGTTACATGACGTAGCAGTCAAATAGTACCAAAACAAAAATTAACAAAGTAATAATAATAATTTAATTATTCCAAAAATATGAAGTTCATAAAAATACGAAATAATAATATTTGGTGCCTGTACTAGATTAAACCTGTGTCATACCTTATAAAGTAAACAGTAAGTACCATATTAAACAATAAAAATTCGGTAATCGACAGATAAAAACACGTAACTATTGCGTCAGTCACTGATAACGTATCGGAGTGCCCGCGCCGGCGGTATTTACACTTTCTATCAAGAATTGGGAATGAAAGTAATTAGTTAAGTGCAATCGATTTATATTTTTTAAAGCTGTTCTTAGTAGATGTTCTAATGAGCATTAATTTGAGCCAATTACAGAGTAGCCTCAGGCGATTTTTGTCGCACCGGGGAACCATTGTGCAGTGTGGTGAAAAATAGAACATAGCTATCTAGCTACACAATGACTAATGCATTTGTGTGCCGTCGGCTGAAACTGGTCAACTGAAAGCTGCTGTAGTGAGGCAGTTTTCCTCCCGGAGGTAATAATTAGTGATAATAAGTAATTCCTGGAGGCGACATGGTAAATTTAGCGCCTGAAGACCAAACTTCAAAGAAATGGAACAAGAGTTATTCGAATTATTGACGCTGAGTGTAAATTTTGAACATAGAACTTATAAAACATACCGTAACAGGTAGGTACCGACCACACAGTAGTTAAATCTAATATATAAAATTCTCGTGT
This sequence comes from Acronicta alni, assembly GCA_964056405.1. Lineage (NCBI taxonomy): Eukaryota > Metazoa > Arthropoda > Insecta > Lepidoptera > Noctuidae > Acronicta > Acronicta alni. Next base: position 13,209,368 of record OZ043913.1, read on the forward strand.
CACAGTTTTCGTTGCCATACTCCTCCGAAACGGCTTGACCGATTTTGATGAAATTTTTTGTGCTTATCGTGGAGGTCTGAGAATAGGCCAACATCTATTTTTCATAACCCTAAATTTTTTTTTTATGGCAAAACAACGTTTGCGGGGTCAGCTAGTAAGGTATAAAATAAATAACCTTATTTATATATTCCGTGGTTCCGACTAAGATCATAATCACTATGATTACAGAGTACTTAACACAACTTACTATGATATAACTTTAGTGCTTAATGAGTTACAAAATGTAACTATCTACTTTTAATCACATTAAAAAAGTAGAACATTTTGCAAAATTTTGCATAAGTGTATTGTCGTGAACTGTTTTCACCGTCATAATCATGATCTGACTTAGGTACCTACGTAGGAAAGTTAAACTATTGGTGCTTTCTTAAAACCCTTGCAGGCGTCTCCCATTCATTCTAATAAACGACATTATATTTTTTGGAGTATGTACCTACCATCCGTCATGTACATAAATGGAGGCCTATTGTCATTAACCTCGCACATACCAAAATCAGATCTGCTTAACTAAGAATGTCATACAAATACACTCTACTCAAAGACTGCTCTTGTTGGAAATCGAACCCAACCCATCAGCCGCACTACGTCTACAACAGACAATTGAGGCAACTTTTACGTGACTAAAGAGCAAAACCGGAATGTTTACCATAATAGTAATAATAGGATAGGATCACTTCAGTGTGTTTATCTTCACGGTTAGGTATTTTACATAAGTACAGACTAGTAGACGTACAAGATACGTCTACTTGTACGAACTTGATCATTATTATTAAAGCTCTCTGGTAGCGTAGTACCAGAGAGCTTTAATAATAATGATCAAGTTTTCAACCTATGGGCTTGAGTTTTGGGGGGTTAAAAATAAAAGCTTTTTTAACCAGGAAATCAATATTAAGCAACTATAATTATCTTTGATCGATGCGTTATTTTGTGATTATTTTCAATATCTTTAAAACAGCACCTTCAAGGAATCTTATTCTAAAATTCATTATCTGTTATTACCTACCTACTACTTACAGGGATTTTTTAATGACAACTTTAAAGACTCCATGTCTTTAAAGTACTAATTTTTAAAATTTGGAACTAAAATAAACTTTTTAGAAACAAAATAACTAGGCGGCTTTTCAGTAAATTGAGAATACCGAATGTATAATAATTATTAAGAATAATAACAGTATTCATAAATAATTCCCTCGCACAATCCCTATTTTTTATGAGAAAAGACAAAGTTTCCCAATTAAGGGTCCCGGCTGTTAAAGTTGCTATGTTCCAGACGTCTTCATTTTTTCTTTTCAGTCGGTCTTTTTTTAATATTTTTTACTTTTTTACTTCATGCACATTTATTTTCTTCTCAAAAAGCCCTTTGAAATGCGGTCGAAACTGCAGGCAACAGTTAGTGAAGCCATAATTTCGTTGTTCATTGTTCCTTAGGCAAACACGAGTACGTAGTAGGTTAACCAAAGCGCTTCAGAATATAGGAGAGAGAAAAACGCTTGAGAAAAAATGTTGAGAACATTTTTTGGCGAGATCTTAATAGTTAATCACCTGCTACGCTATAGGTACAAGGTTCGATTCTCAGGTTGAGCCGTGTTACTGGGTTTTTCTATGAAATTCTTTGTAGCTCGGAGTTTGGAATTGTGCCCTGATGCTAATAGGCTCGCCCTCCAAGACATAAAATGTAGATAGATACGTACCTACCCATTATTTTTGTTGTTCAGACTTCAGAGAATTTTCATAGATTGTCTGCCACCTGAGGAGGCGCTAGTCGGATTTGTCCTGACTAAAACCCGCAATCGCCTTATCGCACTTGTCTTATAAGTACTTGTCATGGCCATGAGATCCGTGAAATTCGCCACGACCATGACAGGATGGGGTTATATCTGGCGAATACGGATATTGCGGGAATAATTCGTATCGTAGGTAATCTGACAATATTGTTGATGACGCGATTTCGGTAAAGCGTCATCGTGTGACACTCATCTTGGAGAAAGCGTTTATGCCCAGAATATCTTGTAAAAAATTAAAAATCGCGTAAATTCACTTGACTATCTACCAAAATGATATTGTGAATCACTAATAGCTAGCTTTTATCTATGACTTCGCGTAGACTTTGTATCTAACAGAATTTTCGCCAGATTGGTTTTACAGGATCAGGACATTTAGATAGTTACCTAAACAAAAAAGAAAATATACTTAGGCCCATGCGACATTTCTCTCTGAAATGGTTTATGGGCACTTTTATCAAATGACCACCTCATTTCAGCTGAAACTAATGGGGGTTGCAGTGTTGCAGGCCAAAAACTAAGCTAAGCTAAAAATGTGTCGCATGCACACCAATTGCTAAGGGAAAACTCAGTCAGTGTTATAACTCAGTCAGGGGAGGGCGGGGCTTAGCTTTGCTAGATAAACCGCGTGTTGGCATAAACAACTAACTTAGCTACGCATATTTTTGACAGCTCACACAGCTTAATTTGCAGTCTGTGCATAAGTTTAAGAAACTGCGTAGGCTATGCGAACTAAGCTAAACTAGGTTAGCTTAGCCTTCGGTCTACAACCCGTATGAGGCTATTTTCTTACTCTTCTCTGGATATAATAAATTAGTTTGGTTTTTAAAACTTGGGTTGTATAATAGTAATATCTCCAGACAGATCCTGAAGTCAAGGATTACACTTGACCTATCAGTTTGATATGTACTTAGGTACATGTCCTGTACATGTACCTAAGTACATATCAAACTGATAGCAGCAGATACACAGCAACAGGTATGAAGAAATAAAGAACATAATTTGTAATTTATAAAGTTTCTTTATTTTTAAAGTAGGTATATTGAATAACAAATAACAGAAATACTTATCTAGTTACACGTTTTGTGCACATGAGGCGTGCTAATAAAACCAACCCGTGCTACATTACAAATTAGACAATCTAAGGTAGGTAAGGCATTTTACATAGGTACGTTCCATTATGGCCCATGGCTACGAAACCGTTGTTATGAGATATTTATGAAAATAATAATGATAGTAGGTATGAGCTTATATTATTATAAAAAGGGAAAATTAAATTGACTAAGTTAAATATGGATAGGTATTAAGTAAAAGCAATGGCGTGGACATGGACAGGTAGAATGTAGGGTAAATAGTAGGTACAATTATTAAGAATAATTATTTTAAAGAACTCTCTAGTTACCGTGGAGCTGACCTGGGACAGTATATAGAATGGCATGAACTTCTAAACACATCTAGTTTAACCCGAAAGCTATATCTTTATCTGTACTATAAAAACTTTCTTTGAAGTGTTCAAGGCAAATGCGCTTTTAAAGAAGCATAATTATTAAATTCTTATAAAAGTTGTAATAAAATATAAATATTATATTTAATAATAATTTTAACTATTACATCCGCGCTAAACAGATATTCTAGCTGCTTTGAACTGAAGACATACAAGTTTAGCTGACAGTGCGCGTAGGATAATAAAATAATAGATAGCACCACTGCACGCAACCGCAGTTGAACCCCTGCTCCTTCTGCACACTTAATAACGCCCATTTTGAGACGTCCACCTGCCCTGGTGGTCAACTTTCTTGGCGCTCTCCTCAAATTTAATCTTGAAAATGCAAAACTACGCATAAATTTCAAAGCAGCCTAGAATTTTAGCGGGTTTTATATCACTTATAATATTTATGTACCTACTTATATGGTCGTTAGAATATTGCTTTTTGTGTGGCTGATTATTTTTAAATTACTTAAATTTATAATAACTACTGTCATCCCTTTATCATCTATAACTACATTAACTAATAACTAGAGTAAGTGTAGTGTTACATTATTGTATCTACCTAATTAGCAGTCTAGTCAAACTTTATTGCAACATACAGCCATATTAATGCAGTCGACATAATAAATTTAATCCTAAGCTCATATTCAGAGATGATTCCATATTATATATTTTTTTTATTGAATTTTGATATATTAGGGAAGCATAAGTTAGGTCTTAGAATCGTCTCTGATTATTAGCTTTAGACTCCGTGACTTTTCATAGGTCCAAAGGCAGTCAGGTTTTAGTAAGGTATAATTATATTACATACAGTTCGAGTAATATGACTGTGTCCTCTGAAGATAGGCATTCCGAATGGCCGCAGACTATTTGTATATGTAATCATACTATGTAGTATATTTATCGCATTGGCTTTCTTCTATATCGAGCGGGCGGGATGCTTACTCTAAACAAAGTGAGTTAGATAGTAGGCGAACACCACGCTCCTGTAGTTGCACATATGTCATAATTACGTCGTAACATTACTGATCAAATAATTGCGTATAACTTCAAGGAGGCACAGTTACATACCCGTAGAGATCGTTTAGTCTAAAGCTGCACGCGCAATGTCTTTACCCTCACATGGAAGAGAGATGTATAGACGCAATACACTTACAATCTATTATTTGTTCCTTTTATTGGGACGGGATTGAACCCATAACTCGTGCAATAGCCAATCGCTCAGCCGCTACGACTAATGATTTTATACTGTAAGACCTCAACTGTACTGTACAACTGTAATTTATGATGGTAATTGCTCAGTACCTGCGCTGACTCGCGTGTAAATCACATGTCACATAAAAACAAAGTTTTCATCATGATCATTTTATAATCAGACTTCAGTATTTATTTATTATCGATCTATAAAATAATGTTTTTTGTTACTGCAATAAAATCGTTCGTTGCATGATTTTTATGATGTGCTATAAAGAATATTCTATCTTTCCATTCTATTTCGTAATTAAAATATTGATACTTCTTACAAAAAAATATATCAATTTTGTATAATTTGGTAGAATATAATCATCACTATAATTGCATGATTGACATTACAATGTCCTTATTTTTTCAGCTTACTACATGCATGCCTTATTGAAGGTTTAATTAAAATACCTTACAACTGCAATGTAAGGTTATTATATTAATATAGTTTTATTAGTTATATATTTAATATTTTTTTATTATAATTAAATACATAACATGCATTATTTCTAGCGGTGCGGAGTCCATGACCAGCAGTGAGACAGTAACGGGCTGAATTATTATTACAAGAAAGTGTTGTACTTACTTGTTTTTACTAACCCTTAGATTAGTAATTGTAACATTTACGGGCCTACCCAAGTAAATGTAGCATGTGGTGTCTATGGTTTTGTATAAAAGAGTGATCTTGTTTTCCTGTTCGCTTTCTGTTATTTTTTTATTGTTCGAAAATTATTATTTCAGGTGCCGAGGAGGTAGTTGGTAATAACACCAAGTGGTGTAGAGAGCTATTGGCAGTTTCGAATTCTCATACTTGAAATATTATTTAGCTACATACTATTTTTTAATATTTCTTTCTTCTCTTTCCTAAATTATAGCTGCGAGGAACGGTAACCCCTTATTACAAAACCGCAAAGAAGAGACAGCTTAATAATGTCGTCGCCAGTTGTTTCTGTCTCACTGCTTATTTAGCAAAATGAATAGCAGTATCTTTTAGTGTCATTAGTTAATTGAGGTTTACTAAGCGTTTTTAATTAAGGCCCTCAGTATTAAAAGTTATTATTTTATTATAATTTTTATACCTAGTGCTCTACTATATAAAATAACATATTAAGATTCAACGATTTTGTATTATTTAATGTAATAAAATATGTAATATGTCATTATATTTGCATTAATGTATATGAATATGTATATGTATAGAACACAGAAAACTGTGTTCAAGATATATAGTATAACATTCTAATAAGCGTTTTTATAGTTATTTGTTGAATTGATAAAACATTATTCTTTACATTTTAATAGTCTGATTGAGTCTTTATGGCAAAATGTTGTAGTTCCAAGAGCCATATCATTAATTTGTAGTAGTTAACAATTATGGCAGTAACCATTATTTGTAGTGATTTCAATTGCATTAAAGATATAATATGTTGATTACTGAAAAAGTGTAGGTGTTGTATCTACAAATTTTAAATAATTGTAGATGAATATAAGTTTATAGCTCCACTATGAAACTACCACATTTCCATTACTCTTTTGTACAATATATTGCATTATCATATTATCAGTTCTAGTTAGCTACGATAAACAATAATGATTGGTTCAACCTACAATATGAATAACAAATGATAAATGTCAAATGCAGTATATTAACAAGTTTAGTAGGGTACCTGAATAATTAGGTAACTAAATATATATCCTGTACTTAATTGATAACAAGAATTATGAAAAAGTAAAACTAATACCTTAGACCAATAGTAAGCCTAACCATACCTTGAACAATCCACTTTCTGTGATTCAGGAACCAAACTGTAGTAAGCAATACCTTTGTGTAAGTACGAAAATAGGTGAGCATTTATGTACACAAGCTACTTATGACATAAATACACCCTTATGTTAGTTACTGAAAAAAATAAGGTGTCATTGTACTCGTATAGTTTCATTAAAAATCAGCTGCTCCATACATTAATGTTGACTCAACTCAACAAAATGAAACAAGAAAGTAACAGCCATTTTTATTTTGATTCCAGGGGGTTAATCCAATATCAGTTGTTCATAATAATGAGTACAATGACCCCTTAAAGTTTTTACTTTTAAAATATGGTTGGGTGGTAAAAAGTAAATAGGTGGATTACTGTTGATATCTTTTCATTTTTCTTTCCATTTTTTTCCTCTTCTTTTCATCTTGTTCAGTGTCTTGGGGCGCTTCTTGGAAAAACCATGGACCAAGCACATTCGTCCAAAGCAGCCAGAATGCTCTCACTGGCAGCAGCAACAGCAACAACCAGAAATAGTTGGATATTACAGCAAGCACATGTGTTAATGCTGATAATATCACAATATCTTTGACATGTCTGAAATGAATATAATGTTAGGTTTATTTTTCCATATGACAAGTCCACTACACATTCTTTATACTTACATTGACATATTATGGCTAAAAGCCAAAGTGCGGTTACACCTATTTTTAGCTGCATAGAACTATGTGATAAACTTAGATCTATACTACTTATATTAACAGTTCAGTTCATGAATTTGTGTAGGTTTGTAACAACCTAACCTTATTTCTACTTAGGTTAGATTGTTAGGTTTTCTTTTTTTATTAAAAAAAATACCTAACAACCTAACTTACTAAGTTTCACCCACGGAGAGCAGCTGCACCTAGCTCCAGCCACCTAAAACTAGCAGCTGCTGTATGTATGAGTCTGCATATATATAAAAAAAGGTAGTTGATAGATTAATCAAAAATTTAACACATTGTTGTATTTCTAAATAATTATGTGTTTCAATAGTATACTGTTTAAGTCATGTTATCAACAACTGTATTAGAATTTAAATAATGTTAATTAATTAAACATTGACCCTATATTATTATCTACGCATAATGGTTTCATTAGCCCAATAACACTGCTCAATCCTAATATCAAACCGAAGACGTCAAACTTTGCAGGTAGGGTTGCAGTTTATATGCCACACAAGCAGTTCCTAGTAATAAAGGGTCCATCTAATCTGAACATATTTTGTAAACAGTAAAATATATGATTTTACAACAATCCTGATCCTAGTGTTTATGACTACTAGCTGTTAAATGTGGTATCATCCATATTCCAAAGGGCAGTTTGAGACTATCGGTAGCCTGTCTCTATAAGTTCTCTATAATCTGAACCAATTTTTATAAAAATTGGTTCAGTGGTTTAGGCATGTGAAATTGTAACAGACATATAGACACAGACATAGCTACTTTTGCATTTATCTAAACCCCTGGCATGTAAGCATCAATCACTTATTTTAGGGAGCTATACATCCTACATATTATACATTATACTACACTACTACATCCAATTTATAAATGGCCTATGATTACTAATTTTAATACTTACTCGCCCATCCCACCTTCCATATTCAGATCCAGACCTGGATCAATGAGTTGACTGTTGTCAGAATATGTAGGCCGACTGATGTATCTCATCATTTGATAGCACCCTGCATATATTGATAAAACAAGAATGTTTAAGAACTGAAAAGAAAATAATGTTTTTATATGAGCTGATCTCCTAAATTGGATAATAATTAATGTGATAAAAACTTACAATAATTCCCATGGTGAGGTCCTCATAATAAACTCCTATGGAGATAATTCCATAAAGTGCACTTGAACCAAGTGCCATATTGCGGTAGAAATTAATTGTTGCAGAATTCTCCACTAAAATCTGTTTAGCACCTTTAGTAGGGGCTTTACCCTTTGGTGCCTGAAATAAAGGAGAACATAAATATAAAATGATAACGATTTCTAACTTAAATGATATATTCTAGGTAAAGCAACTACATTGTGCCTTATTTTGCGATCCATTTTTATCTAGGAAACTTAAATAAATGTTTTTACATGCTTGCAATTTAGCATAATTGATAATCAACTTAATTTAAAACGTGGCGTAAAAATAACTTGGGGTACAGTTATGTAAAATCTAAAAAAGCTGTTACCGGTGCCATGGTCAGGTTATTGGTTAACTACTGGTAAAGTTACAATTTAGGAGAAGGTTAAAACTTCAAATTATAAATTAATGAAAAGAAAATGTAGGTACAAAGTTATCGAGATCATACATAGAACATTTTGACATTTTGTGTGTAAGTGCTGCCAGTTAGAAAAATTGTGCTCATTATAATAATAATTAAAGCTTAAAAGCGCTAAATTCTCTAATGTCACGTGGCAAATAAAGGCTAGATTCAGCAATTTTATGACAGAAAAAATAATATCTGTTCGTTTTGCTATGTCTTGACCGTTTGATGTTCTGAGGGGATTCTTACTCTTCATATTAGTAAAATAATTAATTGTGTAGGACACAAAAATGTGTTTGTAATTATGTACGGTGTAAATTGTGTATGTAACAGATACACAATTTTTAACACCTTTGGTATTAAATGTCATTAGCCATACAAAAATGTTAAGAAGACTGAAATGACTTTCTGTGGCTCCTTTGCAAGGTTGGATAATAAGCATTAGTAAAGGCACCACCAAAGCGTGTTACATTATATTTTTGCCGTAAATGAAAACGCGAAGAAAATAATTATATTTGTTAATTCTCTTGTACATATCGATAAAATAGTAGCTAAGGCCTCAAAGGGCCTTGGATTTATAATGAGTCTCCAAGGGTTTCAAACAAGCTAAAACACTGAAAATATTATATTGCTCATTATGTTCGAAGTCACCTTGAATATATATCACAAATCTGGAATCCTTGATACGACAAATTTAAAGACCGAATAGAGGGAATACAAAAGCGCTTTATAAAATTCTTATGCTATCGTCTACATATCCCATAACGGTCTGAAAATAATTATCTAGATGTTTGTAGAAAATTTCACATAAGTACCTACTACCTTTCACAAATCGTCGACGGTTGGCTGACTGTACGTTTTTATTGAAAATTATCTCTGGTGAAATTGATTGCCCTGATCTTTTACATAAAATTTATTTTAATGTTCCATAAAGATATTTTCGGTATAATCCTCCTATATCAGTCCCTCTTTCTTCTTCAAACCACAGGCAGAATTAAATATATTATATTGTGCGAGCAAGCAGTGATCTTAATAAAAAATATGCAAAGAATTCTCACTTGACCCCTTTAAAATAAATAGCTTCATGGTGAGAAGGATGCTGAACCTCAAGTTTTTCAATTGTTAAGTTAGATTTAGGTCGTAAGTAGTTATCTGCTATTGATATGTTCAAGAACTTCGCTTGTAATTTCTACCTCTATTCGTGAAAACCTATATTTGGCTTACTATTCTGTTTGTCCATATAATTATTAGTAGCTGTTGGTTTTCCTTTACATGTAAATAAATAAATAAATAAACCACATTAAGCACAAAAACATTAAATGTAAGCTGCAGAACCAGAGGGGTCTTATTTAGCTTCTTTTGAAAAAAATAATACATTCTACTTAATAATTTAGCGCTCTTCTCGAGTATAGCGTTGGCAACACTGGTTTTTATTTGTTTGAAGTCATCAGCGGATGAAACTTTTTCAAGACGTAGCGTACGTCCGTTCGAGTCTGTTGCCGAGTAGACATTTCATTCTGAAGTTCTGACTGTTGACGTCGACAATGATGACGTGAATGGAATGTCAATATATTTTTTAATTTTATCCGTACTTGATAAATAGTCTTTTGGAATTCAATAAAAATATACCTACCGAGGACTACCACCCAAAAACTTGAGAACTTGGCACCCATTAGATCTCAAGTTTTTTGTCGATGAAGTCGACAACACACCACCAACATACACAATTATTACCATATTATAATTGAACTGAGCTCCCATTTCCACATTTAAGATTTTTGTAAGATATCATTACTTTTGTTAAATAAATATAATAAGTATTAATTATTACAGTGTCTTTCTATTAAAATAGAAAATTACCCTTACCTGCGTGTTTATTTATTTTTATTTTTAGCGTTCTTATTAGAATCCTTCCTTACGTATAATGTATACGTAGCAGTACGTGCAACATTTAAAAATAATCTAATAAACGCATAGCGACAACAGTAATCTAATCTGGGTTCTTGTAAACAATTTTCAAATATGTATTATGTAAGTTTTATAAATAATTGGTATTAAAGTACCAATAAAAAACTATATATGAATAACTAATCTCCTGCGAAGAAGAAAGAAGAAGTTTTTGCTCTTATAGTTTTGCATGGCGCTAAGTTTTATTTAGTTAAATTCGATTAATTGAAAAAAAAATCAAATCATAAAAAAAATACTGTTTTCTGTTTTTTTTCCTTTGTATACACACAATTAACTTGCTTGATGCCAAACTTGAACTTTCTAAGTCATCTGGAAGTGGGTTAGGTTTTAGATCTGTAAGTCAGTCATAAAAATTTAAACAAAACGGTTTTGTTGAGCTACATTTATGTATGTTTTAGATTCTAGAGCAGCTAAGGAGCTTTAATAAATGTGCCAAATGGTTCGTGTAATATTACATACGGCTGCTGTGCCGCCAGTTCTTTGTTTTTGAACTTGGCTGGACACGCGTCCGCGTGGCTAGATAGACAAATAAATAAGGTGGGTATGGATAGCCATGGATGGCCATTATAACAAATAAACAGTTACAGAGTACCTAATCGCGTAACAAACATACAAAAAAAATAACATACACCCGAATTGAGAACCTCCTCCTTTTTTTGAAGTCAGTTAAAAAGTAACCAATCACAAAAAACATTATATCCAGTAGGGACAAAATGACATATAAATAAGGACATAATGACATTCTAAAATTTTAAGAACACAGTTCACAAATAAAAATCGTTTGGTGTCCTTTCGGACATCATCGGATTAGGTATAGCTATTTCATTTCTACTTAGGTACCTACTTACTTTGCCTAATTTCCATTCTGTTCAACAAGTCTTATATATAATCTTAATTATGTCATCTAAGACAACTTTTTGATGCTATATATTTTGTAACTTATGCTCCCTGTATTTCCGCTCTTAATAAAGCATAACATGTATGTTTACAGGTATGTATATTTATTGTGCAGCGCGAATCAATTTTATATAATTATAATTTGTATTAAGTCGAGAAAAGTAAGTCAGAGATGCGTGCCTTGGGTTCGAACTCGAGACCTTCGACTTCGACTCGCAGGCCAATGGTCATACCACTAGGCTATCACTGCTTCTTTAGGTTATTGCAGCTATATCGTTATCTAAATATTTATGAAATAAGAGAGCTTATACCTACCTACTAAACAGCATCTAGATAGCTATAATTCTAAGATTTACTTAGAGCTATTTATATTAATATAGTAGGTACGTAACTAGTGAGATTATTTGTATGCACGATTTAAAATGACAGCAAACAATGTAACATATCCAAACTTACTGCCGAAAGTAGTCGAAGGCGCTAACTACTTTATTCATACATAAGATAAATAACATGTTACGACATAAGGAGGCATGGTACACTTGCTAAATGGTAACTGCGCAATTTTACGTGATGCCGCTCTCATAGGTCACTTTCTTTGTTACATAAATAGTGTGCGTTACACATAATACAATTATTATTCCAAGTTCAGAATCATAACGTATTAAAGTACCTGCATATAGTACCTACGCCTACTCCGTAGTTATAATCAAATGGTTGTTATGATTTAGTATATATTTCACGTTACTGATGGGGTACAGATGATGCGCCACCCGCAGGGGTTCACTCCGATCTAATGCATTTTTTAATATTTTTTTTCATGATATGCATTGGAAATTTAGGTGTATCGTTCTACCTAGCCTGCCAAATCCATTTTGGTTTGGTTTTTTCGCAAACTGTACCTCTTTATCACATTCAGGTTATATGTATGTAGGTACATGGAAATAGTAATCGTGACAAATATTACATAATTAACTATTCCATAATATCTTGCTAAAATTTGGTAGTTGGTAAAGGCAATTATAAAGCAAGATAATAATTAACCGTTCTGAATTTGATATAGACTTACAATTTGTGAAAACCAAAAAAATAATATTGGAGGCTAGGTTGAACGATCCAACACGTCACGAATCAATAGAATTGAATGGCCATGATTATAGGGCAATGGAAAGCAAGTGCGGTGTTAAGTCAGTAGGTACGAGCCCGACATACCTTGCCGTCTCCCCAGGTGGCAGAAGATCCATGGGAATTTTAGAAAAAAGTTTTACTTATAGAAAAAAGTTTCAGCGATCCAACGTCTGTAGTCCGTGAAGGGTTCAAGGGCACAAATCCAAACTGGTACCCATGACATCTAGCGTAGCAATCGCATCACACCACTACCACTAATGGGGTTGTTTACAATTGTAAGGTAAGTACTTTCCATATTATATTCCAATTTGGTTCCAAAACGGTTCTATCTTGTTGTCTTATTATAGAAAATTCTGTTAAGGTCATGTTATTTATAAATGAACATCCTGTGTTTGACGTAGGAACACATTATCAGTTAAAGGATGTCCAATTAGCTATAAATAAGTACTTATTACGACATCCTGCCCTTCATCAATAGGTACCACCTTCCATCGATTCAAGTTAGATTCCAGAATAGGTCAAGATCTCTCTTGACGTATTCTGGAATCTTGGAAATGAATGTAAAAATACACATTACACAATATTTTCTCGATAACTAAGCCCAAAACTATAAGCTCGGAAATCGTATCTTGTAGCTAATTAGAAGGTCTTTTGTTCTGAGGCTCGTCATTGATGTTATTTATTGATTGTTCCCACTACTTTATTCTTGTAAGTTTCGCAATCTGATACTGAAATACCTACCTAGTACTAAAGTAGATACTTGTTATAGTCTAACGAACTAACCTGTAAGTGAAATTCGACGGTAATTATACAAAGAAGTTGTCTCGTTCGAAGAGGAAAGTTTACAATGTAGTATCGTCTTCCAGTCCCGTCAGCTTCACATAATTTTGTTACAGTTTTTTTATTAAAATACTTATTATATAATGTATAAAAATATGAATATTTTATTAAATAATCAATAATATAACACGAAAATCAATTGACCCGTCTAGCCGTCAAAGTGCTCTTCCACATTTTTGTCATCTGGAAACGTTCCCAGAAGACTGGCAGCATTGCCACATTGGCCCAAGAATAAGTCAGCTCTGTAATAAGAAAAATAATCACCTTGAAAAGGAGATCCTCTTGGACCCTACGGCCCAAGCTTTTCGGCCCCAATCAGTTCAAAAGTGATATAGCTCCCATTGAGGTTACTGTATTTGCGTCGCTTGGGGTCTCTGCGGCCACAGCGGCAGGGTCACCATGGCCCACCGATTTGTAAGTTGTTATGGAGCGAGGACATCGACGCAAGTTTCGTTCCATACCAAAGGCCTACCTAATTTCTACGGCAATAGTGACTTACCATTTGATCTCGTCCCATCTTCACGTGCTAAAGCCATTAGGCTCTTATTTGACAGGCACACTGCCACCATGTGCCTGTCAAATAAGAGCCTAATGCCTAACACTATGGTGGTAAGAGCACGATGAATCATGAATTGATATCCCATGCTACCTATATGCCCTACACTCATGCATGCGAGGCTGTCGACAGTTGTACCGCAGAGACACCGCGGAGTAACACAAAGAGCGCCTAGACATAGCACACCACAAAGTGATTTCATCCAACAAGCTACCTATGTGATGTGATGGAAATGTCTGAAGCTAAAGATCTGAATGCCATTCTCCCAGCAGGCAGCAGGTCAGCAGACAAGCGCGCTCAGCATAAGGTACATACTGACTGACGTATTTACCAGATATTACCGTGTCAAACTGCAGAGCGGGTCAATCCCACTGTTCGTGGGAAGATGGGATGATAGCTAGGACTGTTTTGGCAAGCTATTTTCCAAGCGTTCACAATATGTGGCAAATGCGCTATGTACCTGAAAATCAACCAGTGATTTTGGTAAAATTTTCCTGGTTAATATTTCGGTACGGTGGACCGAGAACAAGTAAGAAAATTTGGCGCCTAAACCACCACCCTGCCGAATAGAGTGGCTAGAGCTACGTTCGTCGTTCGGTCGTCCCAAGACGATTTAATACAGTTCATAATAATTTTGTCAAATTTCGTCTAGAAATTGAGGGTACTTCGATCCTTATCTAAGTGGGACGAGCGTAAATGAATTATGAACCAATACAACGAATAATATAAAGGGCCGAATGAATGAACTTTGAGAAGTTTTAAAGATATGGGAGGTAGGTATATGAGAGGTAGGGCATAGTGGGAGTAATTCCACTAAAATTAGAGCTGCCTGACTGGGCCGCCTTGCAGAAAATCAAAGTGAAATAACGCTGCTTTAAGCTGTGTTGTGTTCCTTACGGTGAGCAAGGTTGCCAGTGCTTCGCAACGAAACGTGTTGGCAGTGGGGGGACTTTCACACTTATACTGCCAACCCAACTCTTCCTCTTTCGTTTTACAGGGTCGTCCACACGCAAGTGATACCTACATCCGATGTTCTCCGATGTCTGATGTAGGTACGGTACGGTAACCGCTTTTGCCACCTTAGTGGTATAAAAATAATAAAATCATTATTATTATCACATAAAATATTATTATTACTAGCTGATACCTGCGGTGTAGGCGCATTAATATTCCCTCTAATCCTTGACTTCAAATAGTGCCTCTAACCTCGTAATAGGTACCAGCAAAGTCACTTTTAATTTGCAGACTTTTAAAATTCTAATGACTTTTGATAGAGTTGACTGATTTTGATTATGTAAAGATTAAATGTTACGTGAAGATACGGCCTCTGAATTTCTGTCCAATTTCTCAAATTAGGTTCATTTAGAAGTAATGATCTTGTATTCAAAAATCTACACATATAAACCGACGAACAGAGAATCCAAAACAATAGAAATTTATTTCTTTATTGTCTCGGTTTCCACACTTTTTTACTTATTAAGTATTAGATCTATTAGGTAGGTATTGCCAATATGTTTTATAGTGACAAATAATATAAGTGCATGTATTACATAAACGTACATATAAACCCCCTAGAAGGAACTATCTAAATGATAGTGAAAACCGTATCAAAATCCATTTCGAGATTAAAAGATCTCACAGCGTACAGAAGGACAGACAGCGGGAAGCGACTTTGTTTTAAGGTGCTATAATTAGATACATAAAGTAAGGATTCATGTAATTTAACGCGTGTTATCTGTGAGAGGAACAAAATGAAGTTACATAGTTACTTATTTGTTTTTTATCTGTTAATGTCTGTCTACGATCTTGGTCTGTGAGCGATGGCCTTCTATAAATTGTTCCTATGATTGTTGTTTTGACTACACACGTACAAGTAGAGACCTTCTTTTGTTTTTCAGTATTTTTAGAATTTTAAATAACGTTTATATGTTTCCGCAAAAAAAATAAAGTATAAAAGCCTCCACAAAGAACCCGAAACATGTTGCATGTATTATGGTTTTAGCCGATAAGGCGCAACGGCGCAACCAACTTACCAGTCGTGTGAAATGATTACATGAACTTCGAGCAACTTTTAATATAATATAGTTGTGAATAAATAATAAGTAATAATAGCATGAGTCAGATAACACACAGCAGTGTAAGGTTCCTCAGTTTCTAATCACAATATACCTACATTATAATTTTACATAGTTCATGAAGTTATAATTATTTGCTCATCTAAGTAATTTTCAATGGAATTCATCTAATCTAAGAACATTTTATAAGTCGGTGAACCATTAAACTAAACTACTATTAATCAAAACTATACCTACTACTTTAACAAGCATACTATTTCGTAAACCCTGAAGGTCCCTGAAGGCTGAATCGGAAAATGGTTTTCAGACATCCGTCATATCGACTTATTCAACGACACTCTACATTATGGGATAGACGAGAAAAGAACATCCCAACTATCATGTGTAGGACATGTTTTTATAAATATTTTATTTCACCACTTAGTTGGCAAATATTCCCTTTAGCCATGCCCAATTTCAGCTTTTCAATATAAGTGGTGAGATACACCGCGTACAATCAGACAGATGGGGTGGACATGACGAAACTATAAGGGTTCATTGTTGAACTTGACTACGGAACTCTAAAAAATACCTACCTTTATTTTTTGGCGTATTTAATTCCACTCGTAACGACTACATAACCGCATCATCATAACGGAATGAGAAGGACTAGCCTATAGCCCACCACGCTGGCATAGTGCGGGTTGGCAGACATCACACGCCGTTGAGAAAAACTCTATGTCATGCAGGTTTCCTCACGATGGTTTCCTTCACTGTTTAAGCGAGTGTGATTAAATTCGGAAAGTCATAGGTTTGGCAGTCCAGTGGTCATATCACTAAGCTATCACTACCTGACACTACCGACTAATTATATATATATAATATATAATATATTAGGATAAACTCAAACCTGGAAATCAGGATGCCTGTCTTTGCTACACCACACAAGGAACATGGTGTTCGAAGAATGGGTAAGTTCAAACTTCCTCATTGTGCCTGAATTAATGAATTATGGTAAAAATAATGATTTTGGTAGATTAAACTGGAAGATCATAATCGACTGCGTCGATCGAATTCGTTTTGGTTTCACCGTATCCCGCAAGTGACATGAGTAAATATGAAGTATTGATGTGTAAGTAGACCTTATTTTATGGTGTCCGGTGTGTGTGTGTGCACGTTTGTCGTCTGCAAATATTGTTATTCTATCATACAAACTTATTAAGTCCTTTAACAATATACAATACAACCTTTGTTTACATAATGACATAAGTGCAGTTTGTTAAATAATCTTTTAGCCATTAGCATCTGGCCTTTTTATTCAAGATAAGATGTAATAATTTTATGAATGAATAGTGTGTGAAGGTAAAATATGAAGGTGCAAAGTTAAGACAATAGGTTTGCTTGAGAATATTTGATATAAACATAATCTTTATTACAGAATATATTAGCTTTTCAGATGCTAAAAAATATTCTCATTAAAAAACTAAGTCCGCTACACAGAATTACGATAACATCGTTTCAAGACAGGAACGATTCATGGGTACCAACCTATTTACCCAGCTTACAGCAAAGCTTATGTACCTACTTACGAATACCTATTATTTATGTTATAGGTATGTTCAATGAGGACAGGCCGGCGTGGCAGACTATAGCCTAATCCCTCTCAAACTAAGAGGAGACCCGTTTCCAGCAGTAGGACAGTATATGAGTTGAAGCTGATGCTGATACATGTTCAATATATGTAAATCTGGCCCTCAAAGTTTCTTAAATACTTATGAGTAACGACCGTGACGCAGGAATAGAGACATTTCTAAAACATGAGGTACAAAACGTATCTATGTAGTAACTGTAGTAAGGCATAATAATTATGATAAATTAATTCTCGAGGTTCCTCGTCAATACAATAGATTGTCACGAAAAACCATGCTTCGTTCAAGGTGCGTCAGTTTCCGGGAGGTTTCCCGGAAACATTTTCTCTTATTTTTTTCCCGATAAATTTTCTCTGTTTTTACTCTATAAAACGCGTAGGTATTATGTATGTATAATTCTTTGGCACGCTCTACAGCCTAAACCGTTCGACGAATTTCGATACAAGGTGTCAATAAATTCGTCTTAGTTGTGGGACTGACTGACTTCCACTGGCGCAGAGCAAAAAAGTCAGTAAATTTTATAATAAAAAATTCTACGTTTTAATGAGGATAGAATTATATATATCTACTATTAAAGTGGAAGTATAATATGTCGCGACGACGCCGACGCTTCGCTTCGACTCTACCTGCGCCGGTGTGTATTGGTGTAGTCCGCAAAAAGAAATTATAGCCGGGGCCAGGCTATTTTAATTTACAAATAAATATTTTATTTTCTTGTAAGTAAATTAATAATTAATTATGACTCGCTTAAATGGAGAAGAAAAACATCGTGAGTAAACCTGCATGCCTGAAAGATTTTCTTGACGGCGTGTGAAGTCTGCCAACCCACAATAGGCTAGCGTGGTGGGCTATAGCCTAATCCCTCTCATTCTGAGACGAGACACGTGCCCAGTGGGACTGTATATGAGTTGATGATGATTGAATTCCATAATGTACACAAACATGGGTTAATATATTAAATAGAAACTGTTATGAACCCTGTCGGGCTCAGCTAAGTATATGCCATCCTCCTAACCCTCACCACATAATGTTTAGGTCGGTGCAATCTAAACAGATGCAGATGAATATTATTATTTTACAATGACTGACATCAGTTTTTAAGCTAGTTATACCTAGACTGGTTGTCAAGGTTTAGAGGGGTCTCGATGTGTTATGAATGGTTATTTTTTAACGTGAATATTATGATAAACAAGTAAGTATGGGCCAGCTAATGGCCCATACTTGTTTGTCATCTATGGTAAGCGGCAACCACAGCCTGTGTACGCTAGCAACACCTCGCCACCAACAATTATTGGCTCATAAGAGTATGTCTACTAATTTCCTTAGCTACATCCACTGGCCCTGCAAATATTTGGCAACACGGTGGTACAACCCCAGATGAACTTACTGCAATACATTTTCGAACATTTTAGTTTTGGCATTTTTATAGAGCTTGTTTTTTGCTTTTTAATTAGTATTTTTAATGCAGTCCGTTTTTTTATTTTATATAATAATTGATGATATCACATCCAAGACATATCTGTTTCACGTTTTGTTTATGTTAATCCCTCCTTGTACTAACCGCACCTTTTCATTTTAATAGTTCGATCCACAATACAGAAAAAGCATTGTCCTTTTCTGTAAATGTTGTATTTACCTTAAATAAAGTAATTGTTTTAATAAATTAACTCACCCATAGATCCTGTACTTAATATCAATTTTAATAACTTCACTTAGGCAATAATTGATGTTTTTCTATAAATATAGCAAATACACCAACTTTCTACAGTACCTACTCAAATATCAGATCAGAAATCATTACTAAAACCGGATAAGTATACATACCTATCCGGTTGATACAAATTTTTGTTCTCTTTAGCTTGGACCTTTATAAAAAAGAAACAAAAAATACTTAAATACACATATTTGCGAGTAGGTACTATCTCCATAGGTTATCTACCAAAAGTCTGAAAAATATAAATTATTTATTGATTCCTGACATTTTACGCGAAATTCATTGAAATAAAACTACTTTTTACGGATTTTAACGATACGGATTAATAATAATCAATATAACGTGATAAAATCCGTAAAAAATTGTTTTATTTCAATATAATTATTTGTCGGTCTTTGGTAATGTCAGATAGGATGTATACTCATAATATGTATATCTTAATCTGATTAGTCGAAGAGTAATTGAGTTTTGCTCTACTTTATACGTATTATATTAATCTGAAACATTTTTCAAGTAAAACAATTCTGTTTTCATATTGCATAACATTTATTTCATTGGTTCCGAGAACTATAAGCTAAAGACTTAAAATAATAAACCTAGACATATTAGCTACTGAACAACAAACACATAGCATCAGTGGGTACAGACATCCAGCTCATGGTAATTCTATATCCTACGAGGGCAATTATAACGTATTCAGACTCAACAACGGTAACTACACGACCATTTAAAGCTTCACTATAAAATTAAATAAAATAACCGAAACATTTGAAATATACTGTGTAAACTATAATGACAATTTGTATTTACGACCAAAGAAACAATCGCAATCAACAAGCATCGCTGACTCAATTTTCGCGTGGCAATCCAAAACGTATAAAATCATTACCTAACGGAGCTGTCATGATGCAATTGTTCTTTTGGTCCTGGCGCCTGCGGTAGAGCTTCACAGTCTTGACTTCATATATGGCATACATCACTTTCTACACAAGCGCTTATTTGATCCGATTGCCGGATTTTATCTACGATTCACACCTACGTAAACATTAATTTGAATATATTATTTATTTGGGGAATAGCCACGACTGCTGGTTCGACGCCTGTTTTTGCGGTGCTCTTTTTAATGATAATGATTTTTGGCTTCCTGCTGTATTGTTGTCGGTGATGTCGCTCCTGTCCTCCCACCCGTGAGACTCATGGTGGTGCTCATGCTCGTGGTGGTCTGGGGAGGGGAACCACTCAGATATCCATACGGGCCTCCAGATTTTCTTCACACCTGGAACCCAGATCTGTTTCCAATCTGGCACCCAGATCTGCTTCCACGCTTCCTTCCATTCCAGTTTTTTGTCAGGTACCCAAATTAATTTCTTAGAGGGCTTCCAAATTTGTTGCCAAGCTTCTTTCCAGACTAACTTTTTGTCATCGACCCATATTTGTTTCTTGTCAGTTTTCCAGATTTGTTTCCACTCATCTTTCCACACCAGTTTCTTGTCTGGTATCCAAATTTGTTTTTTCGCTGGTTTCCAGTATTTTTTCCAAATAGGTTTCCAAATTAACTTCTTTTTCCATAAATCGTGCGATGTGTATTCCCATCCATCATGATCTTTTCCCAAGTATTTTTCTCCAGGTACTCCTACTTTAACCCATTCAGGTATCCAGACTTTCTTCCACGCAGGAACTTGTATTTCCTTCCAACCAGGTACGACGATATCCTTATATACGGGAACCGTAATTTTTTTCCAATCAGGTACCTTTATTTCTTTCCAAGCAGGAACTTTTATTGGTTTCCATTCGGGTTTGTAGATCTTTTTCCAATCAGGAACTTTAATCTCCTTCCAAACAGGTCGTTTTGTGGCTATCCATATAGGTTTCCAAATCTTTTTCCAGGAAGGTTTCCATATTTGCTTCTTGGCTGGTTTCCAAATTTTCTTCCACCCAGGCTTCCAAATAAGTTTCTTCTTCCAGTAGCCAGGGTCGTGATGATCATGATGGTCATGGTGTTCCTCATGGTGTTCCTCGTGGTGCTCCTCTATGTGGTGCTCTTCATGAATATTGTGATGCTCGTGATGATCATGGTCGCCGAAGTCGTGTACATCGTGTTCCTCGTGGTGGTCAACCACTTCGTGATGGTCGTCGTGAGCGTGCAAGTCATCATGATCTTGAAAAGGATTAACAAGATCGAGCGGGGGCGCGGGGTAGTCGTAGCCGACTCGCTTCTGAGCGGTGCGCTCAACTGTGGAGATCTGTTCCACCTGTTGCTGTGCTTGTTGATTTTGTGGTAATAAGGCCTTTCCCGAAACTAGAGCGATTTGTAAAATTACCGCTAGGGTAATCTGAAACAAAGAAAAGCTTTGTTAAAGTTATGTTAGTACAGATTAACGCATAGCTTAACTTACGATCCTAACGCACAGCACAAAGTAAATTTCAATCAAAAATTAGCAAAAAATAAGTAATATTCTATTTTCTGAAAAAATATCAACGCATAGCTAAAAAACAATCCCATCACAAAGTACATACAAATATTTTCTAGGTAGTGCCTACATAAACGTGGGACGTAGACTATCATCGCATAAAAGCAAGTAACCATAATAAATACATTGGTTTGAGTCAAACTGCACATATAAAATTAATGCGAACCACACTTTATTACATAAGTTCATTTATGTGATTCACAAAAGGAAAGTGAGCATAAGCCGGATTGTCTAAATGAGGTGGGGGCCAACAGAACACGCTTCGTCTAACTCATAGGTCGAGAGGATCTAGGAAGCGAACGTTTGACTAGCCGCTTAGCAATGAGCACCAGAACTGCTTTCTAGAATACTCAACTCAATGCTACCGGCAAATCAAGTTTCAAAGAAATTCATGCGATGTCTCAGTGCCTTCTATATATGAAAAACAATATTAAAATACAATCTTTAATGTAATATCAATTTAGGACACTCGCATGGAAAACCCGTTTATGAATTTACAAGTAGGTAATTGCAACCCGGATCCACCCAGTTCAATGGTTATGTAAGAAATCGATGTTTTGAGAACACTTATGTATGCCATGAATCGACGAGCTACAAGGTCATTCCGTACTGCAAAATATGAAGTTATAAACGTTTAAATTAAATATATTAACCCTACCTAGTTAGTATAAATAATTATATCTAAAGAGTTTAATTCAAAAAAAATTTGAGATCATTTTTTGACTAAAGTTAAAGTTATATACTCCCGTGTACCTAAGTAATTTTGCAGGTGCAAAATAGTTTCACGTAAAGGACAGTGAAATCTTGAGAAAGTTTATGTACATCTAGTGCATTAGCATAGTTCACACATGTGGCTAATATAATAATACAATACAACATTTGGATGACATTATGCAACAGTTGCACAAGCGGCAACGGCCATCACGGGGCGGTCGGCGGCGATCGCGATGATCGTATCGCTAACATGGATCTAAATTAACCGAATTATCTACACTGTCACTACACAATTCAACAAAGTAAATAAAAAAAAGGTGGTTTAAAAAATCATTTCATAAAAACCACCAAAAAGTTTTAAAGCTCCTCATTAACATAAATTTTAAATTTATTTTTATATTAAATTTTATTTATTATAAACTACAGTTTTATAACCTATTCAAGTTATTTTTCCGTGCTTAATAGAGAAATAATTACAAAATATTTGCGCCTGATTTCAAAGCTCTAGTGTTTTCACGTATACCTAAAGTGTAAAGCCGGAAATGTAAAGCTTTAACATTTTCATTATATCCGTATTTGAGTGGGAATTGCGCAACCGTTTTCATTCTCAATAGTGCAATTATTTTAAGCTCCGCTTACGAGCGCCCGCGTGTCCGGTTTTTATAATGTTTACCAAAAGGAGATTGCAGATCTGTCAATGCCTAAAAAGCGGAAGAACATATTACCTATACATATTATCCAATTCCGTCGAGTTCATTGTCTTTATTGCAATGTTCTAGAGAGATTTGCGGCTCATTTATTATACTTCACTAAAACAACAATAGCGGGAAGATGCATTCAGAATTGAAAAATCTCGGAGCATCAATAAAAAACCTAAACTATTGTCATGATCTTCGTAGACATAGATGCATTGATTGTACACTTGGCGATAGCTAAGTTTCACAAAAACGAGGTGATGGAACTTCACTGGTACAGTTATTGTAATATATATTATTATCTACTGATTTTACGTGTTATTATGTTAATATTACTTGAATCCTTATTATGTTACGGCTACACAAAAAATTACATGTAGTATTTGACAATTATCACTTAGGTGTATAATTACACACACTGTAAAAAGAGAAATGTAAATTTAACTTGCCGTGGTTGTAAATATTTATCTTTACTACTTATTCGGAAGTAAACTTAAAGCATAAAACAAATTAACATGTAGTCTGTACTAATACTTATTCAAAGCACGAATAAAATGAATGAGATAGGTACCTACTGTTCACTTATAAATTAAAGACACTAATGAATTTAATAAATTAAAAAAATAAAATTAAGGGACACTAATTATTTAAGTACGTATTTTTGACTCTTTTCTCTTACGCGAAAATATTCGGGAACAAACCTAATAAAAAATATACCTTACGGAAAAAATGAACACTTATTTCGAATTAAGAAATAATAACTAAGTAAACCAGGTGAAAATAAACTCCGTTAAATTTTCCGCGGATGTTGGAATTATTGAACACTGACCACTTGGCTCCAGATCCCTCGCATGATGAGGCGGGGAACGGCTGTTCCACTAGCTAAGACGCCGGAACTGTTATTACTCTATTAGTTCACCTTGAGTGTGTCTTTATATATGGACCGGTCCACCCCATCAAGCGGCGGTGGGGCGCGACGCGCGTTCACTTTCTCTGCCACCCCGCGCGGCTACTTCGCCGGGCGACTCGCGTCGCTCGCCTCTACTAACACCCGGGATGCGTGGGATGTACTTACTCCACTCCACAAGAGCCTAACACACCATCATTAAGACATATTTAAAAATAAACTTTTTCTTTAGATTATTAAAATATTGATTATGTATGTAATATTTATAGAACCTACTTAACTATTGTTATCGTCGAAAATATGAAATTGAGAAGTGGCCATTTTAATCATTTTGTGATTATACAACATTAATTCATCTAACCAATATAGTATCAAGTTGTACTGCGTGAAGCATTAAAACTGTTTTTAAGGATTAGTCCATTTATCCCAAGTTCCCAACTACTTATATTGGGGTCGGCTTCCAGTCTAACCAGATGCGGTTGACCATCCAGTATTTTGAAATAAAGCTACTTTTTACGGATTTTAGCGCGTTATATTGATTTTATTAATCCAGAAGTTTCGAACCCTTTACAGCATCCATGGTCACGGGTAGACTACCCGTCACCATGAACGCTGTACAGGGTCCTGTAAAATCCGTAAAAAGTAGTTTTATTTCAATGTATAATATTCACGTAAATGTCAGAAATCAATACATCCAGTATTTAACACGAAGCGAGTGCCATCAGTCATCCGCAACCCAATTTATAGGCAATACCTGCCAATATTCTGATAGGTACAGGTACCGATAATTATACTGGTTGTCAGGTTTTTTGGGGTTCCGACTACCACTAACGATTGTCATAGGTGTTCGCATGGGTTAAGAATCGTCACCCATCCACAGACAGCCGCGGCTCGCGCAGCTTACGTAACCTTGCAAATCGGTTGTTCAGCTTAGTTAGGTATAACTTAGCCACGAGCCTATCATAAGGATTACGGTCCCTAGAAGGGTAATTGAATTGCCAATAAATTTCAATAATATGAGAACCTTTCAGAGATACTTTATTTAACAATTATAGAATTATCTTTTACTTTAGTTTTTTTTGGCATAGCAATAACACTAACGAATAATACTGTACAGAGGCCAGCACATCAAGCTACCACAATCTGTCAAATTTATTTAATAGATTTTCTACTTTTACACATTACAATAAGGTGCATATTCGATTGGGAAAAATTGACAGTTTTGGATAGCTTGACCTGCAGGCGTCTGTACATCGCTTTTCCATGCGGTCTTGTCACATATACATATATACATCGTGTTTAAGTACAGAGGCCAGCCCATCAAGCTACCCACAATCTGTAAAATTTCTTAGATTGATTTTCAAATTTTAGCACAAAATAAGGTTCATATTCAATTGGGAAAATTTGACAGTTTTGGATAGGTTAACCTGCTGGCGACTGTACCTACTATTTGTTGAGAGTATAATCAATTCGAAATATGTGTATGTATACATACATAAACTTATCTACACTACTAAAAACATAATGAAAAAAAAAACTACAAAGTAATAAGAGCAATTATATGTGTACTTTGATAACATGATGCGTATTGTGTGTAGGTAACTCGTTGCACAATCATTAACGCCATCGCGTTTCTGTTTACCATAATTATCGAAACCATGATATGTACCGAAGTTGACAAACAATTAAGTAGGTGGTAGGTGTCATCAAAACTCGTAGATAAATTTCTTCATATACTTACCTACATAATTATAATCTGAAAAAAGTACATTGGGTGAGCCACAAAGAAAAATCTACTAGTTTAAGTATTAATTATTAATTTCAGTAGTAAAAAAAACAGGGTTCGTTTGGCTGGTTAGAGAAGAGTACCTACGTTAATACGTTATACGTTAGTTCTACGTTAATACGTCAGTCATTTATATTACGGGCGCTTCTAATGAAGCGCCCGTGATATGACTGAAAAAATGATACCTAGGTTTTGAAGTGTTTTTTTTTTCCTTTTTGAAAAAAGAGTAAGTTGTCCCACACTAGGATTTTCTCCTGTATCGTGAGAAGATTGCGTTTACAAACACAAACTTTTACATACACAAACAGCCAGACCCGGAAACTTCCTGTGATCCTGTATGTGATGTGTGGGGATCGAACCCACAACCCGTGGCATAAAAGCCGATCGCTCAGCCGCTGCGCCAAACGTATCGTCAGTCGTGTTTTCTTAGAACACTAGAACTTAGACTACCCTCAATGACCCATCTCACCCTGTATTCAGCAATTTTACAGCCGACTATGATTTTATAGAGCATCTTTATCTATTTAGCTTTATTAAATTAGTTTTTTAAAAGAGGCAATGTGCGGCAATTTGTAACTACATGATGCATGTCGAATAACCAGCTAAGAAACAAAATTTTCCTCTCTTCTTTGTTAAATTAGTACTTACATAAGTACAGAGGTCAGCACATCAAGCTACCACAATATATCAAATTTCTTTGAATTATTTTCAACGTTAATACTGAGTGTTAAGGTTCATATTAAATTGGGAAAATTTGACAGCTTTGGATAGCTTGACATTGCTCATTGCTTAAGGTTACCATGTTGCACAACAAAACACCAACAAAGTTTAAAAATAATGTATTTGTTTACGACGAAGCCATAGTAAAACAAAAAATTGGAATTTTCCGCACCTTATTATTGTAGACGTTGAAAACATTTCGTCTACGTAATGAGGGCTCAACGTGACCAGGCTTAAATGGTAAACGGTTAGGTAAAAGCTCAAGATGTTTATTCGTTTCGGGTGTACTTAATTTATAAGCTGAGCTTTTCGCGATCAGTCTGACACATCGAGAGCTCTCCGTGCCTCGGAGAGCACGTAAAGCCGTCGGTCCTGGTTGTCATACGAACACTATGACAATCATTAGTGGTAGTCAGAAGCCCAAAAAGCCTGACAACCAGTCTAACCTAAGGATATCGGTATTACCCAAAAATTGGGTTTCGGAGGTCTGATGGCAATCGCTTCGTGTAAAATACTGATATTTAGCCGCATCTGGTTAGACTTGAAACCGACCCCAATATACCTAGTAGGGAAAAGGCTCGGAGAAAGAAAGAATATACTTAATTTATGTCTTCAGTAAAGAACGTAGTCCTTTGGAGGCGGCACGTTGGCTTTATAACCATACACGCGGTTTAATTTAAAAATTGTCACTCATCATATCTATCAAAATGTCATCTGTCAAACGTTATTAAGTTAAACTCCTGTTACAAATCAATAATTTTATTTTTCCAATACAGATCTCGTACTTTTCAGTTTTCACATGTTGTTTTCATTGCTGATTCGTTAGCCATCGACAGACATCCTTATCAGGCAAAACATAACTTTGAACAATAAAACACAATTATCTATATGATAAACATAAGTGTTTGTTGTCTGGGTGTTTATTATATATTACAAGTACTTATGTAATTAAAAAAGTATATAATTAGGTATTATATCCATTGTCTAGTACCCATAGTACAAGCTCTGCTTAGTTTGGGGCTAGATAGTGCTGTGTAAAAATGTCCCACAATATTTATTATTATTATTTCTCGTATCTATTTATTTTCTTATTTAAATTATATTTTTAAATAGGTATTAGGTTAGGTTACAAAAAACACACATAAAATCATGAATATTTCAATTTGGTCACCACCGGACTTTGACGGTTTGATATATCACAAACATTCATGTATTTACAAAAAAAACAAAGTATATAAGTATTATATCCATTGTCTAGTACCCATAGTACAAGCTCTGCTTAGTTTGGGACTAGATGGTTTTGTGTAAAATGTCCCAAAAATATTTATTTTTATTTATTTATTTATTCAACTATTACCTTACCTTACCTACTTTATAAAACTCCGAAAAAAATTAAAGCCTCGTCTAGCGTATCAACGTGAGAAACATTGTGTATGAACCTTAAATAAAGGACGTCTATTAATTAGATAAATGATCTCTGCGTTATGTACATACATTGTTCTATTCCATCTAAACATACTGGCGAATTTTGGGTGTACATTAGTACAACTCTGCGTAACCCTTTGGAGAAAACAGGCGTGATAGTATTTACGTGTTTAATGTTCCGTTAAAATTGGCTGATCCCTGATCCCTGATTTTAATAGATTTTATAAGACTTTTTAACACTCAAGCCTTCTCATGGCACTCGTAGTACATATATAGGTAAGTACTGTAGAGGTCGCTACCAGGAGTCAGCATAAGACTGGCTGGTTTAAGAAGAAGTAATCATTTGAAATTATTGTAGAATGTTTAGTGAAAAAAAGTGAGCAATGACTGTGTCAGAATTCCCTTGACCTTTGAAGAAATAAAGTCGTAGAGTACCTTTTAACCGAGAGTTTCTTTGAATAAGCCTCCTAGGATCCCAACAGGATCCTACAGTACCTACTGTAGAGATGGCTACAAGGAGTCAGCACTTCCCCTTTCCTTTTCTGATCCCCCGTAGTACCTACTTACTTGAGTAAACAAATAAATAAATTCAATTTTAGGCAGGCGATGAGTTTATCCTGTCATGTTCGTGGCGAATTTCACGGAACCCATGGCCATGACATTAGGGCAAGTGAAGGCAAGTACGATTTTTAGTCGGTATAAGTCCGACACACTGCCGCCTCCCGAGGTG
Source organism: Acronicta alni (assembly GCA_964056405.1). Classification (NCBI taxonomy): domain Eukaryota; kingdom Metazoa; phylum Arthropoda; class Insecta; order Lepidoptera; family Noctuidae; genus Acronicta; species Acronicta alni. The sequence continues at coordinate 13,238,244 of OZ043913.1, forward strand.
GCGGATAGTCCATCAGGACTTTCCACACTATAAAAAAAGGAAAAACAATTAAATAAAACTACTATTTACGGATTTTATCGCGTTATATTGATATTATTAATATAACGCGATGTACCCCAGGCCATTATAGACGTCATAATGTACTACAAGCACTATAGTTCTCGAATGCCACGTGAGGTAATTGAATTTGTCAAACTTTAAGATATTAAATTGTAATTAGACAAGCTAAGACAAGCCCGTGTAATTTCATCAGATTCTTTGTTGAATCGTCTTACAAAACAACTATTTTCAGAAACTACACACTAATGTTAATTATTTTCAGCAATAGCGTAGCGGAGCGGCTTTGTTTTCTGAAAGAGGATTAAATTGCTTCATTAGTGAAATAATAATAATTTCTTTCCTACCTTTGTGTTATTTTATTGTTTATTAAATTAGCAAGTTTCTTATCAGTGCAGATTTTTGAGACAGTTGTTTCACGGGTTTCTAGATGATGTTATCGGGACATATCATAATGTTATGACATATATACATAAAAATTCTCGACGACGCAGTATGGTGGCAAGGTTCAGGTTGTTCTCCAGAATACCCAAAAAAAAATTTTCTCAGAATTAAAGGTATATTATTGTGACAAAGCTTATATTATACCTGGTTTCTTTGACATTTTCTTTTTATTTTACCTTGTACTAACATCGGCTGTGTATTTTTAATATTTAACTTATCTTGACGACCTCTATGGTCTAGCGGTTCGAGTACCGGACTGCTGATCATGGGTTCGATTCCCACAGGACAGTACAAGCTCTGCTTAGTTTGGAACTAGATGGTGTTGTGTAAAAATGTCCCAAAAATATTATTATTATTATTATTTGTATCTCCACTGTGGATATCACGGCATATCTCCCGTGAGGAAGACGGTCCTTTGGCAGGCTTGCGTGGGGACACAGGTCCAACGCGTAGAGGCCCCTTGGAGAACTTTGTTCTAATATAGGATGGGGCACCAACCTGTAGTACTCCTAAACTGGACCATTAGAGTACAGCCTGGAGTCTCCCGGGTGGGTGCAGGACAATTGCAAAGTATGTATCTTAAAATTAATTGGGTTTATGTATGTGGGTGTTAGGTGGACCAATAACTTCTTTTGCCGGAAGAAAACGGCATCTGCCTTACAACCTCGAACAAATATCCTTAGGGATGGCAGACGGTGACTCGCCACCTCACTAGCTGGGCCCCCGAAAAGCTGCCAGTATAGGCAGAAGGCGGTTACAGCGGTGTGAGCGGCTAGGGGTGTAGAGAGGTGCGGCCCCGGTTTCACCGTCGCGAGTCTCCACGAGACCCGGATTGGGTTTCCCCGCTATTACGCCATTATTTTATATTACGACACTTCCACCCCCGAGCATATAGCTCTGGCGGCCCCTCTCTGACCGGCCAATTAAGGCAAGACAGAGTTGAGAGAGCTGCGGGCGCTCTTGGGGTTCCACTCCAGCTACCCAGTATGGGCAAACTGGAGACGAGGTCCTGACCGACTCTCTGGGGCAATAAGGACCGCAGTGTCGCCACTCACCATCAGCTCGCCCAAGCTGCGGTTTGTGCGCTTTTCTTTACACCTTCTGACACCTTTTTTTTGTTTTATTGTCATAGGTTTGTAGAAAGCGTTTCTAATCTACCCTCCAGTTTTACGTTAGTCTCATGATTAGGTAACGCTTGTCCCAGAGGGGGTTTATTATTATTATCTATATAAAGTAACGTAATTACATCAACTTTATTTTGTTATGGGTTCTGTGATGTATTGTAAGTATATCAATATTAAATTATTCACTTAAGATATTACAATGTTACTAAGCCTCCTTAATGTTTACGGGATTTTATAATATCGCCAGCGTAGATACCTACTTCATAGTCCTCCTTCTTCTCTTTTCTGTCTTTTAAATCGTAGCCTCAAACTAGGAGTCTAGCACCTAAGCCACATCGTTACCCGTCCTCGTCAATCAAGTCATCAATCGATTATTCATTAAACGTAACATGGAATTGTAGGTGCGTCATATGAAATTCTATCGTATTCTTTTACCCAAGCCAAGTTCAGAGTTCGTTAGTCTTTTTTTAATACAAGTGATAGATAAAAAAGCCAAGCAGGACAATACCATTCTATGTGTATAAGTGACTCAATTTGTTATTTAGTAGCGGTTCCTCTTTTTCAGAGTTATTTCAACTAAGAATTCACTCTCCGAGTTTGTCGTGCTTACTCAACACGGATCTGATTTAATCCGATCCGATTTTGGATATCAAAACAGTAACGTATTATCCAAAGATACAAAAAGAAATGATATCACACCAAAAACATAGCACATAGCATAAAATTTATGTAATTTTTTTAGAGGAAATCAGTAGCAAGTTTTCCTATGACCCCTCACGCTGTTCTGAACTATACGAAAGAATAACTGAAAAGGAACAATCTGAGGCACGGGAGTTTCGGGGACACCCCACCAAGACGATCCGAAGGAAGGAAGAAATGAATAAATAACGAATCTCCCATATTATTTGTTCAAACTGACTTTAAGCAGGAGTACCATTTTTAACGCAGTCATAAACCCTGTCGAACTTTTATCTAAGCTTTCATAAATTCGTAGAAACCTTCACAGTAAGCTACTTAATTGAATTTAACTGACATTTAAACTATCGGGAAAACTATCGAATGAAGTTTCGATAGATTTCCCCGATAGGTATCGGCAGATTATGGTTAAAATAGTTTCAATAAAAACTTTAAAACCTATTTATATATATATTTATCTATACTTAAATCTTTTTTTCAAACTTGATTAGGATAGCTGTTTTATCTTTATTTAATTTTAGACAATGAAAAACTTTGCCTTTCACAATTCCCAATTCGACAATTCACTTGCAGAAATTCGATGTGAAATAACACTGCTTTGAGCTGTGTTGTGTTCCTTTCGGTGAGAAAGGTTGCCAGTGCAAACATGGGGCGAGGTAACGTGTTGGCAGTGGGGGGACTTTGACCCTTATACTGCCAACCCACAGGGTCGGCAACGCGCAAGTGATATAATACTAAGTAGTTCGTAAAAATCGTGAACTGCCTTTAATCAGATTGTTTATGTCATGTTGTTGGGGTTGTCTTCTGCCATCATAGGAAGTATACACATTAAGTCACCCAGTCATAAATCCTGTAGAATTTTAATCTATCCTTGCCTCTGCCATACGTTGCCCCCGTCTTCTTTAATTTGCTCTACGTTTACTTGCCTATATATATGTATATCCATAATTCTACCTTTACCTATCCCAACCAGTTTATTTTCGGTATTGCGTCGTCTTCCTGCCTTGTTCTTGCGACTCAAAGGCTATTGTTGCGTTCACGTCAACGGTAACAGTAACTCCGTTCAAACAGCATGAATCCGTCCAATCAACAGAATACAACTAAACAAGGGTTGTAGGTACAATTTATATACTATATATACCTAACTTGAATACCATACAATTTGTAAATAATTGGAAAAATATTTCGTCCCTATCCAATAGAGTTTAATAGATTCAATAGACTTAGATTACAAACTTAATTCTAACACATTACCCTTATTTCCAAACCAAACCAACAACTTTTATCAGTGGGAAAAGTTCTTGGTTTTCTATTTCTGTAGTGGACACATTTGTTATATATTTCTTTTTTAATTACATTTCTTATTACCTTTTTTTAAAATTTTCTTGAACAATTTTACACAGCACGATCTATTCCCAAACTAAGCAGAGCTTGTAGGTACTATGGACAGGTATTAGACACCCAGACAACATAAATGTTTGTGTCCTTTGAATCGAACTCACGACGTTGTGATCAACAATCCGACACGCGAACCTCTAGGCCATAGACGTCGTCGTTTGATTGCTACCTACGGCAATATACCTTTCATTGATTTGTGTAGCTGACCTGTTTTCCTGTACAACAAGATCGGGATAAAAAGACCACAGTAATGTCAGTAAGCAATGTTGCCAATGAATAATTAAGCCGGGTCGTAAGCCCCATTACAGCCCTATCGATAACATTATCTGTTATGTGTTAGATAATGACATTGTTTTCAATATATGTATTAAAATACTTGTTCGCAGATCGTCGGTACTTACTTGTTTCTATTAGTATTTTCAGGTCAACATTATCAACCAAATCACGGCCGACGTACACAACAGTTATTTAGAATGCATAGAGATATGTAATAAATCAATTTAATTACGTGTATGGCTAACTGTACCGGAATTATTATCGTATTATGATTATACAATAAAACCAAGCCTCTCGGTTACGTAACATGTGTGTATTTCTTTTTAATAAGTATAGGACCTACTTAAGTGCTTTTTAAAAAAGCAGTGATAGCCTTGTGATAATAGACCATTGGCCTGCCAAGTATATCATTAATTAACTTTTGAGTATGTCACATGACCTACGCAAATGTATTGCTGATCTGGTATCTTCATGCGACGGGTCGTTGAGCTCCCCAAATTATGGTAGAGCTACTTACAGGTGACTGATGTATTCATGCCGTCAGTAAGCACTGGTCAACTCAAAACTGCCATGGCTCTTTCTTCAAAAGGTTCAGTTTAGATTTGCCTACACCACATCTAATAAGCATTGAATATTGTTACTGTCTGGACTTTAAAAGCGACCATGATTCTCTGAGTTTGTTTCGGCGTTTCTTCTCAGAGGTCGTCAGCTAGGAAATGCCAGCACCATCTAGTATAAACTTGTAAAAATGTCTTTAAAAGATCTATTTGCAGAAATAAATATCATTTATCATTCATTCTCTATTTCACCGGTGAAAGAAAAAAATATATTTATTTATTTAATTAAAATATAAAATTAAATTTAGTGAGACATGCATGCACTATGTAGAGATCTTCTCGACGGTGTGTGAAGTCTGCCAACCCGCAATAAGCAGCGCGGACGCGACTTTTTGAAATCTTGAAATGTGTTTAACGTCAAAATTCAGTGTACCGACTGAATTTTGACGTTTAATATTACGCTCGATTGGACCGTCAGACAGCTGATCGGCTGCTGCGCTATGGCTCGCGCGTCGATTCCCGCACAGTACTAAAGTTTAGATGGGTAGGTACGGCTAGTGGCTTCGGGTCTCGATGTTCGTGCTTGTGAAATTTTTGTGTTTGGAAACTCACCATGATACTGAAGAAACTCCTAGTGACACTTAAATACAGTGCCCAGGCGACTTAGCGTTTCAAATGTCAAAAAAAAAATATATCGGAGTTACATAGTTATTATTCCTACCCCTCAAAAATAACGCTATTTAAAACGACTTTTCCGTGATACCTAAGTAGGTAAAGTATAATCCCATCAAAAATATTCTGTAAAAAACCAGCCAAGTCTCGATGGAGCTGCTTGTTTATCTCTAAAAAGTAATGAAATCTAGCTAGACAAAGTCGTGCCTAGTTTAAGGTTCCTTACTGCGATTTCTTTATTATATTTATAGTTAATGTTGTGTGACTTGGCCGTTTTTGGCCGCAGATTCTTAATTTTGTAAATTGATTATAGTAGGTACCTATTACACAATTATTTGAAAAACTTTTCAAATATACACGAACTTTTATCTCTCGCCAAAACATCAATTCCTTTACTACATTTGAAAAACCGAATATGCTCTTTTGTCGAGTAACGTGGCAAGCAGAATTGGGTGTAGGATGCGAACACCCAACCCTACTTCGGTAACAAACAACCAATTTATCTATTTTGTACCGTTCCATACTGTCAAGCGTCAAATTTCTTTTAGTTCTCGCAGAGCACACGGGCGGCGGCCGCGGTGCATGCAACTTGGTTGGTGTGGTTGGCCGCTCAAATAAACGTTTCGGGGAACCGTTCGTTGTGAGATTATTATTCTCTTTATATAATATCAGTGTAATTCACTTACTTAGAACCTGTTTTAAGACTACAGAAATAGGACAAACTAATTACCTTTTTTATTTTTATATATGTAGACAATAGATTTATAGACGATAAAACTCGACCCCGGTGAACTAGGTACAGAGGCCAGCACTTCAAGCTACCACAATCTGTCAAATTTCTTTATTTGATTTTCAACTTATAAGGTTCTTATTCAATTGCGAAAAATTGTCAGTTTTGGATAGCTTGACCTGCTGGCGTCTGTACTTCAAGCTTACGACCCCACTTACTCTGTACTACCTGAAAATAAATCACGACAGGCATGTCTGAAAAATTAAGTATTATATAATAACGTAATATAATTTATTATAATTATTACTTTATTTTTATTTTTTCCAGCACATCAAGCCACAATCTGTCAAATTTCTTGGATTGATTTTCAACTCTAATACAAAATTATAAGTTTTATAATTTCATCAACGTAACCCCTTTCATTCTGAGAGGAGATCCAGCAGTGGTAGTTATGGTAAATGGGTTGATAATAAATACTCATTATTTAATAACAATATCAAAATTCATAAGTAGTAGGTAGGTACTTTACATTACTTTCAATTTTATAGTAAGTATCTCTGTACCTTTCTTTATATATAATATCCATTTTCCCTATATTGCTCTATGTATACGGAGTAGTTCGCAATCTTTGGAACTCTAGTATTCTATGAAGTAGCTTCGACTCAAGGAATACATGTTAAACAATCTTATGAGTCGGTATCATACTGAGCCATCTTCACGCGCCATGTATTATTAGGTACTTAGGGAAAAGCCACCTGTTCGATCTCATCTCCCGGAAAATAAGATAGAAGAATAAAAGGAAATCAAACATATTTCTAGAATAATTTAGGTAGGTTTACTTAATTAATACGTGCTATGTTTTAGGGAAAATACAAAAAATTACTATGCTTAATTGTATATATTAGTTAATAACAATTCTACTTTTACGAAAAATAAAAACTTCAAAAACATTTGCGAGTGTTTGACTCCAAACCTTTTCCCAACTATGTCGGGGTCGGTTCCCGTCTAACCAGATGCGGCTGAATATCAGTATTTCTGCCATAGCTCTAACTGCCATCAGACCCAATTTATGGGCATTACCAATATTCTATATCTAGGCTAGGATAGGCTTCGGACTAAGGATTGTCACAGATGTTCACATGACAACCGGGACCGACAGCTTTACGTGCTCTCCGAGGCACGACTTGCGAGTGTTTGAGTATGAACCCGAAATTCCCTAACTAGCTACTGTGAAAGCCAAATTCTAAATGGTTTCAAGTCATGGGTTTGCGTAACATGCTCATGCCTACAATGAAATTAATATAACAACACAATTACTGACGAAGTTGAACTGTTTCCTAAAAATCGATTATAAATTATGTACATAATTAGATTCTCGAAAGGAGACATAAAAATGACTTCTAGGCAGAATAGACAATACTTTCCTATTGATATTTTATTTTTGCGCCATTAGGTACCTTTATAAGAAAATTGTTTTTATGTGTTAATGAGTTACATAATCGAATAATACTTCATGTAAAATATTGTATATGTACCTACCAGCTAGCTATCCACGTCACGTGGTGTAACAGACCAATAATTGTCAGATTGTGCAAAATGTAAGCAGAAGGAGTTTCTCCGGCCTGGCAGCTCTACGTACATAGGTGCAAATGAATGCAAACTGTCAAACGCCATAATTTATATAACGTGCAATATATGCATGTCTTGTAACCGCATACACAATGAATTAGCGTTATATCTTCTTACTTCATTGTATATCCGCAATTACGCTTAGACAAAATTCTTAAAAAAACCATACATTTATAATACAATCAATAAAACAAATAATTTTATTTTATGGTCACCTGACTTTGTAGTTTCTTTGAAGGTTCATTGCCCTTTGATATTTTGTTCGGAGTGAGGTATGCCGTTCCCCATTCACGAGTATGACAAGTTATCAAAGTATACTACAGCAGGAAGTGTTTGGTGTACAGGAAATGAAGTCTGGGATACCTGAGCAGGCGCGGGTCGGGCGAACGCGACTAACGCACGAGCCAATGCAACTTGCAGCGTGATAGCGTCAACGACCATAATATTTTGCAACTAGCCTAAATGCTGTGTCTTGAATCAATCAACTAGTATAAATCACACGTTTCAATGTCCGAACACGCTTTGCTACCTCATGATGCTCGGTTAAACAGCGACGAAACCCATCCGGCAGGTTCAGTACCATTGTTTCGCAAGAAATCGTGATCGCTCTTGAAAATAAACGTTCGGTTGACAAGCTTCAGATAAGCCAGAGTGTTGACAAACGCAACTATCAAAATACCTCATGTGCTCGGGGCCTTATGCACACGGAACTTAACGGAAGAGGTTCCCCAGCAAAACGGGTCGAATGACTTTCTCAGAGCGACGGTCGGCGCGGCGTCCTACCGCACTGCCACCCACCTTATTCGCCTTTAGAGCAGTTTAGCGAACTATTACGCAACACCGAATAACACAGGCGCATATTATGTAGTGCTTATTGTCATGAGTATCCATTCTTATTCGTGTAATTTTTATTTAATTCAATTTTTTATTCTGTGATAGCCTAGCAGTTTGGCACTTGCTTAGTTTATGTCAGAAATAAAATCCAAGGCATACTAACAGACTCACTAAAAATGTAGGTTAGCATGTGAAGTAATACCTGCAGGTATGTTATAATAGAACTATAGGTATAATCAATAATAAAAGGTGTCAACTTATTACATAGGTCATCTTGGGTAGATTTATTGTGTTGATCCAATTTGTTTGGCTTAGTGTCCAGTTGTCCACTACACCAAGAGCTCTATCCAAAAAGTTTAAAAATCTTTTTACTAGCTAATAATAATATAACCTTTATAAATACTTGATTTTTTTTAATGATAGCCTTTTCCTGACGATGGTGGGGAATTCACAAACACAAATAACGGAAACAAAGTACACCTAGACTCGAAAAGTCGAAACAGATATCTGTGGAACACAAAAATATTACTACTCATTTGAACAACTTTTACTATGGGACCCTGAAACCCTGAAATTGTGACAAACAATGAGATGAAAAGAGATGTAGGTAGATAGTAAATATTTACTATCTACTAATAATTACTAGCTATACATAAGTATAAAGACTAATACGTGATATAGGGTTGAAATAGTAAGTGATCTGATTTCTAGGTTGTTGTCTACATTTATTGTCATCCTACATTTTGTAACAAGCATACATATTCACATACCACTAAACCTGTATTCACGGAAGGGTTAGGCAAAGGGGTATCAAGCTTATTGTCAATAGCCTATTGCAACAATAGACCTGTCTCTAGATTGTACTTAGATCGATTTTCGAGAACTAGGTTGTAGTTCTCTTCGACTGTACTACTAGTAGGTCTTTCGACCGTACTGTTAGTAGTACGGTACCAAAAGATTATATTTCAAAGCAAGTTGCTGATGGATAATCCTAGCCACGAGGAGACGCGAACAACCAGAGATTCAACAGTATAATTTTTTTCGATATATCGAAAGATGGAATCGAATAAACGCCATGCCTCCCGTAAGGAAGACATCCGGTCATTTCAAAGGTTTGGGCGAAGACACACTAAGTAGGTCCAACGCGTCCCTTGGAGAGCTTTCATCAAATATGTAATGGGGCACCAAACTGAGCCAATCCATAACTGCACTACTTATGCGAATACAGCTATGGACTATCCCAGGCGAGTGTAAGAGCTATTATAAAATATGGAAGTAAAACTTAATAACAGACAGAGTTGAGAGTAACGTTTATTTGTTTTTTCTCCAACGTCACCTGAAATTTTACGGTTGCCAAGGCTCACAAGCTCTAAACACTAGCACTGTTGAAGAGTTACCAGATCTCATGTAGAGCCTAGCCCCTAATGCTACAAACACTACTATCTACTATCATAAATGATAAATGATATTTATTTCTGTAAATAGATCTTTTAAAGACACTTTTACAAGTCAATATTTTAAAGACACTTTTACAAGTCAATATTTTAATTTTTTTTAAGCTAAATGGCTCCGGCATTTCTTAGCTGACGACCTCTGAGAAGAAACGCCGAAACAAACTCAGAGAATCATAGTCTCTTTTAAAGTCCAGACAATGTATAGTAACAAATATGTGTCTTACAATGTAGGGCTAAGTCTGAAATGGCCTTTTGAAGAAAGAGCCATAGCGGCTTTGAGTAGATCAGGCCCAACTGACGGCACGCATGCATCAGTCATTGTGTAGCTCAACCATAATTTAGGGAGCTCAACAACCCGTCGCACGACGATACCAGGAGGCTTACCACGACCTCTTATCGCGATTCAATTTAGGACCTAAATTGAATTGTTTTGCTTATTCGTACCACCACGTCATAATTGCGATTGATTTTACGCCCAAAACTTTGACAGCGTTTCACTGTCAAGTTGCGTCGCTAATGCTCATTTCATTCGTTTAATCGGTACCATGACCTCATAATTAAACCAAAACTGAGACGCTGGACTGTCAAAGTTCACGATTCAATAAAAGTTACTCTTTTTGCAGCCTATATTGAATAGTTGAGTGAAATAAAAAGAATAAGTTGTGAATTTCATTGAGATTTGAAAAGGTAACGTAAGTACTAAACTTAAATAGTTATTCGGTACTGTAATTTTCAGTTAAAATATAAACAGATACATAAATCACCTTATTTTACAGATGTCGGATGAATTGATTCTGCTCGAATTTTTAGAGAGTGATTACGCTAACAATTCGGCTAAAAAATACAACAGACGCATAACACGCTACCAATCCAACCCGTTTCTTTTGGAGGATCAAGAATTTATACGTCGTTACCGGCTCTCTAAGCCACTGATTCTCGATCTATGCGACGAGTTAAGACCAATGTTTAGAGCCTGTAAAAGCCTGTGATTTGTCAGTAGAAGAAAAGGTAAGTTTCAACATTGTTTTTCGTGTTATTAAAGTTTAGTGACTATAGCTTCATTATTAAAAGTAACATTATATTTCGATTGTTAGGTACTTTTAATACTACACATAAGTAATATTCGAAATGACTATACTTATCAACATTTTGACTGCTCTGTCATTTTATGCTACTGGATCCTATCAGAGGCATATTGGAGACATTGGTGCGTATTCCATGGCACAACAGACAGTCTCTTCAGCACTGGCTCAAGTAACTGCAGCATTAAATTCCTCACAGTGTTTTCCTTCACCATTAGCAGATTTATATCTATTACTTAATTATAATAAATTCGAAAGTGTCTGGTTATTTCTTACTCCTTCACTCTGATACTATGGAAACATTTTCAGTGAATTATGTATAATATCATAGGCAGTTAAAGTAAAAGGCAGAAAACCTCATTATAATTTCCATTTGCTATGAAAACAGTGAACTTCTTGAATTGTGAAACTTTATCGTAGAATTTTTTAATAGATTTGCAATGCAAATAATGAGTGTGGATTCCAGCTTTGGACTAGTCTCAACCCCAAAGGGCTCAGTAATTTTCAACTAAACTAATATATTTGAGCTATTTGAAGTACGAAATTATTAAAGTAATATACTCAAATAGTTGCTAACAGAAACAAATTTAATTATTTCCATGAAATCATCAATGTGCTGATTGCTATGTTTCTATCATTGACATGTTAAGTGGCCTTCCACAGGTGATTCGGGATATCCCGTGAGGAGAAACATGATGACACCCGTAGTGCAATGGACGCGGCGCCGGGCACACCGGAGCGACACTACACCGATATGCGTTCGGACACGAAATATAGTTGAGAGGACTATAGGGCTTCTCAAAGCACGTTTTCGGTGTCTGTTGGTGCATAGGGTGCTGCACTACAAGCCTGAGGTGGCTGCATCTATTGTAAATGCCTAAGCAGACACTTGAAGAGGAAGAACCTGCGCGAGAGTTCGATATACAGGTTCATCATAGTGACGGTAGAGATGTGGACCATCATAACCAGGCATTGCAACAGGGGCAGTCCACCAGAGCTGCTCTCATACGTCGGTTGATGGCAGCGCGGGAAGCCTGACAGTTGTACCTACATTAAATTTAAGTCTTTTTTTTACTATAGTTACATTTTTGAAATAACCTTATGGTACAGATAGACATGCTACTAAAATAGTATGCTTATTATGATGCGTAAAACTAGCATGCTCTTCAGCTGTATACATTTGCTTAAAAAATTCAATAAGAATGCTCAAAGCATTGCTATCAACACACATGCTATTTAATAACAAGCTCGTTCTCTTTTTCGTCTCCCCAGCAAAATTTTGGCGCGAACTCGTACGTGCACACACATCTGCTGCTAGATCGATAATAGCATGTAGCATGCTAATAAGCAAACCTGTCCAGACGCGCTCAAAGCAAGATAGATTATAGGGATATGGGGGAATGAGTAGGCGACTCTATTTATCTTTGAATTTATTGTTATTTTATAAATTCTACCTTGTTGGTTGAAAATTAATTTTATTAAACGTTTTAAGCACCTAGTATTTCTTTAATTTCTTTGATTTCCTGTACCAAAGACTCCAGCAAATCATTCCTCCGTCTATCTTCGGTGACCCTCTGCTCTGATACTTGTATTAAAGCCGCCGAGCAGTGTCCATTGTAATCGGCAACTCGTGACGGAGTATGTGGCGGCGCCGGCTGCGCGGCACCGAGCGGGGACTTTGAAGCGCGCGCCCGCGCCGCCTGCGCTGGTGTGTACTGGCTGCACTAGTTGGGGAGCTCGGTGCTGGCGGGGTAGTCGGAGGTGGAAGAGACCACGGGACCGGTATGGTAGCAGTTGGAAAGCCGGAATAGGTGCCACAAATTCTTGGGATGTGGGGGGCAATGTCACACTTGCCAATATACTTTTTGAGTCTGCTCCAGAAGTGAAAGTAATCTTCTAATTTAATGAAATATTAAAATTAAATTTGCCGCAAAAATTACAATTGACATTAACACAAGACTGACAATTGACAATTTGACATACTGAACCGACAACCGTCATTCATTCCCGCCACGGAGTGTGTTCAGGTTACACGTGTGTCGTGAATTTTGGCTTTTTCTGTGTTATTTGTGTCTTGTTATTGTGTTTGTTTTAGTGTTTTCTTACTAATAACTTCATCCAAGGTTCGTATCGTAGATTTTTGTTATCACAGCGTCCAAAATTATCCTGAAATATGGATAAAAACGAACCTCCTGACCCCCCTGACATCTCGTCTCTTCCCGCCATTCCCGGCTTATTACCTACAAACCCCTTGAGTCAATTTACCGATGTCGTTTGCAACCTAGATTCCCAAACCTCCTTATCCCAGTCCCGTAAGCGTCCCGTAAATGTAGATACCATTTCAGACCGGCCTTCCAAACAACCCAGAAGTCATGTAGGACGTGTTAAATACTCAGCCTTAGATAAAGGCCCTTATATAGTACATGTTTTTCGCCAGGAAACCCAACCCAACTCTGGCACCACTCTTCATCCAATATCTTTCGGTCTTTTCCTATTTAAAAATAATATTAATAACATTGTCCGTGATGGTGTGAAAAGAGTTGGCAGAAATCGTGTTTCTGTTGAGTTTGCTTCCCCTCAGGATGCAAATTCTTTTATAGTTAACAGCCTTTTATGCAAACACTCTTTTGAAGCTGCTATCCCATCTTTTAATATAACACGTATGGGCGTTGTCAGTGGTATCCCTACTGACATGTCAGATGAGGATGCAAAATCATATTTAACTGTACCAGCAGGTTGTGGTCCCATTTTAAAAATTAGACGGTTAAATAAAAGAGTTGTTAGGGACAATATTACTGAGTGGAAGCCAACAGAAACATGTGTTGTAACCTTTGATGGTCAAGTTCTGCCAAAACGGATTTTCTGTGCCTATACATCTCTTCCTGTGGAAAAATACATTTACCCCACCATACAGTGCCGCAAGTGCTGCCGGTTTGGTCACGTAGAATCCCTTTGTCGTTCTAGACCTCGCTGCAGCAAGTGCGGCAATGATCACCCTGGTGATGGTTGTAGCATTGCTGAGAGTGAGGCTTTCTGTGTGTTGTGCTCAGGCAGACACTTTGCAAATAGCAAAGCATGCCCGGAGTATAGCAGACAGAAATCCATTAAAATTATCATGGCTGAGAAAGCGATTTCACACTCTGAAGCTAGTACAATGGTCCCTAATTCTTCTCGCAGTTATGCTGATATCACCAAATCCCAATCTCAGTCTTACCGCAAAACCATTACAATGAAACCTAAGACCCATGCCCCTCTTTCCCCTTCTTATGACAAAACAGCTCATCAGCTGTTAACTTCTACTCCCCAACCTTCATTGGGCAATGGTTGCGCCCTTGACAACCAACAACTGGAATCTCCTGACAACTTGTCTTCTATTATTCAATTGCTTATTAAACTTTTATCTAATCTTCTTATTTCTTCATCTTCTAATAAATCTCAATCCCAATTACCGTCCAACGTTGCCAACTTACTTATTAATTATCTTTCTAACCATAATTATGGCTCGGTTGGTGTTCCTTCAATGGAATGTGAGGAGCGTGTGGCATAAGAAGCACGAACTCACATTTCTTCTTAACCAATATAAACCTTTAGCCTTTTCTCTTGCTGAGACTTGGTTAATTCCAAGTCTTAGCTTCCATATTCCTCACTTTAACACTCTTAGATGTGATCGTTCTGATGGCTATGGTGGGTCTGCTCTCTGTGTGAACAAACGGGTACCACTTGTGGCTGTATCTTTACCTCCTTTTGGTGGAGATATAAGTATTGTGGCAGGTAAAGTTGAGGGCATAACCCTATTATCTATTTATATTGCTCATCCTAATCAAAATTTTCTGTTGATTTTAAGAAATGTGCTGGAGAATATAGATGGCTCTATGCTTGTCATGGGTGACTTCAACTGCCATCATTTTAGATGGGGTTCTGAACGATGTGACTCCTTTGGGGAAGGTTTGGTGGAAATCTTGGACGATCTTAACCTTTGCGTCCTCAATAATGGGTGCTCTACTCGCAGAACACTTCCTGGTCAACACAAGAGTTGTGTAGACCTTACCTTTTGCTCTCTTGATATTGCGGCATTGTGTCATTGGGAATGTACAAGTTTGTCACATGGAAGTGATCATTATCCAATTATCATTTCAATGTCTGAGAAGACTTATTTAGAAAAAACGAGCCCTCCACTTTTGAGGTATAATTTGTCCAATCCTGACTGGGCAGGATACTCTTCATCATTGGAGGACAAAATTGACTCTCTCCTAAATGTAGGTCCTTACGATGACTCTTCTAGTCGCTTCCATGTGTCGAACTGTTACAATTCCTTTGTTTCCGCCATTGAATTAAGCGCTGATTCCTCTTTCCCAATTAAAAACTCTGCTCGTGGCAAGATGCCCTCACCACCATGGTGGGATCGAGAGTGCACTATGGCAATTAGGGAAAGGAATGACGCTGAAATTAAATACAATTCAGAAATGAATACCTCTAATCTAGTACTTTACATGCGAACCCTTGCCAGATCTCGGAGATTACTGCGAAAGAAAAAACGGGCTGGTTGGTCTCGCTTCTGTGAATCATTATCACCATCCACCCCCATCTCGGATGTTTGGAGGAGTATTAACAGATTTAGAAACGGTTGTAGTTCTTCTTTGTCCTCTCCAATTACCCGAGAAACCGCAGAATTATTCTTTGATAAAATATCTCCTCCTTACGTTCCATCAGAGGCGGAATGTCTGCTACCGCCGCCAGTCTCTTCTTCAGAGGACCCTTTTGATGCACCTTTCTCCTTTCAGGAACTTGATATGGTTCTAAATTATGTCCATGACTCCGCTCCTGGCATTGATGGCATAGTTTATTCCTTCATATCACATGCAGGCCCTAAGGCTAAAAAATATTTTCTAGACTTAGTAAATTTTTTTTATATTAATGGTTGGATTCCTTCTTGGAATGGAAGATTCAAGTGATTATTCCCCTTTTAAAGCCGGGTAAGCATGCTGATGATCCTAATTCATTTAGACCTGTGGCTTTATCACCTGTCTTTGCTAAGTTACTGGAACATTTAATTAAGAACCGTTTGGAGTGGATAGTTGAATCCAGAGACTTGCTGCCGAGCTCCCAATATGGTTTTAGGAAAGGCCTTGGTACAATGGATAGTTTTGGGGTATTGATTTCAGACATACGTTTGTCATTTTCCAAAAATGAGTCTGTAGTTGCTACCTTTCTCGACATTTCTTCTGCGTATGACAATGTCCTTCTTCCCATCCTCAGGCAAAAATTACAACAGCTAAGACTCCCGGCGAGGATGGTACAATCCATATGCAGTTTACTAATGGGTCGGTCATTGGTTTTGAGGGTTCCAGGCGAAGAATTCGGCCATAGACTGTCAATGAGGGGCTTACCACAAGGTTTCGTTTTAAGCCCCTTGCTATACAATTTATACACAGCAGATTTAGGGACATGCCTCAACAACGATTGCCAAATTCTACAGTATGCAGATGATCTTGCTCTGTATGTCTCTAATAATTCCATTGATGATGCTGCTACGTCCCTTTGTGTCTCTCTGGACTCTCTGAATCAATGGCTTCTTCAACATGGTCTAAGCTTGTCCGCACCAAAGAGCTCGGTGGTGGTTTTTTCCCGTAGAAGACTAACCCCTCGGGTCTCGTTGACTATCCAAGGGCATTGTATTCCTGTTGTTTCTGTAGTAAAATTTCTAGGAGTTTTTTTAGATTCAAAATTAACAGGCTTACACCACATAAATTATTTAGTCAACAGATGTGAAAGAATTATCCCCATTTTAAAAGTACTTACTGGTGTCTGGTGGGGTGCTCACCCCTATACTATGAAGCTGGTATACAATGCCCTAATCCGAAGTGTTCTTGATTATGGATCGTTTCTTTTAATTCCCTGTAACAAAGGCGCTCTCGCTAGGCTTGATGGGATACAGGCTAAGTGTCTTCGGATCATTTCAGGCTGTATGAAGTCCTCGCCAATCAATGCTTTACAGGTAGAGTGTGCTGAGCCACCATTGTCTTTAAGGAGACAATATCTGGCTTCTAGATTTTGGACCAGAGTTTCAACCAAATCAACTCATCCACTTTTACAAAGAGTGATTGAGTTGGATATTTTTTGTAATAGATCCACTTATTGGAATAATAAGGAAATTCCCCTTTATATAAAATCATTTCGATATTTTCAAAATTTTGACTCGCCTATCGCTCAATTCCCGAAACTTCCCATATTTACATTCAGCTACAACGTAATTTGTTTTAAACCTGATATTTTTTTCGACATTGGCATAACTAAGTCGTCGGCTTCGGCGGACTCTATTTTTAGTGCGGCGGTTGGTGAACGATGGCTCGGTTTTGAAAGATTTTTCACAGATGCTTCCAAATTAAATAATTCTAGCTGTACTGGGGTTGCAGTATATTATCAAAACTCAAAAATAATTTTAAAATTTAGATGTCCTGCACAATCCTCTGTCTTCACGGGTGAGTGTGTAGCCATTTTAGAGGCTTGTCTTTACATCGAGTCTCATAACATACATTTTGGCGTCATTTTCACTGATTCCCTAAGTTGCTTGCAGGCCTTGAAACAGAACCCATATAAGAGCAAACTTTACAGTCCAATCTTGCTTCAAATTAGGAAATCCCTTCTCTCTTGTGCCGAGAACAATCAAATTGTTCATTTAGTTTGGATACCAAGCCACTGTGGCATAGTAGGAAATGAATGTGCTGACTCTCTTGCAAAACAGGCAGTTATCTCCCAGTCTGTTGACCACAAACATTATAAATGTCAGGGATACGATCTGTTAAACCTTCCCAAAAGGAATTTACAGACCTCATGGCAGGTACAGTGGAATAATTCAAGTAAAAAAAAAGGATCTTTTTATTATGCTATACAACCTTTTATTACTCCAAAGCCTTGGTTCCACCCGTATAAGAAGATATCAAAAAAAGTTGTTTCAACTCTGTGCAGACTCCGCATAGGTCATTGTTGTTCTCCAGTCTTTTTACATAAAATTCGGGTTCGGGATTCGTCTCTATGTGAGTGTGGGTTGGATATAGGCACCTTGGAACACATCTTCTTTAATTGTTCCAAGAATAATCCTTCTCTTGATTTATATAGCTACCTCCCAAAATTGAAGATCCCTATCCCTATTAACTTTCATTCTTTATTAACATATTCCTCCTCAAAACTTTTCAGGGCGTTGATGAAGTTTATTAGTAGCAATAACATCAAATTGTAATCATCTCGGCTAACTTGTTTTGTGTGCAATACGGTGTTTTGCGTTTCTTACTTACAATATTATTGTTTTATTTATTTTTTGTTTTCATTTCAGGGTTCTAATCCTGTCAACAATTCCTTAATCTAAATTACGTCCTTTCCATTATTTTAAATATTTCCTTTTCACCACCTCCTTTTGTTTTCCTTTCCCATACACACGTTTTTCCTAACCACTTTGACATTGGCAGAATTGTCGACATCGGCATCAATTGCCATAGAGAAAGAAAGAAAGAAAGACAACCGTCATCTTTTTTTATAACAAGAAAGTACGTTCAGATATTCTCACACACAATATTAGTTAACATCACAAGTAACGTTTTATTTTTGTTAAATTAATAGGTAATAAACAAAATAATGTCTATTTTGATTTTGTAGTAATTTTTTCACTAAGGTTTTTCTTTAATTTCTAATTTATAAGTACTTTCTTCCTTGTTTTTAAAAACCGGTAAAGTTGAAAAAGTTATGGCATATTAGTTTTTGAATGTATCCATCAGTCTTGTGAGAAAGAGACACACTTATATGTTACGGTTATAGCTCTGTCACTTTCACACAAAAGGCGTTTTAAATGCCGATCAGAGACAAACATCGGTCATTCATTCACTAATAACGATTCAAACTCGGTTCAACTTTAAGAATGTCATGGTATGATAGAAAGCGATTCAATTTAGGCACCTAAACTCAACTGCCTCGCGTTTGAATAGTTATTGTAAAGTTGATGGTAGCCTTCCAGATCAGAGGAACATTTGCGTAGGTCACATAAAAAAGGCTCAAAGCCACCAGACTGTTCAAAGCTAAGTATGTATAGGTATTTAGCCTACAAAGTAGGTACTCACATTTACATTTTATTGAGTTAATTTATTAATTAATAAGAAAAAAATAAAAAATATATAATCACAGTAACGATTTCAGTAATATCTGATAAATTAATTTATATCATTATTGTCAGACTTACATGAGAGCAATGCAGTTTGATGTGTACTATTAAATTAATACAGTCTACTAAACAGAAAAAGAAAAAAATATAAAAACTTGAGAGGTGTCAAGGGACACCCGGATGGAACGAAGTTCCTTTCATTAAAATTTAATAATAAAAAATAAAAAAAACCTGTATACACTCAACAATTCACAACGCGCGAAATTCAAATATTGTCATTCACTCAATAATATTTGAATGCTTGTCAACAATATTTGAATTTCAAAAAAAGTGTCGTGACCACTTTTTCGTAAGATTTTTTTCCGTCTAGCCCCCTTTCACAACGCGCGATAAGGAACTTCGTTCCAATAATAATAAATAAAGAGATTGCCATTGACAGTAAGAGCTGACCAGCCCCGACAGACGGCACCCGTTCACGAGTATGACGTACGTATCGGCGTCGTTCGACTCAACCATGTTGGAGGGAATAAAACGACCCGACACGCAACGCCACCATCAGCATGACAAGCTCAGACCGCTAGGCAACTGAAGGGCACAATGTAATTATAAGTCATTTTATTGCATATCAATATATGCAACATCAATGGCTGCACGACTCTCATACTTTATATATTATGAAATAAATTATTTATAAAAAATGACAGTTAATAAAAATTGTATATTCCGTGTCACAAAATCACAATTAAATATGTCAAATATAAAATATGTCATACATGTCACATAACTGACTGAAATACTTAAAATATAATACATTATTAACCCGGTTCATTAGAGCAGCTCAATCCCAAGCATTTTTATCTTCCATGTAGTCGTTAATTCTATAGTAACCCTTTTTACATAGTCTTTGTTTAATGTGTGCGTTAAATTTATTAAAGCTTAATTTTTGCACTTGACTTGGGATTTTATTGTAAAAGCGTATACATTGACATTTAAATGAGTTACCGATTTTTTGGAGCCTGGTTGAAGGAACAACAAACCTGTCTTTATTCCTGGTATTAATATTATGGATATCACTGTATTTAGAAAAGAGATTAATATTTTTGTGCGCATATATCAAGTTTTCATAAATATATAGGGAAGAAACAGTCATTATATTAATCTCTTTAATTTTTTCTCTAAGTGAACACCTGGGGCTGAGATTATAAATTGACCGAGTACCTCTCTTCTGCAGCACGAAAATATTCTGTATATCGGCGGCATTCCCCCACAGCAGAATACCATACGACATCACACTATGGAAGTAACCAAAATATACTAAGCGAGCTGTGTCGACGTCAGTTAAGCTACAAATTTTTTTAGTGTTTCTAGGTATTGAGAACGATACATTAGGAGAGAAGATACATTAGGCGTTGAGAACTTAATACATTTAGTTTTTTTTATTCATTTAATAACAAATTATTAACATTAAACCAGTGCACTACTTTGGAGAGAGCGTTGGTTACGTCGTCAGTTGCCAGTTGCTTTAAATAAAAGAGAAGTATCGTCTGCAAACAGCACTACCTCATGATTGTCCCTTATAAGATAAGGCAAGTCATTAATGTAGATTAAAAACAAAAATGGGCCAAGAATTGAGCCCTGCGGAACACCCATAGTAACGATTGAACCAGGGGATCTTTTTCCATTGACGTCCACTTTCTGAATCCTATTACCCAGGTACAAAGTAAGTAGATTCAGAGAAGCGTTCCTAACACCGTAGTGGTGCAATTTCCTGATTAAAGTTTCATGAAGGACGCAATCAAATGCCTTGGATAAATCACAGTAAATACCCAAAGCATCGTATGAATCCTCCCAGGCATGATAGATGTGTCCTAAAAGTTCAACACCGGCATCGGTTGTCGAACGACCCTTAGTAAATCCAAACTGTTTACTATGTAATAATTTATTTTTAAGAAAAAACTTTTGCATTTGATTAAACATTACTTTTTCAAAAATTTTACTAAACCTAGGTAACACTGAAATAGGCCTAAAATTAGTGGGGTCAGATGTGCTGCTTTAAACAAAGGTATTATCTTGGTAATTTTCATGAGATCAGGAAATTCACCACACTAAATAACTTTAAAATTCACCACAGTCAACACAGTCATTAAAAATAAGGGCTAAGGTAGGTGCTACTGTGTCAATTACGGATAATTACAAACATAATATTATGTTTATTCTGATACATAATGTTAGGAATAACAGAAGGCCTCATTAGTCCAGTGGACATAAACGCGACTGCAACTCTACGTTCGATTATCAGGTTGAGCAGAGTTATTGGTTTTTTCTATGAGATTCTCAGTAGCAGCTCAAAGTTTGGATTTGGGTCCAATTAATGGCAATAAGCTCGCTCCTATTACATGGAACCTAAATATACCAGCGAACTGTGGTTGTACCTACATTACACCTCTGACTAACCCTCCGGGAAATACAAGCGTGGTGATAGTGTGTTATTGTGAACACTAACGCATATTGTGTAATTTTGTATTATGAATTGTTAATATTCACTATTGTACACATATTTGATTTCAAGTCAATCACTCAAATCAAATATGTGTACTACTTTACAGGTAGGCCATACGTACGTGATTGATTTATGTGCTACCGAATGTCGCTTATCACGTCAACAGGATCATTTTACTTTGACGCCGGCGATATCAGTCGCGCAATGCATCATCAAACGAGTACTATTGAATACGTCAGCGGCCGATTATGTACAGCTTATATAACCATAGCGCGTTGTGGTGTCACACGTAGTGCGACGTGCACCTGTAATGACACACTTTTTACCAATTGAGACATGACCTAGCCTGTTTATGGGGATTGAGGGCAGGCCTTTTTAGTTAGCACGCAGATCTACTTATACCTATACTTAAGTAATTTTATTTGGATTTTCCTCTACATTTTCTATTTTGTTTAGAGGTAGGTATCCATTGTTATAATATGTCATGTACTGATATATTATAAATAAATCATGTCTTATGAATTACTTCAGCCTTTATTATACCTTCTTGTTAACTTGTATTATACTTGATAATTAATGTAAATTTCACGAATTTTCCATAAGTTTTATTCCACGAATAAATAATAAATGTTTGAGACATTACACAGCATCATCTAGTCCTTCTTAAATACTGTTTTTTGTAAATGCATACTTAGAATACATAATAAACATCAACAAAAACACAAACACTTATTATATATATTGGTCCATGGTCACGGGTAAACTGGACGCTGTAAAAGGGTCCGAACGTCGGGATTAATTAATACACGATAAAATCTGTAAAAAGTAGTTTTATTTCAATGTATAATATTCGCGTAAATGTCAGAAATCGATAAACACTTATTATGTTGATCTCATCAATATTTGTGCCCACGACCTCGTGATCAGCAGTCCGGCCTCTCGAACCACTAGACCACAGACGTCATCCAAAGAGAACATCCACAGTATATTTTTATAAGACTAAAGTAGTATTACTATTAGTAGTACTATTTTTAAAGTAGTCTAGCGCATAAATATTATAATCATTATAGTATAGTTCTTAGGTGTTATAGGTATCTACGAGGAAGTAGGTTGTCTTGCCTATAATTAAAGCCAGGCTGCTCTCGTTTTAACCTTTATAAAACGTTGTACAGAGAGAAGAAACTTTAAAAACAGAAAGAAATAAACTTGAATGTTTGACTTGCAAGGTCTTCTTTCGTTCTATTAAACTTTTTATAATTACATTGGACTGTTTTAGAACGGCAATAAGTATACTTATGCCTATTTCTTACCGTTTGCATTGTTTAAATGCTGGCGCTCATTTATCGCGAAGCGGACGCAGTGAATTTTTCACTGCCAAAGCATTAAAGGTAATGACAAACTGAGCCCACGTACGCAATGTATGCAACGCATTATGACATCTGGACTCTAGATGTTATATGAAAATGTACGGATTAAAGTAGAAACAGACTGATCCTACGTACGCAACGTATGCAACGCATTATGACATCTGGACTCTAGATTTTATATGAAAATGTACGGATTAAAGTAGAAACAGACTGATCCTACGTACGCAACGTATGCAACGCATTATGACATCTGGACTCTAGATCAATAATATATAAAAATCAATGCCACTTTTCGTTGTAATTTTATAACTCAAGAACGGGCTCACCTATCCAAACCATATATTTAGGCTTTGTTCGGACTATTTAGTTGATGGTTTATGTGAAGTTTGCACAAAATCGGTCGAGCGTTTCTTCATATAATATAGTACAGAAAAGCCAAGAAACCAAGCGGGCGAAGCCGTGGGCGGAAAGCTAGTTTTATACGAAAATTTACGGATTAGAAACACACACACACTTGCGTTGCATACAATAAGTGTGTCTCTGTTGAATACGTTTTTTATATAAAATCAAGAGCTCAGATAACATAACGCATTGCATACGTTGCGTACGTGGGATCACTCCGTTTGTACCTTTATTGACAGATCTAACGTTGCGTGGGACGTGTGTGACAGCGTTGCGTATGATAAGTATGTTTCTGATTCAACTGTTTTCATACAAATTAGAGTCTAGATGTCATAATGCGTTGAAATCAGCCGTGATAATAAATTTAAAAATATTTTTCTAGAGCGTCGAAGTGAGTGCAGGAGAATGGCAGCGCGCAGGAACGGGGCTCGCGCTACGCCGCGCACATCTGCTACGCCGCGCGCATCCGCTCTAGGTCACCGGGCTCCGCCGAGCGCGTAGCAGGGTCCGGGGGTTCCGTGTGTTTATTTTGGAGTATACATAAGTCTTTAAAATCAATTGCTGTGTTGCCAAAACTCGGAGGGCAGGTTAGTTTTTTCCATTTAGATCTTCTTTGTGAGCGGTCATCCACTATCATAGCAGATCGTGCCGTTTGATGGAACTTAAGTACCACTACCAGTATGTATAGCTTACGGACTATTAGCGCATTGTAGCCCTTGACTTGATATAACTTAAATCTAAATTAAAGATACTTATAAGTAGATACGGATACCTACTTTATGGCTTTGATGAAAACCAAATTCTATTAAAAGGAGAATAGCGAAAGAAGCGGGTATAACATGCAGTTAATATAATTGGTAGGTTCTACCTAAATTAACTAAATAAACGGTAATGGTTTAAAGAAAAATTTTGTTTACCGACGTTTGCTTTTCTCGAAGGCAATCGGTCAGAAAATTACATATCTGGTTATAACTACCTACTCGGTATTGAGAGCAAATAACGCAGAAAGCTTCGTTATGTAGGAACCAGCTACACACGGCAGAACACCTTCAAGCGCATAGTCCGTTAGTGCGATGCCCGGGGGCACGTACGGTAATTATATAATTACCGTGCCCGCGGTTTCACTCGCATTATAAGACAAACCTTATATTACTACCTTATATTATTACTTTATATTACTACTACCCCGCCCCGGCTTCGATAATCGCTTCGTAAATAAGCCTTTATTTATTTCTCGTAAAAAGTAAAGTATAAAAAATGGTTATTGCGGATTCTTTTTAAGCTGTACAATACTGTAGTACCCTACATTGTTTTGATCTATCTCGTAGGGTACAGCCAGCGTTTGCATTGTAAGCGCAAAAAATGTGTTTATTTACATCATATTATAAAACTCTCATTATTATCAGTGTTTCTCTACTATATTATGCATTTATTATACATATTAACCTTCCTCTTAAATCACTTTATCTATTAAAAAAACGGCAAGAAAATCCGTTGCGTAGTTTCAAAAATTTAATCATAGGGACAGACAGAGGCCAGCGACTTTGTTTTATTATATGTAGTGAATAATGAAGTGACTAGGTTTTACCCGCGACTTCGTACGCATAGACTTAGAGCGGTTTCGCACTACGTCCGATCCGAATCCGTGAAAAAACAGAGAAAGAAATTCATTGGATTACGTAGAGAAATCGGATGACGGAAATCGGATCTAGTGTGTAAACTACCATACAAATAGGTCTACGACTACTCCGGACAATATTTTCACGGATTCGCATCGGACTTAGTGCGAAACCGCTCTTAGTTAACACAGTTGTTGTCGGATTGATTTCATGGGATAAAAAGTACTCATATGTTAGTTCTGGTCACAAAACAATTACCGTTTTTTTTTTCGAGATTCTAAGTATTCAATATGCCAGCGCTAGTCACAAACTATTAGTGCACCCAAAATTTCATTCGATCTCCTATATATCACTTTTCGAGGTTTCCGGTATATAACCACATTTCTCTGGGTTAAAAAGCCTTTATGTTATTCCCGGTCCCGAACACTTATGGCAATCGTTAGTGGTACTCGAGAAGCCCAAAAAGCCAACCAATCTTTCCTCAGGATATCGGTATTGCGCAGAAATTGGGTTGCGGAGGTCTCATGGCCGTCACTTCGTATAAAATACTGATATTCAGCCGCATCTGGTTTGACTGGAAGCCAATCGCAACACATTGGGAAAAGGCTCGGTTGTTATTCCCGGTCACATATCTACTAAGTAATTATTTAGGTACATTTCATTCAAAACTCGTAAGTAGGGTCTCTGATATCAGTTTTCTGGTAAATTCCCACACAATTTTGGGATAAAAAGTAGCCTAATTATTATTCCCGGACACATTATTTATGTGTCCGAAATTTCATTCAAATCCCGTAAGTAGTTCTCCTATATCAGGATTTCGGGAATTCCGGGAATATTCCCACATTTCTCTGGGATAATTCTAATCTCTGGATTTCTCTTGTTCACTCTTAAAGTTTCCTAATTTATTTACCAGAACAGTATGTTCCAATGAAGCATTAACCAAATACATCTCATTAATGATATTAAGTTACTATAAATAGATTGTCCACACACACGCTGATTACTAAATCGGTGCTATCGTTTAGTTTGTGAGCTACTTTCAAGTTCAACTCGTGTAGTGGGGCCCTTGTGTTTTTAATTAGTTTTGATATTAGGTAAGTACTTATACTTACATAATTGGATTATCTAACGTCCGCGTAGTAAGTTATTGTAATCAGGTATATAATCACCTTGCAGGTAAAGCAGGTACGTATTATTAATGAAGAAGTAGGTAAGTAGATCTACATGTTCAATGTCGTAAGCGTACCGTTAATTTACTCAATCATTGCAAATTAGCTTAGTTGCCTGTTTATCCGTCCTCCAAGCCTTTCCCCAACTATGTTGGGTTCGGCTTAAAGTTCCTGGTGCGACTGAATATCAGTATTTTACACAAAACTACCATCGGACCTCCGCAACCCAATTTCTGGGTAAAAGCGATATCCTTAGTATAGATACTTGCGGCACTGTCTGCGATATCTATTGTCCTCAGGTAAGTTTTGGAGGGAATTGAAAGTCCAGTTTACGTTAATTACTTATTTAATAACGGTAGACCAATTAGGTTACAAGAAAACACTTCGCGCGGTGAGCGGTCGGGAGTGACTGCCTTATCAAGGTACGTATGCATAGTGAGGGCGAAGCTTGTGGGATATATGATCCCTACATGAGGATAAACTGGTTGTTAGGTATGCCGACTGCGAGAGAAGGGTTAGTGTTTGTCGCGTATCTTGTGTGTTTACAAAATACGCGCTGGTACCTATTTAATAAACGCTTTCAGCTCATAATACCTATTATAGTCTGTTAAACCGAAATAGAGTTTAGATTAGTACTTATCTTATTTATACCTAATAGTATATTTTTAATTTTCTTTTCTTTTCTCAATCCTGTTTCGGTCTGTTTAGTACATTTTTTCCGGTCAGGTTATTGTTTTTTTTTATTAATTAGAAGTTGACTTTGAGCTACTGACTACCACTAAAATACCTAGTTTGTCAGTTTTTTCTCAGTCCTGTTTGTCTTATGAGTTCCTATGACATACAGGTCCGACGGTTTTACGTGTTCTTCGGAGAACACGTAAATCCGTCGGACCGGCCAAGCCGACCCGACCGACCGTAGGCATGGAGAGGTCTCGATGTGTTAAGAAAGGTGACCCATCTACAGACGGCCCGCTACCAGCACTCTATCCTTGCAGATTGGATGTTATTACTTAGCCCTCTTTCATACCTATAACTTAAATTACTTACGTGTTTAACAAAAGTGATCCTAATAATATATCAACATAATATTCAGATTCAGATTCGTCCGGCCTCAAAAAGACTCGACTAGAACAACCGCCCAGCGAGCAGCGTAGAAAAAAACTATATTTTATCCTTGGGTATTAGTTATGACAATAAAATAGGTTTGATATAAAAAGTAACATTAACAATATCAAAATACTACCTTATTAATTTATAAATTAAATTTTCATCCAATTTCAATTCACGTTTCTGCAAAGATCTGCCACCCGGAGCCTTGCAATGGTTATGACCCAGGTGAGCCTAACGGTCGTCGGCTGTCGCTCCTCGCATTTGACTCCTCTCTTCAACCTGTCGAACCCCAGACGTATCGCTCCAATAACATGTCAAACATTTTATTTATCGCTTGATTACAGTAAGTCAATTTTTAGATAGGTAATTATTTATTTTTGTTTATAATTGTATAGGTGTGTTCGGGAATTGTTAAAAGTTATAATTATAAAATCTGTTCCTGACTGAGTCAGTAGGTAACTGAATATATCGTAGTATTGATAATAATTATATGATTTTATGTACCTATGTCGGCCATATCATAATTATTTGGTACCTACAATTACAGTTTAATAAAATGTGTCAAATAAAACTGTCGCATTAGCCTGTGGTAGTAGTCCTAAGAGCGACTGCTGCGCTAGAGGTCTTAGGTTCGTTTCCAAGGTTGACCAAAGTGTGCGTGCCCCCTATTGTATGGAACCTAAACATACCGGCGAACTGTTGGTGTTCAGTTAGTACACCTCTACCTAACTCTTCGGGGAGTAGGTACAGGCGTGATGGTATGTATCAACTTGTCAAAACGTTGAGCTAGTATTAAATTAGTGGTTATTGTTTGGTGCTTTATACGTGATAATTAAGCGACATTTGTGATGAGGTTAGACATCGCGCAACACACGAACACACGGAAGAATATAAAAAAGGTAAGTACCTGTGCTCTCTTTGTAAGTACCTAGAAGTACGAATATTTATGGACTAAACTAGACTACCTCTCTATACTTACTTACATACGACCGACTCGTATGTACTTACCTATTACTTGCCGACCACACAATATGCTAAAATATTACATAAGTACAACAACAATATTGCTACGTCATGAATGAATAGCCTAGATATCGATCGCAGCCTATACAACTAGGAACAGTTCGGACGTTACACGGCATGCAGATTTGCGGGTATTCTATTATTCTATAACACGGGATATACCTACCTATAATCTCTTTGTTATAAACGGACTTCCTCAAATAGAGCGTAATGGTTTGTATGCATTGGTATAATAGATAGGTAAGTACTTACCAATGTTTGTGGTAAAGTTGGGAATATTTTTTAAATCACGCCTGTATTCCTCGAAGGGTCAGGCAGAGGTGTACTAATGTACGTAGGTACAGTAGTACAGTACCGGTACCTATGTTTAGGTCCCATGTAATAGGGGCGAGCCAATTGATATTAACCGGGCACAAATCCAGACTCCGACCTGCTACTGAGAATTTAATAGAAAAACCCAATAACACTTTGCTCGACTTAGGGATCGAACCCAGGACCTCTAGCGTAGCAGTCGCGCTTACGACCACTAGACTAATGAAGCAGTCAGCCTCAGCATTTGTATCCTACACATACGTACTATTTGATTATTAATAACTTTTATTTTTGTAATAATTTAGCATAACTTAGGTAGGTACATATTCATAGTAGAGAATGCTAAATTTAATACAAAAATAAAAATTATTAATAATCAAATAGCATACTATTTGTAGGTACAAATGCTGAGGTAGCTGTTTAAGTAGGTACACAGGCCATCACATCAAGCTACCCCAATTTGTCA
Source organism: Acronicta alni (assembly GCA_964056405.1). NCBI lineage: Eukaryota > Metazoa > Arthropoda > Insecta > Lepidoptera > Noctuidae > Acronicta > Acronicta alni. The sequence continues at coordinate 13,267,314 of OZ043913.1, forward strand.
AATTTCTTTAATAGATTTTCAACTTTAATTAAAAAAGATAAGGTTCATATTCAATTGGGAAAATTTGACAGTTTTGGTTAGCTTGACCTGCTGGCGTCTATACATACTTGGCGCTTACATGCGAAACACGTTGGTAAATTATTAAACCTACAGACTGTTATTAAATTATACACTCTATCAGAATATTACCGCTAAAGCTTAATTTGCCTGCTGCACCATAGTGCTGAGATAGGGACCTAAAGGTTATATATTGGTCTATTCTAACATCTCACGAGATAACGTACCATATGTAGGCTATGGTGACATAAATCTATCGTTTTGTTCTTTATTGTAACTGTCAGAATAAAGTTTATTTTAGTCTGCATGATCATCTTTCCATGGAAGCAGTGATATCCTAGTGGTATGACCAATGGACTGCCAAGTCGAAGGTCTCGAGTTCGAACCCAAGGCACGCACCTCTGACTTTTCGAATTCATGTGCGTATTAATAATTAATTATCACTCGCTTAAACGAAACGGTGAAGGAAAACATCGTGAGGAAACCTGCGTGCCATAGAGATTTTCTCGACGGCGTGTGAAGTCTGCCAACCCGCACTAGGCCAGCGTGGTGTACTATAGCCTAATCCCTCTCATTCTGTGAGAGGAGACCCGTGCCCAGCAGTGGGACAGTATATGGGTTGATGATGATGGATCATCTTTCCATGTTTCATATTATTTTGTATTTTACCTAATAGTTCATGATATTCAGATAGAGAAAAGTCGCACATTTTGCGGCTCATTCTATAACAACCTACGCTACGGCACTTCACTGCCTTTTTAATTTAATTTTTTAGTTCTGCTCGAAAGAGATGGAGATTCCGCTTGCTTTCTTTCTTTTCTCCAACATAAACAATTTTCGCTTTTTGCGATTAGGCTTTAATTTCATTAATGTAACCTAACCGGGTAAAATCTGAAAATTAGCCACTTTCTTTAAAAAAAAATACCATTGGTATGTGGTACCTGGCAAAAAAAGTCTGACACGGTGACTACAGGAAACTAAAATATTACTTGTGGAAGCACCACCTACTTTTATTCTTTGATATATGTATAAAGGAAAAAGACAATTTTTGCTGGTGTACTTTCAGAACACTCAAAACTAATTAGGACTATTTCGAAAATATTTTATATCATTTAAAAAGGAAAATTTGAAATCCTCCTAGTAGTACATGACTCTATAGTATGTACAGACGCCAGCAGGTCAACCTATCCAAATCTGTCAAATTTGAATTAACAGCAAATTGAATATGAACCTTATCGCTTTGTAATAAAGTTGAAAATCAATTAAAGAAATTTGACAGATTGTGGTAGCTTGATGTGCTGGGGTCTGTACATGTACAGACGCCAGCAGGTCAAAATAATACAAAGTGTCAATTTTTTTCAATTGAATATGAACGTTATTGTTTCGAATGAAAGTTGAAATTCAATCAAAGAAATTTGACAGATTGTGGTAGCTTGATGTGCGCCCCTCTGTACATTACTCCCACACTTAAAATAAAATGACACATAGTCGAATTGAGAAACGCCATCTTAATTTAGAAAACATTTTTGAGTCCTTAGCACTGACCTCTCTAATACCATGTACAGAGGCCAGCACATCAAGCTACCACAATCTGTCAAATTTCTTTGATAGATTTTCATCTTTAACTCAAAACAATAAGGTTCATATTCAATTGGGAAAATTTGACAGTTTTGGATAGCTTGACCTGCTGGCGTCTGTACTAAAGAGGTCAGTGGTCCTTAGTTACTTTAACGGGTTGCCATTTTTTCACCGTCGTCGTTGTCGTCGACCCAAGGACTTGTATCCATGGTCATGAAATAAAATAAAAATATTAAGTACAGACGCCAGTAGGTCAAAATACTGTCAAACCTCCCCAATCGAAAATAAACCTTATCGTTTTGAATTAAAGTTGAAAATCTATCAAAGATATTTGACAGATTGGAGTATCTTGATGTGCTGGCCTCTGTACATACTCGATTGTCGGTTTAGAGAATTGTCAATAACAGCTGATAACAAAATCAAACATCTTGGATTCATGTAATGTAAATACAAAAGATAATTTCATGTAGGCTGTAAAATAGACCCACATAATGTGTACCAAAGGAGCAGCAGTTGCTCAGCTTTTTGCTAAAGCTGTCGCCTCCACTAAGGGTTTTGATCAAAATCTTCGTAAGGTAGTACGTTTCATAATACTAAAATGATATTTTTAGAACTTTATAATAAATCAGGGTCAGAGAGTCGTCTTAGTGCAGACAAGGTTAAATTAGATCAATGCAACTTTAAAAGACAGTCGTACCTACAAAGTTTTTGGTTATGTAAATTTTGTGTACGCAATCATGTTTCTGGTGCAAACTGCGAACTTACCCAAACCTGTAATCAGAGGTTTTTTGTTTTTCTATATTTCAGTTGAAAGTTGTTGGCTGTCACGATGGAAGAATGCTGACAGAGTTTCAAGTAGGACCAGAGCATCTGAACCAGCGAGGTACCTTGCATGGCGGGTTCATAGCACACTTAGTGGATGCAGTTTCTACATATGCCCTAACCACAAATGAAAAAATTGACACCAGAGGAGTCTCCATAGAGCTCAGTGTGACGTAAGTTCTTCAATTCTAAATAAATCTATTTTGTTTAGAATGTCATGAGATATGTGGATGTAGCACATAGTACAGTGTATTTACATCTGATACAGTTGTTGAATTTGATGACTGCATATTGTTTGAATTAAAGATAGAAAATTCTAAGAAAATAATAAAATGCAAGTCTTCATTTTATGTAGTAGGTAGTCAATGTAGGAATTTATCTAACTTACTGAAGTCAATGAGTTCTTAGTGCTAAACTAGCTGTGATTTTCAAAGAAGTTTTGATGTGTTTTCAGCTTCATTGTCTTTAAGATGAAGGAAGATTCCAGTATAATATTAAGTAAACATAACTAGAATATTCTGAAGAGGAATTCTAATTTTGACTTCACTGTTTTATTCAGAAAAATAATCGATTTTAAGAAAGAAAATACTTTTTACCATAAGCTAAATGTAATAGAGTAAGAAAAGGTTATAAATATCAAACTGTATAATGTTTCAGTTATATGACTGCAGCCAGAGAAGGAGACAACATTGAAGTAGAAGCAATCACAAAAAAGACTGGAAAGAAGATTGCCTTTTTAGAAGTCCTTGTACGCAACAAGGACACAAATCAGTTACTTGCAACGGGTAGACACACCAAATATATAGGAATTTAATATTTTATTTGTACACAATCATGTATGTAGAGTGAATTTCATAGCTGTAGAATACTCAATAGACAATCAGAATGTAGTTTTATTTTAATCAATATTTACTAAGTCGTTAACTGGGTGATAAAATCGCCCAAATGGGTGACAAACTGAAACTATTAAAAATAGGTTGCTGCAAATTGATTCCAGTCAATAATACGAAATTCAAGGATTTTTATCACTTGACTTTGTAAAATTATTTCAGGTAACTACTAGCTACTAGCTACTACCCGTGACTTGACAATTACCTGGATAAGTTTTTTAAGTTGGTCCATTTTGTGAACTATCATCCAAATCTGTTAAGCCGTTTTTGCGTGATTGAGAAACAATTATACAAACTTTCACATTTAAGTATAGAAGTATTGAGGAATTTGCTGATTTATAAAACAGGCTAGTTTGAAGTTCGATATCTTACATTTTACTTGGAATTCCTAATTTGAAATAGTTTTTCAATAATGTTTTCCGATTTTCCCGTGTTTCTATGAACATGGAAAATATAGGATTTCAATTTCATTACAAACATTTATTGATTCTTTTCTATAAAAAACTGCAGCTTCATAGATATGGACCTAATTTCGTAAGATTAAAAATAAAACCATATTTGCTTTTTCACATTTATTAAACACGGAATTTATAAATTTATTTGTTACATAGTTATATAGAATTGAAGAATATATTCTAAGCCCGCAATCTTTATTTAATAAATCCTTAAGTACAATTCGCACTAGACAAAAGTACAGCCCATAATTTATGCATTGGTTCTGACATGCAGCAACTGGCAGTGTGCGATCTGGCGTAGGTATAATGCCGCACAATTTCGGATTAGGTATGTGAAATTGGGAGGATCCAGTAATATAATTGTCAAAAACTATTTTTTATGGGACGAATAGGATCTTAATTTATCTGACTGTTCCGATATTAAAATCTCTCAAACAATTTATCAAGACAAGTACTTTAGTTATTATAAGTAAGAATCATTTTTTTGTATTGCTGGTGGGTTTGCATTTGCCTCAGTCAAGCGCGGACGAGGTTGAAGGTGAAGGCTCACACCTTAAATACCAAGGTTATATGAGACCGGGAATACAGACGCAGGGAGAGCATTCCACTCCTTTTCGTGCATCTTGGTGGAAATTCAACCACATGTGAGTGAACGCCCTCCCGGCGTCTGGTAGTCCTATGAAGGAAAGTGGAAGATGGATAAAGTCATGAAGTTGCTGGGGACACTTTCATAATACGCCTTGTAATCAAAATTTTCACAATTTGCAATATCGGTAGGCAAGACTACTCTTTTAATTACTTATTGGGCTTTTTGACTGCTTCCACTGCCACGTCGATACACAACACCAGATGTGAATCGTACTTTACTGTTTTTAATAGCCCCGTTTTAAGGGAGCAGCATATTTTTCTCTTTATTCTTCCTATTTTTATCAAGTAGGTACTTACCTACCAGTCTTCAAGATTCCGAAGTACCTATGTTTAGGTATGCAAAAATTTTGCATCATGAATGATCATACGCAAAACCTTGAAAATCAGTGGGTAGGTACCTTTCTACAAAGCTTCTTATTCCCATAGCTAATTAATGATAGGGTTCTAATATTTAAATGCTTTTTATGTATTAGGTATTTAACTTCTACGACTACGCTAATGACTTGAGGATATTTTCCAATGACTCTCCAAAGGTTACAAATTATGGTAAGTCAGAATAGACAACGACACTCCTTGATCTCTCTTCAAAGATAAAGAGAGATATCTAAGTTCATAGTTTTATATGAATTATGTATTTAAATCCACAAAGGAAACTACAAGTTTATTATGTTTGCATGAGCATAATAACATTCATTCTAATTATTTTATTTATGTTATCAATCCTTCCATAACATGTTACCTATTACAATGAAATTAATTGTTGTAAAATTTGGTTAGACGACTGATAGTGGTACTTATTTTAAAATTATAATTAATAGTAGGTATATCAGGAGTAGGTGGTAAACACGGGTTAACAAATAGGCAATCAAATTAATAATAGAGAAAGTTAAAAATAACTTAATTAGTTGGACCACATCGATAGGATTAAAGCTTAGAATGTAAAAGCATAATATCTACTAGAAACTTTACACTAGAATACGCGACATCAAAATACATTGTATAAATAGGTACATTTCAAAAAGTATAGATATAATGTGCAACTTGGGTACGAGTATGTAGTTACTTAGTTTATTTTGCAGGTTTTCTCCAGAGCGTCAATCCGTTTTTTCAATGATGAAATGGTGTCCTCAATGTCATGGTGGGACTGCTCCAGTTTATTTAAGCGTTTCTCATTAATTTTATCAACGTTCATGTCAATGTTCCTACGAGTTCGGCGTTTTGGTCGCTCTAAACCTTCGATATCGTTACAACTCTCACAGTCAGCCCAGAAACGTAAATCCATAGAAGGTAAGTCCTCACACGACACAAGACCATCTTGAACTTCAGGAAGGAAAAATACATTCTCTCCAATGGTATCGATGTTATCGCCGTTGTCACATAAAACTCGTGCTAAGCTAGTCTCTCTCAACTGTCGCAATTGCTCGGGTTTAAATACGGACGGGTTTTCATACCAGAATCTATCTCCATCTCGCAAGCGTTTGAACTGTTCCAATAGCAAGCATCTGAACAATGGTCCTACCTTTCCACCTTCTACTTGATTCTCTAGAATACCCCCCACCCATACGTCGATGTTATGCACAGAACCATACAGTTCCTTTAATTTGTTGCGTACAGTTTCATCGGTAATCTCCTGAGCCAGGTCGTCGAAATCATTTACTTCACTCATGTTGCAAAACTGGCGCCATTTAGTGTAAGGTGGAATGCCGTGGTCACGACTTCTTTGTATGTTGATAGCAGCCAAATCAAGGGCAACAGCATGGGCGCTGTAGAAAAGCTTCTCAGTTAGTTCCGAGTTTAAATTTTGTGTAGGTGTCTTTAATTTAGCCGGTGTCATAAACATTCCTCTCAGTAAAGGATCAACTCCACCTTCATCAACTAATCTCCATGGCGAAAAGAATGCATGGCGAAGTAAAAGATGCCCTTCTGGAATTGTTTCGAAATTTTCATCGTAACGATGCAATAGTGGATTAATCATAGAATGCCCAAATCTTAAAGCAGCAGTAGCAAAAACGTTGGAAATTGATGGATTGAGATTTGGGTCATACTCTTTGTACTGTCCTAGTTGTTGGTATCCTTCTTTCCCAAGAATGATAGGCAGCCAATGCTCATAAGTTATGATTTGCACTTGAGCACCTACTATCTTTCTCGCTTCTTGAAAAACTCGGTCTCCATCCCAAAATGCATTTAGAGCTTTCAATTGAATAGCGATTCGGTTATGCTCCCTCATCCAAATTGTATGCATCGCTGCCAAACCGATTTGTTCATTAGCCCTGATATCACCCGCTACAAAGCAATTACGGTTACTTTCCTCCAAATTTCGCCTGCAGTCCATTCCATTGACACCCACAGTAGGTAACAATGGCTTTCTACCAGGGAAAGTCACGCCTACTCGCAACAACCCGTTTTCATTAGTTAAATCGCGTAAATCCTCCGCTACAGATTTTTCAAAACCGTATACCTGGGATGCATCGATAAAAGAAGTTAGTTGATTGATTTGTTCTCTTGGTTGAAGTGTTCCAAAAAGAACAGAGGTCATTCCAGATCCACAGACAGCGCTCGTTCTAATAAAGTCGATGCAACGGCGATTAGATATCCGAGGATCATTTGAAGGCACATCAATTGGAAAACATGGTGCAGCATAGTCACAAGTTTTTTTGCAGTCTACTCCATCCCAAGTTTGAGAGCTCACTGATGGTAAAGCATGATCTAAATCATGATCTAGCCACTGACCCCATTGCATAACCATGTGAGTTATCTGCAGATCTTCAGATATATCTTTAGTTGTTATAATAGTAGTAGAGACTAGACGAGCACTTGGTAACGTAAATCCATTATATTTTACATCTTTGTTCCACCCCACTGGTTGACTGAAGCCATTCTCGTAAATAGGGAAAAGAATTCTTCTAAATCCGCTTAATGATGAGCCCCATGTAGGATGTGCAAAATTATTACAACTGCCATCATAATTCCGATACTTGCTGTGGTAGCACATATCGGAACAGTCTTTCCGCTCTCTATGAGCAACACAGCCAGATAAACGGGCAATTACTTCAAGATGTTGATTTGACAAAACATTTTGATAAAGGAACGGTTCCGTTGAGGTTACTTTATGACCAGTTTGTAGAAATCCTCTAACCTTGTCTAGAGTCCTTTCGTAAATTTCAGCTGCGCGAGCGACTTCTCTCGCTGGGGCATTTGGGAATCTAGTTATTCGATACAACTGATGGATGTCCGATTTTGCACTTTTGTTGTTATTGAACAATTCGTCCATGGTCCTCTCGATTGCCAGGTCTACATCTCTCGTTGCCTCAGTTAAAGCTATGTTCACATATTCATCACCGGGAATAACACGATCTTTCACAGTTAGAAAAGCGGATGCAGTGTCGCGTCCATATTCATTAAAAACTGAGCACTCATATCTGCCTGTATCCCTCAGTGTCAAATTATGGATGATCAAACTTCCAATAATAGTAATTGAATGTTTTTCATCTATAGTTAAATAGGAACCATCTTTTCTCCATTCTACTGTAGCAGGGGGGTCGCTTTCTACTTCACAAGGCAACTGTACAGAAGATTCTCTGAAAGCATCCGTGTCTTCTGGCTTCAATATGATATGCGGCCGAATAATATTGAAAGATTCAACTGTTAAAAAAGCTGAACCCTCAATGTAACCTTCTGCATTTTCAGCTCTGCAGTGGTATATACCATCATCATCAGTGGTTACAGATATAATCGTCAAGTTTTGATTTTCATTTTCCAATATAATATTTTCAGTTATAGGAAGAACCAATGTGTTTCTATACCAGTTAAGGAGCGGTTTTGGTACTCCTTTAGCTTTACATAAGAACTCAACATCGTCTCCTACTCTAACCGTTTTGTTATGTGGCTCGAGGATAAACGTCGGCGCGACTAAAATAAAATAAATTATTATTAACTTTAAAAAATGCAACAAAGACTAGAATTGTTTCTAATTGAAAAATAATATAATTGCTTGCCATATAATATATACTGTAGGTATGTCAGGTATGTGTGCGTTTATGATATAATGTAAGCTTGATCACAGTAGTGTGTAGTTATGGGTACTTGATATTAGTCCCAAAGGCAAGCAATGAATAATACATTTCGTGCATCCTTTATGGAATATTCGCTGTAGGTACCTTAGGTAGGTCTTAATTTATACTCTCCCGGTATTCAAACTTAAAAAGTACATCGAATGTTTTAAGGATTACAAATCAACTTACCCGATACTTCCAAAGGTGCAGACGCATTCACTTTCCCATTAATATTTTCAGCTATACAAGTATATACTCCAGCATCGGACTCTTGAATATTATTGATGGAAATGGATCCGTGAAGATTTATTGAAATACGTTCATTTAACAAAATCCTTTCACCATTAAAAAGCCAAGCGATATGTGGTTTCGGGTGGCCATTAGCCGTACAATCGAAGCTTACAATCGGTTGGTTAAGCTTTGCAAATTGTTTGCGTGGCAGAGCGGTCAATACAGGAGGGCCTGGAAGAGAAAGAAGAAATAATTTTAAAATATAATTTGATGCCAGGATTTATAAGCTACTTCAAATATTCTAATAGTCCATTATTACCATTTTCATTAGATTTTTGTTGTACCGTCATTTTAGCTGGCTTCGAGTGTGCTTCCCCAACTGAATTCTTAGCCATGCACTCAAATTGGCCACTGTCTGACTCATTTATATCATGTAACATTAGTGTTCCATTATCCATAATCTCATATCGCGTACCGTCGATAGGTATTTCGTTAGAATCTCTAAGCCAGACTATATCGGGGGTCGGGTCTCCGGTTACTACACAAGTAAACATAGCAGCTTCGCCGAAATTTACGCTGATGTCCTCAGGATTCTTTTGTATTTCAGGTATTTCTAAAAATATGTTATTGTTAGTGAACTGCATTATTAGACATTATAATAAATACTTTTATTTCAGACCGTAGTCCATTTTGTTAGTATACAGGCAGCTTAAAACCTAATTAGTACTTATATCTATTACATAATTACATAACAAGAAATATACACTGTGAATAACTTAAAAATGGTATGCTCACTGCAATCAAAGTCGTGCTCCTCCATTATAGAAAGAGGCATTCCCGTAACTTTACTTGGCTGGTAGCATGTTGCATCGATATACATTTCGTTATGTTGGACCATCATTTGCACGAGCCACAACATAGAGCAATCGCAAATCAAAGCATTGCTGTCCAAACGTAGCTTGCGTAGTTTAGGCATGCCCGAAAATGAACCCGATGGAATCGTCTTTAAAAGGTTGTTGTGTAAGTATCTGGAATTAATTTCTGTTATAGTTAGTCAAATTAACGTAGTAGGTACATGCCGGGGCCATCTTGTTTAAAGAAAATGTGAAAATATTTAAAATAGTCTTTATAAAATCTATTTACCACAGAAATAAATATCAATATGGAGCGAAAATTAAAATCCACTAATTTCAAGATATCAGTTATCGTAGGTAACTTACAGTCTCTCCAAACGCGGCAGGGCTGAGAACGTTTGTGCATCAATCTGATGAATTTCGTTAATGTGCAAGTACCTGGAAACAAATTTAAAGTCTCACTGAGATATGGAAAATAAATTATACGTATCATACATTCCCTAGCGAGACCAGCTTTTTACAGTCGGTCATTATTTTTATTGAATCTAGATTTTGCTCTCAATGATTTATCCAAAGACTACCGACGCCTTGGCTTCGCATTAGAAAAAAGAATTAGAAGAAAAATGTCGCAAGTAAAGCAATTTTTAATTAAAGTTTTAATGAAAGAAATGGTTTACTATGAGTCAACCGTAACAGTTAGAGATATGCCATCGTGGAGTTTTCTTTAGGATCTTAGAAGAATTAGGTACAATTCTCTGGTACATCATTTGTAAGTATCTCTAAAGGTTTAGTTTACGTAAGCCATGTAAATTTATTTTGGTGACATGGTCGCAAAATATTGTTTTTTTCTATTTACATTGAAAAAAATAAGGTTTTATTATAAAAATAACATGAAAAATTATCTAACTGATCAAAATGGGTTACGTGATTTAGGAAGAGTAGGCGAATATACACAAAGACTGACTGACAGACAAAAGACGTGGAAAACGACTTTGTTTTATACCTTATATTTATATACATACTATATGTAGAGAAGATACGCCCAGATTCCTAGAATGCACACCGTAAAACGCTCTCTGTTAATGTGAGCACAAACATTACCTAGTGCCATTGTCGATCCCCCCGCCACACACCAAGGAACGTTCGCCACGTACCTAAGCACGTCACGAGTCGGTATAATAATAATATATTATTTATAAAAATATTACTGTTTGCGCAATGAAATCCAGCAAAAACAGTTACACACATAGTTCCATAAAAAAAACTGTCCGAATATTGTATATTTTATATTTGTTTATATGTATATACATTTATATATTGATTGTATAATATGTCATATTTACAAGAATATGTATTAAATTTTCGAATGTAAGTAGCTTCTTGCAAAATTTTAATAAAACGAAAAAATAACAATAAACAATGCAATATGTCCTAACTGTTCAGTGTTGCTAAGGGCATGAAATCAATTTACCCATTCAATTAGCTCTAGACAATAACACATTTCATGAATATTCATAGAAAATTTTATTAATTTTTTTATGATAAAAATAATGATTCCTAAAATAACTGACTTATAATAGTATAAGTAGTTACTAGCTTTTGCCCGCGGCTACGCTCACGTGAATGTAGAAGCAATATTAGAATTAGAAAGTACATCCCGAGAAAAAGACACATACAAACTGGCACCGACTGTTTCACAGTACTTTTTTATAGTCCGGAAAATCCTCATGGATCATCCGCCACCCGGGGAGGCGGCAGGGTTATGTCGACTCGTACCGACAAAAAACCACACTTTCCTTAACTTGCCTAGTTAAGTTAATAGTCATGGCCATGGGATTCGTGAAATTCGCCACGGCCGTGATAGGTTGTAGTCCAGCTATTGCTGGACCCCTTCGACCAACAAGGCCTTGCCTCGTATTCTAATCAAAGGCATGCGTGCCGCCTACTGGGGCCATTATTATTACTATGGAGGCCGGAGGTCTGCCTGCGCACTCCGGCGCCCGGTGCTTTTAGGTCTAGGTCGGGAGAGATATGTCCAATTCTCTCTCCCTTTCCGCCGCCTCCTTTGCAAATATGACAATGACCATAGACCGAATGACGGCCGGAAGTGAGAGGTTACTCACTGCCATGCCGAGACTAGATCACGGCGCTGCTCTACTCAAGCCAGGCATACCTCCAGCGTGTTCTGCCCGTGTCATCGGAGTAGTCCACGCAATTCATCATCCTCCTATCTTGTATGTTGGAGGTGGCTTCCAGACTACTAAGTACTCAGTCGCTTAAACGAAGCAACTACCATCAGATCTCCACAACGATTAATGCACATGACAATTAAGGCGTACATAGCGCTCACAGCAAAGTATTACTGCTTATCACCAAACATAAATTGAAATAAATTAGCGGCAATTAAACTAAAAATTAAAGTAAACAATTTGAACATTAGATTAATTAAATTATACAAGATCAGAGGTAACACACCTAAAAAACAAAAGAAGTGCAATATAGAGTTCGAAGTGTAGTAATATTTAAGGACTATTTGACAAAGATAGTGTGATTTTTCTTTTTATCTTGATAGTTTGACACTAAATATGTCCAATTCACCAATATTTCAGACTGCATTGTTTCATCAGTGGCAATTCTTAAAAATAGGAGATTGTAAGCATGGATTGGTTTTTACAAAGGGAATGTAAAAAATCTTCCTACTTTTTTTGGCTCGTGGGTAAGTTTTTGGAACATGAAAATATTTTGTAAAAGGTAACTGCACTATGTCATTCCGTAAATGAGTTTATGTAAAAAGCATAAATCCAAGAGACGTCTACGATTAATTAGAGTCTTGAATTTATTTAAACGTTCGTTATATGGTTTTCGGTGGAAAAATCCTTATGTAGAGAAAGCAAAATGTCTCGTGAAAGCCTGCTGTATGTTTTCCACTCGTTGTGAGTGGACCGCACAAAAAGGACTCCATACTCTACTGACATACTCAAAGTGGCTGCGCACCAAGGCATTAAAGAGATTATTACCTTGCTCTTCTGAAGCTTGAACCCTCTAGAGTTGCGCTTCAAAAACCCGAGGATTTGGGCTGCCTTATCAATGTGTAAGGTAAACGTCAGGTTGCTTTTGACTACAACACCCAGATAACTTCATTCACTTCTAGCAGTATTACGCAGTTTTATAAAATAGGACTTTAAATCAAACTTACCAGCGCTAATTATCTAAAACTATTTTACCTACCGTTCAGTTCTGAAAATAAAAGGGCGTTATCAAGAAGCAATTTTTGGACAGACCCCCTGAGAATACCCATGATATTATTATGTAAAAAGTGTAAGTGGACTGCCTCATTAGTCTAGTAGTCCTAAGCGCGACTGCTACGCTAGAGGTCCTGGGTTCGATCCCCAGGTCGAGCAAAGTGTTATTGGGTTTTTCTATAAAACTCTCAGTAGCAACTCGGAGTCTGGATTTGTGCCTGGTTAATTGCAATAGGCGCGCCCCGTATTACATGGGACCTAAACGTACCGGCGAAATGTGGGTGTACATTAGTACACCTCTGCCTAACCCTTCGGGAAATACAGGCGTGATGGTATGTAAGTAAGTCGTATTAAATTTCATCCTCCAAATCCCATTTGAGCTAACAAACATACATAGTACGTATTTTCATGCCTGTCTCCTGTAACTCCGGTAACGATTATAGATTTCCACTCAGTCTTGCAGATTGGTCGTGGTCATAAAGGGTCCCGATTCTTGAGAAGTAACTTGCGATGGGGTTGCTACAGGGAACTTTAGTGCGTGCTGGTTTATTGTGAGGTAGGTATTACGGGTCTGGTGTGCCTTGAACTACCAAAAACTCCAAGAGTCTTTCTTGTAGATTACACGATCTCGTGGAGTTCGCACGTGAACTCCACGAGATCCACAGTGTGCCACAAAACCAACATCATTAAATACTTCAAACGGTCAACTTCAATTTTCAGCTCCGAAAGACTAGATAAGCTTCATGAGGCGTAATTTTGTGGTGCTGATTATTCTACCTTAATTTCAAATCTTGCCAGCCTTTCAATAGCAAATTGGTTCACCGCACAATAATATCGTATTTTATTTTTATGACGTTAAGCTGTCTAGATACTATTCCAACCATAGCAGTTCTTCATCTAATTATATTAACCGTACATACATAGTAAAATAGTATATGCGACAATCCTGCAGTCGTATAGTGAGTACTATTTTACTATGTAATTCACAGTAATCATGAAACAACGTAAATCAATAATATTAAAGTAGCTTTTAAATTGCATAAATCACTGCCTATAAGTGTTATAAATTGAGAACTCCAACCATAAGTGTTATAAATTAAGTCTGATGCTCAATGGCATTGGACTTAATTTAAAAATCTTGTACCTACTATGCGATCCAATAGGTATATCTTATTCAGCCGACTTAATTGTAACTCATCTGTTTAAATGGTTGCCAAAACTGGATTTGTCATCTCTTTATCAATTGTCAGACGTGTTCTTATTCCCTAAACCTGGCCCTCCATGGAAGAGGGGCTTGAGAGCCGCCATCCTGCTCTCAGTTTGCGCCAGACGCAGGTACTCTCGGGACATGGCTGTTTATTCTTGTGTAGCATACACCGGGAGCCGACGCCTGAATTATGTCCTGGGCAGAAGAGCGCGAACGCCGTGTTCTTGTCACTTCAGTGGGCGGTGACCTCCATGGTCAGGAACGAGAGCACGCAGGAAGTGGCCGCCACCTACCGAGCAATGTATGCTGTCAAAAAGGGCGACTCAGCTGGGTATTGCGCAAGATGAAGATTCCGCAGATACTGGCCCCGAAGGGCACGCGTGTTGCCATACGTACGCCTTACATTAGGCTGCGAGTTCCCACCGATTTAAGAGGTCCACAGCAGGGCTTGAATAGCACTAGAACGTTGCGTTGTAGGTACTCTTCAGTATATTAAAACAATAAAAATATTGCGTCCCTCCGTTTCCATCCATTTTTAGGGGAAACGATGGAACCTTTATAGGATCACTTTGTTGCCCGTCCGTCCGTCCGTCCGTCTGTCCGTCCGTCTGTCCGTCCGTCCGTCTGTCAAGACTCTTTGTCTCAGGAAGGCGTGGAGGTATCAAGCTAAAATTTATATAAAATACTCAGGTCTACTGTCCCTTGGCGCTGTGAAAAAATCAAACTTCTAAGTCAAAACCTACAGGGTACTTCCCGTGAACTCAGAATCTTGAAATTTGGTAAGAAGCAACGTCTTATAGCACAAATAAAGGAAAAATTGCGAAAACCGTAAATTTTTAGTTACATCTTAAAATAAAAATAATTTTAATAATTTTACATTTACTACCCCTTTCCTCATGAACGCGTAGAGGTATTAAATTGAAATTCATATCAAATACTCAGGTCTATAATATCTTTAAGCTGCAACAAAATCAAACTTCTATATCAACGCAATCAAAAGAAACAGCAATACCTACAGGTTTGTACAGAACCCTCGGTGCGCGAGTCCGACTCGCACTTGGCCGGTTTTTTTAATATTACGTTCATTTTAATAATGGTTTGCTCTATCGTTGAAAATTTATATCGATACTACAATTACGATTAACACACCCCGTCTTGGGCATTAGGTCAAGACATCAAATCTTCCAGTTGGCATTCTGCCCGCGCAATTATCGTGTCTCCGATGGCTTTTGAGCGTAAATGTTGACGCGATTAGTTTGAAAACATAATCATTTATTTTATCATTAGTCAGAACATAGGAAGTACTTTGAAATACATTCCTAATACCAGTTTGAAATATACTAATTAAACTGCAAACATTTCGTAAATAAATTACCATGAAGATTTAACAATTCAAAGTTGCATGCAAATTTCAGTAAACAAGTGCTTTAGTGTGGAATAGCAAGCGTTGTGCCCATTTCCAAACCGACGAGATGGACTGACAGTCTCAACTCTCAACAGAGAACTGTTCATTAATATCGTGATTGTGGAAAACAGAGAACCAGTTGTTGCTATTAGTGTAATCTAATTATAATTATGTTGATTTTCCTGAAATAATAACGTTTATCGCGCCACCAACTGGTGAATCATTCTGAAAATAGGTCAGTGTTACACTTGCATGCAATATTAAATAAGTAATTGTTTTGTAAAACTAAAAAAACACAAATGTTCAAATAATTTTTCATTGCATTGGATGGGTAAATTTGTAACTAACGACGACAAACTTATGGGAGTTTTAAGATTTTAGTATTGTTCTCAAGTGACATTGAGTTTTTTAATGGGAATAAAGTTTCTTTAAATCTTCAATAAAAATTGTTGGTATCAAATCAAATATAAGTCAGAGTTGTATTAGAGCCCAGATTTCCTTAGTTTTTTAAGTAAATCCTCCTCAAAAATTCTCATGCGCCACCCGGGGAGGCAGCCGTGACAAGCTGGTATCAAAAAACAAAGAAATCCATCAATTTAGGTTCTGCAGGCCCTAGTGAAGCGGAACATTGAAAAACTTACCAATACAAATTGTGATCATAGGTATCATATGTATAATAGGTAGATACTCATACGATTATCTACCTATTATACGTAGTACCTACATACGTACGCAGCATAATATTCATTGAATCCATATTTATGTTGCGAGCTTTAACTTGCAAATGTTGGCTGCTATTTTTAGTGTTGATAGACACGGAGATGACGTACATCGTGTTTCAGTGTCTAGACTCTAGAATACACCCACTACAAATGAACAGCACTATACCAACAGAACAATACAAACAATTTGATATTTATTTAAACTGAAACCAATTTATTTTCGAGTAAGATTGCATAGCGAGGGTTTCTTGCCATAATATAAAGCATGAAAATAATGCAAGAGAGGGTGCCTTGTGTTATTTTACTGGAAGTAAATTACCAACTCACAATCTTGGAGGTAAATATAAAATCTTAGTAGAAGGAAATATTCCTTTATTTTTGAAAGGCTAAACTAAACTGCATTTAAAATGTTGAAAAGTCACTTGACTTTTCCAGCAATCGAATTGACATCAATGCGAAAATATCCCGGTTTGATTGGTTTGTTTTTTTTTGTGTCAGATTCGTACCACATTATAACAGCCCTTGCCCTCCCGTTTACCCTGGTACGGTCTACGGGACTCGAGAAATAAATAGAATTTTCGCTACGAGACCATTATTTCTCAGCCGGTCGTGTTCAGTATTGGGGTCGCATTGTGTTCAATAGGTAGGTATAGGAAATATCCCTTCATATAATTATTTTTGAGTTTAAAAATTAAATGATTTTGCACAAAATCATGATCAATCAGTCGCCACCGTCTTAATTAGTCGATGTAAAACTTTGATTATTGTAGTGAGGGATTGCAGCATTTTTACGGGCTATTTGGTAGGTCGAGACACTAAAAGAGTTGAGAAATGATGCCTTAGTCAAACGATAAAGGATTGTAAAATTAGCTTTGGTCCTTGAGGTAAGCAACAACAACAAATCAAATGACTAAAGTATTTGCCGTTTACTACAGTACAAAACAATAACAAGGGCGCCTTCGCAACGCTTCAGTTAGTTTAGTTATCCTGTTTAATATTTAATTTTACCAAAACGTACGGAGCCCGTCTTAATTTTCCTCTGAAGCTGTCTTAATAGGTACTAAATATAAAAACTATGACATCATTTTCTGGTTAAACAATGTAGCAGGGTCATTCAAATAGGTAGGTACATAATATTATGTATTTGTTCGTATCTATGTTCACATATTATTACCACTTCATGTTCCTCAAGCGTACCTACATTTAGTTGACACTACGTCATAAAATATGCGTCCCAACAATTTCCTATCCAATTTGTCTGCCTATAACGAACTTACAATCTGTTTGTGGAATCCATCTGATTCATAACTCAATTATGCATGCATTGTGAATTAATTCTAATTACATACATACTATCACGCCTGTATTCCCCGAAGATGGTAGTTCAAGGCACACCAGACCCGTAATACCCTGTAGCAACCCCATCGCAAGTTACTTCTCAAGAATCGGGACCCTTTATGACCACGACCAATCTGCAAGACTGAGTGGAAATCTATAATCGTTGCCGGAGTTACAGGAGACAGGCATGAAAATACGTACTATGTATGTTTGTTAGCTAAAATGGGATTTGGAGGATGAAATTTAATACGACTTACTTACATACCATCACGCCTGTATTCCCCGAAGGGTTAGGCAGAGGTGTACTAATGTACACCAACATTTCGCCGGTATGTTTAGATCCCATGTAATAGGAGGCGAGCCTATTTCCATTAACCGGGCACAAATCCAGACTCCGAGCTGCTACTGAGATTACTGACACTTTGCTCGACCTGGGGATCGAACCCTGGACCTCTAGCGTAGCAGTCGAGCTTAGGACCACTAGACTAATGAGAAACATTCTCCGCAAGCATGGGACAACAACCCGCTTTGGCAATAGTGCGTCACAGTATACTAAATTGAAAGATGAACAATCTTATTACAGTAGCTCTCCTATATATCTGTAAACCTAAACTAAATTACCCGCCAGCAGTCAGCTAGGCAATGTCGGAGCCATATAGCTGAAAAAAAAAAATTTTTAACTTTACTTGTAAAAGTGTCTTTAGAGATCTACTTACTTACAGAAATAAATAATTATCTTTTATCAATGAGCTAATATCATTTATCATTTAGATCAGAGTCCGAAAAGACGAGCCACCTGGTAGCCACAAGCGTCTCGCTATCCATGGCAAGTAAAAACTTCGCATATAATTTTGAATATGAGAGGGGTGTAAAGCTTATCTAAAAACATACATAAGGTATAAGTACCTATTTAGTTCCCTTTCAAAATACTTTCAATTTCGTTACCTACATTTTTAAACTGATGCTGAGAACTGTTTTTACATCCGGATAAAAGTAGTAATTATCGTTTGTGCGGCAAACAAAATCGTTGGCTAAGCTTGTTGCTACTTAGATACTAATGTTACCTAGATATTAATAACTTAATAAAACTCTTACGTTAGCAAATATTATTCTAAGGAGTGTTGTTTAAATTAATAATTTAGGTCGAAAACAGCAGGCTGCGGATCGAGCAAACATACCATACAAAGTCCCTTTTATCTTATCTCATGTTGGGGCCGGGACTCAAGTTATCTGGTACCTACTCACCAAGATAGTTGGAATCCAGAATATATAATCTATATTTAAGTAGCAAAAAAAACGATAAGTAAATTAAAGTAGTACTTTAAAATACACACGATAGAATTAGGTTACCTACCTGTTATCTGGGCATAATTTTATAGCTGTGTAAATAAAATGCATACTTATATTTGGTAGTTAGTTGTAATACCTACCTACCTACTTTATCGAAAATGAATCGCTATTTAGCTAATAAGCGTGGTAGGTACGTAGACATGCATGCATCAGAAAGGAGTAGGTAGCTACTTTATCTTCTATCAAACTGTCAAGTTTACTAACCGTATCGCTCGAGCTCACGTAACAAAGCTCTAACGCGACTTGTTCGTGCCTTTTACGAAAAAAGATGGCTATCGACAATATCAGTCTGAGCAATGTCTCTAACTATTCACGTTCCTACAACTATTATAATTATTTTCTATACATAACTTCGAACATTTTGATTCGAAAATAGCTAAAATATTAACAAATGCAATCAAATATACGGGATTATGGGGTTAGTCTAAATTATAAAGAAGAAAATGAGTGACTGTATTTGAACTTACAGCCCAAATACTCATCATCATCAACCCATAAATTGTCCCACTGCTGGGCACGGGTCTCCTCTCATATTGAGAGGGATTAGGCTATAGTCTACCACGCTGGCCTAGTGCGGGTTGGCAGACTTCACAAACCGTCGAAATCACTAAGGTATGCAGGTTTCCTCACGATGTTTAAGCGAGTGATAATTGATTATTAATACGCACATGAATTCGAAAAGTCAAAGGTGTGTGCCGTCGGTTCGAACTCGAGACCTTCGACTTGGCAGTCCAATGGTCATACCACTAGGCTACGTAGTTCAAATACTGTTAGGTCTAAAAACTTGAGACCTTGAAACCTTGCAAGATAGTATAGCTGTTATTTCAAACGAGATGTTTTGACAAGATTTTGATTAATTCTTACGGGATTGAGCAAACATGGGGGGTAAGTGGTGGGACGCGAAGATCTTATTTGTTATACCTATGATACGGTAATGAATAGACTAATGAACGTTTATAATCCCACTTCCCTACAAATATTATAAATTCAAAAGTAACTCAGTCTGTCTGTTGCTTCACGCCTAAACCAGTGAACCGATTTTGATGACATTTGGTGCAGAGATAGATTTGACTTTTGGACCAAAAAGCCTTTGGGGATGCGGGTGAAGCCACGGTCAACATTAGATATAATTTTTATTTGTTACGTAGGTAACGCATATCATTTAGTTTGCACAAAGGTCTTTGCACTGATGTAAAGTTTGTTGACCCGAGAAAGTATACAGATTATGTAGTACGTACTTACCGGTTTAGTGGTCTTAGGTTTTAATAAATATTGTAAACTCACAGCTGTTCCAGATGCACGAGCTCCTTGAAAACATCTTGTTCGATGTGCTGAATGCGGTTCCTGTAGAGGTACAAGTACTTGAGTTTGCGGAGACCGTGGAAGGTGCCCGAGCGCAGCTCTCGTAGCCGATTGTCATTGATGAGCAGGGAACGCAGCGAATGCAAGTGATTCAGCACGCCCGGCTCGATGTCTTCGATCTTGTTGAACCGCAAGTCCCTGCATAAATTTAAACATTATGTTAGTTGATCATACAATATTACAATTATATCTACCTTACTATTCCGACAGTGGAAGTATCGATTAATCTAAGAGGACAAACTGAGGGTTTTCAGGAGAGACAAAATACTTTTATATATATATATATATATATATATATTATATTGTAGCGACATCTTTTTAATGTCTCGTTGCAGTTAGATTTAAGTTTGCCTATCTACTAATATAGTCCTATATACTAGAGATGTGGTGCTGGAGACGAATGCTGGGAGTATCCTGGACCGAGTTCAGAACTAACTACTCAATACTTGAAGAACTCAGCATCAAGGAGCGTCTATCAGCAACCTTACAGAAGCGCATTTTGACATTCTTTGGCCACGTGTCGCGAAGAGATGAGGGATCCATCGAACGACTGGTTGTGCAGGGAAGGGTTGACGGTACAAGACCTCGCGGTGGGTCACCAATGCGATGGACTCACCAAATCAAGAACGCAGTGGGTGGCCCCGTAAGTCAGTGTACCAGGATGACGGCCAACAGGGAGAGATGGCGGGACATCGTGAGGCGAATAACATCTGCCCCCAACACCAACTACTACATGACGGCCACGACCGCTCTGCCAAGAGCGATTCGGCTGAGAAGAGAAGATCTACTAAAATTAATGGTATTTTAGAAAATGACTATGGAGTATAATTACTAAAGTAGATTTCATACTCAAACTTATTCATACTAATAATAATAGCCAAAGCAATTCTGTTTGCTTTTTTCTTAACCTAACCTGAAGCTTCTTTTTATAACCGACGAAAAAAAACGGAGGAGGTTCTGAAGTCGACACGTATATAAATATATGTATATTTATTTTATGTATACCGCGTATAACTTTTTAAAGAGTAGTCCGATTTTGATAATTATTTATAGGAAAACCCCGAAGTTAGAGCCATATAAATTTGGAAAAAAAAATCCAACCCTAAGAGTAGGAAAACAGATTATAGAAACAGATAACAAATGATTGATTATTCACTCACTGATTGTAATGTATGACCACTCATTACAGAGTAGTCCGGTTATGATATTAATTTTTTTATTGGATAGAATAAACCTCGAACTTGGTCCCATATAAATTTAAAAAAAAAAACCTAAAAACTTTTTAACAAAAAAAATTATGAACCTTTTTTATTTAACCTTATTAAGTTCTTAAACGAATGTAAGTATACTACTGTAATTTTGAATCGGCGCCAAATTTTTTGGAATGTTAATGTTTACCTATTGCTGGAGATTTCTAATTTGATTTGGTTATTTCCTTAAATTTAGTGGTATTTGTTGATTGATTGTTTAGCGCCGACTCAAAATGATTTTTTGGGCAATACCGATATCGCAAGGATAAACATGTTGTCAGGCATTTCGGGTTTCTGACTCCCAGTAACTTTACTTTGGTATAGGTACTCTCCAAGGCACAGAGAGAAGAACATCTCTTCTTGTTGAATAATAATATAATATTTTTGGGACATTTTACACAACACCATCTAGTCCCAAACTAAGCAGAGCTTGTACTATGGGTACTAGACAATGGATATAATACTTATATACTTTTTTTTTGTAAATACATACGTATAATACATAAGAAACACCCAGACAAACACAAATACTCATGTTTTATCCATACAAATATTTGTGTCCTGTGGGAATCGAACCCACGACCCCATGATCAGCAGTCCGGCACTCGAACCGCTAGACCACAGAGGTCGTCTATATATATATCAAAAACCCCTAACATTCACCCATCCATACCAGTTACCCATCCATAGACCAACCGTAGCAAGCGCAGCTTAACATTATGCATATTAGAATAAGGAGCAGAGTAGTTTTATGAGCTTACTATTATAATGGACTAACTGCAGGGGTCGACACTATTTACCAAACCGTCTTACTTATCATTCTTTGAAGAAAAAAATTGCCTGTTAAATCATTTTCTTGACATAAATCGATCTAAGCATTCCGAACTAAAATATAGATCGACAGAGCGGAAAATTCTGAGTCCAATGATAATTATAATATAATGATATATTTCATCAAAGTGCCCCTTGCGTTAATTGATACTTTCGGTGTAGAAACGAATATTGATGATGTATGATATAATTGCTGAAATCAATTATTAATAAATTTATTTTCAATCGAAGGCCGTGGTAACCGTGAGTTGGCCCCCACAGGTCATATCGTCATGCGACCACGGCTGTAACCTGGACACCACTCTGTGTACGCATGTGTTGATTTGAATTCAGTAAATTAGTAGTAGGTAACATAGTCACAACCACAGATCGTACACTTTCTATTCGTAACACCATATACCGAGCTTATACTCTTTGGATTTAAGACGAATTTAAGGACATTTCATATTTTGCTTAAAACGGTAACCTATCTTTTAGCCGACTGCGCGACGCAATGGAGGGTAATGTGTTTATCAATTTATGTGTGTATGTTCCTTTGTAGTCACTAGAGACCAAACGTGTGGGCCGATTTTGATGATTACGTCAACCGATTTGTCTTAATCTTACGAGTGTCACTAGAGACATGACAGTGATCAAAATTCAATATGGCGACAACCAGACGCCACTTTGTGAAAAAGAAAACAATGAAAGTTGACGAACTATGATATGTGGGGTATCATTCAATATAGGTATTTGAAAATCATCTCTTGTCATTCATATCATCAGCATTCTCTTATCATTTTTCATTTCGAATGACCATTTAGGATCTATAACGATTTAAACTTGAATAGCAACTATTCTCACTGAAATTTTCAAAACATATAACAAAGCCATGATAAAGTTCTTATAATATAGGAGAAAGATAAGTATCAAAAAGTGTAAATAAAATAAAATAAGTTATTAAAATATTAAAAATCCGAGTGAAAAGAAAAAACGTCAGGAAAATAGCGACTAAGTATAACAGTTTTAATGGGTCCCAACTGTTAGTAGCTTTACTCCAGACGTCTTCTTTTCAGTCGGGTTTTTTAAATATTTAATTATTATTTTTATTTGTCGGTCCATTATTCACCAAACTATGATTTTTAATATTTGTCATTAAACCGGCTAAATTTAGCCAATCTACTCAAAGTATTTTATATTGACCAGTATTGGGAAAAGGCTCGGAGAAAGAGGTGAAGATCGGTATAGTCAGCAAAAAACTATCTAGAATATTCGATTATGATTAATGTGCAGCTATTTTCTGCATTAAAAATGTCTCGTGCCGGCCACCTAATGTCAGGTACTTTAGTGTCCCTCTATCACTTGCAGGACTCCTTTAATTACCAGTAACCCTGTACCTATAGCGGTTGATTGACATCTCTTGTTAATATTAGGAACGTATGCAGTTGTCGTTTAGGTACCTAAATAAAAATAAATCAATACATTTTGTTACATAAAGGTATACGTATAATTATTTAATTAATCGATACAGTTTTTGATCTAAGCTAATTGATGCCTTTGAAGCTGAAGTGGTTTAAAATCAATCGACTTCCACTATGGCTTTCAATTTATTGTTATCATTTTCGTCACCGGCCGTCCAGAAGCGTTCAGGTAAACATTTCCAGAACGGAAGCAATCAAACTAAAAACACACCATGCGTTCACTTGCGGTACCTGGTCCACACGAGATTGATATTGCGTGACTTCTGTGCAGCGTTGATGCCACGACATAACCTGAATTCGAAAATAATGCTATGTTTCCATGGTCTCAGAAATGGCGATTTCAAAGAAAAACAAAACGCGGGACTAGCTTTAAGAAAACAATATCATAACTTTAATAAATATTATATGAATTACTTCGAATTCCCAGTCGAATGTAAGAACTTCAATCTAGCCAGTATAAAAAATTGCCAATGTTATAGGTAAGAACCTAATAGAATCTGTATCAAGGCATATCGGATATAGTTAGTAGCTATAAAGTAATAAACAAACAAACATTCCTTCCCTTTGCCTCAAAGGTCAGGTAGTCCTTGGTATCACTGGTATTTAGGTACGTAGTACCTAACTATGTATGTATGATGAACGTGTACCACATAACGTACGGGAGAAATAGCAACGGATTTGCCTTTGAATTTCATAATTTGCAGAAATAGCTGATTTTCCTTACAGAATTATGTCTAGTACCGACAACTGGTACCACAAACCACTTATAATTTGCGCTATGAAATTCATAGCGTGAATTTCATTTAACTAACAACTTATACTAAGTATTCAGATATCTATTTTACTTATATCCCTAGTTATCTAAGTAAATCCTTAACATTTTAGGAATGGGTAAGGTTAAATATGACGTCATGCAACATAATTAGAAAAACTTCCGTACTAGTATGTACCAACCAACCTACTTACGTTAATGAAATGATTTCTACCTTAGGTAAATAACTAGACAGACAGAACTATGGCGGATAAACCTAAAGTTTCGGTGTATTGTGCGTTATTATTCTGGATAAAATATAGGTAGGTAGCTACCTACACTAAACACTGCGGAAAATTTTAGCCGGCCACATGCGCTAAGCCTTGTTATTTATTTGGTCTGAGCTTCGAACTATGATGAAGCGAATCCTGCATCACGTACACAACATTTGCAACGCAAGTTGTATAATACAGATTTACAGAAGCCCGATTTCAAGCGTGAGGCCGTGGCTCGTCAGGCAAATCCCAGTCGCAGGATCCTTTTGGATGGAAGTTTCACACCTTCTTGCTTCTTCAATATTCTTCAAATAAATATAATAACCTTCGTCATGCAGACATCTTACATCATATTTATAGCGGCTAAAATGTTTCAGAATTTATAGGGTTAGTTAACTTTTGTTAATGTTGGGTCGGTCACAGGTGTGTTCGGTAGACATAATAATAGGTCAGGTATGCTTCGTGAAACCATGAATATTATAGTAAGTCGTATCGAGCTATATGTCAAACACGAGATGCAATTGGAAGTTTGCAAACAGAAAATTGTTGGGCTTCCGGCAAGATATCCCACGAACAAATTAAAAAAGGAACTGAAAAATGTGGGTCTGTGCCTTATATGAAACCAGTTCTGCTCAATGTTTTATAGTGCTTTATTTGGATTTTGTGTTCGCTCACGCCATGCTACTCGTACATCTTGCCCACGATGTGTATTGTTACTGTAACTTGTAATTGAAGGAGATTTGCTTATCATCAATATTATAGTTACTAGATATCGGATAGTACTTACAAAATTTTCTTGACTGTAAATCTGTAGTGGATCTGCCATCGCTCTATTTTTTTATATAAAGTGGTCAAGCGAAACAGCTTGTTGTAAATTTGTTACACATTGCATTTCACTTGTTGCCCCGAAGATTTACATAAATTAAAAGCTTTTACTTCATCTAGGTCCTTGGTAAGTGACCCATTACTTCTCTACCATGGTATAGAGTAGCTCTTTACAGCCCAAGGCTGTAAGTAGATAAATGAAAATCCATTATTGTAAAAAAATTTAATAATTTGGACATTATGTACAAATGCAAAGGACTGCTATTCGAATTTCAATCAAAATTCTATTTACGAATTAGGAATCTACTATTATGCTGCAGCTAGACTTCCATGCTTTTTCGACTATTGGATTTACTTTATACATCATTAGAACAGAAAATCTTTAATATCGTTTGAATTTCAGAACATCCATACCATTTCTCAAAACTGTTCGAACATAACTGAAATCTACACTGGTCTATTTTCTAATGCCACTTTAGAAGGAACTTTCTGTGTTCTCAATAGGCTAAATTAAGGCTACAATCTAATCACTTATTTACGATCAGCTTCTACTTCCTATTTTTACTCATCTATGAACCAATTTAAATAGTATAGTGATTATTTATGTAGGTATGTATGGTACGCAGTTGTGTTGGCAGTGGGGGGACCCTTACACTGCCAACCCAACTAATCTTATTTCGTTTTACAGGGTCGGCAACACGCAAGAGATCCTCTGGTGTTACTTGGTGTTACTATATAGGCTACGGTAACCGCTTACCATCAGGTGAGCCGCAGGTATGTTTGTTTGCCTTAGTGGCATAAAAAAAATAAGAATGTAAGTTTCGTGTATGTACGTTGCTTATATTAATTTGCAAAAAATCGTGTGTTGTAATATTACTAATTACGTTTCTATATCATAAAAAAATTAAATAATATTATCTAGATCCACTGTAAGTACTTAATATGAATATTCAACGTCATCAATTGTATCCTAGCATTCAACGAAGCTTTCATCAATCTGAATAATACATTTTATATATTTAGTCAGTACTTACAACATGTTAAACTAATAATATCTAGTCAACGCAAGGGTTTAAAAAAAACGATTCATTATCGTTTTTTTAATCGTAAGTATTCAAACAAAGAATATCCCTACTAATATTATAAATGCGAAAGTAACTCTGTCTGTCTGTTACGCTTTCACGTCTAAATCACTGAACTGATTTTAAAGAAATTTGGTACAGAGATAGAGTTGACCTTGAGAAAGAACATAGGACAGTTTTTATCTCGGACTTTTGAAGAGTTCTCTTGGAAACGCGATATAACCGAACTCGACGCGGGCGAAGCCGCGGGCGGAAAATTTGAAATAAATCATGTTTTACCTTGCTACATTTTTTTATTGATATAGCCCATCAATATAGGGTATGTCCCGCTGCCCCCTCTTTTAAAACTAGTCTAGATATACTGTTTATACGACAAATTAGGATGTGACTACAAAAAGTAACAAGTAGGACATTAGTCCTAATGGTCATACAATAAGTATTGAAATGACCGACATGCCGCTAAATACGACAACCTTCTTCGAAATCACGAAAAATACATAAACGCACAAAATGTTGCGAAACACAATGCTACAAGGGAACTGAGCGCATCTTCTTCTCTTCAAATCATCGAACTTGTGAAGTCTTTTAAAAGTAGGGAGATATTTGACTATGAAACACCACTTACCTACCCATACCATATACCTATTATATAGGTATATACATATATTAACACGTATACATTATTAAAACACGTGATATATACCTAGTATATCCTCGAAGGGTTAGGCAGGAGTGATAGTGACACATTCATTGGCATAGCTGTGGTGTTCGTGCCCACCCCAGATTATTCTGATGCCCACTCCAAAATTCTGAGATGGCAATAAAACTAAAACCAATTAACGACCCAATTATTATATTATTATTAGTAGGTACCTGTCTAAAATTCTAAACACACAAACTTCTGCCAAGAGTAGATAGGTCATTAATTATACTATAAGAAAAAATACGACACTGGTCTGGCCATCTCACACTAATGTTTGTTAATATTAAAAGTGAACCTCGTTATAAAACAGACGAGCCAGGCAAAAGGAAGCAACGAACTATGTTGATTATAATTACGCAGGGTGTCCATGAAATCAGGACACCTGCTTAGATATAGTACCTATAGTATATCGTGATTTTTATAGGTTCCAGCTGTTTTTATGCGAAGTTATGGTGATTTTGCTCAAAACGTTAACGATTAAAAAACTCCAAATATATAATATTAATACTTATGATGCCCTTTCTTCCATTTAAACAGGTGTCCCATTTTCTTGGACATACAGGATGTATATCTAACTAGCTTTTACTCACAACTTCGTTCGAGTGGATATTTATGCTAGAGAAATGCATAATTTTGGCCTTTTATTATTATTTTATCATACCGAATACTATAAATATGAAAAATTTAATCATATACATAAAGTAATTTGATGTTTGTTTGATACTCAATCACGCAAAAACGGCTGAATCGATTCCCATAGAATATAATACACGAATAACGTACGACCGGGAATAACATATAGAGTTTATATCCGGGAAGAATGGAATCCCCCAGAAATTCCGGAAAATTTATATTGGATATAGTCTAATACTTACGTGATTTTAATTAAAATTGGTGTTCATGTAATTTGTGACCTATCTGAATTCTTCACCCAACAAAAAGCTAGACTCAATTAGGTACTTTTAGCCAGGAAAAATTACCCCGGATTTTCCTTGATTGCGGTAAAACGGTTTAACAGATTTGCATTAAATTTGGTAGGTACCTACACATATAGTTTGTGACCAGCATTAACATAATTGAATACATGAAATCCCGGAAAATACGAGAATTTCCGGAAAATCCCGGGATACTGAATCGGCTAAAAATAATCTAAGTATTGTGACCAGCATTAATTATATTCGGTAGGTACTTTCAAAGTTTCAATCACGTGAAATGAATCCGACAAAAATTGTGTTACTAAGTTTACGCGTACGAAGTCGCGGGTAAAAGTTAGTCGCCTTTACATGTACCAAAGAGATTTAAAAGTGTTAGTGGACATTGGGATTGGGAACATTTTCTTCATAAAATTTCAACCAACTAACGACTTATTCCCTGTTCAATCCTCAGAGATGGGGGCCAGCCCCAAAAAGGGAAAACCAACAGGTTAACGTGTACGTCAAAAGGAACAAAAAATAAACTAAAATATCTAAAACCCATTCATTATTATTTGCTAGGTAGTCAAAATTTACAATAAACATTTTGTTAAAATTGATAACTTTGCCTTAACTCGCAATATATTTATGAAAAACATTGTAAATTCGCTAAAAACCTAATCATTTTTTATTAAGACTAGGATAAACCCTCGATTTTGCCTTCACTGTATGTACCAAGTTTTTTTTATAGTTACATGTGGAAACGTTGTGGATTGTACATTAATCTATTTTTTTTATTTTTGTATTTAGATGTAAGAATTGTATCTTCATACGATTGTTTGTTTTAAAATAAAATAAAATAAAAATTGGCATTGGCTTCTGTTATCATCACCAACACTTATTACTTTATATTCCGAACTTATGTAGACTCCCCGGGTTAATTAATTGTATATTTTTAATTTACAAACACTACTACTTTTAATATACAAAGAACCGCTTATCTATAATTCGATTTTAGATACACCTATTACTATTTAATCTGTATCATATTAATTATACATAGGTAATTTAAAATAATATCTTTATAGAATAATGTAATCGAAGCTCAATAAAAAAGAGAAAGCTTTTGAGGCAGCACATAGTTTTCTTTAAAATTAATATCTGATGTAGGTAAAACAATACCCTACTATTCCGTACGTTGCAGGTTTATTTCTTTCATAAAACCTTCCTGATGAGAGTCTTCTCAGATATGTGGAAAACTGTTATTATAAGTTTGTGCTGCGTTCCAAGCTTTTGAAGAAACTATTTGTATTGTCTTTATCAATCAATATTATTTGTAGCTTTACAATACTAACAGACTACTTAGCGCCATATTTAGTCCGTCACTTCAAGCTTTCGAGCTATTTGTTTGCAGTCTATAATCTTCGTTCTTATTCATCTTGTAATATAATTCGATTTTTCAAGTACCCATTGTGCATTCAATTTTCAGTTAAAATATAAATTCGAACAAAAATAACAAGTTTACGACGTTGTTATAAAATGTTCCATCAATATTTTTGCGTATTTACCTAGCTAGCTTTACGGCCAATACCTAGCAAAGTATGTGACTGAAATATTTATAATATACTTTTTAAGTATGTATAAAGCACTCTGTGTCATAATTATTTACGGATACAAAAAAGTCTCATCTGTACAGATTTAAATAATTTCCTAAACCCATATTACCTTCTTTCCAAATTCTACCATATAATACGAAAAATCAATACGGAGGCTGAAAGACGTACCTCGGTTCATATTAATATGCAGTTTATGAGAAAATTCCGTTTCTGTGAATGCACGTTGGATACCATTCATGACTAGGGTATCGCTTTCAATTCAATTCATACCGAGCCTTGTAGGTATTCAGTTCACTTTCTAAGCATATTGCGTTTTTAATATTAGTTCGGATTTTTTTTATTGGAAAGTTCAGGCAGCTTTCTGACGAAACTAGAAACATCATCCGGTAACACTTTCTGTCGAGGTGAAAACTTGAGAAAACTTCATTATTTGAGAGACAGAAATTTGGATGGCATGAACATACATGAAACTAAGGTTTTTACCAATTAAATAAAAAAAAATAAAGTTTTTACAATACTTATTACCGCGATACCGGTTATTGTAAATTAATTATCTGTCTAGGCTGTTGTAGTTGTTTAGGAATATCTCTACCTCGAGAAAAAGCTTCTAGAGGGAAGAAGAAGATTCGGCTAAAAATGGACAGCATTCGGCTAAAAATGGGCAGCATTCGGCTAACTTCATCTAGTCTTCTCGTCACACTACAGCCACAGTGCCATATAACGAAAGCTTCCAATGCGTGGGCCCTACTAGTTATGACGAAGCCAAAACGTACACACTCACAGTGAGTGCTATGCTCGAAGTCACTGAACAATAAAATCCGCAACGAAGTTATTCGTCAGAGAACTAATATTGCCGACATACCTCATACCTCAGTCTTGCCTAGATCGCCTCTAGCCAAGACTAGTGTGAGGACACCCTCAGGCCAGGTGAAGTGACGACTTGCGGAAGGCAGCAAACTGGATGAGGACTGAAAGCCGAAGATCGGGCTCAGTGGCATTCACTAAGACGTCCAGCAATCGACAATTATAGGCTGATAATGAAGACAAGAGGTGCACTTACCCTCACTATACACGCTCGGCTATCTATAGCTCGTAATACTTGCTGTCATGGTTGTTTACCCAATTCGAGCAAAGTGTTATGGAGTTTTTCTAACAGGTTTTTCTAACATAGCACTAGACTATGCCCCCTGGGACCTAAACATATCGGCGATCTGTGGGTGTACATTAATACACCTTTGCTAACTCTTCAGGTAATATATGCGTGAGAGTATGATATCTTTCTTCTCAGATGGCAGGGGCAGTAGGCAGTTATATAAAGTGGGTACCTAGATACCTAGGGTACGTTATTAACAGGGTTTCCACAGGGTTCGGTCCTGGGCCCGCTCCTGTGGAACATTGGTTACGACTGGGTGTTGCGCGGTGCGCTTCTCCCCGGCGTTGGTGTGACGTGCTACGCCGACGACACGCTGGTCACAGCAAGGGGAGAGACGCACCGACAGGCGGCCATTCTGGCCACAGCGGGGGTTGCGCAAGTTGTCGGGAGGATCCGGCGGCTGGGTCTGGAGGTGGCACTCAATAAATCTGAGGCCTTGTATTTTCATGGGCCTCGGAGGGGACCGCCTCCAGGATCCCATATTGTGGTAGGAGGTGTCCGCATCGGCGTCGAGTCAACGATGAAATACCTTGGACTCGTCCTCGACGGCCGATGGGACTTTGGACATCATTTCCGAAGGTTGGGCCCCAAGTTGATGGGTGCCGCATCCGCTCTCTCGGGGCTGTTACCCAATTTACGAGGGCCCAACGCCTCTTGCCGGAGGCTCTACGTGGGGATCGTACGATCTATGGCGCTCTATGGGGCGCCAGTTTGGGGGGATACCCTGACGGCTCGCAATGCCGCCCTGTTGCGTAGACCGCAGCGGTTGATGGCCGTCAGGGTGATAAGGGGATATCGTAGGGTCTCTATTGAGGCGGCGAGCCTTCTTGCTGGATCTGTGCCCTGGGACCTCGAAGCGAGAGCCCTCGCGTCACTGTACCGATGGCGCGGGGAGGCGCTAGGGCGCGGTGACTTGCCGTTGCCTCGCGAAGTCGAGGCACAGCGTATCGCGCTCCGCCAGGTCCTAGTGGCAGAGTGGAAGGCGCGACTTGCGCAGCCCAGTGCAGGTCACGCCACAATAGTGACGGTAAGGCCTGTCATGGAGGAGTGGCTGGAGAGGCGCCACGGCGTCCTCAGTTTCCGGTTGACGCAGGTGCTCTCGGGACATGGATGTTTCGGGAAGTACCTATGTCGTATACGCCGGGAACCAGCGCCCGGTTGTCACCATTGCGCGGACTGCTCCGAGGACACGGCGCAGCACACGCTGGAGATATGCCCGGCTTGGGCAGAGCAGCGCCGTGATCTAGTCGTGGCAGTGGGTGGTGACCTTTCGCTTCCGACTGTAATTCAGACTATGGTCGGGAGTGAGAGTGCGTGGGAAGCTGCCGCCTCTTACTGCGAGCAAGTCATGCTTGCAAAGGAGGCGGCGGAAAGGGAGAGAATTGTCCATCTCTCTCCCGATCCGTAGTAGACGCACCGGGCGCCGGAGGGCGCAGACAGACCTCCGGCCTCCATGAGCTGTGGCCTGCGGGCGGTTGAATTGGGGGACTCTGCCGCCCGACCAGACAATGGCCCCAGTAGGCGGCACGCTTTTAACGAAGCGTGCCTAAATAGTATGCGAGGAGAGGCCTCGCTTATCGACGGGGTCCAGCAACACTGGACCACAGCCTGTCATGGTCGTGGCGAATTTCGCGGATCCCATGGCTATGACAATAGGGCAGGTGAAGGCAAGTGCGGTTTTTAGTCGGTATGAGTCCGACATACCCTGCCACCTCCCCGGGTGGCGGAGGATCCATGAGGATTTTCCGTACTAAAAAAAAAAAGGGTACGTTATTTAAAGTTATAAATTCAAAAAATAAGTTATATTATGCAGTGAATACGGTATTATCACACAGTAACTATTATTATACTTACAGTAAGTAATAATTATTATAAATCTGCAAACTGATAAAGTGATAACCTATGTTTACACAATGACCTAACCGTTTAACCGAACTGTCTAACATCTTCGCATAATAGTAAGCCGCACCAAGTGATGATGTAATAAACTGATTTAATTCAACCATGAATTATTCATGTCAATGGCAACGCTATTTTTGACTTCATTGTGGTAGATCCGACTTAGCCTGGGTGCGTCTGTCGCCGCCGCCACTGCCGCTCCCAAGATATGGTCCATAGAGCTAACTGGCATCAATGAACAACTTCATTATATCTACTTAACTACGTTTTTGTACTGCACGAGTACAAAAACGTAGTTATACTCTGTGCTATGCTCGTATCAACTCGTACCTCGTTATGTTTATTTCATCATAATCTTTAGTTCGGGTAAGCAGGTATGCAGTTAGTATAAATTATTTATTCCCTCATCTCTACGTATGTAGTATGTAGACCATCTTTTTTGATAAATTTATATTTATAAAAAAATATGTTAAAGCAAGAGTTAGGGTACTAGTACCCTAACTCTTGCTTTAACATATTTTAAACAATAAAAATAACTAAGTAGTTACTTAGTTATTTTTATTGTTTGCTAACTCTTTCCCACGTGAAAATGTTATACCTATACGAGATATACGCATAGATACTTATTAATGTTAGTTGATATCCCGTAAGAACTCTTGCACAGAAAAACGAATAGTTAGTAGATAAGTACATAGGTACCTACTTCACGACTGGTTAAAACACCACATATTTTTTAGCCCACACAATACACAATGTTTTGCAAGGGCATGATCAAAACTAAAATTGTAAAAGAATAGTCCTAACCCATTACCCGAACAATAGCCCTAAGATAATATAACATTTTCTAAAATCAATTTGGGGCCTAGCTACTGAGCCAGTTAGTTTTTTCGTTTCATGGAATATACTCTCAATAGAACGTCTCTACATCATATTTTAAAGAGTGTAAATTCCATAGTCAGTCAAAAAATGTATCATAAGGCTGCATTCCCAAATCATATGTACAGTTCCGGCCTTCATTTATTATTTTTCTAAGATATTTACAGTTGGAAAATGATGTTGTAATACTTGTAACACTACACATTAGTCTAATTTCCTGCTTCAGATCTATTCTAGATTAAAAAAGTACGCTAGTGACAGACCTACATATTAAATATAATAATAATCTACCACTTTAACAGTAAGTTCTGTCTCATTTCTCTAGAAGCCGGCCGCAAGCGCGCTTTTGGAGCGTGAGCGTCAGGTATCTCGGCTTGGTACGTTTATTAGGGAATTATCAGTACCGGTAATTTAGATTTATGCCTGAAATAAAATTTGACTTGTTGTGTTAACGATTCGACATATTTGGTGATACACTTTCAAATCGAAGTAGTGAATATTTAATGTTAATTAGACATATTAAGTAGGTATACAAAAAAAAAACATTGTTAGTAAATATTTTATGGAGGCAATTAATTATTATTTGTTACATTTGTCTTATCTATAAAAAAAAATCCTCGCTCCGGTTCCGCCACTGATTTTATGGTAAATATAAAATAATACTTTATGATAAAGAAACCAACTTTCATTTTATGTATGCATCTCAATAACAAACAATAAATACTACATTAGAAAATTTCTAATAATACAACGTAATCAAAATTGTTAAATGTCGTCTGGGTAATATTATCTGTAAGTAATGTCGTTTTGTTCAAATATTAAATGACTTGACGAGTCACAATCGCGATATTTAATCAGTTTTTTTTCCAAAAAAACAATTAACAGAAAAGAAAAGTTATATGCACCGGAACTGTATGTTTTTTAAAATATACATAGGTACATGCCTATGTAGATTTGTGCTGAAGCCCAATTAAAACTCAAATAGAGAAGCGGAATATCGTCTATCATTCCGGTTCTCTATTCGAGTATTTCATGCTGCAAATTCACACATATAAAGTTCCATTTTTGCCGGTAGCGGTGACGTATTCTATTTTTGCACCATTCATTTACTTATTCTTTTATTTTGCTTTAGCAATGATATTCACGTCGTCCTTATGTTTACAGCGCCAATTTATTTGAAAACTACGACCTTTTAATCAATAAACTTGCAGCTTTGGAAAACTCTTTGAAAAGTCCGGCGGTGTTGTAAAGTTAGTAAGTACTACTAAGTATTAATAGTTAGTACGTATATTTGTTTATTGTATGTCGGTTACTTACGGATCTTAGGGCTAGACATAACTATGTGTATGACAAGGCTTTTCATCAAGTAGTATGTGTAGCTACCATATCATACAATATAGTTACATAGTTTCTAGTAATATTCCATATTCTGATTTTGGCTTCAGGTATTCGGTTAAAATTAACAAGAGAGATATATACATTTGTAATCTATACTAATAAAACTGAATAGTTTCTTGTTTGTTTGTATAAACGTGCTAATCTCTGAAACTACCTCTTGGATTTGAAAATTGGTTCGTCTATGTAAATATTTGGAAGGTAGCACGAATGTTTGGAGTCAAACATATCAGACGTCGGTACGTTTAATTTGTCCGAGTTATAGGGATACCAGAGAAGTAAATACTACTTTCCCCTAATTCACAGACAAATTATATTTTCATGGAACCCAACATTATTATTTTTAATTTTCAGCTACAGTATCACTGCATCCGGGGCAACTGTAGTCGGTCAATTGTGATCGCCACAATTTTTATGAAATTTGGTACAGAGATACCAAGATTAGAGTTTGAAGAAGGACTTAGCTACCTTTCGTCTCATAAATCCATTTGGGATGCGGTTGACGGGAAACAACTAGCATTAATTTATATAAGTATGTGTTGAGATTACACAGAAAAATTATACCTACTTACTATACGTGACCTAACACTAATTCTTTCCTACCTATGTGAGGAAAGCATCGCATAAGTAGGTACATGATAGGGATTCTTAGAACATTTATCTACCTATTTTAGTTAGTAGCTGAGTTGGTTACAAAGCTATAGATACCACCTATGCCTAGTTTCTGGATATCATTACCTACTTTGAAACCCAATACTATTGTGCACCACGGTAAAGGACGCACCCTGCGAAGGCGGTGTTAAGCTTAAATTAATTTGTATTTTCATAAGCGGTCATACTTGTAGGTAAAGTCACTATTATCTCGTCATATAATACAAAAATAATTACAATGACATCACTTACATACAGCGCACGCTTGTCGTTTGATAAAGCAAACTAATTATTTGTTTGTAATATTATACCTAGGTATTATATAATATTTTATTTAGGAAATTGATAAGAAAATTAAATAATATTTATTCTTTATGTACAAAATCTGTACAAAGACTGTCTTAATGCAATTAGGCATTTTCTACGAGACAACCTGTACCCTAATATCTTTTCGAAACACCACTAAATGGGTCAAAAAGGGAATTGAAGATTGAATACAACTTTACAAACAATAGGTAGGTACGTTCAAAGTAGAACGTGGCGGAACCTAAAAATGCTGTAGTCGACATCCACTGGATCTGATTCGGGAGATAAATTATATTATTATAAGATATTTAAATTCCGTAATTAAGTTGGTCGGTCTGTTTGTTACGTTTTACGTTTTAGGCTAACAATAATTATCGACTCGATTTTAATGACTTTGCCAAAGAGTTTCGAAATCCTGAACATCTACCTACCACGCAGACGAAGCGAGTATAACCTAATTGCCAATAAATAAATAAAAGTAGGTAAAATAACTAATATTTTAATTTTGCAGTCCTTTTTAAATATTTTGAAAGTTGGTAGGTACTTACCTACTTCTGTGGCAATTACAGAAAAGTAGTTGAAGAATAGTTTGGAGAATATATCTATACTTAGAGTAGTAGAGTCCTACAGTCTATAGATTATTTAAATTAAGCAACTCTGTAATTATACTTATATAACTAAACAACTAGGTACGGACGTCTGTATAATATAGCTTCTGAATATAAATTTAATATTGTCTCTTCCCTACCACGCAGTGAAGTCACGGGGCAAGCTAGTTCCTAATAGTACTGATAATAAGTAGTGACCGATCAGAGGTCAGTTTTTAACCGAAGCTGATTGTTCGACTCTTGCACACTTAGAAATTTACACAACTCACCTAAATTATCTATATTGATATAATAATTCGTTAAATGTTTGTAAGATCTCAGAGACAAAGCGATTTAGACAAGTGCATTGTATACAGACATCATTGAAAAGCTTAAGTTTAATTAGCGCCGTCCCGCCCGTACATTGTAGTGCGAAGAGTTTCATAGATTGAAGCGGTGAAGGAAACATCGTACGTATTGTATTTGTCTGCATTTGCTTTTATGATATTGATTGAAAAGGCGTGATCCTCATTAATGACATCATTAGTGTTTAAAAATTCGATTACTGTACCGACAATTAAAAACGAAAAGAAAATGTACATAAATACAAATAAACACGAGTAACGGTGAGCAACAAACAACATAACTTGTAATATATTACAAGTTATGCTTAGTTTTTTGAACATACAAGCCTTTTGAGGCTTAGAAGTGCGAATGTACAGTAGTTACCAAATTATTACGAGTATGCTTATATGGAATTACCAATTAGACATTCTAATGAACTATAATAATGGCAATATATGACAGTTTTGTAATGGCTGAACATTCTGTAGGTTTGCAGATTTTAGTAATGTTCTTGTTAATTCGGATCTTGCATTTGGTACGGGTAGGTAATCTAAAAACGCGGTTTTTACATTATCTCAGGATAGTCAGGCTGTTTCTTGAGGGTGGCCTGAATATCCACTGATTGCACTTATTTAAGTATGCTGTCTTACCCTTAATACCAATCCTTGGTAAATCAAGTCTGTGTGGCACCTGAAAGACTTTTTAAGTCACCGTAATTAATGTACGTTAGGCCCTCTCCAGACTCATAAAGGTGCTCTCTCCAACACAGTCCCATATGCAGATACAGTACTGAATTATTGATTGGCAAAGTCTCTATGGGGGTACAATCTCTGAGTTTTTTCATGTAAATTTATTTGCGCCCTTTGATAAGGCATTTAAATTGGGGCTTTGCAAGTCAAATTATTGTCTATGTTGAGTCCAAGATGCATAATTGTTTCAGTTCATTCTAGTGTTTTGCATGCGCAAGGGTTGTAGGTAATGTTATTAGGTTCCTGTGCCCTTTATTATTAAAGAGATTATATGTAGTATGGGATGAGTTGGATATAAGTATATCTAATAAAATAAGAACATAAAAAACGTAAAATTAGTATTATGTAAACTTAGGGCGGCCTGCTGATGGTGGTCTTGTGCTTCGAACAATTTTGTTCCCTAAAAAACGGTTGAGGAGAGCTACGCTGATATGTAACTTCCCACATTGTGCACGTGTTCGTGAACGGGTGCCGTCTTTCGAGACTCTCGGTCAGCTCTAACTTTTTATCCTTTATGAAGGCAATCTGTTCCTATCTTTTACATCAAACTTATTACTTTTATCCACATTAACAGAACAAACTTGTAAAATCTAAAGAAACAAAATAAACTGGACAAACAAAATCGTTTTAGACTTTTATTATTTCAAGGAGTGCCTACCTATTGAGTTAATGCCGGCTCTTTTCTATTAGACTCACTATTTAGAATCGTACAAAGAACTCTTGTCAACTATAGCAAAGAACTAACATTTTGTCATTTCAAATCTGTACGTGTAGTCATAATAATGGTCTAAAAGAAAAAATCAAAGGAATGCTACATATTAAAGTTTCTAGAGCTTTTTTCGGAGAATAAAGATAGCAACGTTACGCTGTCGATCCATTTATATGATGATGAACTCGATATCAAAACAGAAAGATTTGATGAAATCGCCGAGCGTTTTATTACTTAATTATTTTTCAGATGAGAGCTACAAAATGATGTAGGTACCGCTCAAACAGACGCTTTTGCTACATTAACATTTCGCGTTTGCCCGTTCGCCACCGATGCATATGAATCTCACACTTATTTATAAAGCTATGGTAACAACATGATGCTATTAATAAGGTTCAGCAGGCAACAAATCTTGGTAAACTTAAGAATAAT
Organism: Acronicta alni; assembly: GCA_964056405.1. Taxonomy (NCBI): domain Eukaryota; kingdom Metazoa; phylum Arthropoda; class Insecta; order Lepidoptera; family Noctuidae; genus Acronicta; species Acronicta alni. The sequence goes on from OZ043913.1 coordinate 13,306,333, forward strand.
TATATACTTACAGACTGTGAGTATCAGTTGGCGGCTTCGGAATGGTCAACAGGTCTTGATGCAAGCACGCAACTTTACTACGAAAGCATTGACATTTCGAAGGGCAATTTTTAGATAAACCAAAATTTATAAAGTTGAAAAGAAGTAAAAAATTGAAAAATATAATGGGTCTCATAGCGGAAACTGACTTTAAAGTTTAGTTCTATGTGAGTTTCAAGTCGCGAAGTGCCGCTGCTGTGCGAGCGGCTAGGAACGAGTGCCGACTGCCGACTGCCGAGTGCGCCGTCGACGCACGGAGTGACTATGGCAAGGCGGAGGCCTGGATGCGACGACGGCCAACGGCAACGCAGCGAAGCTCGGCGCGGATTGAGTCTGCTATTGTCGGCACGCACCTCCCGGACATTACGATCACATTATTTCCCGGACGTTCGGTGCATAGATTCACCAGAGTTGCTTGCCATAACCGATTAGATATAAATAAGTATTATATTTTTATTTATGTTTTAGAAACTCCCGTAGACATTAATATTTTATGTGCGTTAATGTTTTCCTAAGTTGGAACAAAATAATTGAATTAACAATATATATTTTAAGTACTTACTTAATTATTTTATTCATTATTTGTATATTAGAGTTCCCAAGTCGACTGACTAGCTAGTGGCAGTGGAGGTTTGATTCCCCGGATAAAAAAAGTTTTATAAGCCGAATTTTTCTGACCGATTTCTAGCCGACTAATATAGGTACCTTTATTATGTTTTGCTAAGAAATGGGATGATAAGAGCATCCCATTATATTTATTAAGCATAGATAAGTAGATTTAATTATTCATAATAATATAGTGGTTGTAGATTTATAGATATTGCATCGTAATCAATCAATGAAATAAAAACTTCTGTTTATAAAATACATGTAAAATAATCATGCTGTTATTTTATAACATTAATGGCGTAAGAATATTGTAATATTCTTAATAAGTATTAATAAAACAATTAGGTACTTACTATATCTAATGAGACAATAAGATAACTTTTAAATCATGTAATACCATTATTTAAAATAAAACATCGTCAAAATTAAATTATCTGTTTTAGACATTTTAGCAGTGATAGTCTAGTGATATGACCATTGGATTACCACATCAAAGGTGTCAAGTTCGAATCTAAGGCAAGCACGCATCTCTGACTTTTCGAGTTCATGTGCGTATTAATAATTAATTACCTATCATTTATCACTCGCATAAACGGTGAAAGAAAACATCATGAGGAAACCTGCATGCCTTAGAGATTTTTCTCTACGGTTTGTGAAGTCTACCAACCCTCTCAATCTGAGAGCAGATTTTAGAATTTCGTTTTAGACCCATTTTAGAATAAGTTATGTATAATTTCTTACTTAACACTTTAATAAAATTATCGCAAATATCCTATACTATCCTACTTCCTATCCTATAATATTATAAATGTGAGAGTTTGTGAGGATGGATGGATGTTTGTCTCTTTTACACTAAAATTATTGAACAGATTTTGATGAAACTTTACAGTATTATTATTGTATATCTTACATCAGAATAACTTATAGGCTATAATTTATAACGATAAATTACAAAGATAATTAAGAGTAACTTATCCAAGCGGACGAAGTCGCAGGCAGCAGCTAGTTAATTCATAAATAGTTGTTATTGAAGTCAATTTGCATTGTAATTACAATGTATCATCAAATTATATTATGGATGTTTGTTTGTTAGTAAATCGAGCAAAAGGACTGAAGTGATTCGCAAGAAATTAAAGAAAACACCGGGGATTTTCCTTCTCATCACGGGATTCCGCTTACGTTAAAACGGCTTAACCTATAACAAACTTAAACCTATAACAATAAAACAAAAAATGTGTCATAAGGTCAAACGAAAAGCTCAAACCGCAGGGCAGCTTGTGGCGGGCTGATGGTGAGTGGTGACACTGCAGTCTAAGGTCTGCAGTTGCCCCAGAGAGTCGGTCAGGGCCTCGTCTCCACTTTACCCGTGTTGGGTAGCTGGAGTGGAACGCCCGAAGGACTCTCAACTCTGTCTTGCCTTAACTGACCGGCCATAGGGGGGCCGCCAGAGTTATATCCTTGGGGGTGGAAGTTTCGACGACCTCTGTGGTCTAGCGGTTCGAGTGCCGGGACTGCTGATCATGTGGTCGTGGGTTCGATTCCCACAGGACACAAATATTTGTGTGGATTAAACACGAGGATTTGTGTTTGTCTGGGTGTTTCTTATATATTATAAGTATGTATTTACAAAAAAAAAAAAGTATTTCAGTATTATGTCCATTGTCTAGTACCCATAGTACAAGCTCTGCTTAGTTTGGGACTAGATGGTTTTGTGTAAAGATGTCTCAAATATTATTATATTATTATTATTATGGCATAATAGCGGGGAAACCCAATCCGGGTCTCTTAAAGACCCGCGATGGTGAAACCGGGGCCGCACCTATACCTATACACCTCTAACCGCTCACACTGCTGTTGCCGCCTTCTACCTTTACTGGCAGCTTATCGGGGGGGTCTAGCTAGTGAGGTGGCAAGTCACCGTCTGCCATCCCTAAGGATGTATGTTCAAGGCTGTAAGGCAGACGCTGTTTTCCTCCGACAGTAGAGGTTATCAGTCCACCAAACCACCATATCCATAATCCCAATAATTTATAGTTCCATATTTTACAATAGTCCTACACCCGCCCGGGTTACTGCATGCCGGTATTTCTATAGTGCAGGTGTAGAGTGTCCCGGGTTGGTCACCTATCAAACTCTCTCGAAGGGGCCTCTACGCATTGGACTTGTGTCCCCGCGCAAGCCTGCCAAAGGACTGGATGTTTTCCTCACGGGAGACGCCATGATATCCAAAAAGGAGATACATATTACTACTTTGAACATTTTTTTGTTTGACTGTACTGTTTATTACTTAAGAACAATAGATTTTAGTATTGCTTTATTGGTGGTCCCAATCGCCAGAAGAAAAATATTAAAATAAATGGATCCGGCGACTGGGACCGCGGTTCGAGTTAATTGCGGTCCCGGTCGCCGGAATCCTCGTATCACCTGACCTTTTTTTGTTAACGGGGTTGGAAATGCTTTATGCACACATATTTCTGACCTGCACTGACATTATTGAATACTTCAAATCCCGGAAAATTGCGAGAATTTTCTGAAAATAACAGGTACCGGAATCGGCTATCAGTTCATAACATAAACAGTACTCACGTGAAATCAATCCGTCAAAAATTGTGTTAATGAGTAGGTAACACAATTTGTCTACGCATAAGAACGAAGTCGCGGTTAAAAGCTAAGTACATATTTGTTGACGTTTCATTAAAGATGTACAGGCAAGGTAATGGTTTATTTATTGAAATATACAGCTTTCAGTTGGTTTCAATTTAAACACAGCTCAAATAATGTATTTCTTTTGAGTTTTAAAGGGTCTTGTTTGTCAGTTGAGTTACCAACCCCCATAAATTACCCATGGTTACCCCAATAAATTATTGTAAAACAATAAAATAAATAAAATTCTTGGGGAACTAGGCAATGGATATAATACTTATGTACTTTTTTTTTGTAAATACTTACATAAAGTACATAGAAACACCCAGACAAACACTTATGTTTTATGATCTCCTCTCAGATTGAGAGGGATTAGGCTATAGTAATAGTAGTAGCAGGGGGTGCAAAAAAGAGCCTCCAAGTGTGATGGTATACAAATGACCGTCCGGCGCACCCTGGGCAGTCAGCCACGTTAACATCCTGCTGACTGGCTAATCTTTTTACAACACGGCACTACCCACCAGCCGTTTTAAGCCAGAGGGGTGGGCAGCAGCGCCCTTGTGTGTAAGAACCACCTACTGTGCTCACCAACCCGCCTGCCAAGCGTGGTGAGTATTGGCATTTTCCCCCCAAATGGCGACACATATAAATAACCGGCCCCCAGTCCCCGGCAGCCCCGCTATTCCTGGTTATGGTAGCGGCCACGGTAACGGCGGGGCAGGGGGTGCTAAGAATCTCCGGCAGAGATCTTGCTACCACCCCAAACGAAAACTGGCCCTGGTAACATACAACGCACGCACACTGAGGGCATACGAAAAAATCGTTGAGCTGGAAGAAGAAATAGAAAAGTTGCACTGGGATGTCATGGGTTTATCAGAAGTCCGAAGAGAGGGCGAGGACACGATAACTCTGAAATCTGGCAATCTTTTCTATTACCGGGCGGGCGACCATCTGTCCCAAGGTGGTGTCAGATTCCTCGTCCACAGGTCCCTCATTAATAACATAATTACCATCGAAAGTGTGTCGAGCAGGGTAGCGTACCTTATACTCAGAATATCCAAGAGATATTCCCTGAAGGTCATACAGGTCTACGCACCGACCTTGACACACCCTGATGATGAAGTTGAGAGTATGTATGAGGACGTTAGTAGGGCCATACATACCTCCAAAACATACTTCACGGTTGTAATGGGGGACTTTAACGCGAAACTGGGCACAAGATGCGATGGTAAGTTGAGAGTGGAGCAATTTGGTTATGGGCAACGGAACCCCAGGTGACAGTAGCTGGCTGACTTTCTGGAAAAGGAGGGACTCTTTATGATGAACTCCTTTTTCCAAAATCCGCTTCACAGGAAATGGACCTGGATGAGTCCCAATGGTTCTACGAGAAATGAGATAGACTTCATTATGACTAATAAAAGACAAATATTCAATGATGTCTCTGTGATCCACAGGGTGAAAACTGGTAGTGATCACCGAATGGTGAGGGGCACATTGAATATAAATCTCAAAATTGAGAGGTCTTGTCTAATGAAGTCTACGCTCCGACCCTCTAGTGCTCATATCCATAACCCCGAGAGCTTTCAACTCGAACTTCAGAATCGCTTCGAGTGTTTAGAACATTGCGTTTCTGTGGACGACATAAATGGTAGATTTGTAGAAACTGTCCAAACGGTTGGGTCTAAGTTCTTTAAGACCCACCGTAAAGGTAGACCGAAAAAGTTCTCTGACTATACCCTCAATCTTATGGCAGAAAGACGCGCCATGACGCTTCAGTCCTCTGGTGATGCTGAAGAATACCGGCTACTCAATGGACGGATATGGAAGTCCTTGCGTCACGATATTCGCACCTTTAACACGAGTAGTGTTAAAGAGATCATTGAGCGAAACAAGGGCTCCAAAGTGTTCGCAAGAGAAATGTCCATTGGGCAAAGCTGTATTATTAAGCTGAAGACCGAGGACGGCAGCGTAGCGTCGACTAAGCCTGAAGTTTTGAGGGAAGTCGAGAAGTTCTACCGACAGTTATATACCTCGGCAACTACACCTACCATGGGCTCTTTACAAAACCCAAGAGCCAAATTAACCCGACACTATACCGAAGATATCCCGGACATCAGCCTGTACGAGATTAGGATGGCCTTGAAACAGCTGAGAAACAACAAGGCGCCGCCGGGTAATGACGGAATTACTACTGAGCTTCTGAAAGCGGGTGGAACACCGGTACTTAAAGTCCTTCAGAGGCTCTTTAACTCCGTTTTACTCGAGGGCACAACGCCGGAAGTTTGGAACGGGAGCGTGGTGGTGCTTTTCTTCAAAAAGGGTGACAACACCCTATTGAAGAATAAAATTATAGGCCCATCTCGCTTTGTTTATAAGCTGTTTTCAAGGATCAGTACGAATCGTCTCGAGCGCAGGTTTGATGACTTCCAGCCTCCCGAACAACCCGGTTTCCGAAAAGGTTTTAGTACCATAGACCACATCCATACGCTTCGACAGGTTATACAGAAGACCGAGGAGTATAATCTGCCGCTTTGCTTAGCGTTTGTGGACTATGAAAAACCCATCGATTTGATCGAAACATGGGCGGTGCTGCAATCTTTGCAGCGGTGCCATATTGACTATCGGTACATCGAAGTCTTGAAGTGCTTATACAAAGCGCCACCATGTCGGTCCGAGTACAGGAACAGTGTACGGGGGCAATTCCATTGCAAAGAGGTGTCAGACAGGGGGATGTTATTTCCCCAAAACTGTTCACCACTGCAATGGAAGATGCCTTCAAGCTACTGAAGTGGAAAGGATTCGGCATTAACGTCAATGGCGAGTATATCACTCATCTTCGATTTGCCGACGACATCGTAGTCATGGCAGAATCGCTGCAGGATCTCAGCACAATGCTCAATGATCTCAACAGAGTTTCCCAATAGGTGGGTCTTAAAATGAACATGGGCAAGACAAAATTCATGTCGAACACCCATGTCGTACCCATCCCTATATCCGTTGGGAGCTCTGTTCTCGAAGTTGTTGACGAGTATGTCTATCTGGGACAAACCATCCAGTTAGGTAGGTCCAACTTCAAGAAAGAGATCACTCGACGAATCCGACTCGGCTGGGCAGCGTTCGGGAAACTTCGCAACGTTTTTTCGTCTACAATACCGCAGTGCCTGAAGACAAACGTCTTTAACCATTGTCTGTTACCAGTGATGACATACGGCACAGAGACGTGGTCGCTCACTATGGGTCTCATAAAGAAGCTCAAGGTCACTCAGCGAGCTATGGAGAGGGCTATGCTTGGTATTTCCCTACGTGATCAAATTAGAAATGAGGAGATCCGTAGAAGAACGATAGTTACCGACATAGCTGAAAGACTTAGCAAGCTTAAGTGGCAATGGGCGGGGCACATAGCTCGTAAAACTGATGGCCGCTGGGGCAAAAAGGTTCTCGAGTGGAGACCACGCACCGGAAAGCGCAGCGTGGAACGGCCTCCAACGAGATGGACGGACGACCTGGTAAAGGTCGCTGGAAGTCGTTGGATGCAGACGGCTTGTAACCGGTCCTTGTGGAAGTCTATGGGGGAGGCCTTTGTTCAACAGTGGACTTCCTGTGGCTGATATGATGATGATGAGGCTATAGTCCACCACGCTGGCCTGATGCGGGTTGGCAGACTTCACAAAACTTCGAGAAAAATCTCTAAGGCATACAGGTTTCCTCACGATGTTTTCCTTCACCGTTTAAGCGAGTGACATTTATAATGGATAACAAAATAGACATCTTTGCTTCTTTATCGAACTACAAAAAATGTATGGAACAACTTTATGTATAATTAATTAATAATTTACAATATTCTTATTTTATGAATTTTATTTTATCAATTTAATCGATCAATAATTTATTTTTCAATTTTATTTCATTTTTTAATTTCACAATTTAATTTAATATTCTGTGCAGTTTTATTTAGAATAATTTGTTTTTAATATAATTCATTAAAAATTGTGCTGTTTGTTTAGCATTACACACACTTGTTGGGTTATCTATGTTACTTTAATTACTGTGCATGATGTGGCCTCCTATAATTGAAGGAGTACACTTACCATATAATAATATTTTTCCAATGTATTAAGATAATGTGCTGTGTATATTCTTTGTGGGAGGCCCAAATAAATAAATAAATAAAATAATTGTTAATGCCTACGCACATGAATGCCTAGTGATGTGTATATACATATACAAATACGTTTTCATATATATATATATGAAAACGTCATCGAGAGCCGAAACAAACTCGTGTCTGAAATTGAGACCATTTTAGAAAAAGTCTCAGAGTGGGGCAGACTTAATTTGGTCCAATTTAATCCCACAAAGACGCAAGCTTGCGTATTCACCGCCAAAAAACTGCCGTTGGTCATTTCACCTCGTTTTGAGAGCATCCCCTTAACTGCCTCAACCAGTATTGGAATACTTGGTGTCGACATATCGAATGAAGTCCAATTCCGCGGTCATTTAGAGGGCAAGGCTAAATTAGCCTCAAAGAAGCTTGGCGTGCTCAGTAGATCGAGACGGTATTTCACTCCGGCCCACCGCCTACTACTTTATAAGGCGCAGGTCCGGCCCCATATGGAATACTGTTCGCATCTCTGGGCAGGGGCACCCCAGTACCAACTTCTCCCTCTGGACCGCATCCAACGGAGAGCGATTCGAATCGTCGACTGCCAAGATATTTCAAACCGGCTAGACCCCTTGGCGCTGCGTAGAGATGTGGCCTCGCTATGCATCTTCTATCGCATGTACTATGGGGAATGCTCCGAGGAATTGTTCGGATTGATCCCTGCTGCTACTTTCCGCCATCGTTCCACGCGACAGCAGTTCCATCCACATCATCTAGATGGTTGGCAGTCCACTACTGTGCGTTTCTCTAGAAACTTTCTGCCTCGCACAACTAAACTGTGGAATGAACTGTCGCCTGCAGTATTTCCGGACCAATATGACCTTCAAACCTTCAAGAAAAGAGCGTACTCCCTTTTAAAGGCCGGCAACGCGCTTGTGACTCCTCTGGTGTTGCGGGTGTCCATGGGCGGCGGAAATCGCTTACCATCAGGCGATCCGTCTGCTCGATTGCCACCTATCCCATAAAAAAAAAAAAAAAAAATAACAAAGGCACGCGCTCTGACTTCGAATTTAACTATACGAGGTACTAAGTAAAAATTATATTGACTAGGATTGCACAGGAGTACTTTGGCACTCATACTATCCCTGGGCCCTGTATCACGACTGCCATTACCTTCCTCTGTATAAAAACTTACTTTAATTATGTCAACTTAAAGTCAATGGTTGCTTTTATTTAAATCGTAAATAGTGATAGTATCACAAAGTAATTTTAATATAATATCTGCCCAGTTTAATATCTGATAGGTAAAAGTGCATACATGTGTCCCAGAAAGTTCTTTAATTTCGGTGACTTACAAGTTTATCAAGAATATTTTTGGATAGTACTTGTATGTAGCACTTACGTACCAGTGCAGTGTCGCCTAACTCTAAATGCTTATCGTGGGAGGACGCCGGACGTGCCTGTGTTCCCAAGAGCGTAAGTATTTCATACCGGTGTCACGGGTAAAAAATATTCATTTCCATGTATTTATACGTCTAACTTTTCTCCTAATGAGCTATAGATTAGTACGCTAATTGTACCTACTTCGTTTATTTGTGTAGTATTCATTATAAATAAATTAATATTCTTGGACAATTTTACACCGCACATCTAGTCCCAAACGAAGTAGAGCTTGTACTATGGGTGCTAGACAATGGATACCTATAATATATACTTTTTTTTAATAACACGTAAGTTCATCACATAAATATTTGTGTTCTGTGGGAATCTAACCCACAGTTCTCGACCTCGACCTCGTTCAGCAGTCCGATACGCGTACCACTAGACCAAAGACATTGTCGATCATTCCATCGTATAAAATCATTTTCTTGTAATAATAATAATAATTAATTGTTGCTCAGTTGTCCTCAATCAAGACTGCCTCATTAGTCTAGTGGTCCTAAGCGCGACTGCTACGCTAGAGGTCCTGGATTCGATCCTCAAGTCGAGCAGTGTTAATGGGTTTTTCTATGAAATTCTCAGTAGCAGCTCGGAGTCTGGATTTGTGCCCGGTTAATGGCAATAGGCTCGCCCCCTATTACATGGGACCTAAACATACCGACGAAATGTGGGTGTACATTAGTACACCTCTGCCTAACCCTTCGGGGAATACAGGCGTGATGGTATGATGTATCCTCAATCATATTGTCCTTGGTTTCAATTTCGGTGGTTTGTTTTATCACTTCGGTTGATTATAATTTCATTTCGATGAAAATCGAGAACCCCAGGTGAAATTATCAAATGAATGCATTGCGATAGTTATAATATTGTAAATTGAAACATCTATCTTCTATCATTGAATTTTTTTTTGTTATCAATCAATTTCTTGTTATTAATTAGTATCAGGATTGATCGAAGATGTGAGGAAGAAAACAAAGATTAAAAGCGATCTTTTCTTATGAGCATAATTTCTTAGAAAAAATTAATAAGATACCTATGCAAGAAGAAAGGCTGCTATTTCAGTCGTTAGTAAAATAGATATTATATTATAATTATATTTTTACTTCTTTTTTATAATAAGCAAAATGTAGCAGTACATACTAAATAAGTTAACATTAAAATATAAATTTTGTAAATAATATTTACTGAGGCTTACTTAAAGTACCTATTCATCTTATCCATATACATATACCTAGCCTGTTGCGTCTTAGCAAGTATAAAACTAACCTTTTCCTTATACTATCATGCCTGAGTAACAATGTTAACTTATTTCTCTATATTCGTTTTCGATTGATTGATTATAATGTCGGCGGTATGCTAATGACCAGGATCCCGACCCCTCACTGGTTGATTTCGCGGTATCTACCGTGTTTGACTAGTGCTGTGAATGCATGGAAAGTGGCTTGTCCCGATATGGTCCTGCCCCGTGCCCCTCGGCAGGCTGTGCTGACACTACCGCTGGGGCCGCGGAGGCCCTCGTGTGCGTACGGTAACTAAACTTTAGATGAATCTTCCCTTGAAGGCAATACTACGGAGTGGTGTTTTAGGTAAACATTTGTCATGCTGAGTATTGGCGTTTCCAAAATTGAGTACTGTAAGGTCCTAAATTTTTTGGATAGCCAGGTTTTGCCCTGGATGTTGACTTTCGCCTCTATGTGTACGAATAAATACATGTCAGTAGAGGCGGCAGCCCTAGAATGGCATTCAGCGCCATCGTGGGGCATGTAGGTACACAGCTCCTGAGGCAATAAGAAATGAAGTCTTGCTGCTTGTGGGAGGTTTTAAATCTCCTCACAGAGCTTCTTCCACGATGCCCTCTTTGACTTCCCTATCTCTTTACTGTATTCAGTTATGGCTTTATACAGCGTGAAATTATAGTCGTTTTGGAACCGCAACGTGGTAACTTAGGATAATTAGTAGTACAAATAAAAAATATTAAGTTGACTGTACAGCTAATAATAAAAAAGTTGGCATTTCAAAAAAAAATTTCACTTGTTCGAGTTTGTTCGTAGTAGTGCACGAATATTTCATTCTTAAACCGCCTCAGTCTCAAGCTTGCCATTTATCAATGATGCGCGGCGGGCGGGGCGGGCGCGGCGGCGCGGCGCGGTACGAGTCAGCTCATCAGCTGGTCACCTACCTACAGCAACGGGAGCGACGGACGGTCGGATGATCCGTCTGAGTACCTACTACGCGTGATTTAATAGCTAGTAGCTGGACAAGTACATTTTATTATTAAAATAAATTGCATTACGATGCAGATAGCGACGTAATTTGATGTTAGGTAGGTACCTAGGATCACAGTTCAAATAGGACAAGTATGGCGCCCAGCGAATCAGCTGATACGGGACACGAACGTAATACCTACATTCTTACTAAAAAAATTAGAATAAGACTGTGTGTAGGTAGGTTTTATCGTAGTTCTTATTTAAGAAAAAAAACGTTGCCCAACACTAGGATTTTCTCCTGTGTCATGGGTGCATTTACAAACATAAATTTTCACATACACAAACACGCAAGCCCAGAACATTCACCCACAGATCATACAAATTTGTTCCGAGCGAGGATCGAACCCGCGACAGGCGCAGCAGTCGCTCGCACAGCCGCTGCGCATCAACATTTTCACGCCAACTACGTAAATTGTACCTACTCCAATTTCTCGTTCATACTTTACACGGGCTTAGGACCGGTAGAAATACTTTATTTGAATTGAACTTATCTTTATTTTACTGTAGGTATCAATAATTAGAAACAGAGAGACAATGAACTGAGTAGGTACTTCAGGCGTTTGGATTTTTGGAATTTGAGCTATTTACAAAATAATTAACTTATGTACATAGCTAAGTACTTACCTATTAAAAGTTTATTTATAAATTTTTTACACTTCCCTGTACCGAAGCAAGTACACGAAATGGAGTCTGCCGCGTTCAATACACAAACGTGCCCGTTTTATGCTATTGTCTTTTAGCCTATCACTTTTCACTTTATCAAAGGCGTCCACTATCGCACTGCGTAACTCGTTAAGACTTTCATGTTCACGGGTATAAAGGAGTCTTTTTATTTCCGACCACAAGAAAAATCCAGGGGCGTTAAGTCTGGGCTCCGTGGTGGGCAAGCCACGGGACCGCCGCGCGACGTGGCCTATCCATCGATCACGGAACTGATTGTTTGGGTAAGCACGCACAACACTTGCATAACGAGCCGGGCAGCTGACATAGGGCAGTTCTTGCCGGTGCATCATTGTTGTTGATGACGTGAGCTCGACGGAACTTATAGGGATGTTAAGCCATTATTATTTAATGTTTTCCATACAAAGCATTAGCTAACATTAAATTCTTGTGCCGCCATTCTCGTGCTTCGCCGCGGAGCCCGCTCGAAGTACCTACTCCAGAATAGCGTCTTCGTTCTCCTGCGAGTCATTTAGGCGCCCTCGACCTTGCGCGTGAGCCGGCACACGGAATTGTCCATGATTGAGAAGGCGCTGGGTTGCAGCCAAGTTGGTAGGGGTTGAAGGTACTTGAGGACTTTCAATCCCTTGTAGCCGCAGCGCCTTTAAATGTTCTGGCCGGGAATACAACCGCTTGGCCTCAGCTTTGGCCTTCCAAATTGTAACTAGTAACAGTGTACAGCTGAACCATTGTCAAGTACCTACTCCGCGTTCGAATATTCATACTGAAGACTCATTTTCGCGTGGCTACGTAAAACGTAAAAAATGCAACCTTTATCGCGCGCGAGTTGCAACAGAACTGGCGGGTGCGGCCGTGCGGGGTGGTTAACGGGGAGCGGCGCGGGCGACGCGACGACGCGAGAGCGCTCGCCGCGCCGCACAGTGGGCTGGGATTACAAGGTTGGGTCTTAAGAGATCAGATGTATTTTTTTGGTATCTAGGCATAAATTTAAAATGTTTTTATTCTTTGACTTTTTTTAATTTAACGAGTACTTTCGGAGATATAGCCATATCAAATTTGTATGAAGAGTCATGTTATTTTAGTTAAGAAATTTATTCCAATTAAATTGAAATTTAAAATAATGTATACTAAACGGCCTGAAAACCTCAATACCTACTTAGTTCTTAAAAAAAAAACAATGTTCGACATTTTCCACCACCATAGGCAGGTATGACGTAATTTGTTTTGAGACTTATTTCCGGGAATCAAGGGATAAGAGTGCGCGAGCGCAACAACAAGTTATGACGTGTCGTAACGTGATTGGTACAATGATAGGGTACCTACGGAATGTTCGGTTGCATTCAAAAGTACTTCAGTGTTCTATTACCCACCATAATAGACGCACTACCCCCACACATTCATTACTTACTTATTTGTTATTTTGTATTTGTGAAAATGTTTGAAAATTTAGTGACAAACCTTGATCTTTTCGTTATTTTAAAAAACAGTGGCAGTATTAAAAATAATGACAGTTTGTGTAGTGAGATAAGATCTAAATTTTTAGTCGAATTAAGTGATGATCACGAAAAGACCTTAAAGTTGTTTTGTGCAAAATTTTGTTATAATTTAAATAGAAGATGGGAAAACGCTTATCGTAAAAAAAATATATTCAGAACTAAAAATAGTGAATGGTTACAAGAAAACATAATATGGCCAGACATTATTAAGTGTTTAATAGGCAGTAATCAAGATCAACCAGTACCGAGTACATCAACTCAGTATGTATCACCATCAAAAGTTTCTGTCGGTGTCTCCACCGAACAAACCCCAAGAAAACCTTTTTGTGAATTAGCGCCTAAACAGAAAAAAAGACGTGCAGAAAACTTTCATTTATCTTCGGACGAAATAAAATATGCATATTTTGAGCAGTTGAAAGCGGATGGGAATGAGGAGGTTGCTAAAATACTAGAACATTTACTAAAGAATCCCCTAGATGTAAAAAAAGTTAAAAAGTGCATATCTGTTAAAGAAACAAAACCTGTGTTTTCTCCGGATGAGGCTTTAGGGTTATTTTTATCACTTAAGCTGACCAAGTGGCAATACAATACTTTAAGAAAAAGTGTTAACGAAAAAGACAGTAATATATTTCCATCTTATTATCAAGTGCAACATGCGAAACAGAAATGCTATCCACCAAAAGATGCCATTACAGTGACAGAAACCTCAGCTAAAATAAAGTTACAAGCTCTATTGGATATAACGACAACAAGAATAATGACGTCACTCGTCATAGATAGTGGTTGTAAAGAATTTACACTAATCAGTAAGTGGGGATTTGACGGTGCTTCTAATCAAGCCAATTACAAACAAAAAATGCAAACAGACGATGAACAAGAAAGTCAACTTGACGATTCAAGCATATTTATGGGTAGTTTAGTGCCAATAAAATTAGTGTGCGGCGAACAAGTTATCTGGCAAAACGATTCACCAAATTCATCTTACTGGTGTCGTCCAATCTTTTTCGAATTTGTGAAAGAAAATAAAATAACGATATTGCGGGAAAAAAGTGCTATTGAGGAAGAGATTGTAAATTTAGTGAAAACAGAAGTTGGAGAAATAAAAATTTCACACTCTTTATTAATGACTATGATAGACGGAAAAGCAACATCAATTTTATGTGATACTTCATCTCAGAGATGCGACATTTGTAAAGCCACTCCAACAGAGATGAATAATTTGCCCTTAATTGCATCAAAACCGACTGATCCAGATCTCTGTAAATACGGATTGTCATCATTGCATACCTGGATACGAATGATGGAATGCATTCTGCATATAGCCTACAGATTAACGATACAGACATGGACAGTAAAGGGAGACAACAAGTGCATCATGGAAAGAAGAAAGAAAGACATACAAGACGCTTTTAAAAATAGAATGGGACTTCTGATTGATGTTGTTAAACAAGGGCACGGCTCCACGAATGACGGAAATACTGCTAGAAGATTTTTTGCATATCCAAACATGACTGCTGAGATAACTGGTGTTAGTGAAGAATTAATAAGGCGATTTGCAATCATTTTAGAGGCAATTTCATCAGGTTACCACATTGACACAGCGAAATTTCACGAATATGCTCAAGTGACCATGCAACTGTATTTGGAATTATATAGCTGGTATTATATGCCTTCAAGTGTTCATAAAGTTCTTATGCATGGTGCAGCTATTATTGAAAGTTTTGGTCTAATACCAATTGGAAAGCTATCTGAAGAAGCTGCTGAAGCTAGAAATAAAGACTTTCGTAGATACCGCCAACACCATTCCAGGAAATGCAGTAGAAAAACTACAAATGAAGACATTTTAAATAATTTATTGACCAGCTCTGATCCACTCATCTCAGCGAAACGTCACAAACTTCGCAGAAAACATAAAACTTTGTCAGTAGAAGCACAAAGTTTATTAATAATTGAACAAGCGGAAACATTTGATGATGACGAATACGAAAATTTTGCATTCGTTAATGTGGATACCCTTGACAGTGATTAGATTAAAACAGTGCAGTGGCCAGTAGTGATTGTGATTTTTACTTATTTATTTATTTTATTAGTCCTTAGTGGATTAGGCCTAAAGGGGAGACCACTACATAAAAAAAACGCGCCTAGTTCTTAACCTCTATGGTGGTGTGGAATAGAGAACAAAATTTGAAATTGCGACCAAATCGCAGAAAATCGCAACCCGAGAATAGGCGCTAAAATAGGACAAATATACGTACTATGCATACGTAGAGTCAATTCTTTGAGAAAATTTGAGAATTTCGAGATTTTCACATTTTTTTCTTTTGCTTCATACAAAAATTACTTTGGATATTTATAACTCTGGAAATACTAAGTTATCTGAACGACCCTCATAGAAATAATTACTTATAATCGATAGAAAAATCCAACACAATATTTAAAATTTCAGAAAAAGAAACTTTTTTTTTTTAAATGCTAAGTCCTTTACCGGCCCGTTTCAGCCCACTGTGGCGCCGGCGCCGCGCAGCCTGTTACTAGGGGTAGGTACATAATACATTACAGCTGTGTGCGTGGATTGTAGGCAGCGGGCGCCGCGCCGCATCCAATGGGCGGATAACGTGTCTAGGCATGTTTTACCGCTTAGTGTTGTGTGTGTAACATTGAATGACATCGATCGAAGTGATCGTAGTACGTAACATTGAGTGGAATTATCATGAGTTCTCATTTTTTGTTCGAATATGATATTACTTTTAATAATCAATAAAATAATATATTTTTATTTAATTTAAATTATATTTTAATAGGTTCTATTACTGATATAGAGTCTAAAATTTTCGGTTCCAAAACGACTACAAAATCATCGGTATATCTCCCAAGTTCGAGTCTTTTTAGCCTTATTGAATAATTTCCTGGTCTTCTCTCTACGCTTTTTCAGCTATGAGCTCCACTAAGAAACCTTCCTTTTCGAGGTGTCCTCTATCTTAAGAGGCCAACTCTCTTCACAAGCTTTGTGTATGCCTTTTGTGAGGGCGGTATCTCTCTCCGGGCAAGTAGGCAGAGCACATGATCATCCTCGCCTCGTTCCACCCTTTAAGGTTGACAAAAGCGGCTACCAAGTCATCAATACAGACTTCTGTAATCGGAAGAAAATTAACAAATTATAAATATCATGCAGGCTCTGGGTCTGGTGCCTGTACTGTTACTAAGAATCTTACCGGCAGCATTGAGTCTCAGAACATGAGTGTTAGTTACCCAAGGTTCTTGTATCAAAGCGAGGCTTGCTTTGCCCTCTACAAGACAACACTCCATTACCGCAGACGCTGCTGCAGCATGGTGGAGGTTGGCCTGGAGAAGCTTCACCACTCCCACCTGAGTAGCTCCTACTTGTTTTTTTGTGGCGCAGGCTTGGCCCGCGCCAGTTTGGGGCGTGGACGTCCCCTACCTGGCGCGGTTCGCTAGGCGTTTGCCGGTCTTGCCACTTGATCGCCATGCTCCGAGGCTTTGGTAAACGAGACTCCCGGTTCGCAGTAGGCCGCGTTCTGGGCGTTCCTTCACCTTGCCTCTCAGAGCCAGCTTCCCAAGGCTTTTTAACCATTGCGCGGGCCTCATCAGCCCTCACATTGGCAGGGCTGCTAACAGTCTTCGGAATCTCTTCCTAGCTGCACCGCTCAGTTTCGCAGATACTTCCATCCTTGGGACAGAGTCATAATAGCCTGCTGCCTGCGACATAGTTCCTTCGCACGTTACTGTGGAAACTTTCTGTGGAGAGGCAGTAAGACCTCCTCCATTCTCTCTATCGTCTCCCCTGAGAGCGGAGGGAATGGTTCTCCTATTGAAGGAGATGGGTTGGTTTTTTCTTCTTTATTCTTCCATGCAGATCCCACGAGAAGCAATCGTAATAATTTAGTTTGGAAAGCAGTAATGTAACATTTAATGAATCAAATGCCCTAGAAAAATCAAGAAGGACCAATTTTGTTGGTCCAAGATAAAGGCATGTGCTCTCTACATGCCTTTATCTTAGACCAACAAAATTATCCCATGAATATAATCCGACAACAATTGTGTTACTAAGTCTAGGAGTACGAAGTCGCGGGTAAAAGCTAGTTGAAAATAAACCTTATTGTTTTGGATTAACCCTTAATAAGGGGAAACCTGTGTGAAAGTAACTACAAAATTGAAGGTGAATTTAGAGTATATATAATGATATATATTACCCCCTTACTCATGGAAACCCCCTTTTTTCGGTGGGAAATTAATTCCCCTTGCCCGATTTTGTCTGTACACTTTGGGTCGTAGTGGGAAAATAATACCCCGTGCCCGGTAAGGTTAGATCCATTTATCGTACTTTCGTTATTAGCGGTTGTTAAATTTTTTTTTTTAATTAATTTATTTAATTTATATTTCGATAAATGAAAAACGACGAATAATAAAATAATCATATCTTTATTAGTAACATAAAATTTTAATTAATCCTGAGGTGAAGCCTCATGAAAGAATTTAAAACAGAGGTTTACACATAGTGCTACTTGAAAAGTTGAATACATTATTTTAGTTTTCTTTTCCTCCTTCTTGGTGCTGCAGAAACGACACCTTTTATAGCTATTTCCTTCCTCAGGGAGATGAATTCCAACGTTGAGGAGGTGGATCTCATCAGGCACGCCGAAGTTTGACCCTTTTTTGTTCTTGAAAACAACTTGCCTATTTGTTTTGCTCGAATAGTGTGTAATCATCTCACGAGCCAATCGTAATCTAAATAAAATTGTCTGTGCGAATGCGTATTTACAACGTGAACAGTGTTGTGCGCAATCGTGCAAAAGGAAATAATTTCCCACTTTATAATTTGAACTTTTTACGGGTAAAGATCGCTAGAATCCATATGAAAACTATACGAAACACTGCTGGAATAATACATTTATACGGAATACAAAATACATTCTACTTACAGAAATCTTTGTTGAACTATTTTAATTTTTTTCTTCAAGGTCTACGAAAAATAACCGTCGTCGGTCAATACTTCCACGTCATGTCATTTTGACACTTAATTTTATTTACAAAAAATTATAAAGTCTAAACGTCGCTTGGGATTCCCGCCACGGAGTGTGTTCAGGTTACACGTGTGTCGTGAATTTTGGCTTTTTCTGTGTTATTTGTGTCTTGTTATTGTGTTTGTTTTAGTGTTTTCTTACTAATAACTTCATCCAAGGTTCGTATCGGTTTTTGTTATCACAGCGTCCAAAATTATCCTGAAATATGGATAAAAACGAACCTCCTGACCCCCCTGACATCTTGTCTCTTCCCGCCATTCCCGGCTTATTACCAACAAACACCTTGAGTCAATTTACCGATGTCGTTTGCAACCTAGATTCCCAAACCTCTTTATCCCAGTCCCGTAAGCGTCCCGTAAATGTAGATACCATTTCAGACCGGCCTTCCAAACAACCCAGAAGTCATGTAGGACGTGTTAAATACTCAGCCTTAGATAAAGGCCCATATCGACGGCCCCTACGTACATAAAGACATGTCAAAAGTGGCAATTTTTTTTTTATTGCATTTATGGCTTTAGATTGTCCATATACACATACCTATATAAGATTTTTTCTTTAATATTATGTATTTTACTTAAAATACAAGTCGTATAAGAGAATAACTATCATAATTACAACAAATAAGTGTCGTAGATGCGGATATCTATAGTTATCCTTTTGTACGGTGTTAAAAAATGCGCGCCACTCGGTGCGAGTTCGGTCTTGTCTGACATAACTTCATTCACGGGAACTCCCCAATAAGTCGTGTCGATTCTTGTTCGCGTAGTGAAATAATTAGCGTTTTGATACAATATCAGATTAAGTGGTGTCTTTTTTAGTTTAGTAACATTTAATATAAATTCTATTCTAGATACTGTTTTCTTCTTTCCTGCGTATAAAAAGCTATCTTATAGTTGTCTGACATGCTTTTGTTTTAATATCACCGTAGAAACAGTCATCTATCATTTTTTCCAGGAAAACATAAAATAAATAAATATGTATTTATACTATTATAAAGTTCCTAAATCTAATTAGACATTATAGAAATAAAATATTTATAATTGCACATAGATTTTTTTCTAAAGCGGTTTGAATACAAATTACGCTCTCCTGTAAACCTTGATTTTTGACATGTCTTTTTGTACGTAGGGGCCGTCGATATATAGTACATGTTTTTCGCCAGGAAACCCAACCCAACTCTGGCACCACTCTTCATCCAATATCTTTCGGTCTTTTTCTATTTAATAATAACATCAATAACATTGTCCGTGATGGTGTGAAGAGAGTTGGCAGAAATCGTGTTTTTGTTGAGTTTGCTTCCCCTCAGGATGCAAATTCTTTTATAGTTAACAGCCTTTTATGTAATCACTCGTTTGAAGCTGCTATCCCATCGTTTAATATAACACGTATGGGCGTTGTCAGTGGTATCCCTACTGACATGTCAGATGAGGATGCAAAATCATATTTAACTGTACCAGCAGGTTGTGGTCCCATTTTAAAAATTAGACGGTTAAATAAAAGAGAAACATGTGTTGTGTTGATGGTCAAGTTCTGCCAAAACGGATTTTGTGTGCCTATACATCTCTTTCTGTGGAGAGATGCATTTACCACACCATACAGTGCCGCAAGTGCTGCCGATTTGGTCACGTAGAATCCGTTTGTCGTTCTAGACCTCGCTGCAGCAAGTGCGGCAATGATCACCCTGGTGATGGTTGTAGCATCGCTGAGAGTGAGGCTTTCTGTGTGTTGTGCTCAGGCAGACACTTTTCAAATAGCAAAGCATGCCCGGAGTATAGCAGACAGAAATCCAATAAAATTATGGCTGAGAAAGCGATTTCACACTCTGAAGCTAGTACAATGGTCCCTAATTCTTCTCGCAGTTATGCTGATATCACCAAATCCCAATCTCAGTCTTACCGCAAAACCATTAAACTGAAGCCTAAGACCCATGCCTCTCTTTCACCTTCTTATGATAAAACAGCTCATCAGCTGTTAACTTCTACTCCCCAACCTTCACTGGGCAATGGTTGCACCCTTGACAACCAACAACTGGAATCTCCTGACAACTTGTCCTCTATTATTCAATTGCTTATTAAACTTTTATCTAATCTTCTTATTTCTTCATCTTCTAATAAATCTCAATCCCAATTACCGTCCAACGTTGCCAACTTACTTATTAATTATCTTTCTAACCATAACTATGGCTCGGTTGGTGTTCCTTCAATGGAATGTGAGGAGCGTGTGGCATAAGAAGCACGAATTCACATTTTTTCTTAACCAATATAAACCTCTAGCCTTTTCTCTTGCTGAGACTTGGTTAATTTCAAGTCTTAGCTTCCGTATTCCCCACTTTAATACTCTTAGATGTGATCGTTCTGATGGCTATGGTGGGTCTGCTCTCTGCGTGAACAAAAGGGTACCACTTGTGGCTGTATCTTTACCTCCTTTCGGTGGAGATATAAGTATTGTGGCAGGTAAAGTTGAGGGCATCACCCTATTATCTATTTATATTGCCCATCCTAATCAAAATTTTCTGTTGATTTTAAGAAATGTGCTGGAGAATATAGATGGCCCTATCATACCATATCAACCATGAACCGTGATAAGTAGATAGTTAAAATTTTCACAATTAATTATGAATTTCTGTTGCTCCTGTAACAATAATTACTAAAAACAGAATAAAATACAACAAACGTGCGTTTTTTGGACGTTTTTTGCTCGCAAATATTGATACGGAACTCTTCGTGCGCGAGTCCAACTATGGCCGGTATTTTTATTTTTAAAGATAATACTTTTTATGATTATGTTACATTTTATGGTTGGTAGAGATACATGTGGGATTTGAATGAAATTTCACACACATATAGTATGTGACTGGGAATAAGAAATAGGATACATTTTATCCCAAAATTATGTGGGAATTTCCCAGAAAACTTATGTAGGAGACCTACCTACGGGATTTGAATGAAATTTCATATTCACATAGTATTTGACTGGGAATAAATAACAAATACATACATATGGTATACCCACATCTTTTGGACAAAGTAGACCAAATTATAAGAAACTTTCTTTCTTCAATTTTAAATGTGGCCTTGGATGACCGAGCCTGGCTACAAGCCACGCTCCCCATTCGTTTGGGTGGCCTCGGCATCCGGAAAATTTCAAGTATTAGTTTACCCGCTTTCATATCATCAGTCCACGGTACTGAGAAGTTAGCAAGAGATATATTAGCGCCATCTCTGGTTGACTTTGAAGTACCGTGTTTGTCTGATGCTATGAACGTTTGGAAAATGGCTTGTCCCAGTACTTCTTTACCCGCGATCCCATCTTCCCAGAGGCTGTGGGATGGGCCGATCTGCAGTTTGACGCGGAAAGAACTTCTGAATACGTCAGTCAATTCTGCCGAGCGCTCGTCTGATTGCCGTGGGTGAGTGGGAATCGGGTCTCTGGCTTCAGGCACTTACGTCATCTAACATAGGGACTATGTTGGATGACACAACTTTTCGGCTCGCTACATGCCTACGTCTAGGTGCTCCTTGTGTTGCTCCGCATCGCTGTCATTGTGGCGAGTCAGTCGATAGCCTCGGACATCATGGCCTGTCGCGCTGCAGGAGTGCAGGCCGCATAGCGCGACATACCAGCATCAACGACATTCTTCGTCGTCGTGCTCTTGCCACCGCCGGCGTACCAGCTGTTTTAGAACCTAACGGCTTGGTACGAGACGATGGGAAGAGACCAGATGGTATGTCGCTTTTGCCCTGGAAGATGGGTAGGCCTCTGGTGTGTGATGAAACTTGTGTTGACACCCTTGCTCCATCCCATCTTCCAAGCTCAGCTGGCTGCGCTGGCACTGCTGTTGCTGCAGCAGAGACTCTCAAACGGCGCAAATATAGTAACCTATCTGGTAACTATATTTTTGAGCCGTTTGGGGTCGAAACGCTCGGGTCGTGGGGTCCGAGTGCCCGTCTCCTTTTCAAGGAAATATCAAGGAGACTGGTCGACTCTTCGCGTGATCAGAGGGCTGGCTTGTTCCTAGCGGAACGCATAAGCATTGCCATTCAACGTGGCAATCAGCCAGTCTTCTAGGCACGTTGCCGGACGACAGCAATGCCGAGGAATACTTTGACGCCTACTAGCGTTTTATACTTTTATTTATTTCTATTTTATTTTTTGTTTTGGTATAGGTAAGTATGTATATTTTGTAAATATGTAATTATTATTTGGAAAGTCTTTTGAAAATAAATGTTCGATTATATTAAAATAATACAGGTACATTTTACCCCAAAATTATATGGAATTTTCCCAGAAAACTTATGTAGGAGACCTACTTACGGGATTTGAAAGAAATTTCATACATAAATAGTATGTGACCGGGAATAACAATTAGGATACATTTTACCCCAAAATTATGTGGTAATTTCCCAGAAAACTTATATAGGAGACTTAATTACAGGATTTGAATGAAATATTGGTACACTAATACATAGTTTGCGACTAACGCTGGCATATTATATACTTCAATTAATCTCAGAAAAAGGCGGGATTTTCCCTAACATTAAATATGTTCTTTTCTACTTATTTTTACTTCTTATCCCATGAAATCAACCCGACAACAATTGTGTCTACGCGTACGAAGTTACGTTTAAAAGCTAGTTTTTAATTAAATTTAATGTTAGCAACTCCCATAAGGTACTACTTAATGGCCTACTTTTACAAGCAACTGAGAAGAATTTCGTCCAAATCCTTGTCAATCTCCTTTGACAAAATATATAAGTCTAAAAATAATTATTTATTATAGTTAATAATGTAATTATTACTATAATTTAACGTTGGCAACTTGTTAGACAAGGACTCACTCCGACTAGATGCTAAGATTGCTAAGTATCTCACCATGTTCGATTTCTGCTTAAAAGTGTTATTATGAAGAAGTCTTATTTGCTATGTCATAAAGTATAATTTTGTAATTTTCAAAATATTTATTTTAGTAGGCGATCCTGTTTAGGTAGTGTAATAATTATATTACACTACTTAGCTATATGGCGACCAATAAGTCGCCATCGAATCAATGGGACAATGGATGATAGGATAAATGAATGGATGATTTACAATCACGTAAGGGCCCTGAAGCCCAAGAACAATATATTTTGCAGTGTGTTAAAAAAAAAGTATGCGTAGTTAAAATCTGGAAGTAAGGAAAATAAATCAAAATTGTGTTTAATTTTGGAGCGTACCCAATAGAAAACTATCTCTAGTGGCTACCCATTATGAGCTAAACCGCCACTGATGGTTCTTTCTTAATTCAACTAGCTGTTACAGAGAAGCTTTAGAAGAAAATCTTTTTTTTATAAGACTATGACAAATGTGACATGTGGGGGGCAACCCCCACTTCACCTTGCCAGACTACACATTGTGGCTACCCACTTTTCAAAGACAATTACTGTTGTTTATAGGTGGGCGATGTAATGTAAACCATATTTCATTCTTCTTTCCTGTCCTCTCCTTTCATCTCTTCTTAATTTAATATTTCTTGATATTCCTTTCCCTACATCTATACTCCCTATCCCTGCTATGCTCAATCAATATTTATGTTTATAAACGTAAGTTAGCTATAAACGCAATGAAGCAGTAGTTTCATATACATAATTTATTGCTCTTATTTTAATGTAATTTTATTAGCATCTTAGAAACTTGTCGTTGGCTAAATGCACAAGTAGTACGAGACCGTGAAGAGAGAAATAAAAAAAATACTGTCAAATTATGTCAGACTGTCAGTGTCAAACTTGCATGGTTGCTTTGGTTGATGTAATACATAATTTACAATACTTACATGTACATAGCGGCATGCTCTTGCATGATGCAAAATACCATAGCGTTCGTGACTATCACAACTGCACCACACTCGAACGACCGCAATAAATGCATCTTTAGCAACATAATCGCGAATAAACAACTTCTTGATATTGTAAGTGACGTGAATGCTCGTGCGATGGTGTCTTGAGATTATTAAACGCAATTTCTCGAACAGTAAACGAGTTATTGTCTGAATTTTACAATGGCAGGATCTACCCTGCCTGAGAGGGTGGCTCAAATTTATTACACTTACGGTTTATTTTGTTCATCCTATCCTATAACAGCAATTACATTAGCATTGTCTGTTTTACTACTATGTTGGTAAGTGATTATATTTATTTATCTGGCATTAAGTTTTCGATAGTATTTTCATTGCTTTGATCTGTTTATTTTCAGCTATCCACTACTAAATGTGCCTCTCCCGGGAAACATTCCAACTGTTGTAACATTGCCACTGCAGGGAGATGATATGTTTGCTGTAACACCTGATTGCAGTCAAAACAGATGTTCAGAAGGTAACTTCATACTGGTTTCTGACACTTATGTGAATATTAGATGTAACTAACTACTTTTCACAGACTTTATCATGTTATATTTGTGTTATTTAATACCCAACATTTCAGATTCTTTGTAGCATCCATGTTAACAGGTAGATTGAGGTGTTGTATATCTTAATGTAAAGTATCTGAAAAGTCAGGAATGAACTAATATCTGTATAATTCCATAAAAATCATAAAAAGTAGTTTTATTTCAAGGTTACTTCATATTAGTTTTCTTAATAATATTATTTGTGTTATGTATCATGACTGTAAGCATTCCCATAATGTTTTTTATTTATTATTTCCAGAAAATCCATCACATTTAGATGTCCTGTACAATGAAACTTTGAAACTTCCTTATATATGGGCAAAGGACAAACCTCTTCTTTATGTGCAGCAAGTTATTATGAAAATAGGTAATAATTGACATAATTTATGTACAATTAATCCATCATGTCAGTGGCATTGTGGGTGTGGCAGGGACAACCTGTCTGGAGTGGCACCTTTAGAGGACATCAAAATTTTTCTAAAATAATATTATAATTTTCTTCAAACTGGAGTGGCTGACAACCACACAACGCCATTGCATCATGTAACAAATTTTAGATAAACAAGCAAAATCTTTTATTAATTTATGTAAATAATTAAAGTTTAATTTAAATATATTTAATATAAATAAATGTTGGTTATGTTAACTTTATGTAATTTTAATGATACATGGATTAAGTAGCATCTCGTTCCAGCTACAATTTTATGATCACCTTCATTGCAATAATATTTAAAATTTAGTAAATACATGTAATAATCTACATACATTAACTGTAAACAGCTAAATGCAGTCTTGATTGTGAATTCAGAGACAGGCGATACAAATGATGTATATTATGTATATTTTCATCACTCAGTTAAATTGTGAATGACAATAAGGAAACCTGCATGCTTATGTGATTTTAATGACAGTGTGTGAAATCTACCAAGTCGCTTACGCAAACAGCAAGGTGGTCTATAATCCCTCTGATGCTAAGAGAAGTTAATTAAAATTAATAACTTATAGCATGCTGTTGGTCCGTATCTTCAGTTTATCTTTATCTATTTATCTAAGACTAAGACAGGTACTGTCTACTCTGGGGGTGCAGTTGGTGAGTTGCCAAGCCACAATCTGCTAACACCATTGGTATTTTTGAGGCTGAAAAGCTGATAATGTTTACATCCAAAAATAAGTTATTTACTCAAACTAGTAAACTAACGTACTAATAATATATACATATACGAAAGTCCGTCTGTATGTCTGCTACTTTTTCACGCCTAAACTGCTAATCCTGCTGAATTTCGATGAATTTTGGTATAGAGATAGATTGGATCTTGGAGAAGGACATAGCAGATATAGGCTACTTTTTGTCTCAAAAAGTCTTAGCAACAGCTATTACATTCAATAATTAAAATTACCGTCCTTTTATGAAGGTCGAAGCTCTCAAAGAGAATACAAAAATTATATGAAAATGTATATTTTGTAAATCTTCTTTTTAGAGGAGATAAAAAATATGGATGTGCTTTTAAAAATAAACACCCTTAATAATAATATTTGTTGATGTATGTGTGTACCTTGAAAGCTACAAATAATGCTTCTTCTGTGTAGGTGTCTCCCCGTGGAATAACAATCTAAAGATGTGGGATGCCTTCCGAGCTCCATTGCAAGAAGTATTTCGATTGCTTGAGACTATAAGGAATCATGAAGATCCAGAAACGTGAGTCTATTTGTGTCAAGCTCTATCAGCCTATCAGCGTCTATTATGCCGGGGCTGCATACATGGCGGTAATGCTAATATTCACGTTATCGCGTAGCAAAATTTTCGCGGAAAGTCAAACGTAACAAATAATCATTTGCTGCCATAATATATAGAGTGGCCATTTTGTTTTTGTGTTTGTTATCGCGATAGAACATCTAGACGACGCAACTCCCGAAGTACGTGTGTGGCCAAGCACCTTCACTGAAGACGAAGCTTTCTCACACGAAAGTGTTTGCGATGATTGCGGCCCCAGCATTCGAGGAAACTGTCGTGTAATTGTAGTTTTATATATTTTATCAACGAAGAAACAAAAAAGTTTGTGTGTGTTATATTCTAATTGTGCGCTAATTTGTGCACTAAATGAGGCCGGGTGCGCGCTGAGCATGTTCTTTTGTTAATTTTAAGATAAAAATTTTGTGAGCAATTGGAGAGCTCAGCCTAGCTCCCTAAACTGACTGAACTAATTAACCTGTTGCTATAATTGATTCAAAGAATACTAATCTTCTATTGCTATTCTTTTGGAGAGTAATTCCGAATGCGAATTTGTGAACTTTGTAATTGCTACAATGATAAAGATTGAAAAATAGATAGATTTTCCCAGTCCAAAAGACATTTTATCACCATTCTCTTTGAATTCAGCAATCAGATATTCCATTATGATTCTTCTGCTCTTATATTTCAACTTACTTTGGGTCGGTGCAGTACCTTTTTTTCCCATACGTCTCTATCAGCCGTCATCTCATCACTTCCGTATTATGTGGCATATACATACATATCATCACAACTATATACCTAAGGTTACGCAGAGGTGAACTAATGTGCACACACTTCGCCGGTATGTTTAGATTCCATATAAATCGTGACACTAGTGGAGGAAACTAAAAGAATCTTGTATGTGAAGATTTTACATTACATACAATTATGGCAAACAAGCTTCCATTTAGAACACTTAATTTAAAATAATAATGCTTAATTTACGTAAAATTGATAATCATCTGTGCATTATCTTGCTAGTGTTTTAAGAATCAAAGTTGATAAAATATTATGATTAATCATTATCGCAGTTATGAACTTATGATTCACCATTGGATTTTTTTAAATATTCACCCTAGGTGTCTTACCCCCTTACTGTTAAAACTTTATTTAAGATTTCCTTCTTTTTTTTTTTCATATTAAATTAATTAATAATTTTGTGTTTTACGAAGTGAGTGCGTGACTGCCTCTCGCTCACACAGCAATCCGTATTGCGCGTACAGTGGGGGTCCATTAGATTCCTTCGCTCTTATTGATCGACGTGAAATAATTCGTGTCGTTGAAATGTGTATCGATTCTAAACCTAATATTTCTCTTCTTGTTTACTGTGTTTTCCCCATTATAGTCTAATTACCTGTCACTGCTGTAGAATGCTAATTTATATTACCCATTAACGAAGAAAAATAAATTGATATAGGTAACTACTATATGTCAGCTGGCGCTTAGGATATTTTGTAAGTGTCTTTATGATGTAATACCCTTAATACATATTATTTTTATACTTCCACGTGCGCCCCTTACGTCGTAGATTTGTTGAGAACCTAACTAGGTATTAGGGCAGTTCACGTACTAACTTCGTGTAACCTTTGCAGTGCGAAATTCCAAATATTATTAGCAATTATATATGACTATTTGGTTAACATTGTACAATATTCTGTAATATAAAGTTTTACTTAATAATACCTCAATAGTCCCATAGGTAAAATCTGAAATCTGCTTGTGTGCCTGCCGTATCGCTAAAATTCTCCATGCTATCACTTCACTCATGTTGACTATTTATTTTACTTAATCTTACCTCTGTTTACACCCTGGCGGAAAGTGCGCGTTGCGATTTGTTATTTGCAGAGCAGAATTTGCGCAGTATTGGAAGCGTTGTTCTTAACCAACTGAATAAGTTTCAAATCCCAGGTATTCAGTGATTGATGATAATAATGTTCGTGCGAACTGTGATTGTGTATTTTTTAAGCAGTAGCAATATAATAAATTTCAAAAAGGCTATCGAAATTAATTTGCTGGCTGTGTTCTATTTTAGGAATAATAATCAATAAATTACTTTAGTGCAATTTTGTGTGGCATATCCTTTATAAAATGAGGTTAAGCATTTAAAATGGGCATATCAATTGTTTCAGAAAAAGCACACTGTTGCAGCATTGCTACCAAATTGGGGGGATCAAGCGCCAGGACAGTAAAGCCAGTATGGAACGTCTACTGCCTGAATACAGCTGCCTACTGCTGTCGCCCGCCAATCTGTGGCAACAAAACCTACAGACGTTTTCACTCGATGCTAATATCATTAACACAGTCTATAACTATCAGGTAAATACACTAGACTGTAGTGTGACACATGAAAGTTTTTCTATTACGCAACTTGTCAAATCAAACAATATTTTTTGTCGGTCGGTCTGTATAGGGGTTAAACATAAACATTATAACTAGTATAACGCCTCCTGATCGTTTTGACAATAAATTCAATGGATTTTTCACCATAACCATACATTTTATCAGATTTCAGAATTAAAGATATAAATTTTAGAGAAAGGAAAATTCGATCTTAGAACCGACATGACTTGCTTTACAATTCAATGCCGAACCATATTACCTTACCTTTATAGTATTTATTTTGTATCATATTTGGCATTAACGTTCAGCATTGAACTAACTGTAAAGTTGGTGATGTCGGTTGAAGAAGAGAGTAATATGTCTTCGATAGATGTCGCTGACATCACCTATAAGACGTAGATTCTGAGCGTGGTCTAGGTAGCTTAGTTGGCTAAAAGCGTCCGGTGTACTTAAAGGGAGGGACCCAGTTTCAAACTGAGAATTGCTCTATCTCTAAAATGTATATCTTTAAAAATGTTTAGCATGTGTTAATGCCAAAAATGATTAAATTACAGAATTTTCAGAAAGCCAAAGCATCTATAGCAGAAATGGCATTTGGTATGCAACTGCGAGAAACTGGTGTCAAACGATATCCCTTAAGGGCTCGTCCACGTGTATTGCAATATGCCGTCACAATCTTCTATCAACAACCAGACCAAAGGTATCAAATAGGTTTTTTATTTATACTTAAAAGATATTTAAATACCACTAGGTGGAGGCTCTGCTCGTGCTGCACAGTTCGTCTGGGATGGTACAAACGTCAGCAGGTCAAGCTATCCAAAACTGTCAAATTTTCCCAGTTGAAAATGAACCTTATAACTTTGTAGGTATTAAAGTTGAAAATCTATCAAAGACATTTGACAGATTGGGTAGCTTGATATGCTGGCCTCTGTGCCACCGTTTTGCCAAATACTCTGCCGCTTAGCAACAATGTGCTAACATTTTTTGGCCCAGTTTGATGAGCTATGTAATCAATTACTGGGCATATGAGACTTAACAAGTGATTTAACAAGATGACAAAGCGCTAGTGATACTACTGATGTTGCCGGCGTCTATACACTGCGGCTGCCACTTAACATCAGGCGGCGCGTATGCTGGTTGTTCATCATATTACAATAATAAAAAAATCATTTAATCAATACAAGTCATATCTTAGTAGGTCTTGAAAAATTGGTGTATACAATTGTTCTGAATAACGTAAGGCATACCTGTAAAACCAAGAGTCTTTTTTTACAACGACAAATCTCATCCTTTTATTTCAGATTTATCCAATCTCTAACCAAGAAGTTAAAGGAAATGTACCCATTATATCAAGATACTCCATACCCTCACGTAAATGAGTTCACCTTAGTTTATTATCCAGGGCAGTTTAATTATCGTGAACTTGTCCCTTTAACTATTACATTTATGGGACTATTTCTCTACGTTTATTTTTCTGTACGTAAGATAGAGTTTATAAGATCTAAATTGGGTCTCGCTGCCTGCGCAGTTCTTACTATTGGTGGGAGTCTTGCCATGTCTATGGGAATATGTCTATATTTCGGATTCTCCTTAAGTTTACAAGGCAAGGAAATTTTTCCCTACCTAGTGATCATTGTTGGGCTGGAAAATGTTTTAGTCCTCACTAAAAGCGTTACATCCACGGATTCTCGATTAGATGTAAAAATCCGACTCGCTCAAGGATTGAGCAAAGAAGGCTGGTCAATTACCCAAAACTTGCTAACGGAAATAACAATACTTACTGTTAGCTTCTTTACCTTCGTGCCATTTATTCAAGAATTTTCAATATTTATGATAGTCAGTTTAATATCAGACTATTTTATACAAATGGCATTTTTTGCTACAATACTCGGAGTAGATGTGAGACGCATGGAATACTTTCAAGATCAAAACAATAAGTTACACCTTAAAGAATATTTTAATGCTAATAACGCCCTTAATTGGAGATTTAGTAAAAACTATGTAGAAGAAAACAGTTTCTCGCCACAGAGAATGACAAAATCAAAATCACATCCGAGATTGAATGGATTGGCACATAATAGCCCGACAGATGTCGTGGCGAAGAGAAATTCCAGTCCAGGTCATCAAGATCACAGAGTTCCAAAACGTATTCGCTTGGTCAATATGTGGGCAAGAACACGCTTTTTTCAACGTGCTTTCATGTTGTGGATGCTTGTTTGGATATCAATGATAGTGTACAACTCCGGTGTGGTGGATTATTTTATAAACAATACAGAAAAAAATGATGCCGAAGTCAATAGAAGGAATTATGAAAAGAACGAGCCGAAACAATCTACGTATTTGTTTTACAACCACAACGAATCAAACCCACTGGTGTTCCCACCGCTCTTAGATATGGATGCCGAAAAAACTGTAGTGGATGCAAATGACACTATTATGTTAAAACACTCGCCACACTCACGGCCCTGGTCGAGGTGAGAGTAAAAAAATATTAATATTTATTACACACATTAAACATAAGATATTATAGAATTACTACCTGGTACTGCACAATTAACCATCGTAATAACGTTTTTATTTCACTGATAATTACGTAGATAATCGCCAAATTAGGTATTATAGGTGTACATTTGACAAACCCGCTACAGGTAAAATCTACAACTTGAAAAAAAAACCCGATGGTTAAAAATACTAATGAATTAAAATTTAATAATGAATATTTTACACTATTAAGTATTTTTTTAACAAAAGATTTATTCGTTTTTATTAGATAAATGCCCATGTATGATTTAAAGTTATAAGTACTCGAAATGCGATCTTTTTTGTTTCCATGTTTTAGAGGGGATGTTCCGTGTCTTTACCGCACAACGTGTTAGTATAGAATTTGTATGGCACACGGAACATTGACGTCACATTTTTGTATAGAACACTATCGCGCATAAAATTAAAATTAATTACATATATCAACTTGATAGAGACACAACCACAGAAATAATCAACGATGTTTCACTTAGTTGTTTTAGTTAATAGAATTAAGTGTACCGAGTTACAAGTCGCCCAATAATTTAAGTTAAAAACAGTTTGCGTATTGTAGATTATCTTCACACCACTGGTCGGCGATCTTGTCGCACTACAATGAGTCGGTGGCGGGGCGGCACGTGGCGGTTCTGCCGCCGCTGCTGGTGAGCCACCGAGTGGCGCCGGAGCTCGCAGCCGGCGTGCGCAACCCTGACGACCGCGACCCTCCGCCACTGCGCTGGCAGGCGCTCGCGGCCGCGCTCGACCCGATCGACATACTACCTGGTAATATAACCGACCAAACAGCGTGTTAAACATCATCAACCCATATACTGTCCCACTGCTGGGCACGGGTCTCCTCTCATATTGAGAGGGATTAGGCTATAGTCCACCACGCTGGCCTAGTGCGGGTTGGCAGACTTCACAAACCGTCGAGAAAAATCTCTAAGGTATGCAGGTTTCCTCACGATGTTTTCCTTCACCGTTTAAGCGAGTGATAATTAAATATTAAAACGCACATGAATTCGAAAAGTCAGAGGTGCGTGCCTTGGGTTCGAACTCGAGACCTTCGACTTGGCAGTCCAATGGTCATACCACTAGGCTATCACTGCTTTTCTCGCGTGTTAAACAAGCTCCAGCAATCTTGTTTATTTCCAAAAACTACACAACTACTAAATCTTCCGTTATGACTTTTAATTGAGTTCAAATTTGATGAATTTCTGAATTCATGTGTTCACCTCCGCTAACCCTTTGGGGAATACAGGCGTGATAGTATGTTATGTTCATTTTCAGTATTTTTTTAAATAGCTGTGTTAATAACAATAATAAAAAAGCTTTTTTATTTCCCTACACATTATAACAATATCACAAACTAAAACAATATTTGAATTTCACATTCATGTAACTCCTTTGCCTTGGATTCGAATTCGAGACTTTAACTTGGCAGTCCAGTAATCATATCACTAGGATATGATATGCATTTAATCGCAAATTTATAAAATGCATTAAAAAAGCTTTATCCTGGTATTTTTATAGAAAGGAGTTTATTACTATAAACTCCTCTCTATAAAAAACAATGCAATGCTTCTTTTATAATAATTCTGTCATATCAATTTACTGCAATCAGTTGTTTCTCGTTATTATCTTAACCAGATTTTGAGCTCATGGAAAGTAAAAGCCAGCCACACCAGTGGGGCAAGGGCACCGACCTGCCTATATACCCGACCACGCCTATGGAAATTCTCCTGTTAGCCATCCTCTGTACTATAAGCGTGGCCGTCATCGCCTACATGATGGTGGTACTATACCGGTAATCATCGTTACGTTATTTTTTCATTAACAAAAAAACAATGTGGAATCGTACGAAGTTATTTTAAATTTACATGATTGCATTAATAACATTTGTAATATGCTAAAACAGTAAGATAGTGTCGTATTTCATCAAATATTGGCTTTTGATTTTGTCAATGCATAAATACCAGAATTAACTTGGTGTTTATTCATCATCATCAACCCATATACAGTCCCACTGATGGGCACGAGTCTCCTCTCACAGAATGAGAGGAATTAGGATAGCCTAATCCCTCTCATTCTGAGAGGAGACTACCCAGACCCGCACTAGGCCAGCGTGGTGGGTTATAGAGTCCACCACGCTGGCCTAGTGCGGTTTGGTAGACTTCACACGCCGTCGAGAAAATCTCTAAGGCATGCAGGTTTCTTCATGATGTTTTCCTTCACCGTTTAAGCGAGTGATAATTAATTATTAATACGCACATGATTTCGAAAAGTCAGAGGTGCGTGCATTGGGTTCGAACTCGAGACCTTCGACTGGGCAGTCCAATGGTCATACCACTAGGCTATCACTGCTCTAGGTGTTTATTAATTACATTATTTGGTTTACTTTTCCATCACCATGATATACTCCGATGTTGGACAGATGCGTGTGTTCTCGTCATTATGCCGAATGGAGAGCGTCGTGGAATGATGACGATGAGTACAGAAAAATCTTAGCGAAGCAACCAGCTATTCAGGTTCGTTCTTGTTAAATATAAATGCCCCTCTGAACGAACGCTACCCAAACCCTTGTAGTCTTCGCGCACGTATACCACTGTCTAGTAGTCTAAATAGTGAGGAACTTATAGTAATTACCTACTCTATTTTGACCTCTGTGGTCTAGCGGTTCGAGTGCCGGATTGCTGATCATGGGGTCGTGGGTTCGATTCCCACAGGACACAAATATTTGTGTGGACAAAACATGAGTATTTGTGTTTGTCTGGGTGTTTCTTATGTATTATAAGTATGTATTTACAAAAAAAAAGTATGTAAATATTATATCCATTGTCTAGTGGGTACTAGACAATGAATATAATACTTATAAACTTTTTTTATATAGTACAAGCTCTGCTTAGTTTGGGACTAGATGGTGTTGTGTAAAATGTCCCAAAATTATTATTATTATTTATTATTATTTCAAGTTCGACTATACAAAGTTGCTATGTAAATCGCTATTTGTAATTAAACAGAATACACATCACAACAAACATACACCCGCTGAAATGTGAGCTAAAGGGCTTAACATTTGTCATAGGTATTCGTATAACAAGCGGGACCGACGACTTTACGTGCTCTCCGAGCATCATGGTATCCATAAACAACAAAGGTCTTCAAGCCTTTTAAGTACTTCCTACGTAAAAGTTTTTAAATGCAAATCTACCGATGCGTTATGTTTCGTTTTCAGTTGGTGATGGAGGCGGTGCCGCTAGTGGTGGCTGGCCACAGTCAAGAGGTGGAGTGTTTGGTCACCGACGGCGAAAAAGTTGTAAGCTCATGTCTACAGGGCAATATCAAAGTATGGGACTCGCAGAATGGTGAAATTATCACTAACATCGACAGGGGCGCGTGAGTTTAACATCCTAATGCCACGATATTTTAGCTAAATTTTCTTGTGTAAATAAGAGATCTGAAGCTTACCAACACCGCCACCTAGTCAGTTCATCATCAACCCATATACTGTCCCACTGCATCCCTCAGGATGAGAGGGCTTAGGCTATAGTCCACCACGCTGGCCTAATGCGGGTTGGCAGACTTCACACACCTTCGAGAAATATCTCAGGCATGCAGGTTTCCTCACGATGTTTTCCTTCACCGTTTAAGGGAGTGATAGGTAATTAATTCTTAATATGCACATTATTCGAAAAGTCAGAGGTGCGTGCCTTAGTCTCCTTAGATTCGAACTGGAGACCTTTGACTAGCTAGTCCAATGGTCATACCACTAGGCTATCAGTGCTAGTATACCTAGCCTAGTCAGTTACTAAGTATTTACTTTGAAATATAAATTTTGTGACGTCCACTTATGGGAATATTCCTAAGATTTCTTGGCCAGAAAGACTCAATCCTTACAGTTTGATAACAGTACAGTTTTACAGCCACCAAAACACAGCCTAATCTAATATAATCATTCCTAATTATTTCTTACAGCTTCTTTAAATTGCAAAAGGATTTATATGAAAAGGTTTCAAAGAAAAATTTAACATATGAGGCATGTGAAGGTAATAAAACTTTCTTTAAGAATAAGTTTCAGTCTAGTATTATAATAACTGATTTATTAACACGTGTATTATTTGATTGTAGTGACACACAGTCCTGAAATAACACCAAGAACTACAGAAGTAAGAACTTTTGTTAAGGTTATACAATTAACAGCCACAGAGTTGGACGCAATAAAACGTTTTTTATTCAACAGAATGTGCATCGGCTCCGAAGAGGACTTAACACTTACTTGAGTGGTTTACGGTTTCGTTCAGTAGCGCGAACCTCCCCGCAGCACCTCTCTGCTGCTGAAACTACCAAATATGATTTTGCAAAAAATTACAGGTGATTTTGAAGCTATGTGTTATAATTAATACTTTACAGATTAACACAGATTTTATTTTTTTATAAATTACTGTCCTCTGGTTTTGAGATATATTAAGAAACCTTTTATATCATTCTGTTGTGTATTTTCAATATCTTATTATTCAAGGAATTTGTTTTCTACCGTAGCATTATCGATTGAAACCATCTTCCACTCTGTGATAATAATCATATTTTACAGAAATTTATACTGCGGGGACCAGCAAGATGTTTTATTCCATTGTAACGAGGCTAAAGAAAACGTGGATACAAGTAATTTAAATATAAGTGACCAAGATCTAGACAATAGTGTTAAGAATAGTGATGAAGACATATTTGTATTTAATTCAAAAGATAATTCGGTGAATAGCGTAAATAATAAGTGTAATAATAAATTAACAATGAGTGATAGTGAGCCCCCCATTGAAGAAAATAATGGGGAAGATATAGTGAGTAATTTAGACTGGAGACGGAAGGTGGTTAAGGAATCTCCTGTATGGTGTATGGACTTTTGCAACGATCTTATCATATTGGGTTGTGCTGACGGTCGACTTGAGTTTTGGGAAGCTAGTTCCGGCAAGCTTTTGGTGAGTTTTAAACTGGCCCAGTGTTTTTATTATTAAATTTGGAAAAGTATACGAGTCATTCTAAGTGAACAAGTGAGTAGCTCACTTACTCAATTATAAATTAAAGTCATAAAAGTAATAATAACATCATTTAGGTCAACGCATCAGGTAAATATTGCAAACTAAGGTGTTCGGTTTTAAAACACCGAACATTAAGAGAGGCGGCATGACATATCTATTTACATTACTTAATTCTTAAAACAATTAATTTGTCCTTATTTGCAAAGTTATTATAGCCAATTAATTTCATTAAGAGATCAGGGGAGCTACTAATACAGGGGACAGATTTTGACAATGCTTTATGAGTGAAAGTAGGCTGTTTGAATAATAAACTTTGTTTATTAATTTTATAACATTATAATATATCAGATTTTATTTTTAAGCAGCCTTTAGCAATACATTAATAATAATGTTAAATCTTAAAGCTGGGCGTTGACAATCGGTTGCCTGATCAGGTTTACGAATCAGGAATTAAGATTCGGACATCCAAATGTATGTTTTTATATTAATTTGGTAAATATTGCAAACGTTGTTACATTTTCCCTATGGAAATAATTCCTAACGTTCGGTATAATATATACACATACATAAGTCAAAGTCAAAGTATTTTAATGCTTCATGTGTAAATACATAGGTGTTTACATTTATAAAGTAACAACATGAAACCCTATTAGGGCACAGCATAGTATACCTAATATTAATTATAATATTATTAACAAAATTATATTATAATTAATAATAATAATTGTTATTAATTAATAATAATATTTATTTTTTTATTATAATAATGTAAGTAGGTATCTAATTATTATTTATTTATTTATTTTTTGGCTTTGTATTTTTAAATGTTTTATTTATTATTTTTTGTTGTTTCAAAATATTCATCTAGAGAATAAAAGCATTTTTTTACTAAAAATGCTTTTAATTTTCTATTAAAATGTGTATACATACACTATATGTATACATATTTTAGAATTATACATATACGTAATAAATATACTTAAATATATTTAGTGTGTGTGGAGGAGTGTGGAGGCACGAGGTGGGGGTGGCGCAACGGATACGAAGAGCATGCGTTCGCTGGCGGGCACGACCCACGTGCGCGCGCTAGCGGGCGCGCGGCGTGTCTGTGTGGCCTCGCTCGCCGGACACCTCACGCTACTGCGACTCGACGCGTACAACGCTGCGTCCGGCGCGCACGTCGACTGGCAATTCAGCACAGCGCATCGTCGCAGTAAGAATACATAAATTATGTATTTTAATATGTTTTTACATAATTTTCAATTATGTACCTAATATTTATTATTACACTAGCATCTGCCCGCGACTTCGTCTGCGTAGACATTACCTGAAAATATCGAATTGTTAAGTTTTTTAAATTTTCAAATTTCCTGCATAATGTTATTATTATTTTTCTTACATAAGAACCTCCTGACAATAATTAATACAGCAAAAAATAATTTGCGAAATTGTTCCATCCGTTCACGCGTGATACGATGAAAGGAAATAGAAATTCATTTTTATATATTTTAAATAACCGCAAAACACTAACAGTCTTATATATAAAACGTCTTATAAATCTCGCATTGCTGATATGTATTTTGTCTTCTTTTCTCAGTACGAAATATTGCGGGTAAAACCAAGATAAAACACATTTCAGCAATACGAGAATGTAAGTGGGGAAAACATTTGTGCGAGAAAATTTCGTTTCCGTCTTGCCTGTCACTCACACTCGCAGGAAACGCAAACACACAAGAGTA
Source organism: Acronicta alni (assembly GCA_964056405.1). Lineage (NCBI taxonomy): Eukaryota > Metazoa > Arthropoda > Insecta > Lepidoptera > Noctuidae > Acronicta > Acronicta alni. The sequence goes on from OZ043913.1 coordinate 13,344,478, forward strand.
AGACGACATTTGCAAATGATTATGCAAAGTTTTCGCTGCATTCACGGTTTTCTAAGCTGTGTCGATGCTTTAATGGACATCAAAGCGCGCGAACCTCGCGTGGTCCCCACACATTCATGTGACCAGTTGCGCACACGATTGCGAAGGTAATTGACGTTTGGCCATTTTCATAGTTCATAACGTCTACTGTGTAGCGTACAGCATATGATAGGTTTAAGTAAGTATATGAACATGGGTAAAATAGTCCAATCCCACTAATAAAATCATTTTCACACGAGAGACATTCGTAAACAAGAGTAGGAGGAAGCGCAAACGGGTTCGCAAATTGAGTATGCAAACCCATTTGCATATCCGCTAAGTTTGCGAATGAATGTCTGTCTTTTTAATATTACGTTAAAAAGACGCAGTAACAAAGGCAAAAATAAAATAGCCGCTCTATTTTATGGCCGTAAATATTTTTTACATTTTGACTTAAAGAATAAAGAAAATAAAATATTGTTTATAATATCACCTCCACCTCGTAATTGACAGTAAACTCAAAAAATTGCGTTACTCCAATCCGATATGGATTTTGACACGTTACCTACGTTAACGTTATACGTTGTATAACCTGATTTACCCGCTACGCTCAATGGGGTTATTCCACTTTTCCCCATTGACAATTCCCATCAATGGGGATTTGTGAACTTTTTTTCCACAAATCCCCATTGCCGCCTCTCCAAGGTTATAATGGGGATTTGTGGAAAAAAGAGATCACAAATCCCCATTGCTTTAAAAATAAAATAAGTTGTTAGGTACGTTTTTTTTTTTCAAACAAATAATAGTAATGGCTAAATTGATGGCCAAGTATCTTTCCTAAAAGAATAAAATCACAGTCTCAATGAATATAAAAATTTTTCTTTCTTTCTTAATACTAATAATCTTTTAGAGTTGAACTTATGTATGATTGTATTAATTCTAATTTTTTTGTAAAGGTTTGCAAACAATCTGTGATTTAATAATAATTGTAAAGCCCTTTGAAGCTACGTAATTTAAAGTTGATCTCTAAAATAGTATTTGTATTAGGATCGTGATTTCATTCCTTCAGCAAGTAGTAATTTATTTATTTATATTTAATAAAAATAAATAAATAATAGTAAGTGATTGCAAAATCTCTGTGATTTAATAACAATTGTAGTAGTTTTGACTTTGGTAATAGTAATTGTGAAGCCTTTTGCCGTGACTTTAGTACATAAGTTCAACTCTAAAAGATTATTAGTATTAAGAAAGAAAGAAAACTGTTTTTCATTAAGACTGTGATTTTATTCTTTTAGCAAAGATATGTACACTTGGCCATCAATTTAGCCATTACTATTATTTGTTTGAAAAAAAATCGTACCTAACAACTTATTTTATTTTTAAAGCAATGGGGATTTGTGAACTCTTTTTTCCACAAATCCCCATTATAACCTTGGAGAGGCGGCATTGGGGATTTTTGGAAAAAAAGTTCACAAATCCCCATTGATGGGGATTGTCAATGGGGAAAAGTGGAATAACCCGCTCAATGGTAATCTGACAAATGGAGGTGCGTAAGGGAAGATCATCGCTATAAAGTCCTTTAATGGACAACAGTTTACCGACAGCTTCAGCAGTCTTCGGCTTGGCTCGAAGTACTGTAATCTTCGCGAAATTTTGTGTTACATTAAATTATCACATTACCGATCAGAATCCTTTCCTATTATTATTATTAAATCAAATAAATAGACACTTTCGAAGACCTGACAGAATTGGAATTTGAAATTCATTTTAAATTGTTTCAGCTCACAAACGCACAGGATCTGCAGGCTCCTTACGAGTCCCACTCACACTGGATGACGAATCCACTCGCGCAAGAATGAGCTTTTCATACGAGGCGGATCTCAGCAACGAGGAAGGTACCACAAAATTTGATTGAATATTACCTCAACAGCCGTGGTATCAAAATCGGTTGCGTCTTATTTTATATATACCTGTATATATAAAATAGAAGACGCAACCGATTGATATCAACGCACCACCCAAACCGCTGGTACAAAAAGACATAAAATCATGTACATCCACAGTTCGCCAGTATGTTTAGATCACATAATATGTTACAGGGAGCGAGCCTATTGCCATTAACCGGGCACAAAACTATACCCCGAGCTGCTACTGATAATTTTATGGAAAAACCTAACAGCGCCTTTTTTTAAAATTAAGTAGGTACTTATAAATTCACTTTTCCCACACCACCAAATAGTCGAGCAAGAAGACGTCCCTACTTTACGAGTCCCCTAACTACACGTAAAGTGGGAATATTCTTTTGTTTTCAGATTTCAGCTAAATGGTTATTTTGGATATGTAATGTGAAAAAAATAGTTTTTTTTTGTACGTGTACTTATCATTATGAATAACTTTTACTATGTGATGAACCCTGAAATCGCAATAAATGTCTTAGCTGTTCTATACATACGACGATATTTGGTTGGGTTGGCCCAGTTCTTAATACTACAATGTACGTTGGGTCTTATACGGACTATATAATTATGTTAACAAGTTACAATGGTTATAGAGGTGGTGTGCGTGAGGATAGCACAGTGCCGACCTCATCAGCAGCCCATCACAGAGATGCACTCTGAAGGAGGCCGCATTGTAACTGGTGGGCAAGACCACGTACTAAAGGTAATCAAAATAATTCTAACTGTATTTATTTTTACAAAATATCTCAAACAATGTTTTTCCTGAGTGTTCGTCCAACCATCATCCTCGGATCGGCTTTCAGTCCAACCAGACGCGGCTGAAAACCTACTGCCATGAAACCTCCGCAACCCAATTATTGGACAACCAACCCAATTGGTCATCGTAATTATTACTTTGCTACAAGCCCCAGATACCAAATAGTTACCTATTTATTGTTATAATATAACACATATTATGTGTCGTGAATTTTTAAGATTATGTGAGAAGATTGACAAGAGGTAAAATAAATAATGGTTCTTGATCTCATCGTCTACATAATTATTTGTATAAATATGTATATTTTTATTGTAATGTGAACGCTGCAAAGTATTGTTTTTTTTATAACTGTAAAGTTGTGTGTTGATAAATAAATTTATCCAACGTTTATTGCAAATGTAGTAAGATGAGAATGTAGAAGATATGCATGAAAATATCAAGTTTCATCTATTGCTCGTTGTCACCAGGTGTTCTCCAGTGCTGACTTGAGCCCACTGTTCACGTTGCACGGACACTGTGGGCCCATAACGAGTTGTTTCATTGACCATGCAACCCCCACCATCGCAGGCAGCGGCTCCCAAGACGGTCTTCTTTGCGTCTGGGACCTACATACTGGTGAGCAAACAATCGTGATTATTAATAATCCATCACTTTCTCCTTTTTGTGAATTATGTATTAATATTATTTTACAAGTAAATGTCGAACATTTTGCTTAGCCAAAACATTTTATCAAAGCATTTTGGAATTTTTGCCACCCGTCTTTCTGCTAAAATGAATCATCGTTAGTGCTATAATTTCTAATTGTCTTTATAGGTGCTTGCCTGTACAGCATGCAGGCGCACGACGGAGCAGTGACCTCATTGGCGTACACCGCCTCTTACGTAGTGTCTGCTGGTGCCGACGAACGACTATGCATTTGGGACCGCTTTCAGGGTCACATGCTGAACTCTATTCACATAGTAAATAATAATCATTTTGTTTAAATGTACAATACTTATTAAACTTTGGGTTCCAAATTAAGATAGGTCAAAAGGTAAACTTATGATGAGGCTTTGCTGACCGTGGGCCCGGCTTTTGTAAATCACGCTAACTTCGTATTTTATCACTAGGTTAGCCAATGAAATACTTACGGTACGTTTACACGGCAACATCCCGTTTTTTGCAGGATCCCGTTTAGTGTTGGTTATATTTCAATACTTTTGTTTATATTCATCCTGTTTGCGATTTCCAGCAAAAGCTGATTCCATCGAATTTATCATTATTTTTGTTTATCACATCAGTCAGATTTGCGGGATCCAGGGAAAAAACCGAACCCGCAGAACTGGGCGCCCGTCTGAACAGCGCCTAACACTTTCACAACAACATAATATGATATTTACTGGTGCGTAAGGTTGCGTTAAATCACCATTGTTGTTTAGGGTCTCAACTATATGAGCCGTATGCTGCCGCTGACACACACAATGTTGGTGATGGGCGACCGAAGTGGACTCACCGCGTACGACCTCAGTAGTGGTGACGTCATACGACGAGTACTTTTAGGTAAGATATGATGGCACACCCCTTGTATGCGTCCGGTTTTGAAACAATATTTTGTTTTCAGCAGCAGTTCGGAGTTTGGATTTCTGCCCGGTAGACGGCAATAGGCTTGCGTTCTCTCATGAGACTAAAACATACTGGCGAACTGGTATGTATGTTAGGAAGAGAACATAATGTACTGTGATCAATAATGTCATACGAATACCCATGACAATCGGGGGTCTGATGGCAGTCGCTTCGTGTAAAATAATGATTTTCAGCCACATCTGGTTAGATTGGAAACCGAGCTCAACATATTTGGGTAAAGGCTATTTAGGAGGATCATAAACAAATAACAAATATTTGAAACACATAATAAATATTCACAGTAATGTCATCCAGTTCCTACGTTCTTGTAACATTAAAATCTTCTGTACTGTGTTCCAGGCCAAAGTGACGGGTGTATCTTCGTAAGACAGATATTGCCATTAAAAGATGCTATAGTGTGTGACTACGCGAATCAGCTGCGAATCGTAAGGTTTCCTCTAGTATCCAGATTATGTGACATGAAAAACGAGTGATAGTGCCATCAAGGGTCGATGTACACAATAATGTAACAAATGAGTTGGCGCGAACAACAAACGGCAAACCAAACAAGTGTGCGACTAGTGGCACATAGTGCACTATGTAGTATATCGAAACGATAGACTTGAACAGTGTCTTATTAACCTTCGTAACAAAATATCAATGCGCTTACTTCACAATTTCTATCCCTAAGCTAAATAATATTTTTGTAAATATTTACGTATATTTAAAATCACGTGGTTTCAATGATTTATTTTTTGTTAAAAATAAAAATGTTTATATAATAATATTATGTTCCGAGTTAAGTATGTTTATAATTTGCTATGAAAATCAAGTGATAATTAAGGTGTAGGAAAAATATTTATTTATAGGCATAAGGTGAGCCTCAAAGGACAATAACTAAATAATGTTAAGTTCACAAAAGCAAAAGATTGTAAATTTTAAAAGATGACGTTTAACATTATGTATATGGGCATTTACACAAATTAAATATTTTTTATTGTGGTAAATTGAAATAATGAGACGTACGTGTACCTACTTATTGTTAAACTAATTATGACTGCCAAAATCAGTTAAAATTAGTTTGACATTAAACTTTGAAATTAAGCTACCACGACATGGATCCCACATGGAGCGAAGCGACAGCGTAGTCGGCCCAGACGGAGGTGACACGACAAGCTTGACTCCTACAATAGAAGGGAATCTAAAATTTTTACTTAGAAAAAGTGAAAATGGCGGACATCGAGGTCCGCCATTTTGACTGTTTTTAAAAAGGCGACCGCTAATGAAACCTATATATTTCCATAGCTCACAATATTACAAATAAGAAATATCCTTAAAATCTCGTAGTGTCACATTTCCAAGATAAACACTCAACGTTGTACAGTCACTCTCAAAAACATGTACAGTCAGCGTCAAGTAGTTAGTGACACTCAGGGTATTCAATTAAATAGACGCAACCAAAAAGTTTATAATATCGGTACAAACAAAGTTTCCATTTTTGACGTCTGTTGTCTAGTGTTTTGGTGGCTGCTGATCACGAAGTCGTGGGTTCGACTTTTTACGGAACAGCGTCCATGGTCACGGGTAGACTCCCCGTGAGTCTACCCGTGACCATGGACGCTGTAAAGGGTCCGAAACGTCGGGATTAATAATATCAATATACGCGATAAAATCCGTAAAAAGTAGTTTTATTTCAATGTATAATATTCGCGTAAATGTCAGAAATCAGTATAATAAGTATTATATCCATTGTCTAGTACCCATAGTACAGACGCCAGCAGGTCAACCTGTCTGTCAAACTTTCCTAATTGTATATGAACCTTATGGTATTGCATTAAAGTTGAACATCAATCAAAGAAATTTGACAGATTGTGGTAGCTTGATGTGCTGGCCTCTGTACAAGCTCTGCTTAGTTTGGGAATAAATGGTGTTGTGTGAAATTGTCCAAGAATATTTATTTATTTAATATAGTCTCTCAAAAGGTTGAGACATTTAAAATGTCATAAGATAGGTTCAGTCAAACCGCCTTAAATATGGTTACAGTCATCCCGCCAATAGTATCCAAGCATTCTAAGTGTTCAAAAATATGGAACACATTGGAAAAATAAACTTTACTACTATACATTTTAAATATTATTTCTCACATCAATTAATGTGAAAACATTTATGCACAAAAATAAAAGGAATAGAAACTACTAGTTTTCCTTTTCAATTTAAGCATGACGTCATAGACATGTCTTTAATTTTGTAAAGAATTTCGTGCATAGCCGTTTACGATACTTGTAAGCAATAAACAGCTGACTGAAAATAGATGTACCTAAACCTCATTGATAATGAGTATGACTGTATATCTCCTAGAGCAAGAGTGCATAATTAAAATAATATGATTCAATATCATGGTCGTCACAATTTGAAAAAAATAATATTTTATTTTAACAATGAACGTCTAAATAAACATCGATAGTGCTTGCAAAAAAAGGTGCAACCTTATTGACGATTAATAAAAAACCGCTATTTTAAAAATAAAATAATGTTAATAAGGTCGATAATCGCTTGCATTTATTTTTACAACTAAAAATCTATTGTTTTTTTTTTCAATTTTCTTTAGTTTTCGACTTTGTTTATACATTTATATAGTATAGTGCGAAAATGCAGATATGAGAATCTGGAGAGATGCGAATAATTCGATAGGTAGGTAACTCATCTAAAACTGTATGTATGGATATTCCCAGTTAGTTCATTTGAAATATCTGTTACGGAAACACCTTCCTCCCTCAAATATATAATTCGATGTTTTGTGGTGTCACTAATGCGTTATGTAGACATATTTAAGCATGAAACACTAATCATGCATATACTTATATTATTTATAGCTTGCTTTAGTATTGCACTTGACATTGATATTACTGATAGATAAATAGAATGACATATATACAACACTAGATTGCCTAAAGGTTTTCATCAGGTGGGAAACGGTTTATTTCTATATCATCCTGGTTTATTTTTATAATGTGTTCCATATTTTTGAACACTTAGAATGCTTGGATACCATTGGCGGGATGACTGTAACCATATTTATGGCGGTTTAACTGAACCTATGTAGGTATATGACATTTTAAACGTCTAGACCTTTTGAGCGACTATATTGTTGACAACATAAAAGAAAGCTTTGTTTGTACCGATATTATAGACTTTTTGGTTGCGTCCATTTATTTGAATACCCTGAGTGTCAATAACTAGGTATTTGACGCTGACTGTACCTACGTGAACAAAGCTCCATTAAAATTTCTACATCCAGTACCTAGGTATGCCAAAATATTACCTACTTATATAGTTAGTACAAGGTAACGACGGTCCCTACGTAAATCTTTAAACACACGAAATTATCTTTCTTTCTTTCTTTTTCTTCTTTAGTAGGGACTGTCAAATGTATTTATTTATTCATAATGTACAAAAGTGTACAACGGCGGTCTTAATGCCTCAGGCATTCTCTACCAGACAACCTTTAGGTGGTGCAGAGACGATCTTGATGAATTGATTTTTGTTAGGTTAGAAAAGTACCTATAGTGTGCATAGCCAATAAATAGTTCATCAACTGAACGATTTAAAAATAAAACAAAACTTTATAGGTTACTAGCTGCCCCCGCAAACGTTGTTTTGCCATAAAAAAAAATTTAGGGGTATGAAAAGTAGATGTTGGCCTATTCTCAGACCTCCCCGATAAGCACAAAAAAATTTATCAAAATCGGTCAAGCCGTTTCGGAGGAGTATGGCAACGAAAACTGTGACACGAGAATTTTATATATTAAGATAATTACCTCTAAAATGGATAGATTTTAGTTCAAACATTATTTTGCCTTCCATCAATTTAAGCAGTTGTCCCATTTTCTTGTTCACCTAAGTATTATAACCATTCATGTCCACCTCGCATTCACTGTAACTAATCAATTCTAAGTAAAAACCTGTTTCAAAACTTTGCAAACGAGACTGTTTTTTTTTAAGTATGATCCACCTTACAATGCAACAAGTAACCTAGTAGGTCCAACAAGTAGCCTAGTAGGTCCAACAAGTAACCTAGTAGGTATAGTATTCCAAAATCATGTAAGTAGGGGCAATGGGTAGGTAGGTATAAAATTATTGTTTAATAACGAGGTAAACAAACCCTGGTTGGTTCAAATTGTGCCTGGGGACATTTAAAAAAATACTTTTTCTGTCACAATAAGAAAAGGGTTGCACTTACTTTTTAATTTCCGATAATTGGCATTTTTATATTCAATTCGAGAAAATGTATGGAATAGCTGATTGTGTATTTTTTTTTTCAAAATCAATGGTATCCGTTCCGTGTTTGGAATATTAATTAAGTATTGAAAAATCCAATGATGCAGTTTGGTTATCATCAAAATTGGGACTGACTCCTTTAAGTTTTTTCCCTATTCCTTATTGTTTCGGATTTGTTAATCCACCGCTTAAAAAATCACCTGCATACTTTTACTAGATAAATAATTTAAAATAAAACAGTATGTATTTAATTTCTAATGAGACATTCATTTTTCTGTGGGCGTTCCCCTTGGCCTTCCATCTAGAAATTTTTAATTTTCACTATAATATCAAAGTAAACACCTGTTTCAAAATTTTGTAAAAATGGCTGCATTATAAATATTATGTATGCACCTTATATTCCACTAAGTAACTGCATAGTCTTCCAAATATTATTAGGTAAGTATTGTACCTATTAACGAGTGAAATAAAATAACTTCAACATGACTGCAGACTTCATAAAAAATGTTTTTCATTAATTTCTTTCTTTTAAATTATTAATAGTTGATTGCCTGCGAACATTCAAAGTGAAAAACATTATTACTTATATAATGCCATTGGTGACTCTATGTGATCCTGATTACACACTAAATGGTGCAATAGATAAAAATAAACTACTTACTTAAATATAAATAATTTATAATAAAAACCCTGTCCGACTTATTTTAAGTATATTCCTTGATGTTATAGTATGACGTACCTATTCCTTTTCTTATATACACACTAGGAAAAATAAATGAATTATGATATCAAACAAACAAAAGTATTATTTTTTAACTTTTATTAAATTTGTATCCTGATGTTTTCATCATTCTTTCATCAAATCTTTGTCATTAACATCTGTGACAGTATACGAGTCGATAAATAATTGAAGCCGAGCAGCATCAACATCAATTATTCCATTCGCATTATATACAGTCGTGGTCAACTAATTAGGGACATTCAAGATAGTGAAGGGCTATAACCGGATATGTACATATAAATATAAAACCCTACTGATATCTCAGCACCTATTATTTGCATAATGTGATCCGATTATTATGCTATAAATGGCTGTAAATAAAAGATTAAATAAATAGAAAAAGTATTTAATATCAAAGATTAAACACGTATTAAATATTAAGGTACAGTCAGCGTCAAATAGTTAGTGACACTCAGGGTATTCAAATAAATAGACGCAACCAAAAAGTCAATAATATCGGTACAAACAAAGTTTCCATATTGTTGTCAACATTATAGTCGCTCAAAAGGTCGAGACGTTTAAAATGTCACATAGATAGGTTCAGTCAAACCGCCATAAATATGGTTACAGTCATCCCGTCAATGGTATCCAAGCATTCTAAGTGGTCAAAAATATGGAACACATTAGAAAAATGAACTTTACTACTATATATTTTAAATATTCTTTCTCACATCAATTAATGTGAAAACATTTATACACAAAAATGAAAGGAAACTACTGCTGTCCTTTTCATTTTAAGCATGACGTCATAGACATGTCTTTTGTTTTGTAAGAATTTCGTGCATAGCCGTTTACGATACTTAGCAATATACAGCTGACTGAAAATAGATGTACCTAAACCTCATTGATAATGAGTATGACTATATATCTCATAGAGCAAGAATGCATAATTAAAATATATGATTCAATATCATGATCATTTTATTTTATTTTAATTAACAATGAACGTCGACAAAACTAGACTCGATAGTGCTTGCAAAAAAGAGGTGCAAAGTTTTCAACCTTATTGACTATTACTCAAAAACTGCTATTTTAAACATAAACAAGGTAATAGAGTGGATGAATAACTAAAAATAAGCAATAAAATAATGTCAATAAGGTCGATAATCGCTTGCATCTTTTCAATTTTCTCTAGTTTTCGACTGCTTACCATCAGGCGGGCTGTGTGCTTGTTTATATTTATATATGTGCGAATATGAAGAAATGAGGATCTAGAGAGATGAGAATAATTCGATAGGTAACTACACGTAACATCTAAAACGATAGGTACATAAGGATATTCCCAGTTCATTTGAAATATCTGTTACGGAGACACCTTCCTCCTTCAAATATGACGACCTCTGTGGTCTAGCGGTTCAAGTGCCGGACTGCTGATCATGGGGTCGTGGGTTCGATTCCCACAAGACACAAATATTTGTGTGGATAAAACATGAGTATTTGTGTTTGTCTGGGTGTTTCTTATGTATTATAAGAATGTATTTACAAAAAAAAAAAAAAAGTATATAAGTATTATATCCATTGTCTAGTACCCATAGTACAAGCTCTGCTTAGTTTGGGACTAGATGGTGTTGTGTAAAATGTCCCAAAATATTATATTATTATATTATATAATTCGATGTTTTGTGGTGTCACTAATGCGTAGCCATATTTCTAGCTTGCTTTAGTTTTGCACTTGGCATTGATATTACTGATAGATAAATAGAATAACATGCAAATAACACTTAATGCCTAAAGAGGTTTTCATCTTTGGGAAACCGTTTATTTCTATAACATGCTGGTTTATTTTTCTAATGTGTTCCATATTTTTGAACACTTAGAATGCTTGGATACCATTGACGGGATGACTGTAACCATATTTATGGCGGTTTGACTGAACCTATCTATGTGACATTTTAAACGTCTCGACCTTTTGAGCGACTATAATGTTGACAACAATATGGAAACTTTGTTTGTACCGATATTATTGACTTTTTGGTTGCGTCTATTTATTTGAATACCCTGAGTGTCACTAACTATTTGACGCTGACTGTACAATTCTGTAGTGGACATTTAATTAAGGACAGTAAAGTATAATGAAAAATACAGTTAAACAAAGCTTATAATCTGCAGTGTTATAATATCTTTAACAGCTCCATTTTATTACGTGTAAAATCAGTACCCAGTAGCAAAACCTTTGTTAGTAATTACCGCTTGACACCGATGTGGCATAGACATTATCAGTTTCTGACATATTTCGACAGGAATGTTTGCCCATGCCTCACAAAAAGCTTCATGAAGTTCATCCAAATTTGTATTACGATAAGTGGCAACTTTTTTCTTGATTTCGTGCCAAAGGTGCTCAATTGGGTTGAGGGCCGGGCTATTTGCTGGCCAATCTAGCACCGATACAGACTGACTGTAAGAAACGACTTGACTGAATGGGCGGTATGTTTCGGGTCGTTATCCTGCTGAAACGTCCATATAATAGGGAGATGCTCCTCAGCATAAGGAAGCATAATTTCTTCCAATATTGCCTTGTATTGATGTTGATCTAAGTTACCCTGAACTTTCCTCACAGGTCCCACTCCACGTCCAGAAAATGAACCCCACATTTTAATGTTTCCACCGCCATGTTTCACCTGCTTTTTGTGAATCTTGGATTCATTTCCGCTTTTACAGGACACCGTACATATTGCCTTCCATCTGAAGAAATCAAATTAACCTTGGTCTCGTCAGAGAAAAGTACATGTTGCCATTGGGCGTAGGTCCAATGTCCATATTTACGTGCAAACGCCAAACGAGCATTTCTATGTTCTTTCTTCAACAACGGTACTTTGCGAGCCACTCTTCCGAACAACCCTGCTTCTACCAAACGTCGTCAAACGGTTCTCGCAGATACACCGGCTCTTTCGTTAGCCCCAAACACTTCGTGTTTAATTAAAATAGAGCCTAGAAACGGATCTTTCTTAGCTAACCTGGTTATCATTCTATCTTCTTGCGGAGTCGTTTTTCTCGATTTTTTTGTTCTAGACACATTTAAAGCTGTGTTATAGCGCTTGAAATGTTGCATTGCATTGCATACCATAGTTTTTGAACAATTTAAATGTTGTGCTATCCTTCGGTTATGACCAACCACGCTCGACAAACTTCATGATAATTTTTCGTAGTGTTGGATCGCAACTTTTATTTTTGCCCATTTTTCTTCAAAATAATTCTCAAAACTTAAAATAAAAAATCTGGATTGCCGCCAAAACGACCACGAAAAAATAAGAAAAGAAACAAAAAAGCAATTAAAATTCCAATTTTGAAATTAGAACGCAATACCTCAGTGTCCCTAATTAAATGGCCAGCCAAGCCAGCATTCTTTGAACAAATAGCACTATGATAATCTATCAGCTATACTGTAAAGAGATTTAATGTTTAAGAAGTTGTTATTGTTTGTGTAATCGCGCACATACATGACTAATTACACTTACATGTAAAAGATATGGAATATTGTTAACTGACTTAACTTGACTCGTTGGAAAATAAAAAAATAATTCACAATTTGGTTTAACTAGAGATTGTTGTCCCTAATTAGTTGACCACGACTGTATATCGCAGATAACTGTTGTTGATATTGAAAACGATTTGTTGTCCATCATCATTTTCCAATAATCCGCTGTTACCAAATTGTAGGAAAGCTTGCTGATATTGGTGATTTAAAAAAAAAATTAAATGTCTCGATTGTTCTGAAAAATACAAGATTATAATCACAGTCTGTGATTGCATGGAATCCAGGTAAGCTCTTGCAAACAGATTCTCTCAACTGAGCATGAATCTTCGATAGATCTACGTATCTAAGCTTGTTTCTAGTACCTACCTACTGGTAGGTACTGGAAACAACCTAAGCATCCAAAATTTCGAGTTATTTTGTATGTGGTGCATATAATTATGACCAAGCATTATGGCTGTATCAGTGTGAACACTTCTTATCACTATCAATATAGTTACAAGCCAATGCTTGATTATTGATTCTACATGCGTGATAATCATACGAGTGTAGGTACTGCCGGGCGCTCGCACATTCAAAATAGTCTGGCTAAGTGTTGGAACCGTCAAAATGGTCCATTTTTATAATATTAGTAAAATATATATCTAAAAATTAGCTTATACTTTAACGAAAGTACAATTATATTATTTCATTGATGTTTTCTAAAGGTGTTGGGCGGACTAATTATCTGGCAATGAGTTAGATCCACTAACCTCTATATTACAATCTTGTATTTTATAGGTCAGTGGTTAGATCGTTTTCTATTACTGCTCAGATGAAAATATAAAAAAATGGGTTTTATTATTTAACTAATATTACACACCTTTGTAACCTGTTACCTGCCATAGCCACCATAATCAAAATTCCATAGTGAGCCACCATTCTTTCCTGTGTTCTGGGCATGCGCTGAAAAACTCATCTTTTATAAAATAACGAAGGTCTGGCAGCCAGGGGCTCTTACTCTATTAAGCAAGTTATTGCTTTAAAGCAACTTAGAGTCCTGATGCCACATTATAACTTATTCATTCTCCTGAAAAATACAAACTCAATTCCCATTCAAAATATACCTAACTGCAATATAATCGTAATGGAAGGTGTCTACATCGACGGGTTATTCCCAGTTGTCCCCACCGTCTTCGTCACCACTGGTGACAAATGGGAAAAAAATTCCCATTTGTCACCAGTGGTGACGAAGACGGTGGTGACAACTGGGAATAACTCACATCGACGTCGAGTCGAGAATGAAGTAGGTACCTTGGACTCGTCCTCAACGGCCGCCGGGGCAAAGTTGGCCGTTGCATCTCGCTGCTGCCCAATTTGAGAGGACCTAGCGCCTTCTGCCGAAGGTTTTATGTGAGGATCGTACGGTCCATGGCGCTCCACGGGACCGCAGTATGGGTGGACACCTAGTCGGCCCGCAACGCGCGCCGCTTTGCTGCGAAAAACAGCGGCCGATGGCCATCAGGTTTGGGGATACCGTAGGTACGATCTCCTTTTAAAGCGGTGAGCTTTCTTACCGAATCCGCGTACGGTGGTTTTCGCGTCCCTAGGAGGCGCGGGTCGGAGCTAGGGCGGGATGAAAGGCACGCCTTGCACAACACAGCGCAAGGCACGCCATAATGGCGCACAAAACGAGTAGAGTAACACGAGTGACGCCCTCAAGCTTCTAATCGACACAGATACTACAGGTACGGGACATGGCTGTTTCGGGAAGTAGCTCTATCGCATCCACCCAGAACCAACGACCGATTGTCAACATTGTCTGGACTGCACACGTTGCAGATATACCTACCTATGGAGGCTTCGTACTAAGTTATGTTTGCAAAAGAGGCGGTGCAAAGGGAGATAATTATCCACCTCTCTTACACAGATATCCAGCCTGCTTGAACTGTGACCCGGGGTCGGCTGAATTGGGCATTCCGCCCACTGGGGCGCGCGTGTTAGCCACCCACACCTAATTTTTATCTGCTGGTAAAAGAGTGGATCCGGTAGACGCTACTACCTATGTGATCTATAAAATATAAGAAGTTCAAATCTTCTGCATCTACTAGAATAACAAATTGTTATAAATCATTAATTTGCACATTTTTTTTATATGTTATGCTACTGCTTGTGCAGTGTTTTAAGTGTACTTTGATACTTCAAAGGACTCTGGAAAGAACAAAAAAATATTAGGTACTTAATATATGTACCTACCTACTAGTTTAACTAGTACGCTCGCAGTTCGCCAAGAAAGAAAGAATAGGGCGAACCTATTTATTTCGTTAATGCTTTAAAAAACATTATTGTATCTGATTAAACACCTAGGAACATAAGTTGCTGATAATCACTTTAATTTGAAATCATCTATTCATCTCTGTATATTAGGTATAGGTACTCATGAAGGCTTGACACTTACCTAATATTCAACTTAATTTCTAGGATTGTAGCTGCATTTTGGTTGAACATCACTAATAAATGCCTGTAGCTATGGCCACTAGGTCACTAGTCACCATATTTTAGACATTGCATCATGCAATGTATGTAAATATGTACCTACGTGTGCGTCCCCTTGAGGGACCATCTCGTAAATTTTAGTTTCCATGGCATCATGATTTAGTAAAAGTTCTAAAAAATAAACGCAAGCATTACCGCCAAGTTCAGATTGTCATGCAAAAAATAAGCATGCTTATTTATTCAAGTACTGACGATATTTTTAGTCAGATAAAGAAACAATTATAAAAATTGAAACAAAAATTTAAAAGGATAAAAATTGATGTATAGGGACATGTCCTTATTACCGATCCAAAGCATGGGGTGTGTCCCTGTTATCGTTTTTGTGGCACCTATTACCAACCGTTAAATGAAAATGAACAATTATTATTCAAGTTAAATAAAAATGCTCGTGTGAGTTTAATTATTTATACAAACGATCCAACACAATACAGTATGTTATTATCAAAACTTAACTCTACAAATGCTTATGATCAGTCTCAAAAAATATGCTTAAGAATATGAATTATAGTTTAATGAATGCAGATAGTGCCTAGGGCATTATACAACAGTAAATGTCATTATACAATCTACGTAATAGATATATTAGATCAGAGGGAACATACAAAAATAAAATTCCTTTATTTGTGTAACCTCACAAAAAACTGTTCGAGGTTTCATAGATATCTAATGCTACATAATCCCTGCGTAACATTCTATATTTATGCATAATAATTGCATGTTATTAGTTAGTACATTGCACCCATGCGAAGCCGAGGCGGGTCTCTAGTAATTAATAAAAAATACTGACACACTATTAATTTACACAGTCAGGCAAACAGTCAGACGGCCAAACACACATGCCGAAACTATAAGGGTTCGTTGTTCTTAATAACTGCAAAAGTACAGGTCTGGGACTACCCAGACCTGTACTGTTTTAATACTGCCTATACTAATAGGCAGTATAGGTAGGCCTAGACCTACCTATTACCGCCACATTTTATTACTTAATTTTAGTAAAACTAAAGCTGTATCTCATGAAAATTAATTATTATTTTGTGTTTATGAAAGCATTAAGAAAGGCATCAAAAGATGTCTAATTTTAAACTTGTCAGCTGACAAGTTTTCCCTCGACATTTTGCTAGCTGTTCTTTTTTTATTATATAGGTAGGATCTTAATAACTATCAGCTTATAAATTTTCATATGGGAGGAAATAATCTAAAGACACTATACTCATTGCTCTAACTGGAAGATAAAATAATCTTTGGTAATTTTTTAATTAAACCAATATTCTTTATAGATCTTTTTTATTTCTCATCTTTTTTGAAAAAAACGAAAATATAATTATTCTGATGACTCGAACTATTGATACAGGACCAATCTCGTTTATTGTCAAACCTACGAGAGTAAAATCGCTTACTAGTTATAATTTTTTTTGTTAAATGTGAAATTTATAGTTACGTTAGTTTGATTTTTGTGAAGTTAATTTCGACATTATACTCGCTCATTCAGTTTATTGTTCTATTTAGTAGTTGGTTTTTAATTCAGATTAGTATTTGATTGGCATGAGGCGAGGAGAGAGATATCATCTGCAAACAGTACACATGGCCCGTCTTGGTCTTTGGGAAGTTTATGTTTATGAGAAATAGCAGGCACCCTACACTTTCCTGGGGGATTCAAGCATGTGTTAGTTTTGACGTCAGATCTTTGTTTCTTTTGTTTTTTGATTATAAATATCCTATCTACTAATTGTTTTCTAACTTTTAAATATGGAGCGAACCACTCACCTTTTTCTCGTATTCCTATTTCATAAAGCTTATATTATTATAATAGTAATATTAATTGCACCTACCTAATCGTAGGCCTTAGTCATAGTAATAACATTCCTATTTCATATTGCTTATTGTTTCTAATAGTTAAAGCTTCTTGGATTAATTTAAAAAAGACGCCAGCATTATAGATGTTTTTTTTTAAATCCATTTTGGCAATTACTGTACTTTATATTTTTCACTTATGGATTAAAGGAGACTACACATTGCTTTTTCAAAGACTAGATGCTGCAGGTGGAAGTTCAATGGGTCTCGGACATGAGTTTTTTTTTAATAATTAATTAATTAGTGAGGGTATTGGAGTTTATTTTTCAAAATAAACTCCAATACCCTCATAACTCCATACCATGGACTGGTGGCGTCGGTTCTTAGATATGGCATATTTTTTTGGGGAAACTCGACCGATAAAGATCTTATTTTTAAGGCACATAAACGGTGTATTAGGGCTATGTTCGTTAAATTTGGTTTAATTTTGACTTACTTTTATTGAACTAATTTATAACTTTATAATGAATGAATAAAATCACATTAAAATTGACAATATTAAATTTAAACTGTATAATTATCAAAACAGACTTATGTAACAATTTTGTATGTAATTGAAATAATAATAATGATAAGTTTGTATGCCTTTATTTGGCTGATCATAGAGCACTCAAAATTATTAACCTTTTGACCGCCACGGACGTGTATAGACGTCAAATGAAAACTTGCGCACGACGCCAACGACGGCATGGCACGTCAAAAATAAGTACCACTTTTTTTAGTCCAAAATAAATACCTGTATAATTTTTTTTTGTTTTTTGTTACCTTTTATTAGATACTAGAATTTGTCGCTTGGCGTAGAGAACACGGATTTTTGTTATTGACGTGGCGGTCAAAAGGTTAAACTACTAACCAACCATTGTACCTATGGAGGTATCACAAATAAAAATGTATTTATCTAACTTCATCTTAAAATGCCAAGTCTTACGTTTGTTGAGAAAAATGCCTTCTTTAAACAATTTATTTATTAAATGGTATGGTCAGTTCGTCAGCACATTGTCTAAATAAAGCTGGTGGGAGTTCGTCTGTGCCCAAACTATTCTTGTTTTTTAGGATCTTGTTTACTTCGAATCCATCGACGTATCTAAGAAACATGGTATTTTCAGTGGTGTTAATTACTGATGTTTCTCTCGGTCTGAAGCCGGCTGTTTGGGTGGTATTTTCCCATAGAGATGCGAAGAAATTGTTAAATATGTCAGCACCTGTTTAGATTCACTTACCAGGTTTGTCGTTTGTACTCTTATATTTTCTTTATCATTCTTATATTTTTTATTCGTTTTTTTATTCTTTTGCAATGGTTCACGTGGTTTTAATTTTATTTGTTGATTCATTCATTTTATTTGTGTAATGTAACTTTTTTTAAATTATTTTCATAATTTTTATAGTATTTTGTGAGGATTGAATTTGTTTGTTTCTAGGGATAACATTATTAATAGTCTTTTATTTACACAGGATTGTTTCCTTTACATTTTGATGTATGTTCAGTTGATTAATGTTTTGAGTAAAGAAAAAATGAAAACTGTAACTACTGGCGGGCGCCGAGAAATCATACATGAGACGTTTTATGCAAATTATATATTATTGATTACAAGATATTACTATACATGATTCAATATTATGTTATTGCTTTTATTACCCTCCTGAAACCTAATCTTCTATAGATATTTTAGCACCCTTTGAAATCTGCAAGTGACTCTCAACATAAACAATAGTTATTCGATAACACGTCTCATGTATTATGAGGCTTCAAATTAGCGACAAAGTTATTTAATAGTTAATACAGACGTTTCACGTAAAATATAACCTGAATAAAATACTGAGGTCCCTAAATTTGAGGCCTAATATTTTTTTAATTCTGCTTTGGGTCTTAAACGACTTCAATGCGACAAAATTCTAAGGCATTCAACGATTGCGGGTAGTGGTAGAGGGACAAAGAGACGCCGATACAGGGTGACATAAAAGGGGAATAACACTGAAAAGGGACAGAATTATAGTTTCTCTTTCTTATATTCAACTTTAGGTAGGTACCTAAGTATTTAATTAACGTTTAGGTAAAACGTTTGTATTTTTTATTTCAAAGGTAGGTAATATGAAAGTTAGGGTTTATTTACTTAAAGTTTTGCTGAATAGGAATACTAATGTGTGATACTTACAATCAAAAATTATTAATTGCGTAATTTTGGTCCCGGAAATAATCATAAAGTAAAACAACCAATATACAGATAGTACAGACGCCAGCAGGTCAACCTATCCGAAACTGTCAAAGGATGTCACCAAAATCTGCCCAAATGATGTACTGAGGGTACACTTATTGGAAAAAATATCCTGTATTACGCTGGTTAAAACTCGTCATACTTTTTTTATGTAGGGGATGAGAAAAAATAACTTTAAATTTGAAAAAACGTACGCCATTTTAACACACTAGTATCAGTTTCATAGTGTTTCTATTAGTAAAAACTGTCAACTTGATAGTTATCTGCTGTCAGTGTCAGTTTTGGAATGTCAAACTCACGCCATTTTGGCACATAATACAAGTTTCTTAATGATTTCATAGTAAAAACTGTCAACTTGACAGCTGTCATGTACCTCTGGTACAAATTTGGGCTGAGTTGTATAGACTGATGACCTCCTTTTCCCAATTAAAATTATGAACCTTACTGCTCTATTGAAAATAGAAAATACTACAGAAAATTACCAGTTTTTTTTTACTTTAAATTCGAACATCTTTACTTGTGACGGGTAAAACAGGCAGGATGTTGTTTTGTATTAATGTCTAATTGTAGCAGACTCATAAAATATTATAAATATTAAATATTGTTTGGTACAGATTTTAATGGGAAAAAAAGTTGAGTCTTTAAAGGTACAAAAAGATGTAAAAATATACGATGCATAACTTTGACTTGCATTAAAAAAAACTGATAATTTTCTGTGAAATTAAAAAAAAATTAAAAAAGAAAACGGTGCGGCCAAGGTTAAATAATTTGGGCCCAGTGGGTAGCAGATGACCCCAACTAACCACCATTTTCGTATGTTCAACGTTCTACCAAACACCCTGTATAATTAAATATAACTATACCTAAAATGTGCAACTCGTTTGATTCAACGGTATTTACGCAAACTGATAAGAATAGGTCTCGCTAATAATAAGAATAAGAACCTATTCTTATCAGTTTGCTACTGTAAATACCGTTATATTTAATTATTAGGTGATTGGATACGTGACGTAGAGCGAGTGTGTGAACCACTACCAGTTATGGGAGAAATTGTCATCAGCCCCCAAGACGTAGCCTATGCAGTCCACCCTATGCCGAACTGGAAAGCTCCTGGCCCGGATGGACTGCATAGTTTTTGGATAAAATGGCTGCGTAGTTCTCACGCTCGCTTGGCGTCTCAATTCCAGTCATCTTTAGAAACTGGGACGCTCCCACACTTTTTAACTACTGGAATTACCCATCTACTCCATAAATCTGGTAGTACTGCGGAACCCAAAAACTATAGACCCATCACCTGCTTACCGACGGTCTATAAACTTCTTACATCCATTTTGAGGGCAAAAATTTATAATCATATTGATGAAAATTTAATAATGTCTGCGTCTCAAAATGGATGTAGGAACAGGTCCCGTGGTACTAAGGAGCTACTCCTCATAGATATGACCATTAGCCAACAGGTTCGCCGATTTAGAAAGAACTTGTCGACATGCTGGATAGATTACAAGAAGGCCTATGACTCCGTGCCCCATGCATGGCTCATGAGGGTGCTGGAGCTGTATAAAGTAGATGCTACTCTACGCGCCTTCCTGTTGTCATGCATGGGGCAATGGAGGACAGTCCTTCGTTACCCAGGATGCCGACAAATTCAGAAAATCAGTGAACCGATCAGGATTGAGCGTGGTATATTTCAAGGTGACAGTTTGAGTCCTCTGTGGTTTTACTTGGCCCTGAATCCTACACTACTAGAGGGGTCAGGGCTGGGCTACCGGTTGAGGCGGGGTGGTCAGGTGATATCTCACCTCCTTTACATGGATGACCTAAAACTCTTTGCTCCCTCTGATCGACATCTGATGGATTTACTGAAGGTAACTAAAACCTTCAGTGACTCCATCAGAATGGAATTCGGTGTGGAGAAATGTGCAGTCATGCATGTAAAGCGAGGGGAGATTGTGGAATCTGAGGGAATACAACTCTCAGACTCCACACAACTTAGATCACTTGCCTCAACGGAGACTTACAAGTACTTGGGCATGTCGGAGGCATTAGGCATAAACGAGGCTGACATGAAACAACCGTTGCGAGAGCGCTTCTTGGGCCGTCTGACGAAGGTCTTAAAAAGCCTTCTGTCAGGCGGAAACAAGGTGCGTGCCTTCAATGGTTGGGTCATGCCAGTCTTGATGTACTCCTTTGGCATACTCAAGTGGACTCAAACAGAACTTGATACCCTTGATAGGAAGGTTCGTACACTACTGACTACATACCGAATCCATCACCCACGCTCCTCGGTAATGAGGCTGTATATCCCGCGAAAGTGTGGGGGTCGAGGCTTTTTAAATGCCAAGACCCTTCACAATCGCGAGGTATGCAGTCTCAGGGAGTATTTTCGGAAGTTTGATGGTGTGATGCATCGAGATGTGGTCGCAGTGGACAAGGGACTTACCCCACTCTCCTTGGCTAAAGAGAACTGGCGCAAGCCTGTAGTACTTAGTACGAACGATCGCAGGGAGGTATGGCAAGGCAAAGAGCTACACGGACGCTTTTACCGGGCTCTCTGTGAGCCTAGTATATATTTTCTAGCGTCCGTATCTTGGCTACGTGTCGGAAATCTCTTTGGAGAAACCGAAGGTTTTGTATGTGCAATTATGGACGAAGTTATGATGACGAACAACTATCGGAAATATATCGTGAAAGATGGTACGGTTGACATATGTCGGGCATGCCGCCGTCCGGGAGTCTCTATCCGACATATTATCTCTGGTTGCTCGCTTCTGGCTAACGGCGAATACTTGCACAGGCATAACCTCGTGGCCAGGATTATCCATCAGCAGCTCGCTTTGAAATACAATCTTGTGGAATCGGAAGTACCGTACTACAAGTATGTGCCCGACCCAGTTCTCGAAAATGGTCATGTTACATTGTACTGGGACCGGTCTATTATTACAGACAGGACTATTGTTGCCAATAAGCCTGATATTGTAGTGATAGATCGATTAGAGCGTCGTGCAATGATTGTTGACATCACTGTACCGCATGACGAGAACCTCGTGAAAGCCGAGAAAGAGAAAGAAATAAAGTATCTCGACTTGGCACACGAGGTTGTCGACATGTGGGAGGTGAATTCAGCAATCATTGTACCCATCGTTGTGTCAGCCAATGGCCTAATAGCCAAGAGCCTCGACCAACATCTAAGGAGGCTCTCGTTGGATGGCTGGATCAAAGGCTTGATACAAAAAGCAGTAAGTACTCTTGGACACGGCCCGTATCGTTGGGAGGTTTCTTTCTCTGGGGCCCTGACCACCGGTAGCTTGGACCCTGCTCCCGATGCCGGTGGGTTTCTATTTTTTATATTTTTAAATGTTTTTTTTAATAATTATGTTACTTACGATGAAATATTTAAAAATAAAAAAAATATGTATAAATATAAATAAAGATCGACGAATTACATACATACATACACTCACGCCTTTTTCCCATAGGGGTAGGCAGAAACTAAAGAACGCCACTTGCTACGATTCTTGCATACTTCTTTCGCTTCGACCACATTCATACATCTTGTCATACATACACGCCGGTTGAAGAATTAATATACCTACGTTAAATATCTATACAATATTCAGCAATGTCTGTAATCGAAATCTTAATAAAAATCATATAAATAGATAACCCAACTGTATGTAGACAGACAGACAAGTAGGCCTTTATTAGATAAAAAACTTCATCCAATTGCACTTCTAAGTCGGTTGCCATCAGGCGCCTCTTTGTAGCAATAGTCACCAATGTTTATCAATCTTAATAAAACCTAAACTATATTTTACGTATATATACAAATTAAGAGGCATTCTTAGTTATACGAGATAACAGTGTCCATATCACTTCAACAATCACCAGTTTGTGTCATCCATTTGCGACGAAGCGGCAATAATCTACGACAAAATAAAATGTGTTGATATAAGAAGTCCATGCTGGAAACACGCAAGCCAAAGCGCTAGCTTACTTGTATTGTAACAATAGGGAACTTGCATTATTTTTGTCTTACTTACTTACTTAAATTATCTAAACCAAGACGTAAGACATAAATAACTTATATGTACTAACCTAACATAAAAAATATTTGATATTTATTACACCTTAACCTGGGAATTACTTATTCCTAAAGGTGGAAGGTTTTTTTTTTGGTTGTAGATCTACATCAGATTCAAGGTACATCATCACATGATACTATTCACTACCTCCTGTGTACTTTTGCAAAGAAAAAAATATCATTATCCCTTATCACAATTTACTTGGGGTTGGCGCAGTCAGTAGATACCTATGTGATTTTCTTCAATACATCCCTACTAGCCGTCGTCTAACATCAGTAACATAAAATCTGTGTTTGTCCTAGGTGATTATAATGCGCATCCGGGTGAGTCGTTCTGTAATGAACTGTTTAGTTTTTGTTCGGAAGAGGATCTCGTGAAAATCATCATCGTGATCCGGGTACGCTGATATTAACAAAACTGAAATTTAAACAATTCCACTGCGCTCAAGAACAGTTTCGGAGATATGACATCTCCCTATCTCAAGTTTCTGCGCAATTGGATAAATTTAGACTGTTACTAAACTTTCATAAAGAGATCTCAGCACTTCGATATAACGATTGTCCACTTGTCATTGCTTGATTCCAGAACTCCTAGTCCACAAACGCTAGGCACAGGGCCGATTATACTCGTCGGACTTCTGTATAATCTGACTCACTATGTAGATGTGGTCTATGGTGCCATTCCCAAGCGAAACCTGATCTTTTCGGGACGCTGAAACTCATCATGTCTCCTAGCGATACGATTCCTGGTGACTTTAGAGAACAACTTATAGACGTAGCTTAGAAGAGAAATGAGTCTGTAATTTTTAAGAATATCTCCCGGCTTAAAATACAGCACCACCACTCCCATGCCACGCCTTTGGGGTTCTCTTGCAGTGAATGATGGAATTAAATATGTTTTGCAGCTTCTGAACAGGAGGAGCCCCCTCCTATCTTCAGGAGTTCTGAAGTAATTCCATATTCACTGGGAGCTTTTCCATTCTTTAGCTGTCTCAGAACCAACAGATTGTCGTCGTGGTTTATACCTGGCAGTTTGTCGGTGTAGTGGCTCTAGAATCGCAGTTGTCCAGTCGCGGACGTGGAACATGGAGGGTATAAAATGGGCCATAAAAATCTTCAATGTCTACAAAAATCTCAGGCTTTGACAAGACGGTCCTGCCATCATGTGGTGGTGGTGAGCTTCGTCAAGTGGCTCATTCCAAGCTGCTGAGTGAATACTTTGGACCCTTCGCTGTATCGCCTATAGATAGTGATATCCTTCAAAAAATAGACTGAAGATATAACAGATGATTTTGCTCACTAGAAATCCCGAAAGACATCACTGTCGTAGGTAATCGTGATCAATTCAACCCACCAACTTATTTATCTTATTGGTAACAATATTTGATTTGTACCAATTAACCATAATAAATATAAGATCAGCAGAATATTTTTTGTCATTCACTTTTTTATTTTCCAACAGGGCTCCAAATTCTTGTGTGCTCTAGGGCCCCATTTTTTTTTTCTTTTTTTTCATCTTACTTTTGATACGAAATTAAGTGATGACTGATGAGTGAAAGTGTATTCAAAAAGAGACTTACTGCTTCGTACCCAAGTAAAGGACGACGATGTAATGATACAATTTAAAATCTTATGCAAGTTCCCCATTTCATTTAAAACAAAAAACTGTCTTAATAACATTACTATAACCCTGTCCACTCGTTTATCACTTTTTGACAGATGGAAAGACGCCAGCAGGTCAAGCTATCCAAAACTGACAAATTTTCCCAATTGAATATAAACCTTATTGTTTTGTATTAAAGTTGCAAATCAATCAAAGAAATTTGGCAGATTGTGGTAGCTTGATGTGCTGGCCTCTGTAGATACCATTATCAATTATCGACACTAATTGTTATAGTAGTATCGATTACCAATTTATTTAGTTGTTTAGTTTCCCATTGTTACAAACCCAAAATATGAAGTCATTGGATTATTTTTAAAAGGATCGTTGAATTTAGATATTTTTTGGTAGGTATTTGAGTGGATCCAAAGTTTATCGTGTATTGGTTTACGAATGTTTAAAAAGAATACTTTCGATTTTTTAATTTGCAGTGAATACATTTGATTATATCACTACGTATGATATCATGTGACCACATTATTTAATTAATACGCATAAGAATTATCATTTTTTTGTAAATATTCTGAAACAGTTACGTTCAAAGGCAACTGTCAAAAAGTGAATACGATTGGACAAAAAAAAAGTATAGATTACCTTCGCTTGTGTTGAACTGCAACATAAACGTCATGGCTGGGCATCTTACTAAAATAACGCAAGCTTCACAATTGTGAGCCGAGCCAAACACTGAAAGGATATTTTCCTTTCAGTCTTTGGCTCTGCTAAACAAAACACATTTTGTCAGTATATCAGTTTATTTTAGGAACTTTGGTCGATATTATATAATAATTTCATAACAGGTAGGTATGTATAGTATAAATACCAGAGATCATTGATTTCAACATTGTAACAAAACAATAATTAATGGTGGTATTCTTTTCAGGTACATATAAAAATAACACTATGAAAATTCATAGTGTTATTTTTATATGTACATTCAAACTTTATTTATACAAATATTAGTACCGTGCATTTTCCAATATGTAATGCTTTACTTATAACTAAATACTTATTTCTACATTTACTAACTTACTTTTACTGTAAGTAATAAATTTAGATTCATGTCAGCAACACTTCGCAAAATGATATTGCGTAAAAATAGTAACATTATGTACATTCGTTAAAAACATAATTTCTATCTATCTCTGTTTACCGTGCACGGTCTCAGTCATTACATTAATTATTACATCTTAAAAGGCGAATCATTGCTTGCACATTTCTATTGCAAAAAGTTTGATAATAATTAAATACGAGATCTAATCGGGTAGCACCGCGGGGCACAGCTGTTATGTAATAAAACTACTAAATAAATGGTCACGTTGGGGTTCATAATAATATAGTACTGATATTATGAATATGAAATTTGGGATATTCGTTTCGTTTCAATCGCACAAGATGCATTGCGCATGAAATTCGGTAGACAAATAGTATGAGCTACTTTTTATACTGGGAAAATACGGGAACCTCCGGGAATACCTACTCTTATGGGAAAATTGATTGACACAGATAGACTTGGATTTTTGCCGATTCAGTTTTCCTATGATGATGTTTTCCTAACATTTGAGTTAGACGACTCAATTAGGTACTTTTTCCTAAAACCCGGGCTGTGATTGTGGTAAAAAGAGCATCATGATATAAAATTGCTATGTTAAAAACTCCCTCGATAGTCTAGCTGATCTCTAAGTGCTACTGCTACGCTTGATATCCTAGGTTCAATTCCCAGGTCGAGCAGTGTTATTGGTTTTTATTTTTCCAGTAGCAGCTTGAAGTTTGGATTTGTGTCCCAAATCATATTCTTACGATTTGTGCACCAAATTTCATGCGAATCGGTTTAGACGTTATTGTGTGTGTAAGTAATAAACATCCAAACATTCACATTATAATCTGTTAAACATTATTGACTTCGGCTGTACATTAATAATATCAAAATTCGACCTAAAGACTACTTTATTTTGTCAAATTCGTTAATCTATTGCTGCGGAATTTGTCATTATTGACAGTTTAATCTAACAAGTTTGTCTGTGTGGTTTTTGTGATTGAATGTCATTGTACGACTACTTTGATGTAATTTAAATAGCACACTTGGGCCCCTGGTAAATATCTCATAATAATTCATCTCTTAATAGACTTTACCTGAATTTTCATCCATATCTAGAACATGATTTATTCGCTAGAAAACTATCTTAATAAATATTCTATCGGAAATAACAATTGCAGTAGCTTTTAAAACTTTAGGAAATAATGTCTCGTGAATAGATAATTACACTAAGTTCCAACAATTAAAATCTTAGAGGCATTTCATGAGCAAGTGTGTTGAAAAAACGTTTTATTTAATATCTTATTATTGCTAAGCAATGCGCTTCTAATAATATTTTTATTGTTCGGGTCATAATATATAGACATTTGCATTGATTAATCAATGATCAACATAAAGCGCAACAGTCGCAGATTGTACATAAATTTTGACATTAATTTCCCAAGTCCCAACAAATTACTTATTTACGTTACTTGTATTGTAAAATCAGTCATTAAGTCACTCAGGCACAAAAGTACACGTATCAAGTATCAAGATATTAGCACCTATATAACTATCTGACCCGGAGACCGTACTACTATTTAACGTGGCCATTTTCGTTCTGTTTATTGCGCTTAAATGTCTAACTTTTTTGTATTAGAATGATTTTATAATGTGTATTTTTTAAAACTACTCAACTAACATTTAATTACAGGCAACACGATGTCCGTGACTGTCGTCGGGTCAGACGTTTATGGCACTATAGGTAACTTCAACACCAAAGTTAATAAGAAAAAAATAGCACCATTATACATAAACCAATAGAATATGGTATGATTGTTGCCGAGGCATTAATTGTCTCTCTTTTTCTCCTAAACACTTATTAGTCTATAATATTATAATAAAAATCGATTGATTCGATACTTCTATAATAAATAACAAGAAAAGCCTGAAATCGTAACTGGAGTAACAATTTGATGATATGGCTAAAATCAATCCAATCCACGCTATCCGCCATATTAACGTCAAAATCTACAACTTACAGTCCATCGATTCCCAAAACAGTAATTGTACTTTATTCAGATATGAGCTTGAGATGGCGACACCGGGCTGGATAATATAATATTAACTGATGTATATCTAATACCGATCATAGCTTCATTTTGAATTATATTTACTTTTTATCCTACTAATATTAAAAATATGAAATTTTGGATTTCGCAAAAACAGCTGAACTGATTTGCGTGAAATTATGTAAACAAATAATATGACACCGGGAATAACATATAGGCTTCATTTTACGCAAAACTTATGCTACAGACCAACTTACGGGATTTGAATGAAATTCCGTACACAAAAATAGTATGTGACCGAGAATAACAAATAGGTATTATTTTATCCCTAAATTATGAGGCAATTTCTCAGAAAACTGATATTTCTATATCACTCTACTTACGGAATTTAAATGAAATTTTGGTACTCTTATATGTAGAAACGTAGAAAGTGACTAGCACTGTCATATTGTGAAAAAATTTTGTGACCAGAACAAAAAAATAAATAAAAAATAAACTAACATTGAGAAAACAAAAATTAAAACAAAACATGTACTCATTGAGTACTTCTTATCCCATAAAATCAATCCGACAACAATTATTGCTTTACTAAGTCTATGCGTAGGTACGAAGTCGCGGATAAAAAGCTAGTATAAAATATTTATATATTCATCTAAAGGAATTATTAAGTATACAGTTTTGTACTTATAAAATGAAGCCCAGAATAACTTTTATTTTTTAAAGTGATTTCATTAAAACCACTTGATTATAAATTATTTGTAATGTATATGAACTTTTGCTTCAGTCGTAATTAGTAATCATACAATAAAATCGTACACTGAATGTAAAATACTTTGCCGTTATTTCTAATGGCTGATGGCGCCCAGAGTGATACTTTATTCTGTTGCCTTTTCTAATCAACACATTACAAGATCTCTGAATACAAATGTAAATTTACTTCTCATTTTTATGGACTTCTTAAAGATATTTCAGTATAATTTACAGTGGTATATAAGAGTATAATTCAGAGCCTTCCTAAACCATCTCAATTTACCATCGTTGATCGGGATGTTTTAGTAACCAATGGACCAAGTTTAAGATTTAATAATAGTATTAATTTAGTAATCGTCCACACTGACAAGATCAAATAAATATTAATATTGTTCTTTATATAAAAATCAGTCTACATTTATTAAAATATGTACGGTAGTTTCACCTGCACTATGATTATACTCACATTATGTGCATATTTTAGGAATGTCCAATTTGTTTCCAACTATAACGGAATTTTATCTTTTTACTGCTCACGAAGTCGCGAACTACCGTGGTCCAAATAACGTGCTTGGGCTTAGTACAATGCTAGAAATTTGTACATTTATTATTTTCCTACTTCTTAATCAGCAAAAATCTCGCGATTGCATAATCGTCCCAAAGGTTTATCAATATAAATATAACCTTAATAAATTATTCATTAACATTTGTTTAACATTTTAACCGCCTGAGTCGCATTTATCCGACAAAAA
This sequence comes from Acronicta alni, assembly GCA_964056405.1. Lineage (NCBI taxonomy): Eukaryota > Metazoa > Arthropoda > Insecta > Lepidoptera > Noctuidae > Acronicta > Acronicta alni. The sequence continues at coordinate 13,374,270 of OZ043913.1, forward strand.
ATTTCGGGCTTATTCCGCCTGAGTCGGATTTATCCGACACAAAATTTCGGGCTTATTCCGCCTGAGTCGGATTTATCCGACACAAAACCCTGTGTATTATATATACAATTTCTAAACGTATTACGATGTTTCAATTAATTTAATTATTTTATTTTCAATTAAGGTAAATTTACTAATATTATCCCGGAGAAAGTGTATGTCGTATTTATCCGACAGCAGTGATGAGACATAATGTTAGAATTTATAAAATATGGAATATGCTTAAACAATAATATTATATTAAATACCGAGTTATTATATAAAAAAACTACTTTTAGTAATTGTTATTTAATAACGTGTTGTTTTTGCTTTGTGTAAATCTATATTTTTGTAAGAAATTAGCGATATCGATATTTTTGTACGGACAACTATAAATGCAAATTCCCACCCCTAGACTGTGTCCTTTTCGACAGTTAGCCAGCGCCTGCGTCGGATAAACACGACCGTTCATGACGTCATAACCGAGTTGAGCCGTATAGAATTTTCCATTAGTGTTGCGTGTGTTTTTGTGATATAAGTTAGTAAGTTTTACGTTCGTGTTTTAAAAATTGAAATTTACCATGACGACTGCGGAAGAATTAATAAGAATTTTTCGATTGATTATATATGTATTTACTATACCTATTATTGTAAAATGTTAAGTACTTGTAATTGTTAGACTGATTAGGTACTACTGAGAAATGAAAAGGCGAGGTTCATTCAGTATAGTTATAGTTCAGTATAAGAATACTTACTTAAATACCTACTAATAAATCGACCGATGTTTTATTTGCTTACAAAAAATGACGGATATTTTCATTAAGTAGTAGTAGGTATGTATGTACGTATATAGTTGTTAGTTAACCAAGATCGTAAATACAAATCAGTACCTATTATAGCCAAATATCGACATCGAAAAAATTACCTATAACATCCCTATATGTTGTAGGTATTTATTGTTCGATTCTATGTGCCGGGCGCTGGGGGCACGCTAACTGATAAAAAGTCGGGCGGTTAAAAGGTTAAATATAAACTAAGGAATGCCAGAAGACTCGACTGAGTGCAAGTATTTACTTGCAGACCATGAAAGTTTTCTTGATATTGGCAATTAGTAATTTTTTTTCAATAAGCTATGTACGGCGGATCCCTGTTAGGTTTTCACTTACATAACAATGTTAGAATCATAATGTTAAATAACGTCACTATCTGAATATATGTAGATATTCGGATATTAAAATATGCACATGACAGGAAAATCAAAACATATCGTTTTGGAAGCTAAAAGTTGCAATAGAAGCATGAGTTTCAAGTATTGTAGTTAAAATAACATCTGATTTTACTGGAATGTGAGTAACATCATTGCACACGCGTTACATGACCTGCACAAGTTAAAAGTTACAATAGCAAAAATCAGTCTTATATTATCACAAATTCGCAAATTGTCAAAAAAGTTGCATTAATTAGCGTAGTCCTCATACTCGCGTCAGATGTACATACCTCGGAATTCATCATTGGAAGGGAGGATAGCAATGTGGTTGAGGATATCTGCCCATGACATACGGATTATAATTTTGAGTGTTTTGCGCAGGTGGCGCAGTCACTGAAGCGGATGGCCGAACCGATACTTGAGGAGTCACTCCCGCTCGGACAGGAGTGTTGGGATATGGTGAGTTAATGTTTGGTGCATCTGTAAGATATGTTTAAAATGACGTAATCATTTAAAGTAATGAAAGCTTTTTTTTGTAATATTCCAGTACTTACAGTTAGTGGTTGTAGCATACGTTTGTGGATAGTAGGGACGGTTATTTGGCGGTGGAACTACTGGTTGGTATGGCAAATATGCGGGCTGTGTAGCCACTGTCCTCACACTGGAAGGATGAGGCGCATTTGGGGGATGTGCTGCACTAGGAGGATGGGCAGTAGCAGGGGGATGGGAAACTGCAGGTGGATGGGCAGCAACAGGAAGACGGGGGGCGACAGGAGGATGGACAGCAACAGGAGGAAGGGGGGCGACGGGTGGCTGGGGAGCGTTTGGAGGGTGAGGAGCACTAGAAGGATGAGATGCATTAGGGATATGTAAGGCATTATTAAAATGCGCCGTCGTTGGTGGATGCGGAGCACTCTGCGGGGGTACCGCGGCATTACTGGCCCCGTTAGGAAACAGAACATCGGTTATTGAAGATCTGCTGGAGCTCGTAACCACTGCTGGAGCAACACTATCCACTTTATGTCCGTTTAAAAAATGGTTAAACCCATTTATTGCATTACTGTTTGATGTACTTGATCTATTACTGTCAGAATTCAGTGTAGCTGAAAAAATAAATTGATATCGAGTTAATAAGTGACATCTAGAAGTGTACCTAAATTTTAAAAAAAGCGGGTGAAGCTTTAAAGTTTCCATATTTTACTTTTCGAGGTACAAAACCATACAAAGTTAAACGAGTTGTCCAAACCTGCAGTTTCACTTCTATAGTTATTTTATACATAATCATTATTATTTTTTAATTTTATAGTGACGCGGACGTGTCAGATTGATTATATTAGTATAGATAAGACTTACAATTGCGAATCACTTGTAAGAGCGTCTGTATTACATCAGTCGACGTATGGCTTATTGGGTTTGACCGACTAGCAAGTGCAGACAGGGAGTGTAGTATCGATGGTTCATCCACTCCAACACTCGGAATAGATGCCTAAAAAGTAAACAAATCATTACTCATAACTGAAAGTAATGTAAAAATGTGTTTGTAAGTAATTACAAATGTGCTGAAGAATTCTGATTATTAAACTTACGGAATCAACCAGATTTCGTGGATTACTAAAGACGCAGTCCATAAGCTGGAGTAGAAATTGCCTAGGCACTGTCGATGTTCCCTGAAAATAATTTCATATAATTAGTCGTAAATGCCACGCCACACCTAAAGTGTGGGTGCTAGAGCCATTCATTGCACCACTATAGGAATCCTGGCGTCTCGTGACTAAGTAATAATTACGCTGATTAACCGATCTGCAAGATTAAGATGTCAGTCTGTACTGACCACGGCTCATAATCATAATCTTGCATCCACAGGGTTGGGTGACCATTCCTAACATATCCGAGAAATTTATTTATCAAAAATCTGAGTTAGACGATTCACATAATTAAGTATATATATAAAATTTCGGGAAACTGAATTAAAATTCAAGGGATTTTTAGGAATTTCCCTTATTTTTCATGCATAAACTAAACCAAGTTATCGGTTACATGGAGAGTTACAAGACAACCATTGGTTCAGTAAAACAGTACGACTATAACAGTGTAAGCATAAGTAATACGCAGACTTACCAATTAGCATATAATTACATGATAGAAATCATTATTTATTAGAAATATAAAAAAAATATTATAATTTTTTTAATTAAAAATACTAGTGACCTCGTTTTCATAGGCAATTAATGAAAATATATTGCCCCATTCGTAAACATATGGAAAAAATAGATTTTGATTATAAACTTGATGAACGTACCAATCTTGCAAACGTGGGGAAATCAGTGTTGATAATTATGTAAAAAGTTGTTTTTTTCAACATATTATTTAAATTTATTAGGGAAAATATATCTCATAGGTACGCGTATTTACGTATTTTATTTACGCGTATGTGTATGCAATACGGTACCTAGGATCGGACTAGGGTTTTGATACTATATTGCACCCCGGAATGTGCTACTGTACCCCATACGGTGATACGGGTATAAAAGCACCCCGGACACCCACAATGCTTTAAAGTCCTGTAACTATCTGAAATTTATCAATTTGCACTCTTTCATTTTTTAATTAGATACTTAGATAATTAAATTTGCTATTTGATAGTCTTTTAGCCAGTAGATTAAGCAAAAATTGAAACTGCACTAGAAATAATAAAATACGGGGTGTTTACTGCCCCGTAACGCACCGAATACATTTTCATGGATAAAATTATAGTGATGGGAATTTAAGAAAACGATTTTTTAAATAAAATACATTTATTTGGAAAGAATACCTACATTATAACAAACCTAATTATTAGAAACTTTAAGTTTACGTCGTTTAAAGGTATTCATTACATAATTAAAAAAAAAAATACAAATGTATCAATTATAATCATACTAATCATACTAATATTATAATGTGAATGTTTATTTGTTACTCAATCACGCAAAAACGGCTGAACCGATTTGCATGAAATTTGAGATTTGAAAATAGTAATAGTATGTGACCGGGAATAAAGTATAGGCTACTTTTTATCCCAGAAAAATGTGGGAATATCCCGGAAATCCCGAAAAACGGGTATAGGAGAACTACTTACGAGATTTGAATAAAATGTCATACTTATATATGTGTGTGTGTGTATGTGTGTGTGTGTGTGTGTGTGTGTGTGAGAGAGAGAGAGTGATTGTAGGTACTGTGGGTGTGTACACTACAAGTCTTTGTCAAATGCTTTTAAAGTAGAGAATGAATATGAGCATTCCGGCGAAGGCGAATGTACAACCACTTGAAATTAACGCTGAATACTATAACTATAATGAAACATGGTCATATTTGGGTAAACCAGATATTAATCTATTATAAAAATTTTGGAGACTCAAATTTATAGAGGTGCTCTTTCGTGATGTCAAGGTAGCTGACGTCTACGTAATCCTTGATTATGTAGACGGAGAACACGAAGAAGTACATAGGTGCTGTACAAAGAAGGACCTACCTATGTACCTACTTCTTTACGTGTTAACTAAAGTCAAAAGCTCAGTCATAGAAGAACCAAAAGAAATATGAGAGAAATTAAGTGACGATTAACTTCACAATGTTGCACTTATGGTACACAATAAACTTTTTACGATATCTTTAGGAAAATAACTACTTACGGAAACGAACGAAGACGTCTGGTTACAGTGCGCCATCACATCATTAACCTGGACCATCTGAGAGGACCCCCCCTGTTATAATAGAACAAACAATGCATGAATAAATTAAAATTTAATTAAATAAACCAAATTAAATATATTGGTACTAACCTCTATACATTCGTCCAGTATGCGGAACAACTCCGGGCCAGCAACTGATTTTAACAATAAACGACCACTGTTGTATTCTTCAGACTTTTTTTGGTATATGTAAGTCTGATATTTCTTCTCACACTCCGATTTCTGCATTTCCTGTCGGTACAGCTCAATCCTAAAGATATATTGAAAGTTTTGTTAGTCCAATACTATTCTTTAAGATAACCAATTTTTTAATATCGAATAGCTACCTCCAATGAATCGGATAATTGTGATGTATATAACTGGAAGGCATGATGTATGGATTAACCACAAGAACGAGAATGGGCAATTTACTGCACAACATATCATAGTATCAAGAATCAATAAATCACTATTGAAGTACTCGTCGCTGTGCAGGCTCATATATGTGCTTTGCTATGATTATTTATAAATTTCTTGGAGTTTATGAGATGAAATCGAAACGGCGTAAAAATTATAATGCAAATCTAAATATCCTAGTAAGATATAATTATTAATGTGTAAGATATTTTATTTGACTTTTGAATTTTTTTAATTCGCACAGCATTTTATTCAAATTTAAAGCCGCGATAATTATTACGCATTCTTTATGTACTCGTTCTTCATGTACAATTATAATTAATTTATATAACTAAAATTAAGCAAGAAAATTAAGCTCTTTCAATTGTCATGCTGATTTTGCTACAAATTCGCTTCTCGAAACATTATAATCGGACTCAGAACGCGCTTCGCTTAAAAACACTAGCTGTTTCACGACCGCTCTCATACATTCATCAAACAAATTCCGCTAAAATAACACACCGTCACACTTATACTTATAAAAGTTTTAAAATATAATATCATGCGTACAAATATAGAGATGAAATGTTTTCATTTCAAACCTGAGTTCCCGCTGGACACAGTTTTCGCAGAGACTGTCAACTATATTGGAGCCCTCCACTTTCCTCGCTTTGCTTGGCCCGGCTGAGAACAAAATTAATACGCGCCAAGCAAATAACATTAGCTGTCCTAAATAAATTACACTGTTAGGAGCAAAAATACAGTGAAATTACAAAAGACTTTTACATTAATGAAGTGCACATTTTTTGACAGATCCCTAAAACTAATAAGGACTTCTATCTTGACCCCCATGGCCCATGGAATTGGCACCGCAATTAAAGTTAGGATTTGCATGAATTACAACGGCTAAAACAATGGTTTTACTTATCAGCAACAGGCCAACATTTTTCAACATTTTTGGGTAAAAATAACTAAAAATTATTTTTAACCTTCGGACAATCCCAGCTGCCTGCTCACTCATTCGCCGTTACCAAACTGCGCGGACGTATCGGTCGCATATCGAAATACAATGTATATAAGAGTCTAGTAGTTTTATTCAACAGACATGATCCCAACAACTAACCTAGGCCACTCGGTTTCAAATATGCACTTCATAGAAATTAATACCAAATCTTATAAATATATTATTTTAGGAAATATAAATAAACTATACGGCTAGTATCTTATTACATACTACATAATATGCATGACTCGTAGAAATAGGAATCATCGCAAAACAGACTCTCAACCAATTATTGGAAACTTCACTACTGTTAAAATTATATTAGAAAATAGCACTGTTTCAAAGAGCGAATATAAAGAAATTAATGAACTTTTCTCCTTAGGTAATCATAAGGTACTAACAAGATGCTTTATTGTGTGCCGTGAAACTGTTGTTCGTACATTATTTTTATATATTTTGTTTTTAGTATTTGCTATAAAATACAAATAACGAGTTACTAATTTAAAAAAAAAACTTCACCCTGGTTAAGAGTAAATTACTGGTGTTTCATTTATTAAAAACTAGCAACCGACCCGTTTCACACGGATATGTTCATAAATTATAGCTATACTCTTTCTATTGGTAAAAGCCGTATGAAAATCCGTAGGTACAGTAGTTTCTGAGATTATCTTTTTTTTTTATCTTGAACAAACTCAAACTCAACGCGGCAGGGACTAAATTTTAAACAAAACAGAAACCTAAACTCAAGTAAGAACCGATTCACTTAATACTTCTGTTTACTTTAGATAGTAAATTATGTTGCGCTGAAAAGCACGGTTTGTTGGAACAAACTGAAAAGTATGTTTAATCGGAGAGCCCCGGGATACGTATGATCGCTACTAAACCAGTATTATAATTAGTTATTATAGGGCGAAGCGCGATTCATAATGCGGGTGATGCGGATGCCGCAGCACGGCGCCAACCGTTTCTCTCCCAATATATTTAGTATTTATTGTGCGTAATTTTAAATTAGTGATATCTCATAAAGTGTTCTTTAGTAAATAATATATAATATGAAGGACAAATTATTTTAAATCTACAGTCAATGACCAAGGTATACAACCTACATTTACGTTTATATGACATTGTGAAGATACTTATTCACTATTCAAAATTCTTAGATAGTGTAGGACAGTCAGCGTCAAATAGTTAGTGACACTCAGGGTATTCAAATAAATAGACGCAACCAAAAAGTCAATAATATCGGTACAAACAAAGTTTCCATATTGTTGTCAACAATATAGTCGCTCAAAAGGTCGAGACGTTTAAAATGTCATATAGATAGGTTCAGTCAAACCGCCATAAATATGGTTACAGTCATCCCGTCAATGGTATCCAAGCATTCTAAGTGGTCAAAAATATGGAACACATTAGAAAAATGAACTTTACTACTATAGATTTTAAATATTCTTTCTCACATCAATTAATGTGAAAACATTTATACACAAAAATGAAAGGAATAGAAACTACTGCTGTCCTTTTCATTTTAAGCATGACGTCATAGACATGTCTTTTATTTTCTAAAGAATTTCGTGCATAGCCGTTTACGATACTTAGCAATATACAGCTGACTGAAAATAGATGTACCTAAACCTCATTGATAATGAGTATGACTATATATCTCATAGAGCAAGAGTGCATAATTAAAATATATGATTCAATATCATGATCATTTTATTTTATTTTAATTAACAATGAACGTCGACAAAACTAGACTCGATAGTGCTTGCAAAAAAGAGGTGCAAAGTTTTCAACCTTATTGACTATTACTCAAAAACTGCTATTTTAAACATAAACAAGGTAATAGAGTGGATGAATAACTAAAAATAAGCAATAAAATAATGTCAATAAGGTCGATAATCGCTTGCATCTTTTCAATTTTCTCTAGTTTTCGACTGCTTACCATCAGGCGGGCTGTGTGCTTGTTTATACATATATGTGCGAATATGAAGAAATGAGGATCTAGAGAGATGAGAATAATTCTAAAACGATAGGTACATCAGGATATTCCCAGTTCATTTGAAATATCTGTTACGGAGACACCTTCCTCCCTCAAATACATATACAATAATTCGATGTTTTGTGGTGTCACTAATGCGTAGCCATGTTTCTAGCTTGCTTTAGTTTTGCACTTGACATTGATATTACTGATAGATAAATAGAATAACATGCAAATAACACTAGATTGCCTAAAGAGGTTTTTATCTTTGGGAAACCGTTTATTTCTATAACATGCTGGTTTATTTTTCTAATGTGTTCCATATTTTTGAACACTTAGAATGCTTGGATACCATTGGCGGGATCACTGTTACCATATTTATGACGGTTTGACTGAACCTATCTATACGACGTTTTAAACGTCTCGACCTTTTGAGCGACTATATTGTTGACAACAATATGGAAACTTTGTTTGTACCGATATTATTGACTTTTTGGTTGCGTCTATTTATTTGAATACCCTGAGTGTCACTAACTATTTGACGCTGACTGGACCACGATACGAAGCATATGTACTATCAGTGTGTTAAAACTGTGTTGAAGCCCCTTTATAATTGATTATATTAACTAATAATTAATTAAATTTCATTTTCTTTAATTATTATAATTCTACAGAAAAGTTAATAGGCCCTACTACCCCACATTTCTCTTTGAAACTCTGGGACACCTGTATAATTTCTTGTTCTGATTGACTGATTCATCAATGCAGGGCCTGAACCGCTAGATTTACAGTGTTTAGGTTTAGTTTACAAACTTTAACTTTTGATGGGACGAATGGATGGATGAACAGTCGTAGGGAAGTCCGTCATTTTCAAAATAAGTATCACGAAATTTCATATCCTTCTTTCTGTTTACAAATAAATAATAATAAATATACACATAGGATATCTTTGGCTTTCAATATTTTACCCCAAGTTGATGATTTAGGGTATTAGAAATGTTTGAGTGAGTGAAAAAACATTATTTTAACATGAAATATTGTACTTGAGACTCTTTAATCACGTATTTATCTAAATTCATCAATTAAAAGTTAAAAATAGGAGTTGAACGTTCGTTTGTTAAAAACATTTTTGTGCTCTTCAAAAATCAATTTAAAAGAGATACAAATGTTATTATAATATAGAATAATACGTATCCTATCCAATTATAAATAGATCGACTCTTATTAATATTATGTAAATTTTACTATAATCTAAACATGAAAAGAGTTCATTCAAATATTCCTTAACCATGTGAAGCCGGGCCGGGCCACTTGTCAAATAATAAAATTGGTTACATCTCAAAGAGCATGAATTTTCTTTTTATTTAATTTTTTAGCAACTGCATAAATTTGTTTATTGGTTCTAACGATTGATACAATATTCATTAATAAATGTTGCATCACTAAGTTCACAATTTCTAGTCAATAAATTATTGAGGGAATTTATTTCCTATTTGCGGTTGCGCGCAAGAAGCTTAAACTTAATAATTTGATAAAAATGAATGGAACTGTTTATTACAGCGAAACTAAAAAAAATTTCGTTCCACAATATTATGCCGAATATTCGCGCATGCTAACACTATTTACTCTGAATTTGACTATTTCTGTTCTTTTCGCTGAGCATTAATTCTTGTCAATTTAAATGTCATAATTTAATTGTTAATATTGGTTGGATACTATTATCTTATTATCAGAAAAAAAAGCATAATAATTACCATCTGACAGCTCTGCAATAGGTCTTTTCATATTTCCACTTTTATGAGAAATAGAGTTGGATGGAGGTGGTATCGGAGGTGGAGGTCTGCTAGCATCAAACCTGTTATTCAACCAAAAAGATAATTATCAACTAAAATACCTTTATTAAAATTTAAATGAGACCTCAGAAGTCAAACAATAAAATAATTTAAAATTGTTCCACAGTAGGGAATATGCTTAATATATTTTTATTCAATTATTTACATCATTATATTATAATGGTAAAAAAATATTCACCACCAAAAAAGTAATATATAGTATTAATTTTTTATTAAAAAGCCAACCGTACCAGGCACTTTTAAACGCCCGCCATTTTGACACGCTTAGTGTGACGTCATAGTCTATCACAAATCACAAACACTCCTACAATAAAATAAATAACACAACTAAACTCCTACTCCTACAAAAACTCCTACAACAGTTTGTTGTAGGCAAACACTATGCAATCAGTGATATTGATATTTTGGTGTCTTAGACTTTTACGTCATAGTATACATATATTATATTAATATATATATGTCCGCGCCAGGGCACGTGAATACGATCATAACCATGCTAATGTACTTGAACCATGAATCTGAACTGGACATATGTAGTTACATTGCTACACTGAACATTTTAAAATAATTAAATCTCATAAAATATGTTTTTTGATTAGATGTAACGATGTAATAAACATCTACGGATGTCAAAAGTTGGTGTTGGATATTGTTTTAAGATATCTGATGATTTTATCAACAATCACATGTCAGAATTAAAATACTAATAACAATTAATTCTGATCAATGTGTTTCATGACTGATAGTTTACTTTCAATCTATTGAAATAAAACTTTAATTTTTGTATGATCATAAATTGAAATAGGTATTTGAAAGATTTTCAGTGATAACTGAAATTTTGACAAAACATTACTTTAGAATTTGCGTACATCTAGTGCCAATATAATCTATATCAAAATAATAAAACATAATATCAAATTGATGAGAACTCACATGGGAGGTAAGGCTCGTGGTGGTTGAGTCACTGTAAATACTGTTGATGTCCTGAAGGGAGGTAAAGCTGAAAAAAAAGATTAGACTGGCAAATGAAATTTTAATGACAATCATATTATAAGTAAATAGTTCCTCGATAACGAGTTTTATTTTACCTTCAAGTATATGTTAGGCAGAGGTGTACTTGCACAGCACACCACAGTTAGCTGATAAAACATACCACCTATAGAGGGGTGAGTTCCAAGCTTAATGGCATAATTAAGTACAAGAAAACCACTGTTAAGTAATTCATAGAAAAACTTTTATTTTTTTAAAATCTATTTGCATTCGTTCAATTTCGTACAGATCAGCACTTCACAAAGCTTTAGAAATAAAATGACGTATGATACAAATTCTATAAATTCGATAATTTTTACATATTATTTTATGTAGTTGAGTTTAATAGCGACATCAGAATTTAATGCAGTGAAGACAATATAAGTATGAAATCGTCGATTTTATGTTGAGTGATGGTTTGTTTACAAAGTATTCACTTAAGATTGGAAAAGACTATAGCTATTTAGGTACCTGAAAATATGGGTGTTGTCATTTGAACAGGTGCATTAGAAGTAGTAGGCGGAGGCGGCGGCGGTGGCGGCGCTGACAGTGTTGGCAGAGGTGCTGGAAGTGGTGGTGGAGGCGCCGTGGTGCTTGGCGGCGGAGGTGGAGGTGGCGGTGGAGCTTGGGCTATGTATTTGTTCACGTACATGTTCATAGGAGAAGACACTTTTTGTTTGTCTTTCAACGAGCGCTCGCGGTATTTGACCTGTAGTCAGATTTTCAAAACAGCTTTTTATCGAAAACAAAAGTGAGTTTTTTAATAATCGTATCATAACTGTACAACAATATATAATAATTGGTGATTCATACCACTAGCCGCTTTAGTCCACACATAGAGCTTTTTTATTGAGTTTGTTAAAAACAGGCACCTCAAAAGTATATTTAAAGTTCAATATATTTCATCTCCTCCACCGAATTAATGAAACATTGCCGATATTGCACACGCCACCCCATAAAAATAACACATGGACTACCTGTTTCAAATTCAAACGAAACTATTGTCAACCAACAAGTTTGTTTGGATTGGATGGAAAATGACGTAGTACTGGGTAGTAGAGATGGGTAAGGTGATTCAGACTATATAAATGGAATCAATTAACTAGACTGAATTAGTGTCAACTTGGCAACAATTCGGAATTCCCAAAGACTCAATAAGTCAGTGAGTCAGTGCAGCGTTATGTATGTATTATGGCACTTGACTGCGTTGCGTCGTTATAGTCTATGACATGACACGGTTGGACACTGACACAGTATGTATGTCTCTCTCACTCACTCACGTAACAAAACCTGTCCGTTCGTTTCGCTTGCACGCTTCCCAAGCGAGGGACATCCGAGGGTTTTAATTAATAATTAGTTACCTACTGTATTATGTACGTCATAAAGTTAGTGACTCAGTGACTAATTGTCTTATTTGACAGTTGACTTCACGAAGTCATTCATGAATCAATTAATCGTTATGTTGAATTGATTCTTTCGGGTGAATGAATGGAAGTAAGTGAATTCAGATTACCCATGTCTACTCCAGACTCAAGAGTCATAGACTAGCAAGTCTATGACTCTTTGACTCTGAATCTTTAGTACAGTACACTTGAGTCTAGGGGCCCAAGACTCATAGACTCAAGTCTATGCGAAAGAAAATAATCTCCCTGATATACAGATTACGGGCCAGCACCAATGGGGTCCTGAAACATAAAGCAGTGTTTTAGATGGTTTGTCCTATTGAAAGTCGCTAGGAAAAACTTTAAAAGTCAAATTCACTTATGTGCGCAATTAGTATGTAAGTTATGTTCTCTCTTTATTTTTACTTTTAACTCATTTATCTACATATTGTTCATATTTTTAAATCTTTAACAAATAATATAAAAAGTAGTAAAACATAAAAAATATAAAAAATAGAGGCCCACCGGTATCGGGAACAGGGTCCAAGCTACCGGCGGTCAGGGCTCCAGAGAGAGGAACCTCCTAACAATACGAGCCGTGTCCAGTAGTACTGCTTTCTGGACCAAGCCCTTGACCCAGCTGCCTAACGAGAGCCTCCTAAGGTGTTGGTCGGGGCTCGTAGCTATTAAACCATTGGCTGACACTACTGTCGGTATAATAATGGCTATGTCACATCCCACATGTCGACAACCGAGCCAAGTCAAGATACTTGATTTGCTTATCTTTCTCGGCTTTCGCGAGGTTCCCGTCATGCGGGACGGTAATATTAACAATCATTGCACGCCTCTCGATTCGGTCCACCACCACAATATCAGGCTTATTGGCTACAATAGTCCTGTCAGTGATGATGGACCGATCCCAGTAAAATGTGATATTGCCGTTTTCGAGAACTGGGTCGGGCACATACCTGTAGTTCGGTACCTCCAATGCCAAAAGAGAGCATATTTCAGAGCAAGTTGCTGACGGATAATTCTGGCTACAAGGTTGTGCCTATGCAAGTACTCTTCGTTGGCTAGACGAGAACAACCAGAGATAATGTGATAATGTGGCGGATCGATTCACCCGAGCGGTGACATGCCCGACAGATGTCGGTTGACATTATTGTGAAGGATGGCGCAACCGCGCCATCGCGTCACATTAAATCTCCGGTAATTATTCGTCATGATAACTTCGTCCATAATTGCACAGATAAAACCTTCAGTTTCCCTCAAAGAGGTCACTGAAACGCAGCCAGGCTACGGACGCTGCTTGGTCTACATCGGACCCATGTAGAGCCCGGAAAAAGCATCCGTGAAGCTCCTTACTCTGCCATAGCTCCCTGCGGTCGTTGGTATCAAGAACTACAGGCTTGCGCTAGTTCTCATTCGCCAAGGAGAGCTGGGTGAGTCCCTTGTCCACTGCTACATCTCGATGCATTCCCACGTCGCGTCGGCGTGTGGAAAATATTCCCTGAGATTACATATCTCGCGGTTGTGGAGGTTTTTAAGCCTCGGCCTCCACACTTCCGCGGGATATACAATCTCATGACCAACGATCGTGGGTGATGCATTCGATATGCAGTATATATATTATTATTATTATCCTTTATTCATCTTTTATCTTATATTTTTAATATTTTTATAAAATAAATTGTAAACAAATACATTATTATTACGACTCTCAGACTCTGAGAGTTACTCGAATGTATGAGTCTACTACTAATACCAACATTATTAAATAAGATCTTAGTCATAATCTGGTTTAGTGGAAACGGTTTGGTCTAAGAGAGATGTGTTGGGTCGATCATTTTAATCGTTTATTATGTTTACGTATTATATTATTATAACATTTTTTGTTTGGATACATGGTACAGTCAGTCAATATTTTAAAATCTCGTAAAACAATGTACTCTACCAAAGATTAGAGTCAAAGAGTCGCAGACTTGCAAGTCTATGACTCTTTGGCTAGTTCCAGACACTCCACTTCACTCCGGACTCAGAGTCAAACGTAGACAGAGAAACCTACGTTTCCTACGGTTTCTCTGTCTACAGAGTCAAAGAATCATAGATTCGAGTCTATGAGTCTTCAGAGTCTTGAGTCTATGAGTCTTGTGTCTTTGAAGTGGACTAGGGTTCTCTGTCTACCGTGTGGAGTCTGTGGCAATTGTGGCATAACAGGTAGCAGGCAGCACTACTACGTCATTTTCCAAACAAACTCATTGACAATTGTGTTACCTACTCGAGAAAATAAAGTCCATGTGTTGTTTATCTTACGGGGTGGCGTGTGCAATGTCGGCAATGTTTCATTATTTCCGTGGAGGAGATGAAAAAATATGTTGAACTTTAAAAATATACCTAATTTTGAAGTGCCTCTTTTTAACAAACAATAAAAAAATATATATAGGAGTGGACAAAAGCGGCTAGTGGTATGAATCACCAATTATTATGAATTGTTGTACAGATTTGATACGATTATGAAACAGCTCACATATGATTTCGATAAAAAAGCTGTTTTGAAAATCCGTTGATTCAATGCCCAATATTATGCCCATTGCTAATCAAAATGGCTGCCAGCCGCCTTTACCGCAACAGACAGCGCCACCAACGGATCCAAGGACTAGAAACGTGTCATCGGCAGATCAACAAAGTAAAATATGCCGTAACTTTGTGTGGGGTATTTGCACTAAAGACAAACAGTGTAAGTTTCGTCATGAATTAGACGTTGAAGCTATGAAAACAATCTTGAAGTTTTGTCACGACTATCAGAATCGCACAGGGTGCACCAGACCGGATTGCACATATTTGCATTCGACGAGAGAAGAACAGAATCTTTTCCTGACTACAGGCCAAATACCTCGGGCGCTAGTTGAAAGACATACAAAAATGTCTTCTTCTCCTATGAATATGTACGTGAACGAATACATAGCCCAAGCTCCACCGCCACCTCCACCTCCGCCGCCGAGCACCACGGCGCCTCCACCACCACTTCCAGCACCTCTGCCAACACTGTTAGCGCCGCCACCGCCGCCGCCTCCGCCTACTACTTCTAATGCACCTGTTCAAATGACAACACCCATATTTTCAGGTATCTAAATAGCTATAGTCTTTTCCAATCATATGTGAAAACTTTGTAAACAATCACTCAACATAAAATCGTTGATTTCATACTTATAAAGTTTTCACTGCATTAAATTCTGATGTCGCTATTAAACTCAACTACATAAAATATGTAAAAATTATCAAATTTATATAATTTGTATCAATATGCATTTTTTTTTTATCAAAAGCTTTGTGCAGTATGTACTAGTTTGTATGAAAATAAACAAATGCAAATAGATTAGAAAAAGTGAAAAGTTTTTCTATGAACTTAATAGTGGTTTTCTTGTGATTATGCCATTAAGCTCTATTACTTGGAACACACCCAAACATGGTATGTTTTATAACCTAACTTTGGTGTGCTGTGAATAAACAAGTACAACTCTGCCTAACATGTAGCATGAGGGTACAATAAAATTGTTTATGAAGAACTATTTACTTATAATAAATGATTGTCATTAAAATTTCATTTGCAGTATAATTTTTTTTTTCAGCTCCACCTCCCTTCAGTACGTCAACAATATTTACAGTGACTCAGCCACCACCACCCTTACCACCCATGTAAGTTCTCATCGATTTGATATGTGTGTTATTATTTTGATATTGATTTTTGCCCTAAATATATGCATATTATAAAGTAATATGTTGTCAAAATTTCAGCTATCAGTGAAACTCTCAAATTTTGATCATGCTAAAATTAAATTTTTATTTCAATAGATGAAAGTATCAGTCATGAAATACATTGTTCAGAATTAACTGTTGTTAGGTGCTAGCTCATATTTTAATTCTAAAATGTTATTGTTAAATAAAATCATCAGATATTTTAAAACAATTTCCAAACCTACTTTGGAAATCTGTAGATGTTTATTACATTGTTACATCTAATAAATAACATTTATGAGATTTCATTATTTTAACATGTTCTGTGTACAGTTTAGATTCGTAAGTACATTAGCATGTTAAAGATATTTGAGTGCCCGTGCGCGACTGCCTGTGACCCACACAGGTGTGATGACTTGATTATCATATACATGGTAATAAGCTTACGTTATTATTCCATGATCAGTATGATAAACAGCATGTAATAGTTAATTTAAAAAACCAAAGAAAGTGGGAGGGTGTGTTTCATTTCTCGCTTGTCATTCATCAGTCGTGTAACATAAAATAATAGATCTTTGGTGGTTCATTAAAATGCATTGCGGTATAGGCCACGCGAAGTCTCCGCGATGTTTGCCAAATGCTGCCCAACTCAAACGAATCTTCCCGTCGGCTTCTTTCTCGAAGATGTGTTGAATGCTCTGCCTGGTTGGTGCTTGAAGTTGTGCAGGAATATGTCCACCAACCCTTCGACGTAGATCGATCTTGGCACGACATGTGTACTGAACAAAACCTTAGTTTTGTCCAAGTTCATGCCGAGACCCACACATCGAGAGGCTTAGTTTAGGCTATGCAGCATTCGGCCCAACTGTTCCAATGACTCGATTCCATGACGATGTCGTCAGCAAATCGAAGTTGTGAAATGTATTCGCCGTTAATGTTGATGCCCTGGCCAGTCCATCCATTTTATTGTAGTAAGACTATGACGTCACACTAAGCGCGCCACAATAGCGGGCGTTTAATGTACCCGCTACGTTTGCCTATTTTTAATAAAAAAAAATCAATAAAAATATTTCGCTATTACTTTTTTGGGTGTGAATATTTTTGTACCATTAATCATTACATAGTGAATTAGTGATGTAAATAATAGAATAATAATATTTTTTTAAATCATGCATATTCCCTACTGTGGAACAATTTTAAATTATTTTGTTTCACTCCTGAAGTTACATTTAAATTTTAATGTAAAATTTCCATGTATTTTAGTTGATTGTCACTTTTCTGGTTGAATAACAGGTTTGATGCTAGCAGACCTCCACCTCCGATACCACCTCCATCCAACTCTATTTCTCATAAAAGTGGAAATATGAAAAGACCTATTGCAGAGCTGTCAGATGGTAATTATTATGCTTTTTTCTGATAATAAGATAATAGTATCCAACCAATATTAACAATTAAATTATGACATTTAAATTGACAAGAATTAATGCTCAGCGAAAAGAACAGAAATAGTCAAATAGCAGAATAAATAGTGTTAGCATGCGCGAATATTCGGCATAATATTGTGGAATGAAAATTTTTTAGTTTCGCTGTAATAAACAGTTCCATTCATTTTTATCAAATTATTAAGTTTAAGCTTCTTGCGCGCAACCGCAAATAAATAAAAATAAATAAATTCCCTCAATAATTTATTGACTAGGAATTGTGAACTTAGTGATGCAACATTTATTAATGAATATTGTATCAATCGTTAGAACCAATAAACAAATTTATGCAGTTGCTAAAAAATTAAATAAAAAGAAAATTCATGCTCTTTGAGATGTAACCAATTTTATTATTTGACAAGTGGCCCGGCCCGGCTTCACATGGTTAAGGAATATTTGAATGAACTCTTTTCATGTTTAGATTATAGTAAATTTTACATAATATTAATAAGAGTCGATCTATTTATAATTGGATAGGATACGTATTATTCTATATTATACTAACATTTGTATCTCTTTTAAATTGATTTTTGAAGAGCACAAAAAATGTTTTTAACAAACGAACGTTCAACTCCTATTTTTAACTTTTAATTGATGAATTTAGATAAATACGTGATTAAAGAGTCTCAAGTACAATATTTCATGTTAAAATAATGTTTTTTCACTCACTCAAACATTTTTAATACCCTAAATCATCAACTTGGGGTAAAATATTGAAAGCCAAAGATATCCTATGTGTATATTTATTATTATTTATTTGTAAACAGAAAGAAGGATATGAAATTTCGTGATACTTATTTTGAAAATGACGGACTTCCCTACGACTGTTCATCCATCCATTCATCCCATCAAAAGTTAAAGTTTGTAAACTAAACCTAAACACTGTAAATCTAGCGGTTCAGGCCCTGCATTGATGAATCAGTCAATCAGAACAAGAAATTATACAGGTGTCCCAGAGTTTCAAAGAGAAATGTGGGGTAGTAGGGCCTATTACCTATTCAATAGTAGGTACATTAATGATTGGGCTGCCCTTAGTGTAGAATTATAATAATTAAAGAAAATGAAATTTAATTAATTATGTATTAGTTAATATAATCAATTATAAAGGGGCTTCAACTCAGTTTTAACACACTGATAGTACCTACATATGCTTCGTATCGTGGTCCTACACTAAGAAATTTGAATAGTGAATAAGTATCTTCACAATGTCATATAAACGTAAATGTAGGTTGTATACCTTGGTCATTGACTGTAGATTTAAAATAATTTGTCCTTCATATTATATATTATTTACGAAAGAACACTTTATGAGATATCACTAATTTAAAATTACGCACAATAAATACTAAATATATTGGGAGAGAAACGGTTGGCGCCGTGCTGCGGCATCCGCATCACCCGCATTATGAATCGCGCTTCGCCCTATAATAACTAATTATAATACTGGTTTAGTAGCGATCATACGTATCCCGGGGCTCTCCGATTAAACATACTTTTCAGTTTGTTCCAACAAACCGTGCTTTTCAGCGCAACATAATTTACTATCTAAAGTAAACAGAAGTATTAAGTGAATCGGTTCTTACTTGAGTTTAGGTTTCTGTTTTGTTTAAAATTTAGTCCCTGCCGCGTTGAGTTTGAGTTTGTTCAAGATAAAAAAAAAAGATAATCTCAGAAACTACTGTACCTACGGATTTTCATACGGCTTTTACCAATAGAAAGAGTATAGCTATAATTTATGAACATATCCGTGTGAAACGGGTCGGTTGCTAGTTTTTAATAAATGAAACACCAGTAATTTACTCTTAACCAGGGTGAAGTTTTTTTTTTAAATTAGTAACTCGTTATTTGTATTTTATAGCAAATACTAAAAACAAAATATATAAAAATAATGTACGAACAACAGTTTCACGGCACACAATAAAGCATCTTGTTAGTACCTTATGATTACCTAAGGAGAAAAGTTCATTAATTTCTTTATATTCGCTCTTTGAAACAGTGCTATTTTCTAATATAATTTTAACAGTAGTGAAGTTTCCAATAATTGGTTGAGAGTCTGTTTTGCGATGATTCCTATTTCTACGAGTCATGCATATTATGTAGTATGTAATAAGATACTAGCCGTATAGTTTATTTATATTTCCTAAAATAATATATTTATAAGATTTGGTATTAATTTCTATGAAGTGCATATTTGAAACCGAGTGGCCTAGGTTAGTTGTTGGGATCATGTCTGTTGAATAAAACTACTAGACTCTTATATACATTGTATTTCGATATGCGACCGATACGTCCGCGCAGTTTGGTAACGGCGAATGAGTGAGCAGGCAGCTGGGATAGTCCGAAGGTTAAAAATAATTTTTAGTTATTTTTACCCAAAAATGTTGAAAAATGTTGGCCTGTTGCTGATAAGTAAAACCATTGTTTTAGCCGTTGTAATTCATGCAAATCCTAACTTTAATTGCGGTGCCAATTCCATGGGCCATGGGGGTCAAGATAGAAGTCCTTATTAGTTTTAGGGATCTGTCAAAAAATGTGCACTTCATTAATGTAAAAGTCTTTTGTAATTTCCCTGTATTTTTGCTCCTAACAGTGTAATTTATTTAGGACAGCTAATGTTATTTGCTTGGCGCGTATTAATTTTGTTCTCAGCCGGGCCAAGCAAAGCGAGGAAAGTGGAGGGCTCCAATATAGTTGACAGTCTCTGCGAAAACTGTGTCCAGCGGGAACTCAGGTTTGAAATGAAAACATTTCATCTCTATATTTGTACGCATGATATTATATTTTAAAACTTTTATAAGTATAAGTGTGACGGTGTGTTATTTTAGCGGAATTTGTTTGATGAATGTATGAGAGCGGTCGTTAAACAGCTAGTGTTTTTAAGCGAAGCGCGTTCTGAGTCCGATTATAATGTTTCGAGAAGCGAATTTGTAGCAAAATCAGCATGACTATGAAAGAGCTTAATTTTCTTGCTTAATTTTAGTTATATAAATTAATTATAATTGTACATAAAGAACGAGTACATGAAGAACGTGTAATAATTATCGCGGCTTTAAATTTGAATAAAATGCTGTGCGAATTAAAAAAATTGAAAAGTCAATTAAAATATCTTACACATTAATAATATATCTTACTAGGATATTTAGATTTGCATTATAATTTTTACGCCGTTTCGATTTCATCTCATAAACTCCAAGAAATTTAAAAATAATCATAGCAAAGCACATATATATGAGCCTGCACAGCGACGAGTACTTCAATAGTGATTTAGTGGCTCTTGATACTATGATATGTTGTGCAGTAAATTGCCCATTCTCGTTCTTGTGCTTAATCCATACATCATGCCTTCCAGTTATATACATCACAACTATCCGATTCATTGGAGGTAGCTATTCGATATTAAAAAATTGGTTAATTTAAAGAATAGTATTGGACTAACAAAACTTTCAATATATCTTTAGGATTGAGCTGTACCGACAGGAAATGCAGAAATTGGAGTGTGAGAAGGAATATCAGACTTACATATACCAAAAAAAGTCTGAAGAATACAACAGTGGTCGTTTATTGTTAAAATCAGTTGCTGGCCCGGAGTTGTTCCGCATACTGGACGAATGTATAGAGGTTAGTACCAATATATTTAATTTGGTTTATTTAATTAAATTTTAATTTATTCATGCATTGTTTGTTCTATTATAACAGGGGGGGTCATCTCAGCAGGTCCAGGTTAATGATGTGATGGCGCACTTTAACCAGACGTCTTCGTTCGTTTCCGTAAGTAGTTATTTTCCTAAGGATATCGTGAAATGTTTATTGTATAGCATAAGTGCAACACGATGAAGTTAATCGTCACTTAATTTCTCTCATATTTCTTTTGGTACTTCTATGACTGAGCTTTTGACTTTAGTTAACACGTAAAGAAGTAGGTACGTAGGTAGGTCCTTCTTTGTGCAGCACCTATGTACTTCTTCGTGTTCTCCGTCTACATAATCAAGGATTACGTAGACGTCAGCTACCTTGACATCACGAAAGAGCACCTCTATAAATTTGAGTCTCCAAAATTTTTATAATAGATTAATATCTGGTTTACGCAAATATGACCATGTTTCATTATAGTTATAGTATTTAGCATTAATTTCAAGTGGTTGCACATTCGCCTTCGCCGGAATGCTCATAATTATTAATTCTCTACTTTATCTTAAATCTATATCTTAAGGCGCTGACAAGACCCAAATAGGCATATTTCAAACAATTTTTTAGCAAAATCCATAGTTTGTGACAGCGAAAAAAATGAATGTTAATCTTGAACATATTCCGGAGAATCCTGTTGTGTTCTCCGAAATATGTTCAAGACAACGTTTTTGAAAAATTTCTCGATAAAAAAAAGGTAAACTAACCCCTTATAACGACCTTCAAACAAAAATATCCGTATTACTAATCAATGCACGTTTGTAAAGTTAATAACAATAACATATCATATTTAAATACAGAACTTGGTTGTTTTATATTTTCGATTACTTAGCTAATTTTTAAGTAATTAATTGTTTTATGGTTTTGTAATAAGTAGCCAGCGGCGCATCATCGCGCTTCTCTTTCTTTTCTATGCAATCCGACAGTGATCGCATGGACGCGCTGCTAGACGGACGTATGTCGCTTCACTCCGCGCGCTACATAATTTCATTACGCATTTTGTTGTATGACTTAACTTATTATTATATTTTATTTTGTTCCCAATAAGATTGACACGTAAAGACATTGGTAAAAGATATAGTTGTGTACTATAAATATAGTTCTAAGCTGCAAATATAAACATTAGAGTTCTAAGTTCTAAATCTTATCTAGATTAAACTAAATAATATATTTGACTTGCGAAAGTGTCTTTAAAAGACCCATTTGCAAAATAAATATCATTTATCATTTAAATCTAAGTAAATAAAGTTATAAGTAAGTAGAGAAAATATTGATTTTCCGGGGCCTCCTAGCACAGGTATATTTGGGAGGTCCATTTGTAAGATTTACTGTAAAAGGTGTACAATTTTCTGCAATAATCCTTTTTATTTTATTTATCATTATTTTCTGTGAAAATGTTCAAAAAGCGCTCTTATATCTACTAACAAACAAAAATATCTCATGGAAGTAGTAAAGTAGGTACCTATATAGTCAGTACAGTTTTTATGTCATATCAGAAATTGAAATATAAAATAACTACTTAAGTATGAAACTACACGTTATTTTCTACAACTTATAGCGTAAATTCAGCAACTATTGTAGTGCTCGATTGGTCTAGTGGTAATTGCAAAGATTCGGGATTTGGAGTCTCGCGTTCGTTACCTACTACTGGTGATCAGTGTAATTCGTAAGTGAGATATTTGCATTTTAAAGTTTTTAGAATAATTATTAATTTATTTCCTTGAATTATTTATTTTCTTTACAATAAAAAGAGACGTTTGCAATAAACCTTTTTATTTTATTTATCATTATTTTCTGTGAAAAATGTTCAAAAAGCAGGATAGCAACAAAAATGATTCTCTTTACTTTTAGAAAGAAAGTAAGTCACAAATAAGTTCAGTGATATACTATTACATTTGCATAGACCTATGACTATCTTAGAACTGGACCTATAGGAAAATATTCTTAGCTTTCTAAATTGTTTCTTGCCCACTGTACAGGGTCAAAATAAATTAGCTAGCGAAACTACGCAGTCGTGATGGGTCTAAACATAATCAAAAGACGCAACCATGTGCGTGTCTTTTTGAAAAATCTGTTTTCTTTGTGTAATTCACAGACGTACTGAGTATCGATATCTAAACACGATAAAACAAAAGATATAAAAATTTTTTTCGGACAAGAAGAGTTTGATAGAGCGTTCAACGCATGGGCTCTGTGAACTTGGCACCCGACATTGGAAAATCAAATTTTTTTTTTTATTATTATAGTTGTTAGTATGTAGTTGACTGTAGTAAAATTCATTTGTAGTAACTTCGATTCTTTTGTAGTAACTTCATTTCGATTGTAGTAGTGATATCTTCGTTTGTAGTAACTTCATATCGTTTGTAATAACGTTTTATTCGTTGGTAGTAGCGATTTCTTCGTATGTAGTATCTTCATTTCGGTTGTAGTAGCGATTTCTTCGTTTGTAGTAACATTTAATTCGTTTGTAGTAGCGATTTCTTCGTATGTAGTATCTTCATTTCGGTTGTAGTAGCGATTTCTTCGTTTGTAGTAACATTTAATCCGTTTGTAGTAGCGATTTCTTCGTATGTAGTATCTTCATTTCGGTTGTAGTAGCGATTTCTTCGTTTGTAGTAACATTTAATTCGTTTTTAGTAGCTTCATTTCGTTTGTAGGAGCGAAACGTTTTTAAAAGGACCTTACAACAATAATATCTGTATTACTAATATCATATTTAAATACAGAACCTAGTTGTCTTATATTTTCGACTACTTAACCAATTTTTAAGTAATTAATTATTTTATGGTTTTGTAATAATTAGTTGCGAGCGTCGCATCATCGCGCATCGACGTAGGTATGTCGCACTATCCGTTCATTACCTACGTATGTATGACGGTTTCATAAATAAACATACCTACATATTTTATTTTGTTCCCAGTAAGATTGACACCAAGACATTTATAAAGGATATAAGTAGTTGTATTTTCAAAATCGGTTAAGTCGATCCAGAGATTATCCCCTACTCACAAACTCACTCACATACCTAAAAAATACACGTCGTATTGATAACCTCGTCATTATTTTCTTTAAGTCCGTTAAAATGATTAATATTTCTAGTTTCTAGCACTCACTCTGAGACAATCCAGAGAAATCAACTATCGATATCGACAAGTCTCTATACATTATTCTAGAATAAGAAATCACTTAACTCCTAACTGTTAAAGAGCCTTCCTTCATCAGCTCAGCGTTATGAGATGATGATGACCATACGCAAATGCTTCAATAGCTTTAGAAAATATACGAAAAACATTGTTGAACCTGACTTGGTCCCAATGGGACCACCTCAGGAGTATACTCTTTCCAATAAAAAAAGAATTTTGAGAATCGGTCCACAGATGGGGGAGAAATCGGTGAACATACATAAAATAAAATACAAACAGTCGAACATAGAACCTCCCCCTTTTTTTAAGTCGGTTAAAAATAATGAAAATTTTGCTAATCATTGTAGTTTGGGTTTTTATTTTCCGTACGCGTATTTATTGTTTTTAATTCCTGTAAATAAATTTAATAAAATAATAGATGATTTTTATTAAATTAAGATTAATTATTTATTTATTATTTGTTAAAATAAACAAATTAAAAATATAAAGTTAATGTACATAATTAATTACGTACTTGTTTTTTTAATCTTCCTGTCTAATTTGTTCCCAGTTCTTCGTACAGAGCAATAAATATACAAGAGCGCCATCTATTGACTTATTGTTCATTATTGACCGCGTCACTTTGTTTCTTAATGGTAATTTCGCTGTATCGCCGCCTTTTAAAAAAGAGCGCTAGGTAATCGGAGAAATTGTGGGCGTGGCTAAAATACCGAAACATCGATTTCATTTAGCTGTTGTCAGCGTCTTAAAAACATGTTAAGTTCCTTGGCGACATGCGCACCTGGTTCTTACGGTCATCGGATAACTTCAGACTCAAGCTGATGCCAATGATCTCCACAGCGTTTTTTGACAATTTTTTCTCAGTTCAGGCTGCTTGTTTGTGGAATGCGTTGTCAGTGCTAACCAGGCGACCGCAATCAATACCAGTGTTCTAAAAAGACTTGTTATAGTGTACACACACCCACAGTACTAACAACAAAATGGGGAATAAAATGGGGAATTCAGTTTTCTTTATTACAGAGAAAACAAAAGTTTTATTTATTAAAAACGTACAATTAATAAAATTATTGGTTCAAATTTTGATTAATAAAATAAATGATTAAGTAATTGCTTGGAAAATGCGTAATATGTTATTTTTTCTGCATTTCTACATAATTGACTAAATTGTGACGTCACTGTTTTATTGTGACAAACTCTTTCTCTAGGTGTTTGTTTTTATATTTGTTTCTCTTCTAAATATTCCTCTGTGAATGCTTGCTGTTTCTATTTGTACAACTTTAAAACCTGGTGTTTTTTGTTTTTAAAACGGTATGTGAAGTCTGCCAACACGCATTAAGGTGTGTGTCCCCATGTACTTTTTCCGGGATTTTCAATACTCAATACATTATAGCCTTATTGCCTATAAAGCAAACAAAATTAAGTTTCCCGGAATTTTCGGGAAATTCCTGACTTTTTCTGGGATTTGTATCGATATGACGTGAGATGCAAAACGGAGCGACATATTTCGATTATGTGATTGTTGAGTTATGATTGGTTCTCAGTTGTTCAAGAGTAAACTAATCCATACCCTTTCGCAGATCGGTACTGCCGTTCACTGAACACATTATTTTTATGACCAGCACTAACATAATTCCAATGCAAGAAAAAAAGGGAAATTCCTAAAAATCCCTGGAATTTTAGTTCAGTTTCCCGAAATTTTATATTTCTGTAAATATGTGAATCGTCTAACTCAGATTTTTGATAAATAAATTTCTCTCTCGTTTCGGATATGTTAGGAATGGTCACCTAACCCTGTGGATGCAAGATTATGATTGATATGATGAGCCGTGGTCAGTACAGACTGACATCTTAATCTTGCAGATCGGTTAATCAGCGTAATTATTACTTAGTCACGAGACGCCAGGATTCCTATAGTGGTGCAATGAATGGCTCTAGCACCCACACTTTAGGTGTGGCGTGGCATTTACGACTAATTATATGAAATTATTTTCAGGGAACATCGACAGTGCCTAGGCAATTTCTACTCCAGCTTATGGACTGCGTCTTTAGTAATCCACGAAATCTGGTTGATTCCGTAAGTTTAATAATCAGAATTCTTCAGCACATTTGTAATTACTTACAAACACATTTTTACATTACTTTCAGTGATGAGTAATGATTTGTTTACTTTTTAGGCATCTATTCCGAGTGTTGGAGTGGATGAACCATCGATACTACACTCCCTGTCTGCACTTGCTAGTCGGTCAAACCCAATAAGCCATACGTCGACTGATGTAATACAGACGCTCTTACAAGTGATTCGCAATTGTAAGTCTTATATATACTAATATAATCAATCTGACACGTCCGCGTCACTATAAAATTAAAAAATAATAATGATTATGTATAAAATAACTATAGAAGTGAAACTGCAGGTTTGGACAACTCTTTTAACTTTGTATGGTTTTGTACCTCGAAAAGTAAAATATGGAAACTTTAAAGCTTCACCCGCTTTTTTTTTAATTTAGGTACACTTCTAGATGTCACTTATTAACTCTATATCAATTTATTTTTTCAGCTACACTGAATTCTGACAGTAATAGATCAAGTACATCAAACAGTAATGCAATAAATGGGTTTAACCATTTTTTAAACGGACATAAAGTGGATAGTGTTGCTCCAGCAGTGGTTACGAGCTCCAGCAGATCTTCAATAACCGATGTTCTGTTTCCTAACGGGGCCAGTAATGCCGCGGTACCCCCGCAGAGTGCTCCGCATCCACCAACGACGGCGCATTTTAATAATGCCTTACATATCCCTAATGCATCTCATCCTTCTAGTGCTCCTCACCCTCCAAACGCTCCCCAGCCACCCGTCGCCCCCCTTCCTCCTGTTGCTGTCCATCCTCCTGTCGCCCCCCGTCTTCCTGTTGCTGCCCATCCACCTGCAGTTTCCCATCCCCCTGCTACTGCCCATCCTCCTAGTGCAGCACATCCCCCAAATGCGCCTCATCCTTCCAGTGTGAGGACAGTGGCTACACAGCCCGCATATTTGCCATACCAACCAGTAGTTCCACCGCCAAATAACCGTCCCTACTATCCACAAACGTATGCTACAACCACTAACTGTAAGTACTGGAATATTACAAAAAAAAGCGTTCATTACTTGTAATGATTACGTCATTTTAAACATATCTTACAGATGCACCAAACATTAACTCACCATATCCCAACACTCCTGTCCGAGCGGGAGTGACTCCTCAAGTATCGGTTCGGCCATCCGCTTCAGTGACTGCGCCACCTGCGCAAAACACTCAAAATTATAATCCGTATGTCATGGGCAGATATCCTCAACCACATTGCTATCCTCCCTTCCAATGATGAATTCCGAGGTATGTACATCTGACGCGAGTATGAGGACTACGCTAATTAATGCAACTTTTTTGACAATTTGCGAATTTGTGATAATATAAGACTGATTTTTGCTATTGTAACTTTTAACTTGTGCAGGTCATGTAACGCGTGTGCAATGATGTTACTCACATTCCAGTAAAATCAGATGTTATTTTAACTACAATACTTGAAACTCATGCTTCTATTGCAACTTTTAGCTTCCAAAACGATATGTTTTGATTTTCCTGTCATGTGCATATTTTAATATCCGAATATCTACATATATTCAGCTAGTATTATAGTGACGTTATTTAACATTGTGATGCTAACATTGTCATGTAAGTGAAAACCTAACAGGGATCCCGCAGGTTTGTGATCACACCACATAGGTACATTATTGAAAAAAAACCATACAAATTACCAATATCTAGAAATCAGAAATCATTTATTCGCAATGAATATAGGTTACAAGATAGTGGTGTTGTAAGTATTTGAATCGAATCCAGTACATTCTACCATAATGGCATGCAAATGACTAGAAAACTTAATGTCTGCAAGTAAATACTTGCACTCAGTCGAGTCTTCTGGCATTCCTTAGTTTATATTGAAACAAATGTTAATGAATAATTATTTAGGTTATATATATATTGTTAATATATAAAATATATATAAATATAAACTAGGCATTTTGGACGATGGTGCAATCGCGAGATTTTTGCTGATAAAGTAGTACGAAAATAATAAATGTACAAATTTCTAGCCTTGTACTAAGCCCAAGCACGTTATTTGGACCACTGTATTTCGCGACTTCTTGAACAGTAAAAAGATAAAATTCCGTTAGTTAGAAACAAATTTGACATTCCTAAAATATGCACATAAGTGAGTATAATCATAGTGCAGGCGAAACTACCGTACATACTTTAATAAATGTAGACTGATTTTTATATTATAGAATAATATTAATATTTTGATATTCGTCAATGTGGACTATTTTTTACACTATGATAATATTAATATTACTTTTAAATAATAAATAATAATAATATTTTTGGGACATCTTTACACAATACCATCTAGTCCCAAACTAAGCAGAGCTTGTACTGTGGGTACTAGACAATGGATATAATACTTAAATCCTTTTTTTTTTGCAAATACATACTTATAATACATAAGAAACACCCAGACAAACACAAATACTCGTGTTTAATCCACACAAATATTTGTGTCCTGTGGGAATCGAACCCACGACCCCATGATCAGCAGTCGGCACTCGAACCGCTAGACCACAGAGGTCGTCAAAAATCTTAAATCTTAAACTTGGTCCATTGGTTCCTAAAACATCCCGATCAACGATGGTAAATTGAGATGGTTTAGGAAGGCTCTGAATAATACTCGTATAAACCATTGTAAATTATACTGAAATATCTAATAGATAGCAAATTTACATTTATATTCAGAGATCTTGTAATGTGTTGATTAGAAAAGGCAACAAAATAAAGTATCACTCTGGGCGCCATCAGCCATTAGAAATAACGGCAAAGTATTTTACATTCAGTGTACGATTTTACTAATTATGACTGAAGCATAAGTTCATATACATTATTAATAATATAATAAGTGGTTTTAATGAAATTACTTAAAAAAGAGAAGTTATTCTGGGCTTCATTTTCCAAGGACAAACCTGTATATTTAATAATTACTTTAGTTGAATATAAACATATTATACTAGCTTTTACCCGCGACTTCGTACCTACGTATAGACTTAGTAATTCAATTGTTGTCAATGTTAATGTTCTAGTCACAAAATTGTTTCATAATATGACAGTTCTAGTCACATTCTTTAAGTGCTAGTCACATTTTTTTTACCAAAATTTTATTTAAATCCCGTTAGTAGGTCTCCTATATCAGTTTTCTGGGAAATTGCCAAATAATTTGGGGATAAAATGATACCTATTTGTTATTCTCGGTCACATACTATTTTTGTGTACGGAATTTCACTTGAACGTAAGTAAGTCTCTAATATATGTTTTACGGAAAATTTATGTTTTTTTTGGGATAATATGTAGGCTATATGTTATTCCCGGTTACATACTATATGTGTACGAAATTTCATTCATTCAAATCCCGTAAGTAGGTCTCCTATATCAGTTTTCTAGGATATTCCCACATGTCTCTGGGATAAAATGTAGCCTAAATGTTATTCCCGGTCACATACTATTTGTGTACGAAATTTCATTCAAATCCCATAAATGGGTCTCCTATATCAGTTTTCTGGTAAATTCCCACATATTTTTGGGATAAAATGTAGCCTATTTGTTATTCACGGTCTCATACTATTTGTTTACCTAATTTCACGCAAATCCAAACAATGACATTTTATATTTATTTCATATTTTTGATATTAGTAGGATAAAAAGTAAATATAATTCAAAATAAAGCTATGTTCAGTATTAGATATACATCAGTTAATATTATGTTATCCAGCCCGGTGTCGCCATCTCAAGCTCATATCTGAATAAAGTACAATTACTGTTTTGGAAATCGATGGACCGTTGTAGACGTTGCCGTTAATGTGACGAATAGCGTGGATTGATTTTAGCCATATCATCAAATTGTTACTCAAGTTAAGATTTCAGGCTTTTCTTGTTATTTATTATAGAAGTATCGAATCAATCGATTTTTATTATAATATAGACTAATAAGTGTTTAGGAGAAAAAGCGAGACAACTAATGGCTCGGCAACGATCATAACATATCCTATTGGTTTATAAGGTGCTATTTATTGTCCTATTGGTTTATAAGGTGCTATTTATTGTTCTTATTAACTTTGGTGTTGAATTTACTTAAAGTGCCATAAACATCTGACCCGACGACAGTCACGGACATCGTGTTGCCACTAAAAGAAAAACGAAATGTATTTGAATAAATATACCAGGATTTAAAATCCTACCTACGTTACTACCTTAATCCACTATATTGTTTGTGTAATTAAATGTTAGTTGAGTCGTTTTCATATCATTCTAATGCAAAAAAGTTAGACATTTAAGCCCAATAAACATAACGAAAATGGCCACGTTAAATAGTAGTACGGTCTCCGGGTCAGATAGTTATATAGGTGCTAATATCTTGATACTTGATACGTGTACTTTTGTGCCTGAGTGACTTAAAGACTGATTTTACAATACAAGTAATGTAAATAAGTAATTTGTTGGGACCTGATATAAGATTAATGTTAAAATTTATGTACAAGCTGCGACTGTTGCGCTTTATGTTGATCATTGAATTATTAATCAATGCAAATGTCTATAAATTATGACCTGAACAATAAAAATATAAGTAGAAGCGCATCGCTTAGCAATGATAATATTTTACTTTCTCGTTGGAGATATTCTATTAAACGATTTTTTCTTATTACGTAAAATTTACAAATGTTAGTATGTATGTGTAATTCAGATGTAACGTTACCTATGTTAACTATTTTATGTAAGTATTATGAGGAATGTTTTAATGCTTGGAATTTAGTGTCGATATCTATTCACGAGACATTATTTCCTAAAGTTTTAAAAGCTACTGCGATTTTGATTGGATATTTATCAACCCTTTGACCGCCACGGACGTCTATAGACGTAAAATTAAAACTTGCTCACGACGCCAAACGACGGCATGGCACGTCAAAAATATCACTTTTTTATATTGCTTGGCGTAGAGAACACGGATATTCATTATTGACGTGGCGGTCAAAAGGTTAAGATAGTTTGCTTGCGAATAAATCACCTCTTAAAGTATTGTGTAAAATGTTTGTGTGATGTTCTAGATATGGATGAAAATTCACTTAGTCTATTAAGAAATGAATTATTACGAGATATTTCCCAGGGGCCCGAGTGTGCTATTTAAATTGCATCTAAGTGGTCGTACAATAACACAATCACACAAACCACAGAGACAAACTTGTTAGATAAAGCTGTCAATAATGACAAATTCCGCAGTAATGAATTAAAGAGTTTTGCAAAATAGTCTTGAGGTTGAATTTTGATATTATTAATGTACAGCCGAAGTCAATAATGTTTAACAGATCATAAATGTGAAAGTTTGGATGTTTATTACTTACATACACAATAACGTTTAAACCGATTCATACGAAATTTGGTGCACAAATCGTAAAAATATGATTTGGGACACAGATCCAAATTTAAGCTGCTACTGGAAAAATATAAAAAGAAATCAATAACACTGCTCGACCTGGGAATTGAACCCAGGATATCAAGCGTAGCAGTAACACTTAGAGGTCAGCTAGACTATCGAGGCAGTTTTTAACATAGCTATTTATTATCATAATGCTCTTTTTACCACAATCGCAGCCCGGGTTTTAGGAAAAAGTACCTAATTGAAAACATCATCATAGGAAAACTGAATCGGCAAAAATCCAAGTCTATCTCTGTCATTCAATTTTCCCCTAAGAGTAGGTATTCCCGGATTTCCCGGAGGTTCCCGTATTTTCCCAGTATAAAAAGTAGCTCATACTGTTTGTCTACCGAATTTCATCTTGTGCGATTTAAACGAAACGAATATCCCAAATTTCATATTCATAATATCAGTACTATATTATTGTGAACCCCAACGTGACCATTTATTTAGTAGTTTTATTACATAACAGCTGTGCCCCGCGGTGCTACCCGATTAGATCTCGTATTTAATTATTATCAAACTTTTTGCAATAGAAATGTGCAAGCAATGATGCGCCTTTTAAGATGTAATCATTAATGTAAAGATCCAGATGGTGCACGGTAAACAGAGATAGATAGAAGACATCAAGCTACCACAATCTGTCAAATTTCTTTGATTGATTTTCAACTTTAATACAATACCGTAAGGTTCATATTCAATTGGGAAAATTTGACATTTTTGGATAGCTTGACCTGCTGGCATCTGTACATAATGTTACTATTTTTACGCTATATCATTTTGCGAAGTGTTGCTGACATGAATCTAAATTTATTACGGTAAAAGTAAGTTAGTTAATGTAGAAAAATAAAGTATTTAGTTATAAGTAAAGCATTACAGTCAAACGGGGTGAATAGGGACGCAGGGGTGAATCAAACAAAACTTTAAAAGGGATTTTTAGCTGTACTTATTATAGTTTGTCGGAAAACAGGGACTCTTATATTGTTCCTAAATTATAATAAACCATTAGAAGACCTTGGTGGCATCAAACTATAATAATTAGCTGAAAATCCCTTTCAAAGTTTTGTCTCGATTCACCCCTGCATTCCTATTCACCCCGTTTTGACGGTACATAATTGAAAATGCATAAATGCATGGTACTAATATTAGTATAAATGTACCTGAAAATAATTGAAATCAATGATCTCTTGTATTTATACATCGTGTTGTGAAATTATTATATAATGTCGATCAAAGTTCCTAAAATAAATTGATAATATATTAACAAAATGTGTTTTGTTTAGCCGAGCCACACACTGAAAGGAAAATATTCTTTCAGTGTTTGGCTCGGCTCATAATTGTGAAGCTTGCGTTATTTTAGTAAGATGCCCCGCGATGGCGTATGTTGCAGTTCAACACAAGCGAAGGTAATCTATACACTCTCCAATCGTATTCACTTTTTGACGTGCAGGAATTGCTTGAAAAACTTGTGTTTTTACAAAAAAGGGCAATTCTTATGCGAATTAAATGATATAGTCGCATTATATCGTACGTAGTGATAAAATCAAATCGCTGCAAATTAATAAATCGAAATTATTCTTTTTATTTTTATTCATTCGTAAACCAGTATTTATAATGTGCGTGTGAACTGAGGTACCACACTGGTATTTCGAAAAAAATGATTGTAGGATTTAGTAGAAGTCTTAAAACAATCTGTAGAACAAATTTGGGAATTTGTAAAAAAATACATACGAACTACAGCCCCTCAAAGTGTGGTCCCTCAGTCCTCACAGACCGTCAGTCAGATCTCTGAAAGTATGCGATAAATTAAGATATTGCGACTATAGACATTTAGTAAAGATATTATGTGTGTGTGAACTGAAGGACCACACTGGTATTTCGAAAAAAATGATTGTAGGATTTAGAAGAAGTCTTAAACCAATTGTAGAACAAATTTGGGAATTTGTAAAATAATACAGCCCTTAAAGTGTGGTCCCTCAGTCCTCACAGACCGTCAGTCAGATCTCGGAATGTAGGCGAAAAATTAAGATATTGTGACTATAGACATTTAGTAAAGAATTAAATATAATTACTAAATAATGGGCCTCCAATAATCAAAGATAAAAAAAATTATAACGAATATACTGTGGTCCCTCAATCCACACAAAACAAAAATATACAATTAGCGAATATTACCGAATCAAATAAATGCAATCATTATTATTTTACATAAAGTTTTAGTAAGTCTTAATACATTTTATACTAGGTATATAGATAAACTTTGCATCCACTCAAATACCTACCAATAAAATATATATAAATTAAACAATCCTTTTAAAAATAATCCAATAACTTCATATTTTAGGTTTGTACAGAGGCCAGCACATCAAGTTACCCCAATCGTGAAATTTCTTTGATATATTTTCAACTTTAACAGAAACACAATAAGGTTCATGTTCAATTGGGAAAATTTGACAGTTTTGGTTAGCTTGACCTGCTGGCGTCTGTACATGGGAAACTATACAACTAAATAAATTGATAATCGATACTTCTTAATGCTATGCAATTAGTGTCGATAATGGTACATTAGTTCCATCTGTCAAAAAGTGAATAAACGAGTGGACAGGGATAAAGTAATGTTATCTAAACAGTTTTTCGTTTTACATTCAATGGGGAACTTGCATAAGATTTAAATTGTATCATTACATCAGCGTCCTGCCCTTGACACCCATTTACTTGGGTACGAAGCAGTACGTTGCTTTTTGCATACACTTTTTCACTCATCACTTAGTTTCGTATCAAAAGTAAGTCTCCTCTCTCTCTCCGACGTCAGTGAAAACATTATAAAATTATAAATACATTATAATACACAATACATTATAAAAAAGAAGTAAGTACAAACCTTCAGTGAGTGAGAACTAGTTAGTGGTTCCTGTGGCTGACCGCACCTGGGTATTACATTGATACCCTGTCGTATGCCTTCTCTAAGTCAATGAATAGAATAGAATAGCAATAATAAAGGGCACATCTAATCTTTGAGATCACTCATCCACTACCTTCATTACCTTTACGAGTTTAAAAAAATTAAATGGGTGACCCAGCATCGGTATCGACAGGCCACTTTTACTGAATCGTCTCAGCGCATAATGTCCTTTTCTCCAAATGTCCTTTCTAGTATGGTCCTTTTCTCGAAATGTTCTTTCTTAAAATGTCCTTTCTCAAAATGTCCCTTTCTCAAATTGTACTTTTCTCAAAATGTCCTTTTATCAAAATGTCCTTTTCTCAAAATGTCCCTTTCTCAAAATATGTATACATGTACACTACAGGGTTACAATCTTTATACTAAACATGTATGTACACATTCGCGTCACATTTCTACCCTCTTTAGACGTACCATCATCACTTCAACAAGAAGTTTCAATATAGTATTGATTCAGTAATTTGTTTTTTCAAAATAATCAACTATCTTGTTGATTATTTACTGTGTACTTAAGTATATTTTTATAAATATATATTAAACATTTTTTCACAACGAAAAATTCAACGTCTCTCAATTGCAAACAAATGATACCATACTTATTAGTAGTCGGTCATATATAAAATCAACGAAATATATTATCTTATACATTATAAAAAAAAATGATGAATCAACATATTTATAGTAGGTATATAAACGTATAGTCCGCTGAACTTGTACATAAACATGGCTAATGAGCCACTGCTACTAATGAACCTCTTACATGACTACATGACTAAGTAAATATTAAGTATAAAAGTTTGTTACATTTTTTATATTTTACTATATTGAAACTTCTTGTTGAAGTGAAGACGATACAGTCAGCAACGAAATTCGCTGAACATTTTGCAATCTTCAATACGGTTTTTAATAAGAAGTTACTGACCTATGAAAGTTGTGCGAGATCATTGCATAGATGACGAGTAAATGATTACTACACCTTCATATCAAAAAGATCCCTTGACAAGTTTTGGAGCTGTCATGCTTTCAAAATTTTGGTGTGTTCAGCTACTTTCGTTGCTGACCGTACGTCTAAAGAGGGTAGAAATGTGCCGCGAATGTGTACATACATGTTTAGGATAAAGATTGTAACCCTGTAGTGTACATGTGTACATATTTTGAGAAAGGGACATTTTGAGAAAAGGACTTTTTGAGAAAAGGACATTTTGAGAAAGGACATTTTAAGAAAGAACATTTCGAGAAAAGGACCATACGAGAAAGGACATTTGGAGAAAAGGACATTATGCGCTGAGACGTACTGAATGAACACCACCTGGAATTATAGACATGGTACAGTCGCCATCAGATATATTTTAGCAGACAAGGTGACCAAATACTTCTGAAAAATTTAAAATTTAAATAAGTGACCATTAATATCTGACCAGTCAATAATATCTGAACACTTAGAACGTGAAGTGTATATCTACAATTCTACACGCAGATGGTCTTAAATATCTGAGTGGGTAGTTCGAGTTACACAAAATACTAATATTTTAGTTAATCTTTTGACCGCCACGGACGTGTATAGACGTCAAATTAAAACTTGTTCATGACGCCAACACGACACACGACGGCATGGCACGTCAAAAATACCACTTTTTTTAAAATTTTTTGTTTTTTTTACCTATTATTAGATACTAGAATTTGTCGCTTGGTGTAGAGAACACGGATTTTCGTTATTGACGTGGCGGTCAAAAGGTTAATAGTAATAAAAAAAATATTTACAATAATTTTTAATTTAATTACAAAAACAAGATCTATATTCTTCGATAGTTTGATATTTGATAACGTCAGCAGTAGTGTCTAGGGTAGCCAACTCTGGGACGGGCAGAAAAGTAGTAGTTTTGAAAGAAAATCTCAATATTTGTTAATTTTAATTTTTATATTTAAATTGCTCAAGTCAAAATTTAAAAAAAACCGGAGAAATTATTGTGCTCGGTAGTTTTACCATTATTACTTGAGTCTCAGGCATTCCGGGGAGGTTGGGAACCCTAGATGCATCGATCGATTCTATACCTACAATTTTTATTCCCTTTTCATCGTATATTATTTGCTCAGATATTAATGAATGTCATATTCAATGGTCACTTGTAGTGTATAGAACTTATTGACATCTTAAAATGTTCAGAAGTATTTGGTCACCTTCTCTGCTACAATAACTATCTGATGAATGCTAGCTTAATGAAATAAATTGTGTTTAATAGACAATATAATTCCCTTAAATTAAAGTAATCAAATTTATGAGTCACTACATTTTATTTACTAAAAATTACATAATGAAAAAGAAATACTGATCTCGCCTTAAGACAAACAAAGGAAACATGACATTTTTGAGCAAAATTACGATTTTCTTGAATTTTAATACTTTGTATTGCTTCCTCGAGCTTCCATTCCTTATATCTACTATTTTAGGGAATATTCTCCCATTCCTCTGTGAGAGCAATTTTGAGCTGGTTAGGGACGGCTTTCGTTGTTTTACGCATCTTCCTAGCTCGTCAAGCATGATCAATCGGGTTGATATCCGGGCTGCGTGCTGGCCACTCCATACGAGTAATGTTCATCTCTTGAAGGTAGTCATTCACAATCAGACATGTATGAGGTCGGGCGTTGTCATAGTATTACTACGAGAAGGTGATAGTGTGTGTGGGGTCAATACTAGACAAAAATAACGATATAGTTCATAAAAATAGCATCCTCACCCAAAATTACCATAAATGGCCCAAATGACTCTCAGATGAAATTCCGGCCCACACGTACAGACCCAACACCGTAGGCTACTTTTTCTTCGAACTACGAGAAGGTGATAGTGTGTGGGGTCAATACTAGACAAAAATAACGATATAGTTCATAAAAATAGCATCCTCACCCAAAATTACCATTAATGGCCCAAATGCCTCTCAGATGAAATTCCGGCCCACACGTACAGACCCAACACCGTAGGCTACTTTTTCTTCGATGTACGCTTGCTTGAATCTTTCCCCTGGTTTTCTATACACTCTGTGTCTTCCATCGTCTATCAACTTTTATTCGTCGGAAAACATAACTTTTGACCAATCTTCAATAGTCCAATTTAAGTTGTTCTGGACATAACTTAGTCTTAAAAACCATGCATGCGCTCCAGTTTAGGGCCATTTGCAGGTTTAAGTGGTTTCAAGTTATCTTCAACAAGTCGTAGTCTTACTGTCCATGCGCTTGAGTTACTTCCTCCGAGGCGTCGAAACGAGGCGTTGATTTGTAAGTTCAGTTCCTGTGAGAAAGCGATTACGAAGCATGGTGTTCACCAAGTATCGATCTTCTCGTGCAGTGGTACACCTGGTTCTGCCTGTTCCTAGTCTGCGTAGGTTAGAGCCAGTTTCTTCATATTCGTAACGTCGGAGAACTCTTTGTACTGTTAACAGCGATACACCGACAGTCCTGGCAGTATCGCACTGACTCCAGATGGTTTCCAGCATTTTAAGAATTCTGGTGCATTCTTCAGGTGTAAGCGACATG
Source organism: Acronicta alni (assembly GCA_964056405.1). Classification (NCBI taxonomy): domain Eukaryota; kingdom Metazoa; phylum Arthropoda; class Insecta; order Lepidoptera; family Noctuidae; genus Acronicta; species Acronicta alni. The sequence goes on from OZ043913.1 coordinate 13,412,929, forward strand.
ATTACAGCTTCATATAAATATTGAACACTATAAATATGGTTTATATACCCACTTAAATGACAGATTAGAAACAAAAGTAAAATCAAATGCAGTAATTTCGTAGTTCCATCTTCGAAAGTCTCCCTTTTTAAATTTGACTTTTTATGACACAACTTTAAGGAGTATTTAATTTTTTTTAAGAGGCAATTGGATAGTGGCATCTGAAGCTGTACATTTACCAAGAACTTTTTGATCATAAATTTAAGTAGGTAGTTTGCTGAATGATGTTTGTCCTTTTCGGCACACATGTGGAGGCCCCATTATCAGAAAATATTGTCAATAATTTATTTGTACCAAACTAAAACCATAAAAAGCCTGTTTTTTTATGTTTTTGTCAAGGAAATTGATCTAGGTAATTATTAGGAATTAGGAAATACTCCCATATCTGGCCAGCATTTGGTCTAAAGCCAGTCAATGTACGTTTCGAATTTAGTTTTTACTTTACTATCAAACATTTTTTATAATATAAACGCATAATTTGAAAGGTACATTGGAAGGAGTATCTTTTTATCAAAAACATATTTTTTTCGATACTTCAATTTAAGTTATCGAATAACGGAGGGGCCCGCTGGCCAGAAACCGAAATTATATGCTATTTGTGTCTTTCTGGAGGAGGTACAATGAACATTATCGTTGTTTTGGAGAAGTTCATTCAACTAGCTATTAGCCTAGGTACGTACACCAGTTTAGTTGCTGTAGCTTATGGGGGGGCAGCTAGATAGAAACACTTCAATATTTCCTTGACGTCCTCTCTTACACATTTCCATTTACCACCCTATTTGTTTTATTTCTAGAAACATCTTAGTCCTAATTGATTCTTAAGGGGAAAAGATCCGACCAATATGGATCATAAATAACACTAGTATCCGTTTGTTTGGAACGCAGCTTTTGTTGCTACGCTGTGGTCTAGCCAGCGTTTGCACCCGTATCATCATCATTAATACGCACATGATTTCGAAAAGTCAAAGGCCTTGGATTCGAACTCGAGAGCTTGGACTTGGCAGTCCAATGGTCATACCACTAGGCTGTCGCTGCTTTTACCCGCTGCTTTTGCACCTGTATAATTGACTAATAAAAGTGAAAGGGTTAGATAATATACCCAGTGTTTCCAAATCCGCACAAACGAGATCCTCTTCTGAACAAAAACTAAACAGTTAATTACAGAACGAATCACCCGGATGCGCATTATAATCACCTAGGACAAACACAGATTCTATGTTACTGATGTTAGACGACGGCTAGTAGGGACGTCTTGAAGAAAATCACATAGGTATCTACTGACTGCGCCAACCCCAAGTAAATTGTGATAAGGGATAATGATATTTTTTTCTTTGCAAAAGTACACAGTAGTTAGTGAATAGTATCATGTCATTTACCTTGAATGTGATGTAGATCTACAACCAAAAAAAAATAATATGGCGGGCTACGTCGGACAATCTCCCTCTAGGAATAGGTAATTCCCAGGTTAAGGTGTAACAAATATCAAATATTTTTTATTTTAGGTTAGTATTAGTATAATAAGTTATTTATGTCTTACTTGGTTTAGATAATTTAAGTAAGCAAGACAAAAATAATGCAAGTTCCCTATTGTTACAATACAAGTAAGCTAGCGCTTCGGCTTGCGTGTTTCTAGCATGGACTTATTTTATCAACACATTTTATTTTGTCGTAGATTATTGCCGGTTCGTCGCAAATGGATGACACAAACTGGCGATTAGTGAAGTGATATGGACACTGTTATCTCGTATAACTAAGAATGCCTCTTAATTTGTATATATACGTAAAATAAAGTTTAAGTTTACTTAAGATATCTCATTGGTGACTATTGCTACAAAGAGGCGCCTGATGGTAACCGACAGAAGTGCAATTGGATGAAGTTTTTTTATCTCCTATAAGCCTACTTGTTTGTCTGTCTACATACAGTTGGGTTATCTATTTATATGAATTTTATTAAGATTTCGATTACGGACATTGCTGTATATTGTATAGATATTTAACGTATATTAATTCTGCTTGTTCCGGCTTCGCCTGCACCGCGCGGAGCCCCCGCACACATACATCGCGCAGGTGTGCGTGTACACCGCTCACCTCACCGCGCGCGCATCAACCTAGACGTCAGCGTCGCCCGCGCACCTCGACCAGGCTTGTGTGCTGTGCGCGTCTCACTCAATGCATTAATTAGTAATAAATTTGTTACATGTCGTAGTGATGATTCTTTGATTTTACAATAAAAAGTAACCAGCGACTATCGAAGCCGAAACACTGCTATTGATATTTTTCAGCGAGTACCTATTATTCTTATCAGTTCACTACAGTAAATAGCGTCCATACCATGAGTTTACGCTTGGTAGTTGTTACCGTTGAATCAAGCGAGTTGCACATTTCATAGTTATATATAACTATATTATTAACACTGTTGTACTATATGCTATATATATATCTGCGGCTGTTTTATTATAAGATTATTTCCGGAACCAAAAATTACGCAATGAATCATTTATGATTGTGTGCATCACACATCAGTAAAAATTAATGTATATAAACCCTAACTTTCATATTATATGATAGAAAATACAGGCGTTTTACCTAAACGTTAATTAAATACTTACTTATGTACCTAAAGTTGTAATCTAATAATATATGAAAGGAAACTATAATTCTGTCCCTTTTCCGCGTTAGACGAGAACGTTAGAACGTGGTTAGAACAGTCTCTTTGGCCCCTTTACCACTACCTGCAATCGTTGATGCCTTTGGATTTTGAAGCTTTAAAGTCGCTGTAGACCCCAAGCTGAATTTACAAAAAAATGTAGGCTTCAAATTTAGGTACCCAAGTATTTTATTCAGGTTATATTTTACGTGAAACGTCTGTATTAAATAACTTTATCGCTAATTTGAAACCTCATAATACATGAGACGTGTTTGTTATCGCCTGGTGGTGGTGGTGGTAGAGACGTCAATGTGGATAAGCCAAGATCACCTGACAATGCTCTGTGCTTTGATTATATACTTGTCTAGATGGAGCAATGCAAACAAACGACACGCGAAAACTGGGGCCAAATTGCGTGATATGTGTGAGTACCGCTTGTGTACTTATTGTAGTCAAACTGTCAAGGTGTGCGTGTTTAGGGATGCCTGCTCCAAATTATTAATTTACCTTTTCTCCATTATTTAATGGGATGACAATTAAACGAAATAGGCTGAATAAAGTAATTATTTTATAGATTAGTGTTTTATTTATTTTAATAAAAACAAAAAATACAATGAAAAAATATATACAGCAATTTATAGATCAAAATCCATCTCTTTGTATTTGTTTTCGAAATAGTTTTTTTTTATATTTCATTTCGTGTCCGCTGTATAATGTCTCTCCAGTCTTAAGAAATCTGAAACCCAAAATATTAGAAAGAACTAACAAAAATACTATTTAGTGAATGACTTCATTTATTTTGTGAAGGCATTCACTTCACATTTCATTTTTTTATCATTTACTGATCAAATAAATTATGTAAGTATTAAAATAATAAAATTTTCTCCTGATCGAACGATGATGACTGATATTTGCATTTTATCTCCCATAGTTTCGCCAAATCTCCCTTGTAATAAATTGACAACACCGGCTAATCTGTCGAACCTACAAATTAACGAATTGAAAAATCATGTTTTCATAAAATAATAGAGGTTAAATAACAAAACTTACCGATGTAATGTGATCTTAGTGTAATTATACGGTTTTCCCACATAATTGCGACACAATTTGACAACACATACCGACATAATTAATTATTTTTCGAGAACTCCACACCCTGAAGTGATCCAAATGACACTGACGTAAGTGAGAAGAGAGTCTACCAATTTTAGTAGACTTTATTTGGGCCGTTCTGTACGTGTCAATGTGGCATCTAGACAAGTATATAATCAAAGGCTCTGTGTAATGGAACCTTGAGCTATAAAATAACTATTGTTTATGTTGAGTCACTTGCAGATTTTAAATGGTGCTAAAATATAGTAGATTAGGTTTCAGGAGTGAAATAAAAGCAATAACATAATATTTAATCATGAATAGTATTATCTTGTAATCAATAATATATAAATTGTATAAAACGTCTCACGTATGATTTCTCGGCGCCAGAAGTTACTGTTTTCATGTTTTATTTACTTAAAACAACATACACCAAAATTTAGTATCTAAACAATCTTGTGAAAATAAAAGACTATTAACAATGTTATCCATAAAAACAAATAATTCAATCCTCACAAAATACTATAAAAATTATAAAAATAACCTAAAAAAAATTACCTACATTACACAAATACTTAAAATGAATGAATCAACAAATAAAGTTAAAATCATGTGGAACATTGTAAAACAACGAAAAAATAGGAGTATTCCCATCTTCCCCCGAGTGTCTTCCCCCGACTGGGGGAAAATGGGAATTTTAGTTTCATCTTCCCCCGAATTCGTAATCGGGGAAAATGGGAATATCCGTGTCATCTTCCCCCGAACTTTTATTCAGGGGAAGATGGGAAGTAAAAGTTTCATTTGCCCCCGAAATATTTTTTAATCTTGAATTTCGTTTTGAAAATTTAACTTATGTTACCATCGCGCTCAGCGGTGGTAGGAATGAAATGAATGAAACTTGAATCTTTTACAGGAACGAGTGAAACAACAATTGATTTCCAACATTTTTAAAATAAATATAATATCAGTATTTTACATTTAAATCATAAATGATGTATTTAATATTTACTATATATTTATACTCCAAAAAATTTAAGAATGATAAAGAAAATATATGTACAAACGACAAACCTAGTAAGTGAATCTAAACAAGTGGCAACATATTTGACAAATTTATATAAATTAGGTACTTACTTGATGATTGCCAAAATGGATTTCGCAAAAACAGATCTACAAATCTTTAAATTCATCCAAGAAGCTTTAAATATTATAAACAATAAGCAATATGAAATAGAAATATTATTACTATGACTAAGGCCTACGATAAGGTAACTGCAATTTAAAATACCATTAAATAATCTTTATGAAATAGGAATACGAGAAAAAGCTCATGAATGGTTCGCTCCATATTTAAAAGTTAGAAAGCAATTAGTAGATAAAATATTTGTAATAAAAATACAAAAGAAACACAGTGTGTAAGATCTGACGTCAAACCAACACATGCTTAAATCCCCCAGGGAAGTCTGATAGGGTGCCTGCTATTCCTAAAATACATAAACGACCTCCCAAAGATCATGACGGGCCATGTGTACCTACTGTTTGCAGATGACATCTCTCTCCGCGCCTCATGCCAAACAAATACTAATCTGAATGAAAAACTAACCACTATTTTAAACCACTTGCCTTTACCTGCCCTATACATTGCCATGGGATCCACGACATTCGCCACGACCATGACTGGCTGTGGTCCAGCAGTCGCTGGACCCCGTCAATTAGCGAGGCCTTTCCTTGCATACTGATGTACGCCACAAACGTGCCGCCTACTGGGGCCATTATCTGGTCGGGCGGCGGAATCCCCCATTTCAACCGCCCGCAGGCCACAGCTCATGGAGGCCGGTGGTCTGTCTGCGCGCTCCGGCGCCCGGTGCGTCTACTACGGATTGAGAGAGAGGTGAACAATTCTCTCTCTCTTTCCGCCGCCTCCTTTGCAAGCATGACTTGCTCGCAGTAAGAAGCGGCAGCTTCCCACGCACTCTCGTTCTCGACCATAGACTGTATTACGGCCGGAAGCGAGATGTCATATCTCCAGCGCGTGCTGCGCCATTTCCTCGGAGCAGTCCACGCAATGGTGACAACCGGGTGCCGAAAAAGATGAGAATTAAAAAAGATCTTTAAAGAATATTTTATAAAAAAATACCAAAGATTATTTGTCTTTCAGTTAGAGCATTGAGCATAGTGTCGAATAACTAGATCATTTCCTCCTTGATTTTAATTTGTAAGCTGATAGTTAATAAGATCCTATAAATAATAAAAAAGAACAACGGCAATACGTCGAGGGAAAACATGTCAGCTGATGCATTAAAATAGGCTATTAGATGTTCCTGTCTCGCTCCTGCGTTACACCCTTCAGAGTATCAGCTGACGATTTATTAATAATATATAATCATCTGAAAACTTTTCAATTGAGACGAAATTACCGAAAATATTTTTTTATTTTCAAGTTCGTGACCAGCTGACGTACTTTCCACTAATAATTCTTACCTTAACTCATTTATATTTTAGAAATATGTAAATTTGTCCGGGTTTTTACAAAAAAACTGGAAGATATACAAACAATATTTTTTAAATCGTTGCGCCACAAAAATAGTTTAAATTTGCTTACCCTTATATTGCACTCTACTAGTCCTTATATCAATAAAAATATATAATATATTACCGGTATTCATATAAAAGAAAACAAAATGAATATGTCTTTAAATAAATTAAAACATTTCTTAATTTGTAAAAGCTACATATACAAGGTCATTATTAGTATAGGCGAAACCTGAAACACGTGTCTAGTATTTTTATGTAAAGAATCTATGTACAGTATTTCTAAACGGTATCATGACAAAATCACAAAGTTATAAGCATGTTATGTTACCTCGTTGTCCATGCAAAAACATACGCACCACGCGGCACGAGGCGCCCACGCGCCCCGCGTCGTCTTGTGCTCATTGAAAGAAATAATTTGGCAGTAGTACCTAACCATACGGAGATTTTATTGCAATTAACTGGTGATAACATTTTTCATCATACTTGCAGGCTTTGGACTACCGCAATGGTTGTGTAGGTAGATATTATTATGTACTTTATTCGTAAATACGGCCGTAAGTGATAAAATTTAGTCAATGCGATTAGTGCACCTTATGCCAACCACTTAAAGTTCAAAGTGGATGAAAAGTGTTAAACATCGCATTACTTAACCACAGCAGGTTGTAGGTGTAAATAACAACTTTCTACATTTAAACGTTTTGGCTAGGCATGGCATGTTTAATAATTTAAATCATCACTTTTTACAATGATTGACTTTAAAGTTATTTTAGCGAAGGAAAAATCCGACCGCGGGCAGGATTCAAACCGACGTCTTCTGTTTAGGTACACCAGACGCTATGACCACTAAGCCACCGCTGACGTAAATTTTTTTGTTGTTGAAATAACTTTAAAATCTATCATAATTGACTTGATTGTAAATAGTGTTCAACAATGTTTACAATATCTTAGGTACTTATCAATGTTTGTGTATGAGAAATACATTGTTACACGACACTTTTTACTCACGTTTTGAACACACGACACTTTTTACTCACGTTTTGTACACACGACACTTTTTACTCACGTTTTGTACACACGACACTTTTTACTCACGTTTTGTACACACGACACTTTTTACTCACGTTTTGTACACAGTTACACACGATCAACCGAAACACAACTACCCGGACGAGCGCTCGCGACATGTAGGTACCTAACTGAACGGGAGCACGATACGTGCGCAGTGACCTGTAGCACCCGGGCGACTGAAGGGATGGATTAGCCCCTGCCCCGCGTGCGCTCGCGCCCGCCCTGTCCTGCTTCGACCGTGGCATGCCGCGTGACCTGTGTTGCGCGCATATGATTGCGGATAGGTACTTAGTGTCGCTCGGTGTCCTACTCGTAACATTTTTTAAATATTTTTGGGACAAAATATAACATGATTTATATTGGAATCGATTCAGTTACTGATTCTGAACAAACTATATTCAGGTTTCGCATATACTAATAATGACCTTGTATATAGCGAGGCAGCCCCAACACAAGTACTTCTGTAACTTACTGGAGTTGACTCAATTTTATGTTTGTATGTAATATTTGAGACAAATAAAACATTTTCATATTATAAAGTAGATGAATAACTGATAAATTTAATAATACAAAATGAGTTCAGAATATATAAATATAGTAAGTAGTAGGTAATGATTTAAAAATAGAATTAAAATAAATAAACTAATTGCAATACAAAATATTTTAGCGAACATATACTAATAATTTAAATAAATAAACAAGTAATATATTAACTACAGCAATAATTAAATGATAATAATATACCTACCAATTGCAATACTAAATATTTAAGCGAATAAATAAAATGATAAATTATAAATATTAACTACTTTAAAATAATATTAATAATATATTCTTAATACCATGTAAAATAAACTGATATATAAAAAATAATAAATATTTATTTACTACATTAGTATTTAATAGCAAATTATTGTTACAATAAGTTTTATTATACAGTACAGTAATAGGATAACAAGAGTATTGAAGTGTTCCTCCTCACTCCTTTTTTTTCGGGCCGACCACCACCCGATCTTTTCGGGTGGGGAAAATGCACCTTACGCATGCCGCCCCGCACGAGTTGCGGGATGCGGGACGGTTATGTTGAGCTCTCTGGACAGGTGGCCAGCATACAGACTACAACCACCACCACTACCACCTTCCGCATTGTGACGGAATCACGAGAATCGCTCTCGCTTGATCCGCGATCCTACCGCGGACTCTCCTACTTATTTTAAAGAAATATTGTGCCCGCCAGGGTCCACAATTCTTTCTAATTATTTTATTAACCACCTGTGTACATTATGGACTGCAATAAATATTATGAATATAAAATGTGATGCATTTTAATTAGTGAAATTATTACTAGCCCAAAATCATTCACGACATTTTATATGGAGTTTCTAGAGGTTGATTGCTGTAAAGCCAAATTTGAACCGTTTGGATTATAATAATAGACAATAATATTCTGCAACGAGAAACTGATTAGGATATGTAAAGAGATGCGAGGGTGGCGGATTTCGGTAAAAATAAAACGGCGGGACCACCATGTACCTACTCGATCCAAGAGATCATAATAGGTGTGCCCCTTGATGGAACCATCGATTGTAAACTGCCGTATGCGTATACCGTAACGCTCTTCACTCCCATTCATAATTACTTATATCGTAATTCACTCTGGCCACTCTACTTCACTCTCCATATTTTTTTACATTTGTGTTAAATTGGCAGAGTGAAATAAACGCGCGAAACTAAAATAAAACTGATACTCGTAAAGTTCATCGCAAGTTTATGTTAATATCTACTTAGAACTTAATATTGTTGGTTTTGTCGTGGGGTAGATTCCCCCAAGACACAAATATTTAAGTATGTGATGAATGATCATAAACTGCTGTTTCCTATAAAGTATTATATGTATGCATTTACAAAAAAAGAAGTATAAAAATAACAAGTTCTGCTTAGTTTGAGATTAGATACAGTTGCTGTGTAAAAATATTATTTATAATATTTTTTTGTGAATAATAAAGAAATGGGCTAAACGAATCTGAATAAACTTTGTAGTCGAAATATATACGATTATAACATATTCGTATAATCTAAGATACCCAATGTAGGTAACCTTAAAATTTTAAAATTTAATCGTCTAAAAACAAACTAGAAATAGCATGGAATCTAGTTTATTAATAAATAAAAATAATAGTGTACAGTCAACAAAAGAGTTTGGTATACAGGTAGCGAACTAAATCTGCATCTTTACACAGATTGTGATTTAAATAATTACCCGTCAAAGGGTTTGATGTGTAGCAGCTTACAATACCTGCGTTTTGACACATTGCGTGATAAATAATTACACAATCTTAAAAAAAAACACGATGTTTAATTAGCTGCCTGTATACTTAACTCTTTTTTCGACCGTACATGCACCTTATTTTCTCCGACGTTGACAAGTTATTTATTATCAAAATTCCAGACAGAAACTCTATACCTACAGGTTGTCCCCAACCGACTGGTCCCAAGGAAAATGTAGGGTGGTTGGTCTACTATCAGTGTTTTAAGACGCCTTTTAAATTACTTAGCATTTTAATTAGATTTTTTCTAATGTCTGACAAGCGCGATGAAAATAAATGTATTAGTTTGTTTGTGCACATAACTGTAAAATCAACCTTGACTATTCATAATAAAATTGGAAAAAAATCAAACTCCAGACGCTTTATGGAAACGTTTTCAAATTAAGATTGTTCGTATCAACATCGAAAATTCACTAACAAATATTTACGCGAATGTGTAAAAAGAATGTGAAATAAAGTCACTTTATTTTAAATTCATAATTAATTTCTTTATTCACATCATTACTATGTAAATCTCCAACATAATTACTAGGAATAAAAAAGTTAAACCGCCGAAATACTGAAAAACAAAAAATAATGAACGGTTCTTATTTAACCTTAATAAATAAGTTCTTAAACTAATGTAAGTATACCTAAGTAATTTTGAGTCGGCGCCAAACAATCAAAGAACAAAGATCACTAAATTATTTCAATGTTAAAGAAATAGCTAAATCAAACTTAAAATCTCCATCGATAAACATCAACGTTCCTAAAAAATTGGCGCCGACTCAAAATTACTTACATTAAGTAGTATAAGAACTTATTTATTAAGGTTAAATAAGAAACGTTTATTATTTTTTGCTTTTCAGTTTTTTGGGGTTTAATTTTTTTGTTAAAACGTTTTCATTTTATAATTTTGTGTGGCTATAATCTACTAATTTCTACATAATTAATTTATGATTACTTTTGATTTAATTGAAATACACAGCTCAGCATTAAAATCTATGAGTGAACAATAAATCACCCCTATTTTCCCAATTAGGTAGGGTAGGTTCTTTTTACAAATTATATGGGACTAAGTTCGAAGTACTTATACCCACCCCTATTATCAAAATCGGACTACTCTGTATAAAGTTATGCGTGGTCATACCTTACAATCAGTGAGTGAACAATCAATCATCTCCTGTTTTCCTACCCTTGGAATTGTTTTTTTTTTCTAAATTTATATGGGACCAGCTTTGGAGTATACCCTTTCCAATAAAAAAAGAATTATCAAAATCGGACTACACTGTAAAAAGTTATGCGTGGTCATAGATAAAAAAAATATCGTAACAGTATTCTATCTTCATACAATAATAAAAATGCGGCATTAACGAGACACCCCACACCTTAGTAAAAGCTTAATATGCAGAGGAACTAACTAGCCCTTTGACATTCTTAGTCAACCAATCCATTTCAGAAAAAACATTCCCATCCTGACTAAAAACTGCAATAATTAAACCTATAATGGAGAAAGGTGGCAAAACCAAATATCCTAGTCGGTACAGACCAATAGCAGTTCTACCAGAATTATTTTCAAAAATATATGAAAAATTATATTTTAACTACTTACTCCCGTCATCAGCAGTTTTCTGTTTCTTGCATTTTGGATTTGGTTGAGCAGGTGTCTAGGTGTTGAAGTTTGTAAGGATTGGAGTTTGGTAACCTTCGGCGACAGCAGTTTATTATTTTACCTAGAAATAGAATAAAGGGAAATTACTTTTTTTCAGATGCCTTGAATTTTTGTTTTAAATCTATTATTATAAAACCACGCAGCGGCTGAGCTATCGGTTTCTGTACCACGGGTTATCGGTTCGATCCCCACACGTAACACATATTTGTAAGACTACGTATCATGTTGTATATTATTTTGTAGTTGTTCTAGTCTGGCTGTTTGTGTGAAAATTTGTGTTTGTAAACGCACCCATGATACAAGAGGAAATCCTAGTGTGTGGGGCAACGTTTATTTAAAAAACACAAACAATATAAATTTATTTGACGACGTCTGTGGTCGAGTGGTTCAAGTGTTGGACTGCTGATCACTAGGACGTGGGTTCGATTCCAACTGAACACAAACGTTTACGTGATGAACACACTTAGTGTTTGAAATCAAACATTGAATATATCGTACACTCAATAGTCTCAACACATCGAGTGTTCAAAATAACAAATGCTTGTTTGAACGAGCGTTCAGCGCATATTCATTCTATCGAAGTATGAATATACTGAATGCTTTTTATAAATAATACAAGGATAACAAAATTTTCTAATAAATATGATTTCTATATACCATTGACGATAGCCCAATAATATAGACATTTAGACAAGTAGGTACCTATCAGTCTGGGGACATCTTTACATAAAAATCAATTGCTGTTCGGCTTTAGTTTTTTAGTTTGCTCGTAAGATCATAATCTTACGAGTAAACTTGCATAATAGACGCATGCGTCGGCTGAATTGGGTAAATTCAACCCCCGCGTGCGTATACTCCTAACCATGGTAGACCCCATGGTTAGGAGTATAACAACTCATGGGATAACATGTATTCTCTTACTGTGACAGCTAGGTCACGTGATTAATACATAGTGACGTTTTCAACAGTCCATGGCGTATAAGTTGTCACTATATTGTGTAAATAAATTGCTTGAGCATAATGCATTTTTTCACTTACCTACTTGCCCTTATAATGAAGCTATTTTGAATTAGTAGCCTAGGTATAGTTTACTTTTTTAACTAAATAAATGAAAAACACGAGATAAAGGTGAGTCACAAACTATTTATTTTACATTTATCTTGAATTATCTCCATAATTAATAATGTCACGAGCAGAGGTCGCGTCACCGCGTACCAACGTGTTACCTGTCGTAAGCCAATGTTATTCTACCATGGTAACCACTTTCTGCCGCGACGATCACGGCGCTGCTCTGCCCAAGCTAAGCATAATTCCAGCGCGGCAGCGTGTGCTGTGACGTGCCATAAGGGCAGTCTACGCAATGGTGACAACAGGGCGTAAGGGACACAGGTACTTCCCGAGAATGCGAGCAAGAAACTCACTCCCCCATGACGGGGCTTTTCGCCACTATCGTGGTGTGTCCTTTGGTATCCTATCCTACTTATTAAAAACGTGAAAGTTTATTTTGTTTATTATTTTCGAACCGCGCTGAACCAATTCGAAACTTTAAACACAATAATAAAATATGTTACAATGTAAAGTAAATTGCCTCCGGAACTAAGTAAAAAATATATCTTACGACACTGCTTTCCATAATGCATACACTTTACTTAAATTATATTCTCTAAGTACCTACTTACTTGCTCTTAGTATCTATAGAAAAAAAAGTGCCTACATACAACAATGCATTCAGGATGCTGTTGGGGCTGCCACGCTTTTGTAGCGCGTCAGGTATGTTCGCGAACGCACATACTGACGGCTTCGCCGCAATCAGACGCAAGCGAGCAGCCTCCTTATTACACAGTGTGTGGCAGTACCAACTGTCTCCTGAGTGTCATTGCAAATAAACTGGATTGTCCACATGCATTATTTAAGTCAGCTGCATGTGCTTAATAACTACTAACATAGTTTTAAGTTATATTGTTACTAACAAATTGTATATGGAATATGTTTTTTGAAATAAATGATTTATTATATAATATTATTATAAAACAGAATGAGATTTAAATATTTTATATAGATTATGTAACCGGGAAATACATGTACTTACCTGCCTACAGTAGTCACTTTTTTTCCCGGAATAATACGGGATTTTCTTGTTAATAATAAAAACAATTAAAAGTAATAAAATATACTTTGGTACATTTTTACACGCTTTTATTGGCTACACCTGTAACTAGTTAGTATTACATTGTAAGTAATGGAAGTTAAATTTGACCCGGTTCTCGATTGAGCTGAAATTTTGCTTACATGTTTAGTTTGGATGACAATGCATGGTTAGCTACATCTGGCTTAAAGAATGCGTTCCTGACGTCTGTCAGGTCTTAGCAAGTAAGGCAACCCTTTGCTAATCGGTGATTGGTCAAACACAAAAACGTCAAAAAAAGTGTTCAAGCTACTTATACTGTAGATATTCATTATTTTAGCGTGCAGGCATTTTTTAAATTCAAGGTTATCATTTTGCCTATTTGATTTCCAAAGTTTTTCAGATTTGACGAATAAAATATTAATTTAAGGATCTCTTTAGTGTGAAATTTTCCCCTTCTGTGACCTGTTCGGATACTACGCACCTCAGTTTGACAGAGTTTTAAAAATATTTCAGGGACAATAAGTTTAATCCTTCAATTAAACAAACATTCGAAAATTAGGCAACTTTAAGAATATGAGTTCATAAAAAAATAATCATTCCTAAATTACGAATAAACACATAAACATGATGTTCTGATATTTATAGTCTTCTTCTGTAGATACGTAAAACATACAATATTTTTAAAAATTTTAACGCATCCGATATATTTTTTTTTATCTTGTTGGCATTACTGTTTTCACCATCAGTCATTTGTACGCAATTTTGATAAACAGTGTTAGTCAGTTAGTGTTAGTGAAGAATATTTATTTAAGGAATTACACAAGATTTTGGTAGTGTATGGTGAATCTTTCCTGTACTACGTATATTTTGGTAAGTAGATCCTTTAAAAATAACTGAGACCTCAACTTATTCGCATATTAAGTGACTGGTTGCGAAATCTATTTTGCTTTAGTTCTAACCTCAAAATGTAATACGCCATCTTTAATATATTAACATTTGTCTTTTCTGTAGACATCTTTTCTGTAAGTAGATACACGTGTCTACAGGAAATACTATTGTCTACAGAAGGGAAGCAAAATAACTTTTCCCGTGTCAAAAAAGATCTTTTTATAAATAAATGCAATGTTACTAGAAGATGATGTAAAAAATATTAACAGCATGTTTTCATTTCAAACAAAAACATGATTATACTACTACCCCTCACTTTAAACGATTGTGCCCCGCTTAAGTTTGGTTTGTAATACTAGAAATGCGGCCTAGACCTACTGGGCACAGGTTATATGCTTATAGCTATTTTATGTACCACAGTATCATGTGATTGTTACAGTTACAATGCCACGGGCAAGTAGAACAAAAAATCAGATAAGATACTATACTATAAGATCGACGAGTCCAAGTTTCCTGAAGTCATTGAGGTTTTGAATCAGAGTGCTACACTATCTTTCAAAGGGACACTCGAAATACATCAACCGTGGTGGTATGTTCAGAATCCTAATATTATCCGTGCCAGACGACTAAGCTGTTTAAATTGCACAGCCCATGAAAAATTTTTGCATTATGATTTAGCACAGATTCAAATACAGTTTAAAGTTCCAAATTCCCCTACTAATTCTATGTTATTTGATCCTCGTTTAGACAATTTTTCGCCTGTTTCTCCTCAAGCAGGACCTTCCAATCATCGCAATAGTCCATCTGAAGCTTGCTTTATTCAATCTCCTGGTAGCGCAGGAATTAGTGAAGCTTCAACTGAGTCTATAACACCTAATTACTTTGAAAGATTAACGCCTGATAATTTGATTCAAGACAATTTACCAAGATAAAGACCCGTTAAGAGAGTACGTCGATTTTTTTCAGAGAGTTCTGATTCTTCTGTAGAAATAACCCCAAAAAAACAGACGATTCTGATGATGAAAATATATTTTTTCATTAATTTCTACAGTAAGGATGTGTGGACATATTGTAATTGTTTTTTATTTTATAATATATACCAATTATATAATATTATTTATTTTACTATGGTAAAATATTTTACTTTGAACATTTGAAATAAGATATTTCAAGCGAATGATAACAATGATTAATAAGTAACGTTTATGGCTTAATCTTTCTGTGGAAAACTAGTCTTTTCTGTATAATTTCGACAAGAAAGACGTGCATTCCGTGGACATTTATTGATTATTTTTTATTTTCTTAAATACAAGTATTGTCAAATTTTAATTATTCAGTAAGGAAAGTGAATATTGTTTTGAGCTTATTATATTATGTTGTCCAAATGAATCGTAATAATGTGATTACTTAAATAAGGTTTATGTTATTTAATGTAGACACGTAAGCCTTTTCTGTAAACAGATAAAAATAAAAACTGTGATTTTTCGTAAAAATATGTAAGACTGATCTGTGTCGATATTATTAAGAATTAACAAAGACCACAATACAAATACAGGCTGCTTTTCAAACTGATATATGATGTTTTATTTTTTGCAAATTGTGAATGCAGCAATTTGTGTTTGACCCTGATACGAAGTTATTCGGTGATAGTTTCTTATCGTCTTATTTGGTACATTATAAATATAATGAGAAGTTTAGAAATGGTAGACCAATTCATCGATTTTAATTAGTAAGTACCAGTTTATGGTACAGAGGCCATCACATCAAGCTACCCCAATCTGTCAAATATCTTTGATTGATTTTGGGAAAATTTGTCATTTTTGGATAGCTTGACCTGCTGGCGTCTGTACATTATACTCGTAAATATAATCGGAAGTTCAGAAATGGTAGACCAATTCATCCTTATTACTAAGTAAGTAGGTACCTACTTCTTCAAAAAACAGATAACGTAACGTTAATATTAAACGATATAAGCATTTTTATTTTCACTATTAATGTGGATAATTATGTCAATTAACAATAAATATTATATTATGTATAAGTTTAAGTTGTGTCGTTAAACTATACTTATAATACGTTTTAATTTCTAATTATTTGATTTTCGATTGATTGACCGCAATATCAGAATATATTTATTATATTCCTGTTTTATATGTTGTTCGAACATTTATTTTCAAAAGACTTACCAAATAACAATTACATATTTACAAAATATACATACTTACCTATACCAAAACAAAAAATAAAATAGAAATAAATAAAAGTATAAACGCTAGTAGGCGTCAAAGTATTCCTCGGCATCGCTGTCGTCCGGCAACGTGCCTAGAAGACTGGCTGCATTGCCACGTGGAATAGCAACGCTTATGCGTTCCGCTAGGAACAAGCCAGCCCTCTGATCACGCGAAGAGTCGACCAGTCTCCTTGATATTTCCTTGAAAAGGAGACGGACACTCGGACCCCACGACCCGAGCGTTTCGACCCCAAACGGCTCAAAAATATAGTTACCAGATAGGTTACTATATTTGCGCCGTTTGAGAGTCTCTGCTGCAGCAACAGCAGTGCCAGCGCAGCCAGCTGAGCTTGGAAGATGGGATGGAGCAAGGGTGTCAACACAAGTTGCATCCCACACCAGAGGCCTACCCATCTTCCAGGGCAAAAGCGACATACCATCTGGTCTCTTCCCATCGTCTCGTACCAAGCCGTTAGGTTCTAAAACAGCTGGTACGCTGGTACGCTGGTGGCAAGAGCACGACGAAGAATGTCGTTGATGCTGGCATGTCGCGCTATGCGGCCTGCACTCCTGCAGCACGACAGGCCATGATGTCCGAGGCTATCTACTGACTCGCCACAATGACAGCGATGCGGAGCAACACAAGGAGCACCCAGGCGTAGGCATGTAGCGAGCCAAAAAGTTGTGTCATCCAACATAGTCCCTATGTTGGATGACGGAAGTGCCTGAAGCCAGAGACCCGATTCCCACTCACCCACGGCAATCAGACGAGCGCGCTCGGCAGAATTGACTGACGTATTCAGAAGTTTTTTCCGCCTCAAACTGCAGATCGGCCCATCCCACAGCCTCTGGGAAGATGGGATCACGGGTAAAGAAGTATTGGGACAAGCCATTTTCCAAACGTTCATAGCATCAGACAAACACGGTACTTCAAAGTCAACCAGAGATGGCGCTAATATATCTCTTGCTAACTTCTCAGTACCGTGGACTGATGATATGAAAGCGGGTAAACTGATACTTGAAATTTTCCGGATGCCGAGGCCACCCAAACGAATGGGGAGCGTGGCTTGTAGCCAGGCTCGGTCATCCCAGGCCACATTTAAAATTGAAGAAAGAAAGTTTCTTATAATTTGGTCTACTTTGTCCAAAAGATGTGGGTGCATCCACAAATGTGAACAATGAAGAAAATAAATAAATTTTGGTCCAAAACAACAGAAACGAATAATAGTAAAAGCGTAATGTCTGAAAGCCTAATTTAAATAATGATAACAAACATTTTTTAGATAAAAAAAAGTACCTACGGTTTGTTCACAGTGTCACGAGTGGAACTTTTTTTCACGATCGTACCTACTAGGTACACTTAGTTTAACAGTTAAGGTGAAGAGAAGTGGATTTCAATTATTCAACATGACACGAATTTTTAAAATACTAGTAGTAGGTAAGTACTACTTTTCATGCAATAAACTGATTTGTTCCGCATTCGCCCCACGAAGTTTTCCCCACTTTAAATTATCCGTATTCGTCCTACATTTTATTCCTTTTTTGCCCCAAATCTAATGTTTATTCTAAAGTTAATATTCCTGTTTTACCCTATTTTTTGTTCCTTTTTAGCCTCGAATATATTTTGTGTGCAAATTAATACCTAAGTACTATGTTAGTACAGACAGTCTAAAAAGTTTATAAAAACAACAATTATTTCAATAAAATTTTATCGAAGTTAGTTATGAGCAGATAAAAACTTAGACGATAGATCGTATTGCAACCCTAAGTTCAAGGCAAGACATTGCAAAATGTAAGTAAGGTTCAGGCGTTATTTTCTGTGGATTGAGTGTGATCTTATTAATAGTTAAAATACAGTAGGATATTTTTAACGAAGTACGTACGGTAAATCGTAATTATTAAATTTAATACTAATATTTTGAAATAAAACTACTTTTCACGGATTTTATCGCGTTATATTGATATTATTAATCCCGACGTTTCGGACCTTTACAGCGTCCATGGTCACGGGTAGTCAACCCGTTTTTATTTCAATGTATAACAACATCAACCCATATACTGTCCCACTGCTGAGCACGGGTCTCCTCTCATATTGAGAGGGATTAGGCTATAGTCCACCACGCTGGCCTAGTGCGGGTTGGCAGACTTCACAAACCGTTGAGAAAAATCTCTAAGGTATGCAGGTTTCCTCACGATGTTTTCCTTCACCGTTTAAGCGAGTGATAATTAATTATTAATACGCACATAAATTCGAAAAGTCAGAGGTGCTCGAGACCTTCGACTTGGCAGTTCAATGGTCATACCACTAGGCTATATTTCAATGTATAATATTCGCGTAAATGTCAGAAATTAATACCTAATGTTTAATATCGTAAATAAAATTAATATTTTTTTACAATTTTTTATATGCCCTGGACAATAATTTAATATTTTTGAAATAAGTTAACGTTTGTTATCCTATTTTAGATATTAAGTAAAAATTGAGGGGAACTATACAAGAATGTTTGCCATCTACATTCCAAATAAACTCGTTTATAAAATCAAAGCGAGGCGGCCCTATTCTTCTGTTCGATGAATATCATCATGCAAAAAGGTGAAATAAAAAAAATTATACAGTTTTGTGGAGGTCTGGAATAGAAAGCGTGGTAGACTCGTTAGTACCTAGTTTTTTTTTTTTTATTATTATATAGCGGCTTAAGTATCACTGCGACCGCAGTCGGTCTATTGTGATCGCCACTTGTTGCATTAGAGCTCACCGCTAAACCCTGCGGCTACTATAAACTGCAGGATTTGCTTAGGGTTGAGCTCTTTTATTTCATCTGGGCTTACGATATGTTTCCCTAGATGAACACTGCGCTTGTGTATTAGAGACCCGCATTCTCCCAGAAGATGAAGTGGCGTTTCGTCCGCCTCCTCACAACGCCGGCAGGTTCGCGTGTCGCTCAGCCTTAGGTTAAACATGTGCTTGTTTGAGCAGCAGTGTCCTGTTAAGGCTCTCGTTACAATGCGCAAGTTGTTTCTATTTAATGCTAGGACAAGGTTTGTGTGCCGTTTATTGTAGGCTTTAATTAGAGCTTTGGAGTGCACCATGCCTGGCGATTCCTTCCAGAGCTTCGTAGCAGTTTCATAGCTTGAGTTCGTTATAGCTTTTAGAGCAAGGGCTTTCGGTATTCCACAGAAGGGCTCGGGTCCCTGCTGCGTACCACTAGCCCCCGCTCTAGCGAGTTCATCGGCACGTTCATTGCCAATGATGCCCGCGTGACCTGGAACCCATCTCAAAATCACTCTATTCATCATTCCTAGACCAGTAGACCATTAACAACATTTGCTAACCCAATGCGGCGAGGAACGAAATAAAAGAAGAGTTGCGTCGTAGTAAGCAAGAAGGCGCCGCATCTGCGGATGGCAAACCTATCACATCCATTTATAGTGAAAGTTGATAAAGGCTGAATAACAAAGGTACAGATTTGATTGAAGATTTACTTGAATTTTCTAAAATCAAGACAATCATCTAAAATTCTAAAATAAATATAAAATCTAAAATTTCATAATCTCAAAATATTAAAAAGTCAACGTTTAAAAGAGCGTCTGAAGTTCAAATACCAGAGAACTACAAAAACTTTTTACTTTTCGTATACGGGTATAAAAATTCAAACATTTGCGTGTATAAGAATTTTATTAAACACACCACACGCGACCACAAAATGTCTAGAATTAAGATTTAGTTTGTAATCATTGTCTTTTATGACATAATTATAGTATATTTTGAAAGGCGAAGACACTGGTCCCTGAAATACAGTTTGCACTAGTTTAGGGACCAGAGGTTTCATATGTATTGTACCCATTTATGTCAATAAAGAATTTATTATTACTATTATTTGTATCTCCACTTTGGATATCACGGCATATCTCCCGTGAGGAAGACATCCGGTCCTTTGGCAGGCTTGCGCGGGGACACAGGTCCAACGCGTAGAGGCCCCTTGGAGAGCTTTGTTCTAATAGGGGATGGGGCACCAACCTGGGGTACTCCTAAACTGAACTATTAGAGTACAGCCTGGAGTCTCCCGGGTGGGTGCAGGACTATTGCAAAGTATGTATCTTAAAATTAATTGGGTTTACGGATGTGGGTGTTAGGTGGACCAATAACTTCTTTTGCCGGAAGAAAACGGCGTCTGCCTTACAACCTCGAATAAATATCCTTAGGGATGGCAGACGGTGACTCGCCACCTCACTAGCTGGGCCCCCCGAAAAGCTGCCAGTACAGGCAGAAGGCGGTAACAGCGGTGTGAGCGGCTAGGGGTGTAGAGAGGTGCGGCCCCGGTTTCACCGTCGCGAGTCTCCACGAGACCCGGATTGGGTTTCCCCGCTATTACGCCATTAGACACTTCCACCCCCGAGCATATAGCTCTGGCGGCCCCCCTCTGACCAGCCAATTAAGGCAAGACAGAGTTGAGAGTCCTGCGGGCGCTCTTGGGGTTCCACTTCAGCTACCCAGTACGGGCAAACTGGAGACGAGGCCCTGACCGACTCTCTGGGGCAATAAGGACCGCAGTGACGCCACTCACCATCAGCTCGCCACAAGCTGCCCTGCGGTTTGTGCGCTTTTCTTTACACCTTAGGACACATTTTTTGTTTTATTGTCATAGGTTTGTAGAAAGCGTTTCTAATCTACCCTCCAGTTTTACGTTAGTCTCATGATTATTATTATTATTATTATTTATTTTTTATATTGTTACTGGACATTATAATTATTTAATTACTTTGATTTTTCTTAGCCTGTAAAATACAATTACATGGCTAACACTTGAGAAGATATTTGTATCAACATGGTGAATAAATATAAATAAAAAAAATACGATTTGAGGTTCCATCAAAAACGGCTGAGGGACCTTTGATCACTTATAACTTTTGATTGGATAACGTAAATGTACACCCTGTACAATCGGCACTCATGTCATTAGGTAACACCCGTTTCATATACCTAATTATTATTTTAAAGGGTTATAAGAATGTTAGACAAGTAGGTAGTAGTTTTATAGAAAATATAGATGTACCTATTGTATTGCAAATATTCATCACTTGCTTGTGGGCGTAAACCAACGATTACAAGAACAATAGCACAGTTTATCATCGAACTCCAGACAGCGCATATTTAATAGTGTCCCACTTTGGATTACGTAAGTAGATTATACTTACACTTGTTTCTTTCTTAGCAGAAAATGTAATCGTATAGCATTCTAATGAAACTTCTAATTTTTATGACGTCTTTCCTTCTTAATTCATAAAAGCACAAAATAATAACTAGTATTCATGAGATACAGCTTTAATTTGACAGCGTTAATAAACAGCCACCAAAATGTCGAGGGAAAACTTGTCAGCTGATTAAATAGGCTATTAGATGTCTAATTCTTTTGATACCTTTCTTAATGCTTTAATAAACACAAAATAATAACTAATTTTCATGAGATACCTACCTACAGCTTTAATTTGACTATATTAAGTAATAAAATGTGGCGGTAATAGGATAGGTCTAGGTAGGTACAATAACGACAATTTTATTATTTTTACTGACCCATGTCGTTGTTTGTTAGGTTTTTGACGAATATTTTATTTCCATGTTTCTTGTTATAATGCATTAATTAAATTGTAGTCAGATAAACTAATTTGATTAATTATAATGTGAAGTTGTATTTGAGCTATTATTAGCGCCATAAATTTAAGATTGTATCGATAGCTGTAAAAATCAACTTTGTTCGTAAATGTTTTGATTCTCAAATATTGTATTGATATAGTTAAAATATCATTAATATTAAATGTTTATAAATGACGACGTCTGTGGTCTAGTGGTTCGGGTGCGCGGACTGCTGGTCATAGGGTTGTGGGTTCGATTCCCACAGGACACAAATATTTGTGTGTTGGTAGGCACTATCTGCATTCATTATAGTATAATTTATAATTCATAATTATTAAGCATATTTTGTGAGACTGATTAAAGGTTGATAAGCATTTGTAGAGCTAAGTTTTGTAATAACATACCTACTGTATTGTGTTGGATCATATAAATAAATAATTAAACTCACACGAGCATTTTTATTTAACTTGAATACAAAATATTTTATTTCCTCAAGATATATTATCGTTTTAACAAACATTTGTGATTGGAGCCTCCTTTTATACAAGTAATGCCTGTGTTAGGAGACTCCGCTCTTTCATACCAAAGTAGGAAATAATAAAACAACGAAGATTAGATATAAAACTTGATGAGCGAAGTAAAGAAAAAGGTATTTGGTACAAAACCATAAAATGTCAGCCTCCTCAAATACCATGGTTTACGACAATAAAAATGAGCAGATCACGAATTATTTTAATTCATAGATTGCGTGCTGGTCACTATCCATGTAATAAAATTGGTTTCTTGATGAAGAAAGTAGATTCTCCAAATTGTAACACGTGCGGAATAGTTGAAGATGTCTACCATTTACTTATGGAATGTATTAAAAATAAGAAGGAGAGAGAGTCACTGATGGTTGAAATCAAAGCAAATAAATATGATGTTGCTCCATATTTAAATATTTTGGCACAACCATCTCAGGAATCAGTAAATTTACTTTTAGATCTGGTTAACCATCGATGACTCGCATCTCTGTCTGGTGAAATTTAGTATAAGGTATGATGAGGCTGATTTGCCAATGTGGATAAAAGCCTCTTAAATAATAAAATTAAAAAAAAAAGTTATAAAACGAAGAATAACAAGAAACAGAATTAATTCCACCTAACTCAAAGATTTAAGGATTCTATAGTTATTCAGTAAAGGAAAGATTCGACCACGTGCAGGATTCGAACCTGCATCTTCCGGTTACCTAACCGGAAGATGCAGGTCTGGTGTACCTTCACCAGACGCTATGACTACTAAGCTACCGCGACTCCCACCCGCCATGTCGAATGTAGCCTTCACATTGTAAATTTACGTCTTTATGGTGACGTCAGTTCAGTAACACCTATTGTAAAGCAAGTTTTTGCTTCTCAACCGACACGACTTACTACCTACTTTACAGTTAGTTCAATGTTTCGTCATTGACTAACTGTAAAATAAGTCGTGTCGATGGCATTTTTTTTCGAGGAATATCTACAGATACAGGCTGATGATGAGTATTCTTAACTGGGTTTATATTTGTAAAATAATATTTTAATAATTATAATGTCTTAGTAACAGTGTCACTGGAAGGTTGCTGGTACTTATAGCTCAGGGTTTAGTGTTAGTAGATAGTGACACTTCTCAGGGTATTCAAAAAAATAGACGCAACCAAAAAGTCAATATATTAGAATACCCAATACCCGGTGAATTATATTTATGGTGAATATTATTTGACGAAGTCTGGTCTAGTGATTCAAGTGCCGGACTGCTGATCATGGGGTCGTGGGTTCGATTCCCACAGGACACAAATATTTGTGTGGTTAAAATATAATTGTTTGTATTTCTCTGGGTGTTTCTTAAGTATTATTTAAAGTATGAATTTACAATATATAAGTATTATATCCATTGTCTAGTACCCATATTATTACAAGCCCCGCTTAGTTTAGGACAGCGGTGGGGGTGGCGGAGCTAACAGTGTTGTTGGCAGTGATGGTGGAGGCGCCTTCGTGCTTGGGGGGAGAGGTGGAGGTGGGGCGAGGGTGGAGGTAGCGGTGGAGCTTCGGCTATGTATTCGTTCACATACATGTTCATAGGAGAAGCAGACAATCTTGGGCTAGTCTCTAATATCGATACATTATAACTTAGGATGTTGTAATTTTTATTGTAGGTTCCTAGTAATATTAGAAAATGATCGATGGCGACTCATCTCAAGTGCTGTGTAAGTTGTGTAAAAAGACAATAAAACTTTGCGGAAATACAATTACTAACCTACGAGAACAATTAAAACAATTGCTTAGCATTGTCGAAGATCAGCCTGTGCCATGCCAGCCATGTTTGAACGCGCTAGTCTAAGTTCAATTCTTTAATAGTTGTGCCTCTTGCGGGAGACAGCTAGTATCAAATAATTAAAACATATATAAGTTGTTATTTTGTGTTTTGTATGTTTTGTATTATTATTATCATGTAATTTAGGTACTATGGGTTAATTGCCTGAAATAAACATATATTATTATTTGTATCTCTGCTTTGGATATCTCCCGTGAGGAAGATATCCGGTCCTTTGGCAGGCTTGCGCGGGAACACAGGTCCAACGCGTGGAGGCCCCTTGGAGAGCTTTATTCTAAATATGGAATGGGGCATCAACCCAGGACACTCCAAAACTGCACTATGAGAGTACAGCCATGGAGTATCCTGGGTGGATGCAGGACTATTGTAAATAAAATGTATGGTAAATAAAAACTACTTGGATTTTGGATGTAAATGCTTGGTGGACCGATAACTTCTATTGCCGGAAGAAAACGGCGTCTGCCTTTGACCCTCGAAAAAATATCCTTAGGGATTGCCATCCCTTACGGTGAGTCGCCAACTCACTAGATGGGCCCCCTGAAAAGCTGCCAGTACAGGCAGAAGGGAGCAACAGCGGTGTGAGCGGCTAGGGGTGTAGAGAGGTGCGACCCCGGTTTCACCCGGATTGGGTTTCCCCGCTATTACGCCATTAGACACTTCCACCCCCGAACATATAGTTCTGGCGGCCCCCCTCTAACAGGCCAGTTAAGGCAAACCAGTGTTGAGAGTCCTGCGGGCGCTCTTGGGGTTCCACTCCGGCTACCCAGTACGGGAAAACTGGTGACGAGGCCCTGACCGACTCTCTCGAGGAATAAAGACGGCAGTGTCGCCAATCAACAATCAACCAACTTTATTTTTAATATGGATCAACAAGTTCAAGTAGATGCTGTCTATGCTGATTTTCAGAAGGCGTTCGATAAAGAGGACCACGCATTGCTTATGGAGAAGATCGCATTCAATGGTATTCGTGGTAACTTGCTTCGGTGGTTTATCTCATACATTTTTAATAGGACTCAGAGAGTCGTTGTTAATGGTTATGAATCTGAATCTGAAGTTGTTAGATTTGGAGTTCCTCAGGGATCCATTTTGGGTCCTCTACTTTATCGTGTTTATTAATGACATTAAACACTTTTTTATAAATTCTCACTTTCTGTATGCAGATGATATAAAAATTTATATTTCTTGCAAAACTATTAACGACTGCCTACTACTTCAAGATGACCTTAATAAGCTTCAAACCTATTGTAATAACAACAAACTCTTTCTTAGTCTCCCCAAATGCCATACCATCTCATTTACCAAGAACAAGAAGAACAAAATAGATTTCAACTACTCCATTAACAATGTACTCTTAAATAAAGTTTTTGCTGTCCGAGATTTGGGTGTAACGCTTGATCCTTATTTACACTTTGATATACATGTCAACAACATAATATAATACAGAGGATCCTGATGAATCGTATAATAACTTCATAGATATTTTTCAATTATTACACAATCAATGTTTTCCTTTTAAAAAAGTCGTAATAAAATCTGAAAAAAAGATTACTTGGATATCGCGAGGCATTAATTATTCGCGTAAATTTAAGAAAATTATTAAATTGACCCTGCAATCCCAAAATAATTACTTAATCAATCTAGAAATAAACCTAAAACAGTATGGCAAATAATAAATAATAATAAAGGCGTAAGTGAACCTATCTCTCACATAAAATACAATAATACAGTATTAACTAATCCTTATGACTTAGCAGAATCTTTTAATAATTTTTTCATAGACCAAGTCGCTGTATTATCACAACGTGAGTTTAATAATGTGATAAAAGAAAATCCATACTCCATATTTTTACCTCCAGTAATTCCTCAAGATATTATAAGTGTAATTAAATCTTTGAAAGACAAAAAAGTTTTGGCTATGATGGTGTTTCTACAAAGGTCATAATATATGTCGGTAGTTATATAGCTGCACCTCTAGCTCATATAATTAACGCATGCATATCATCTGGAAAATTTCCAGATAAACTTAAAATCGTGAAGGTGAAGCCACTATATAAAAAGAACGCCAAGGATGACTGTGGCGGATGGGTGAGCATGCGAGAAGTAAAAAACACGAGAGTTAGGTAGAAATTACTTTATTTAACATATGAGAAAAATCGACGCGTGCGTAGACGCGTGTGCGCGCGTGGTTGCTCCGGGAGCGCTGGATGACAACTTTCGTAGTTGATTTGTCACTTGGCGCATTACGATTTCCGGTCTGCAAAATCTCAATTCCAGGATCTCCATGACGTCCTTGGGTGAGGTGGTACCCATCAACAGGGCAGACGCCGCTTCCTTCGCATCGCCACGTAAACATTTACGTAAACGCCACACGTTCTCAGCATCGCTATATTTGCATATGCGTGTCGACTCATAGAACGCCTCCCTGAACTGTAGCCACTCCATAGGGTCCCCAAAATAAAAGGGAAGGTCTTTCGAAGTAGCCAGTCGTGACAACAGTACCCGGGATTTTACCTTTCTATCACACAGCACATAATTTTTTTCGATAATGTGACTTTTAACCTCCAGTTCTTTTTCGTGCTTTTTATTGCACGAGTTTTTACCGTACGCGGCGGCGGAGTTTGCAACAATGAAATCACTTTTAATTGAAATATTTAAACTAAAGTCTAAATATTTCATTTACCCTACAATTTTAGTTTATTTAGACCTTTAAGTACATAAATTATGTTATAATAAGTTATTATAACATAATATGTTATAATAAGTTATTATAATATGTATATATATATACATATTATGTTATAATAAGTTGTTATAACATAATATGACGACCTCTGTGGTTTAGTGGTTCGACTGCTGATCATCGTCGGTCGTGGGTTCCATTCCCACAGGACACAAATATTTATGTATGAACATTAAACATAAGTGTATGCTGTTATTTAGAAAAGGAAAAATACGACCGCGGGCAGGATTCGAACCTGCGTCTTCTGGTTCGGTACACCAGACGCTATGACCACTAAGCCACCGCGATACCTACCCGTCATGTCGGTCGAATTTTTCCTTCACATACTGAATTTACGTCTTTATGGTGACGTCAGTAACACCTATTGAAATGCAAGTTTTTGCTTTTCAACCGACACAACTTACTTTACAGTTAGTTAAATGCCGAACGATGCCACCTTACCTTCTAACTATCTTTTTGTATATTTTTGGCATTTCCCATGCTAAGATTGCTGCGGTCGTATTTTTCCTTTTCTAAATAACTTTAAAAATCTTAGCATGGAAAATGCCAAAAATATACAAAAAGATAAGTGTATGCATTAAACATGATTGTCTGGGTGTTTCTTATATAGTATAAGTATTTTAGCCATTGTCTAGTACCCATAGTACAAGCTCTGCTCAGTTTGGGAGATGTTGCTGTGTAAAATGTCCCAAATTAAATATTTATTTATTTAATAAAAAATAATGATGTCATATATGAGATATTTATACCTACCTAGTGTTGGAATTGTGTACGTCCTAATGTGTAACCAATTAGATTTCTAATAACAATCGAATTTATGTTTATTTATGAAGATTGTTTAGTAAAGTAAACCTATGTAAAGCACTACGGTAAATGTATTTATTGTTTGCCAACAGTAATCAGGCAGTGCATAATTACTCATAAACACCATACCATCACCAACCACGCGGCGGTGCCAGTTTATTGTCTCTGTCACTCGCAATGAGCCTTGGCAATCACTGCGTTTTCTTTAGATACATTTTTCATACGTCGAAGTTTTTATGTCTCCGCATTGTTTTACATGTAAATTCTTATTTCTTACGCTTGCTTTGTAACTATAGTAAGTCTAAACGATTGCTTTCGATTCATTAATTTGTAGCAAATACATTCAATCCCACCAACTAGGTATGTACATAAACGATAGAACTCTATTTATCTCGTAAATGACATCATTATTTTTTATTAAGCGGAGATATTTACATAATATGGTATAATAAAGCAGTTTAAATATTTCATTTACCATACAATTTTAGTTTATTTTCACGAAAGACTGTCAAAAGTAAATTAAATGGTTGCACGGACACGGAGTTTAGATCAGAATCAGAGCTGCCAGGTGCAAAAAAGGTGTGATCGTACACAAACTACAAAAAAATCGTATGCCTAGGAAATTTTTAAATAATAAGGTCGTACAACCTTTTATGTACAAAGTTTTTATTGAAAATATCATAATTCGTTTAGTTTTAGAAAAGAAATACAATAAAACTATTTGAATTTTCTGTGGTCATATTATTTCATTTCTTTTGTTAGGTTAAACTTCGTACAGTTTTCGTTTCTTCAGGCAATAATAATAATAATTTTACATTCAATCCCACCAACTAGGTATGTACATAAACGATAGAACTCTATTTATCTCGTAAATGACTACTACTTTACTGGCGCAAGCCTGTAGTGCTTGATACTAACGACCGCAGGAAGGTATGGCAGAGTAAGGAGCTCCACGGACGCTTTTTCCGGGCCCTTCATGGCCCGATGTAGACCAAGCAGCGTCCGTAGCCTGGCTACGTTTCGGTGACCTCTTTGGAGAAACCGAAGGTTTTGTCTGTGCAATTATGGACGAAGTTATCATGACGAATAACTATCGGAGATTTATTGTGAAGGATGGCACGGTTGACATCTGTCGGGCATGTCACCGCCCGGGTGAATCGATCCGCCACATTATCTCTGGTTGTTCTCGTCTAGCTAACGAAGAGTACTTGCATAGGCACAACCTTGAAGCCAGAATTATCCATCAGCAACTTGCTCTGAAATACACTCTTGTGGCATCGGAGGTACCGTACTACAGGTATGTGCCCGACCCAGTTCTCGAAAATGGCAGTATCACATTGTACTGGGATCGGTCCATCATCACTGACAGGACTATTGTAGCCAATAAGCCTGATATTGTGGTGGTGGACCGAATCGAGAGGCGTGCAATGATTGTTGACATTACCGTCCCGCATGACGGGAACCTCGTGAAAGCCGAGAAAGATAAGCAAATCAAGTATCTTGACTTGGCTCGCGAGGTTGTCGACATGTGGGATGTGGACACAGCGATCATTGTACCGATAGTCGTGTCAGCCAATGGCTTAATAGCCACGAGCCTCGATCTACATCTTAGGAGGCTCTCGTTAGGCGGCTGGGTCAAGGGCTTGATCCAGAAAGCAGTACTGCTGGACACGGCTCGTATTGTTAGGAGGTTCCTCTCTCTGGAGCCCTGACCGCCGGTAGCTTGGACCCTGTTCCCGATACCGGTGGGCCTCTATTTTTATATTTTTAAATGTTTTTGTTTTATAATTTATTTTATAAAAATATTTAAAAATGTAAATAATAAGAAAACTGATGAATAAAGGAAATAATAATTTTATTTCAGACAGTAAATCAGTCCATATTTTTCTAAAGATACCTACAATTAAATTAAAATTAAATAATATAAATAGTAAATAACGAAATTAGCGAAATTAAGTAATAAATGAATTAAATCATGTCAGAATCATTTAATTCATTTACTACCTGCCCCAAGCTTGATATGTGGGTGCATGTAAGGCCTGCCGGTGCTGCATGAACGGCCCGTCCAACCTGCTGGCAATAACTGAAAGGAGACCGTTGCCGCTGCCCCGCACTCTACTCGCTATTGAGGTGGCCCTCTTGCGCATACTGGCATAAAAACAGTCAATGCGGACGCTCGCGAACATTCCCGATGCGCTGCAGAAGCGAGGCATCCAGAGCAGCGCCCTCAGCGCGTTGTTATACTGAACGCGGAGAGCGCTGTAGGATCTCTGCAAATATGATACCCACAGACTACTCGTATAAAAAGATGTGCAGTAGGCTCGAAACAAGGCAATTTTCACAACCCTGGACCTACGAGCAAACCTGCGGGCAATCATATTCGCCCTCACCGACAGCGCTCTCCTTTCTCGCTCAATATCAGCGTCGTCCTTCAGGTCGGACGTTATAATATGGCCCAGATACTTGAAAGTATGTACCCGCTCCAAGGGCACTCCATATAGCCTTACTGGTGGAACCTCCGCCGGACATTTACAACCCGCATTGAAAACTATAAGCTCACTCTTTTTGACGTTATATTTTAGGCCATGTGTATGACCGTACGCTTCGCAAATGCTTATAAGCTCTCTGAGTCCCCCTATTGACGCGCTCAGCAGCACCATATCATCAGCGTAGCTGATGTTGTTAAAGCACACATCATCAACATGACATCCAACATGGCGGCTGCTGAGCTCGGCAACAAGTCCATCGATATACAGGTTGAAGAGCGTTGGAGAGCTCACACCTCCCTGCCTCACCCCGCACTCCAACCTGTAGGAGTCCGACAGAGCTCCCGACCATTTAACATTATTGACCTGGTTCCCGTACCAGTACTGGAAGATTTTAACAACTTCAGGCACTACTTGCCTATCAAGCAACTTCTTCCACAGCACTTCATACGAAACCAGGTCAAACGCTTTGGACAGATCTAGGAAGCAGGCGTAAACAGGCGTGCTCCGATCCGTGTAATATCTGACAGCATGCTTTAAACTCAGTATAGCACTATCTGTGGACATTTTGGGCCTGAACCCAAACTGGTTATCGTGCAAAGTTATTGTATTGATTAACTGAGCATTAAGCATGCTGTCAAAAACCTTCGCGAGGACTGTCGCTAATGAGATCGGTCTGTAATTGTTTTTATCTGATATATCCCCAGTTTTATTTTTAACAATTGGTACTACGACCGTTCTCATAAGCTCGTCTGGCAAATACGAATGGCGAAGGCAGAACGTGAACAGCATGGCCAAAACACGTGGCAGGTGGGGACCTGCATGCTGTAGGTGCTCAATGCTAAGTCCGTCATGTCCCGGAGACTTACCCCTGGTCATATACCCGATGGTTTTAGCTATGTCCGCAGCTGTGAACTTAACTCTTGCATCCAGGACAGTACACTGTGACTCAGCATCAGTCACATCAGAGGGTGGGATACTGCTTGGCTTGACACAAAACTGGGATTTAAAAACATTAGCAATATCCCCTTCAGTAGACACGCCATCGACGCTCACCGGCAAACCAGGCCTAAGGTTATGCTTTTTTGTAGACTTCCAGAATCCCCGAAAGTCTTTTTTACTGTGCAACTCGGCTAGGATGTCCATCTGGATTTGGTCTTGGTGATTCTGGCACCGCCTTAGTTTGGATTTAAAGCTCTTACGAGTGCCACACATTTCCTCATAAATCACGCCATACTTGGGTTTGCCACAATCCAGCCACTCATTGAACTTACGCCTAGCGTACGCATGAGCCTCGCTGACGTGTTTATTCCAACCCACCACGCGCTTCGGCTTCCTACTCATGACTCGTGTCTCCCTGCTAACAATGGCAGCCTGCCTCAGAGCGGATACCACATCCCGATACAGGCAATCAATTATTAGATTGTGGTTCGAATCACTACATATGCGATCACAACAATTGGACAATACACTAGGGAAGTCAATATTTCGCAGTCGCCGATGGCACTCTTGCCTGTAGGTGTTGATAGCATCCGAGCTTTTTTCTCCCCACACAACTAAGTTGTCGTAGGACATACACTGCTTTACTTTTGGCCTAATTATATTAATATCGCATTCGATCAACAATGGTTAGTGATCCGACCACATAACATCATACTTAACACTAACACTAGGAACAGTTTTCAGAGACGATTCTGTACAGTGACAATGGTCAAGCCAGCGTCTACCCCCTTACAGTTACTGAAATATGTGTACGTGTTTGACACTAGTCCCAGCTCTATCTACATCAACGCATGAAAAGTGATTATCACTACAGTAGTTCAATAAGTCCGTAAAAAATAGTTCATGTGGATGTGCGTTAAAGTCACCAAGACAATAAACCGCCTCCACATCATTACCGTCCACGATCGCATTTACCAGTCCTAAACAATGCGAGAATTCCGTCAGGTTACATATCGCATCCGTGGGCATGTATAAACTTATCACAATGAATGGCCTTTCATTGGTATCAATACGTATCGCACACACTCTCGGGTTATCACTCGAAACGACCGAAACATGGCTGAATGCACTTTTTCGCCAAAGCAGGGCCACCCCTCCATAGGGCCGCCCCCGCAGCATGCCAGCAGACGTGTCAACGGCCGAAGTCCCCGTGCTGCTGAAGTCCGCATGGATGGTGCTCAGGAACGGCAGCTCCTCCGGTAGCAGCCAGCACTCCTGAAGCGCTATTATGTCGCACGTTGCGCAAAGTTCACGAACGCCCTCTATAGAACGCTTAACACTCTTACAATTAAAGCTGGCAAATCTTAACTAACTATTATCAGTTATTGTTGTGGTATACAGTGCCGACTAAATGCCTGTATTACAGATCACCAGGTCTCCATCCAACGGAGAAACAAGAACATTACTAAGTAATTGAATGTAGTCGTAACGTTTTTTATTATAGTTTTATTTTATTAGGAGTAATAAGTTTAATAAAAATACTAACAAATGATTGTATGTACAGACGCCAGCACATCAAGCCGTCTTTCTTAAATTGAATTTCAACTTTAATAAAAAACGATAAGGTTCAATAGGGAAAGTTTGACAGTTTTACGGTTTAAGATCTTTATTTCCTCATAAGAATTCACAATGATTCACTTACTGAGAAAACAATTTTCACAAGATAAACTCAAAAACTTAAAAGAGTGTACAGTTTCGGATAGCTTGACCTGCTGGCGTTTGTACAAAGGGTCTTCATTCAAGTAAAAGATCTATAGATAAAGGCAGGCGTTAGGTTTTTGGGGAATTCCCCGAAATTCATGCTTGCCGATGAAATGTTCATGAAATGTTGTCAGGTATATAAAAATCGTATATTTTCCGTACAATCTTGGTCTAGCAATCGTACATGAGTAAAAAAACGTGTGAGTACGATTTATATCGTACATCTGGCAGCCCCTGTTTAGATAAATATTTATAGAAAAGGATAATAATGTTTAGGGTATGGTTCTGTATCGATAAAAAAATCGATATTAAGGGTCGTCATTATCGATATTATCAAACATCGAAATTAATCGAAATCGAACAAGAACTAGGGCTGTTGATATTTTTTAAAATTACGGATTTTCGATATATCGATATTTTATCCACAGTCCTAAATTGCATGATGGTGTTTGCTTTTTATGTGGGTTGCTAAATTAGTTGTATTTCCGCTGCTTTAGTAATTTTTCCCGCATAAGTGGCAGGAAACACTTCTTGTAGTTATCAACTTTTTTTAAATACATCCATACTATGGAAGAATTTGTCGATGGAGACGTATTTTGGCGCAACTATTTCTATGTAACTATAAATAAATTAAAATGAATAAACCGTAGACAGAGGAAACTATAGACTGCTGGATACATCTATCTCTCTTCAGCAAAAAAAAGGATAAATATACACGAGATGCCCGAGAAGAAAACAGATAACGATATGCTATTTTTTGTCCCTCATCGCGTGGCCGTTTTTTTCAAGGTCAGCACTTCATTTGCTAAACAAACTTTGACGTTTTGATTGAGCATTCGTGACAGATTGTGATAAACATTGAATTTTTTATTGAATTCATCAATTTTGTATTATTATGTGTTCGCTGTTGAGCAGGATCTTTATCTAATACTGCAAAATGGTACGGTGCAGTGTTTTTGGTTGCAAAAGTGATAGTGAGAAGAAAATTCCCGGTTCATCTTTTCATTCGTAAGTATCAAATTTTTTGGTTTATTTGCTAAAAGTTTTTCAATTTAACACTTGTTGTGATGCTTTATTATCTAGTTTAGATCAGATACTGCTATTTCAAAGTGAAATAAGCGGCTATTTTAATATTTTTACATAATGATAAAAACATAACCTAAAAGTTCAGTGTTGCCACTTTGTGCTGGAAAATTGCCCCAGTTTTTAATGGAAAATAGTAAGGAAATGAACATCGAATTGAATAATTTCGTTCAATATTTTTTTGATGAATAATTAAGTATTTGTCGTTTAACCTTAACGCCTTCTGGTTTTCAGATATCCCGAAAAACCAGAATCATGAAAATTATGGATTAAAGTAACAAGAAGAAACATCTGGCTGCCTAAGAAAAGCTCTAAAATATGCAGCAAACACTTTCATAATAGTTCTTTAGTGAAGATAGGAAATATGAAGATAGGAAAGGAAGAAAATAGGAAATAAAACATGTTTTGAACCAAAGGAAAGAATAAGAAATGTTCATAATAAATTGGTACAGAGACCTGCACATCAAGCTACCACAATCTGTCAAATTTCTTTGATTGATTTTCAACTTTAATGCAAAGCTATAAGGTTCATATTCAATTGGGAAAATTTGACAGTTTTGGATAGCTTGACCTGCTGGCGTCTGTACTATATCAAAGACAATAAAAAAAAAATTGGCTTTGATGAAATAAATTAGGGCTAAATAAGCCCTGTAGGTAGAGAACATAACTCTCTTCTGGCGCTGTCTGGTAAAAACTAAGAATTGGGTTTAAATCATTTAAATGGTAACCCTAAACTTACAAGTACCTTTATTTTTTATCCCGCTCAGCGGCACGCTAACCTAAAGTCTATATCTTTTCTCTGTCTACGGAATAAACACTTGCTTAATCACAGACTAAATAGAGGTAGTTAATAGGAGATTAGTTATATAGGTGACAACAAACATTAGCTGTAAGTAAAGTAGATACTCCATAAATCACAGATTATAGTAATTTTTATACCACAGAGGTATATATATACAAAATTACATTTCGTTTTATGATAATAAGTAAATATGTAAACTAGGAATAGAGAAAAAACACATGTAAATGAGGTACAGTAGATTTAAGACAGAGATAGAAGTTTACGATGATTTTATAGATTAAATAATTTAGGAAAAAAAAAAAATATTAAAAAAAACATCGGCCATCGATATCTTCATTTCAATATCGATATATCGCTCAAAAAATATTATTAATAAATATCGATATTTGTAAGAAATAATATCGATATTTTATCAACAGTCCCCTAGCAAGAACACTCTAGCTAGACTAGTAGAACTCTAGAATGGAAAAAGCGCGGGAAATTTCGGTTAGACCGGGTGTATTTTTTCTCAGCAATTTTTTCTATTTAAATTTTAAGCAAATAATTGGTTCAGTTGAGGTTCTTATGTAAATATATTTTCTTTTTAGTGTATATAATATTAATTTTGTGTAATTTTTTCCTGATTTTTGGTAAGTTTTTGTATATATTTGTAGCATAGTCCAAGACTATTCCCGGGTCGTATGAACGACCCGCCTATAACAGATGTGGGGGATTTAGGCCCTGACTTAAGTCCCCCTGTAAGTAATTATGTTACCATATCAACTAATTTAGATATGGGTGGTATGGACACTGATGGGTCTGTAGCCACAGCAAGTGGAAGGGAAACTGATGCGTCGAGCTCCGGAAAAGTTAGTGCTTCTCGTAAGAGGCGTTCACATAAGCATAAAACAGTATGTAAGCATTGTAATAAAACCAAACGGAGTAGACAGGGAGTGGTTCCTGAGGGAACCTCTTCTCACATTGACTGTACATGTATTCCCAGCACAGAAGTTAATTTAAAATCCGACTTCATAATAAATAACAATACATCAGCTCCACATTCTCAACCCTCTGAAATTTCTGCTTCCCAAACTTTGCAGTTGGATCCAACTGCAGTACAAACAATCCAACCAGTTGGTGTAGGTAGGAAGGAGTACCAGGCCTCTGATTCAGGGCCATACATAGTTCATGTTCAGCGCATTACCAGTACTGAAAACAGTAGTACCATTCTTCACCCTATTGCATTTGGAAATTTCCTTAAAAATAACAAATTTCAGAATATTGTTCCTGGCAGTGTCAAGAGAATTGGTAGGAATAAGTGTGTTGTAGCTTTTACAAACCCTATGGCTGCTAACGTATTTATTAATAGCAATTTATTGCCTCTGAACAAATTTAAAGCATTTCTACCCACTTTTAATGTCACTCGTATGGGCTTGGTCCGGGGTATCCCTTCTGAATGGAGTGTGGAAGAAGTTAAAGAAAATATATCAACTCCCATAGGTACTGGTGAAATATTGAAAGTTAGACGCCTAAATTATAAAGTTCAAGTGAATGGGTCATATACATGGAAACCATCTCAAACTGTTGTAATAACATTTGATGGTCAAGCTCTTCCTAAAAGAATTTATGTATGCTATAATGCACTACCTGTTGAGACTTATGTGTATCCCACCATACAATGTTTCCGCTGTTGCCGTTATGGCCACACTAAAAATCAATGCAGATCAGCTGCCCCTAGATGCTATAAATGTGGACAAAATCACTTAGGTGAAACTTGTTTAGTAGAAGAGGATTCTGCATCTTGTGTTAATTGTTCTGGATTTCACTATGCTACAAACAAGACTTGCCCTGAGTTTCAGAGGCAAAAAAACATTAAACACACTATGGCTCATTCCTGTGTTTCATATGCAGAAGCAAGTAAAATACACCCAGCCACCTCAAAATCCTATGCTAATGTTCTCACTACTGTTTCATCTCATGATTCTCATGCCAATAATAATTCATACTTCAGTTCAGAACCTGTACCCCCAACTTCTTCATCATATAAAAAGACAGTATTTCTTAAACCCCGCGCTCCTCCTAAGTCAGCACAAGGTTATGACAGAGCAGCTCATAACGCCCTTCTTAGGGAGTTTCAACCCCCATCTTTGGCAAATGGGAGTGCTTTGTCTAAGGAATCCGATATGAAACTGGAACAGAACAAGAATGAGCAAGTTGTTGATGTTATTATTAACCTCATCAAAATGTTATTAAGTAAAACTACATCTTTTGAACCGTACGACGTGGAGCGGATAAGTAGTTTAATACTAAATAAAAACCAAAAAGATGGACACAATAATTCAATGGAACTGCCGATCAGTAATACCTAAAAAAACGGACCTATTCTACTTATTAAATAAATTTAAGCCAAATATTGTGGCATTATCTGAAACTTGGTTAAAAAATAATCAAGTATTTGGTATTCCAGGTTATGTTTGTGTACGCAATGACAGAGCTGACGGATATGGCGGTGTAGCCATATTGATTAAAAATAATACCCCATTTTCACGTGTTTCTCTCCTTTCATGTTCTAATATTGATATTGTTGGGGTAATTGTTAATAATATTACTTATGTTACCACTTACATTCCTACTGCTAATAACAATGCCCTACAAGAATTTAGCAATATGTTGTCATCCCTTTGTAGGCCACTTTTAGTAATGGGCGATTTTAACTGTCACCACCAGTGTTGGGGAAGTGGTGAGACAAAAAGAGAGGGGATCCGTTTATTAGAAATTATAGATGATCATAATCTATGTATTATAAATACTGGCGAGCCTACTCGTAGAACAAATGCAGGTGAAAGTGCTAGTGCTGTGGATTTATCTATATGCTCCCCTAGATTGGCTTCATCTTTATCTTGGTCCCGTTTCTCTTCTTCTACCTTTGGAAGTGATCACTTTCCTTTAATAATTACTTCCTCTGTAAAGTTCATTACAACACCGAAAAGACCCCCTAGATTAAAGTATGGACTCGGAAACGCAGACTGGAATAAATTTAAAACGCTTGTCGATGCTAAAGTTGCTGAGCTCCCGCAAATTACTCAGGGTGGAGAAAGTGATTGCTCAAAAGCTTTAGCGATGTGCTTAGTAGAAGTAGCAGACCAAGTTTTCCCTCTTAAAAAAAATCCTTCTGATAGGATTCCTATGCCCCCATGGTGGGACTCTTCGTGTGCTCATGCAGTTAGGAAGCGAAAGGAAGCTGAAAAAAAATATGCTGAGGACATGTCACATGAAAATTTGGAAGGCCTTAGAGATATTATTAATGATACACGGATTTTTCTCAGAGATAAGAAACTTCAGGGGTGGAGGTCATTCTGTATGTCTTTATCACCCAATACATGCCCGTCTGAAGTTTGGCGCAGTATTAAAAGATTTAGAAAAGCCTTTAGTGATACTCCTTCCTTTACACAATTACCTCTTTCTCTTAGTAACAGTTTTCTTGACAAATTAGCTCCAGCATCAGCTCCAGAGTATGATCAAATTTACCCTAACTCTACTCTGTTAAATATTGATAATCATTCATCTTTGAACGCTACCTTTTCATTGTACGAATTGAAAGGAGTACTATCATGCTTGAAAGACTCGGCCCCAGGAGAAGATGGTATTCCGTATTCGTTCTTCTCACATTGTAGTGATAATACAATATCATATTATCTACAAATAATTAATTCTATTTTGGTTTCTGGAAATATTCCAGAATCCTGGCGTTCCCAAGAAATCTTGCCGATCCTTAAACCAAATAAAAATTCAAATGATATTGTATCATACCGGCCTATTGCGCTATCTTCGGTTCTTACCAAAATAGCAGAACACTTAGTTAAAAATCGTTTAGAGTGGTATATAGAAAACAAGCAATTACTAGCAGGCAGTCAGTTCGGGTTCCGTAAAGGAAAAAGCACAACTGACAGTTTAAGTGTATTTACCACTGACCTTCGCATAGCCTTTTCAAAAAACGAGTCGGTTGTTGGCGCATTTCTAGATGTAACAGGTGCGTATGATAATGTACTTATATCTGTCCTTAAACGCAAGCTAATTAATTTAAACGTCCCTAATTTGATTATACGGTTTATCATAAATTTGTTATCAGTTAGATTTATTTCTCTTTTTTGCGGTGACAAGAAAATAACGAGGACAGTGTTCAAAGGCCTTCCACAGGGATCAGTATTGTCACCTTTGCTTTATAATATTTATTCTTATGATCTAGAATCATCTCTACAAAAATCTGCTGATGTTTTACAATATGCTGATGACCTTTTAATCTATACTACTCACAATAACATCTCAGATGCATGTAATGCTTTGACCGTCTCCCTAAGTCTTTTACAGCAATGGTTACAAATTAATGGGTTAAGTCTTTCAATAGAAAAAAGTACTGTAGTAGTTTTTACAAGAAAACGTAATATTCCTTCCCCAATTGTTACTTTTAATAGCATAAGCCTTCCTGTGAAAAATCATGTTAAATTTCTAGGATTGATTTTAGATAAGAAACTTTCTGGCAAACAACATTTTGACTTTGTAGTTGAAAAATGCGAACGTCAACTGAATGCTATGCGGTGTCTTTCTGGAGTATGGTGGGGGGCACATCCTTTTAGTTTAAAACTGTTATATAATGCAATAATCCGAAGCATACTTGATTACGGTACATTCCTCCTTGAAGATGGTAACAGAAAGGGTCTTAAAAAGTTAGATAGCATACAGTCGAAAGCTCTTCGAATCATTTCTGGAGCCATGAAATCAAGCCCGTTAAATGCCTTACAGGTAGAAGTAGGAGATCCTCCGCTCCACCTGAGAAGGCAATATCTATCTGACCGATTTTTATTTAAATCGTTGCAGTTTTCTAACCATTTGCTTCATTCAAAATTATTAAATCTTGATAATCTTATTCAAACTTCATACTATTGGCGGCACAAAGATATTCCGTGTTTAGTTAAAAGTCTCAGGAAGTTTAATTCTATACCAGCGAGTGTACATAGGTCACCTACTCTTCCTTTATTTGAATGCAAAACTTTTGAACCCTTACTTGTCTCCCCTGTAGTGCATTATAATTTCGGTATAGAAAAAAGTGATTTAGGAGCTAACATAAAATTTAATGCTGCCGTTGGTGAAAACTGGAAAGACTATCATTATATCTTTACGGACTCATCAAAGACCCGGTCTAGTTGTGTGGGAGTAGGTATATTTCATTCTCAGTATAAAGTAATTCAGATGGTTAAACTTCCTCCTGAAACATCAGTTTTCACTGGGGAATGCTTTGGTTTGTTCAAGGCATTAGAGTACGTGTTAATTGCTAAACTTAAAAATGTTCTCATATTATGTGACTCTAGAAGTGCATTACAAACAATTGAAAAGTTTACATTTAAAATGAAACCCTTTTATCCCATCGTATTTGACATAAGAAAACAGTTGCACAAATGTATACTGAGAAACTACACGGTACAGTTTGCTTGGATTCCAAGTCACTCCGGAATCCAAGGAAACGAAAGAGCTGATCAGTTAGCCAAACAAGCGGTGCAGAATGGTGACACATTCCCTTATAAAATTTTTTGTCATGATCTTGTCAGCCTCCCTAAAGATTATCTTCGAGAACTTCTTTGGAGTGAGAGCTCTCAAGTAAAGGGCAAGGTTTATGCCTCAATTCAGCCCTCAGTCCAAGTCAAACCATGGTTTTCTAAAGTAAAAGGCTCTAAACTCATTACAAGCATGATAATTCGCATGCGGCTTGGCCACGTTTGTACTCCTTTCCACCTTGCTAAGTTGCATATCGTAGATAGTAATCTTTGCGAGTGTGGAGATGATGTTGGTACTTTAGATCACATATTCTTCTCCTGTTCCCGTCATGATCGTTCTTCCTTCCTCCGTTCTCTTGTTTCCCAAAATGTTTCCCTTCCCACTTGTGTTTCTTGTTTAGTAATGAATCCCATTGAATATTTTAACTTGATATCTGCATTCTTGTTAAAAAATGATATAAAGATTTAGTTTGTGTATGTTTACCTATATATGTATTTTTCCTAAAGAATAAAATACTTCCTTTCCTGAACCTTACAAAATTCCGTTTCCTCTCCGATATTTTCCGTTAAAAATATTTCCCTACCTTTTATTACCCGAAATTGGCACAAAGTACAAACTAGTGCCACACTACAAAAAAAAAAAAAAAAACTCTAGAATGGTGAAGTTATTGATTATTCGTTGCATCCATATAGTTGTTGTTGTATTAGGTGTGGCGTGTTCTGTCTGAGTGCAATTGATAAGTTTCAGAACAATGGTTGGTTGAGATGAAAAACGATGAACTTTAAATAAACTTACCTACTGTTATTAGGTGGTGGTGTTTTTCACAATCTCCGAAATAGTCGTATCAATCACCGATTATAAATGTGATAATTGTACAGATTTGGTAAGAATCAGAATCAGCTCACCTTTGATAACGATAAAAAATCTGTTTTGAAAATCTTTGTTGATTCAATGCCCGATAATCAGAAAAATCAGAATGGCTGCCAGCAGCCTTTACCGCAACAGACAGCGCCGCCAACGGATCCAAGGATTAGAAACATGGGTCAGAGAGTTGCCTTGGCGGCTGATTCGGCCGATCAACAAATTAAAATATGCCGTAACTTTGTGTGGGGTATTTGCACTAAAGATAAGCTGTGTAAGTTTCGCCACGAATTAGACGTTGAAGCTATGAAAACAATCTTGAAGTTTTGTCACGATTATCAGAATCGAACTGGGTGCACCAGACCGGATTGCACATATTTGCATTCGACGAGAGAGGAACAGAATATTTTCCTGACAACAGGTCAAATACCTCGGGCGCTAATTGAAAGACATGCAAGATTGTCTGCTTCTCCTATGAATATGTATGTGAATGAATACATAGCCCAAGCTCCACCGCCACCTCCACCTCCGCTGCCAAGCATCACGGCGCCTCCACCACCACTTCCAGCACCACTGCCAACACTGTTAGCTCCGCCACCCCCACCACCGCCGCCGCCTCCACCTACTACTTCTAATGCACCTGTTCAAATGACAGCACCCATATTTTCAGGTGGGTACCTAAATAGCTACACAATTTTTGTTGTGTGATTTTATTCCTTCAATAATTACCTAATACTTATTATAATGATATTCAAAATAATCTACCATCTCAGTTCAAAGAGACTGGTAACTGACTGACAGCGGTGGCCTTAGAGGGTGGCAAATGGAGCAACTGCCCAGGGCCTCACTGTTGCAGGGGCCTAACGCAGCAACCCGAGAGGAAAAATAATATTTATCCAGTATTCGTGAAAAAATAAAATAAGTTGTTATAATGTTTTTTAACCACACAAGCTGCAGATTTTTTCAGTAAGTTGTTTCAAAGCTAAATTTATTCAGTAATTATCAGAAATACCCACTTTCTTGGTATTTCTTTGAAATACTGGGTGGGTATTTCTTGTGAAAAGGCCTCACAAATATCTGCTACCTGGGGACTTGCAGTAGCTAAGGCCGCCACTGCTGACTGAGATAATGTGGATAATGTCAGTTCTCTCTTCATCCAACTATAAATTTATTTATGGTTGGATGGAGAACAACATTAAATTTATTACTTTTGTCTGCTCAAGTAGGTACTAATTGAGCAATATTCTAATGTGAGGCTGATTTGATTTCTTATATCAAGCAATTTTATTTATGAACAAGTTTTAATCAATATACACTTTGATACTTTATTTTATTTTACCCAGATGTTTCAATTATTATATTTCAATTGATACTGTGCCGGTTAATTGATAC
Source organism: Acronicta alni (assembly GCA_964056405.1). Lineage (NCBI taxonomy): Eukaryota > Metazoa > Arthropoda > Insecta > Lepidoptera > Noctuidae > Acronicta > Acronicta alni. Next base: position 13,455,915 of record OZ043913.1, read on the forward strand.
TGTCATTTGCAACTGCCTCATTAGTCTAGCGGTCATAAAAGCGGATGATATTCTAGAATTTCTGGGTTCAATTCCCAGGTCTAGCAAAAACTGTCATTGGGTTTTTCTATGAAATTCCCAGTAGCTACTCGGAGTCAAAATACCTCTGAAGAGATTACAATCTTTCTAGAGGTATTTTGACTCCCGAGTGCATAAATATGCACTTCTAAGATCATTTAAGTTCACCATATACTATGTCTGCACTGTATTTATATCAATTCTTTATTATTTTAGTATTCAATTCTTAGCAAAACAAATGTTATTGGGTTTTTCTATGAATTTGTGTTTGCGTTTTGTGACAGTGCACACTAGGCTCTATTACATGGAACCCACTCCTCAATTGGTGGTATGTTTTATGAGCTAAATGTGGGTGTACACTCATACAACTCCACCTCCCACATAGCATCAGGGTAAAATAAAATTGTCTGTGAAGAACTTGACTTATATTGTATAGTGAGTATTTATTTAGTCTGACATTTTTATTTTTTATTTTTTTCAGCTCCAACTCCCGGCAGTACTTTAACAATATCTACAGTAACGCCACCACCACCCTTACCACCCATGTAAGTTCTCATCATTTGATCTGTGTTATTATTTGATATTTTTTTTGCACTAGATGTATGCACATTCTAATGTTTTGTCAAAATCTCAAAGCCATCACTGAAAGAAAACCTTTCAGATATTAAAAAATGTTGAACATACAAACATAAAAAAATATTTAAATATTTTTGAAGTTTTAATGAAGTAGTGATAACCTAATGATATGACCATTTGACTGCCGAGTCAACGGTCTCGAGTTCGAATACAAGGCACGCACCTCTGACTTTTCGAATTCATGTCTGTATTAATAATTGATTATGCCTTGCTTAAGCGGTGAAGGAAAACATCGTGAGGAAACCTGCATTCCTTAGAGATTTTTCTCAAAGGTGTGTGAAGTCTACCTAAAGGTGCTCTAGAGGTGGTCCTATTTAAAGGGGATAGAACCTATCTGGCATATCGACCCGCCCGCCATTTAGATTTTTTTCGAAATCGTGGCGCACTATGTAAGTGATATGTATGGGTAGAGGACATAAAATAAACAAAAAATGACAGTAACATAGTACCCCAAAATGTCACGTTACCGAGATATACAATTAGAGAGTAGGTACAATTATGACAATTATTAGGTATTATTTATTTAGTAGATAAATAATGAATTGTAGTACTCTCTTCCAATAATAAGTAATACTAATAATATACCTGGGAACAATTATTTGGATACAATCTGACGACTATAGTCAGGTAATAAGTCTATTTTTAATGATTGTCGCGGTACTCATATGTCGATCTTTACCTCCAAATATCTCGATAACGTGATATTTTGGGGTACCATGTTAATGACATTTACTGACAGCTACCCTACACTTACATTTTTATTGTTACATACTTACATGGTCAATGATATTTATTACTACACTTTTTAAAAGTCAATATTTAGACGATGACTATGAGAAGAAACGCCAAAACAAACTCAGAGACATGGTCTCTTTTAAAGTAACAATGTGCAATTCAAAGTAACAATAAACAATGCTTATGTTTTAATTTGGCAATCCGATTCACGCAAGACGAGCTCACAGTATCCTTTGGTCTTGCAATTGTAGGCCTGGATTTCGATTTTATAGAATCTATAACAGGATTCCAAGCAGGTGGTAAGACCCAGCCATCTTCTCTATTGAAATTTTGATGTTTTTTAATTTAAATAGTCTCACGAATCGTCCTGGGTAGGTATCGATTTTCTTTCGCAAGGATTTGTGGTTTATCAAATCTGATATAATGCTGGGCTTTCTCAAGTGTATGTTCACAAACTGCTGACTTTTTGGAACGGCGGTGTTTGAATCAGCGATGTGTTCTTTTACGCGGGTCCCTTTGCTTCTTTTAGTTTGGCTTATATATGAGAGACCGCAATCACAATCAAGCTTGTTTACACCCGCATCTTGTAGAGGTATAAGACACTTGACAGATGGTAAGAAATGACTGATCTTCTTCAGCGGCTTGCAGTATGTTTTAATTGAAGCACGCTTCAAGATGTAGCCAATCTTGTCGGTGACTCCTCTAACATATGGTAGTACGGCAGGTTAGCGCTCAACTGTGGTACGTTTCACACGGTTTCTGTGACAAGGGCACGGTATTCGGAGCTTGTTGTCGTGCAGGACTTGCTTGACATGTTGGAAGCTCGGAAGCCAGGTGTTGCTTATCACAGATCCCATGTGCTCTCTGAAACCAAGATTTACCGACAGTAGATAACTGTGTTGAGTGGTGGTGTGATTCACCATTTAGGTATTTGTCGGTATGGGTTTTCTTCCTTAAGGATAGTGCCTTACAATCTGCTCCTGTAACACCTGTAGCGATATGATGATTATTATAAATATTGACTTTTAAAAAGTGCAGTAATAAATGTCATTGATCATGCAACAATAAGTATGTAGGGTAGGTGTCAGTAATTATATCATCAGGACGTGACCATGGACGCTGTAAAGGGCCCGAAACGTCGGGATTAAGAATATCAATATACCGCGATAAAATCCGTAAAAAGTAGTGTTATGTCAATGTATAATTGTGTAGGACGATCAGGTCTAACCATGTAAATAGAATAGTTATGTAATAATATAGAATAAGGAAATAAATAAAAGTTTATCACAAACCTGCGCGCGCTCCATGTAAGCGCGCAGGCATACAGTTGTTTGTTTACCCATTTATTATAAGTTTAGAATAGTTTATAGTATATAGTTTACCTTTTATTGATATAGTTAGTTTTATAAATTCATAGTGATAAGATATGTAATAGATAAGTTAGATGTAAGAAAATTGTAAAAACATTAATAGGTTTCAATAAACACTACTTGCCGCCCCGAACGTAGGAATATAAATAGGCGCACTAGCCGCGCAAAACACATTCACTTTCGCATTCGAAACACATTCGTCACACACATGCAACACTCGTCGAGTATGGGGCAGCAAGTATAGAACATCAATGATCTTTTATTTTCGAGGTCAACCCAGCCCCCATGTGCGCATCGTGCACATTTTATGGTCCTTCGAGCCGGATGCCCACCTCAAGTAGAAGATCACGCCAATAGTATAGAAGAAAATGCCTGTCACCAGATCAACGAGTAGTCGTCACTGCGCACCTGTGGTCCGTGATAATGCGGAACCTGCCTCCGCTGCCGTCCCTTCCGGTACCACAGAGTCTGCCGCCTCGCAGTCGACGATGCAAGAATCCGCCACAGCCACGACCGCTACTACCACGGTCACCGAAACTACGGACGCAACGCCGCGTCAAAGGGGAACGTCTGTTAAGTCGTCAAAAACAAAACAGCCGTCAAAAAAACTACGTCTCGCACGTGCTAAAGAAGAAATGATCAAGCTGCAAGTGCAACTCGCGTCCGCCCGCGTCGCCGCCATCGAGGCAGAGGAAGAAGAAAGCAACAGTGAACTTGAAGACGACGACGAATCCGTGCTGTCACATCAAGACACATCAAGAAGAGTTGGTGATTGGCTGAACGAGTCACAGCGTCACGTGCTCGCGCTTACCGACAAGCCCCACGTGACCACCGCCGAACAACCCACTCCGCCGCTTGCCGCACCGATCGTCTCGTCCGCTCTCCCTTCCGTCGCACCACATCCGCCACAGCCGCCCACACATGTCTTAACAGAGCCGTCACAGGTCGTCAAAAACGTACAATTGAAGAATGAAAGCGTCGCCCCCGCCCCTCCGCCGCAACACATCAATCTCGCCGAGTTAGCGTCCGCGATCGCTCTCGCCGCCAAGGCGGGAGCCCGTCCTAAGTTCATGACTGAACTACCTGCCTTCACGGGCGCTCACCAGGATTGGATGTCGTTCAAAGCTGCGTATGAAGAATCTGCGACGTCCTTCACCGAGGCCGAGAACCTAGCCAGGTTAAGAAGAAACGTCAAAGGGAAAGCGCGGGAAGCCGTAGAGAACCTGCTCCTGTTCAACGCCAAGACCGAGGAAGTCATGAAAGCCCTCGAGAACCGCTTCGGCCGCCCTGACTGCATCGCCCTCGCTGAGCTAGAGCGCATGCGCGCGCTCAACAGAATCTCGGACAACGCCAGAGACGTGTGTGTGTTCGCGAGCCGCGTGTCCAACATTGTCGCCACGCTACGAGCACTGAAGCGGACACACTACCTGTACAACCCAGAGATCACGAAGCTCACAATAGAGAAGCTGACGCCCGCCCTCAGATATAGATGGTTCGACTTCGCCGCCGCAAGCCAAGACGAGGAGCCGGACCTGTTGAAGCTGTCACGCTTCCTAGAAAGAGAAGCCGAACGCTGTGGTCCCTATGCGCCCCCCGAGACCCAAACGCCGGAGCACGCCGCCCCAAGAAAACCTACAGCCAAGGCGTACGTCGCGACCGCGCCATCAAAACCGGACAAACCCGGTTGCATAGTATGCTCGGCGCCGGGGCACGACGTAACAAGGTGCAACACGTTCACCGACGCCGCGACAAGTGACAGATGGGACATAGCCAAAGACAAGAGACTGTGCTTCGCCTGCCTACGTCATCGGAACCGGACACACCACTGCCGTCGCAAGAAGTGCGAGATCGACGGGTGTCAATATACACACCACCGCCTCCTGCACAGTCAACGCAAAGAGCCCGAGCCCGAGCGCCAGACCGAGACAGAAACCGTCGCCTCGACTTGGACTAGGAAAAGCTACACGTCGTATCTCAAGATATTACCAGTGAAAGTGTCCGGACCGGCGGGAGCTATAGACACGTACGCGCTACTGGACGACGGGTCGACAGTGACGTTAGTCGACGCCGAGATAGCGAAGAAAACAGGCGCGAGCGGACCACGAGAGCCACTGCGAATAGAAGCCATAGGAGATAGTCAGATCGCCTCGTCCGACTCGCAACGTGTCCGTCTCTCTCTGCGTGGGCCGTCCGAGCGTGATTTCAACATACACGCACGGACAATAGAAAACATGAAGCTGTCGGCACAAGCCATAAACAGAAGCGACATAGACGAATGCGGTCATCTCAATGATATCAAGACGCAGCTGCTCTACGAACAAGCCGAGCCACGCATCCTGATCGGGCAGGACAATTGGCATTTGCTCCTACCAACCGAGGTACGCCTGGGACGCCGCGATCAACCCGTCGCCTCACACACGGCCCTGGGATGGGTCGTGCATGGAGCCAGCACACGCACCCTCGGTCACCACGTGCATCACGTACACTTCATACACGCCGAGGAGGAAAGCAGCATGGACGAACAACTGAGACACTTTATCGCGGTGGACTCGCTGCTCGTAGAACCCAAGCTGCCTAAAGGTGACCCCGATCAACGTGCAATAGACACACTGAACGCCGCAGTAACAAAAAGGGATGGCGCATATGAAGTTCCCCTACTGTGGAAGAGAGACGACACGAAGATGCCCGACAATTACGCGAGCACGCTAAGAAGGCTTCACAACATAGAAAACAAGATAGACCGCGACCCGAGCCTGAAAGAAAAATATACACAACAAATGAACGAACTTGTGTCGAAAGGTTACGCCGAGCCCGCCCCCGCAGAAAAGGATAAGGACAAGACATGGTACCTGCCTCACTTCCCAGTGGTGAACGCACTGAAACCGGGAAAGCTACGCATAGTCCACGACGCGGCAGCCAAAACGAGAGGTGTGTCACTGAACGACCACCTACTCAAGGGACCCGACCTGCTACAGTCGTTACCCGGGGTACTAATGAGGTTCCGACAGCGCAGAATAGCGGTCACAGCTGACATAAAAGAAATGTTTATGCAAGTGAAAATAAAGAAAGAAGACAGAGACGCGCTGAGATATCTGTGGCGGGGCGATCGCAGGGACAAAGAGCCTCCGGACGAATATAGGATGACGTCACTAATATTCGGCGCGACGTGCTCACCTGCAACGGCTATCTTCGTAAAAAACTACAACGCAAGAAAATATCAAGAATCTAACCCGGACGCCGTAAATACAATAGTGCGCAATCATTACGTAGACGACCTACTAGACAGCTACGACACCGAGCAAGCGGCGATCGACAATCTCAAAATAGTCGACAAGATACATCGAGAAGCGCGCTACGAGCTACGTCAGTGGGCGTCCAATAGTGACACAGTGATGGATGCGCTCGCACCAAGCGCCCGGCGACACAGTATAGAGATAGCGGCGGCGGGGGCGCACACGGAACGCGTGCTGGGGCTAGAGTGGCAACCGAACACAGACGAGCTGGGCTTCAACCTAAACCTAGCAAGACTGCCGCCAGGGCTCCTAGACAAAGCCACACCAACAAAGCGGGAGACGTTAAAAATACTCATGTCTCTGTTTGACCCGCTGGGCCTGGCGTCACCTGTGACAGTGAGAGCGAAGCAGATTCTACAAGAAATATGGCGCCGCGGTACGAGCTGGGATAGCCCCATAGACAGCGACCTGGCGGAGCGATGGGCGGACTGGACGAGGCACCTGCGTCGCCTCAGTGACGTAAAGATCCCGAGGTGCTACGCCTCATTCAGCGGAGCGGCGAGTTTGGAATTACACGTCTTCGTCGACGCAAGCGAGGCCGCCTACGCAGCAGTGGCATACTGGCGCGCGACCACAACAGACGGACGCGTCCATGTGACGCTCGTGGCCGCGAAAACCAAAGTCGCGCCACTAAAAATGACGTCAATCCCGCGCCTCGAGCTGCAAGCTGCGGTACTCGGCAGCCGGCTTGGGGCCACAATAGTCGCGGAGCACGATGAGAAGCCCACCGCAACCACCTACTGGACGGACAGTCGCACCGTAATCGCATGGTTGCGAACGGGCGCGCGATCCTACCGCGCGTTCGTGGCACACCGCATCGCAGCTATCGAGGAGTGCTCGCTGCAAACCGACTGGCACTGGCTGCCAACTAAACACAACGTCGCGGACGACGCGACACGCGACGTACCCGCGGACTTCGGTACCAACCACCGATGGTACCGAGGCCCATCATTCCTCTACGACGCACCGTCAACGTGGCCAGCTGAGCGGCCCCTCCTCCCGGATGTGACCGGTGAGGAGAGGGTCAACGCCGTGTCATCGAGCCACACGTCGCTGCGGGCGGTGGTGCCTGACCCCGCTCGCTTCTCCAAGTGGGAGCGCCTCCTGCGCGCCACGGCGCGCGTACTCCAGTTCGTGAAAAAGTGCCGCGAGAGTGTCATAAAAAACAGTGTAAACAAAGACAAAGTGAACTATAAGCGCAACGCTAAAAACAAAGTGTTAGACCCCGAGTGGCGCAACAAAGACGCAAAAAAGTGCGACAGTGATAAACGTGTATATAAAAAACTGGATTTGCAGTGCTTGGATTTACAGTGTCTGGATTTGCAGTGTTTGGAAAATGCTAAAGTGTTATTAGTGCGACTAATACAGTGCGACGCGTACGGGGAGCCGCCCTACGATATGGACGTACTCAAAAAGGGCCCCCTACGCGCCTTATCAATCGCTATAGACAATGAGTTAATAACTATAAACACGCGAGTGAATGAGGACATAAATGACGTGTGTCGTCGCCCTCCGGTAATCAGCGGTGATCACTATATAACGCGGCTATACATAGACTATGTGCATCGTAAACGTCATCACGCGGGCGTCGAAACAACTGTGAACGAATGCCGGGCAAGATACTGGATCACCCGCCTACGCCCGTCGGTACGAGCTGTACTCAGCCGATGCATCCCATGCCGCCGACTCCGCAACCTACCGCCGGCGCCCCCTACCGGCGACCTCCCACACTGTCGCCTCGCACACCATAGACCTCCGTTTACTTACACCGGAGTGGATTACTTCGGCCCGCTAACAGTCACGGTGGGCCGAGGTACACAAAAAAGGTACGGCGTGTTATTCACGTGTCTAACAACACGCGCCGTACACGTAGAGGTCGCCGCATCATTGAGTACAGAGTCTGCCATGATGGCCCTACGCAGATTCATCGCGCGCCGCGGCCCTCCGCAGGAAATATGGTCGGACAACGGAACGAACCTGCACGGGGCGGATAAAGAGATGCGGCAAGCACTCGAGACAGCCACGCAATATGAAGCAAATAACAAAGCAATAACATGGCGCTTCATACCCCCCGGAGCCCCGTTCATGGGCGGCGCCTGGGAACGGCTCGTGAGAAGTGTCAAGACGGCCCTCCACACAGTACTCAAAGAGAGGCACCCCACCGAAGAAGTGCTGACCACACTACTGGCGGAGGTCGAATTTACGGTCAACAACAGGCCGTTGACCCACGTGTCCGTTGACCCCCTTGACCCTGAAGCGCTTACGCCCAATCATTTCTTAATACACGGGCACGCTCTGAACCTAGCGCCGGGCACGTTCACAGACAGCGACCTCATAGGGCGCACATACTGGCGCGCCGCACAACGCCTCGCCGACATGTACTGGGCCAGGTGGATTAAAGAGTACCTGCCAGAGTTACGTCACCGGCGGGAGCCTCATGGCCGAGGCCCGCCACTGAAAGAGGGTGACATCGTACTCGTAGCCGACAACACACTGCCCAGGAACATGTGGCCGCTAGGCCGCATCATCGCGACATACCCAGGACCAGACGGCGTGGTGAGGACAGCAGACGTACTCACGAAAGGAGGCGTCCTACGGCGACCAACAAAAAAAATAGTAATATTGCCTACGGGAGATCGTCCACACTACGAAACTACTGAACCGCCAGAGAACGGTTCACGGCGGGAGAATGTGTAGGACGATCAGGTCTAACCATGTAAATAGAATAGTTATGTAATAATATAGAATAAGGAAATAAATAAAAGTTTATCACAAACCTGCGCGCGCTCCATGTAAGCGCGCAGGCATACAGTTGTTTGTTTACCCATTTATTATAAGTTTAGAATAGTTTATAGTATATAGTTTACCTTTTATTGATATAGTTAGTTTTATAAATTCATAGTGATAAGATATGTAATAGATAAGTTAGATGTAAGAAAATTGTAAAAACATTAATAGGTTTCAATAAACACTACTTGCCGCCCCGAACGTAGGAATATAAATAGGCGCACTAGCCGCGCAAAACACATTCACTTTCGCATTCGAAACACATTCGTCACACACATGCAACACTCGTCGAGTATGGGGCAGCAAGTATAGAACATCAATGATCTTTTATTTTCGAGGTCAACCCAGCCCCCATGTGCGCATCGTGCACAATAATATTCGCGTAAATGTCAGAAATCAATATAATAATCACTTTTTACTTTGGTTGAACAACAGGTTTGATGCTAGCAGACCTCCACCACCGATACAACCTACATCCAACTCAGTTACTAATAAAAGTGGCGATATGAAAAGATCTGTAGAAGAGCCGTCAGAAGGTAATTATTATGCAGTTTTTACCATTAAGTTAATATTATCGAACCAATTGTAATGAATGAATTATGACATTTAAATTCACATGAATTAATGCTCAGCGAAAAGAAAATATTTAGTTTTGCTGTAAAATACATTTCCATCAATTTTTTTCCAAATTATTCATTTGAGCTACTTGCGCGCAACAGCAAATAGTAAATAATACCCTCAAGTTATTTATTGACTAAATGTAAACTTAGTGATACAACGTTTTAAGGAGTATACATATATTATGTATCAATTGCTGTCAACAATAAACAGATAATTCAGTTTTTAATAATTAGTAATGGATACAATGGCTTTGCAAACTTTTATTTATTTGCTGAATGAGTATTTTCACATAAATTATGTAATGCTTTTGCAAAAAAATAAAATAAAAGAAAAATCATAGTCTTCCAGATAGTATCCAATTTCATTATTTTACAAGTGGCCATGCTTGCCTTCACTCAGCAGGGTAGAAAAATATTTTAAAGAACTTTTATTTTATGTTTACATTACATTATGTATGTAAAATTAATTAAATTAGATAAAATATAATTAGATTTTAATTAAATTAGATATAATACAATTTTATTAAATATAATATGAAAATCTTAATATTAATTAAATTAAATATCATAATATAGGATACCTATTTTTCCGTATCTACTAACCTTTGGCTATTTTAGAAATTGAAGTAGAAAGAGTAAGTACAAGATTTCAGGTCAAAAGACCATCTATTTTCACTCAAAAAATTTTCTCACATTACATCAAAAATTTTGAAAAAAGCTAAAGGGGGACACCCTTTACGTGTTTCTGGTTAGAAATAAATGTACACTTAGACCAAGTGGTCCGAAGGTAAATGTGGGGCACGAGGTCCTATTATAGGTAATCAATAATAGTTATGGGCTATCCTCAGTGGTATACAAATTATCACCATTTTTGGAAACAATATGAATTTTTATGTTTTTATGATTTTTGTGACGTTTTGTAGAGAATATTCAACATAGAGTGCTCATATTTGGTTTGAATATTCTTAGATAGTGTAGGAACAGGATACGTAGGTTATTTACCATCGGTGTGATAAAATCACAGACACACTATAATATTTTAATTATTGTTAAAGATTTTTCTAATGATCTTTGGACAAATGATCAAAGTTAAGATTATACTTTGAAAAAGCGTCAATGCGTAGGTCCGCGTTTGTGTAATGTATAGCTAAACGATTTCAAATCAAAGTATTCTTACGTAACGATTCTAAGAAAAAGAGCACGATAGAGGGAGAGAGAGAGAAGTTTTTTTTAAGAACCTTATGTCTATTATTATGACTTTGAATAGCCATCGGAAAATAATTATCTTTAAAATAAAATCTTTTTCAATGATCTTTTCGTGCTGCCAAAGTACTGCAGGATTTATTCCTGTTCCTGTGTCTAACATTAGGCGTTGTGAATTAATTACATTTGTTTTGTTTTTCCCATTTAATAGCAAATTATTAACGTTAAACCAGTGCACTACTTTAGAGAGAGCGCTGTTTACGTCTTTAGTTGTCAGTTGCTAGCATATCAGTTTAAATAAAAGAGAAGTAATATCGTATTTTCTGCAAACAGCACTACCTCATGATTGTCCCTTATAAGATAAGGCAAGTGTAAATTAAAAACAAAAATGGGGCAAGAATTGAGCCCTGCGGAACGCCCATAGTAACGATTGACCTAAACCCTGACTGAGTATGTAACCGGGAATAACAAATGGCTACTTTTTCCCGAAAAACTGATAGGAGAACCACTTACGGGATTTGAGTGACATTTCTTACACGAATAGTATCTCATCGGGAATAACATAAAAATAAAGCAAAGTAAGTAATGAGTGTCTCAACAAACCGATGGTAGATATCGTATCCTGGTCTTACACTATTCAAACAAAATATGAGCACTCTGTGTTGAATATTCTCTTCTCAATGTCACAAAATCAACTAAAAACGTAAAATTTCATATTTTTATCCAAAACGGTGATAAACTATACCACTGAGGATAGCCCAGTCTGGGACACCCTTTAGTATTTGAAATTTTGTGGTTCTTACTTTAAAAATGACGGACCTACATACAACGCCATAAACATAATATTTATATACTCCATGAATCGTTATTTTAAATTGTAAATTATAAAAAAATACTTTTGTGAATGCTTACAACATAAGTGCCATCAAATGCCCAAAATTTCAAATTTTAGCCGCAACAAGTAATTATTATATATAGGTATTATAGATTAAGTTACCAAAAATCTGGGGCAGGGAAGTGAGCCCGCCAAGTTGAGAAAAAAAGGCACAGCCCATGTTTTTTCAAAGCCTTTCCGGACATTTTCGCCCCTGGAACTTCGTTGTGGATAAATTTAATATCCTCAATTGTCAATGACCAAGACGGCATAATATAAATATGTGTATTCCGAAATTATATTCAATTAGAACCTGTAGTTTACGAAGTCAAAGTTCCTTAATTTTGTTTTAAACTGACACATACACTCACTCAATGACCAATCCTTATAATTTTAAAGTACTTCTAGCTGTTGCTTCTCTTAACGTGAACTTTAAACACAAAAACTGAAAAGAAAAAAAAACAGATTATAAGTTCTAATCCGAAACATAGCGACTTAGCAGTCGGTACCCATTATTGGGAAAATTTGATCCGGTCTACGTTTTTCGTACTATAAAAAATAAACAAAAGGTAGGATAAGAAACAAGTACGAAAGTTGTATTGTAAGAAACTAACACAGTATGGATTTTTTTAATTTACCTTGGCACGTAAAATGTATATATCCTGTTACAATATCCATATTATTATACATTTTATGGTATAATATATATTAGTAATATTATAATCCCATCAACACATTTACAATCCTAGAAATGAAAGAGACAATATCACAGCTCACAATGAAACTCAAGAGTACAGAACATGAGCTAGAAAATACCATGCTAGAAAATAATAATCTTCACCAACAAATGAACAAGTTAACTGCAGAAATAAAAACATTAAAGTGTTCATGCCACTCCTCGCCCTTAGATAACAATGCAATGAAAGACAGAAGACTCTCCCTGCAGCAACATAATGACTTTTCCACATCTTCTGGTCCACCAGCAAACAAGTCGAACGTCGATTCTAACAAAAATATGAAAATACTCCAAGAAAAAATTACAAATCTACAACAACAGTTAAAAGACGCACAAACACAGATTGAATGTCTAACGAAACAAATAAATTTTGACAAACAATGCTTACACCATAATAACAGATTACCTAAGCTTAACCCAATGTCAAAAGTCTGCTCTCCTAGGCCTACAGAGCAAAAACAGGAATTGGCAAGTAGAGTCCTTATCTTTGGCACTCAGCAATGTATAGGCCTAGCCGCAGCCATCATGCATTCCAGATATAATACACCGTATGAAAAATATAAAATTATTGCAGTAACAAAACCTAATGCATTGAGTAATCAAATAATCATGAACTGCCGCAATACTAAGCTTAACTTTAACGACAAACTTGTAATCTGTGTAGGAGAAAATGATCACAGTTTAAAATATATATTATCACAACTGCAAATAGTATTAGATACATTTTATAACAACATGATAATTGTGTTAAATGTATTTAATAACAAGTATTTGGATGTTAATAAAATTAACTTTAGTATAAAAAAATTATGTAAAAGCTATAAAAAATGTAAATTTCTAGAAAGCAAAACTTCGAAAATATCCGAATTGTGTAATTCCATAAACCACCTTATAGACTGTAATGACTACAAAGAGAATTACTTAAACCCGAGAGAAATTGTTAGAAGAATAGCGAGCAACAAATCAAGTTATACATTAGTAAATGAACCCAAAAAAGGAACAATTCCTTTCTATTTTAGTCGTAAAAACTCAGCGATACAAAAAACTGATGATCCTGTGCAACCCATAAAAAAAGTACAAATAGGGACAATCCCGTATTACTTTCCTGTAATACAAAAAAACATCTCGTTTTTTCGAGCCTAAAATATCAACTCCCGCCACTCATAGGTTTAAAATACTGCACCAAAATATTGCCAGTTTATTATCCAAAAAAGATCTCCTCGAAATCACCATACTGGAGCTACGAGAAGCGCAGAATGACCCAGATGTGATATGTTTTTCCGAAACGTTTATAAAAAAAGGTTATGAAAGTTATGTCAAAATCCATAATTACGAGATGGCAACTAGCTTCTGCAGAACAAAACAAAGAGGTGGCACTTGCATTTTAGTAAAAAAAGGGTTAACCTTCAAACATTTACCACTAATAAATACCTACGCTATGCAAAACACGTTTGAAATATGCGGCATTGAAGTTACATATCTGAAGTTAATAATCATTTGTGTCTATAGAACACCACAATCTGACCCCACCCAATTCTTAATTAAGTTAAACAACCTTTTACACAGCTTATTTCAAAAATATAAAACTAAAATAAATATAGTCTTAGCAGGTGATATCAATATCAATACTTTAAAAAAAGGTAATATTACTAACCAATTACAGGATCTATCATATAATTATAATCTAAAAATGCACATTAATGTGCCAACACGTAAGTCATCCTGCATTGACCATATTATAAGCAATATTCCAAACGCTACCGCTATAGTAATGCCACTTTACCTGTCCGACCATGATACAGCATAAATGTTAAGCTTTCCTGTAAGTCATAAGACACAAACACAGGCAACATACTATGTCTACAAAAGAGATTACAATTGTAATAATATAAGAAAGTTCAAGGAATGTTTACATAATTTATCTTGGTCTGACGTATATACAGTTAATGATGCAAACGCAGCATTCAGTCATTTTCATGAAATGTTATGCCTCTTGTACAGTCTTTGTTTTCCTAAAATAAGATTTAAAATAAATAAAAATAATACCCAAACACGACATTGGATAAGTAAGGGATTAAAACAAAGTTGTAAAACAAAACGGACATTACGATATCGATATTATAAAAATAAATCAATAACTAACAAAAATAAATATATTACTTATTCTAATCTCCTCAAAAAGTGCATATTTAATTCAAAAAAGAATGCAAATATAAAGTTTATAAATAAAAATGATAACAAATGCTTAGCTACATGGAAGGTGATAAAAAACGAAGTAAATAATGCAAACACCAAAGATTATATAGATAATATTCGAGTTAACAACACAATCATCACAAATCCAATAAAAATAGCAACTGCCTTCAATAATCACTACATCAATTCGACTAATACACAAATGCAGGTAAATAGTAAAATCAGTTCTAGGAAAAATACAACTATAAACTCTATGTTTCTCAAACCCATGTCGGAAAACGAAGTGAGACAAGAAATAATGCTATTAAAAAACACTAGTTCTGAAGGTCACGATGAAATTAATACAAAAATAATTAAAGCATGTGCTAATGAAATTGTCAATATATTGACATATTTGATAAATTTGTCATTTTGCCATGGAACTTTCCCAGAAAAGTTAAAATTATCTATTATTAAGCCACTGTACAAAAAAGGCGAAAAATGTGACTTAAATAACTATCGCCCTATTACTCTAATATCGATTATGTCTAAGATATATGAAAAGTGTATGTATAAAAGGCTTATCGATTACTGTAATAAATATAATATTATAAAAAATGATCAGTATGGCTTTCAAAAAGACAAGTCCACGACATTAGCTACTTACACCCTCATAAAAAATATATTAACCAATATCAATAATAATAACTTAACCACAGGTTTATTTTTTGATTTGTCTAAAGCATTTGACCTAGTTGCTCACGATTTATTGCTTGAAAAATTAGAGACTGTCGGAATTAGAGGACCAGCCTTACAGTGGATAGGATCGTACTTAAATAACAGACAGCAATGTGTTACCATAACAACGATAAACAAAAATAAAGAGGTAACACCCTATTCATCTGAATACAGATATAATAAATTCGGAGTCCCACAAGGGAGTATACTGGGGCCCATCCTATTCCTATTATACATAAATAACATAATCGAAATAACTAATCATAAGTGTATATTATTTGCTGATGACATCTGTATTATTGTAACATCTAAAAAAACAATAAATGCAATTAATGACCATGAAACTGCCATTAATAATATAATTAACAATTTAATTAACTGGCTTGATCTAAACAATTTGAAAATAAACCTTGACAAATCCGTATATATACAATTTAATAAATGCAATAATAATAAATATAATTTCAAACTTAATATACCTAAAATTAAACCTGTAATACACACCAAATTTTTAGGAGTAACAATAGATGAAGATCTAAACTGGAAAATACACGTAGACAATTTATCTAGCAAAATCAATAAATTTGTATATGCACTCAAGCAAATTAAAAACTTAACAAACATAAAAACGGCTATATTAACATACCGCGCATATGTAGAATCAATAATACGCTACGGGCTCATATTTTGGGGTAATAGCACTGACCAAAATAGAGCATTTATAGCCCAAAAAAAGTGCATTCGAGCGATTTACGGACTTAAACCTGATGAATCATGCCAACCCGTATTTAAAAAACTTGGTTTGTTGCCGCTACCTTCTCTATACATATATGAGGTTTGTATGTTCATATGGAAACACAAAGAGCTTTTTAAAACAACAAGCGATCTAGTTCCTCGAAGTCGGCGAGACCCTCACAGGCTTGTGCTAAACGACGCTCCTAGGCTTACAAAATATAACAAAAGCTGCTTGGCTATGAGTGTGCGTATATATAACAAGCTACCTAATTATCTAAAAGTCTTAAGCACTCGATTTACCTTTAAGACTAAGTTGCAAGGTTGGTTATGTGAAAATAATTTCTATAGTTTAAACGAATTCCTTGAAAAGCATTAACATGTTAATGAATAACTTTGCATGCTATGAATATTCTTAGCGAAACATGTTTGTTCTATGTACCTATTGTTAAGACCTGCTTATACCATGTTTTATGCAAATAAATATATTATTATATTATTATTATTATTATTAAAAACATTCTGTAAAAAACTAGCCAAGTCATGATAGATAGATCTGCTTGTTTATCTCTAAAAAGTAATGAAATCTAGGCAAAGTCGTGCCAAGTCTAAGGTTCCTTACTACGATTTCTTTATTATTTATAGTTAATGTTGTGTGACTTGGCCGTTGACAGACATGAAATTTTGGATTTTAAGTATGTGATTATAGCTTACTGGATGACGAACATTTCTGCGTTCTGGTCTTATCCAGAGGTTATAGGGGCTTGAAAATCCGGCGAAATGGTTCCAGTAAAGGATGGTACGGCAGTGTTTGCTTCGCGCTCGTCTTGGCGGGGGCACTACCGTGCCCCCAGATATATTATATTTATACGTTTTGATATTAATTCCTATGAAGTGCATATTTGAACCGGAGTAAGCTTGAATAATTTCATACCTGATTCTGAACTGGTGTAATAAGTAATCATTTTGTTTGAATGCCATTCAAACAAAATGGCCCCAAGTCTACTATTTCAATTATAACCGACTAGTCGATAAATGGTCCTAAAATGACATGGACTGACATATTTCGTACTATGCGTTTCAAATCTGAATAGGACTGACCTCCATCTTGTGACGTCATATCATAGCTGTCAATTCAAACCAGCTAGGTAGGGTGAGCAAAACATATATTTTTTAAAATAATATTTTATAGGTATTTTAAATATTTCAATGATTGTTATATAGAAGAAAATTAGATACTTTATACCCTGTGTGTAGAATAAAACTATAGTTATCGTCTAGAAATATTTCCCCTTTTTTGGTATTTATTTTTTATTCATTTGAAGTGGTTAATTTCTTTTTTTTTTGTTTCCATTGTTAGATTCTCAATTTGGCTTTCTAATCGTTGAATATTATTGTCAGACACCCTGTGCTAATAAAGTGCCAGATATATTCAATTGGAATTAAATCACAATTCTAGGGTGGCAGCTTCAAAACTTCAAAGACATGGGAGTTTAAAATATTGTCTATAATTTAGTTTTTTGGCGGTTTATGCCTCTTTATTTACTCGCAGAGATCTGGATTTGGTATTACTTCTTATAATATATTACTTAAATAGTTTAAAAACATCAAAGGAAGAAATTAATTCTTTGCAAGCTGTATTTTTTTAACAGATCGCGGTCATTCGAGTTCATTCAAGTTCCTAATCTTATTTGAAACGCATTGTAGACAAAACTGACAAAAATCAACAATTCTGAAGTCATTGAATGACAATTTTGAAATAATAAAATATACTAGGAGTAGGACCTTATTGTGTTGGAGGTCTTTTGAATAAAACTGACCGGACTTCTAATTGCAATAAAAGGGTAGACACCGATGTGTGCGCGCAGTTCGGGAACTGAGAGCCGGCTAGCGGCTGCCTGCTCGCTCTAGCAGACAGCCGCTAGCCGGGATAGCCCGAAGGTTGAACAAAAATATTCAAGAATGTTGTTGGCCTGTTATCTATACATATAAGAATGTGTGTTTCGAGAGTTGTACATTGCTTATATTTCCAAAAACCTAATTTGGGGTACTGAGATTAAGTATGACATTATATGTCTATCATTTAAAAAATATATACCTATCTATCAGTTTATATGTGTTCGTATGTGTGCGAATATACAAAGCCTGTTAACAGTACAATAAAAAAGGTAGGTTGAAAAACAATACTAAAACTATTTGTAGGTGTTGTATATGTATGTTGACATGTGTGTGCAAACTGAATGTAAGATAGTGAGTTAGACGAGGCGACAGGCGTGTATGTTTGTGAATGGAAGTAAGTGGCTTGAGTTAGTGCGGTATGTGTGTATATGAGAGCGTGAGCATATTATACAGTTATAGTTATTAACCTTTTGACCGCCACGTTAATAACGAAAATCCGTGTTGTCTACGCCAAGCGACAAATTCTAGTATCTTATAATAGGTAAAAAAAAAGTTTTTTTTTTGTATAGGTATTTATTATTAACTAAAAAAAGTGGTATTTTTTACGTGCCATGCCGTCGTTGGCGTCGTGAGCAAGTTTTTATTTGACGTCTATACACGTCCGTGGCGGTCAAAAGGTTAA
Source organism: Acronicta alni (assembly GCA_964056405.1). NCBI lineage: Eukaryota > Metazoa > Arthropoda > Insecta > Lepidoptera > Noctuidae > Acronicta > Acronicta alni. The sequence goes on from OZ043913.1 coordinate 13,474,452, forward strand.
ATACACTTAAACATTAATAATTTAATTGTATCAGCTAGTTGATAAATAAAATCCCTGTTTAGGCATTTTAATCATCACTCTTAACTCTAATTGCGGTGCCAATTCTTAAAAACGAATGCATCGTCAAGACTCTTACTAGGGTGGTACACTTTAATACCTTTGGAATATGTAGGTAGCAAGTTTTATTTATACTGTTGTTTTATAATTTTAATGATGTACATAATCAGAAAGGTATGTAATTATTCTCATTGAAACTGGCATAGTCTAGAGCCAAGGGTCAAATAAAAGTTCTTATTAGTTATCTGTCTAAATAATATGCACTTCTTTAAAGAACAAGTCTTATAATTTCACTGTATTTTTGCTCCTAACAGTATAATTTATTTAGGACAGCTAATGTTATTTGCTTGGCGCGTATTTAATTTTGTTCTCAGCCGGTCCAAGCAAAGCGAGGAAAGTGGAGGGCTCCAATATAGTTGACAGTCTCTGCGAAAACTGTGTCCAGCGGGAACTCAGGTTTGAAATGAAAACATTTCATCTCTATATTTGTACGCATGATATTATATTTTAAAACTTTTTTAAGTAAAAGTGTAACGCTGTTGTATTTTTAGCGGAATTTGTTTGATGAATGTATGAGAGCGGTCATGAATAAGCTAGTGTTATAAGCGAAGCGCGTTATGATTCCGATTATAATCTTTCGAAAAGCGAATTTGTAGCAAAATCAGTATGTAATTATGTTTTTACTTCACCTGCTCGGAAAGTGACACATTACTCGTAATACTGGGGGAAAAAGTAAGTCTTTACAATCCTAGAGCCGTTTTTAACATAAATAAAGCAAAGGAATGCAAATTTCCAATAAAAATCTTGTTAAATAACTAATGTAAGTTTGATTAAATTAAACCTTTGTGGTACTTGAGAGATAATAGTAAAAAATCAAAAATAGAATGTGTGTTAGTGCGCGCTTTGAGCACGGTGTCGCGGCCTTTTATGTGAGCGTTACCCCAGCAAATAATGTCCAAAACAGTCGACTAAATGTTATAGATAATTATTTTCCCAGATCCTGTAATTGTTGCGCACATTTTGAAATTTGTTTCACTTATAGTTATTTAATTATTTCACAAAAACATTTCCTACTGGGGTAAAGTTACCGCAGCCAGTCATTTCCTTTTAAATGGCAATATTGAAATAAATCTTTAAATCTAATTAGTTGAATGGTTCCCTTTACGTCGAGTCCCTTTACGCCGTTGAGCCAAGAATCTTGGCTTCCTTCTACTACATTTACGTCGAGTTTAATAATTACATATAATCATATTTTTAGTACAGTCAGGTTAACACGTTTTATGTGCTATTGTAACTTTCGTTCTTCTACGGATCTCCTCATTTCTGATTTGATCACGTAGAGAAATACCAAGCATAGCTCTCTCCATAGCTCGCTGAGTGACCTTGAGCTTCTTTACGAGACCCATAGTGAGCGACCACGTCTCTGTGCCGTATTTTATCACAGGTATGCGAATCTACTGAATTACTAATAATTACATAATATCTTTTAAAATTTAATTTATTTTTGTCTGACGTGTCGTGTTGTGATGCGTCAGAACTGTATGGGTTTCATGCGTTTCAAATAAGAATAGGACTAACCTCCAGCCATTTTGTGACGTCATAGCTGTTAATTCAAACCAGCTAGGTAGGGTGAGCAAAACAGATATATTTTGTGAAATAAAATTTTATAGGTATTTAAAATATTCCACTGACTGTTCTTTAGAAGAAAATTAAATATTTTATTACTTGTGTTTATAATAAAACTATAGTTATCGTCATTTTGAAATATTTCCCTTTCTTTTTTCGTATTTCTTTTCGATTCATTTCACGTGGTTAAATTATTTTTGCCAATCGTTACTGGTAATCTGGTATATTCCATTCTGGTATACTGGTAGTTTCCAGTGTTAGATTAATTAATAATTTAGCTTTCTAATAATTGTTGAACATTATTGTCCGTCACCATAAGCCAATCAAGTTCCAGTTATATTCAATTGGATTAAATCACAATTTGTAGGGTGGCAGCTTCAAAACTTCAAAGTCATGGGAGTTTAAAATATTGTCTATAATATAGTTTTTGGCGGTTTGCGCCTTTTAATAACTCGCAGAGTTCCGGATTTGGTTTAACTGCTTATAAATATATTATAAAGCTTTTTTTTATGATTATTTCAAAAGAATTAAATTAATTTTCTCTGCAAGCTGTACTTTTTTGACAGATCACGGTCATTCGAGGTCATTGACTTTCCTGTTCTTATTTGAAACGCATTGTACATTTATAAGTCGCATTAGAAGCGATCCTGGTCCGCGTCGGATTGCCTAGGATGAGAAAGGTGAGGTTGGTAGAGGAAGGGCCGTGTCAAACAATTATGAACGCACCTGTAGTTGTGTTGTGACGCGTCAGAGTACCTCTGAGAGCTATGAAAGTAGGTACTGTTTAAAAAATCGCCAGAAAGCTTCAAAACGCGACAGAGTCAGAGCCCATCAAAACAGAGGAGACGACATATTGACGTCTGATGTCGTCACATCAGACAAATTTAAATCCGCCTTTAGACTACAACATACGGAAAATCAATGGCGCATTGGTAATTTTACATAAATTAAGTAGGTACCTACAGCCGTATTTAGACAATGCGTCGCCGTCGCGGCGTCGGTGTGACTGTAATGTTTAGACATAAACGGCCTTTTCTATGAAGGAATGCAATCTGAAACAGGAAATAAGAAGAAACGACAGCATATGAGTAACGCCTCAATTTAATGACGTTAGTAATTCAACAATTTAATGATTTGTCTTAAACTAGATACTGTTATCTGAAAAAAATGATAATTTACTATTTCCTAAATATTTAAAATAATGATTACCTATGTTGATACAACGATATGAATAATGTCAATGGATAACGTTAATTTCGATTAAGAAAGATACATAGTTTCGAATAATTATTTACTGTAAATCTATTGATTTGGATATTGTGTGTTCAGTAAAGCTATATCTATGAGATAATCTATCTATCTATCAGCCACGGACGACCACTGCTGAACATAGGCTCCCCTAATGATCGCCACAAAAATCGGTCTTGCGCAGACCGCATCCACCGACTCCCTACGACCCTCACGAGGTCGTCCGTCTACGTAGTTGGGGGCCGTCCTACGCTGCGCTTTCCTATACGTGGTCGCCACTCCAGGACTTTTCCGCAGCAGCTATCCGTTCTTCTAGCCGCATGGCCCGCCCATTGCCACTTTAACCGTGCAATCCTGAGAACTATGTCGGTTACTTCAGTTCTGGTAATTTCTGGTGGGAATAATTTAATCCTGAATCGCCATCATGAAGGCTTCTGTCTCTGGGAAAAGTTAACCACGGTTCAGCCAAACTTTACATTTTTCATACGTCGAGTTGAGTATTTATATACCTCCGTCTTGATTTACGGTTGAGGCTTTTTTACCTAATGTAACTATAGTAAGTCTAAACGATTACTTTCGATTAATTAATTAGCAGTGAATTTTTTCGATGCCACCAGCAGGTAGAACATAACTGTTTTTATCACGTAAATGAATTATCATTAGTTTTTATTTAATGGAGACTTAAGATTATCCAGTTATGTATATATTTTACTTCTACGAATCCTAGAATAGTTACGTTCTTAAGCGGCTGTCAAAAGTAAAATAAAATAGGAGTGGGTATAGCATAGATAATCAAACTAGTTACTTAAAAACCTATTTACTGAAAAATCTAAACAAGTGTGAACGTAAAAGTAAGTATGAACTGAATGTCTAGGAGAGGCATCTCTAATTATTTTGCGATATGTTTATTCGTTTTTTTATTTTCCTCATAGGTGAAGTAAAAATATTATGCTTCACTTGGGTAAAAGTATGGATTACAAACTAGTGTGGTTTGCGACCCGTACAAGCTCGGGCTTGGAATACACACTCGTTAGCAATCTGTCACTTTCTGCCTTTGGTGAACAAACTACTTATACTCGAAAGCAATATCTGGAATCATTTCATCGCGCGTAGATCAAAAATTGATTTTACTATTTCTATGCAATGAACTATGGATTGGGGTATATCATTTGAAAGGTTAATTTTGTTAGCTTTCAACATTTTTCAAACTTTCAATAATCAATGTCATAACCTTATGTCATGGATAGTAATAACAAAAGACATCAATTTTTAAAACAAAACACAACATTTTTAGGTATTCCTTAAACCCTATAAAAAGTTGTCATCAGTCCAATGTTTCACGTCACTGAGAACACCGAAACTAAAATAAAATGGAAATCACGCCACCATAGATACCACTCAAGTCGTTATCCTAATCCAGCAAGGGTAATCTCAGCGTACTGACGATCGACAGCTTCATCTGAGACCTTCTTGTGTCTCGGAGGTATACAAGAGGTATACCTCCGAGGTTCAGAGAGAGTGGAAACAGTCCGGAGACCAGGATAAGGATCAGGATTTCTTTTGAGCAACGCGCGATGAAGTGGTTCCAGTTTATTGCTCGCGAATGTATATCATTATTTGGAATATGCATAAATTAAATACGACCGCAGCCTACCTCAAGGAAACTTTCTTGCTTCATTTTAGATGTATAAGTAACTACAATTGAACAAGTATACACTGTGACAGGGACATCGACGCGCAAACTTCGTGAAAAGATTACACATAACTCCATTAAACTAAGACCTACCGTTGCTTTATACTCTTTCCATAAGAATAATTACTTAAGAACCTAGTGTTTCTCATTCTAAGTTAATTGTATTCTGTCATTGAAAAATTAATAAAATTACGAAAGTAATTAAATTTATCTCAGTAATGCTCGGTTACAGAAATTGACTTTTTAGAGCCTGCTATGTATTTCAAACAACGAGATCTGCGCTAACGTTACCCCATCAGGAAATGTTTTTGTGAAATAACTATAAGTGCAACAAAGGGCTTCGAACCTTTTTGTACGGAAGTTGGCATATCGGACCCGCCGCCATTTTGTTTTTTTTTTCGAAATCGCGGCTCACAATGAATGTGATATGTATGGGTGGAGGACACATAAACGAACAAAAAATGTCACGTTACCAAGATATTTGGAGGTAAAGATCGACATATGCGTACAACGACAATCATTAAAAATAGACTTACTACGTGACTATAGGCAGATTCAGATAGGTCAGATTGTATCCAAATAATCGTTCCCAGGTATATTATTATTATTACTGTTTACCTATTGAAAGAGAGTACTACAATTAATTATTTATCTACTAAATAAATAATACCTAAACATCATCATCATCAACCCATATACTGTCCCACTGCTGGGCACCTCTCATATTGAGAGGGATTAGGCTATAGTCCACCACGCTGGCCTAGTGCGGGTTGGCAGACTTCACAAACCGTCGAGAAAAATCTAAGGTATGCAGGTTTCCTCACGATGATTTCCTTTTCCGTTTAAGCGAGTGATAATTAATTATTAATACGCACATGAATTCGAAAAGTCAGAGGTGCTTGCCTTGGGTTCGAACTCGAGACCTTCGACTTGGCAGTCCAATGGTCATACCGCTAGGTTATCACTGCATCTAAATAATACCTAATAATTGTCATAATTATTGTACCTTTCTTTCTATAATCAGTAATAATAATAATCAACCTGGGAACGATTATTTGGATACAATCTGAAAATGAAATGATTTTATACAGTTTATATAAAAAAATCAAAAAAAGATGATGAAAAAATTCAACGCAGGGCCGTCCAGAATTCTGTACTGAAGTCATATTAACCCGTTGCGCATCGATGTCCGTTTCACCTTATATGTATACAGAACGCATAGATAATTATCGCGGCTTTAAAGGTGAATAAAATGCTGTGCGAGTTAAAAAAATGAAAAGTCAATTAAAATATCTCTCATTCAAATTTTTAGATTTGCATTATATTTTTTAGTTTTCACACCGTTTCGGTTTCATCTAATAAACTCCCTAGAAATTTAATAATAATAATCATAGCAAAGCACATAATATGAGTTTGCACAGCGACGACAAGTAACATCAATAGTGATTTAGTGGGTCTTGATTCAATGATCTGTTGCGCAGTACTTGCCAATTCTCGTTCAAAAAATCATGCAGCTATCCGATTAATTGGAGGTATTCGATATAAACGAATTGGTTGATCTCAATTCTATTGGACTAACAAACCTTTCATTTATATATCTTTAGGATTCGGCTGTACCGACAGGAAATGCAGAAATTGGAGTGTGAGAAGGAATATCAGACTTACTTATATCAAAGAAAGTCTGTGGAATACAACAATGGTCGTATATTTTTAAAATCAGTTATTGGCCCGGAGTTGTTTCGCGTACTGGATGAATATATAGAGGTCAGTACGTTAGTATAATGTGTTATTTAACTTGATTTATTTAATAAAAACAACTTTATTAATGCATTGTCTGTTCTATTATAACAGAGGTCTGCTCAACCGGCCCAGGTTAATGATGTGTTAGCAGACCTTAACCAGACGTCTTCGTTCGTTTCCGTAAGTAGTTATTTTTCTAAACTAACCATAAGTGCAACATTATGAATTTGAGTCTTTTGATTCTTCGACGAGTTTTTCGTGGTCTAGTTGAAGAATAAGTCGATTCTTCCACGACTTACCTTTTTAAGTACCTGTGTATTTCTCTATGTTAACTTCTCTTCTTTTGAAAGCATCTTAGGGATGTTAATCCCTTCTTATACATTGCTGGGTGACTTTTACATCTGTCTGCCTAAGCAAGATTATCGCTCTTCCTGGGGAGGAAGAGCGGTAATCTTGCTTACGTTAACGTAATAATAACGTAGTTTATGATTAATATTATATACAAACACAATTCACACCTGTATTCCTCATAGATTTAGGCAGAGGTGTACTAATGCACACCCACAGTTTGCTGGTTCCAAAGTCCGGTGCTATGTAATAGGGGGCGATTCTCTTACATTACATTAACCGGGCACAAATGCAAACTCTGATTCAAGCTCCGAGAATTTTATAGAATAACCTAATAATACTTTGCCTGACCTGGGAATCGAACTCAGGACCTTTAGCGTAGCAGTCGCAACCCTGATTGTATTATGGCATATTTATTATTCTTTTATTTATTGATTTTTATTTATTAAATTATACAGACTGTCCCTGGCCTCATCTGCGGGCCCTATCAGAATATTAGCGCTTTTTATTTACATAAAATATGAGTTAGACGAGACAAGTAGGTACTTTATATCCCGGTATATATCAGATATTTTCCTACAAATCCCGGGATTCCAGTTGCTGTGAAACGTCTAACAATTAGTTATTATTAGTATACAATTATTTTCAGGGAACATCGACAGTGCCTAGACAATTTTTACTCCAGCTTATCAACTGCGTCTTTAGCAATCCACGAAATCTGGTCGATTCCGTAAGTTTAATAATCAGCATTCTTCAACCCATTTGTAATTATTGCCGTTTCTTGCAGTTATGATTAATGTTTTTTTTTACTTTTAGACATCTATCCCTGGTGTTGGAGTAGACGAACCATCAATACCACACTCCCTGTCTACGCTCGCCCAGAGGACAGACACAATAAACCATACATCGACTGATGTAATACAGGCGGTTTTACAATTGATTCGGAATTGTAAGTTATTTATTCTTAGTTAACTGATAACTGTAATTCATTATAAAAAGAGAGCTTGACTTTTGTGTGTATGCGGAGAGTAATTTCCGCAACCCCTTCTTTTATACATACAATTTCCCATAGCGTTAGGCAGAAACTAAAGAACGGAAAACTAAAGAACACTTGCTACGATTCTTGCATACTTCTTTCGCTTCGTTCACATTCATACATCTTGTTATGCACACACGCCGGTTGCGAACACTACTCACCTGACCTTTAATTTCATCAGTTGAGTTGGTACATTAATTATTTAACTCATTAAATATTTTTTATGGTTTTGTACCTCAAGAGTAAAAAATGGAACCATAAAATATAACTTTTTGTCCGTCGGCCTGTCTTACAAAGCGTGACCGTTTATATCTAAAACGGGTAGAGGTTTCAAGTTGAAAATATTATGTTCCTTGGAGGTGTAAACAATTCAAGCTTTTAAAGAACTGACTGAAGTTTTATAGACACCGGCCGGCCGTAAGTCATTTTACGGCGTCGTGTGTTTCTCTACTGAATCTGAATTATATTTCTAAAGTAGTCGTCCTTTTACCATTGGGTTTAACCACAATCTTTTTACAAGACGCTGACGGCGATAACACCAGTATATTATAGCAAGACTTTTCTCGTCCATTGCTTCCAAATCAATGAGGGATCTGTGCGCATTCTTAAAAACTTTGAAAACCGGATGGCGTATTCACACGGGATACCGATTCGGGGCTATCGGATACGGGACGCAAGATGTGTCGTGTGAACACGACATTCTGTTTGGTCTTGGTGGTCTGGTTTTTCCAGATCCGATGAAAATAAGATTCAGTAAATCGTAACTCCGTGTGAACGTAGCATTACTCAAACAAAATCTAACTCAATATTAACTCCTTTTTTCAGCTGCACCACTGAATCCTGGCAGTAATGGATCAAGTACATTAAACATCAACAACAATGCACTAAATGGGTTTAACCATTTTTTAAATGGTCATGAAGTGGACAGTGTGGCTCCAGCTGTAGTTGCGAGTTCCAGCAGATCTTCAATTACCAATATTCTTCTTCGAACGTATCCTAACGCGGCCGTTAATGGCGCGGTAGCTCCGCAGACTGCACCGCATCCACCATCGACGTCGCATTTTAATAATGCGCTACATATCCCTAACGGATTTCATACTTCTAGTGCTCCTAACGCTCCGAAATCTCCCCAGCCTCCTGTCGCCCGCCGTCCGTCTGTTGCTGCCCATCCACCTGTCGCACCCCGACCTCTAGTTGCTGCCCATGCTCCTGTCGCCCCCCGACTTCCTGTTGCTGCCCATCCTCCTGTCGCCCCCCGTCCTCCTGTTGCTGCCCATCCTCCTGTCGCCCCCCGTCCCCCTGTTGCTGCCTATCATTCTGTGGGCCTTCGTCCTCCTGTCTCACCTCGTCCTCCTATCGCCCCCCGTCCTCCAGTTGCTGCCCATCCTCCTGTAGTTGCTCATCCCCCTGCTACTGCCCATCCTTCTACTAATACTACCCGTCCTCCTGCTACTGCCCATCCTTCTACTACTACTACCCGTCGTCCTGCTACTGCCCATCCTTCTACTACTACTACCCGTCGTCCTGCTACTGCCCATCCTTCTACTATTACTACCCGTCCTCCTGCTACTGCCCATCCTTCTACTACTACTACCCGTCCTCCTGCTACTGCCCATCCTTCTACTACTACTACCCGTCCTCCTGCTACTGCCCATCCTTCTACTACTACTACTACCCGTCCTCCTGCTACTGCCCATCCTTCTACTACTACTACCCGTCCTCCTGCTACTGCCCATCCTTCTACTACTACTACCCGTCGTCCTGCTACTGCCCATCCTTCTACTACTACTACCCGTCCTCCTGCTACTGCCCATCCTTCTACTACTACTACCCGTCCTCCTGCTACTGCCCATCCTTCTACTACTACTACCCGTCCTCCTGCTACTGCCCATCCTTCTACTACTACTACCCGTCGTCCTGCTACTACCCATCCTCCTACTAATCCTACTTATGCCCCGCATCCCCCAAATGCACCCCATACTTCCAATGTGAGGGCAGCTACACAGCCCGCATATTTGCCATACCATCCAGGAGTTCCACCACCGATTAACCGCCCCTACTATCCACAAACGTATGCGACAACCACTAACTGTAAGTACCGGATATTGGAAAAAAATACTATGCTTCTATTTATTACGTCATTTTAAACATATCTTACAGATGCACCAAACATTAACTCACCATATCCCAACACTCCTGTCCGAGCGGGAGTGACTCCTCAAGTATCGGTTCGGCCATCCACTTCAGTGACTGCGCCACCTGCGCAAAACACTCATAATTATAATCCGTATGTCATGGGCAGATATCATCCTCAACCACATACCTAATCTCCCTTCCTGACGAGGTATGTACTCTGACGCGAGTATGAGGACTACGCTAATGAATGCGACTTTTTTGACAATTTGCGAATTTGTGATAATATAAGACTGATTTTTGTTATTGTAACTTTTAACTGGTGCAGGGCATGTAACGCAAGTGCAATGATGTTACTCACATTCCAGTAAATTATGATGTCATTTTAACTACTATACTTTGTACTCATGGTTCAATTGTAACTTGGACATTCCTAAAATATCCACATAATGTGAGTATACTCATAGTGCAGGCGAAACTACCGTACATATTTTAATAGACTGATAATTATATGATAGATATTTTGATTTCGTCAATGTGGACCAGGTCACATTGGTTAGGTTAAAAAACATCCCAGTATCTGCATAATATACAATGAAGATTTGAGATGGGTTCGGAAGGCTTTGTATAATATAATCCATTGTAGATTACATGAAAATATCTTTAAGGAGTCCATAACCATGTGAAGTAAATTTCCATTTATATTCAGAGATCTTGTAACGAACTTTGTAATTAGAAAAGGCAAACAGAAAAAAAAAACTGGGGATATCAGCCATTAGAAATAACAGCACGTTATTGTACACAGGCCAGCACATCAAGCTAACCCAATATGTCAAATTACTTTGATAGATTTTCAACATTATTAAAAAGTTATAAGGTTCATTTTCAATTGGGAAAATTTGACAGTTTTGGATAGCTGGACCTGCTGGCTTCTGTACATACAGTGAATGAATTTACCGAATTATTACGAATTACGACCGAAGCATAAGTTCATATATAATCAAGTGGTTTTATTGAAATCATTTTAAAAATGGAAGGTAATTAATGCTTCATTCTCATAATGCAAAACTCTATAATAATTCCTTTATATTAATATAAAACTATTTTAAATAAAAATGAACATAGTTCAAAATGAAGATATTTATGTACTTATGTATTTTATTAATATTATTGATTAGTTAGTGTTTTTACTTTTGCTTGCGAGGCAACTGATGTCTCGGCCAGGGACCGAAAACCTTTATAAATTACGATACAGGTATCGAAGAATTTAAGTTGCATAAAGTTAAACGCTATATGGAAAAAAACATGTTACCTCTATTTAGGTCACTGTTTTAATACCGGTTACCTAAAAATGACCTTTGTTGAAAAAAGTAATATTTTAAATTTTAATATAAATCTGTGTTTAACAGGTATGCTCCCAGACAAATTATAAATAAATATTAAATATAAATTATTTCCCATAAGCCTTGTTTCACACCTTAATAAAACCTTCATCAAAGTCATAGAAAACAGAATTTCCGGAAAACTAGATGAACACCAATTCCCAGAACAGGCAGGATTCCGACGCATCCTCTCTACAGCCGATCATCTCCACACTCTAAACCAGATCATTGAGAAATATTACGAATACAAAATTCCTCTGTACATTGCCTTCATCGACTATTCCAAAGCCTTTGACAGTGTCACACATACATCAATATTTAAAGCCTTGCACAACCAAGAAATAGAGCCAACATACATTAATCTGCTTAAACACATCTACCATCATAGTACGGTCGACAAAAGAGTTAAGTATACAGGCAACTTATTAAACATCGTGTTTTTTAAAGATTGTGTAATTGTGTATCACGCAATATGTGTCAAAACGCAGGTATTGTAAGCTGCTACACATCAAACCCTTTGACGGGTAATTATTTAAATCAAAATCTGTGTAAAGATGCGGATTTCGTTCGCTACCTGTATACCAAACTCTTTTGTTGACTGTACCTACCGCTGCCATAAAACTACATCATGTCGGCCAAGCCTTCCCCATACACAAAGGAGTCAAGCAAGGAGACCCGCTGTCTCCTAAACTCTTCACAGCGACATTAGAAGAGATATTTAGGAAGCTTGCAGATCGCTGGGATGAGAGTGGCGTAGTCGTTGGCGAGAAAAGGTTAAAAAATCTTCGTTTCGCCGATGACATAGTGCTTTTTTCATCCTCAGCATCTGAACTAGGCACCATGATCACTGAACTCAGCCGAGCAAGCCGCGAGGTTGCGGTTTGAAGATGAATATGTCGAAGACCAAGCTGATGACAACCAAACAAACCAAGCACGAAGCGTAGGTTAGAAGTCGATGGTGCAGAAATAGAATACATCCAAAAGTATATATCTGGGCCGATTAGTCTCTTTCCAGGCGAGACAAGAAAAAGAAGTTACAGACGCACTGAAAACGCCTGGAGGAGCTATTGGTCCATGAAAAATCTAATGAAGGGCAACCTCCCTCTCACCCTCAAGAAAAACTCATAGACGCGTGTATTCTGCCTATCCTCACCTACGGTGCTCAGACTTGGTCTTTGACGAAACATCAGAAGACTGCACTCGGGGTTTGCCAGCGAGCCATGGAGCGCAGTATATTAGGAGTCAGGTTAACAGACCGTTTAAGGAACAGTATGCTGCGCTCCAAGACCCAGATCGCCGACGTTGGTCAGAAAGCCGCAAGTTTAAAATGGAACTGTGCTGGTCACATCTGCCGTATGTCTAACGAACTGTGGGTAAGACTCACCACCGAGTGGAACGCACACAACGTTAGATGACGGCAGGCCCAGAAGGAGATGACGGGACGAGCTAGACCGGTATTGGAAGGATTGGCCGCAGAAGGCTCTAAACCGAGATGAGTGGAAGGAAGGTAGGCAGGGAGGCCTTTGCCCTGCAGTGGGACGATAATGGCTTAATAATAATAATAATAAAATATAAATCTGTAGGAACACAGCTCGTCGACACACACACAGGCGATGTAAGCCCTTTGACTAATCCCGACGGCACGTGTAAGATAGAGGTAATTTCTATTTCAGTTACCGGTATTAATAATGGTTTTGTAATTAAGGCAACCTTTAAAAATACCGGTATTGGCCGTACCGGTTTCGGTCCTTGGTCTAGGCAACGATCAAACTTATCTTATTGTTTTATAGAGGTGCTATTTTTTCTTATTAACTTTTCGTGTTACCTAAAGTGCCATAAACTTACCTGACCCGATGACAGTCACAACCATCGTGTTACCACGGAATTAGATTTAAAGACATTTATTTGAATAAATATTACAGAATTAAAAACTGCGTTAATTTAAATCATACTGTATTTACTTTATGATATTACTTTATGCTGTAATAAAAATTTTGTTGAGTGGATTTAGATAAACAATATTAAACATTCCAATACATAAAATTAAGGCATTTAACCCCACTAATCAGAAACAAAATGCCAACGTTGGATCCAAGTACCGTCACCGGGTCAGATAATTATATAGGCTAAATAGTGCTGATCTCTTGAGTGTACTTTTGTACAGAGGCCTGCACATCAATCTACCACAATCTGTCAAATTTCTTTGATAGATTTTTAACTTTAATGCAACTAAATAAAGTTCATTTTCAATTGGGAAAATTTGACAGTTTTGGATAGCTTGACCTGCTGTCGTCTGTACGTATGTGCCTAAAAGACTGATATTTAATAATATAAAAAAAAACTTTAATCTGTGCAACAATTTATTTTATTTTTGACAGCTCGACTGTGACTGAATTAGTGATGTCCTCAGGTCGATTTTTTTTATGAATAAGTGCTAATCGATTTAAAAATAATGTGCGTGACGTGCACATTGGGAGCAAAACAAAACACGGTAAGTAAATAATAAAGTATAATCTTTAAAGGTAGGTATTGAAACATGGTAGGTAAGTAAAACAAATGACACCAAAACGAATCTATATTTTTTTATCTACGTGTGGGCGTGTGATCGTCCTGCACTCATTAATTTTTATTTTTGGTTAACATTTTGTATTGCATTATAAAGATACCCAGGTGTTTAAATTATTTTATTTTATATAATAAAATAACCCTTTAATGTAACTGTACATAGGTACAATATATGTATAGACATAAACGGTAAATGTATTTATTATTCGACAACATCAATCAGGCAGATCATGATCGTAAACTACCATTAAGGTGGCAAACAAGCATACGACCCACCCATCTATTGATTCCTTAAAATTTTTCCTTTTACACGTCGACTTAAGTATAGGATAGCTAAAATATGATTAGGTAGTTTATATATTTCTTTTACCCTGCATTTTAAAGTTCACCTCTAGGAATCATGGTACAATTACGTTGTCAAGCGGCTGTCAAAAGTAAAATAAATAGTTGGACGGAATAAATTTACGTAATTTTTGTATAAGTTCGTTGGGACCTGTTATAGGATTAATGTTAAAATTTAAGTACAAGCTGCGTTTTTTTTCGCTAATTGTTCATAATTAATTAATTACTATTGAGTAAAACATTAATTAATCGTTTAGGTCATAATTTAATTTATTGACATTACCATTGGGTAATATCAATAAATTATGACCGAAACAATTAGAAGCGCATTGTTTAGTTATGTACCAATGATAATATTTTACTTTAACGTTGGGAATATTCTGTAGAGCGATTTTTGCTTATTACTTTACAAATATTATGTGTAATTCAGTTCTAATGTTTATGTTCACTATTTCAAGTATTAATTACAATGAATGTATTATACTTAGAATTTCAGTCTCGTGATCTGATTACGAGGGTTTATTTGCTGTCCTTTTAAAAGCTACTGCGATTGTTATTTTTTATAGAATATTTATTGAGATAGTTTGCTTGCGAATAAATCACGTCCAAATTTTTACATGATGTTCTAGAGGCTTATTCCCGCCCGCTCCAAAACTAAAATGAATAGTACATTATGGTACAAGTGTGTAATTTTGGTGATTACCACTGAGGCGCCATGGAAAGCCGAGCCGTTACGTGAGGGTTTTAAGAGAGCCGAGGACGGTTTACCCGTGACTATGGAACGGGTGTATAACGCGATAAAATCCGTAAAAAGTAGTTTTATTTCAATGTATAATATTCGCGTAAATGTCAGAAATCAATATAATATTATCATTATTTTGTAAAATCAAAAATCTTTGGAGCTCCTGGTAATGAATGTATGGAAAAATTAATTTTAGAGACCAACAGATTTGGAGCGCACGGAAATAAGCCGTCCTAGATATGGTTGGAAATTCGCGTAAAGTTAATTATGATACGAATTTAGGAAATCATATCTTAATATTATTGCTATATTTACTAGGGGCCCAAATATACTTGCAAAGGTTAGGCCCCAAGTGATGGGCGCCCCATCCACTTTCTCGCGGCTCAATTTACGGGGATCAACTCATTTGAGGAGTGGTGCAGTAGCCTAGGCCTAGAACACTCACGACAACTTTTCGGCAGTAAGCACCACACGAGTCTCTAAATTCATCTTCAATAATAGAAGGGACAAAGCCCGAGCTGTCATCGGAGCCCTCACAGGGCATTATGCAACCAATGACATGCTCTATAAAACGAAGCTGGCTTTGAATAATGATTGTAGAGGTTGTGGTGAATTCAAGGAAATAATGCTGCACATCTTGAGTAATTGTGTTGTGAGTGTGACATCCTGGCGACGAAACGGAGTCATCTAGGCAACGGATACCCGAAGCCACAAGACTTCAGGTTCCTTCCTCTTAGTGGGCTACCCGCCTTCGTGAACCACGTCTTTGAAGAGTAAGGAATGCACGATGCTGGGGGCATCACGAAAGATCACATTTGGTTGAAGTGTTTCTGGCTTAGCCAGCCCATATAGTAAGATAATAAAATCATCATCATCAACGCCTCCTGTCGGAGGCTCTATGTGGGGGTCGTACCGTGCATGGCGATTCATGGGGCGCCAGTGTGGGCGGACACCCTGTCGGGCCGCAATGCCGGTCAGCTGCGAAGACCGCAACGGGCGATTGGTGTCAGGGTGATAAAGGGATACCATAAGATGTCCTTTGAGGCGGCGAGCCTCCTAGCCGGATTTGCGCCCTGCTGTGTCGAAGCGAG
The DNA here is from genome assembly GCA_964056405.1 of Acronicta alni. Lineage (NCBI taxonomy): Eukaryota > Metazoa > Arthropoda > Insecta > Lepidoptera > Noctuidae > Acronicta > Acronicta alni. Next base: position 13,490,455 of record OZ043913.1, read on the forward strand.
AGCCCTCGCGTCACTATTACAGCGCTGGGTTAGGGCTGAGTTCCCTCGAGGCACGGCGTATCGGCGCTCCTAATGGTGGAGTGGAAGGCGCGACTTGCTTAACTTAGTACAGGTCACGCCACCATAGCCAGCTTCTCCTTCATGGCGGTATGGCTGGAGAGACGCCACGACGCGCCGTGGCGTCTATAGGGAAGTACCTGAGTCGCATACGCCGGGACCCAACGCCCAGTTGTGCTCAACTTGTGCGTAGTAGTGCAGAGCCGTGATCTAGTCACGGCGTTGGTTGGAGACCGGCCCTCATTCGATCCATGGTCGACAGCGAGAGTGCGTATGAAGCCGCCACCTCATACTCCGAGCAATTTATGTTTGCAAAAGAGGAGGTGGAAATGGAGAGAAATTATTGTCCATCTTTCTCCCGATCCGTAGTAGACCCATCGGGTGCCGGATGCCACACACTGATCTCCGGCCTCGATGAGCTGTGGCATGCGAGCGGCTGAATTGGGAATTCCGCATCTCGATCAGATAAGGCCATTATCTATCAGTAGGCGGCACGCGTGTTCGCCAATGCCGATGCTTTGTATTAACGGAATCTGCGCATATTTAATCTAAGGTGCCTTAATAAGTTACGTATAATGTGATGACTGAGGAGAATGCAAGGTACACAGAGATAGACTGAAAATGTGTTTTATGGTAGGTAATTAATGTAACTTTTGTATGAGATATAATTTGTATTGCCAACGTAAATCTAAATTTATTACGCTAAAACTAAGTAAGATAATGTAGAAAGAAAAAGTACCTATAAGTAAAGCATTACATAGTTGAAAATGCTTGGTAAGCCTATCATTATTTGTTTACGAAAACTTCCTATAAATGAAATTTATAATTAGGTGTTTTATTTTTTATGTATTATTTTATTAATAATTATTATTAAATAATACATAAAAAATAAAACACCTAATTATAAGTTTCATTTATAGGAAGTTTTATTATTAATTATTATTATTTTTATCTACAATGTGGATATCAATGATCTCTGGTAATTATACATACCTCCAAAATTATTATATAATGTAGTCAAAAGTTCCTAAAATAAATTGATATATCCACAAAATGAGTTTTATTTTCCTTAATTTCGTTTTAATGTAATCTGTTTGACTTAGCTCACAATTGCGAAGCTTGCGTTATTTTAGTAAGATGCCCGGCGATGACGTTTCTGTTTGCAGTTCAACACAAGCGAAGGTAAACCAGTAATGTTAAATAGATAAGTTTCTCGTTTTACATTCAATAGGGAACTTGCATAAGATTTACATCTTTACATCATCCTCCTGCTCTTATTCCATACTCTTATTCACTCATCACTTGGTTCCATATAATATCATTCCTTTGATCTTGCTTATTTATACCTTTCTGGTAAAATGTCCTTCATCGCTGCGCACAAACAGTTACTACACAATTTTAGGTAACAGGCTCTAATGTCTGCCGCATAAATCATTCCTATCCGTCCATTCATGTAACACCACACATTGCCTTTAAAATTACCTTCCTTGAACGGACGTTTGAACGAACCAGTGTGCGCCAATCCGCTCTGCCTCGCGCGCCCGCATGCCTCAGCCCTTAGTAAACAGCATAGTCGCTTCTTTTAATTCTCATTGCAATCATCGTTGTCGCTGTGTGTTCCAAATTCACAATTAAAGCATATTTTAGTGTCAAACTGAACCTTGATGCTAACTTGAAATTCATACATACTGTATGAATAAATCAATCGTAAATCGTAATAATACATATTATACATTATGTAAAGTGAGATGGAAGATAACATTAATAGTTTTCTACCATTAGATTATCATTAGATTTTAAAATTAATAATAAAATAAGTATTTCATAAATTGCATGGTAGTTGAAATAAACCAGTCATTTATCGTCTACACGCGATGGCTCCGCGTCACAGAATAAAAATACATAATTATCAATACATTATAATAAAAATGTAACGGATTGCTGTCGGTACATGGAAGATATATGAGAAAAAATATTATTGGGACCTTTATCAACGCAAATAGCACCCAAAACAAGGATTGTTAGATTTTTTGTCTGGTTGTCTGTGCGTTTGTACATACTAATCTCAGAAACGGCTTATTCGATTTAGATGTGGCAGCAGCAATAAATGCTGAAATTTTGATCATTGTTTCGGGGGATAACGTAGAGTATATCTTCATTAACAGAGTTATGGACGATGAAGAATCTACCAGCTATCCAGTAGAATTTTTAGAATCGCTCAGTGCTTCTGGACCACCATACTCATAAAATAAATTTAAAAGGCGGCGTTCCCATAATGCTCCTTAGTAATTTAATACCGCCATAACTTTGCAACGGTACCAGATTAAAACTGGCCAATTTACAAGGAAACCTGATAGGAGCAGATATTTTAACAGGGTGCGGAATAGGTGATAGTGTTTTTATTCCTCGGCTTCCTCTCATTCTAAACAATTTTCCGTTTAGTTTCAAATGATGGGGCGTGCATTGTTTGAAACTAAATTGAAAACTCAGTGGGCCAAACGGCGAAAAATTCAATATATATATGTATATATTAGGTATTTTTATTCTTTGACCGCGTGACATCCCAAACCGGCGGCGCGGCGCGTTTGTGTATATTTTTTGCAAACTAAAACTGTTCATGCAGTCGTATGGGTCAATGTATTAACAAAAAATATTTCCCGCACATCCTGTCATCATATCGCTGTTAGCTGTCAGGTACTACTGGCATTTGCCATGTAGGGGACATGGTTGTGGCAAAGACCTACAATTTGATAAAAAGTAATGCAAGTTCCCTATTGTTATAACACAAGTAAGTAAGCTAGCGCTTGGGCTTGCGTGTTTATAGCGTGGGCTTCTTATATCAACATATTTTATTTTTCGTAGATTTTTGCTGCTTCGTCGATTAAATGGATGACACAAACTGGTCAAAACGACGGGTGAAGTGATATGGACACTGCTATCTCATATATACGTAAAATATAACTTTGGTTTACATAAGATATCTCATTAGTGTCTATTACTACAAAGAGGCCCCTGGCAGCCGATTTTAAAGTGTAATTGGATGAAGTTTTTGTCTACTAGTTATTATTAGTACCTACAGCCTACGATTGATTAGATTTTCTTTAAGAATATGTAGCGTATCGGCACGCCTCTAATAGTTCAACTATTTATTGTCTTGAACGACTAAAAAATACCACAGATGATTACCTGTGGATGGGGGCGGAGCGTGCTTGCTTCGGAATATTCGGATCGCGCGCTCGCTCTCTCCGCTTCCGGCCGTCAATCGACTCAGACGCATGTCGCGTTGCCCGAGCCGACCGTAATGGCCGCTTGTTAATATTGTGTAGTTGCGTAGACATTGTTCTCTGTCTACGTGTAGTTGAGATACTTTCGTGAGATTAAAATAATTACACACACACACACTAGCGAGCATCATTTCTCGGCTAGGAGTAGGCCGATCCCGAAATACTCCAAAAATATATTTATTTCTTAATATTAAGATCTCGATTCCAGACATTGCTGTATATTGTATAGATATTTAATTTAATATATTCCTTCTGTTAATTTGTTTTTTGCGAATTGGTATCTACTGTTCTTATCAATTTGCTTCGGTAAGCAGCAGCCCTATCATGAGTTTACGCTTGATAGTTGTTACCGTTCAATCGGCAACGCGAGGAACTAATTGCCCATTTTGTAGTTAATAACTATCTCACTAGTCTTAACTCATTGTAGTTATATTATTATTATTTATGAATTTATTTCATATTACACAATAATCCATAAAAATTTAGAATAACATAATTAAATTACAATAAAATACACATAAAATAAATTAAATTAGGTACAGTATTGTTAGTAAAATCTTATAAACTATGTTAGTCAACAGTCATCACATTACGCATTTGTGTTGGATTGGGCAATCCGCACGAGTAACAATCATCTGCAGGATACTATATGTACTACCTCTCGCACGTTGTAGCTAGCTGTAAGGAGGCTACTTTACCGTCCATTCGGGCCTCTAGAAGCATCCCCGAAGCACTACAATAGCGAGGCAGTCGCATCAGCATCCTGAAGATGTTGTATTGGATACGCAGAGCACCAGCAGCTCAACGAGAGCTACGTGAGTAAAACGATTGGCAATACGCCTTGAACAGCTTTATTTTCACTTCCCTTGAACAACGTGCAACCATATTTCTACTGACTGTTAGTGCTCTGCGTTCCCTCTCTATGTCTGTTTCATACAAGGCCGTTTATTATAAGATTTATGTCGGAACCAAATATCACTAATAAAACATTTTTGTTGTAACCACATATTCAGTAAACAGAATAAAAAGATAGAAATATTTAAGTATTTGTATTTTATATACCTACCTATTATTTAATGATAAATAATCCCTACTAATACCTAAATGCCAATTACACTGTCTGTATGTAAGTTTTTATCTGTTACACTTTCCGCTGAACCGATTTTTATGATATTTGGTATAGAGATAGATTAGACCTTGGAGAAATATAGAGAGAACACCTTTGTCTTAAAAATCCTTTGGGATGCGAGTGAAACAACTAGTATAATAATTATATCATCGTCAACCCATATACTGTCCCACTACTGGGCACGGGTCTCCTCTCAGATTGAGAGTTATAAGGCTAAGTCCACCACTCTGGCCTTGTGCGGGTTTGCAGACTTCACACACCGTCGAGAAAAATCTCTAAGGCATGTAGGTTTCCTCACGATGTTTTCCTTCACCGTTTAAGCCAGTGATAATATGAATTTTTTCGTTTCGTGTTTCGAACTGGAGACCTTTGCCTTGGTAGTCGAGTGGTCATGTCACTGCTTTTTATATTAATAAATATATACTTCAGTAATTCATATAATATTTTTGACATCCTGTCCTATATTGATAAATATGTAATATTTACATATTAATAAAATGTGAACAAATTTCACATTAGATTATGTTCTATCACCGATAGAACATTACAGTTTTTATTATAGAGGTATGTGATGTGATAACGATAAGGTGGCTTCCATACAACTTTCAAGAGTGCCCTCCGTGCATGTTCTACACTTGCGAGCAAAAAACTGGGATCACTTTATCGCGCGTTACTCAAAACTGACATTGTTAGTAAAAGAGTTGATAGGTTGATAGTTCCAAGCAGGTGGTAGGATTCAATCATCTTATCTATTAAAATTTTCATCATCTTGGTCACGTAAGAATTCGTTTTGCAGGGGTTTTTAGTTTATAAAATCTGTCAGTTTTGTTGTTCTTATACGCCGGGTCCCTGTGTTTCTTCTAATTTGATCTATGAAAGACCGCACAATCAAGCTGACATCTTGTAAAGGAATGTGGCACTTGACAGGTGAAAACAAAAACAGTGATAGCCTAGTGGTATGACCATTGGACTGCCAAGTCGAAGGTCTCGAGTTCGAATCCAAGACCTCTGACTTTTCGAATTCATGTGCGTAGTAATTTTAATGTGGTTTATGACTATTGTATAATAAGTACGTAACTAAGTACACCTAACCCTTTACTTGGTGATGGAGACCTCTAACGATCAAGGGAACTCTTCAACGGTTCACAGCAGCTACTTAGTGTTTTGGTGTCTGTCATTTATCTTGATGAGAACTTTATAGTTGAAGTAAGATATGGAAGTACATATATGCATACCATCACGCCTGTATCCCCCGGAACGGCTAGGCAGAGGTGTACTAATAGATATACACCTACAGTTCTCCGATATGTAGGTACAAATAAATATACCCCGGAGCTCAAGCGTATAGCAGCAACGTTAATGAATGATCAGTGAATGAGATGACTTGTCAGTTTTAGTTATGGTCGGTTCCCTTTTTGTTAAAATGTTATTATTATAACCTCTGTTTTCATAACAGATAGGATAATTATTCTTCTTCTAGATAAAGGCTTCGTAGCCTATTATCGGAAAGCATATTTAGTTATATAAAAATCTACAAACAGTACATATATAAAGTTTCAACTATTTCAAGAGATAAAATAAATATTACTACATCAGTACGTTGCCAACCATTTTAAGAGAACAGTTTAATGATATACCTACTATTAGTACAGTAGGTATCCTACTTACTTAACCTGTATTTATTGTCTAGCTAGAGCACTGCAGTATAAATACGATAATACCTACTTACAATAGAAAATGCAGAGAACACCTTTGTGGGCATCGGCATGATTGAACAAAACATATCTGATATTAATATCTAATCGGTGCCAATCGTGCTTATAATTCAAGTTTGGAAATAGGTAGCTGACGTTACAAATTATAATATCAAGTGCCATGACCCATCAACTGATTCTGAAACATTTCTCCGACATTCGTTTCGTCGTTGACCGATTCACCGACAGAACGATTCACTTTTAATTTTTTCACCTATAGAACGTTTCAATGACGAACATTTCGCCGACACAACGATTCACTTTTCATTATTTCACCGATAGAACGTTTCAACGGCGAACGATTCACCGACAGGACAATTCACTTTTGAATATTTCATCGATAGAACCTTTCACAACTGTTCATCTGCCCCTGGGGTATAAAACATAGGTATTCGACATGTAGACCTGTTTCCGTTTATTGTTTACACCAAGCTGTGAAGAAAAACTTGAAGTTTTATGCAAAAATTGAGCAAACTTAACCAAAAAAGTGACAAAAACGTATTTGATCCAACATCAAAAGATGTATCATACATGTTGTGGATAAACATACGTTTTTAAAGGTTAAATGAAATATAAATAAAAATATTTTTTATTATTAACAATTCCCTAACCAACATGATTAATACTAAAACAGAAACATAACAAATCAACTATGATTAACAAAAACAATTCTAAAGTTCATAGGACACTTATTTTGTATTAAATAAATGAGAAATATGAGCCCATCCACTTAAGTAGGTTTTTATGTCCATATCATCCTTTTCTGACAAAGGCTGAGTAATCCTCTCTTGATAGTTTGATCTTTTTCTCTTAAGCGTTGGCTCCGAGGAATTAATGAAATGAGATTAATGAGTTCGATAGTGCATTTTGTGTGCTTTTGTTCCTTCTGGAACTCTACTATGGTTTTGAAAATGTTCCATTTTCGCCGGCCTAATAAGGTATTCCACCTGTTGTGCCACGACTCCAGCGCATTTTGTGATAATGGTATATGTGAAAGTTGGCTGTCGTGTACTGACCACATCCTTGGAGGAAATATTGGCGGAATTCGCTTTACTGTCATTTTGGAGCTAATGGATTTTGTAATTTTCGCTGATCCACTGACATAATAATTTTCAAACCATCGCATCACTCCCTTAGCTTCATCAGGTACTATTTCGTTTTTTATTATATTGATATAATAAAAAACGAATCGGGAATTTCTATTGGCACTAAAAATGCCAGTGCAGCAATATGTCTCATTTTGTAGGCAAATACTGGATCGCTGTTGTATTGCTTTGTGAGCCCAGCCGATTGAATGTGACGCCATATGCTTTGGTTCAAATGAAAAAAAAGAAGTTTATTTAAGCAGTCTGGGAAAACCATTTTTATAGCATTCATTGCTGCGCATTCAAAATCGGTGAGGATTATTTGTGGACACAAATCGATATTCAAGGTATGTAGTGTGTGTCGTTTAATTATAAAAATGTAACATTTTATGTTACATTTTTATAATTAAAATGTAACATTTTATGTGTTCATAACATTTTACAGTTTTATGTTAAAGTAAACCATAAATTAAAGGAAGTACTTTATGCGTACCGTCCGGAGTTCCGACTATTGCATGTACAGAATACATTTGTCGAAACGGGGGAGGGCAACAGTTAAATGTTCCATCCATCAGCCAATAATTTGCTACACTTAAGAGTCTGCAATTCTCATTAGTGCCAAATACGATTACGGATTCTTCATTATGAGTGTAGTGACCGATAAGGAAATTTACATCATTGCTAATTTTGGTTAATTCATCAGGAATCACAACAGCATGTATATCTTTGGGAATACTTGGTAAATTCTTATTCCTTACCCGATGAACCATCATTCTCATGGCATCCTTAGTCGGCATGTAAAGAGCACTAATACTTGGTACATCTTGAATACACCGTTGAAAAATTTGTGAGGGTGCATCCATTGAATGTTGGGCTTTTTGTTTGATGTTAGCTTTTTACAGTTAATTCTATCTGCTTATCGGGATCCGGTAAATTAACATGTTCAAAATTTTTCGAAATAACAATATGAGAATTATTCGTAGACACTGTTGAAGTGATAGCAACATTGCACCGGGTAGAATCTTTTTTTGTACACCGCCAGTAGAACTTCGTATTTCGTATTCTGTTTAGATGATAGGAATATCCTTCGTGAATCAATATATCTTTACCGCGTTTTGACTTTAACAGTACACAATCACTCATTTTTTAACAACAAAATCTAAACCTTTTCATGAACACGTTGGTAATTTATTCCGAGCAGACATAACAACGTAATGAGAGACGTTGACAGGTAAAAAGCGTCTCATAATTGCCAAGTTCACATTGAAAACATCAAAGTTGTGAGATTTGTAAGTCGTGATAAGGGTGTTAAGGCGGAACGAAACCAGTGCATTTTCCTGTTGTATCATAGCGCGATAGATGGCGTTGGGATCGATTTAGATCGCGCTATGGTTTCGTTCCCACGGAAAGTATAAGTATTAAATTTTGAATTTAATAAATATCTTTCTCTCAACGGTATTCAATGGTTTTATTTGAGGCTCCAGGTAACTGTTGGATATACCTAAGTGGAAGATCAATCATGGTCCTTCGAAACCGGGTTTAATTAAAATATCTGGTAAGAAATTGTCGTGGTATTTGGACGTGCGCGTCGACACAGTGGTAAATTGCTGCTGATGGCGCGGAGGTGCTGGCTACGCAGTCGGTGAATGTAGTGCGGGGCTGGACCAGGATCATCAGCATCACACAGAAGGGTATTTAACAAAGTGTGTTAGTGCGTTGGACAAACTGTGAGTACATTTATAGTTAATAACTAAAATAGGGACTTAGTAAAATTTCAGTGTTAATTTAGGACTTAGAGTAGGATGGCAAAAAGTGAACCAACGGGGAACCTATGCCCGATTTTGCATAGAAGTTTGGTGTAAAACACTTAGAAAAATTTTGGAAAAATAAATTATGGAACTTATCAAACTTCAAGACGATATTCGGCTTCAACTACAAAAAGCCAGAATAAATTTTAAGAAATGTTCCAAAGAACGCTTAACAAAAGCCTACATATGCAATAGAATTGACAACATAAACCAAAAATGGAGTGAATTTTCAAAAAATCATTCTGAAATAGTTAAAGATAAAGAAATCGAACATTCACAGTATTTGCACAAAGATGTACACACCGAAGTTGAAGAATTTTACTTAGATTTCAAATCTGATTTAGAGGTAATGTTAGAAGAACAAACTGAATTTGCAGCACATAGAAAGTCTTCTAAAGAAAACAAAGTGTCAAACGTTCCTGTCAAACTACCTAAAATAACTATACCAATATTTTCAGGACACTACACTGAATGGGTTGGGTTTAGAGATTTATTTGTTTCTCTTATCCACAATAACAAAGATCTAGATAACGTACAGAAGTTACATTATTTGAAGGGACACCTGGCTGGAGAGGCGGAGCAATTATTAAGACATATCGCCATAACTAACGACAATTATGAACAGTGTTGGGACTTATTAGATAAAAGATTCAATAACAAACAATTTTTAGTTACCAACATTCTCACAAGATTTTTCTCACAGCGTAACATTATCACAGAATCTGCCACCGCTATCAAACAACTACTAGATAATACTACTGACATGTTACAGGGGCTGCAAAATTTGGGTATTCACACCACTTCGTGGGATGCTATTGTAATCTTTATAGTGTCACAAAAATTGGATAATGAATCTAGGAAGCAATGGGAAGCTAAAGTTAGCGAAATAACATTTAATTGTAATATATTACCCGAGTTTAAACAGTTTCAGAATTTTCTGCAAAATAGGTTTCATTCATTAGAATTTTTAGAGACAAAAACTGTAACAAATGTTAAAACTAGAAATTATAGAGAGAGCCCGCACTTTAATAATACTTTCTATATCTCACAAATAATTTGCTCCTTTTGTAAAGGTGAACACAAAATCAGCATCTGTAAAGAATTTCAAATATTAGATAACGATGCACGACGAACATTTGTACAGGAAAATAGGTTATGTTTTAATTGTCTAGCAAATAATCACTCGGTTAAGTTTTGTCGAAACACAACTTCTTGCCAAATATGTAACAGACGACATCACTCATTACTGCATTCCAATAGTGTACAAACAGGATCACCACTGGAGCCTCCTTCATCATCACATCAGGTGTCAGACCAACCAACAATCGGTAGCACACATTTATCAAACGGATTTGAACAAGTTTCGTTATTACCAACGGCTATCGTATATGCTGTGGCTAATAATAATAGTATCATACCACTGCGTGCTTTAGTGGATCAAGGTTCACACATTTCATTCATCACTGAAGCCGCAGTTCAATTACTTGGCCTAAAGAGTAATGCAATCATGGGTAAGTTTTCAGGAATTGGTGGTGATTCAAAGGTGGTTTCTAAATCAAGCACAAGGGTAGTTCTTCAATCACCACACATTCCAGATTGCGAAGTTCAAGTAATGGCTTATATTTTAAACAAATTAACTGGGTTGCTACCTCCTCGAGAAGTTTTATTAGAACCATGGCCTTTATTAGGAAAAATTAAGTTAGCCGATCCAGATTTCGGTTCACCAAACAAAATTGATATTTTGCTTGGCTCTGATGTTTATGGTCATATTTTAAGAGAAGGTTTTGAAAAGTACACATCAGGATCGTTGCTAGCTCAGGAAACAATTTTTGGATGGGTTTTGACTGGAACAAACAAATCGCAAGCTGCATCAACAAATTTAGTCAGCATGCATGTGCTTGCAGATGATTTACTAAAATCATTTTGGGAAATAGAAAGTGAGCCGAAGTTAAACCTGAAGATTATGTCTGAAGAAGAACAGCGCTGTGAAGAAATTTATGCAGCGACCACTGCACGCGATCAAAGTGGTCGTTACATTGTTAAGTTACCTTTTAGGGACGAGCATCCAGCCTGTTTAGGACAATCACGAGAGATAGCTTTGAAGAGATTTTTGCAACTTGAGCAAAAACTGGCAAATAATAATTCTTTAAAAGGAGAATTTAAAAGAACTTTTGACGAATACTTGGAACTCAATCATATGCGTCCAGTTAATAGCAAAGATAATAAAGTGGGAGTATACTTACCTTATCACGCAGTAATAAGAGAGGATAGGACCACAACTAAGGTGCGTGTAGTTTTCGACGCATCCTGCAAGGGTAAGAATGGAATTTCACTGAATAATGACTTAATGGTAGGACCTACCTTACAATCAGAGCTGCGTCATATAATAACGCGTTGGAGAACACACCCAATTTGCCTTTCTGCAGATATTAAGAAGATGTATCGTCAAGTACGTGTTGACGAAGATGACGCCGATTTTCAACGCATTTTGTGGCGAGAATCTCCTGAAAAGGATGTCACTGAATATAAATTACTGAGGGTCACTTTTGGTACATCTTCAGCGCCATATTTGGCAGTAAAAACACTAATTCAGTTAGCTACAGATGAGGGAAGTAAGTTTCCACTGGTAGCGGATAAGGTTAAAAGGGATTTTTACGTGGATGACTTTATGTCTGGGTGTCAAAATGTTAACGAAGCAATATTAATATATGAGCAATTGAATTGTCTTTTAAATAAAGGTGGATTTGAATTACAAAAATGGAATAGCAATAATGAAACAGTGATAAAAATGATAGAGAAAGGTTATACACAAGGAGGACTAATAAAAGAATCTAAAGGGTTAGAGGAAAAACTTGAAAGTAAAAATAAAATACTAGGACTTACATGGAACAGGATCCAGGATGAATTTGAATACGCAGTGAAGCTGCCGGCGATAAGCGCACCTGTAACAAAAAGAAAGGTTATAGCGGATATATCTCGCCTATATGATCCATTAGGATGGATCGCACCAAGCATTATAACAGCAAAAATACTGATTCAGAAATTATGGTTATCAGGCATAGATTGGGACGAAGAATTACCACAAATTCTACTAGACGAATGGATTGCTTATCGTGATATATTGATACAACTTACCAATTTTCGTCTGCCTCGATGGATGAACAGCAAAGCTGATGATCGGCAAGTAGAAATTCATGGATTTTGCGATGCTTCCAACGCTGCTTACGGTGCAGTAGTGTATCTTCGCGTAGTAAATAGTGAAGGTAACATTAATGTCACTCTGGTATCGGCTAAGACAAGAGTGGCTCCAGTTAAACAAGTGTCTATTCCACGATTGGAGCTGTGTGGCGCAGTGCTCTTGGCGAAGTTACTTGTTGAAGTTGGTACAGTATTGGAAATTGCAAAGCAGAATTGGCACGGGTGGACCGATTCTGAGGTGGTATTAGCCTGGTTGAGTAACCATCCATACAAATGGAAAACATTCATTGGTAATAGAGTGGCGGAGATTTCATCACTTTTAAATCGAACTCAGTGGTCATACGTTAAATCTGAAGATAATCCTGCTGATGCGGCTTCCCGTGGAATTAAACCATCAGACATAAGTAATCACCAGTTATGGATAAATGGACCGTATTGGTTGAAGAATTCTGAAATAACTTATGTAAACCCTAAGAATTTGAACACGAACCTGGAAAAAAGAGTAAAATTAGTACATGTCGCAATTGAAGAAGACGAAGATATGTGGACAAAATATTCAACATTGACGAGGCTGCTGCGAGTAGTGGCATATTGCAGACGATTACTGAAAAGGAAAAAAGATAAACCAAAACATACTTACCTTCTGAAACAGGAAATACATGAAGCTTTAGATATAATGATAAAAGGGTATCAATACAAACATTTTAGCCAAGAAATACAAGACATTCGCAGTGGAAAGGATATCAAAAAGAAATCCAAACTTACCTCATTGAATCCATATTTAGATTCCCTCGGAATACTTCGTGTCGGTGGTCGAATACATCAGGCCCACATAGAAGAGGACCGAAAACATCCCATATTGATTCCTCATGATTCAACATTATCAAAACTTATTGTTGCAGATGCACATTACAAAACACTACATGGGGGTCCACAACTTATGTTAAACTATATACGATCGAAATATTGGTTAATAGGAGCTAAAAATTTGACAAAGTTATACTACAAAAAATGCGTTACGTGTGCTCGTTATCGTAATCAACAAAGAAACCAATTAATGGGACAATTGCCAAAAGAAAGAGTTACCCCAACCCGAGCCTTCTTGTTTAGTGGAGTAGATTATGCTGGACCCATTAGTATCAGGGTTTCCAAAGGTCGTGGTAACAAATCATATAAGGGCTATATATGTTTATTCATTTGTATGTCGACAAGAGCTATTCATTTGGAGGCAGTAAGTGATTTGTCGTCTCAAGGATTCTTGTCGGCGTTCAAAAGATTTGTTGCACGCAGAGGTTATTGTAGCAATCTGTTTAGCGATAACGGGAGTAATTTTGTGGGAGCAGCACGTGAGCTTAAAAAATTATTTAACGAGGAAAGATCTAACTTTGTACCAGAAATTTCGGATTGGCTGGCTACAAACGGCACTCAGTGGAATTTCATACCCCCTCTTGCACCAAATTTCGGAGGGTTGTGGGAAGCCGGGGTGAAATCCACTAAACACCATTTAAGACGTATAATTGGAAACTCAACACTAACTTTCGAGGAGATTACCACTTTACTGGCTCAAATTGAGGCTTGTCTCAACTCCAGACCACTATCGTATATTGAAACGCAGGAAGACGTTGAACCGCTGACCCCAGGTCACTTTTTAGTAGGGGAACCTTTAATTCTTCCTCCAGAGCGTAGTTATGAGCATACTCCCCTCAACTCGTTAAGGCGATGGCAACTATGTCAACGTATGTTGCAACATTTCTGGAAACGGTGGTCCTTAGAATACATCTCAGGATTGATGCAGAGGTTTAAGTGGAATCAGTTAAACTTGGAGCCAGTGGTTGGTGATGTTGTCTTAGTTAGGGAACCCGATCTACCACCCGCTAGATGGTTGATGGGTAGAATTGTTAAAAAACACCCTGGTGTTGATAATGTAACTCGAGTAGTAACATTGCGTTATAAAAATTCTCTTATTAAGCGACCTTTATCTAAACTGTGCATATTACCCTTACCTACTGGAAACGCTTAATTTTAATTTAATTAAAAGAGCATGTTATTTTTTATTTTACTTTGTGATGTGTTTAGTTCAATGGTTATTTATGTTTGTGTGTTTACAAGGGTGTAAATGCTTATTTTTATTTGACTTGTGTTTAGATTTTTTTAAAAGTATTTTTATGGTTATTTATGTTTAGTTCAATGGTTATTTATGTTATGTATTAAGGACTGTCGTCCTTAGCGGGCGGGTATGTTAAGGCGGAACGAAACCAGTGCATTTTCCTGTTGTATCATAGCGCGATAGATGGCGTTGGGATCGATTTAGATCGCGCTATGGTTTCGTTCCCACGGAAAGTATAAGTATTAAATTTTGAATTTAATAAATATCTTTCTCTCAACGGTATTCAATGGTTTTATTTGAGGCTCCAGGTAACTGTTGGATATACCTAAGTGGAAGATCATTCAAAGGGTCTTACTTGCTCGCCAAAGAAAAGAGTTTTGCCGGTAGTTTGAAGATACCAGAGGTATATTAACAGGTATATATTGCCGCATGGCCCTAAATGGGGTATTGAATCCAATTTTAGAGAGAATTCGGGGACAATCGATATAACTTGAAATAATTTTCAACATGTACGTTATGTCGGCTATCTCTCGCCGCTTCACCAATGGAAGTAAGTGAAATTTCGCACATAATTTTAAATAGTCGTCAGTTCTATATATAATTTCAGAACGACAGCATAATATATACCTAAGAAACACCGAGACAAACACAAACACTTATGCTCATAACATAAATATTTGTGTCCTGTTGAAATCATCCCCACGACCTCGTGTTCAGCAATCCGACACGCGAACTGCTAAACCACAGACGTCGTAAAGCGTAACCTATTACAAACGTATTACGTGCAGATACCACGTGAATTAGTGTCATCTATCAGAACGCCAAGTAAAATGTCACCAAACACAAGCACTGTAATTCCTAGATATATTATCACCACGCACTATCCTATCACTATGCCTCCCAAGTTAATGAAAGTATGACTTTCATTAACTTGGGAAGACTTTCTTATACTTTGCCTGATGTTCAGTTTTTAACATTATTTAAAGAAAAACAACTCAATGAAGTTGTTTTCACCTAAAGAAATGTAATTTCTTGGAAACGAAACGTAAATTTCTTGGCTAAAGAAATGTATCTAAGCATTCGCAAACGGTCTTTAATAAGTAACTGGTACACCCTAATCCTTGATTCCTAAATCTTTCAATTTGACTGTATAAGAAAAGAATCGAATTTCGCTAACAGTTCCAAAATCATATAATAATTTTCGTTATAAAAGGGAGATGTGACACCTCAAAGACTTAAATTCAAAAATGTTAACTTTAATCATTTCGAACTGGAATGTGGGACTCGCGGTGGCGGTGGTCATAGCGTCTGTGTATATACCTACCCGCCATGTCGAATTTTGCCTTCGCATTCTGAATTTACGTCTTTATGGTGACGTTATAAGTAGTAGGTACTTAGCTTTTCTTAACTCAAAAACTATTTCTTGTGCCAAAAATTGTGGAACAATAAAAAAATATATAAGATTGTGAACTAGAATAACGAAATACAGAGAACAGTAGGGGCGGCAATATTTGAAGAGCCTACTGGCGGCAAATGTCTAGATCCGCCACTGAGTAGATAATTATACATAATAGGTCAAGTACCAAAATTACAGACAATGCATTTTAAGTGTTTTTTCTATACTGGACCTTGGACGATTTCCTGATGTATTTTTTTAGACAAAGTACGTTTCAGTGGCTCGCCGTGCACGCGGACTGTTGGAGCTTGGCAGTTAGCACCCAGGCGGACCCCTTTACGCCGCCACTGTCACTCTGAACCCTGCTTAAACATCCATATTATCAACTTTCAGGCTGTTATTTTTATTGGAAAATATTGTATTTACATTATCTAGAAAGAAGCAGTGATAGTCTAAGTGGTAAGACCGGACTTTTAAGTCAAAGGTCTCGAGTTCGAACCCAAGGCACGCACCTCTGCCTTTTCGAAATTATGTGCGTATTAATAATTATTTATCACTCGCTTAAAACGGTGAAGGAAAAAACATCGTGAGGAAACCTGCATGCCTTAGAGATTTTCTCGACTGTGTGTGAAGTCTGCCAACCCGCACTAGACCAGCGTAGTGGACTATAGCCTAATCCCACTCATTCTGTGAGAGGAGACCCGTGCCCAGCAGTGGGACTGTTTATGGGTTGATGATGATTGTATTATATGTGAATTTTCATTGGACGTTTACTTTGAATGGCGAAAATGTTCACAGTTCACAGCCAGAGTTCGATAAAAAAAAACAATTTATTCAGATATTTTTAATTTTATTTTTATTCTAAACACACATGTTATACTTAATAATATTTAGCCCATGACTGTTAAACAGATATGGGCCGTTTTTCAGGAGTCAGTCTCCTTGCTTACAGAGTTTTTTAGACACCGATTTGTTATTATAGTTTAATAATAATGTACCTATAAAGTAGTTTTATACTTTATAAACTACAGAGCATTGAATAGGTATATTATTAATATAGGTATATTGAATTAATTTTAATAATCAATGTTATTCGTCATCTTATTATAAAATGAATCAATATCAAGAAGTACACGTATTAATTATTAGAGGTATAAGTAGGTACAGAGGCCAGCACAACAAGCTACCTTTGGACAGATTTGAAAATCTTATACAAAGTAATAAGGTTCATGCTCAATTGGGAAAAATTGATAGTTTGGATAGTTTGACCTGCTGGCGACTGTGCTTACCTAACCTAAAATATTCTATTTAGTAGTATAATAATGAGATCACATGTATTTGTCATAGAACATAGAACCAGTGTATGAAAAAGGTTGAGCCTGTATCTTAGACGTTAGTTTCTTCTCATGATAATACAAACAGACATGTATACTTATACTAAGTTAAACATCAAATACATACAGATATGAATCTCAGAATACAATGCGCATAACTTGGAAAAAGGTCGAAACCCAAACAAGTATATTTTTTTAGTAGGTATCGTAGGTACATCAGATTTGGTCGCAAAAGAAACTACATAAAAGTGTGAACTTACGCAATACATAATATATGTTAGTTCGTAGTAGTAGTAATGGGCGATATTTTGTAGATGTTGAATAGAAGGTATAGTTATTTAATGTAGAGGAAACGTTTATACAGACACATCACAACAGACTTACAAAATGAGCCACGCGAACCCTATTGGCTATTTCAATCTCGAGAATGTAGATTGAATACTGCTAGACTGAAAGCGGGTAATATTCTTTGTTAGAGCAGAAAAATGCTATTGTTACATTCTATAGGCATAAAATTTTATAATTAAATAGTACTGTTTATCGTTCTATTACTTGTTATTAATAATACCGTTACTAAATACGATGATAATTATTTATCACTGTTGAGATTATCGGTCATGGCATCGTGAATAACACCGTGAATAGTAACTTTACTTGCAGATAGTCACTATCACAATATTATCATGATATAGCAAGCAGGTCTGCATGAGGTTAGCAATTATAACTGCGCCCAGATTTTATTGCCACATCATGCAGTCAACAGTGTAGATATTATATATAATATAATATATTATATTATATATACATACACATATAACATACATAAAGTGATATTATGCTACTTCATAATTATAGCAAAAATAGGAAATGTACGATCGTACGGCCAGATACAGGTGTGTTACGTAATTTAAATGTTGATCAAAACTGGTTCTTGAATCATGAAGAATATAATCTTGGCAAATACATTTCAATGTAGTTTTAGTTCATCGATTTTAATTGATTTTCCGTAGGTACATGGACATCTTTGTTACAATATATATATATATATATTATTAGAAAGACTATAGTTCATTTTGTCGAACTTTAAAGCATTCGAAGTTTTTGAAAATTCTTTAATTAGTACAAGTACCTATAAAAATATTTTTAATTTGTGAAGAACCAGCTCAGAAGTCTTATTCGCAAGTTGGAATAAGGCCTTGACTAATACACAAATTTTTACTTACTTAAAACATACTCCTTTAAAGGGGTAAATATTAGACATTATAATACTGTAGGGTAAAATCACATCAAAAACACATAGCTAGTAGAAAAGTCCTGCGATTCCCAGTAGAGAGCAGACTATCAGTAGACATATATTAATTTGGTAGGTATATTCCTGCCTGCAAAAATTCAGCCCTTGGATGCGCACCGTGGTTCAGACTGGGTGGTGGTAGTTCAGCAGACCTCTCGCATTCCAATCTTCGCTGCTGGAGCTGGGCAAGCCTGGATAATAATAATTATACATTCATAATTTATAACTTCATCCACCTGGATTGCACTGCGATTACACTCTTTTACGTTAAAGAGAATAAGCATGCATTACGTCGTAATGTATTATTAAAATTTGCAGTGTTATGGCAAAATGACCACGTCTGTGGTTCGCGTTCCACAGTACCTACACAAATATTTATGTGATCAACATAAGTGTTTGTTTGTGTGTTTCTTTAGTATTATAAGTATGTCTGTATTTACAAAAAAAAAGCTATTTATTTATCTATTATATCCATTGTCCCCATAGTACAAGTTCTGCTTAGTTTGGGACTAGATGGGGCTGTGTAAAAATTATCCAGGAATATTTTTTATTTAAATCAAGCAGCGGCGGCGGTGAGCCACGTCGCGGTATTGAATTGATAAATATTTTATGATTTTTTTCCTAAGCTATAGGTAGGAACGTAGTATTACGTTAGTGGAAATATCTGATTCGGCCTAGTAGTTTTTCCATTTCATAAACCATATTTTTTTCAAATAGATAGGTACATACGTAAGTAAGTATGACTTTCGGTGTAAAAGTAGCTCATCGTCTATAGTGATGCAAGCTAGCTGCATTTTAAATTTCATTTAAATTGAAATTAAATTTCATTTTCACGGTTTGACGTGAATAGGTAGACTCGATCATCCGAATATAGAATAGGCACAATGTACCTATTTAGCTGATAAATAACGTTAATTGAATTCATATCATAATTTTATTAAGGAATTACGTAAACTTTAAAAATATATTACTTATATCATAATAACATCTATATAGTATAATTATATACCATTTTGCAAACCGGGACTAAAAACACAAAACTCACTCTAATTATTCTGCCGTGGTACTGCACGTCGCGGTAATGGTAGCGGTATTTCTCGCAGTAAAGCCCGCGAGGCCGCCGCCGGCGCGGGGCGTCGCGGCAGCGGTGGCTGCACCGGTAGCGGTGGCTGCACCGGTAGCGGCGGCGCCGGCTGGCCATTATTGGCCGCAGCGTGTGCGGCGTGGCGGCGGCGGCTTATCATAAAAAAACCTTTGAGTTGGTGGTTTAATTAGCGTAAAAAAGTTACCTACTATGTTCTACATATTGCAATCTCCTGCCACAAGCTTGCAGTTTTCAATACTTCGCTCGCAGCATGAGTGGCCTACCGATAAGATACCGGAGATAACGCCACGCCCTTGTGGGCACCGGAATCGTTCAGGGAACAGTAGATATCCTATCCACATTAATTATGCCCATTAAAAACTTTTTTTACTTTTAATTAACCAAAACACCAATCCAAAATATTTCGCAGCTATATCAAGATATTCTCAAGGTGAAATAAGTTTGAGAACATCTGGGCAAATCGGTGTCACTTTATCCATCGCGTGTCTTTGTTTACTATTTGTCAATATTACTTAAAACCCCTATCAATAGGTTTAGTGCGTTTCATCAAATAGTTCCTATGCCGTTATGTTGGCAGCATTGCAAATAAGAAATATAGGTACATGAAATATTGAAATGTATAATATTATTAGAAGAAATCTCAAGGTCAAACAAAAGAAAAAGAAAAACGGACTTCAGCGTGCTAAAATTACATCTATAAACGAAACGTGAAAAAAAGCATTGCATAAGTTAAGTAAGCTTTAACACAAACACTACCTACTGTTGACTCTTCGAAATATTTATAAATTATTCGCGCGAATAGATTAAAAACACTCAATCCCTATCAACATAACATCATCTAATTGTTACTTAATTACAAACTATCATGCGTACCTACATATAAAAAGTTGGGAGTTGGACTCCCATTTCAATTCATTAATAAATAATAATTAGATACCTACATTATTATAGTAAAAAAATAAAATAATAATAATTATTATTAATTAATAACAATTATTATTATTAATTATAATATAATTATGTTAATAATATTATAATTAATATTAGGTATACTATGCTGTGCCCTAACAGGGTTTCATGTTGTTACTTTATAAATGTAAACACCTATGTATATTTACACATGAAGCATTAAAATACTTTGACTTTGACTTCAAACCTCAATGGTTGTTCGATAGTCTCGCGAAAAGCAGCACTCATCGAAGCGTCATTTCTTCTCATTTTGGGTGGCCAATCTGTGGACAAATAAAATTATAAGAAGTCAAGTAAATTATTATTGCATATTTGTATTGATCTTTTGAGAAATAAATGTATTTTGTAGTGAATACGAAAGATATTTATTTTTTAAAAGATTCCAATAATCACTTAAAGAAGATATTTATTTTATAAAAGATTCCAATAACCAACTATTATGTTGTTATAATTCATAACAACATAATATTTGGTTAAACTTAGTAGGTTAACTTTTTTTTTGCTTATCGTGGGGAAAGTTTTCATGGACCACCGCCGACCGTGGAAGGTGACGGGGCCTGTCAGACTCCACCCAGAATGGGTGACCAGCGGGGGAGTGTAGTAGCCGTAGTAGGTGAATGGTTATCCTAATATAAGAAGAAATTATGTTACAAACCTACCTACACAAACTCTATGGTGAGCTATTCTATTATATTGGCTATAATTAAAATGTGAGCTTACTAACATGAGTAAGATATTAAGCAGAATAAATAAATTAGTTAATTAATTAGTTTTTTATTCATATACCCATCACTGCGCACACGCATGCACACGTTTCGATCTAGAACGATCCTAGGTTTCTACCCATACAATATTTTAGTTAGATACAGTCCCAACTTCACCGTACCATGGCAAGTTATTACGTTGTTTAGGTGTGAAAATAATGTGCTATCATCAAAGAGATTTAATTTAATGTCTTTGGCTGCCACATCATCAATTGATAATTATTATTTTACAAATTCATAATTACCTTCACTGGCAAATTAGTCACGATCGACTTAATTACCACCAGGAAAAGAGAACAGAACTTAAGATAAAAAATAGGTACTAGTTTGGAAATGTAATACCTGTACTGTACTGTTACTGTACTGTAATGTACTTACCTGTTGTAGAATCAGCAGCACGTTTCAATGGTCTTTTCATTACTGTCGGGCGCAGCGGAGGCCGACTTACAAGAATTCTGGTAGTGAAACATTTAACAATTAGGGATTAATCAATTTTTGACTTTAGAATTTTGAAAACAGGATAATGAAAACGAATTGAAACCTAAATCTAACCGAAACTAGTAAAAAGTCATTTAAAAAAGAGTCAGTCACTCTTCTACTGAATTTCTTCGTCAGTTCGGTCCATGTTCATATGTACAGACGCCAGCAGGTCAAACCAAATCCAAAACTATCATTTTTTTTCAAATTCTGTATTACAGTTGAAAATGTATCAAAGAAATTTGACAGATTGGGGTAGCTTGATGTGCTGGCGTCTGTACATCACACGACATCGTTCACCACTTTCGTTTGCTCGGTGCATATCGAGCATCAGAATGTCGAATTGTCGATATGGCGCCAATTGACTAGTCAATTAAATATGTCTAGACATAGGTTCAAAAATGGACCAATTCTATCATTTCAAAAATGCAATAACTCTGATCATTGGCTCTAAACGACTAGAGACACAAAGTTTGCAAACTTTGTACTAATAAACAAATAGCGAAAAACGAAGATCTTACATAGGCCGTGAAGAAGGAGGAGCAGAAGGCAGAGGCGGTGAATCCAACATCTCCAGCAGGGAAAATATTGATGGACACTTCAAGAGAGATCGAACTGAAAAAAAATAGTACAAAACCCACGTCAAATACTGAGGTTACTACTTAAGTCAAAAGTTAGAACCATTTTGTAAAATCACATGAAAGTTTATATTTTAAATAGAATCTCGATTTATCAGGGAGTCTTTAGTAGGGCTGTCCAAACTTGCGTCGCGGGCTGTTGCGCGACACATGTTTTAATCAGAAAATAATTTTGACCATGAGTGTGACCTAGAGTCAGATTTCCCTTTTTTTGCTTTTACAAGGGTACAACAGAAATTGTAATAGATTTTTTAAGACCCTTGAATCTACATAGTTTGGACAGCCCTGGTCCAGTATAGTAACCAGAACCTTATAGTTCAGGGTAGAGGCGAATCGGACGGGCAAGACAAGGCAAGTGTGATTTTTATCGGCACTAGTTCAACATACCACACTACCTGATATGAGGACGTGACTGTTTAAAATTATCGTATTCATTTGTAATAACAAAATGAACGTTACCATAAAGTATTAGATTGGGATTCAGAGCAGTGGGTTGCTGTGGTTGTGGTGATGGCGGCGGCGGCGGCGGCGGCGGCGGCGGCGCCGCCAGCGACGGCATTATCAGGGGGCGCAGATAAGCATGATGTGGAGGCGGCGGTGGGAACGATGGTGTCATTGCTGTTAGTGGCGGTGGCAAGCCGAAGTTAGGCCACGATGGGGACAGGTGACCCTGCAGCGAAGGCATATATGCTGGCGGCGGTGGCCGATTTAGCAACGGCGGGGGCATATGAGCTTGAGGCGGTACAGAGTAATTAAGAAAATTTGCTGGTCCTGCCTGTTGTGGTTCAGGCATCTGGTAGCCACATACATAATTAAGCCTCATGAACTGTGAACAAACAATGTTAATACTTAATAAAAATAAATTCGTGACCAACGTAATTAATTAAATGTCTAACTTTTTGTTTTTACTGGCTCGGCCATCACCGAGATTTATTCGCTAACTGGTCGAAAGTAAAATATGGGAATTTGTCATGACGTGGTTCCAAATTAAGGGTAGTCTGGTGGCCCAGTCCCAGGCCCAGAACGATCTTTCCCTGGTTGGGCCCTCATTATATCTCGACAACCAGAATACCCAGCGGAAAACTGTTTTTGCCCAAAATTTGTCCTTAATTGATCGAAATTAGTCGCAGAACTACAGAATCAGTCGATTCTTGGTTGTAAATATAACGATATTAATAATAGTTAAAAAATATTAAATATAGTTAAAATAACTATAAAATATTACAGTTATAAAATAAACACCTTCAAGGCCTGCCGTGTTGGCATCTACTACTAAGTGAGACTCACTGGGTCGCCAGTGTGGCCCATTGATGGTTTGACATACAACAGTGTCCAGCCCAGCGCCATTGCAGCGTAGCAGCTTCCTGACTAACACTGTTTATTTTCGTATTGGAATGGATGGCTGTATTCCTACCCCGGTCAATGAGTTTTATACCCAGAATACTCTGTTCCATTGCTCTTCACACACCTCTACTCCGTTAAAACCTTGATCCTCTATTGAGCTGTCAAATACCATGTTTGACGTTTGTGGTCTAGTGGTTTGCGTGTCAGACTGCTGATCACGAGGTCGTGGGTTCGATTCCCACAGAACACAAATATTTATGTAATGAACATAAGTGTTTGTGTTTGTTCGGGTGTTTCTTGTGTATCTTCTGAATGTACATATTTACAAAAAAAAGTATTTAAGTATTATATCCCTAGTCTAGTACCCATAGTACTAGCTCTGCTTAGTTTGGGATTAGTGGTCCTGTGTAAAAATTGACCAAGAATATTCATTATTATAATAATTGTAAAAATGGTCCATGAGCCTCCGCTTTAAAGGTAGAGGAAGATCACCACGGTCCCACCTTTTATGGTCCAATTACAACAGCAAATTACAAACATACAGTAGTAATAAAAATTGTATGTTTGTTCATATGAATATTTTTTAGACACAGCTCTTATAGACTTACGACTACGCCTAACAATAAATAATGCCACCCACCAATTCTGTTGTTTTGCAACTAATTTCTACCAATAAACATCTAAATCTGGGTGCAAATAGTTATACTAAAGTACATAGTTTACAACTAATCCCATCTAATTAGCGACTAAACTTCCTGTTCAATCTCAATCAAATGTGAAGTTGATGATGGTCCAGGCAGAAAAAGCAGTGACTGAAATCCGCACTGTACATTCACAACAATAAAATTACTATGAGGAGAGCTTTACAACTGGATCAAAATCAAGAATTTTTAAGTATTATTTGTTCATACTGTTCAAATCGATTTTTTTATGTCCACTATGGAAAAGTATAAACTTGACATATTGAAAAATGCTGTTCTCTCTCTAGTTCAAGTTAATTTTTATTTTCATGTAGTTATACTGTTACATAGGTTTTAAGGGGCTCGTGGTAAGTAATAACTAAGCTGTTCAACCGATCTGAAAGGTTAAGCTGCGATAGTCGCGGTTAGTCTGTGGATGGGTGACCATTCTTAACACATCGAGACCCCTCCGTGCCTCGGAGAGCACGTAAAGCCGTCGGTCCCGGTTGTCATACGAACACCTATGACAATCGTGGTAGTCAGGAGCCCAAAAAGCCTGACAACCAGTCTATCCTCAGGGTATCGGTATTAACCAAATATTGGGTGGCGGAGGTCTGATGGCAGTCGCTTCGTATAAAATACTGATATTCAGCCGTATCTAGGTAAGACTGGAAGCCGACCACAATATGGTTGGGAAACGGCTCGGAGAAATTAGATACTATAAGTTTTAAGACCGTCTAGAATTCTCCTCAGTTTTAGACAGGTTTAATATTTTGGTAGGCAATTTTAGTGGCAGTGGCAGTGGCAATCTCTGGGTGCTAAATGAATCTAGTGGTATAAGAGTAACTAGATCTGCTTTTGCTTGATTATATATAGTATTTTTTCATTTATATATCTTAATTGTATATATAAACAACAATGAACTGCTATGGTTAGTGGCTAGAGGTCTGGGCTTGACTCCCAGGTTGAATTGTGTTATTTAATGTTACAAATTTTTAGTAGCAGCTCAGTTTGGTTTGTTAATGGTAAAAGGCTCACCTCCTACTACATGGAACCTACACATATCCACAAACTGTTGGTGGAACACTTTTGCCTAGCTCTTTGAGGTATACAGGCGTGATGGTATAAATAATATAATAATGTCAAACTTTGAGCAACTTTAGATTATTTTGCCTAGTTTGGGAGGCAGCGGACTACTATTTCAGGACAAGACAATTTATAATGTTTACATAATCGGTACCTAGTCTATAATACTACTAGTTTAATTATATTATTTATGTTCTACTGCTTCTTGGATTTGATACAATAAAGATTATTAATTATTACCAATAGTAACATTGTTAACTTTTACCATTTAGCATTGAGTTCCTGCCGCCAGCGTTCTCATATTTGTTTATTTGTATTTTGGAGCTCACACCCATTTTGAATTAACCGGGTCAACATACCTAACCTAAACATTTTATTTTACATTATGGCAAGCTCAAGCTTGTAAACACCATAAAGTCTCCACAAAATATTAAAGTAATATGAATCTGTAAAATTAACAGATCCTCAAATTGTTTTTTCCTTATCTAAAAACATAACATACCATCACATCTATATTTTCCGAAGGGCTAGTCAGAGGTATACGAATGTACACCCACAAATTTCATGATATGTTTGGTTTCCATGTAATAGGGAGCGAGCCAATTGCCATTAACCTGCACAAATCCCAATTCCTAGCTTAATAAGTATTTCATAGAAAAACACAAGCACTTTGATCGACCCGACAATCTAACCCAAGACCTCTAGTGTAGCAGTTGCACTTAGGACCACTACACTAACGAGGCAATTATAATCTCCAAGAGCACAAAGTACGGGTGTAGTTGCTATAGTATGTAGTACCTATACTGGTACACTATTGACTCTTTCAATCCATTCAGAATTTTTCCAAATCCTACAAGATATATATCCAAATAGCCACAAAATAACATGGTAAGGTATTATCAGTGTTATGCAGAGAGTAATATTATTATGTAATAGCAGTGATAGCCTAGTGGTATGACCATTAGTCTTGTGCTTATTCATTCAGTAAAGAGATTGCTCCATTATAGTACAATTCGGTCAGTGTACTAGTTCACCTTATTAGTTCTATTTGGTCATCTGAGCCATTAACATAACAGTTCATAGTTTGATCCTATATCAATAGTTCGAGAGTAATCAGAATAGTTAGTATGGTTTCATGTCAACAAAGTTGTTGCGCTTGATGATATTTTTTTTTATTAATATTGATTTTCTATACTAGGTTAATTAACAAATTGGACTCGTAATATGGTAAAATATTAATCATATTGAGATACTCATGAAATTTTATTAACGCCTTTAACAGTCCTTTTATTTGCTCTCTGTCGTTCAGAAACAGTCATGTACGAGTGTATGATTAGTACAACGGTGATACGACGTAATGAGGTACTGTTAGGACCGAAGGACCAATTAGTGATCTTGGTTAGGAAATGTGTCTTCTAGTTCACTGGTCGGACCCATGTAATTAATTATAGTATTAATAATTATCATTCACTTAAATAGTGAAAGAAAACTTAGAGATTTTCTCAACGGCGTGTGAAGTCTGCAACCCGCATTAGGCCCGCATGGTGGACTATGGCCTGAGCAGTCTCATTCTGTGAGAGGAGACCCGTGCAGTAGGTATATGGGTTGGGTTGATGATATGGAGTAATGGTCTATAGTCAGTATTGAGTTTGAATCAAAGAATTTCCCCTTTGTACATAAAGCTCCGCATTATGTTTCCAGTCCACTACAAACCAAAACCTCTAACTATAGGTTCACAAATAATTTTATATTAAAAAAAATTTAATGCAATCCGAATATTGTAATACGGGAAATTGCTTGTTTAATGATAAAATTATAGTGGTGGTAAGATAAGCCTTGTTTGGAATTGGATATTTATTAACAAGGTACTTACAAAAAAATACGCCTCTGGTCACACTGACCCAAAAAAAAATTATACTAGGAACTATTTCAATTAGATGTCAGGTCTAAAATATGAGAATTTTGTAAGCTTTCATTTCCTTCGCTCATTACGTTGTCCTAATATTGAATTTAAAAGCCACGAAGATAATATACGGATACATACCCAAGCTGGCTCGGTTTCTCTTCGGTTCTTTTTTCTATATTTAAACAGTATTAACACAGCTTTCGAAACCACGAGATGAAGAGCTTTCTGCGCAGTATTCTAGACCAGGTATGTTTGAAAGCACTTATTGATTAGTGTTTATCAAAATGCGCGCGCCGTCGCCTGAGGGAGACCTCTGCACTACAAAATAACACTTATGCACCTAACAGAAAGTGCATTATTTATAACTTTGCAGTTTGCATTATGTATTGATTTCAAATTTCAATAGAGAAGTGTTCCTG
This sequence comes from Acronicta alni, assembly GCA_964056405.1. Lineage (NCBI taxonomy): Eukaryota > Metazoa > Arthropoda > Insecta > Lepidoptera > Noctuidae > Acronicta > Acronicta alni. The sequence continues at coordinate 13,518,286 of OZ043913.1, forward strand.
TTCAGTGTTGCCCGTCAGAAGGCTCGCTGTTAAAAATTTTTTTTTTTTTATTTATTTCAACAAATAAATATTAAATCGTCCAGTGCTGCCAGGTCCGTCCGAGTGTTGGAAAGCGCTAGATTTCGTCAAGAATGATACAAAAAGAGTTAGTAATAGATGTAGTATTAAAATGTATTTTTAAATTAGAGACTTAAATTGTTGCGTTCCATTAACAACCATGATTTTTATTGCTTAAAAACATATTTAGATACCTTTTTTATGTTTAAGTCAATCAAATTCAGTCATCTTACTATTGACTATTTCGTTATAGCGCAGTAGCGCTAGATTTTCTACGAGGTGTCTGTTTCTATTCTGAACTTATTTTCTGATGTCACAGTGATTGTGCCACACACCAACTGAGTGGACAAATCCTTGTGAAATTAGGAACATAACTCAAACTTCCGAAAGATAGGTGATTTTGCATTAAACAATTCGGAATAAATATGCTAAAGGGTACTAGGTCTACCTACAGGCCTCGATGGTGTCACCTTAGCTCCCTTGTACTCAAATATGGATAAAAAATATTGTGTCCTTAAGATCTGATCTAGCCCTCGCCATGCAAGCTCTGTGCAAGTGTGCCGATCTAACAATACACAGAAGACTTTAGTTGAGGGATACCGTCATAAAGCCATTTTATTATCTTCAGGGAAAGTGTTTGAGACCATTCTCTGTAACTACATATTTCTTTTTAGGAATGTTAAAGACTTTCGCAATAGTGACGTAGGTAGTTAAGATAATTTACAATATTCTCTTAAGCGTAGCAAATTTGAATGTAGTGCCTCTGCATGGAATCCTCATAAAACCGCGTACGTTTTATTACTGAAAAAGGTCCAAAAGGCATTCTCGACATTTCTCTACAAGTGCTTGTATGGGTGCAGTAACAGGCACGGATCTTGAGCACTGACCTTGATCTGTGCAGAAGTAAATTGGGTCTGTTTTAGACGAGGTGACACATTACGATTATGTGACTGGATTAACATGCAACGCATTATAATCTCCAGGCATGATTGGTTCTCAGTTCCTAATGAGTCCATATTTAAAGTTTTTAAGCAAAGAAAAAATTCGACCGCCGGCAGGATTCGAACCTGCGTCTTCTGGTTAGGTACACCAGACGCTATGACCACTAAGCCACCGCGAGTCCTTCCCGCCATGTCGAATTTCATGAGTCCTTAGTTCTTCAGTTGTTCACAGTTCTTCATGCGCAAAACCAATCCCTACTATTTCGCCGAGCACTCAAGATCAGTACCAGTCACTATCACAAGATTTCTTCCTTCTGGATATCCTAAGATACAATTAAGTACTTAAAAGTTAGAAGTGGCATGTACAAACTTTCCCGCAGCTCATTCTCTCTCTGAGCTCAACGCTCTCCTGGAGACCAGTACAGATTGTAATATATTTGTCTTTGCATGGAAGAAGATCATATCGGTATGCCTAACGTATTATGACAAGTAAGTGTGGGAGCTCTGTTATTAATTATTGTAAGTGGACTACGGCCGTTCTAAATAAGTAAATAAATATCAAAATTAAAAACTATGTATGTATATACTAAAAAGAAGTTCTCTATAAACATACATAGTTTTAACACTTCAGAGATGGGCGTTTTTGGTATTTTTCAACATCGATGCCCATCGTTGTTTTTTTAATGTCACCTGTAGTCAAAATTATTGTTACCGACAACGATGTTGGATATATAGATAGCGTACTCGCTGGGTAGCATGTTAATTACGTTGGCGTTTTCATAAATGTTATTAATAACAATATTGTAGTTCAACGTAATGACATGAAATAATAATACATATTATGTATTATTATTTTCAAAATAATAATACATAGTATAAATTAAAAAAATATACATAGTTTAGCGCCGTTTTAGTCGGGTGTCGGTTGATTGTTATTATTTAAGCACGCAGGTTAATTGGTGGCATTGTTATGTAATTTTATTCGCCATTCGGTCAATAGTAGTCAATAGTCAATAGTATCTTTATTTGGATGAATATGGTACAAAATACAGGTCTTATATAATATTATTGTAGCGACATCATATTCTGCCATGTGTGGCAAATTTGGTACATTTTTATAGAATATGAGTCAAGTTTATCACGAGCAATAGTTACTGTGCTATCATCCGCGAAAAGAGTCATTGGATGCTTTATAACTGTAGGTAAGTCATTAATATATATAATGAATAATAAAGGGCCCAGAACACTTCCCTGTGGTACCAAATGATATTTTACGCTCCTTAGACAAGTATGTTTTTTCCTTTTTTGTTTTTATGTTAAACTTTTTAACAGCAGTTAACGGTTTTCTGTTTGAGAGGTATGTATTCAGTAAGTTTAACACATTTCCTCGAATACCATAACGGTCAAGTTTGTTCATCAAAATATTAAAATCAACATAATCAAATGCAAAATCGGTCGCATTCAAATCGAACTCATTCGTATTAATGACATCAGTCGTTGTCGGTTATGATTGGCATTATTCGGTATCTCTGATCGCGTTGGATTTGGGTGTTGCTGCCATCCGTTTGGACAATATTTATTTATTTATTTATTTATTTATTTATTTATTTAATGCTTTATGCACAACAAATTGTACAGAGGCGGACTTAATGCTAAAAGCATTCTCTACCAGTCAACCATAGGGTGATACAGAGACAAAGCGTGGCAGATGCATTAATCAGTCATACTGAAAAAACGTTGATCCATATTAAATGCTACTTAAATATCTACTAAGTTTATACTATAATACATACATAAAGTATTCATGCATTTCGGAATCGGATGCCACTACCAGTTTAGTTTAGACTAACACCGTTAAGGAGCGCAGTTTTTTAAAAACGGCATAACGACCACCTTACAGAGAACATAATTTTACTTATTAGACAAGGACAAACCCCTTCTAGGTGCTATCTCTTCATGTTCGTATTTCAGCTTAGAAAAGTGTTATTCTAAAAAGTCTTATCATAATAGTCTACGGTTTAATTTTGTTTAATATAATTAGTTAGCGATCCTGATATGGTAATACATTCATGATTATGATCGCCCTATATAAATGTACACCGTCGGCCGTCGATGTACATACGTATCATTAATCTGTGAATGTTGTGTGGCTCTCCCCATCCATTTTATTGAAGAAAGTTTTAAGTTTGTCAAGATACTTTAAAAAGCTGCACGTTAATAGCGCGAACTTAAACTTGAATTAGAGAAAGATTTTAAAAAAGTAAAAGACTACTACGAAAATGGCACAGTAAGTATTTAGAAACCATTTTTTTTTATTTTCTGTATTTAAATCATGATGTGAGCATGACTTTGATATTTCGTAAATGTAACCTACGCGCTACGTACAGGTATCATAAAGGGCAAATATGTGTATAAGTTTTATTACGATTGTAATAACAGGGCTTTGTTACCAGCCCTTCATTCGTAGATCATCTAGTCATCTTATAACTGAACATGATTGAGGTTAAAGTACTATTAAATTAGGTACTAAAGTTTACTTCCTAACTAATTGAAAGTACTAATTATTTTTGTGGGTATTAAAACCATTATGGAATAGATTCATACATTGTTATAGTTATTATGTATGGGTTTGGACAAATACCCTGAGCTGAAGTGAAACTTCAGTAATTTATTACTTGCTGATCATTAAGACCTATTATTTTGTATTAGAAGCTTAGTAGAGTTATAAATTAGGCTGTAAAAATCATGATATTCCACATACTTATTATTTTAATTCAGTCCTTAGCAGGACTACAACTAGCGTTGATCCATAGTAATATCAGCACTAGTAAAGTGTAGTCAGTCACAAGGTTATTTGAAGGTGAACTTAAGTTATGACTTTCTTACATTACCTGACTTATGTACTGTTCATTCAATCACCATTATTTAAATAATTGATAATGTCACTAACAATGAATAGTTTAGTATAGTAATCATTCACTTTATAAATTTAGGCATTCAAGTTTCATAATGTATTTCTTATAGTTGACATTGATAATTGCTCCCTCTGTGAATTTATTCTTCAAAGTGACTGTTATGTAGAATTTATTAAAAAAAAACAATATAAACAAAAGTACCTGAATAGTTTTAAGAAAAAAAAATTGTTAAGTAATTATTAAGAAGTTAAACAACTTATTGATATTGAATGCATCAGTAGTTGATTGATGAAAATTGTTGCTGTAAAGTTAATGGTCTATGTATGTCATAGGTATGAGATATTGGGTGCAATTTAACTTCAAGTTAAAACACTATAAATACCTTACATTCAAGTTTTTTTTTAGCCCCATTTGTCCCACTGCTGGGCAAAGCCCTTCCTTCCTTCCCTCTTTTCAGGCCACTCTGGCCACTGTTAGTGGCCCAATCTTTCTCTCGAAACAGTTGACCTTGTCACGCCTCCTCTGAAATATTAAATTAAATGTGACAAGGAAAAATTTATTCATACTAAATGAGCTCACCATATCCTTTTAACTTGCACTTTTAGGTTTGGATTTAGATTTAATAAGATCTATAATAAGTTCATACCATGTGGTAGGTTCCAGGCATAATTTTTATTGAAATAGGGTGTAAATTATTGTTTATTATTTCACAGACCTAAAGCTGATATTGCCCTCATTGGGTTAGCGGTTATGGGACAAAATTTAATCCTGAACATGGACAGCAAAGGATTTGTTGTTTGTGCTTATAATAGAACTGTTGCTAAGGTAAGAATAAATTTTTTAGAGTGTATCAATTTAACCAATCAGACTTGTAAAGCAAAGCTTATTATGCTTTTAAAAGACATTCAGTTATGAAGCAGAAAACAGAACTTCAGTAGTATCAAAATATACTTCTACTATTATTATACTTACTATCATTTATCATTTGTTACTATTTTGCATTAAAAGTTATTGTTAACAGTAGTCACCATTTTGGGACCATATTTACATTTTTCTTTAATTTAAATAATTGAAATCCTTTAGGTGGAAGAGTTTCTCCAAAATGAGGCCAAAGGTACAAAGATTATTGGTGCAACATCTTTAGAAGACATGGTTGCAAAACTCAAGACGCCAAGAAAAGTCATGTTGCTAGTTAAAGGTGACAATATAATTTTGATCCTATTTGTTGTTAAGTAAAAGGGCTATCATGTAGATAGAATGATATGAGGTGATTTTATTCAATCAATGTTTTTATCTCTCAGCAAGCCTTAAGTTTAGACAAGGTATAAATAAAATTACAATTATGGAATTATTATTACAACTCATATTTTTATTTATGAAAACATATATTTGATTCTCAGCTGGAGCAGCGGTTGATGCATTCGTCAGGAATTTATTGCCGCTTCTAGAGAAAGGTGACATTATTATTGACGGTGGCAACTCACAATACATTGACACACAACGCTGGTGCAAGGAATTAGCACCTACTGGTATTCTTTTCATTGGAATGGGTGTAAGTAGATTAGCATTTTTGCAAAGATTACAATTGATTGATGATAAGTGATAGCACTGGGGGTTCTATACAAGCAATCAAATAGATACAAAATGTATGGAAATTACTATTATGAAAGCCCACATTATTGAAAGCATATTTGATATCCATCAATTTTGTTTCTGTTCATACAAAAAAAAAAATGTCATATTGCAAATATTCTACAGGCTTATAGCATAATAATTATGCCTTGTTTTCCTGCATCTATATCATATCACAGATAGTGATTTTTTTTAAATATTTGATTATATACACCATATGTTTTCTAAATGACTTTCATAGCTTTTGTTGCAAAATTACCAATGCATGAAAGGTCAATCCAGCAGCAAAAAAACTGTTGTTTGTGGTTGTAATTGTACCAGTGCTGTTGACCCTGTCCTCTGGCATAAGTAGAGCTAGGTATTAGAAAGTTTAAAGGATGTATCTACGATGTTATTCAGGTGAGTGGTGGTGAAGACGGCGCCCGGTATGGACCGTCTCTGATGCCAGGTGGACATCCAGCTGCATGGCCTCATGTCAAACCCATCTTCCAGGTTTGATATCATTTATTATTTTTCATCAATATTGATTTCAGAATAAACCTATTTTATTTACAGCATTATGCATATTTAATAGTGAGAGGCTTAAGCTTATAATTTTCTGTTGATAAGTATATGTATATTATTAATTTGGGATTATGTTGGTCCTTCAGCTGAGATATAGCAGGTGAAATTCGAACCTAAATTAATAATTTGTAACTTTGACTTTTTAAGGCCAAAATATGTCCTTCCTCAGGATGTAAACATGTCTTTTCAATTTTTTTTCGAAATGTCTTCAGTGCTCGGCGTAGGCTTTAAAAGGTATTGAAAGTATTTTCAATACCAAATTATATTTTCACTGGTATGGAGTATGGATTTCTTATTGATGCTGATTGTTTACTCTTATACAAAAGTGTACTGAATATATAGCAAAGGTGATAACACCAAGTTAATGAGTCGTGAACTACTTCAGTTGTTTATCAGTGGTCTCAAAGATATTTAGAATTCGAATAGTTATTTATTTGATTATAATATCGATTCTGATATTTTACCTGAAGGGACCAAGGTCTTTATTTATAATGAAATAGTTTTAACAAATCTAGGCAGAGCAATGGGAGCGTGTGAACTAGCCAACCACAAAAAGTGCTTTATTCAAAACATTTTATGAATATGAATTGATCGCAAAAACACGTAGTTTTGACTAGCACTAACATTTTAATTACTTCCGAACACGAAAAATGGGGGGATTTTCAAAAAATCTAGGAACTCGATTCGGACATAGAGCTGCTTAGTTACTCAATGGATCAGCTAAAATTAAATAAGTAATATTTAAACCGGAAAAATAATATTATTTTATGAGCAGTATTAACATGTATTACTGATTATCCAAATGTCCTGTTAATCCCGTGAAACCAATCCGGCAAAAATTGTGTTACTAAGTCTACGCGTACGGAGTCGCAGGTAAAAGCTAGTCTTTTTTATACTATTTTTTAGGCGATATGCGCAAAAGCGAACGATGAGCCGTGCTGTGACTGGGTAGGAGAGGATGGAGCGGGGCACTTTGTCAAGATGGTACACAATGGCATTGAGTATGGTGACATGCAGCTCATTTGCGAAGCCTACAATCTCATGAAGGATGTTCTAGGTATGATATTTTTAAACCTTAACGTAATATAGTGTAGAAGGTTATATTTATCATGTATAAAGTAACATAAGAAAAATAGACAACAACATACATAGTATTTTGTTAAAAATAAAGCTCTTTCCTTTAGTTTGCCAATTTTGCTATATATATGTATTATTACTTCCCAGAATTTGATCCTCAAACGACACTGTCGGGTAGTGTAAAAATACAGTGCCAATTGTTTTCCAAAGTCAATGTGTTAGGCTGGCAATTCCTGGCTATGAAAACTTATATTCAAAAAATCCAATAATGCAGTTTTAGTGTTCATCGGGCCCAAGACTCCATTTGAAAAATTCACCTGTTTACATCTATAATATATCACATCAAAAACGTATCTACCTAAACTGCCTCAGTGTTTTTGGGTTTTTCTATGAAATTGTCAGCTCGGAGTTTGGATTTGTACCTGATAACAACAATAGGCTCGCCTCTTGTTCCCTGGGACCTAACTGGCGAACTGTGGGTATAATTTAGTACACTTATAATCTTACCCACCAGGAAATACAGGCGTGATGGTATGTTATTATTTAAAACTATATCCTTTAAATTAGGTAATAACCTACATGTTAGTGCCTCACTTACTTGGAGACATAAAACACATGGAACAAATATCATTAGTGGTGTAATGGATGACGTTGTATGCTCTTGTATAAACCCTAATGGCTTAATCCGTGCAGGTATGGAACAGGGAGAAATGGCAGCCGTGTTTGAAGAATGGAATAAAGGCGATTTGGATTCTTTCCTTATCGAAATTTCAAGAGATATCTTGAAGTACAAAGATACTGATGGTAAGTTTGCGATAACGTTTATCAGTAGTAAACAACTAAACATGGGACGAGGCTAGGCTAGTAAATACACCAGCAGGCGGTACTCAAAAGCACGCGTGGATCAAACACGCGACCTACGAAGAGCGTGAAGAAGTGTTTGTATGTACACATAGCCTGCCATGGTTGAGGTGCATGTGACGAATCCCACGGCAAGCGAAGGCAACTGTGGTTCTTAGTCGGTACAAGTTGCTACCTCCTTAGGTGGCAGATAAATGATGACGATTTTCAGCACCCCAAAAAAATGTTAAGAAGTACAAAAAACACTGCATAATCACTGCTTGTACAGACAAAGTATTAGATAAAGTAATGGGGTTTGTTAAAACTTTTTAAACTTTAACTCTATTCATTGTGTTTGTTACAGGTAAATACTTGTTGCCGAAGATCCGTGATACAGCGGGACAGAAGGGTACCGGCAAGTGGACCGGTATCGCAGCCCTCGAGTATGGTGTGCCCGTCACGCTCATAGGGGAAGCGGTGTTCGCGCGCTGCCTATCCGCTCTCAAAGGTATTTTATGTTCATATTTCATTTCTATTTAAGTATTGGTCGATATAAAATTAGTGCTATAGGTAGGTTACTTTACTCTCTTTTTGGCTGTTAAAAGTGTATGCAGTTTTAATTTCAGATGTACCTAGTTGTTATTTTAGGTGTTTAAGTTTCTGTATAACAAATGCAATTAATAGTCTATATAGATTGGATACACAGATACTTTTAGGTTCTGTCACGGTCGTGGCGAAAGTCACGATCCCATAGCCGTGACATTTAGGGCAAGGTAAGGCAAGTGCGGTTTTAGTCGGTGGCAGGCGTTCATTTACCGTATTATAAAACAAAAAAAAAATGACATGTATTTTTATTTACAGACGAGCGCGTCCAGGCTAGCAAGGTATTGCCCGGATCTACATCGAAGTTTACTGGCGATAGGAAGCAGTTCCTTGAACATTTGCAGAAAGCCCTCTATGCCAGTAAGCTGATATCATATGCACAAGGTTTCATGTTACTCCGTGAGGCAGCCAAGGTAATTCTCATAAATAATAAAAAAAAATGTTTTGTCTCATAAATAATAAATAATTACCCTTCAAAGGGTTTGTTGTGTAGCAGCTTACAATACCTGCGTTTTGACACATATTGCGTGATACATTATCACACATTCCTTAACAAAACACAGATATTAATTAGCTGCCTGTATACTTAACTCTTTTGTCGACCGTACTAAAAATACGTTGACAAAATCTTCTTGTTTTTCTTATTTAATAAGAATAATTATGTGAAATTACTAAACAGGGTTTTACAATGGATTTTTCGTAATTTTTATGTTGTTGAATTTAACATAGTATTTTTTTATTATGTTTGGTATTAACGCATGCTAAGCATTCTAAAATATACTTCTACATGCTACGTCTTTGAGTTGACGTCATCTATTGAATATCTTTCTTTCTTTATTCAAGTATTACTATATACTTAGCAGATTCCAATCCTGATTGAGATCAAATTTTTCTTTCGCTAAAATCTTAGAATCAAAAAATAATTATTTTAATAATGTAATCTTGTTCTTCAGGTTAACCACTGGAACTTGAACAACGGTAGCATCGCATTGATGTGGCGCGGCGGGTGCATCATCAGGAGTGCGTTCCTCGGCAACATCAAGGTAATGGCGGCGAATTTAGAAATAGCTTTTTCCAAGTCCGTTAGTATGGATGTGAAATGCTATATTACTGTCTTGTGTTACATTACTATGATGTGAAAGATGTAAACTATTGCGAGAGTCTATAGTCTACAGCCAGCTAAAGATATGTTTTAGAATTACTATGGAACTGCGAAAAACTTATCAATGTAATGAAATATTTCACTTCCTTAACCTTTTGACCGCCACGGACGTGTATAGATGTCAAATTAAAACTTGCTCACGACGCCAACGACGGCATGGCACGTCAAAAATACAAAATTTTTAAGTGTTTTTTTAACCTATTATCTTGGCGTAGAGAATACAGCTTTTCGTTATTGACATGGCGGTCGATTTCAAATATGTTCAAGAACTACATTTGAGTTCGCATCATTTAACTTCGCTTTATCCTGATGCGCTTGCTTCACCCACCAAGTTTTTTTGTTTAGGATGATTTTAATCTGAATAATCCATAACACTTTCTCTCTTTATTCCTATGTACTTTGCACAAAGTGTCTTGTACATGAACTCATCCAAAATATCGTCAGAATAAAAAAACATTGCTTATATTCACTTTTTAACATTGTAAGATATGAGTAGTTAAGAAAAATAAGTATAACCTTTAATATGACCTAATAATCTTAAAATATAATCCGAACTACTTATCTAATTATCATGATTTATAAAAGAAAAACTAAGTTTGTTTGTAATGGTCTTCGATTCATGGACTAAATAAATATGAAAACGTTTTAAACGCATATTTCATTCCATATGAGATGATACCTATTTATAAAACATTATAGACATTTTCAAGAAAATGTTTAAGTTCATCAGTAATGTCACGACCTGATGACACTATAATTTTATTGTGATATAATCAAGGAATTATACATAATATCATTGCAAGTGTTTTGGTGTACTTTGTGTCTGTTAATTATATGTTTGTAAAGTTCCTAGGACATTCGGTATTGCATGCGTTGTTTTTTTTTTAATTTGTAATCCTTCTTTAAACAGCTATTACTGAGTTCTGTCAGTCAAAACACTAATTTCTAGACAGCAGCGTGCATGTATACTTTTAACCTGCGTTTTATTTTAACTATAATCTAATCTGAAAGGACTTGCTCCATAAGTGTACAAAATCACAAACCCACAACGTAATGTAATCGGCGACCTCGCTGATAACGCGACCGACCAGGTTGACATTGAATTATTACAATGTCATAATAATAATTATTATTATCACTGTCTATTACATTCGGATTAAAAGTGGGTTGATCAGTTTTTTAATTCTAGAGACCAAATTAAGACTCTCTTTATTACCATGAAACAACTGAGGTCTGAAGATGGCAACCCTTTATTTAATACTACTGGTGTTGCTGGCGTCTATAGACTATGGTTGCCGCTTACCGTTATCCCTGATACTTGTTAGTCATCTTATTACAATAAAAAACCTGTTAAACGCCTCTACAAAGTCCTTGTAAGATTGTCAAGTATTATTATGTATATTAGCATGTATTATATAATATAATTCTATTTGTTAGGACGCTTTCACCAAGAACCCTCAGCTGACGAACTTGTTACTGGACCCGTTCTTCCGCGACCGCATCAGTGCGGCGCAGCAGTCGCTCAGGCAGGTGGTGGCCCAATCAGCGCTGGTCGGTGTTCCCGCGCCCGCCTTCTCCGCCGCCCTGGCTTTCTACGATGGATATAGATCCGCCGTTTTACCGGCTAATATGCTACAGGTAACTACATATTAATATCACTAAGATGGTATAACCTCGGCAAAAATCTTGGATGGGATCATTAAAACAATCTTTATCAAAATATTTAATATTTTGTTAAGAATATCCTTTTTACTTTAGTTTGCTATAAGTCATATTTGATCCTTATCAGTGACATTATCACATGCTGTTAATATTGGTAGCAGTATGTGAAATCCAAAAAAAAATTACGGTTTTAGTTTTGATAAAAAAAATCGTCTGAGATCCTTCATTCATCCTTCGTTCATCCATGTATGTTATGTAATTGAATAAATTACGTTAAACCAACTTTGTCATCATTGCAGGCTCAAAGAGACTACTTTGGTGCGCACACATATGAATTGATCACAAAACCCGGGGACTTCATACACACCAACTGGACTGGACATGGTGGAAATGTATCTGCATCTACTTACAATAATTAGTTTATTTCATCGAGAGCGACAAGGGACCAATAAACACGTTGTTATATACATTCTATATTTACATTATATTGGTGCATTTCAATAATGTTAAGTTTAAATGTTTTTAGTAAATTTACGACCAGTTATATTAAATAAAAACAATGTTACTTATGTGGTTATCAGCTGCTATTTGTAATAAGTCCATGTATGTTTTGTGGATGATGCGCGGTTTTATATAAGAGGGAAATATTTAGGCCAATTAACCACATTCAGTGCTATAACATTCCTATTTACGATGTTTAAGGGGTAGTTGTTATGAAATCCACTTCAAAAACTTACATTTTAAGTATGTTAATATTACGTAATATCTATGAGGGTGGCTGTAATTAATTATTGTAGGTTAATAAACAAAATAGTATGTATTGTCAATGACAATTTTGATGGCTGTACGGTGTTATTTGAAATAAGAATCGCTTTTGTAAGGGTGCATTTTATTTTTGGAGAAATAAAAATATACGTTAGTATTTATATTGAGTTTCATTGTGTTTATCAATTGATTATTATTTTATATTGTGTAAAGGATGCTCTAGAAAATATAACATGACCAAAAAATTCCATTAACATGTCACACCTCCCGAGAATATTTATAGTAAAATACACAATCAAGTAACTACCTACTACTTTATTTACAAGGAAATTAAGTATTTAGTGCTGGTCAAAAAATGATATGTAAACCATTGAATTGATAAGAAATATCGTAATCTGGTCTAATTCATCTGTTGGGGAACTAAGCTCACGGGATATTTAGGAATACCCACATTTGGGATGGATAGTAAGGACTCCATAGGTGACAAACTATTGTGTGTAGGGATGGGTCGAGAGAGTCGATTGAGTCGAGTCGAGAGTCGATTGTTCTGCAACATTGAGATTGTTCTTAGAACATTCTCTGACACTGAGAATTTAATAGGTATACAATGCTATTATTTTATTGAAACTTACCATTTAAATAGATTTAGAAGCATGTTATCTCGTGTAAAGTTTAATAGCTTAGTACATAAGCAGTACTTAAGTACTACATAGGTTAGTACATAAGGAGTACACAGGCGAGTACATAGTGTAATAGATCAAGGAAAATGAGAACACTTTTTAAAGATTTAGTCAGTTTATTGTAATCCACATCAAAATTATTATTATGCACAACACATTCACAATATTCCACAATACACTATAACGTCCGTGAGTTTCGGCTATCAACTAACTAAAGAATTCTAGCGCACGCACCATCCCCACTAATCGTTCTAAAACCGGAACAAACAAGTAGAGGAAGTTGCGCAACCTTATAATTCCGGAAGAGGTGCGTGTGCTAGTATTCTATGAAACGCTTAAATTATTTTAATTATTTAAGATTTAATTATTATAGTAAATAATTAATTAAATATATGGACTTAGAAAGACCGATTAGTGCAATGCATCACTGGCATATGTTTATAGGTATGCATATGTGGATTAAATATATAGATTCTCACAATAGGTAAGTAGATAGGTTAGTACATAATTAGTAAATAGTTAAGTACTTTTGTAAGTACGTACGTAAGTAGTTAGTAAAAACTGTTTATTGAAACATAATATATCCAATTTAAAAAAACCTATGTGAAATATTATGCAAGTAACGAGAATATTCCCGAGAATTTATCCGAGAACGTTCTCGCCAAAGAGAATTTACCGAGAAACATGCTTTTACAGCTGGTAATACTGAACGTAAACTTTATTAAAAACATTCAAATAATACACAATCTTTTTATCATAGATAGACATAAGTGTGAAGTGTTTAATGGAGGCGGCGGATAGGGAGAGAATTGTCCACCTCTCTCTCGATCCGTAGTAGACGCACCGGGCGCCTGAGGGCGCAGACAAACCTCCGGCGGACCGCAATATGTCATAGTCGTGGCGAATTTCGCGGATCCCATGGCCATGACTATAGGGCAAGTGAAGGCAAGTGCCGTGCAAGTCGGTGGTACCGACTAAAAACCGACAGGGTAGGTATGTCGTAATCGTCACACATCACCTTTCTAGTCCCAAACTAAGCACAGCTTGTACTTTGGGACAATGGATATAATACATACATACTTTTTTTTGTAAATACATACAAAAAAAAATTGTTTCTTAAAGAGAAAGGTTAAAAAGGTAACACTGCCCGGCTAGTTCAGCCGGTAGAGCGCGAGACTCTTAATCTCAGGGTCGTGGGTTCGTGCCACACGTTGGGCGAATATCTTTTTCTGCGGACGAATACTACAGCGCTCCCATAGCATCCGGTACTAAAGTGGTGTCGCGAAACGAGGTTAGTCTTAGTCGGTAGCGAGTGCGACACACCACCGCTCTCCCCGCAGCGGTGGCTGGTGCATAACACATTTCCAACACCTCGTTTTGATACGATTACAAAGCTTTGTAATATATTAACTTAGTATCAATGAATTTTAATGTTATGGTTTAGAATTGAAAAGTTAGTCTTTTGGCTTCAGGCACTTCCATCACCTAATATAGGTAATAATATAGACGCCAACAGATCAAGCTATCCAGAATTGTCTAATTTTCCCAACTGAACTTTAGTTCTTTGCTAATGTTGAAAATCCATCAAGGAATTTTGATAGATTGGGGCTTGATGTGCTGGTTTCCGTACGCCCACAATTCGCGTTATGTTTACGTCCCGTATTGTTACGGTTTGAATAATAGTGTATCTGTTTAAAAGTTCAAAATATTTTATAAAAAATCCATCGGTTTTTTTATAAAGTACCAAGCTCAACTTTATTTAAGCTCAACTTTAATATGACTACCTCTGTGGTCTAGCGGTTCGAGTGCCGGACTGCTGATCATGGGGTCGTGGGTTCGATTCCCACATGACACAAATATTTGTGTGCATAAAACATGAGTATTTGTGTTTGTCTGGGTGTTTCTTATGTATTATAAGTATGTATTTACAAAAAAAAGTATATAAGTATTATATCAATTGTCTAGTACCCATAGTACAAGCTCTGCTTAGTTTGGGACTAGATGGTGTTGTGTAAAATGTCATTATATTATTATTATTAACTTTACATAACTTCGATTTAGAGTAAAAAAGAACCCTAAGTACAAAAGTCGTACGTACGCATCCTTTCGCATCGACGTGATGAACGCGCTTCAATACTTTGTGTTCTTTTCGTATCGCTGACTTCTATATACCTACTATAGAGGTCAGTGTCTATTATAGAGGTCTCGTATGGACCGAAGAAGACAATTTAGAAGATCTCTTTGATCATAAAATTACTCATCTCTGGTCAAAGGATTTTTATTAATTTGACAGATACCTACAGTCGTCTAAATACAAATGTCACTATCATTCTGAAGTGTATTGGCATGATGTTAGAAGAAGGATGTGTAAATAAAAGCTATAATAGAAGCTCGCTGTGAATAGAAATCCAGGTAGTCTTTTTAATTCTCTATATTATTGATATAAATATAGTAAAAGACCATACCTACATATATAAGATTGCCTAAGCGTCATCGAGTTTATGCAAATAGTTGCCTAGTTAAAAAGTATCGCCAAACTATATGTAGTATGCGAGTAGTTAAAATTTATGGCGTTTCCTGAAACTCGACTGTGTCATCCATGGCACGTACGAGTGCACGAGTTTACACAACACCACAGCACCATCTAGTCCCAAACTAAGCAGAGCTTGTACTATGGGTACGAAGCCATGAATATAATACTTATAATATACCTACTTTTTTGTAAATACATACTTATAATACATAAAAAACACCCAGACAAACACAGACACTTATGTTCATCACATATATATTTGTGTCCTATGGGAATCGAACCCGCGATTGAAACTTCCTTAGGTAAAGGAATTTGGTATAAACCATCCAGCCCAAAGTAAAGTGGGTAGTTAAGTAGCTTTCCCTGGACTGACACAGCCGATATGAGCACACCACTATAATAACTGCATTAAGACTTCGTGCTGGCCAATGAATAGTTTCGGATATAATTGGTAAAGTTAGCTCACCTCATTGCGAAGAGTATTATTGAAGATGTGTATAAAATTTTGTCCGAATGCATCCGGAGCGAAGCAGACAGATTATTGTTTTTGACAACTTATAATAATAGGTTAGTGAATCCAAGTGGCCAATATGTAGGTAAGCGTTTTTACTCCAGTCTTTAGTTGTAGGTAAATGGTTGTTAAATTTACCATCGGATTGCCAATAATTAACAAGTGTAGGGTAGCTGCCAGTAATTATAACATCAAGACGTCCACCACTCTACCCGTGACCATGTACGATGTATGTGTAAAGGGTCCGAAACTTTAGGATTAATAATAACAGTTTATCGCTATAAAAGTCGTAAAAAGCAGTTTTATTTCAATGTCAATCTAATATTCGCGTAAGTGTCAGAAATAAAAATTTTAAAAATGTACCTCGCCTCGTGAGGCACGATGCACGATTCACGCGAAGTTCTTTTATGATACAGTCGACTTCTTTCATATTCATCTCTAAAGCCCCAACGATTTAACCATATGATGTCTATTATTAGTGGTTTGTTAAAAGGATGTTAATTTTTTTATTGTCTAGTTTTTTACCGCAAAGATTTTGATTAGCTATGTTTAATAACTCAATGAGTGTAGGGGATGTTCATTTAGTGTTGGTTACATATTACAATACGGATAGCTACCCACATTATTACGGGCTTTTAAAAATTGGTGTTTATCAGTAATTTTTTTCTTTTTTTCTTTATGTTATTGCAAACAATTCTATAGCGTAGGTGTTACCTAGTATTGCATTGTGAGGTTCATTATAATGTTGTTATGTTTATAACCTATGTTTATAAGCTGTTCTCTAGTCATTACGAACCGTCTCGCATACAGTTTTGATGGCTTCCAGCCTCCCGAAAAAGCCGGATTTCGAAAAGGCTTTAGCACCATAGACCACACACATACGCTGCGGCAGGTTGTACAGAAGACCGAAGAGTATAACCGGCTACTATGCTTAGCGTTTGTGGATTATGAAAACGCTATTGATTCGATCGAGACATGGACTGTGCTTTAGTCCCTCCAGCGATGCCGTATCGACTATCGATACATCGAAGTGCTGCAGTGTCTGTACAGAAACGCCACTATGTTAGTCCGACTCCAAGACCAGAGCATAGAGCCTATCCAACTGCAGCGAGGAGTAAGACAGGGAGATGTAATTTCTCCGAAACTGTTTACTGCTGCGTTGGAAGATGCCTTCAAACTACTGGATTGGAACGGACTTGGCATCAACATCAATGGCGAGTACCTCACTCACCTTCGATTTGCAGACGATATCGTAGTCATGGTAGAGTCGCTGGAGGAACTAAGCTCTATGCTCGAAGACCTCGATAGAGTTTCCCAACAGGTAGGTCTGAAAATGAACATGGACAGGACGAAAATCATGTCAAATGTCCATGTCCCACCTTACCCGATAGTTGTTGGGGGCTCTGCACTCGAAGTTGTAGACCAGTATGTATACCTGGGACAAATTGTCCAGCTGGGTAGGTCTAACTTTGAGAAGGAGGCAAGGACCGACCTCGTGAAGGCCGCAGGGAGTCGGTGGATGCGGTCTGCGCAAGACCGATTTTTGTGGCGATCATTAGGGGAGGCCTATGTTCAGCAGTAGACGTCCGTGGGTGATAGATAGATTATACATGTTGTCCCTGTTACTTATATGTATAAGTCAAGGGCTTGATGATTGAAGTATGTAATTACATTATGATTTTACAGATTTAACAACTAATGCATGGATAAAAAATGGTATATGGTTTAATACTGGCTACGCTCGTGCTAATGATGTGGCTGCCATGCCTAAGGCAGGGGACTTGGGCCCAGCCTGGGCCAGTGTACGCGAGAGACCGTAAGAATCGCGTGTTCCAAATCACACCGACTGGAGATTGTTGCGAGAGCCAGTGCAAAAATAGATAATGTCTTATAAATATCAAGTTTTGAAATGTTAATAAATACTTATTAATAGTACCTATTACAGAAGTTTATCTTTCAATCGTAAGTAAATGGGCCATAAATCTCGCTTTGAAGAATCATAATTACGCTTTACATTAGAGGGTATTTCTATGATTTAGTGCAATTCTGACAGAAATGTGAGAAAATTTTCAATTCCTTGTTTTCAACTTTCGCGAGAATTAGTATCAAGAACATAAACTATTTATGTAATTTATACAACATTATACGCATTACATAAGTAGATATTGACCGATGAAATTCTGTACTGCTGATGGTAATGAAAACAGTGGAGTTGGTAATGAAATTAAGGACTAAGGTAATGAAAAAAATTGCTGGTAATGAAATTAATCTAAGATAAATAAATAAAAAATCATTAGATGAAGTAAATAAAATCTCGTAAGTCTTACACAATCAGAGTTTATTCTTTAAAACATAACAAAAAAATATTCCGTCTCCTATCGCAATTCAAATAAGTTTAGATGTCTAATCAGTCGTGTCTTACTTAAGAATCTACGAGGTGAATTAAATAATAAAATTATAATTACTTAATGTAACGTCATTATATAAATTATGAAACATAACTGTCCTGCTTAATAATATCTGCTTGATAACATACTTATTCAAAATCACTAGAGTTATAGCAAGCTCTTGTTTCTTGTCGAAACAACAGTTATACATTTTTTTAATTGCAGTTATGTCATACCGCCAAAAATATTACTGCGTTTTAAAACAGGGCAGATAATCTCTCTTATGAATAAAAAATAAATATTTAACAAAAAAAAGCCTCAAGCATGCTAAAAAAAGAAACAACTTCTTAGTTCTATATTCCTAACAATGTCAATTCTTTGGGTTTGGTAAATTAAAAAATATTTTCATCATCAGAATCATCAAAAAATGCGGTAATGCGTGATTTTTTCTTTACAATTCTGACTTCTTCACTTATTTTTCCTCCACTGCTGCTATCATCTGAATGGTAAAAAAAAATTGCCTTCACTTTTCTATCCTTTTTGAGTATTTTTCTTACATTGTCATTTTCTGAAATATCGTCGGGATTATTTTGTTCTTTTTCTTGTTCTTTTACCGCGTCTTTTCCAGAAACAAACTTTTGAAAATCAAGTTGAAAATTGGTATTATCTGTTTTCTTCATTTCATTGCCAAAAAAAGAAGTGTTGGTCCAATGTACTTTTACGTCAGATAGTATGGTGATTTTGTTATTATTTTGGGCTCTATTTGATGAATTTTTCATATTTTGTGGTGCTTCAGTGGTTAATCTCTTTTCCCTTGGTGTTATTTTAGCAACAGATTTTATCTTATTTTGTTCTTTTCGTTTCAAGTATTTCTGTCTCTCTTTTTCCTTCTGAATTGCATATTTCTCGGGATCGTTTTTAATTTCCTCGTATTTTTTTCTTTTATGCAGCCTTGCTTGAGCAAGCTTTTCTTCGCGAGTTTTTTTAGTTTTCGTTTTAGCCATACTCGTTTCCTGAAAACGATAATATTTTTTAGAAACCCTATTATGAAATCTTATATTAAGGTGATAATACTAACTAGCACCGCCAATTGGTTTATTTTTATAACTTAAACTAAAATACAAAATGTAGCGTCGTGAAGAGAAATTAAATATTAAAAAATAAGTGTTACTTGAGGCATTGCCTGTTCAGTTTTTTTTACTTGTTACAGTTCGCTCTTCAAGCTGTCGGCTTTGAATTTTTAAATTCAAAGCCTCTTAAACTTAAACTTTTTATTTTAAATTTTTAGGTTACAATTATAATAAACGCGATATGTATTTTTAAAGTGGTCTTATTGCTATGGTAAGAAAAAAACAAACCCTCCCCCCTTCCACTTTTTTCCATTTGCGGGCTCCATTTTCAAGATTTATATAGCCTATGTCACTACCACAATTTTGAAAAGAACATTAACAAAAAACATATTAATAGGGTTGAATATAATATCACATAGAATAATATGAAAAATTTTATTCATTACCTTCATTTTAGTCTCATTACCCTCACCTTCAAAGCTGAAGGTAATCGATGGTAATGAAAGTGAGGGTAATGAATTTTTCAAAATGTTTTTTATTTTACTCTGCAATTAATCGATTACGGTACATAATGATAATAATAAACATGAAAATACTTTATAACGAATGCCTTAAGACTAAAAGTAAGAAAAAACCACAACTACTTACGTCAAAAATCCGCTGAATGTAATGAAACTGAAATTGGTTGAAGCGCGTAGTTGTCGAAATTTTTTAACTGTAGCGAAAAAAGTAGCGCACGTCCTGCCCGTTTGTTGTTGCTGGCCGACTGACCGGTAAGTGCGGAGGCGGGAGGGGATGCTCGATCCAGGTACGATGTAATATACAGCACGATATTTTATATTTCAAGATAGGCTGAAGGTAATGTAATATTTTTTACGACAAATTGTTTTTATCACAATGTATTAAAATAATAACAATATTATAACTTGCAAAATCATAATTAATTTCCTTATGATGTACTTGAGGTTCCTCAAGTAACAATACGCGGCATAAACCTCTACGTATAATTAAATAAATACGTTTTTCTTACTCGTCGCAACAAAGACACTGAGGGTAATGAAATTTAAGCAACTAAAATATTATTTTGAGTCATTAACTCGTCATGATTAATTTTAATTCTTATTGGCATTAAAAGTTAGGCTACCCAATTATAGATAAAAAATATTTGTGGGCTTTTAGGATGTTTAGATTCGCCAAAAAATTCACGGACATGTGATTTGCACAAAATCAGAGAAGTACCCTAGAAAATTGTAAAAACGCCAGCAATGGCTGCTCAACAAACTTGTAGGACAGAGTGTCGGAGGAGAGGTGGCCTATGTTACGGGATGGAATAAACATGTTGCGGACGCGCATCGCGAGGCAAGGTTTAAGTTCCAAATGTGGACAATGGCCGGGCGACCGGCCAGTGGTCGTATACATAATGATATGGTGGTGGCGAGGAGACATTTCAAAGCCAAACTCAAGTGGTGTCAAAAGAGACAGGACCAGCTTAAAATGGATCTTCTCGCTTCCAACCATTCTCCTAAGAACTTTAAGGATTTCTGTAAAAATACTAATAAAATGTATATAAGGCCTAGTCTCCCGGTTAGTGTCGGTGGTAATACAGACCACAAGAACATTGCCGATGGGTTTAGGGATATTTTTTCTGTAAAATCGCCCTTAGGTGTTGTATCTCGTAATGAGACCGTTACTGCGGCCATTGTGACCGAGCGGAACGTAAAAATACCAGCTAAAAGGGTGGCTAGAATTATTTCAAATATGCAGCGTGGAAAGTCTGGTCACATGCTGGGGTCCATCTGCCTAGAGTGTTGTCACTGTTTTTCACCCTGTGCCTGGGTCTCTCCTATTTTCCAGAACCGCTTATGCGAATGGTAGTGGTTCCTATAGTGAAAAATAAGACGGGTGACACATCCGACATGAATAATTATCGACCCATCTCGTTCGCTACCACCGCGGCAAAGACAAATTTTAGTAAATGACGCACAGTTCGGCTTCAAAGCGGGAGAGTCCACGGAGAGTGTCACCCTTAGCCTAAAGCACACCGTCAAGTACTACACTGCGAGGAGGACGCCGGTGTATGCGTATTTTCTTGACTTGTCGAAAGCTTTCGATCTCGTCTCCTACGAGGTGCTATGGGACAAGTTGAAAGGCGCGGGTGTGCCGGCGGAGTATACAGCCCTTCTCAGGTACCTACTGGTGTGCTCACCAGATAAACCGGGTAAGATGGGCCGATACTCTGTCAGATGAGTACGGGATGGAATGAGTGTAAGACAGGGGGGGTTAAGCTCACCTCTGTTGTTTAATTTATATGTTAATCAGCTTATCGAGCGACTGAGCAGCACACATGTCGGCTGTTACATTGACAGTACGTGTGTCAATAACATAAGTTATGCGGACGACATGGTGCTGCTCAGTCCATCGGTAGGTGGGCTGAGAATATTACTATCGATCTGCGAGATGTATGCGGAGGCGCAAGGTCTTATATACAACTCAAAAAAGAGTAAAATCTTATTATTTAAGGCATCGAAACAACAACCACGACGTGTGCCACCGATATATCTCAACGGCGTAGTACTCAATGTCGTTAATAGTTTTAAATATTATCTGGGTTACATTGTCACTACGGGACACACATCTACGGGATGATAGTGATATAGAGCGAGAGCGCAGGTCATTGGCGGTAAGGAGTAATATGCTCGCCCGCAGGTTCGCCCGCTGTACGGCAGACGTCAAAGTAAGTTTATTTAAGGCGTTCTGCCAGTCGTTTTACTCGAGCGTCCTGTGGGTGTCATATGCAACCCGAGCCTATAATGTCCTGCGCGTACAGTACAACAACGCCTTCAGGATGCTGTTGCGGCTGCCGTGGCGCTGCAGTGCATCTGGCATGTTTACGGAAGCCCGCACAGATGGCTTTCACGCTATCATGCGTAAGAAAGCGGCTTCCATGGCGCAGCGCCTGCATAGCAGTCGGAACAGGATTCTGAAGATGATTGCTGAAAGGCTAGATTGCCCCTACCAGAAACACTGGATGGAGCTGGGAATGGGCGGGCATAATTAAAATTAATTAAATAAACTACCTACTAACAATACTAATATAGAACATAAGCACAATATGTTACTAACACATCACTAACAACCTATGGACTGTAATGTCTGACAATAGTATATTATTATTATTATTATTATAGTATGTGACTGCGAATAACAAATAGGATACATTTTACCCCAAAATTATGTGGGAATTGCCCGCATTTATTGCAAATTATATAGGAGACCTACTTACAGGTTTTGAATAAAATGTTGGTACACACACAATAGTTTAGCCAGACTAACGCTGGCATATTAAATATTTCAAATCCCGGAAAAAAGCGGGAATTTCCCTAACATTGAGTACTTCTTATCCCATGAAATCAATCTGACAACAATTGTGTTACTAAGTCAACGCGTACGAAGTCGCGGGTAAAAGCTAGTTTATTAATAAGAGTCAATATTCTGGATGAGGGTCTAGCTTCCACGACACAGGGAATCCTAGTGTGGATGCTAGTGCCAAAATCTATCTAAGTAGTAGGGGAGATCAGCTCAATGCGGCCATGGGAGGCAAAGCGGCCACGCTTCATTTTTCGGTTATTTAAAATGTTAGCGCGGCGTTGCAGTTCTGACTGCATAACCAATCTCCCGCCCCGCGCCGCTCAGTCATTCGGTAGCGGTGGGACCGAGCGCGTGGCTGCAGTGACGGAATATATTTTATAGCGAGATTTGTTAAAAAAATGGAAGGTAAGTTTAATTTGCTTTGGTTAAAACTCTTTATATTTCAATGCTTTTGTTACGCGTGTATTGTTACTTATCTATTTGGCTTTGTGTGTCTTCTATTCTATTTGAAATATAATAAAAAATGTGAGAACAGTTCATCATTAAAATAAAATTCCCGTAAAAAGGCAAAGCGGCTCGGGCAAAGCGGTCACTATGATCCGTTAGATAATACCTAATTATTTTGTTTAGATGGTTAACAACTACAAAAGGAAGACTACCCAGGGGTCATGGGACGAAGATGTGATGGCTAGAGCAATTAAAGAGGTCGATGAAAAACGTGGCTCAATTAAGCTACCCAAGACTGATTGTGATTTAGATAATTGTTATTAGAAAGTATTTTTTTTTTAGTATTTTATAAAAATGTTCAATATTAATAACTATTGTTGACTAATAAATAATGTTATTTATATTATTATTTTTATTTTGTCAAACACGATGATTTGTCAATAAACTAATACTTTTCTTGTGCACTTTTGGGTTGGCCACGTTGCCCCTACCCCTATGACCGCTTTGGGCAGCCACTCGGGCAAAGCGGTTTCATGACATGTTTTCGTAATTTACAAATCACAAGGTTATTTTCAAATTTGCGAGAATTTAAGATTCACATTATAAAAAAAATATAAATTCTCTAGCTATTAGTATAAAATTCTCTTCAAAAGTCTATCTTTTTATAGATTTTTTTGTAACTCAAAGTTAAGATGACCGCTTTGAGCCGACGTCCCCTACCTATAAGTTTTTTGGGACAATAAAGTTATTGTTATTATTATATGTATACTTACTTAGACTTTTAAACTCATTACCCTGGCTTTTCCGTAGTCATCTTAATATTGGTACTTATTCGTGGTAAAATTTACTTGAATCTGAAAGATTTCATACTACTAAGTGAAAATTCTATGAAAATTCTTAGTAAGTGACACTTTTAGTATTAAAGTTTTTAAGCAAAGGAAAAATTCGACCCCGGGCAGGATTCAAACCTGCGTCTTCTGGTTAGGTACACTAGATGCTATAACCACTAAACCACCGCGATACCTACCCGCCATGTCGAATTTTGCCTTCGCTTTCTGAATTTACGTCTTTATGGTGACGTCAGTGACACCTATTGAAAAGCCAGTATTTGTGTACAACCGTGACCACCTAGAAGATAGAAACAATTGTTTTTCTATCGTGTCGGCTGATTGTTCCTTGACAAGGTGACACTTATATTTAAGGGCTTTTTTACGACGAACTAAATAAAACCAACGGGTTTGGTATTACACTTTATTATTTGAAACTACTAACACTTGGATAAGGTACGGCAAGTATTACAACATCAAATCAGTATTTATATGAATTATTTACCTACATAACTATCACTATTTCATAGCACCTTTCGAAAATAACCAATCTTTTCATAATCTTTTCTGTCGTCAGTAGGTTTGTAATTCATTTAAGTACTGGGTGTCAACACAGATAGTACAATATTGAGTAACTTTTTATTTTAATCTTAATGTTTCGATATTATAATAAAATTTATGATCATGGGCGTAGCTTGGGTTTGCGTCAATCCATATCATGAATTTATCCAAAATTAGTTCGTTAGCAAAATTCGTCTCTATCGACGTCGCAACCATAGTCGTATGACTCGTTTGCAAGTAGGTAGGATCAATCTGAGTAAAATGTAACAAGGAGTATAACACAGTGTAACACTGTACTTTTTTTTATGGGACAGGGGGCAAACGAGCAGACTGATCGCCTGATGGTAAGCGATTTCCGCCGCCCATGGACACTTGCAACACCAGAGGAGTCACAAGCGCGTTGCCGGCCTTTAAAAGGGAGTACACTCTGATAAATTTTGCGGCATTTTAAATGATTTCGCATTAAATGAATGTGGTTAATTCAGCTGGTAGGTTGCCCCCCCTGAGAAAACACTACCTACGCCAATGTTTATCGTGTAAATAATAAATGATGAATGATAGTAACTATGAAAATTTTACATTAAGTATCCTACCTAAATATATTTCTATAGATTTTTAATTTGTTTATAATTCATCATCTAAACACAAAGAATATTGTTAACGTCCAATAAAATTCGTATGATTTTAATTTCTCTTTTTTTGGCTAACAAGTATATATATTGTAAAAATCTTTTACTACAATACATATAATAATGATAAATAATGCGCAACGCGCCTACTTCCAATATTTATGTATTAGGTAAGTAATTCATCATATTATTAGTCCTAGTCTAATAACAATAATGACACCTAATATTTTAAAAAATATATAATATTTACAATACATTTCAAACTAACGACTAGACTAATTTTGTAGAAGAATTTAAAAAAATATGTAAATTCTTTGGGGTTATAGATCCACGATACAGATTGTGGGATTAAAGACCACATTCGCAATCCTCTACAAGTAGGTAATGATCTAGACAAGTGTGTTTGTCTTGATTTTTAAACGTTTAAACGGTTAATTTGATTGTTTAAACAGTTAGTGATGAAAAAATATTTTGATTTGTTAAAAAAAGTACTTACATAGAAACTGTAAATATGTCACAGTCTTCTAGTTCAATTCAGTACATTTTTCTACAAATACCTTGTTTAGTTAAATAGACAGTTTTCGAATATAATTCAAATAATATCTATAGATATCTATTTGGTGTACATGTATATAAAAGACTGAAGATAATATATTTAATAGCAACAATTTATTAACAATTTAATAAGAGCCCATCTACGGCTGAGTATCTAGTAAAACATTAATATCTAATACATATTTAATAGTTTTTTTTTGTTAATACACCATGTGAAAATATTTTTCAATACCTACTTCTTCATTAAACTTTCTTTCTTTCTTTATTCCGTAAATCCATCTAGAATACATAAAGTCGATATTTTAATGATAAAAATATACATCGACGTAATAATTAGTATAGTACATAAAGGTAGCATGTTAAACCTATTTCTATGCACACCTGGCATAATTTTTAAGAATAGATAGTATCTACCTAGTTCTAAGTATATCGATATAATGATGTCATATCATTATACCTAATACTATCTAAAAGTATCTACTTAGAAAATAAACTACATAGAAATATATTAACGTTAGTATGTATGTACACTTCTGATAAATAGTTACGCTACCATCTATTAACAAAGAATTAGTTAAAAGGAAAAAGCTAAAAGTTGCCAGTAATCACTGACGTAAAATATGTTTTTAACAAAGTACCTATCTATTATAGATGACACAAGTAATTAGTTCATCTAAACTACCAAGGTACTTAAAGGTCATGTGGCATCTCTTAAATTGCGCCTATTCGGCGTGTTTAGCAAACTCGTAGGTACACGTCGTTGCTGTTTCCGTCGCGTCCCCACAGCTGGTTCTCTGCTCCGGTATACGCAACATATTCCTATATATAACTACTGTGTGAACCATTAATAAATATAATTATCTCATGTCGTGGAGTTGAATTTGATTTCATGTTCACCAAATAACTACATTATCGACGCATATAAATAAATATAATTATTATCTACCTATCATGATTCAATCTTTTCAACTACAAAAGTTTATATATCACCTACCATACAGGATACAATATAATAAATATAAATATTTTTAGATTATATAACATAATATTTTCTATATGTACATTTTAATTTCGTTTACAATAATAGAAGAAAAGTACCTAATATTATTAACGGCCGGAATTAATAACCTATCTCTCGATTATTTTCCATACTGGAGATTGAAATTTGACATAAACAGTAATCTTCATAGAAGTAATGTCAACTTTCGATACCTAGTGGAAAAAACAATCTATATGTTTTTAATTTCGAATTAATTCCGACCATAACAAATTGATAGACAAAGAGATATAAGAAATAGTAAATTAATGTCCTCATCGCCTTTTTAGACGATATAATGATATCACTTTATGGTGGCCCACTAGAAAACTACCAGCACCATCTATAAATCCACCGAAAGTGATGTTTTCTCGGCATGATTCAATCACGTGTCCTGCGCCAGCCCCGGCGTCATTCGGCCTTGTCGTCCTTGCGCGATCCCGGGCTCACGGAACCGCCTTTATTCCTGCACAGACAATAAAATTACATCCGTCAGTTTTAATAATTATCCGACTTATGTCCTGTGCAAACGTGTGGCTACTGTGAACATTGGTATAAGGTAATTATACCAATGGATTCCAAGCATTGCATTGCAGGCTGTACAATTGATATTACAATGTAGTTAATAAAATAATGTACATTCAAGGTGTAGTGTTGTACTCTGCCCCCGATAGTTAAAAAGACGTAGGTATCTAACAAAAAGTAAAAACGGAGAAATAAATGTTTTAGTGAATGAAACGGGAAATCGTTTGCTGTCCTCAAGTAAATTAAAATATATATAATATATATACTAAAAGCTGAAAATAATGGCCACTATAATAGGCTTTAACTTGGTATAATTATAATATAAATTTATTAAATTATTTTAATAAAAATATTACAAAACAGTTTCATCTTAGCATAAAAAATTAAGAAAAATCTTACGAGTACATACTTAATTGAATAGACGTAAATGGCTAGATGCGTCCTTTAAGGTTCAAACGCTTTTGGTTGTACTTTTCTTCTAAGTATTTAGTTTATCTATCCAGTATGTTCTTTTAACAGAAATGGGCGCATATAGGTACTTCCGCCTTTTTTCTTAAGAATTAAAACCTATGCAGATAACCCTTAGCTAAGATAAAATGTTTATAAAATTATTTAATTAATAATAATATAAAATTAATGAATAATCCTTTTATCTAGGTAGTACTGATTTGAAATAGTACTAAGTTCTACCCATAGCATAATTTATTATTAGTAAATAAAACGAAATTGATATAGATAGAAGTCAGAATAAAAAATGTACAAATGTTACAGGAGTACAATTAGGGGTCTTATCGCTAATCACAATTTCTTCCAGACAACTATTGTAATTAGTAAATAAACTATTGTACTAATCTAGAAAAGAAACGACGTAAAAAATTAAGTCTACTATCATATAATTATAACTATAACTTAAAGATTTGATTATAACATATAATAATATTTATATAGAAATATACATTTAAATGATATACAAATACATATAACAATAAATAAAAAAACATAAATATATTGAAATACATACTTACACAATATAATATACCATAAACATAATATAAAAATATAATAATAATATATCAGAATAGTAACAATTTAAGTAAAAGGGGCCAAGTATTTCACCAGATTTTTAAATGAGGCTGTTTGTGCACGTCTCACGGACACTGGCAGAGCATTCCACACGCGAGTGGCCTGAACGGTGAAGGAGTGGTCAAAGAATTTTGTGGAGTGCATTGATGATCGTATCAATCGTTTCTGATGATCGTAAGGATCGCGAATTTATATCACAGACGAATTCAAAGCTTGATTTAAGGGGGTGCGGCAGGATTAAATAGAATACAATAAAGTAACGAAATAATGTGATCATTCCGGCGAAGGTGAATTGGGAGCCACTTGAGCTTATTGTTAAATTCTGATATATGAATCTTATAAAAAAAATTTGAAGTCGCTCAAGCTTGTTAAAATGGTTCTCAGTCAAATCAAGATAACTAGCATCAGCATAGTCAAGGACAAGCAGGAGAAGAGACTGCAAGCGCAATCTCAGTAGCAGTCGGAAGTAATTTGTGTAACCGTCTCAAGGATCCTGCTGGCGCAAACATCAAAGACAATCTGAGGAAGGTGGACCTAATCTATCTTCGAAACCATTCGTGAGTTACCTACCGATTATAATGGCTTGGGTCTTAGAGAGGTTTACTTTAAGCCCATAGAAATTGTTCCATTCTGATATTTTCGTCAGATCTTTATTAACATTACCGATGGCTTTCGGCAGTAGTTCTAATGAAGCTTGAGAGTAAATTTGAAGATCATCTGCATACAGGTGGTAAGATGAAAGAAGATTATTGGAAATTGTATTAATACATATTGCAAAGAGTAATGGGGGTAATACACCACCCTGATAAGAAAATATATCCTCAATGTGGATACGTTGCCGTCGGCCAGTCAGGTAACTACGAAACCAATCAATTACCGTTGGAGATATCTTAAGAGAGCTAAGTATACCAAGTAAAATGTCAAAGTCAACAGTATTGAAAGCATTACTAAAATCTAGAAGTGCTAATACCGATAACTTTCCATTCTTAATGCCTAGTATTATGTCATCCGTAATATTAACCAAGGCAGTGACAGTACTGTGACCAGGACGAAAATTGGATTGGAAAGGATTCAGAAGCTCATTCTTGCAAAGGAATGAAATTAAGTTGTTTCTTAATAAGACGTTCAAGGACTTTTGCTAAGAATGGTACTATTGGAATGAAACGATATTCAAAAAAGGATGTAGGATTAGTTTTCTTCGTAATTGGAGTAATCTGAGCATCTTTCCAAGCACTCGGAAATACGCCACTGGATATTGAATGGTTTAGGATGTTCAAATAACGGGAAGAATTTCATTGAGAATAGGAAAGATCATATTACGGCTGACCAAATCACTTTCAGCTGCATTACAAGTTATAGATAATATACATTTCTTAACATCACAAGCAGAAAATTGATTAAAGACGAATGGGGAGTAATCGGGAGTCGGAATAGTAGAAAGATTATATAGTGTTTTAGGTTTAGTTGGCCTGTCGAAATTGGACGAAGCAGAGAGTGTTGATTTAATAGATTAATATTTAAGTTGTTAGGAATTGTATCTTGTCGTGATTTTTCGACTCCCATTAATCTCAGAAATTTACAAACTTTAGCTTGATCTCCATTTTCAACCGAGCTGTAAATGTGTTGGCGTTGAGCAGTCCTACATACCTTATTGCAGTGATTTCGAATATTTACATACCTCTCCAAGTTAGAAGCAGAAGGTCTACTTACACTACGTACACTTATACATGATTTTTAATCAAGTAAGTATTTTGACATAACCAAAAATGCTATCTATGGCACAGTAAATTATTTAATGAATATCAGAACTATGTATTTAATTAAGCTTACTCGGGCGCAACTAACATAGAAACTGGTCAGGCGCCCCCGCTTGATTCACAATTCTAGGAAAAAAAGGACGTTTCTATCACATTTGCGTCTTTTTTATTAAGTATTTTATTGTAGTTTTTCATTCAACGTGAAGTATTAAGGCGCATATGGCAATTGCGCCTATCCTAAAAAAAATCACGAAGTAAATAGGGCGCAAGTGGTCAGATGTGGTCTTTTTTCTTAATCTGAAAGCAGTTTACAATTGGCGCGTTAGACGCAAATGCTTATTTGCGTCTTTTTAACTTCCTCTTAGAAATAGGGACAAATATGCGCCTTTTATATTACTGCACTAAAAAGAAAACGACTACATTATCTACATAAATGCGACTTTTCAATTAACTTTCAGATAAATTCGTCTTTTCATCTTCAATCGGGTGTAAAAAAATGTACAGAAGATTTAAGATGTATTTTGTTGTACTAAAACCGCACTGGAGCAAGATAGCAAAATATAAAAAATACAGGCAGATGCGCCTTTTTTTCCTGATTTCGGCAATGTATATAACTCAAAAATGGAAAAAGTGTTAGATGCGTCTGTTTTACTATCGGGGACAGTACTGCAACGCAAGGTGGACAAATTGGACATGCCACAGTTGGTATTACAATTTTTATCACGATTTCCATTTACTTAAGTAAATTTTAGGTGTAGATTCGCTTTACAACTAATAAATTATCGTCTAATTATGAAAATATGAATGTGTATCTTAAAATATATACATACTTAGTAGGTACAATAACCTGTGACCATTAATTAGAAGTTTGGATGTTGGTAGGTATGTAGATATATCTAAGCAAGCTTACAGTTAGGTGCTAGAATGTGTACATTCGTCATCATAGCATATAAGGTCCAATTTCATTTTCATTTAATTGACTATATTTTAAAAATAACCTACACAGAATTTTGATGTTATGATGACGATGTTTAAGCATAGGTTTTGGTACCTACTAAGTTCTGAATATGGTGTAGTTTTTATACGAAAAGAACGTAATATATACGTTTTACATTACTTACCCTCATAAACAGTATTAATATTATATATATGAGCGCACTGAATGCACCATCAAGCAATAAAGGCCCTGTCAGAAACACAGCGAACCGAAGGCGTAGCGAAAGCGAAGTAAGAAAAGAAACTTGTCAACACAAGTCGTTTCTGCATTAACTTGGGACTCGAATCATGACACCCCGTACATTATAAACTCAAACGCCTGCCACGCAATTAGTTCGCTGTTTGACAATTCTAGAAAATAAGTCCCGTTTCTCTGTTACAAGGTTTTTGAAAGGATATTTTTCAATTTTCTTACACCTAAACGAGTATCAAATCTATCGAGTCACACTAGCACCAAGTCACATTATAATTATAAATAATTTGTCCAACCAATCGCAACATATTGGACATGAGCTTTTAGAACAGACTCAGGCTGACAAAGATTTGAATTTCGTTTCAGAAATCAGGGATAAATTTCTAATTGAGCTAATTGTTCAGGTATCATGCGAATAAAATGTTTAATTATTATGTGCTAAAACATTTTATTAATTCTAATTCTCTACGCTATTGATAAATCTTGCTGAAATTTAAGTTTCCATTTCTACACTATATAATAAAATAATGTTGCATAATTATCTATTTATATACCATGTTATATGTTAGTCAGAAAGAGAGGAAAATATTGTATAAAAATTCGCCCCATGTTAAATAAATAATTAAATAATCACTTCATTGCTTTTCAACCCCATTTTTTTTCAAAAAACTAGATTTAGGCAAATACCTAGTTTTTTTAAATATCATAAAGAATATAAATATACCTTCCTAGAAATAATATATTATCTTGATTGCGTTTGCGTTTACTTGAGATTGACAGCCTTAGGGACAGTTGTGCACAGTGTACAGTAGTCTGAGTACAGCGAGCAATGACACTAGCGTCTCTGGCATATTTTATGGAAGTATACATAATAACTTCACTGGTCACTTGAGGAACTAAAATCGCCATACAAAAATTTGTTAAGGCCGTCTACATTTTCCTAAAGATACCTACTTGATTTCCTTGATTGATTTTAAAAGATTTTGGCGGAAGAATAGAGCACAGTGGTTTATTAACGTGGGCAAAATCCACGACATCTTTGTGCAATATTGACTGTGCAACAGAGTATTAAAAGTCTTGCTGCTGTAAAACCTTTTTGGGCTGGTGCTCCCTTTCCGGCTAACACATGGTACCTATACTTATGTACCTAAAGACAGTGGCGTAGCGTGGGGTTTGGGCCGCTTGGAGCCGACTCGAATATTGCTAACCTCGCGGACAACGTAGCCTTCTATTTTCACAACATCATGAAATCTCCAAAAGTTCTTTGAAGTGTCAGCCATTTTTGTTTCGTTAAATAAGTCTACTGTGGTACCATGGTCACCATGGCTCTACCGCCCTCCCCCTTGCTAAGCTACTGTATTCATACGTTGGTAGATCAGCTACATACCTATTAGCAATTTTTGTTGTTGTTGTTGTTCGGGTCTAACATAAAAGCTTAGCTACTATTTAATTCGTTTGTTAAAATGGCTTTTTATAAAAATCTAATATATTATCGTACCTATATGATATTATGTACCTACCTAGGTTGAACACTTTTGCTGTAGTTTTTGGAATTTTCAATTAAACAATAAGTAGTCAATATTTGAGTCACGCAGTCCACGCACAATGAACTAAATAAATAACCTACGTTACATTAGCAATTCAGGTGAATAAACTGCTGAGCAGTTACAGTATTGGGAAGACTGATAATATGGATCCCTTAACGATAATACTAAATTAAGTAGGTATGTATTAATTTAATGCGCGTGTCTCATTCATGATGACAATAACAACATGAAATCTAAGTGTATAGATATATAAGCTTGTCAGATATTCAGTGTCCTATTATTCAATACCTAAGTTTTGTTCATTTTAGAGCCCACATGGTGCTCGCATTGCTCTAATATAACGAGTTTTACACTTTTGCGTAACCTTAAGTAATACAGGCGTGATTAGATTTATGGCATAATATGTTTGTATAAATATACACGTTCGAGAATCTATTGAGGCAAGGTATATGGCATTTACAAAGCTCTGTGAAGGCGCAAGCTTTCTCTACGGAGTGTAAAGGCATTATCTCTGCAGCACATCTACATCTTACGATATTTAAAGAAACAGCCTTGCCTCGTAAACGTCATCACACGCCACACTTTTATGTGTCATCCTTCCATTTTGGAATACCAGCCGCTTGAGCTGAAGAATGAACTAACACAAAGTACGCTTAGCCAGAAAACGTGGATATTCTCATATTTAAAAAGTACCTACATTAATAATTTTAAACAAGTGCGGTTGAAACGAGTCACTTGACTGCGTATTCATTATGATGCGTAAGTGCCTCCAAAAATAAGCGTGTTAGGCCAGGGGTGAAATATAAAGACTCTTATTATTGATATATAATAATATGTAACCATCAACCATTTGAAAATTACAGTAAACAAAATCATACTTAGCAATGTAATGATAAGAATTAACAAATAAAAGTACCTACTTATATTAAATATGCACAAGTCAATCTTATAAAAATTTAGTGCCTTACCTGTTGCTTACGTTTTTGGACTTCTTGTCCTGTTTATCGGTGCTTGTGCCGGGTGTTGGAACTTTCTCTCCCTGTTCCAATAAATAGCGTCATTGGCGGCACATTAAAATTTAAATATTCTTAACAACGTAGAGTAAGTAATAATATTGACACTATACACTCATAATAAAAGGCACTTATAACAATATTATATTACAAATTAACGTGGCATGTTTTGTAGAAGCGTAAGTAAGCTTGGCTATTATTGTGGTTTTCTAAATCACCTTAGATCCTTGACTTGTCGACGGTCCTGCTTCAGGATGCTGAGACTGGCTATTCACGTGGCCCATTTTTGACAAAGGTGGGTTCTTGAAAGAGTACGAGAACGCCAATCCACGTTTCAATGAAGCTCTACAACATATTATATGTTGTATAATATTTTTATAGCTTCACATTTAGATCAGACCTTCGTACCCTTTATAATTTTTTTAACAAATTAAAGTTAGACAATAATATAAGTAAAGTCTTGAAGAATTTTCTGAAATTAAGTAGGTAGATAATTATACTTTTACGTGATTTGTATTAATTATGTAATAAATATGGTTTGAGTGGCTAGTATGGGAAAATACTGTTTTAGGGTTTTCCTATACTAGCCACAATAATTTCTATAATTTTTTTTAATGTGAATGATTGGATGATTTTTATAATTAATGAAAAGGTTAATTAGTGTCTTATAGATATATTCTTTTCAAGACACTAACTTACCTTTGTATAATATGTGTGATACTAACATATCGCACCTTGATAACTAAAGCGGCATAATACCAAAAACGTAATACCGTAATTTTTTTGATTAAGTAAAATGTGTCATGACTTTATGTCTTTTTGTGTTTATTGTCGTTTGAACTTATTTTTTTCAAATTTTTTCAAAATAACTACGTTATTTACTAGCATGTTTTCATTTTCATGTACCTAAAAGTAAGACGGGCGAACTGATAACTGAAACTAATTGATGTGTTGCATTTCAGTTACTTGTTTAAACACAAATGACAATGCTTGATTAAAAAATTTAAACGGCCATACTAAAAAATGACGCAACTTTTGTTTTCAGGGTGCGATGTGCTGGGTCCCTATATAGTTGTTAAGGATTTTTTAACACAAATCTACACCAGCCTTGCATCTTAAATTGGACAGAACGTACTTTTATCGTATAAATCCCTAAACAATAAAAATACCTTTTGTGCTCTTTTCAGGATACAAAGCTTTGTATTTTATAATGCGCGTCATGTATGGTGAAGATGCTGGATGCTCGATGCTTTTATCGTACTTAAAATAATATATAGCGTCGTAAGCTATCACAGATGGCTAAGGTACGTTAATGTATCTAAATTCTATATATAAACTGATCCAGTGTGAGTTATACGACGTTAGCTACTATTTGATTTCATAGACAACAGATTTTTAATTCGATATGCAAATTACATCAGTGCTTTCCCAAAGGCGATTATTTTGAATAGAAAATCATATAAATAGAAAAGATGGATCTCTCGGAAGATCTCAACGAAGATGTTTGAAATCTCGAAAGAACCAGCTGCGATAATTTAAAATACTTTTTAATAAAAAAAATACAGTCGGTTTAACCTCCTTCTTTTTTCGTGGGTTGAAAATGGATGGAGATGGGGACTGCTAGGACGACAAAAATTGAAACAACCATAATAGTCACGTTTATTTCAAGCGACTCCATCGTGTGCGCGCAGAAGACTATCGTGTTCGTAGTTAAAGTTCGCAGAGTGCGGGCGAACTGTCCATACATAAATATTTGCATGTCGTGTTGGAAAACTTGCAAATAATTTTCACGGAGAAAGAGTTACACCTGTATCATCTTCGTATAAACAAAAACTATATAAACTCAAATAAAAATATAAACTCAAACTCAAATTCAAACTATTTATTTTCATACCAAGGTTAGTAAGGTTCTTAAATATAATTTTGTGTACAGCTTAGCACCTTTTTCAGGCGTTGCAAATTTCAACGGCTCTTCATAATACAATCTCAGATAAGTACAAACAATTCTTATTCTTATTACCTAATACAATTTTGTTTGACAATTTGTAGAACTTGTTTGGTTATATTTAGGTATAATTATGTCTGTTGTGTGTTATTATTATTTTATTATGATTATGTTAATTATTTAGATTTATCACGTTGTTTTAAATTTTAATTACATTATTATTATTTAAGCTTATTGTATATATAATATATTTTAATATCCAACAATAAAATTCAATTAAAGTTATTATATTGGATGCATTATTTATTTATTTTCAAAATATTCATTTATTGAGTAAAAGCATTTTTGTATTAAATATATTTTCAATTTTCTATTAAATACTACTTCTTTGGTTTTCATTTTGGAGATCATTTGGTAACCTATTAAATATCTTAACTGCCTTAAAATAGTATATTAAGATAAATACTATATTACTCGGTATCTTGAGATAAAAATATATTAGGGCAAGTTGAAAATATATATTCGGGTTAGGGATCTTGGCCGTGTGTGATGGTCCATTGGATTGTACGGCGAGCAATATTTTATCTTATGATAAAATATTATAGCATCTTAACCATGTGACGCGCTTCGAGGTGATTTTTCTTAGATAAGTATGTTACCATACTAGTCCGGGCGGTAGGGTTGCAATAAGTAGTGATTTTATCCCGATCGACTGTTATCTACTTCGATAGATATGGTACTAGATATCTACTATTATTAAACCAAGAGTAGGCTGGCGCACTCGCGTTGGGTTTGGATTATACAGAAGCTGTGAAAGTGGTAAAAAGAAGTGACCACTCACAACCTATCCCATCCTAACCCACCGCTACTTGAGCAGCTGACTTTCGGTACCTGCACTGATCAGGTGCACCAGATCTACTTCCAATATTAAAATCAAACGGAGTACTGTGACGTTTTAATCTTTTTAATTTGCAACGCTACCTCCTGGCTACGACCGAATTAATTTCGACTAAGTATTTGTTAAGTTGTAAGTGCCGTGTACCATACCTCGTAGGGCTTGGCGGTGGGTAGCTGGTTCCGCGGTGATCAGGGGTCAAGTAGCGCTGGTGCTGTTGCTGCTGGGCTGAGAGCCTATTCCTCTGCAGTAATTCCTGGTGCGATTGGTACAATTTTTCTGAAGCTGACTGTGGGCTGGGGCTGTATATATGGCATATTAAAATGATAGTAAATTAACACCAGACAATTTAAGAACTAGCACCCGTAATAGTTTTAACGATACTAAATCAATTTTTAATTAACATAACAAATATAACAAATGTTACCATTCAAATTAGGGATCACTGAGAAGGTGGCAGTAAATATTGATTATGATGTGTCGGTGGTTACCTTTGCTGCGGACGTGGCGGCGACGGGTCGAAGGTGAGGTCCGGCAGGCTGTGTACCAGTGCAAGCACCACATTCTGCGGCTGCACGCGCAACGTGTTGCGGCTTGAGCTCAAGCTGCGCGACGGCAGCGGCGGCGGCGTCTTATGCGGCGAAGATTGTTGCAACACCAACATCGGCTGAACACGTAATTATGTTGCATTATGAATGTTCCGACAAGTTTGCAACATTGTATGTATGTATCCTATTTTTGTATTGTATGTATGTAATCTCCACGAGTCGGTACAGTATATATTTAGTTAATAATTATCTGGTGCACCTCGGGTGACGGGACAATTATTTTACCACGGATCTTTTCTTACTTTGGGGGCTGGCTTAGTCAGCAAAATTTCGACCAAATTCCGAGTCCCCAGCATTGTGCATTCCTTACTCTTCAAATACTTGGTAGGTGAAGACAGCTAGCCCACTAAGAGGAAGGAACCTGTAGGTTTCTGGCTTCGGGTATCCGTTGCCAAGATGGCTCATCCGTTTCGACACGAGGGCGTCACAATCACACAAGATGTGCTGCAGTGTTTCCATGAATTCACTACAAGCTCTACTACTGCTTCATTTTACAGAACATGTCATTGGTTGTATAATGCCTTGTGAGGACTCTGATTACAGCCCGGACTTTGTCTCTTTTATTATTAAAGATAAATTTAGAGACTCATGTGGTGCTGTTGCCGAAAATACCATGGATAGATTTTGTGTAATTCATTTGTGAAGTTTTTAGATATTGTAAATATCAATTACATTGCCCCAGAAAGCGGAGCGTGGGACGGCCTCCAACGAGAAGGACGGACGACCTGGTAAAGGTCGCGGGAAGTCGTTGGATGCAAGCGGCTTGTAACCGGTCCTTGTGGAAGTCTATGGGGGAGGCTTTTGTTCAGCAGTGGACTTCCTGTGGCTGATATGATGATGATGATGATGATGAGTCTTTCTGTGAGGAATGCGCATATATTAGGTATGTAGGTACCTAACAATCGCAATAAACTAACTTAGATTAATATTGACTTCGAAGAAGTAAAATATATATTCATATGGAAAAAAAAACGGGGAACTGATGATAGGATACTGTAATATTAAACCGACCGACAATACATTTTGTTTGTGAAAGATTAACTCGACTGATGACAATGATTCGCAAAAATATCATTAAATGGGCTAAAAGTAGGAAATAATTAATCTAAATTGAGAATTAAGTGAGCGAGCTAAATATTGAAACGGGCGAATACAAATACTGAGAGGGCGAATCTTATTTGGTTCAAATTTTATTATACCTACTTACATTGCAATCCCAAAAAAAAAACAAATTTGAAAAGGTATTATAAAATCGGTTAGGTTACGCACCGACCGAGCAAAACAAGCGACGATGCCTCGGTAGCGGCTCGGGCTCGCAAATGCCAGTTAACTTATCAAACGCTATAATTTTGGTTTTAGTAAGTAGGTTCACTACCCGTGAACCAAGTACTTACTAAAAAATCCACCCCAAGTTTTCAGTATGATAATAAGGTTTTATAGGTATAAGGCGTGGTATCTAGCATAGATACTTACTTTAAGGACTTGTTGCTTTAAGGACTTGTTGGAAAAGGTAGCGCAACAAAGATAAATTTCCGGACGTTTATGCCACGGCAGAAACGTCCGGAAGTGTATCCTAGTCGCCACAAAGTCCTCTCTGTATCAGACGTTCAACTGAGAAGTTCAACTTGTTGTACGAATGACATAAGTTTATGTAACTTGTACAACTACGAAAAATACCAATGACTCGGGCTTTACTTGTAGAATTAACTAAAATAAACAATATTAATGTACATACGTCAGCAGGTCAAAACCTATCCAAAACTGTCAAAACTTCCCATTTGAATATGAACCTTATTAAGTTTGTATTAAAGTTGAAAATCTATCAAAGAACTTTGACAAATTGGGGTAACTTGATGTGCTGGCCTCTGTACATAAGGGTTTCTATTTGTTTATTACCTGTTAGTGGTTTTGTTGTTTGGATTATAAACTAAACATTATCCAATAATAAGAAAATTTGTCTTTTACTTGCAGTCGGGTAATAACCAGACTGCCAAGGAAGGGTTATGTTTTTCGCGCGTATCTTGTTTAAGTAATTAATGTAATATAATATATACCTAGGGGTAGTCTATTAAACCGAACCAGAGTTTACTCTGTTTATTTTAATTTTGTTTTCTGTTCTCAATCTTGTTTCGTAGAGCACTATTTTTAAAATTTCCTTTTTGTAGTCGGGATTTTGATTTTTCAACCGACTAAAAACAAAAAACGGAGGAGGTTCTCAATTCGACGTGTATATATATTTTTTTATGTATGACCACGCATAACTTTTTACAGTGTAGTCCGATTTTGATAATTCTTTTTTTATTGGAAAGGTTATACCCCGAAGTTGGTCCCATATAAAAAAAATCCCACTCTTAATTGGGAAAATAGGGGTGATTTATTGTTCACTCACAGATTTTAATGCTGAGTTGTGTATTATAATTAAATCAAAAGTAATCATAGATTAAGCATGTAGTAATTAGTAGATTATAGCCACAAAATAATATAAAATAAAACGACGACACAAAAATTAAACGTAAAACTGAAAAGCAAAAAATAATAAACTTTTCTTATTTAACCATAATAACTAAGTTCTTATACTAAATGTAAGTATCCCTAAGAAATTTTGAGTCGGCGCCTATTTTTTTGGAATGTTAACGCTCATCGCTAGAGATTTCACGTTTCATTGTTAATTTGATTTGGCTATTACTTTAAATTTAAAGTAATTTAGTGATCTTTGTTCATCGATTATTTGGCGCCGACTTAAAATTACTTAGGTACCTATACTTACATTAGTATAAGAACTTAGTTATTATGGTTAAATAAGAAACGTTTTTTAAAGTGACCCTCTCTCGGGTCAAATTGGATCATTTCCCATTTTAAAGTTTGTCACTTATGGAAGCAGTGATAGTCTAGTGATATGACCATTGGACTGCCAAGTCAATGTTCTTACGTTTGAATCCAAGGCACGCACCTCTGCCTTTCGAATTTGTGTGCGTATTACATAATAATTAATTATCACTCGCTTAAACGGTGAAAACATCGTGAGAAAACCTGCATGCCTTAGAGATTTCTCGACGGTGTGTAAAGTCTGCCAACCCGCAAAAGGCCAGCGTGGTGGACTATAGCCTAATCCCTCTCAATCTGAGAAGAGCCCCGTGCCCTGCAGTGGGACAGTATATGGGTTGATGATGATGAAAAATAATATGATGACAAACAAAGACAATGTAATGCGATGGATGTCAGTAACACCACCGGCCCTCATATTTCAGGATAACAATTGTATGGGAGACTGCTGCTAAAATAAATGTAAAACCTCAAAGCACAAAATCAAATAATTAAACAATCAAGTTTAATAATTATCTATTTCAGTACCTAACACAAATATCAGAATAGCACGTACCAAGTGAAGTCCATCTGTATTCTCCCAAGGGTTAGGCAGAGTCGTATCAATTCGTAAACGAACACCCGTTCGCGAGCTAGGTTAGGATGTGTGTGTGTCAAGTTTAGGTCCCATGTATAATGTAATAGGGGGCGAGCCTATTGTTATTAACCGGGTACAAATCCAAACTACGAGCTGCTACTGATTCTCAGTTCATAAAAAAAAAAACAAGTTACGCTGCTCGACCTGGAATTCAAATCTTACTAGTTCACGTACTAGTTGTTTTTTCCAATTCAGTCGGTATATCCAAAGAAAGAAGAAAGAAAATAACATTTATTTAAAACAAAAACAATCCACACATAAAATAGAAAATATTCACATAACAATTGTAGCTCCATAAGTATATTTCCAAAGTCTCCCGGTACTCGGTATATCCCAGTCTTCCGCTGCTGAATAAATAGCTGTATTTGTCAATTTGCTGTCAATAACGTCAGACGGCCTAGATATTATCTCTAGGCCGCCTCACGTTATTGACAGCAAAACAGCCTATTTCATAATTTGTAAATGAGAGTTTTGGTCGTTCATATCTGAGCCCCTTATTCAAAAACAGTTCAAATAAGGACTTTATTTCCTTATAACCATGAATAAATAATAAATAAATATTCTTAAACAATTTTACACAGCACCATCTAGTGCCAAACTAAGCAAAGCTTGTACTATGGGTATAATACTTATAAACTTTTTTTTTGTAAATATATACTTATAATACATAGAAACACACAGACAAACACACTTATGTTTTACCCACACAAATAATTGTGTCCTGTGGGAATTGAACCAATAGTCTGACACTCGCACCAATAGACCACAGAAGTCGTCAAATGATGAATGATACAACTCTATACAAAACTATACAAAAAGTGACTAAGTACCTATATTAGCTATTATACATATAGCATAAAACCTTCCTAGACAAAAAATGGACTATCCAACACATTTTTTTTCTATTCGAACCAGTAGTTCCTGATATTAACCCGTTCAACCAAACAAACAAACATATTTATATATTTATAGAGCACTAGCTGACCCCGCAAACGTTGTTTTGCCATAAAAAAAAAATTTAGGGGTACGAAAAATAGATGTTGGCCTATTCTCAGACCTCCCCGATAAGCACAAAAAATTTCATCAAAATCGGTCAAGCCGTTTCGGAGGAGTATGGCAACGAAAACTGTGACACGAGAATTTTATATATTAGATGAATTTCATTTACGGTATGTACTATAAAAAAAACGATTGTTAAACTATTATCTTTGATAACCTCGACATTTTAATTTTAAGGCAAATTTTACTTAGAATTAGTTTCATATTTTATTAGAAAACTGCAGGGCGTGAATCATAAATATGTATCCAGAAACAGTTTTCAGAGAGGTGACACACTTCAGTATTTACTAGTAATATTGGACTAAGTTGACAAAGCACCTCATGTTTCTCTCGTGTAATAACAATTAATAACTAACTCTGTCTCATAACGTTGTTGGCGGCGGCTGGTGTTTCTCGTACGGTACGAGATACATTTAACGTAATTGCCCATTAAAAGAATCAATTTATCAAAATAAGTTTCGTTTTGTTCACTTTTATTATTATATATTTATGCACGTTATAACCGCCTCATTAGCCTGGTGGTCCTAAGCACAACAGCTACGCTAAAAGTCCCACAAAACACACGATAATGGAGCTAGATGAAAAGCTCATAAGGAAGACTTATATGATGAATGACGCAATGACGTCAATAAATGTCTTCAACAGGAATTTCAAAACTTGTCTCAACAACGGATGAACAAGGGCTATCATCTCACACAGACAGCTTGATATGGTACACAGATGGCTTGAAAACTGAATCTGGTACTGGAGCAGGAGTATACTCAAAATCTTTCCAATCCTGGAATAGTTTAGGAAAACTCACTATGGTCTTTTAATGAGCTAGGCCGCAGGAACAAATTATAATTGGTGTGGGTACCAGGGCATGAAGGAATCAAGGGAAATGAGAAGGCCGATGAGTTAGCCAGAACCGGATCGGCAAATGCCAGAACCATGTATGGGACTACCAACATGCACCATCAATAAGGCCTTACAGGACTATGCCGATATGATACACAAAGAGTAGTGGTACAATAGCCTAGGACTAGAGCCCATGACAATTTTTTGGCAGCTGCACCACACGAGCCTCTAAATTCATTTTTAATAACAGAAGGGAACTTTTATCGGAGCCCTCACAGGGCATTATCCAACCTATGACATGCTCTATAAAAAGAAAGATAGATAATAGATGAGATAGTAGAGCTTGTGGTGAATTCAAGGAAACAATTTATTTTTTATTTTCATTATGCTTTTACAAGCGTTTATGAAACGTTAGGATACTAGTTGCACTCCAAA
Source organism: Acronicta alni (assembly GCA_964056405.1). Taxonomy (NCBI): domain Eukaryota; kingdom Metazoa; phylum Arthropoda; class Insecta; order Lepidoptera; family Noctuidae; genus Acronicta; species Acronicta alni. The sequence goes on from OZ043913.1 coordinate 13,561,462, forward strand.
GGTTCCAAAAAGTTCATCCTATGGGGAAGCATGCGGCAAGAAACTCCATGGACCTATATAATTATGTCGAGCCGGTATCTACCCGGTATCTACCGGGCTTACTAAAAGAAAATTCCAACATTGGAAAATTCAACGACATTCTAAACACAAATACTATGTGTAAGCACACACATCGTCTAAATATATAAGACTAGATATCTAGTCAGACATTAATAGCTACAATGTACGCTCATTTATACAACAAAGTGGTAAACAACTGATCTGATCAACCGAAGGCTAAGCTGCATTCTGCCACGGTCAGTCTGTTGATAGGTGATCATTCTTAACACATTGAAACCTCTCCCGGTATAACCATCGTTAGTGGTAGTCAGAAGTCCAAAAAGCTTGACAGTCAGTGTATCCTCAGGTCAGACTGGAAGTCGACCCGATATTTTATCATTTCAGTGTTATTATTTCAGTGGATTCGGTGGACTGTTATACCAATTACAGTCCACCGGAATGAAATGTATCTCCGAAATGATAAAACCATAAAGTTTTAGAGATCCTTGTGTCAAATACAAAGTCATAGTTTTTTAATGTACTTTTACCTAGAGTGTAGATTAGATTATTCTGGTGTATTATGTGAAAATATATAATATGTATGAAAATGTAAAAGTTGATTTAATTTTAGAAGTTTTACATACATACCTGTAGAAACACTATTCTCATCTCGTTACCAATTTAACTAAATTATACCTAGCATTTTTCTCTTAGTGCAATGGCATAACTTACAAATGCAGCCTTCATATTAATCAGACACTATAAGCTTTCTGCCGCGCTTCAACTTTTGAAAGTATATCAAGTAAATTAGTATTATTTCACAAACAAACAAAAACGAGAAAAATTACCAAAGGTTATATAAGTAAAGAAACAATTCATTCATATCATAATAAACATTACATTACATTAATATCATTATTTGAGGTTATTGTAACCTCTTTATTGGTTATTGTAATACTAACTGTAATATCTGTATATTAATGATGATATTAAAATAACTGTGTGTCTCAGTGTTTATCTAAAATTTGTGGAAATCAAACCTAACAAAGTACGGAACCCTGGCTGCCCGGCAAAGTTGTTCTTAGCTGTATCATTTCGGTGGATTTATTTCATTCCGGTGCACAGTCTATCATTTCGGTGGTATTTTTTATCATTTCGGTAGACACTTTTCATTTCAGTGGACTCTTAAATAATAATCCTAAATATTGATGTAAGTTTTGATGATATTTGATGTCACGCACAATGTTATAAAATAGGTAAAATTTTTATTTGTCACTAAAAATATGTAGATAGCATTGAAATAAAAAAATCCCACCGAAATGATACATAAAAATCTCTTGTTGAAATTCACCCATTTAAAACTTCTCGTAAGGAATTAAAAGTGCAATATGATCGATAGCGTGAATTGTCCCTTCCAAGCTACTAACATGTGTCCAGACTAACCTTCGTGAAGTCAAACTGGTGAACATGTGAAATATTGTTTTTGCAAAAATGTACTGTCATTTGATTAATTGCATGAGTTTTTCGAAGAACAGAAATGGGCCTATAATTACAGGGATTTGCCGTACAGCCTGATTTGAAAAATTGGAATAATTTTACTTTGTTTCTTTAAGTCTGGAAAGGTTCCTGATTTAATTTTAATTTTATTACCCGATTTTTATCTCTTTATTATTTGCCTAATAACAAGTTTTGATTTTGCTTCGATGCATAATTTTTTAAATAGTCTCCTATATGTACTGAGACCGCTAACTAGTGAAGAGCAAGCTGGGACGATTACTGCTACTTCCATTCCATGTGTAAAAATTAAAAATGTTATGATTTTCATGGATAAATAAATAAATAAAGTTTATTGTTAAAAAAGGTTACATTTGATATATGTATGGGCACTAGATTCCGCACTAGGATACCCTGTGTTGCAGGATCTAGTCTCTTTCGACAGGTTACAGGTTGTAAGTTATAATAAGAAACAAATGCAATACGTCTGTGTGTGTTTATGCGTGTATGTGTGTGGATTGTGTGAGTGTTAGTCAAAAGTGATTAGGTTTTCAGTTTCAGTGTAATTGAGACTTAGTAGGCAAACTTGGTCATGAGGAGGATACTACATTTTTTGTTGACTTTACCATACAAATACGGCCCTATACAAGAAAATGATTTGTTGCTAAATTTTAGTCTGTAGAAAGCTGTATTCCATTTAAGTTTCCTACGCAAGCGTTGATCTATAACCATAGGTAGTAGCAAGTGATTTTTTATGAAACTTCAGGATCACTGATAGGATGTACAGTTGGCGCACAGTTAGCACTTTAGTTTCTTGATATAGCAGATTTGTGGGGTAGCGGATTCCTAGCTTATAAGAGACTTTCAGAATAGCTCGTTGTGCGCGTTCTGCAGTGATAAGGTAACTTTTACCAGCGTTACCCCATGCTATTATACAGTAGTTAAGTATCGACTGGCATAGGGCATAGTAGGTCATCTATGATGGATGGATGTGGATCCATGACAATGTAAGCAGTGTATACGTACTGTTACGAGCTGGGGTTCGGGATCAATTAATCAACACCAATTTAACCAATAAAAAAGAAAACTTTAATTAACTACACGATTACTCAAAATAAATCAGCACCATGTCCAGTATGTCACTATACTAATACACTTCACTATCGTACTGTAGTCTTCGTAGTCCGCGTTCGATCTTCAATTCATCGTGCCCACAATTGAACTGCCCTGCCGGCCCCTCAAGACCGCTATTTATGCGGCTCAGAATCGAATAACCCCGATTTCCGAAAACGCTATAAAATTCGCATAAGTACTCGCTTGTCTTTTGTTTAGCGGGCGTTGAGCTCAAACTATTGTATTGTGAGCCGCCGTGTCCTTGAAGTATTGTTATATATCTGCGCGAGTGTCGCGATTGACCGCGCTTTTCGGAAACTTTCACGTGTTTCCAGAACCTTTGTGAGCCATATCAGTCGTTCTATCATGTATGCGGCGTGTACACTACTAAAAGTCCTAACTTTTTTCACCACATTACATTAGGGATACCTATACCCAAAAAAGTATATTTAATGGAAACATACAAAAATCTGTATTAAAGAATGAACGGAATTCTAAGTTTATAAATACAGGTAAAAATTACTAAATTTGGATTTTTTTTTAAAAAAAGCTAGTTTTAATGACATTAAAGCCTTAGAATCATAAATAACACAACTTTATATGTGCGAAAGCGCACATGCAAACATTGTTTTTTTTTTGTTTTCCGGACAGTGAGTAGCATTCTCGAGGCAATATCTAAAAATATTGCCACGGGGCATGAGAAATGTTTCGGGTCCAATTTACTGACACACATCCTTTCTGTTACTTTGCCGTTCAATTGTTTTTCTTCAAAGATATTAGCGTTAATTTTTCACGCACAGTATGACATACGTCCATGGATCGAAGATAAGGATCGAACACATCGTATCCAAAAAAAAAGAAAATTATACTAGCATATTCTAACACTATACAACGTTAGGATATGACGTATAATAATGTAGACACAGTATATCAACAAAAGCTGAAGGTTTTTATTTGTTTTTTTTTTTAACGCGCTAATCTCTGAAACTACCAGCAGGAATAAAAAAAACTTTTTGCGTTTGATAGCCCAAATCTTGCGGAAGGTTTAAGGTAATTAACATCACGTTAAGGAGCCTAGCAACAAGGACGGGTGAAATTTATTATAATTTGGAAGGGGTAATGTCTGTCGTATCAGCTAGTTGGTAGGTACTATTATAAAATAGTAAAAAGATTAAAGATGTAAAATCAAGTGGGTTAGTTCAGGATAAAATATAAACATACAAACTTGTACGTAACGTGGGTGTGGAGGAATGTAGAATGCGATCCCAGAATACTCTCAAGTATGAATGTATGTAAGGAAAACGGAGTTGTATCATCATGAATCAGATTAAGACTTATGACAGAAACTGTTCAATGTTGATGCAGACTATTTGTTTTTTATACATATACTCGTATAGCGTACAGAGGCCAGCACATCAAGCTACCACAATCTGTCAAATTTCGTTGATAGATTGTCAACAATTTGAAAGAAGAAAGAAAGAAAGAAAATCACATTTATTCGGACAATGTCCGTACAACACACAGTTAAAATAATGTAAGAACATAATTATATAAAAGACCACAAGGATCACTGTATTATGTAATTTCGTTGATAGATTGCGTAATTCAAACTGTCTTATTACAAAAATCTCAATAGTACTGGGATTAAACCAGAACTAATAGGTCTAGGTTTGTTACAGTATTAAAGTTAGTACCAGGATTAAAACGTGTTTCTATTACAAAACCAAGACTATCCCAGGATCAGCTAGTACCAAAGATAGTTACAGGTTTAAGTATTATCCACAGATTAAAATCAAAATATTGCGTTCTTTCATTCGTTCTTATAGGTCTCAATCGGAGCAACGTTCCGTTTCTTTAAATATTGATATTGACTTCACACTTAAAACGCTTTTAATAAGTATTTATCAATAAAAAATATATTGATAAATTGTTATTGTGTATGTGATTTAGGTTCTAATCTGCTTAACAAGCACAATTTTGTATTTTTGACGCTCTTTTTATAATCAAGTTATTATATTTTTCAACAACTCGTGCGTGAAATGAAGCGAATTACATAAGTGACAACTGACAACTGGTTGAGACACACCATATAATTAGCTGTATCGTCTTGGATCTACGAATAAAATAATGCGCACACCACTTTGGTCTCATACCGTGCGATTCCAGAGGTATTTTCTCCCACGCACGCTTAGGTTGTGGAATCAGCTCCCGGTCCAGGTTTTCCCCAGAGACTATAGAATGGGGTTCTTCAAGAAGGGTATGAAAAGATTTTTACAGGGTCGGCAACGCGCAAGTAATACCTCTGGGGTTGCAAGCGTCTATAGGCTACGGTAACCGCTTACCATCAGGTGGGCCGTGGGATTGTTTGCCACATTAGTGGTATAAAAAAAAAAAACTTGAATTTTAGGACTTAATGGGCATCCTCGAGGGTCGTGGGCTAAATCTTCACGTAAAAGATCCACTATTTTTGTCCAAATCGTTTTGTAAACCTATACTTGTACCTATCTGAAGTCTTGGTCACTCAATTCAAAAGGATTTACACAATGACGACGTCTAGCAGATTGCCGAGTTTCCAGCATGTCGCTGTGTGATTTGCAAATAAAAGTCACGAAATAATATCAACATTAACCTCAAAATAAGTCGTTACCAAAGTTAGTACCATAGTTAAACTAGGGGTCTCGGCGGTTTAACTTTAGTATCATAGATAATACCAGGACTAGTGATAATCTTCATTTTGTAATAACGTTTTATTTAGTTCATAGTTTAAACCTGGTACTAATCCTAGAACTATTTTTAGTCCGCGTTTTGGAATAAGGCGGATAAGGTTCATAATTAATTGGGATAATTTGACAGTTTTGTATAGCTTGAGCTGCTGGCGTCTGTACAATAAAATTAAGTAAAAAATAATGTATTGATATTCTATCTTTTAAGCTATGTACGCCGCTGATGATGCCGCAAATAACGTGAGCTACTAGACTCATCACATCACATCATCAACCCATATACTGTCCAACTGCTGGACACGGGTGTCCTCTCAAAATGAGAGGGATTAGGCTATAGTCCACCACGCTGGCCTAGGGCGGGTTGGCAGACTTCACATACCTACCGTCGAGAAAATCTGTATGGCATGCAGGTTTCCTCACGATGTTTTCTTTCACCAAGCGAATTATAATTAATTATTAATACGCACATGATTTCGAAAAGTCAGTGATGCGTGGCCTGGATTCGAACTCGAGACCTTCGACTTGGCAGTACAATGGTCATACCACTAGGCTACTACTGGACTCAATGTATTTTGAAATGAAACTACTTTTTACGGATTTTATCGCGTTATATTGATGTTTTTAATCCCGACGTTTCGGGCCCTTTACAGCGTCCATTGTCACGGGTAGACTGTCTGTAGTTTAATATTCGAGTAAAATATGTCAGAAATCAATAATGTATTTACCGTCGACACGAAAAGAAGAAGAAGAAGTTATGTACTCACCGGTGGTGGTGGCGGCGGCGGCTGCGTGTGCACCACTGTCTCCGACTCGCTCTCGCTGACCACATTCACTGTTATAGAGGTCACCTCTGGGAAAATGAATTACGTTAGTAAGTCGAAATAAAAATATGATTACATTGTGTTTATATATAAAGTTTTTTTCCATCAACCCATCAACATTGGTTGCAAAAATTATGGTATACTTGTTAAAGACTAGTGCCTAATAGTATCATGTATTGAGAAAATCTTAGAAATTGAATTGTTTAATTTAATGCACCTGGATCAATCTCCAAAACGAGCGTATTCGTATGATCGCTCTGGTGCTTTTCAGATATTGATATTTAATGGTAATTATGTATCACATTAAAAATAATGATATTCAAATAGTACATTTTTACTATTGGCCTTCAATTTACACAAACAGTTACGGAAATATTTAAAATCAAAATTTTTCGCAACCAGAGCAATCATAATCGGTGCCAGAGCGATCATAAATGGTGAAATCAGTGAAACAAAAAAATTAATATTGATAAAATATTATTTATTTAGCTGTTTTCAGTCATATTCACTTTACCTGGTCTGGTGTAAGCCAAGGGAGTAACCTCGGACCTCTGCAATTTATAATTATGATAAATGATTTGCCCAAAGTCGTTAAAGATGTAAATTGTTTGTTATTTGCAGACGATCTTAAGTTATCCCTTGCAGTGAGGGGTGATGATGACTGTGAACGCTTACAGAAGGCCATAGATAGCGTAGTTACTTGGAGCAAGGAAAACCTTCTACAATTCAACGCCCAAAAGTGTGTCACCATCACTTTCTCGCGTGCACATAGTCCTATTGTACATGATTACAACATTGATGGGATGCCGATGATCAGGGTCACGGAGGTTAGGGACTTGGGAGTTAGTTTTAGCGCGGGTCTAGAGTTTCGTAATCATATAGTCAAGTGTTGTAAGAAGTCCTACCGAAATTTAGGGTTCATTATACGTACTGCTCGTGGTTTCACAAATATTACGGCGATTATCGCTTTATATAACACTTTGGTGAGAAGCCAATTAGAAGGTCAAGCAGTCATCTGGGCCCCACATGAGACTAAATATAGTCTCATGTTGGAGAGAATACAAAATAAATTTGTTAGATTTTTATATTTAAGACTCTATGGAGTATATCCTTTTTACCCGCTTATGTATCCAACCTTGTTTATATTAGGCATGGTTGGATACAACGAGCTCAGAGTTAGGCGTGAGTTCGCACTTGTCTCTTATTTATTTAAATTAATTAGAGGCAGGATACATAACGCCAACATATTAAAGTTAGTGTGTTTAAGTGCGCCGGATAGATATGTGTGGCGGCGACGTCGGCCTCAGCTGCTGGCTGTACCTCGTGGCCGCACTAACCTCTTGAATGAGGGGCCCCTGACGAGAGCGCTTCGCACTCTTAACCTTGTAGCAGAGGAGATAGACATTTTGCTTGTACACTGAGTGAATTCACAAGGATAACATTATATGTAATTAGTTTTAAAGAATTAATTGTTAAGATAGCTTCACTATTGCATTGGGTTGTACCTGTAATAATAGTTGTAAGTATTGATTATATAAATAAATAAATAAATAAATAATAAATATTCAGTGTACGTGTAACAAGATTATAATTATGTAAGAGAAATATATTATTTTAGAAAAAGGTCAAGGCATATTATCAGTCATACAAATATTATAAAAAATACGGAATATTTTATATAAAATAATTGCTAAAATAACAAATTAACATAACTATAAAAATCAACTTTTGCCTTATATTTTATCTTTCTTAATAAGCCTCTTCATGGAGAGGTTTTTTTTGTAACTGACGATATTTTATGTTTAGGGAATATATCTAGACTTTTTTGAGACGTATGTGATATGTTGCAAATTGAGCTTTGTACTATCAGGACAGATGCTGGAGGAAGCACTACCAATGCATGTTGCAAGGCTCATCCGTTCGTTCAGTATCTTGCGATAGCCGCTGAGATCTTGCTATTCTTCTTAGTCTACTAACCGGTGACGCGGGTGAATCACAATAAGACAAATTTTCGTATTCTTTAAAGGTCTCTGGAAGACAGGAACTTGTCTGAGAATGAACTTTTGGTAACTCTCTCTTGACTTTACAAGCCATTGTGCGTATAGATCTGGATCATTTTTTATCTTGGCCATTGTACGACGCTCAGCCAATTTCTTCCTAAGACGATTTTCTTCAATATATAATTTATTTCGAGGCATGATTTCAATCTGCAATCAATAGTTGCCATTAAATTTTAGAGAAGAAAGGGTTACAGTTGTGGTTAGCTAAACGCCAATATAATAATATCATCAAGGTAAAATATGTCAAAATCTGTTTATGGGTTTAGGTTACCCAAAAAAACCCAGGAAAGGTTATAAATTAAAGGTTATATGCATAGTTCTTCGTTAGTCATTGTTACAGGCCAGTACTACTACTTAAAATAGATTTATAACGTACAATTAATGCAAAATATCATCGCTCTGGTCTTTTTGGACAGAGCAATCACAGCCATAGCGATCAGAAAAAGTCACAAAATCATAAATATAGCCGAATTTAAAAGCAGTAGAAAGTTGTGATTACGTCTCATAAAAAACATCATAACGATCACTTAATTCACATAACAAATACATTCACAAGCTTACTATTTAATTTAAATAACGTGCCATAGCAATTATAAAATTCGAGAACCAAATCCAGAGCAATCATAAACTTACCTTCGTAATGTAGGAGCGCGGGGACGTGGCACAAAGGTATCCTCCTCGGCGGTTAGACCACTACTGGCGTTACCCCGAGCGAGAGGAATAGAGTGTCTATAATGCGTAACTAGGGATGAGTGCGATGTTTTACCTCAGCGCAGAGCGATGAGATAAAATGCCCGGTCACGATTTTAAATTCAAATTGTGGCAAAAGTATTGTTAATATAACTAAAAATATTTTATTACTATGAAGATTAACTATTTGTTATGTAATCTAAATAAGTTGTTTTATGTGAACCTTCTCATTAAAAAAGTTAAAAAATATTTTTTCATTCAATCGGGAGTTGGGTCAACCCAGAGCGATCAGGATTTTAGGGTTTAAGATTTTTTTTAAAGCATTTAAAATAAACTTATTCATACTATTAGCCTTGTATCACGTAGATTAGACACGGAACTGTATATAAAAAAATATTTTTAAAACGTTTTTCGATTTTGAAATGGGTTTATCCAGCCCGACCCGAAAAAAAATGCCTCTGGAGATCGACCCACCTACGTAATAGCCACAAGTGTAAAGTCCTATGTTATAAAAATATTGATTTAAGCATCAGTCATTACGACTATTATAATATACCTAAATAAATTGAGTCCCATCCGAGTTACCAATCACATCATCCAATACATGAAGCTGCTTGCAAAATAAACTATTACAATATTTCATTTCTGAAAATCCGCATTTAGTTAAATGTTAATGGGGTGTTGACCGTTTCCTATTATCCATCCATCAAGTTTTGATCATTGAGTAACTTTTGTAGCCGAAGGGATGGTCGAAAGGGTTGGGAAAGTCGTATCAATCGACATTGTCCGACTGACCTTTACCCCATATCTAGACGGCTATTTGTGTTTCGCTAGACAATGTGTCTATCTTTTGTGAAACAAATAACTGGCCGCCAAAAATCCAGCTACATGAAACTTTTACTGCCAAATTCATCAATATGTTGTATGATTATATTGTTTCGTTAATTAAGTTATATCTGTGCATATACAATACATAAAATCTGATGGATACATAAAATTTTATTCCCTAAAAATAAGTTTAAATGGAGCCAATGAGGCTCTGTTCGTGGAGAGAGTTCGACGCACTGTGAAATATTTACACGAATGCAGCATCAATGGCATTCCAGCTATCTTCGTACTCTCTCTATTGCCAAGTTTGTTTAAGGTACTTTATTTATTTATTTTTAACCAACTTACCTATACATACAGTTCCTATACCTACACGTACAAGTCATCGGTCATAATATAATACTGATACAATACAGTAAATTATTTTTAATTATGAAATTGTGCTAGGTGTGATAATAGGTATCGAGTAGCAGTACTCAGTGCATACCAACTGAATTTGAGATTGTTGATTTTGAGAGCTCACGTCATTTATTAGGTCAAAGAGCCGAGCTCAGTAAAGAGAACCGGGCGTATTTATAGTGGAGACTTATTGAATTTCCGCAAAATTACTTACCATCATCGGGGTTGAGTGGTGGTATGACGTGCTCGACGGAAGTGCCCGCTCTGTAATCATATCTGCTGGGTCCCGGCTGCGGCTCGTCGTGGGACGCCGCGCTGCATTTGTCATTTAATTATAAACACACAACACAGTACAGTAGAAAATCAAGTATGGGACGATGTTGTTAAAGAACACTCAAGTAGCTCGGTTTATTCAAATAGATATAAAATACTGAGTGACAGAATAAATAATAGATCTACTACAGGTCTTCCCTCTGCTACTTCACAGTACTACCTTATTTCTGGTTATTTAACAATATTTAATTGTAAATAAGTACTTAGTCCTTTTGGAACGCAAGCGAAACCGCGGGCAACAAATAGTTGTTGTAAATACAATAACACAATATGAATCGTAGATACCTAGTTGATTGGTGGAAGCTTGATAGTCGTGAGTTCCTGGAGCTTCCTCCGGTGGAGTTTCGCTTCATGGGGTGACGTAGGCCTTGCAGTACGGGTGGACGCCCTCCACTCGTGGATGGTTCACCTTGATCATGGATTTGACTATACAATGTGTTGCAACAATACGGTCCAATCCAGAAGTGGGAAATACTTGATGCAGTATACTGCAAAAGTAGCATCTTGGCTACGATACCAGTGTTGTCTATAATCGAGCAAATAATTTTAGTAGGTAATTTAAATTAGTATTAATATTAGTCTATAATAGTGGTTGTGAGCGCGACTGTGGAATAAGTCATGGCTTTAATAACCTCAGTTTTTACTTGTACATTAAAGTAGCTACATTTTGGTCTAATGACATAGTTTTGGTTAAAGACTCAATAATTATTATAATGAACACATTATCAGATGCCACGCAATTAAAAGAGAACGACAGTTGGCGTGAAGACACAGATAATGTACTTATTAATGTTTAGTGTTTTTAGTTTTACCTCTGAACATTGAGTACAAAGTAAGTTACGAGTTAATCGAAAAGGCTTGGCTTGATCGGAGCTTTGGATCTAGGTTAATAACATCTGAGAACGAAGCAAGCAGTGTAATACCTATACGTAACAATTAACCTATCAATGGGAACATTGTCTTTTTATAATTGATATTATATATTATTTAGCTTTGCTATATGACGAGATGAAATAAAAAACGTTGTTATACAAAACTGTCCTTTATGATATATGTATACATTTTTTATAAGAGAGCTCAGCATTTGACCACAATATCACCTGATGGTAAGTGACGATGTGGTATAAGATGTGGCACGCTTACCTATAAGATACCAATTCACTCGGTGACTTGAAGACCCCCAAATTGTAAACGTCAGGAAATACAGACTCAGGCAGCCGATTTCATCCCCTCGATATACGGATAAAGAATGACGATGCAAAACGCTGAGCTTTCCACATTATTATCGATATGTGAATATATCTAATAAGAAAAAAAATTATGCTCAATTGCTGATTAAAATAAAATGGTTACTAACCATCGAACGAATCGGTGTTCATGGAGCCTTGTGAGAACTCGCAGTCAGTGGATGCGCCCATGCTGCGGTGAAGCATGGCTGCAACTCGCTCGCGGGCTTCGCGTTCAATGTTTACATCATCTGAGCTTTGCCTGGGGCCCTGAGTAACAGTGTAATTTGTATTATTGCTCAGCATCACTCTTCTCTTTCTCCTCAGTAACTGCTGGCTTCAATCAGATGCAGTTAGCTTATATACATTACATAGTTAACAGATGCTTTAAATTCTCATTGCAATCTTTTGTCACCTATTATTTCTACAGCTACGACTATTACTTTACAAAGAGATGAGAAAATGATTCAATGTTTAGTTCAGTTAAACTACCTTTAAAATTACACTTTAGCCTTAATTTAGTATAGAATTTGCGTCATCATAAACTATTATACGAGCACTATTAGTTTTCGAAAACGGCGCTGACGCTTTTGATGAAATCTACGTTATGGAGGTTTGAAAAATCGATGTAACATATACATGTCTATGACTACACGTTTTACATTGTGTCCACAGAGCTCGGTCCACCTATTTCAATAATGTGTTTTAGTCCCTTATTATTTTCACTGCAATTTAGGTACTAATCTAATTTTATACCCTCATAATGATTTCAGTTTCTTTAGGTCTTAATAGCAAAATATGTATGATAATGTTTCTGAGATAAGCAATATAACAATTATTAATGTAGGTTTATTGTAAAATGTAGGTCGTTACATGATAAACTGAATTCTTCAAAGGAATTTATGAAGTATCCGTGAAACTATGATCATGAATAATTTTATAGTATTTCATCTTTAAACACAGTGTAATATGAAAGAGCTTGCTATTATTTTTGGACGCACTATTTATAATTACCAGATTTTTTGCGAAAATATTTATGAATATATAGCCATATAGTTTTGAAATTACAAAATATAACTTTTGCATGCTTTTAAGTAAGTGTGATCAGCGATTTTGTGTGCAACTACCTGTCTAGATGTGCTCGGAACGCTTACACCATAATCAGATGAAGAATCTACATCCATTTCACTTAAGTCACGCATTGGGTTCCTGGTGAACCATACCGCAAGATCGTACGTATATTTGGCTTCACGTAGTTTATGCTCCCACGTCTGAAAGTTTAGTTTAATGTAGGTACTTAATAATAATTCAACGGAGAAACTTGAGATCGGGCGGATAGCATCAGTAGGGACTAATGCGTTCTAACGTTTTGTATTTATTAAACTGAGTCCTACCTTTAGTGTCCCCTGTGCGTTAGGGTCCTTGTTTGATTCAAATAAAATGAAAGCAAATTGCGAAGATCCAAGATCATCCAATACCGCAAAAGCAATTGATACAATCTCTTTTGGATTTCGCGAATTAGCTTTAGGGTATGCAATGAGTTTATCAATGAAGAATTTGGGCCTGTAAACCAAAACATTTTGTGTTTAATTCGCAGAACAAAACAATAGCATACGCAGCGAATAATAGCGAACACTTTACCTGATTAGTTTGTAGGGATGAAGACTGCCCTTAGAGAGCTTCTTGCAAATCAGTAATACATCAGTGAGCAGGAAGGCGTGCACTTCCATCTGTCAAATAACTTCTACTTTAGATTAACAATTGTATTAATTAGAGTGATATCACACATGCATTTATTCAGTGAAGTATGTTGACGTGGGCGAAAGCGCGGACGTCCGTCGAATGTTTGTGCATCACGTAAGTATGCAGAACATTGCATATTTCTGTAGGAGTGCGGTAGTTGTTTGAGGCAGGGCGGGATAATAAATGATGGATAGTAATGCGATGCTTTTGAGGGACGCTAGCACACTATTGATATAAATTTCACTTTATTTTAATATTAAATTCGCAAAAACTAAAAAGTTCGCACATGATTCGCATAATGCATAATATTATTCTCTAATAATAAAAATATTCTCAATTTCAAAAAGTATAAAGTATTTGAACTGTAAAAATAAATATAAATATTTTGGATGCATCCATTCGCAAAAGCAACTTTTAAAGGAAAAAAAAAATTTTACCAGTGATTCTCGAACCAAGTTATCCACTTTGGTTAACTGAACTATCGACTTGGTTAGCTACAGTAATTAAAGTGTAAAAGATTAGCAGTGGATATGGTTAACAGGGATCACTGTTAAAATGTTTGTCGTTCGATTTTCTTGCCTCCTTCGTGTTGTCTTTGTAGCGGACGTCGCCATGGTGGATCAGCGAGCGGCTGTGGTTCGGAGCGCAGTTCGGCATCGGAGCCCTAAGGTTCAACTGTGAGTATCTCCGAAATATTCTGTCCATATCTTCATCTTTAAAATCCTGTAAAAAAACTGATCTGTGATGAACAGATAACTATCAATATTATTACGGTAACTATCTTACATATGAGTATTTACCTATTCATCTATAGACATAATTTTTATGATTTTTTCTATATTACCTACTATATTAGATATTTTTATTGTTATAATTTGAGAGATGCCACTTTATCAAGAAATCTATTTTTTAAGTTAATATTTTTATTTTTAATCTAAATCTATCAATCTAATTAATAAAGTAATTCTAATTATCTACGCGTAGGTATAAGAAATACGATTAGTTTTGAATAATATTTTTACTTCGTACTTCATTAACACCGAGAATACAAAACACTTGTATGTTTGATGACGTCTATTGTGCTTATTGGTTCACAAATTTATAGGGATCAATGGACATAATGCGTTCACAATGTGCTGGAAAATTATGCTAGGAACAATACACGTCTACGGGAGCATCAAGGGGAATTATTAGGTAGGTGAAGCATTCTACTACACAAAACGTTCTGACACATATAGGATGCGATTTTAAACGTGAATATACCTGGTTTGAATTAAATATTGAATATACAAATTTACTCGAACTGATCGAACTAAGATCGCTAGAATCTCTTTTGGGCCAGAATCTTAAGCCCACCATAGTCCTATGATCTTTTTCAAATAAATCTGAGCTTTCGAGCCAGACCTTTTAATAATTTAATAATATATGTATTATTAAAAATTTCTTTAAAACAAACACAATAAATTATAATTTGCTGGGAATAGACAAAATAAAATTAAATATAACTCGCTTAAACGGTGAAGGTAAACATCGTGAGGAAACCTGCATGCCTGAGAGAATTTCTCGGCAATGCGACGGCGTGCGAAGTCTGTCAATCCGTATTAGGTTGTTAGTGGACTATAGTATTTAGCCCTCTCATTTTGAGAAGACCATTTTGGGGATACATTGTATCCCTAAGCTAAGCCAAACAAAGCAAAGTGTTGCATCTATATCAAAACATGGTGTCCCTTATTCGCCTCTTACGACACTCTAATACCCGGAATAAAACGACCTTCTTGCTTATGCTAGTACTCACAACCTGTGCGTGTACCTATATGACAAGGCTGTTGGTTTTCCAAAAGTAATAAATTGTTAAATAAATAAATAAGATGTAATGTTAATAGAAAATCTAGAAAAAAAAAACTTGAGAGGTGTCAAGGGACACCCGGATGGAAGGAAGTTCCTTTCATTAAAATTTAATAATAAAAAATAAAAAAACCTGTATACACTCAACAATTCACAACGCGCAAAATTCAAATATTGTCATTCACTCAATAATATTTGAATGCTTGTCAACAATATTTGAATGCTTGTCAACAATATTTGAATTTCGAAAAAAGTGTCGTGACAACTTTTCGTAAGATTTTTTTCCGTCTAGCCCCCTTTCACAACGCTCGATAAGGAACTTCGTTCCAAATGTCATTATAAATATGTATATACGAGTATACCTATTGGGGTCTGATATAATAATAATATAATAATATTTTTGGGACATTTTACACAACACCATCTAGTCCCAAACTAAGCAGAGCTTGTACTATGGGTACTAGATAATGGATATAATACTTATATACTTTTTTTTTTTTTTTTTTTGTAAATACATACTTATAATACATAAGAAACACCCAGACAAACACAAATACTCATGTTTTATCCACACAAATATTTGCGTCCTGTGGGAATCGAACCCACGACCTCATGATCAGCAGTCCGGTACTCGAACCGCTAGACCACAGAGGTCGTCCGTATATATAATAGGTATATAAAAATAACATGTGAAACGATAAAATAATCATTATTTTAATGTCTGAAACTTACAATCTCGTATGATTCAATGGAGTTAGATAATTTCTCCAGTTTCTCCAGTTCTTCACGTTGGCGTATAGAGCGATTTAAATCAAGCACATAATTTTTCGAGCATGTTTCCTGTGTAACAAATGCAAATTAATGTTAGGTTACGGATTGAATTTGGGCTGAGATTCGAAAGTTCTCGTATACTTATGATTCAAATTTATACCGAATTTTTATAGAAAAGCATAAGCTTAGAAAAGTGTCTTTAAATAAGAAAGATAAGTTACAGAATTACGAACATTAATGTACCTATATACTAATGTATTATTCATTCTTATTTTGTTTTAATAATAATAATAATGTTGTTTTCAATATGGAGGCAAATTTGCATAAATAAAATATAATATGTAGGTGTACCATGGCTTGCAAGGAGGTGCGTTCAGGCTCAGTATCGGTGTAAGTTATTAGACGACGCAGGATCAGGCTATATTTGGTCAAGCGTTGCATCGGCTTTACCATAATATCTGACAACTGAAGCCTGAAATAAAACAAGTGATTAGCTTCAGGTTTTTAAAAACACATATTGTCTAAAATTAAGATAAGTAATTAGAGCTGTAGAGATCATTTAGTGTGATTTTAAAGCGAGGCTTGTCGGAGTGCCTCCACAGGGATGGGGGTACAAATTGTAATACACCGTATAAGAAATTAACATAAAGTCCATAATTGCATGTGGTTTTTATCCCGTGGATCTGCAAAGCGGATCACATAGACCCGTAGATAAACGCATGAGCGGCAGCCGCGTCCGCATGCCTCTGCGATGGAATGCAACCTATGACGATTAGTTCATCGCATTGGCGGGGATTGTACAGCTGCTGTATCCTACAGCTACAGGGCGTTTCAAGGTATGCCTAAGAGGCATAGATAAGAACCGTTTTTACAAAAAAATAGGTCTAATTATGTTAAAAACCTACCTATCACAAGCCTTCTGGCTGTAGCACCACGTCAGGTAACACATGAAATCTGTATTGTTCGATAGTGAACGTAAATAATCCAGTGCTTTGGTTTGTTCATTCACATATTTTTCGTAAGGATAAAACACCTCCCTAAAATGCATAAACCCCGGCGCCATCATCTCCGTGTTGAACCTGTAAAAATGCTCATGTTACATATATAATAAAATTACATTGCAATAAACCGTTATTTTTCGTATTCTTCACCTAAAATATGTTAAAACCTCACCAGGACGTTCTAGACAATTGTAATCATACTAATATTATAATCATACATATAAATGTAAATGTAAATAAAATGTGAATGTTTGGATGTTTGTTTGCTTGTTTATTTGTTACTCAATCACGCAAAAACGGCTGAACCGATTTGCTTAAAATTTGGTATACTAATAGTATGTGACCGGGAATAACACATAGGATATATTTTACCCCAGAAAAATGTGGGAATATCCCGGAAATCTCGAAAAATGAATAGCTTACGGGATTTGAATGAAATTTCATACACACATAGTAAATGACCGGGAATAACAAATAGGATATATTTTACCCCAGAAAAATGTGGGAATATCCCGGAAATCCCGAAAAACTAATAGCTTACGGGATTCGAATGAAATTTCATACACACATAGTATGTAACCGAGAATAACAAATAGGATATATTTTACCCCAGAAAAATGTGGGAATATCCCGGACATCCCGAAAAACTAATATCTTACGGGATTTGAATGAAATTTCATACACACATAGTAAATGACCGGGAATAACAAATAGGATATATTTTACCCCAGAAAAATGTGGGAATATCCCGGACATCCCGAAAAACTAATATCTTACGGGATTTGAATGAAATTTCATACACACATAGTAAATGACCGGGAATAACAAATAGGATATATTTTACCCCAGAAAAATGTGGGAATATCCCGGAAATCCCGAAAAACTAATATCTTACGGGATTCGAATGAAATTTCATACACACACAGTATGTGACCGGGAATAACAAATAGGATATATTTTACCCCAGAAAATAATGGGAATATCCCGGAAATCCCGAAAAACTAATAGCTTACGGGATTCGAATGAAATTTCATACACACATAGTATGTAACCGAGAATAACAAATAGGATATATTTTACCCCAGAAAAATGTGGGAATATCCCGGACATCCCGAAAAACTAATATCTTACGGGATTTGAATGAAATTTCATACACAGATAGTATGTGACTGGGAACAACAAATAGGACATATTTTACCCCAGAAAAATGTGGGAATATCCCGGAAATCCCGAAAAACTAATAGCTTACGAGATTTGAATGAAATTTCATACACACATAGTATGTAACCGAGAATAATAAATAGGATATATTTTACCCCAGAAAAATGTAGGAATATCCCGGAAATCCCGAAAAACTAATAGCTTAAGGGATTTGAATGAAATTTCATACACACGTAGTAAGGGACCGGGAATAACAAATAGAATATATTTTACCCCAAAATTATGTGAGAATTCCCAGAAAACTTATGTAGGAGACCTACTTACGGGATTTAAATGAAATGTTGGTACTAATAGTTTGTGATTGGCGCTGGCATATTGAACACTTCTTTTTTCGGAACAAAGCGGGAATTTCCCTAACATTGAGTACTTCTTATACCATGAATAAAATCCGACAACAATTGTGTTACTAAGTCTAGGCGTACGAAGTCGCGGGTAAAAGCTAGTAAATCATAAAGTTTTGAGGTGTACCCCAGAGAAACTTAATTCATCAAACCAGCATCGGTACGTTGAAGATTTATGTGGTTCTATATGTATCGATTATCACTGTATGTCTCGATTGTTTTCCTCTTTCTTTTCACCACTGTTGTTTGCTCATTTTGTCATTGATGACCGTTAGTTTTGTTCTTGGCCGTTGACTTGTACCCTTGTTGTAAATTCAAATAATATAAAGGTGAATGTTCAACACATTTGTACACAGAGGATTACGTAGTATGAATGTTCGTTGAGAATACAATTCGAACATTCTTTATACGTTAGTGGGTACAAGTCAACGGCCAAGTCACACAACATTAACTATAAATAATAAAGAAATCGCAGTAAGGAACCTTAGACTTGGCACGACTTTGTCTAGCTAGATTTCATTACTTTTTAGAGATAAACAAGCAGCTCCATCGAGACTTGGATACTTTTTTACAGAGTTTTTTTGATGGGATTTCACTTCTTTTTGTAGAAACGTGGGCTTATTATATGTCGATATATCTAATAGTTTGGGCTCTTGTGTACCAAATTTCAGCTCTCTGAGTTTATGGGAAGTACTAGTTCTATTTTGATGATCATGAGTGAGTGAGTGAGTGAGCGAGTGTCATAAATGCGAAACTTTGCTTTCGCTTAACTTCGGAACTAAATGACCTAGAGAGTTGAAATTTTGGATTTTAAGTATGTAATTGTAGCTTACTGGATGACGAAAATTTCTGCTTTCTGGTCTTATCCAGAGGTTCTCAAATAGGGGCCTGAAAATGCGGCGAAATGGTTCCAGTAAAGGATGGTACGTATGGTATTTGCTTCGCGCTCGTCTTGGCGGGGGCACTACCGTGCCCCCAGATTTTGTTAAAATGTCTATCGATAATTAAAGTTTTGCACTACATACATAAATTATTCAGTTCACAATTTTGGGACACAATAGTAGATAGAAATGGTCCAGCGATACGTTTTGCGTTTATCGTTCTTGGCGAAGTAATCAACTTTTCAATATCTTTTAATTCTGTATTAGTAGTTAATAATCTAAAACATGGTGAGTTTTTTATTGTATGGAGTGCCTGATGGATTGCGGCAACCACATCCTATAGGCCTCAGCAACACAAGTAGATACTAACTCATAGATGAAGTATTGAATCGACGTCTGGACGCCAGTTCGATGCTGCATCGATTATGTTGTTACCTATCAATGGTGCTATATCATATTGAGACCTCACTTGTGAAGTCCCATAATGCTCAGTAATTTCACTGGCTACATTATCCTTCAAACCGGAATGAATGTTAGCATTTTATTGCTCAGCGGCAGAGCATTTGGCAGTAGTATGGTTCCTGATACATATTGTATAAAAATTTACTTACGGCGCCTTTTTTCCTTTTGCATCAGCAATCATTGGGACCAAGGTTCTCTCCCAGAAGTAGAGGCTGGCGATCAAGACATCGGGGATGTTAGAGAAGAGTTGCTCCGTATCAATGTCCAACAGTTTCCCGGCGTCCTGCAGCGCGTGTGCCGCGGCAATGAAGACCTAGGTAAGAATTAATCAGGTATAATTTGTATAATCCTGTAGGCTAACCCATAGTCTAAAGATCGATAGACAGGGCACGCCACGATAAGGTGGCGATAAGGCCCGTATTGGAGGGGTGGCTGGAGAGGCGCCATGATGCTCTCAGTTCCCGGCTGATGAAGGCGCTTGAAGCGTATAAAAAATGCCAGAACACCTAGAAAAAAATCAAAAACATCCGTTTTGGTAATCCAAAATTTTCTTTGGCACTCATAAGAAGGTGAAAGTTTAAAAACTTTTTACAATACAGTTAAATATTTGGAGATTATATACTTAATATTGAAGTCATGTTGATATAAATAGAGCGCGGAGGAGAAATGATACGTTCGTCTAGTATAAATCAGAGCGCGTGTGCCTGCGGTTCGGTGCAGTGATATCGCGTAGATATACATCACAAGTTCTTGGATGGCCATAGAATAGGCCATCTTCAGGTAAGGTATCACTTTAAAAAAATGTTTAACAATAATAATCTTATTATGTGCTGAACAGGATAACTAGAATTTCCTCAACCGGTGGATAAGCCACGGAGCGATGGAGAAGGCAATCCGTAACCAACTCTGATCTGACACCAACGTAGCTTCAATATGACTCCAACGGTTTAATACGTCTAATATTACATGAAAACTTAAGGTTATTGCATTTTACACCTGTAATATGTGAAAGAACTGTAATCGTAATTGACTACTCCATTATATTTTTTGTTGACCATACCGCTCTTAACCAACGAACAATATAGCTTCAATAAAAATAATAGTACTTATGAGTAAATTGGATGAATTAACCCGGTTTAATAACAATAAATAAAATTCTACAGTTTGGTAAATAACTCCCCTTCAACATTATAATAGTAATGTTCCGTTCTAATAGATATAAGTGCCTGCACGTGTCATAACATTTTAAAAAGTTCCAGAAGGAATGTTTTAAAAAATAATCTGAATTTGAAGAGTCATCATGGAACAACTTTGTGAGTTATAAACTATATCTTGGAATAAATCTCTATTATTTTACCTTGTAGTCCAACATTCATTAAAACAATTTACCATCATCTAAAAGTCCTGTTTTCCAAAAAAAAAACAATATCAATTGATTACCTCTAAAGATGTCCAATATGGGACACTTTATGGTTACTGATAATAAGAGGCATCCCCGAAAGGAGGTGTAAGAGGGACCTAAATGCAACGAAAACGTACCTGACAAAATAAAAACTATACTCACGAATGATAAAGTTGAGTAGATAAGTAGTTTTTTTTAATGAACACAATGAACACAGTAAGTATACTGAAATCATTATTAGTTTGTTTGTGTCAAATGTTATTTGTTATTGTAAATTACTATAAGGTGACGGTAGCTGCAGGCAACCATGGACGTTGAGGGTAGGTTACCCGTGGACTTAATATTTACCTCCATTTTTGAAATGTAAACTTATCCATTTCATATTTAAACGGTTCGTAGGTATAGTAGCACTAGTAGCTATGTTTGTGAGTCAGAAACTTGTATTATGTAAATTTGTAAAATTACATTTCCCATTATTAAATTGAGTGAGTCCAAAACTTTATCAAAGCGTTGCAGTGAAGAATCCAACTAAAATGTTTGGAGGGACCTCAATGTGAAGTGAACTTATCACTTTTTAAGTATCGTCACGAAACCCTGGCTGGTCAGAGTAGAATATTTGCCATATTTTTCTACGCTGCTGAGGCGTGAACCTTGAGAGAGAATGCTAGAGCATATCGTGAACTCAATTCAAAACCAACTTGTCCATAATGCAGGAACATATCAGACAGCGCCTAATATATCCTGTCCTACAAGTCCGAATCCTCAGATTTACCTGGTACGTATCGGTACATCTCAATGTAATCCATCATATCAGTGTTTCCACTTTTATTCACCTCGGTCTAAGTGCATTGCTGCTCTTATTCCATGAAATTACCGCCCAAAGGGGTACATATCATACATACTTACATAATATGTAAAATGAGTCTATGTAACTTGAAATAAATTAATATTATTATTATAACAATGAAGACGGGAAGATGCTTCTTTGGAGCGCCTTGAGTCCTGTGGAAAGCAATGTTGAGGGCAAAAGAACTCGCGGCAGATCGCCTTTCTGTCTTTACGACTATAGAGGAAAGGCGTGACGGATGTCGTTGAATTGACAAGCGTGCCACAAATCCACGAGTAATTTTGACCACTCTGAGAGAACGTATTGAAGTAAAAAGAAAAGTAAATGTGAAAGTACAGAAGCTAAGTAAGCTACTCTTAAGTCGGTGAACAAATAGATATTTTATGGAAGCAACGTTTTTTTTACGCCAAAAACACAAAACGACGAAGCAACAAAGTTTACCACAATCAGATCACATCGCATTTATTTATTTTCTCCCAATGCACTCACGCCTTTATTATATTGAGCACCCTATTTTTTTATTTACAGTAAAGAAAATTTGCCCTTGTAGGTACTCATTATGAGCAACTTTTATAATTTTGTATGCTATCTAAATCGCACCCGCGTCCTCATTGCACGGTACGCTAAACAAACCCGGATTTTCCGTTATTATGCGAAAACGATTGAGATTGAGCAACAATGCTGATTTTCTAATCTTACAGGCGGTTTGGAAACGTAGCGTATTAAGTTACTAGTATCTCATATACCCCTGGAAAGAAAACCCCTATTACCGTAGCGAACTAATCCTTATGATAGGATTTGTCGATCCCATCCGTGAAACTTCAATTTGCAATCTGGAAGTTCTATTATTTTTCCGTCAATCTCTCCAACCCACTGACACCTGTTGGGGTTAGTGAGTCAGTATTATATAAGTTCTGTACAGTGGTGTTGCATGTTCAGCATATTATAATTCAATATTAGAACGGCTTGTATGATTTCATCAGTTCTTCATTCCATTTAAGTAGATGATTTGGTTTGCCAGCCAGAGTGAAATTTTAACAGGACGTCCCAAATAAAAAATCAATAAATCATACCTACATACCCGGGATTTTATTCGCCTTTTATTTTAAAGAAACCCTCAGTATCATCTTCTCTTTATAACAAGGAAACCTTACTTGTTTATACAAAAGTTCCTTAGTTATAAAGATTCATTGAAGAAAACGTTAATTAGTATGTTCAATTAGGAGCAACCTCGAATAAAGATATCCCTGAAAATATAAATAAATTGACGTTTAAAGCAAAAGGCAATACCATAATTTCTCAATTTCTCCATCTTGAGTCAGACCTCATTTCGTAAGTAAATATAAAGTGATTTATTTAATACCTAGCTGTGTTATAATCATTTTTGATGAGTTGACTCCTCAAAAAATGTAATTTTCATTCCGTAGCCTCGGTCTTGGTGACTGTCGCGGGCGGGCGGCAACTTTGATGAAATTCCAAATAAAAATTGTGGCGACCTTTACTTAATGTTTTAAGTAGTTTCTTGTTATTGTGGCGTACCTATACATTCTGTAACTATATAGTAATACATAAAACGTAACTAGTTTCAAATAGAAAAGTAAATAGAAACCTACGCAGTGGTAAATATTTATTATTCTGAATAATAAATGTTTACACCCTTGGTACTCACTTAGGTAATCAGAAATTTGGCTCAATCTTCGTAATACCATTTATTTGTAGGTAAGTATGTATTTTTATGGTTTAAGAACATTCGTTCGCGTGACTACGTGAGTGACTACTCGGGATTTAAAGTATGTTTCTGTAACGTAGTCAAAACAAATTGCATATTTATCACATTAGAGGTCGCATCGCTATAGTAAAATAATATCATATAATATAAAAAACTATGTCGTTAGACTACGTAACCACATGTGAGTCGTTCTGCCGACTACTTATCGATTTTGAAAGATTTTTAGGATTCAAAATGTATTTTGAAAATTTAAATACAAAATAATATCGGTAATTCTGACTAAGTATGGGCAAACTTGTCTAAATCTTAATCTAGGACTATCATAGAACACTAATGACACCTGTCACTTTCTTTACTCAAGGGGTACTTATGTATAAATGGAAGCCTCCTATCGACGCCGCCGCTTGTATTTACACCTACATGTTATACAACAAAAATATATTAGCCAATAAGACAACTTTACACAATAGACAACAATAATATAACAATGTCTTTGTTATAACAATGTTTTTGTATTGCTTATTTTCCAGGGAACACGGAACTGGAAAAACACCAATTCAATGATATAATCCGAACACAAATGTCTCAAAATAGTTATTGTCAAATAGAACTATAATAATAATATGTGTGTTGCTATAGTGAAATAATAAAATAAGGAAGAGATTTTGGAAAAATCTGGCCGTGAACTGTAAAATTGATCTTAAACTTGGCAATTTTATATGATACAAGGCAAGGTGGAAAGTGACTATATTCTACACTATTCTAAACTAAGCCTAAGTATTAGAATTAACCTTACGATTTTACTATTATGTATCTGTATTGTCAAACAATCAAATAACATCTTTATAAATCATAAATCCTAAAGTTTATTTGTGAAACATAAGTATACCTACTATAGGTCTTACAATAAAATAGTACGCTATGTTTTGTCTTATGACATACAAATATGCAAACAAAATAATTATGCTAAAAACTACAGATGTCAAAATTATAATGCAGCGTTACTAATTATATATTTTTAAAGAAAAGTAATGTAAACAATTATAATGTAATCTTTGGGAGTAATGTCAACACAAGACTAAAAATCAAAACGCGATAAAGACGGATCGATTATTATCGTCGTGTCCAAAATACCTTACTTAGGCTTAGGGGTAGAAAAACATATAGGTACGATCGATCCGTCAATCCGTTAATCTGTTTCACTTAAAGGAGGCGAATTTAAAAAATAAATAAATAATACATTAAGAGTAAGTTAACATTTTCCTCCATTGCCCGATAACGTGGGAAGTGTTATCAGCACTGTATTCCTATACGATGTTGTTTCAAATGTAGGTACCTACACTTAACTTGACATTAAATTTTGCTGTGTTCGCATCAGTACCTACTGTTGTATACCCGGGAGTACATTTCTGGTTGCCCAACACAAATAACAGACGCGGTCACGATGTTGGAATTTGCGTCACGATTTTAATTAAAATAATAGTTTATTGAAAATAAAGAAAAGAAAGAAACAAATGTAGACTTCTTATCGATATCACAATATTGTGGGTATGTTTACAAACAAAATGATCCCTAACGTCTAAACTTCGTGTTAGTTTCTCCCTACAATAACTATTAGAAACAAACATATGCATTCATAGTTAAACATTAAATACATATTTTTATAGCACAATTATAAACGCTCGGCTTCATTAAAAGAAACACGAAGGATCTTCGTCATACTTGTAAAAAAACTCTCCTCCACAATGCTTTAGTTCGAAGCCATTAATTTGGAGTACAGTTGCGTAGTTTGGAGTGCCTCATACGCCATACAGTCGCAGAGGATTGAAAGCATCCAACGCGCATCACTAGGCTCCTGGCATTCATATCGCAAGGAATTTCTCACAGGGCGCCCCAAACTAAACACTCACATTCCTGAAAATGAACTCACTTAACACCGACGAAAAATCTATGATCTTGTTTTTCTACACAAACTTCTCAACGGCGGGATAGATTGTATTCATTTAATCAGCTACATCCAACTTTCAGTATCAAACAGAATTCCGCGATATCATATCATCAAAACATTCCACATTCCCTTCTGCAGAACTAACGTTGGCAATCTCTCACCATTGGTACGAATATGTTACGAGTACAATACTATGTACAGTGGCTCAGGTGATTATGACATTTTCTTAGACTCATTGAGAACACTAAAAAGAAAACTTGTGTGAAAACCGCGTTGATTATTTTTACTCTAATTTTAAGTAATTTTAATTATAATTTTCAATTCTAACCTTTTCACATTACTAGGTATTGTTCTATTTAAATAAACTGTGATTTATAAGTACCTATGTTTTACATGTTATTTGATTTTTAATAACTGTTAGAGCACTGACTACAGCTTGCATCAGCATGATAATGCAAAAGCATATCGATACATCACTTATATTTGCTAAATACGAAAATCCTCTTTGAAGATTTCTTGAGCATATCTTTCCCCAGTCAGAGTGCCATTTTCTATGCCCACTAGCTCTGTGCGACATTCTGAAGATATGCCAGCCCATACATCTTAAGTGCTTGCATCGTACTGGACTCTTTCTGAGAAGTAGGCTTGAGGGTATCGATCACCAGGTCGCCTTCCATCAGAAGTATAAAGTGTAAGTAAAACAAAATTCTTGACCATTCTTCTTCATCCCACTGTATGTGTTCACGGGCGTATTGCAGTTTCGCTACTCGATGCTCTCTCTCACCACTCACTGGTCTTCGAGGTTTCAGGTTTGCTTTAGCAAGTCTTCTTATCACTGTACTATCACTAACGTAGTCCCTTCGGGTCTGACTGAAGTAGCTGTTGCTGGCTTCAACTGCATTTAAGTGGCGATTTCTCAACACGGTGGAAATAATATAACGGTCTTCTCGGGCACTAGTGCACCTGGGTCTGTCATTACAAGGTCTCCTCAGATAGTTTCCAGTCTCTTCGTACCTTTGTTTTATTTTCTGGATCGTTCGTAACGTTACACCCACCATTCTTGCAGATGCTGTACGACGCATACTGATATCTAGTTCCAGAAATATCAAGATCCTAGCACATTGTTCGGGTGAAAGAGGCATGATAAATAGAGTTTATGTGTTGTTGTCTAACTTAGATTTAATAATAAGATAAACTCTCGAAAGACATCGATAAAAAAAAAAGAAAACTAAAAATAAAAAAATGTAAATTGTAATTCGAAAACGATATTTTAGGTTACTTAAAAAACTTGTACAACTTCAGTTGTTAAGTCTCATGGGCCCAGTAATTTCACTGGCTACTTTTCCCTTCAATCCTGAATACAATAATAGTTGCATATGATTGCATACCTTGAACTTGTTTAAAAAACATAACATTATATCTTGCCTATAGGTACTCATGTACACCCGCAGTTCACCAGTATGTATCCCTTTTCATAGAGGTTCAGTCGTTATTACCACTGATATCACACAAATTCGAACTCCGGAGTTTGGATTGTGCGCGATCTATATACAAAATTAAACTCCTTTTCAAGTTCTTTTTATTTCGAAAGTTTATCTTGTACCTAAAAAGTGTACTTGAACTACTTGAAAAATACACAGGCCTGCAAAACTTCAAGTTTTGCAGGCCTGTGTATTTGAAATATAAGTTATATAAAAAACGGAAACTATGCTGAAATAGTCGTCAATAAAAAGCTCATGCTGATAATAGATGTATTATTTTTTTCTAAAAGCTTGTGATAAGCAGAGAGCTGTTTTCAAATTGAGAAAATATATGGCAATAGCAGGATTTTCAATATAACTGTTAAAATTCTTCGCCAACTATCTTCACGACCGCAAACAACTTGTTACACATCATAATGTCAACTCGGAACTCCACTTCTGTAAGTGGGCAGTCTTCTCGGGCCCCTTCTGTTCATAATAGTCGTTAATGACCTACGTAAAATGACCTACATAAAATACTCCACAATTTTATGTGTTTGCCGATTAAGCTAACTGTAATGACACGACCACACTTCAACTTGATATTAACAATATTCGCACTTGGAGCACCATGAACAACCTCAACCAAAATATTAGTAAATGTGCGACCATGTCATATTCAAAAGCCATACACCCCATATACAACAATAATACTTTGACCAATATTACTCTGAAACGTGTTTCAACTGTTCGTGGTCTAGGCACGCACTTGACCCGAAGCTTTCTTTTAACTAGCATTTAATACAGACCTGTAACAAATCCCGCAAAAATATTGGTTTTGTCTTGCGACAGTCAAAACCTTCGCTAATCGCCAGGCCCTAAGAATACTTTACAACTCCAACATCTGCAATTTATTAGAAACTAACATTGCGATTTGGAACCCCCATGAGAAAGTTTATATTCGCTACTTTCACTTAAAATTAAGTAAATTGAACTGTATTCAAGTATTCAAGTATTTATTGCATTCATGTGTTACATAGATGTTACATTTATAAATAACTGTTGTGTATAGTAAGTATTAGTTTGCATGTTTTTTTAAGTTAGTAATTTTAAACCAGCTGGCTATTCATCATCCTAACTTTTTCCAACTAAGGGGTCGGCTTCCACTGGAAGAAATGAATAAAGGATAAATTATTTGTCACTGTTAAGGCTCTATAGCTAATGATTGTCATAGATATTTGTATGAGAAAATGTCAAATGAAACTAAAATAGCCGAAATAGCCGACGATGTAGTGCAGAAGGCTTTCCAGAAGCCAAAACTGGTCACCCATTTATAGACTGACCAAGGCATTCAATCTGCACGGCTATTGTTTAGTCCAAAAACTAATCTTCCACCAAACTATCGATTTTCACATTCAAGCTGTTACTGAGAATTTCCTATTACAAAATGTAACCCAATAACACTGCCCGACCGAGTTCTTGGTACCAGGAACATGCTCCTCTCGGATCTCCTAAGAAAATTTTCCGGTATGTATACCATGTTTCCCTTTGTGTATATATAATATGTGCATTGTGCAATCAACGTTATCATGTTTCGCGTTCGAGGCCCGAACCGAGACCATTGTCTTAGAAACAACGAATAGTACTACAAAGGACGAGTGCTATAGAGCCATTTCGCCCGTAGTACTTTCAGTTATTCATGGTCAAGAACTCAAGATTCGTAACCGCGTTTACAAGCCCCAGACTTATGAGGCTGTTAAATAAAAATACACGCGCGTGTGTATGACAAGATGTATGGACGTGGGCGAAGCAAAAGTATGCTAGATTTCGTCACAAGTGGTGTTCTATAATTTCTGGCCACCTGGCAATGGGAAAAAAACATGAGTTATGGTTTACAACTTTATTGTAGTTGAAAAACTAAGACCCATGCTCCACGTGACTCTTAGTAACGTATAAATATATCTTGATTTGAATGTCAGAAGTGTCTAGGAAAAGTTATAAACCGGTAAACTCCTACTTTTATAACAGGTACGTCCCAACAAAGGCATTAAGTTGTACACAATACCGTAGCGATATTTGTAGCGTAGGTACAGACGCCAGCAGGTCAAGCTATTCTGTCAAAGGCGAATGGCAGATTTCGTACCGCATACTTTTTTGTTGTTCTGTTATAGAATTTGTACCACTTATTAGGGCAACTAAGCCATTTATTTTCATGTAAGTATATTTTTTTAGAACTTCGGATTAATTAATAATATCAATATAAATATTTTAATAAATAAACGTAATAAAATCGTAAACTAAACGCAGTTATGTTTTTAGAAGTTGCTTTAAGTAAAATAACACAAATATCGAAATGATAATTAATTATTTAGAACTAGAAATAACATTAAATATGATTGGGAATAAGATCATGGAGATTTGATGGACATTCTCCGAAATGTATCCGATAAAAACCGATAAACTAACAACCCTTTGCGGCGATGTTCCAGACTTCTTCATTATCAACCTGTGCACTACAAAGTCCACTGCTGGAAATAGGTATCTCCTAATGCACCCCACTGAGTAGGTACGATTCTCCACTTCAATCTACCTACTTAATGGTAAGTAAAACACTACAAAGATAGCAACAAGCAATTTAGAACATCAAGGGCTCGTCTATCATATTAACTACCAATTAAAACAAAAAATATCACAAAACACGAAATTTTATTACCGGTACGAAAGCCCCATACAAGCCTGCCATTCTCCTTTCCCCATTGAATAGGAACCTTATTATTTTGTATTAAAGTTGAAAATCAATCAAACAAATTTGACAGCTTGATGTGCTGGCCTCTGTACAATGCATTTCAAATAAGAATAGGAACATCAATGACATCCAATGACCACGATCTGTCAAAAAAGTACAGTTTGCGAAGAAAATAAATTTTCTTCTTTTGAATTTTAAAACTACAATTATATATTTTTAAGCAGTAACACCAAATCCGTAACTGCGAGTTAATAAAAAGGCATAAACCGCTAAAAACTATAAAATAGACATTTTAAAGTCCCTGCTTAGAAGTTTTGAGGCTACCATTGTGATTTAAATCCAATTGAATATATCTGGCACATGATTAAGCATAGGGCAGACAATAATGTTCAACAATTTAGAAAGCCAAATTGACATTGTAACACTAGAAGCAATTGCTCCAATTATCTGTAACGATTTGCAGAAAGAAATTAACCACGTCAAATGAATCGAAAATAAATAACGGCAAAGAGAAATATTTCAAGACGACAATACATTTAGTTTTATTATAAACACAGGTAATAAAATGCCAATTATTCTTATAAAACAGTCGGTGGAATATTATAAATACCTACATAAATAATTATTTAAAAAAAATGTTTTGCTCACCTTACCTAGCTGGTTTGAATAGACGGTCAAAAGATGGCGCGAAGTCAGTCCTATTCTTATTTGAATCGCATAGTACTTAATATTTTTTATATAACTATGAATACACTTACCTCCACTATTGATAGCAAGTGGCGAATATAATCTGCCTCAGTAGAGATGAGCTCTCGAATCACCGCCTGCCTGGCTTCTTCATTCGACGGTAAACCTGTGAAAAAAGTATAATTTTGCTCAACAGTGATTGGACAATGTCGATAAGTAGAAGGCAAATCATGGACTGGCCGTTTTGACGGGTTACTGATGGGTTAAGACAAACTCCGTCAAGTCTTGGTTAACCGACCGCGCAATGTGATAACTATTATCATAAGTATACTGAAATTTCTTTCCTACACCTTTGCTACTTTCATAATACATACCTAATAATTATATCAGTCACCTGTTTCATCTAAAAAAAACAGAACAACTGATTATAATTTAGCTGGTTATTATTCTCAAAAGTAATTTCGTAATATGCTTCTGATGATGTAGGTAGAGAGCATAATGTTCAATGTATTTGGATTACACTCTATTTTGCCAAATACATTCAATTTTATTAATTTGAGCAATACCTGTGTAAAAACTTAATTAAATATAAATGTTTATTAGCTACCGTTATGTTCCATTGTTTCGTAAGAGCAGTAACAACTAGTCTGAGCAGTTTGTTATATTTAATTGTTAGCAATCACACTACATGTACTTACTGGCATTAACATGGAAAATAAATAACAATAAATTGACTGTACATATAATTTGTAACAGGTTACTCAAATAAGTATCCGGTATCAAGAACACAGGACCCGCAAAAAATGATTTGACATAACAGAAAAAAGCTTGTACAATACAATAAAACCACAAAATGTATGCTTTATCACGTCGTTACGGTTATCTAAATAGGCAAATAGGACTACTGATAAAATAGGCTCATATAAAATTAATATAAGAGTAGGGACTGTTTATTTATGTGTTTATGGTTTGTCAATTGTTTCGTTCAAATGCTTCAGACACTTGCTAAAGATTCCGTTAATTTTATTAGCACTATATTGATGTCGATGATGTCGTAAACTTCTAAGTGGTTAACGAGTACTGAATGGCGGTCGAAATAAATGCCTTCAACTGCTGGGTCTCTTATTTATAAACGTTCAATTCACTTTGTGTATGTTGGAAAACGGAATTATTTATTTATAATCCGATTCCTCTGACTGGAATCCTACCACGCTTTAAAAATGTATTATTTTCTTTTTAATGTTGTCTTGAAGCGGTCGACCTAAAAGGTTTTATTTAATAAATGGTGAGGCAGTCAGTTTTTAGAAGTAAATCGCTGTTTGTTCGAGTTTCCCATTATAAAAAAAAAACTTTTTTATTTTCATTTAAAAAAAGCCTAGAAGCCTTTTAATGCTGGTACTGGAAAACAATGGAGACATCATCTGGACGCACAGGTGCGTACGTATTTGCTACGTGTGGGTAAGGTGCACAATGTAAACATAATGAAACAGAGTCATATCATATTTAGTAATGCAAAATGATAACAACACAACAGTGTAACTTAAATTCATACAGACCACTGCAATTTTCTGAAGCACGTACCTACCTAATTTAATTTGACTCCAAGCGTACAGTATTTGTCGTTTCAGCAGGTACGGGACAGTAATACGTATAAAAATGAGTATGGCAGCTGTTCCGGCCCGAAGAGCGGATTTCCGCTTCCTAAGTTGATATTTATAAACGCTTGTATTTGTCGGGCCTGAGTTTTCGCTTCACAAAAATGAATCTCGTGTTTTCATACATTTTATTAGAAAACTTTACTAACGGTGGCGTATATGGACGTTGTTAATCATGCGCCATAAATTGTTAAATACTTGAATGTAAATCAGGATGGCGAGTCGAATCTTAAGTAGCTATTTGTGAAATTGAATGGAATGATATTCGTCGTTATACATGGTGTTTTTGAGGAAGAGTGTTTTGAGGAAGAGTGTACTTTGTACAAGTGTACTTTTATACTTTGGATGCAGGCGGCATATAATCGAAATCTATTAGGGCGGCATTTGTTCAGATATTATGACGATGATGATGGTAGATATTTTGCAGGCGTGTATGCAGTGGTTATGGCCCCATACCACTAGATTTCCTAACGACTATGATTAAAAAAAAAACACTTTTCGGTTAGTTTTATCAAAAAATGGTTTTAAGATAAATATGCCAGATTTTTTAAATTTCTCTAATAAAATACAACCAAATCAGTTTGGAGAGATTTTTGCGTTATACCTATTTACACCTACACCTACCTACGCTTCTCCGTTTCTCTTGAATCCATCCAAAGGCTGTCTGTAAGAAATCGCTTTTAGCGATAAGACCGCCCATTGTACTATTCTCTATCATTTTTAAACATGTAGGTACTTAGCATTTGATTATGGTAAAGAATATTCTATTTTATTCTATAGAGCATATTCACATTATATATTTATGTCAACTAAAAATGGCTACGGTTTTCAATATGGGTCGAGGTAAACCGATGACTTCTCAAACTAAAGAAGTTTAATTTGTCGAAATAATTTCGAATATGAGCGTAAAAGCAACCCGAGCACTATTTTGACTGTTTCCACTAGTTAGTAAATCAACCGAAATTTCATTGACTTTAGAAAGGTGCTATCAGAAATCAAATACAAATGCCAAGGTAAGAAATATTCATATGGATTAACCCTACCCGCCTGCCAAATATCTATCTTACTCCAAATATCCTATATATTTCACTGAAGCTGACGTACACAAACTACCTACGTACCAACGTTAAATAAATTAGTAAATACCTACTTCTCAGACTTTTCGAATTGAATATAACACACGTTGAAGCGAATCTATAAGCTATCGTTTTGCTAAACTAAACAAAAAGCAGAAATGTGGCGTGTCAAAAAGCAATCAGTGTTCGAAGTGTAAAGTCACCTAAAGGCTAATCATAGTCACCAGCATGGCTTTGGTTTAGACACAACCCTGGCTCGACGGTGTAAACAAATTTCTCCTTACCTTTACCGTAACTTTTCTTTTTTTACAGCTAATAAGAAGCCATTATAATTTAATAATAATATAATAATAATAATAAATTATTTCAAACACACAGGTTACAAATATGTACAAAGATAAAACATGCGCTATTTAATTAATCAACTAAATGTAAGGTCATCTGTGTCTGAACTAGATATAAAAATATATCTGTACCTCAGACATCAGTGCTCTTCCTTTTAAATTAATTAAAATTACAAAATACTTCAGACTTATAAGTACATACTTATATCTTGTAGAAGCTATTTTGAAAGTTAATCCATACTTAGTAAAAATTTAATAAAAATAATAATATATTAAAACAAAAAAAAAATAAATGAAAAATGTGAAAGAAATTACGTGAAATTAAAGGATTAGGACTGCACGAAGACGAGTCGCACATCATAGGAGGGATGTGCGACCTTGCCTTAAACTTAGGCCTTACACAATATCAAAATATTTTTTCTATAGTATATCATGTACCTATGTCATGTAATATGGTGAGCGAGTGTGCGTTGTATTCTCCATTAATTATACTGTAGTAAGTACCTATTTACTCCTAATGAACAAGGGGAAATACTAGCTTCACATCGTGTATATCGCGAACTAGAAGCGATAATTAAGGGTTACAAGCACACTGTCGAGTGGCGTGCTTGTGCCGGGAGCCGGGAGCTTACGCCGACTCCTATTGCATAATGACTAGTAGGAGGCACCCCTATACGCGTTAAGGAAATATTTTCATGAATATAGTAAGAAAGGTTCTCCGGACCATTTGCTTTCTTTTCTTTATTTCTTTTTTACCTGCTTTTATTCCTAGAAATTTAAGGCACAGGTGTACAAATGTACACTTAAAATAAGCCAATATGTTTTAGATTGCATTTAATAGAGGGCAAGCTATAGCAAGTGTTTATTTTATCTTGACCTGTCAATTGGTAGGTTTGTTTAGGTCAAAACTTCTCAATGGACATATCTTAACATGATTTTCACCATAAACAGATGTAAGAGTCAGGATTATGGTTTAATAACGGCTGACCTCAACGGTTAGTTGGTAGAAGCTTGGTTAATAAGGTCACAATTCAATAATTGTGACCTGATTACTACAGCGTACTCCAATGAGTACGCTGGTGCGGTATGGAATCCCTTCTAAGGTAAATATTCAAATGCTATGGAAAAATCCTTAAAAAATATACCTTTCCCTTATTTTTGCACATGCAACATATTGATCTAAGTATAAATAAGAATAATCTAGTAAATCTTTTAATCTTAAATCCATACGCATTACTAGACACAATGTTTCATTTGATTTTTATCGGAAGACACAATTATTTGGTTCTTAGCAATAAGATTTAGAACCACCATAAGTTGTTGATTGTGCGCACATCAGTCCCTACTTCTTGTAACCTCTACTCATTGGTTCTTTTATGTGTCTACTAGATTTCGAAATCCTATTAAATAAACACTAAATTATTATATTTTGTTCTCGTATAACATATTTTGTTAAGACATAGCTAACTTTAATATTAGCCACATTTCATAAAAAACCATATTTTCCGGAAAATATTGCATCTGAAAAAATTAATAGGTTATAGAAATTGCTCGACTTGAATTGAATACAGGTGCCCATAGGTACTCTGCAACCACCCACGGTCGGGACTGTAGAGCAAATGGGCAGTCCTATTGGCATTTTTTAATATCTGAATATGAGTTTCAATTGCTTTATGTAAGAAGAAATAACGAGATTAGTTTGTACTATGTTGATTGTAACGTAACAACGATTCAACAGCATAAAGCGTTAAATTTGTTTGGATTTCACATAATGAACTTAGGTTATGTAATGCTTTCTTGTAAACTCACTCAGAGCTTGATAAAATAGGAGAGATAAATGGAATTACAACTGTTTCCGTGTGTACAAATTATGACGATTAATGGGAATACCACCCCACAAGCGAGGCACAGATTACGCCAAGCACCTGCGGCCCACACCGCTCCCTGTTTTATCAAGGATATACACTTGTACAAATGTACAGTGGAAGTCATAAGAGCGAGTGGTTCATCCAGTGGATAATGAAGTGGGGTTCACTCGGAAATTTGATGTTAGAAGGCAGCGGCGGGTGTGCACGAGTACGGCCCGGCGGCGGCGCGGCGCGGCGCGGCGGCTGCACGGCGGGTGTCGGCGCGGCGCGGTTGCGGCTCGACGTCGCGTGCGAGACGCCTCGCGTGACACTAATCAACGTGATCGATAACGCATAAATATTGCTAATTTCGATAAACATGAAATTACGTATTACATTTTAAGATCTCTATTTGTTCTTGTCTTATAAGGTAAAAGGAAATGAGAGACTTTTTTAATAGACCTTTAAAGAGTTTCCAAGACATTTTTTTTTAAATAATTTTCTTTTACCCTTTGGAATAATAATTAATAAGAATACGTGCCCAGCAGTGGGACTGTATATGGGTTGATGATGATGAATATAATATAGGTATCCTATCAAGTGACTGTATCGTCAGTGACAAACAAAAGTTCGAACATAAATTATTTGTAAGTTGTAAGAACTGACTAAACAATAATGTTTAGTCATTAATAAATGGAACATATTAATAAATGGTGAAAAACATGAGAGGTGATATATCTGTATAACAATGACACCTTGCTATTCCGGGCAAAACGGTGGGTGTCAGTCTACACAATAAAGTTTACACGTATTGTTACTACAAAATCTAGTTTATAAGTACTGTAGAGGTCGCTACCAGGAGTCAGCATAAGACTGGCTGGTTCAAGAAGACGTAATCATTTGAAATTATTGTAGAATGTTTAGTGGAAAAAAGTGAGCAATGATTGTGTCAGAATTCCCTTGACCTTTTGGAGAATAAAGTCGCAGAGTACCTTTTAACCGAGAGTTTCTTTGAGTAAGCCTCCTAGGATCCCATCAGAATCCTACAACTGGCGGAGGCGCTGGGTAATATTGAAAAGTTGTTAATAAATATATATTTTTAGTGGAGCGAGTAAAAATAATTTGCCAAGCGAGTCGTCGACTAAGTATGAGGCGACAACCGATTGAATGAACCCCCAAGGAGTGAATTTAAAGTAATCGAAGGAGTATAGTGAATACTCATTGACCAGAGCTAAGTGGTTTAAATTAATATTTTTGTACAACATGTCACAGGAAATGCAATTATTTTTTGGGCTCGATTATGTGTCCCTCGACGAGTTTTTAATTCAATTCAAGTTAGTGGCAACCGTAAATAAATGGCCAAAGAGCGATCTAGCGCTAATACTGGGCGCATATCTGAGATGACCTCTGTGCTTCTTTTCTATAATGAGACCATTTCTGATCAATTAAGAAACGAATCCCCATCAGAAATTAATTTTGTGGAACTATTTTATAAAACCAAACAAGAAATTAATGAAGATTTGATTACATTTTTTATCGATTATCGGATATAGCTACAAAAGCTAAAATTGTTGACGAACATATTTTCATCAAAACATTTTTAAGGGGATTGTTATATGAAAACAAGCTTAAATTGGGCACAAATATATATTCGTCCAAGTCAGAATTACGTGCCACGATTTTTCAAATAAAATATTTATTTGATGATGAAGAATCTTTAAAAGTGAGAAGTTATCATCCGTCAAGTGAGACCACGCCTAGGTCACCAGTCGGGGATGAGTTGCATAAGCCGCAATACAAGTTGCGACCACACCAACATTTCACATGTGCAGATAACAAACCTTACTATAATTCTAGCTCAAGATGGGCGCGAGCTCCAAATAATTCAAATTACCAAAGATATAAAGATCAAAGATGCAGTTCACGCAGCGTGCATGCTGTGTATGAGATGGAACAGAGTTATAAGAAAATATGAAATCGGGTCAGTTCTGTCCATTCGTTAATATTTATATTGCTAATAAGGCTTGTGTCGCACTATTAGACACCGGTGCATCTGTTTCGTGCATATCGGAACAACTGGCAAGAAATTTGAATTTACGCTACAAGTGTGAATCTGCAGTCTATTTCAGGTTCTTGTTTGACTGTTGTCGGAGAAGCTATAGTTAATTTTATGAAAGATTCTTGTTTTTTTACTAATCGATTTGTTATTATCAAAGATATTGACCAGGAATTAGTGCTTGGACAAGATTTCTTATTAAAGAACGATTTTATAATAATTGTTTACTAATAAAGGGGCGTTTAAATGTGGAGTTTTTAGATAGAACATATGTACGGAATAACATGTCTGTATCTCAAACTGTGAAATATGATGAGCATTGTCACCATATCTATAATAATGATAATGTTATAAATGTAAATTCAGAAATTGAGTATTTATATTGTATGAATATAGGACAGGAGAATGATAGTAAGTCATTGGACTTACCTATTGTTAAAGTAGTCGATGATTTAGGTGAGGTTATTAGGAATAGTAATAAATATGAAGATAGTACAGAATCTAATAATAATCGCCAAATAATTTATAAAGATTCTGTGTCATGCCAGCAGGATGGTAACAATTTATGTAAATCAAAGATTTCAGGAATTGAGCATCTGGAGTCTGAACACGGTGAGTTAAGGAATATAACAATGATAATTTAGTTTTTTGACACTATTGCAATGGCTATTTTTATTGTTTTATATTTTTTTAAGTTAGAAATGTTACTAATGTATAGTTTACTATAGTTTCAAATAAAGCTGATAAAAGCTGTATTTTTTATTTAATTTAAAAGTCTAACTTTTATAGTTATAAAAAATGAAATTTGTAATAAATACCATGAAAATCTTTTAAGCCGTTTTCATGCAAGCGAATCCCGGGATTAGAAGTTCAATCCCAGAATATTTTTTGGGGAAAAACTACCTAATTGAATCATGTAAGTCACCAGTTGTTGAGTAATATACTAATACAATATACTTAGATTATAGCCAGTTTTCCAGTATTATTCATTAATATGTTGGTTCTGTTCACAAACTATATTATGTGTAGGTACATGCATAGTCTCATGCCAATCTGTCCCCGGTATCAGTATCAGAATCCCTGAGTTAGAATTAAATTCGCGGATTTTTGACAAGTCAAAAAATATCCAACGAAAATTATTAATATTATAATATGTCATGAGAATGTGAATTGAGTAACAAACAAATATCCAAACTTTCACTTAGTTTTATATATTATAATATTATTAGTAAGTATGATAGTATGATTGCGCCCCATTAGTGAGGTAACTGACATTTTTAATTAAGCACTAAAGTAATCTAAACAACCAGTCGAGTTCGATTCTTTAAAAGAAACATAATGAAGTGTGTCTTTAAATTTAACATAAACTTAGGTAGGTACCTACTTATCTAGTTTTAACATTGGTAGTGTTTTCCAGTAGTCCCAGTATAAAGGTGATGTTAATACTACAATACCGCGTAAGTACACTTTGCTGTAATGTCTAATTTTCAATGTTATTTAATACAAAGTTAGGCCTTATATAGCAAAGTGTTACTTAAGCTGTTTTGGTGTATCACAGACGATTTATGTTCCTTTTACACAATAAGTTAGAGATAAGTATCAGATAGAAAACCGTACATAGCAGATAATTGTTGATAAGTAGGTATTACTAAGTTAACAACCTACATAATATTATAATTTCTTAGAAATGAAGATAACATTTAGACAGGTTCCGTGAAATACAATAGTACACCAAAATGAAAGCTTATGGTGTACTCGCAACGGATTATTCTCATTTAATATTTATTACAGTAACAGAAATGTCATTATTTGTTGGGACTTTGCGACTCTTAGGACGGTTGTCGCCTTTATTTAGTTGTCGGGGCGAGCAAACGCACGCGCAGCCGCTGCCGCCGCCGCGCGCCGCCCGACGTGTGCGTGAGCTCTTTACACATTACCACGTCAAAGCGCGACGCGGCTCTACAAATACAATTTAAATAACTCACATTAAAACCCTTTTTGGTTGGAAATAGGAGATATTATATACCTTTTTTATGTCAAAAATAGCCTCGATTTAACTAATTTTTATTCCCTGCTTTTTCTTAGAAAACGTTCCTCGCCTATTAATCACTTTATTATAACGACGAGGTTATTGTGCAGTTATTACGGTTATCAGTCATCTTACACAATAGACTTTAACTAGACGGAAGCACGCCTCGGGAGGGTGACGATATCAATCCGTCTCAATTTCTCGTGTTAAGCGCGGACCTCATTTTTATTCGAGATTAACCCTACCTAATCATCTATTAGCGGAACTGTTCACACTAAAAATTACTTTGGTATACTTAAATTAGTTTAAGAACTTAGTTATTAAGGTTAAATAAGAAAAGTTTATTATTTTTTGCTTTTCAGTTTTTCGGCGGTTTTATTGTTTTGTTAAAAAGTTTTTATTTTATATTTTGTTGTGGCTATATTCTATTAATTACTATAATATGCTTAATTTATGATTACTTTTAATTTAATTGTAATACACAACTCAGCATTAAAATCTGTGAGTGAAGAATAAATCACCCCTATTTTCCCACCCTTAGGTTCGGATTTTTATTCCAAATTTATATTGGACCAACTTAGAGCTACCCTATCCAATAAACAAAACATCAAAATCGGACTACTCTGTATAAAGTTATGTGTTATTGTCATACCTTACAATCAGTGAGTGAATAATCAATCACCCCCTGTTTTCCTACCCTTAGGGGTGGATTTTTTTTCTAAACTTAATGGGACCAATTTTGGGGTATACCGTTTTCAATTCAAAAGAATTATCGAAATCGGACTACACTGTAAAAAGTTATGCGTGGTCATACATAAAAAATAAAATATATACTCGTCGAATTGAGAACCTCTACCGTTTTTTGTTGCGTCGGTTGAAAATAGCTTCTTTGTGTCATAGTAATTTTATAACTTCGCCATTTGATGAACTTAGGTACTCATTACTCGGTAAAGTAAAAATATAGCGGTACTATGTAGTGGGTAGCATTATGCTAGTGGGTCACGGGGCAGCAAAGATTAATCGCGGATTGCCCGGTAACTGTATGCTTCGCGCCCAGATCTATCGATGCATTTTTAGATTTATAGGTAATTAGGTAGTGTAATTAACTTTAAGTAAACTGGGAAGTTTGTTCAACCAAGTCGTACCGTCTGGACGAACGACCTTCTTCATTTGTTTCAGGTGGTTAGGGTTTTTTTCTATTGGTCATCGGCTGCTAATGGAATTTTCAGAGCATAGTTTTGTAATAATGTGGAAGATTACAGATACACGATACACCCAAGCTCCTATAAAATAGATTTAATAACCACTTACGTCTGTTGTTGGATTCTTATCAGCTGACGGTGTTAGTAATTAATACGCAACAAAGTACTTTCGATCATAAAATGACAGTTTCCATACATATTCTCCATTTACTCCTATTAGACAAAAATGGCGGCGAAATGACGACACAGTTATTGTTTTAGTGTTGAAATAACTGCATTAAAGAACGAAAGAAAAAAATATTCGACTCCAATTAGTTCTTAATTACATAGTTATAGGTTAAAAGTGTATGCATGAATAACAGCATGAACCGTAAGGCTGATTTTCAGTTGGGCCTAGGACATTGGAAATATTACAGTAGAGCAAGGTATAATTATTAATATTTTTTTATAATGCAAATCAAATCGGCTATCCTGAATTACATTAAGGTTAAGTGTGTGTCTGTACGCATAATTGAATCTTGACAAGATTATTGATATTTATATTTTTGATCATAGTGCGAAAATCATCTGGTTTTCCAAAGAAATATTCAAAAATCAACGTTTGCGTAATGTGATACTTGCAATTTTGATTTTTGGATTTCCGTTCTAAGTGAAGTTTAACAAAAGCTACCTATTTTTTCGCTATCGATAGATGAAATAGTCAGGTTAAATACTTATTTCTAAATTTGAACATTTTTTAAATATTTTTAGTGATCTATGGATAAGGATGCAAGTCCCAACACACAATTTGATAAGGCATATGTACGATTTCATCAACGGTTCCCATTCATAAAAAGTAGACCACGGAACCATTTCAGCATCTTTACCAAACATTTTAATTTTTATATTCATTTTAGAGAATACACATTTAATAAATTAATAGGTATGCTCTTGGACAATTTTACACAGCACCATCTAGTCCCAAACTAAGCAGAGCTTGTACTATGGGTACTAGACAATGGATATAATACTTATATATTTGTTTTATTTGTAAATTATACCTAGATATATTAGTTACCTTTGTATTTATTGTAAAAAAACGGAGCTTATTAAACGCTTTTATCGAAATAACGATGGCGTCATAACGGTATTTGTTTATGGTTATAATATAGAGTAGGTACCTATAGATATATATTGATAAACAATCTGGTATTCCATCAGATTAGTTCAAAACGGAGCCATGTTTATGCATTCTTGTTTTATGCACAATTATGTAGAATAATAAGAAGAGGTTGAATAGGTATACTTACCTTTGCAATCAAAGATGTTTTCCAAGTTTTGATGATTTTCGGCCCATGTCAGTAACTCTAAAGCTTCCTCAGGGATGTGGGCAATGGAGAAACCCCTCAGTTGTGGCACACCGTTCACCGAGAACTCGGCTAGCAGGTCCGACAGCTCCAAATTACTCTAGAATATGGAATTATGTATAAGCTAACAACTTGGAAACTTAATAATAACATACGCAACGCCTAAATATACATACATTGTGTGGTAAGCTAAAGTTGGAACTATAGGTACATTGAATTTAATTCAAAGTTTAAACTTGTGTGGTGGGTCATTAGTTTCTGTAGTTGTATATCAAGGTCACGTACCGATTAGTCGTGGAGGAAGGCTGGTTTGCTAATGTATACATTAATATTGGTCATGACAGTAATGCAATATCCATGTTATCCAATTAAGCATCTGAATATTACAGTAGCAATAATAAAGGTGCAGGAAACTTCGGTAACAGAGAATTATAAATGATTATATAATAATTGTCCAACCTTACCCTCCTCTTATGTCTCACCTGTCAACGTAAAATATCTTTGTATAGATTCTGCTAAGGAAAGGTACATTGAATATCAATTATGTTGTTATTTATAAATTAAGCTATTAGACGTGAAAATCATAATAAATTAATGAAACTGTCACTTTTCATTTCCATTTCGTTCGTAAACTAAGATTATTGCAAAATTGTGATTTAGTAGGTAAAGATAATGGCAAAAAGAAGACTTTCAGTGTTATTTCATAATTATGTATTGACAGTGTTTTCATGTTGTAAATTACACTATAATTGGTTTTAGTTCTAACTGGTTGCTGAAGCTTTTTAAATCCTTTATGGAAAAATAAAAGTTTCATTGCAACTTCCATTATTATTAAATACATAATTATAAAAACGACAATATAGCAATCATCTAAGACACGTAAATAAAAAAACGCACAATAAGTGCATAATAAAGCTATACATCACAATAACATGCATGTCTAGGACAGGTAAACATTTATTGATGAACATTATCAATCAGTACGCAGAATATAAACGTCATCCGACAGTATTTTCAATCGTGTTTGGTGGTCATTCCGGAGATCCGTTTGATTCTCCTAAAACCAAAGTAAATCAAAACAGAACTTAATCTGTTTAGCTGATTGTTGGACACGACGCGAACCTCCAACGAAAAGATGTGTTTCTTGTAATGATTAATACTGTCATAATTTGATACCAATATCAAATTATGACAGTACTTAATCGGATCGAATCACGATATTATTTGCTTAAAAAATAAAAGCTTGTAGAGAAAGGAAAGAAAGACCTACCAATTTCTTATGAGATGAGGGTAAAGATCAGCGATAACATAATGGTTATGAAATATACTTTAAAGGCGTTGATTAGGCATGCAAGGTTCTTGCATTCATAGCATATAAAAAATATTTTCACAT
This sequence comes from Acronicta alni, assembly GCA_964056405.1. Taxonomy (NCBI): domain Eukaryota; kingdom Metazoa; phylum Arthropoda; class Insecta; order Lepidoptera; family Noctuidae; genus Acronicta; species Acronicta alni. The sequence continues at coordinate 13,605,220 of OZ043913.1, forward strand.
TGAGTATGAATCCTATACGTCCGGCATTTGACGTAAGCAATATTAAATGTTGACGTTTCTGTTGATATTCTTTTGTTCAGCACGTCTTTAAATATTACTAACATTGTTATTTGTTTCATGTTTAAAAACAAAAGAACTACAAAGCGGTGGTACACTAATAAAATTGCGGTTCAAAAGCGTAAAGAGCGTTGCTGTTTTATAATATACTTAAATAAAATTGAAAAATCCAGTCTCATGAATGACACTTTTCCCACCCGCCCCCTGCCTTCAAAGGGGGACAGGGATGATCCTTACGAAGTTATTTAATATCAAGACCCTATGTCAAAGAAACTCGGCTTTTTCCAGCTGCTGCGGGCTGAAACTGGATTAATACACCTATGAGGTACTTCCACCGGGACAACACGATTGAATATATTTAATATATTGAACTTAGTTATGCGATATAATTTTAATTTTAGATAACAAGTTTTGTTACTATTCTTACTATCAATTAATGTCGTGAAGTCTTACACGCAGTTGGTTAATTACCCTCTCATCCTGTTTCTACACTATTTGAGAATTAAGGTCTTTTCAGTCACAAAATTCAACTAAAAGTAGAAGTACAATTTCATATTTATTCTAAAAATGGTCATAATTTCTATACTACTGAGGACAGCCCAATCATTTATCCATTATTGAATAGGTAAAGCCCTAATATCCCACATTTCTCTTTAGACCACTCGGTCTGGGTCACATAAAATTTTCAACTGAATTTTTAATTTCACTTTTGTTTCAAACGAAACTTGCAATGAACGGATCACGTTACGTTATCCCTATATTTCTTAATATTTGAACTAACCTAAAAAAAACTATGTTTTTTATATTTTAACCTGTTTCATTTACAGATTACATAAGCATTTTATTTATACACGTTAGTTTTTGGTACTTACCCTGAAGATTTGAAAAGCTCAAGCTACTAAATGCAATTATAAGTTGTGCCTTAGCGTAGCTTACCATGCGTTCTAATAGTATTGCACTTTATACATTGAGTGTGCTAAATATTTGCTGGGATTTCTGAAGTGAAAATGTCCATTTAGGTAGTTTAAAACTGGGTATACCAGCAAATTGATCATTTCTCTGTTCAAATTTCTTAAATTTTACGAGGGCGGACTGACGACGATGCGTTCATTTAGTTCGAACCTATATCACATACGAGCGGATTTCAACAAATTCCCTTATTCTCGTATAAAATATGAGAACAACAAAATTTAACTATTCGGTGACGTTGGTTCGATTAGAACGATCAAAATGAACGATTATTATAAACCGCGCGCTTGCTAACTTTGCAAACGCTTGCTAACTTAACTTTGCTAACGTTCTGCGTGTTATGTTATTGTACCTACTTAGATACAGTGTATTTGTTCATTCTAGTAGGGTTCTTATACCTACGTCGAATAATATCAACGAATAACTTATCTTCACAAATTGGAACAGCTCAAGATGGATTTCAAAAAGCAAGTAACTGGGATGCAAAGGTTAATATAATATCATTGCAGGTGGGTGGTACAAGACGCCCGGATATACGGCTTCCGGTTTATCAGGATATTATAAGTACATCAAAGTGGCTCGACGGAAGGACCGATAAGGCCTTGCGTATACTCGTAATAATATTTGACCTAGCTGGCGCGGGCGGTTGATTTTATTAGGTATAGGAAAAATCTTATCCACTCTTTATGTGAGCATAAAATAAATATATAATTGTGTGTCAAATATATTATGTACCTAGTAGTATCAGTAGGTACAGTCGCCATCAGATATATCGTAGCAGACAAGGTGACCAAATACTTCTGAACATTTTAAAATGTCAATAAGTTCTATACAAATGTCAATAAGTTATAAGACGTGTTCAGATATTTTTGATTAAGTAGTTATTAATGAAGTTATGAATTTTCAGATATTAATGGTCACATAATAGTGTATAGAACTTATTGACATTTTAAAATGTTCAGAAGTATTTGGTCACCTTGTTTGCTACGATATATGTAATGGCGACTGTACATTGAGTAGATACAGTACCTACCTAGTAGTAAACAAGAAGTTTTACTTTGACATTGCTCGGTATCTTGTTAGCTACTTATAAAGAGACTATTACATAGTCCGTGCGAAACTTTGACCTTCTTACGTTGACATTTAGTGACATTTGGTTCGTAAACGCAGTGTAACTCTATAACTCAACCTTTCACCAATTATTTTACTTTTGACAGCGAGAGTACTAATCAATTAGTGATGTTGTGGGATACACGGCCGTGACTTCATATACTTACCAGCTTCACAAAACGTGCCTACAAATAATGTCTGCAGTGGGCCGCTACGATACCGATTCAATTTTTATAATAATTAACTTTATGGAGAAGTATTAATCGATTTATAACATTACTATGGTCTTGCTTAACATCTAAATTGTGTTATAAACATACCCAGGTGTTTTATTATATTTTATTTAATAAAATAAACCGTTTATATAAAGACTACATTCGGTAAATGTAATTTATTATTTGAATACCTTAATCAGGCAGTTCATTATCATAAACGACATGCCACTGGCATCACCAACAACGCATTTTATTGTCACTGTCACTCGCAACAAAACCTTGTGCTATAATTACTGGTTTCCTTTCATACGTCATACGTGGATAGGTATTTACATATCTGATTTTTTAGCTGATGTAACTATAGTTAGTGTAAATTATTACTTTCAATTCATTAATTTGCAGAGAATACATTCGTATAACAAAACATAACATTTTAGCGAAGAAAAATCGAACCTTCGTCTTCTTCTATGACCACTAAGCCACCGCGAGTCCCACCCAACTTCCATGCTAAGATTTTAAATTTACTTAATCTTAACATGGAAGATGTAAAAAAATACAAAAAGATAACATAATTGTTTTTACCACGCAAATGAATTATCATTTATTTTTATTAAACAAAGACATTTAAGGCATTTTAATGTTTCTATTGGGCAATAAATAGGATAGTGAAATATGATTAGACAGGTTATATAAGTATTTCTTTTACTCCGCGTTTACATCTACGAAATTTAAGAGTGGTATGGCATAGTGGAAGTAATTCCACTCCAATTTTAGCTGCCCGACTGGCGAAGTACCTCCGCAGAAAATTGAAGTAAAATAACACTGCTTTGAGCTGTTGTGTTCCTTACTGTGAGCAAATTTGCCAGTGCTCCGCAAGGAAACGTTGTGTTGGCAGTGGGGGACTTTGACCCTCTCTAGTTTTACAGGGTCGTCAACGCGCCTGGTGTTACAAGCATCTAATATGCTTGTTTGCTACCATAGTGGAATAAAAAAAACATGGAATAGTTACGTTCTCAACCGGCTGACAAAAAAAATGTTTGGAATGAGTTTATTGCGCCTAATAAGGAATAGTGCAATAAACAAAAAATAGGTACAACAGACTTTCTTTATGTTTTCTTTTAATCTGAATAACTTCTCAATCTTATTAATTTGCTTTTTCCGAATTGCGGTACAATATACGGAGCTGTAGATGTACGTGTAGTATTCAGAATTAATTAATAATACTAGGTACCTACCGGGTCTAGTAAGCAATTAACAGCCACACTAGCCGTTAATTACACTATAATTATAATTTCCATTTATTGTCTAATTGGCACACTATTGTACTTAGATTGGGCAAGAGAGTTCTCTCAACTTGAATAACTTAAGTCTTAAAATGGCAGTAAGTAAGTTAGCTATTAAATTTGTATATTTAGTTATCTACAAGGTGTTTTTGCCATGGTACTGTAGAGGTCGCTACCAGGAATCAGCATATGACTGGCTGGTTTAAGAAGAAGTAAACATTTGAATTTAATTGTAGAATGTTTAGTCAAGTGATTGATAGTTGTCAAATAGAGATTTCCCTTGACCTTTGAAGAATAAAGTCCTAAAGTACCTTTCAACCGAGAGTTTCTTTGAATAGCCTCCTAGGATCCCATGAGGGTCCGGGTCGGTGTATAGTACACACACTAGGCAATACCTGGGCTTACGATAAGTGAGGCATATACATAATACCTACTTGCCTAGATAAGTTTTTTTTTTGTAGACTTAGTTTGGTAGACTTCACAGCTTCAAGAACTAAATTTCTTGAGTCACTACAAATTTGCCAACGGATAATAAATATTTTCACATGAATTCAAAAAGTCAGAGTCAGCCCTTGCCGTGGAATCGAACTCGGACCACCTAACCATCGAGTCGGTGCTAGAAATAACCACTTACACAGCACACTATATAATTATAAACGTTTTATACATACTAAGTTATTTGTATTCTTCTTCTTCGTATCGTATCAATGATTAAATAGCTTGCGAGTAATTTATGGCCACCTCAACACCTCAATATTTATAAAATATATTTGATGTCGAGATTTTTCCGTATGAGTTTGAATGAAATATAAGTATACTAACATACTATGTTTTTATTCTGCATTGATTCGCCGTTTTGAAATCTCAGCCACAAACCATTAGTGCTAAGGTAATTATTATTATTTCATAAAATATGATCAATCAAATACTTTACTGTATACCCCGTAACAGTTCTGCTGTTGCTACCGTGGCGCACCCAGTATATTACTTTATTTAAAAGAGGTAAGAGGTGCGAAGGAACACATTTATATTAAAGAGATGTGAGATATTCTTTTTGTGGATAAAATGTTTTCGAGGTAAGATAAATATTTAAGCAAATCTTTTACCTTTACGGACATTTATCTGGAAAACGCGATAAGTGCGGCATTTCTCAAATACATCAAAGCCTGTTGCCAACGTTGCAAGTATATTGACATTCAAAATAATGACTGCTTATTAATATTAATGTAATATTACAAATATTTATGGCACATAATTATCTTTGATTTCGCGTGTTGGATAAACGAGTTAACTTGTTATGTACCTTAGAGAATGTTTGGATTTCTGTAAAACTGTATTCTCCGAAGACTGCCTTGCTACCTTCAGAATTCATAAAAGGATGTAATTACTAGTATCACTAATAAAGTGGATACTAACATACCTACAAATTATTAAAAAAAAAAATGTGGTTTCATAACGTAAATACGAGGGTAGTTCTTTAAAATAAATGAGTGCCTAATTGCCATAATTGTTGGTTTCTAAATATCTAACCCAGAACGTAGAGTCCACAATAAACGACCTTGATGGGACCATTACTGAGTAAATTATACTTCCACATGATTAGCTCTTGAACCATTTGTTATCCCTGGGTTTATCAAATTAAATGCTTATTTAAAGTGCCATTCTGTTGAATTCTTTGTTTCAGAAAGCATTGTTCCTATTATTCACGTTCGTAAATACCGATTGCACCTATTCTTCCGTCTTTTTATGAAGTAAAACTGTTCCAGCCCAACCTTTTCCGTCACGGTCCCTATAACAAACATCAAACAGCGACCCCGCTCGTTCGCAATTCTTTGTTATTTGCCTATTTACCAAATAACCACTGCGGACTGGGGCGACTCTATCCAACACCGTGTGAACTGATTCACTGTCTTACAATCCGGTACGTACAAATATTATAACAGAAGATATTGAGACTTATTTATATTTCTCATAATAAAAAAAGTTAGGAATGTAAAGCTCCATTCCGTTTTTTGAAGATATCTTAGAACTACAATTATTATCGTAATTTGGATTTAGTTATTTGGTTAGGTATTTACTGAAAAAATACTTTAGGACGTTGTAGTAACAATTGGGGAGACTTTCCAATGAAGTAGTATCAATATCTCGGTGACGCGATCCGAGAGATAAATATTTTAACTCGTACCCTATTTTACAGATGGCTTGACTGCAGTTTTTATACTTCAATTTTATTTACTTTGTTCTTAAAAAATATAGAATATCACAGATAAAACAGTGACGGTTTCTTAAAAAAAACAAAGCTAATAAAAATAATTATTCAACTACCTATTATACGTGAACAACTGGTGTCGGGGCTATTTCTATCAATAACGTAATTGCTATCAATTCGAAGTTTAGAAAAAAAGGCATAACCGAGGCAAATCCTAGCTTTACTAAATTCAATTTTTCAGTTGCAAAGCGTTTGTAGATAAAAATATGAATTCAATGAATCGCAGAGTGGTTACAATAGTTTTGGTTTGGATATTTGTTACCTCCATATGCACGATAGTTTTTTTAATATGAACATTCTATACAAAGGCCATTGTTCAATTTTTGGAGAGTTTGGGGTAAAAATAATAATAAATCTTCTCTGGGGCAAACGTTACCATATCATGAGACTAACGTAAAATTGAAGGGTAGATGAGAACCGCTTTGTCTATGAAAATAATTCAAAAAATGTGTCATATGGTTTAAACAAAGGGCATAAAAGCCCATGTATCGCTGGACAGCTTATAGTGGGGATGGTGAGTAGTGTCACTGCGGCCCTATAGCTCCAGAGAATCAGTCAGGACCACGTCCCCAGATTACCAACTCTGCAGAACTCTCAATTTTGTCTTGCCATAAATGGCCGACCAGAGGGGGGCCTACAGGGGGCCGTCAGAACTATATTCTAATAGCATAATAGGGAAAATGACTAATAGCATAATAGCGGGAAACCCAAACCACTATATAAGAGTTGCGATGGGGAAAACGGGGGTGCACTTCTGCCTGTATTAGCAGCTTATCAGCGTTGAGAAGTCACTGTCTGCCATGCCTGAGGATATTTGTTCGAGGGTCAAAAGCAAACGCCGCTTTTACCGGTAATAGAAGTCATCAATAGTAGTTGCCCTATATACTAATAATAATCTTGCATCCACCCGGGATACTCCATGGCTGTACTCTCATTGTGCGTCTTGGAATGTCCGGGGTTGGTTCCCCATTTCATAACTAGATCAAAGCTCCCCAAGCCCCATCTACACGTTGGACCTGTCCCCGAGCAAGCCTGTCAAAAGACACGATGTCTTCCTTTCGGAAGACATGTGTTATACCGATGATAAAAATTAAATACACCATAAAATTAGACTTCCAAACAAAATTTTATCGTTGTCGTCTTTGGTGTCATGATGACAGAATACTCCGCTACATAATAATTACTTATTGTCGATGATATTTTTCAACACGTGCATGAATGCATAACACATAACATGGCCGTTTTCGCAAAGGAATAAGCAAAAAAATGATTATTAATCCGTTCTAAAACATGCATCATCACTACCAGCATTCTTCGTGCACTAACTACTCGAACTTACAAGATCCAGGTCTCCGTGGCCTGCTCCACCGGACGCGCTGCCGCTGCTGTTCCCACCACCACCACCACCTCCCCCAGATGGTCCAACTCCTCCCAACCGTGGGCCTCCGCGACCCCCTGCCGGGGAGTGCGAGCCGGACATGTCGTCGGGTCAGGGTTTCCGCTCGCGGACAAGTCTAAACGTTCCTCCCACTTAATTTAAATCAACAGAACGCGTTTTTTACCTATAATTTCCTTCGGTTCAGACCTGAGCACGACAGAAAAGTTACACATTTATATTTTTAAATAATAATTAAATACACTGATAAGATGTTTGACTAAACGGATTTTTTTGTATGATTTGTCGGTTTTTTCGCACATCACCCAAAAATTGTTTGTACTACATATTTGATCTTTCGATCTTAAACGGTCTTGGTTTACTCGAATTAAAATCTCCCTAGTTTTTTTCATATAATTATGTAATACCTATCTAGGAAGTGCCTATTTAATTACGGATATAAGCCGCGGACAGAAGGTAATTTGTAAATAGGTAATATAATGAATACAACAAGTGTCAGCTTTCGGGTGTATTTATATTTTGTAAGAAATTAAATTGAAAATATATTGCTTAAATGGTATGGTATTAAAAAATAATATTACTAGAATACATTCATTTTTATACATAATATTAAAGTTTAAAAATAAACAAAAGAAAAAACACTCTTTATATTTTATATATATGTATATATATATATATATTTAAATATATATATATATATATATATATATATATATATATATATATATGTATATCTAGGTGTATCCAACTAGTACTAGCCTACTACTACCGCCATATTTAATTTACAGCAATATTTAATTTAATCATTTTATTTTTCGGATTCTTCTCAGCAAACCCTTTAATTTAATACGCATATCATGATATAACATAAAATAATGTTTACTGCCATATTGAATGTGACGTCATTTAATTTTTGTTATTATTTGATACCCATATCATGTAGAGAGTATGAATAATAACTAGTCCAAGTAAACATGTAAGTAGCTATGCAAAATTTCAGCTCAAGAGTTTCTTACGGATACAGGTGATACTAATAAAAGTGTATTAAAAAATAGGTAGTTATGTACGAGTAGAATAACAGAGTGTAGAGTTTTGAGATCTGCCAAGTATAAATGTTACAAGTGTGAGGAATGCAATAATAACATAGTGTTATAGGAAATAAGTCGAAGATATAGGAAGATTCCGTAGTTTCTCGGCAAAATTTACGAGTTTGTGAGGTTAATTGTTTATCGTATCGGGAAATTAGTATTGCGAGTCTGTTTTATTTGTTCGTAAATGTCTTATTTTTATATTAATTTGGACCCAAAATTCAGTGGGATCCTAGTAATTCTTAAGTTGCTATAGAATTACTAAGAGAGGTAGGGCACACAGGTAAGCTGGTCCTGCGACCAGCTTTCCGATTTTGAACCGGCTTGGAAATGGCCCCGCTCGAAGCACATGCTAAGGTTTGTCTATAACCAGGAAACTAAAGCATATCCGACCATAGTGTCCATAGTAAAAAATATTCATATTAACTAACCCTACCCGCCTGCAAAATATCTATACTATTCCACAAAACACTCCATATAAGCAAGCAATAGCAATATTGTAACAAGAGCATTAATTTGGGCTAAGAGAATAACATTAGTATTGCTTTGTAAGGTAAATTGTTAAATCTGGAACTTCGTTTTACATTAAGTTCCTGTCAAATTTATCTTACCCTATTAACGACACCTTACACGGTATAAAAATGATTTTTTAGGGTTCCGTAACTCAAAAGGAAAAAAACGGAACCCTTATAGGATCACTTTGTTGTCGGTCCGTCCGTCCGTCTGACCGTTCGTCCGTCTGTCAAGACCCTTTTACTCAAGAACGCGTGGAGGTATCTAGCTAAAATTTATATCAAATACTCAGGTCTACTGTCCCATGGAGCTGTGAAAAAATAAAACTTCTAAGCCAATACAATCAAAAGATACAGCCGTTTATGCCGCAAATTTCCGCAAATTTTCGGAACTCTCAAGGGAATCAAAATCTACAGGGTACTTCCCGTGAACTCAGAATCTTGAAATTTGGTACGAAGCAACGTCTTTTAACACACATAAAGGAAAAATGCGAAAACCGTAAATTTTTAGTTCATCATCATCATCATCATCAACCCATATACTGTCCCGCTGCTGGGCACGGGTCTCCTCTCAGGATGAGAGGGATTAGGCTATACTCCACCACGCTGGCCTAATGCGGGTGGACAGACTTCACACACCGTCGAGAAAATCTCTCAGGCATGCAGGTTTCCTCACGATGTTTTCCTTCACCGTTGAAGCAAGTGATAATTAATTATTAATACAAACATTTTTAGTTACATCATAAATAATAAAAATATTTTTAATAATTTTGCAGTTCCTACCCCTGTCCTCAAAAACGCGTAGTTATTAAATTGAAATTCATATCAAATACTCAGGTCTATAATACTTTTAAGCTGTAACAAAATCAAACTTCTATGTCAACGCAATCAAAAGTATACCTACAGGTTTGCACGGAACCTTCGGTGCGCGAGTCCGACTCGCACTTGGCCGGATTTTTATTATAAAAATCAGGAACTGGAACAAATGTACCTACCAAATTTCAAATCGACAGACTGAAAAATAATGATAAATGAATTAAATCTATCTAATCGTTGGAACCTACCGACTTAAATTTAAATTTTAATTATAATAAGTAAGAACAAGGAAAAAGATGGGCAGAAATAACAATTTGCTAAGAATGTGATTGAGGACAATTAAGTTAAAATGACCAAAAAAACGCCTTTAAAATGTCACGTCATGAAGTGGCGACTGCTGCTCATTTCAATTCCCACTCTAGTATAATGGCGCTTTCCGAGCAATTCGGTATTTGTCCATGTTTCACCTTTATTAATTGGAAGCACGTAGGCGACATCAATTTCATCCACCCTTTATCGCAATATCTGGTAATGAATTTCGAGCTTTTGAGCTTCAATGGTAGGACTGGATTTTGCTAATTTAGCAAATGGATTGACAAACTTGGTTGATGCTTTCAATTTGATTAACACGTGTACGACATGAACAACTACAAAAAGTATTCCACAAACAAAAATGCGTCGTATGAGCCTCCACGAGTGACAATATCATATTCTCAAATTATCGGTAGGCGCAATCTGGGTCTCACTGCTAAACTATTTGACGGACGAATGTTTTACAATTGCATAAAAGCCCCTATTATTGTGTAGGTAGTGATAGCCTAGTGGTATGACCATTGGACTGCCAAGACAAAGGTTTCAAGTTCGAACCCAAGGCACGCACCTCTGACTTTTCGAATTCATGTGCGTATTAATAATTAATTATCACTCGCTTAAACGGTGTAGGAAAACAACGTGAGGAAACCTGCATACCTTAGAGATTTTTCTTGACGGTTTGTGAAGTCTGCCAACCCGCACTAGGCCGGCGTGGTGGACTATAGCCTAATAGCCTAAAAGCCCCAGCAGTGGAACAGTATATGGGTTGATGATGATTGTGTAGCTGATGGATGCTGACATGATAGAAAAAGAAGAACAATGTTAAAAATTGCAATATCAGGACGGATTAACTCGTATTCATTGAACACACAAATATGACCGAAGTCCATGGACACTTTTTGCTACTGTAGAAATTACTGAGTTAAACAAACGAGGGAATAAAGTCTATAGGTAGACATGTAATAAATATATAATAAGCCCACAGACTCTTTGAAACCTAAGCCGAATCTATTTCTACAAATAATGTAAGGTTGTGATATAGTTTAATACCTATAGGTCATTTTACAGGCGATGTACTGGTCACAGTAGTAATTAATTAGTTTATAACTAAGATTGACATAAAGTTCTATTCCTCTTTTCCTTTAGAAAATGAATATAATTACAACAAAATTATAACTTTTGTGGTAACCACTTGACATAAAAAAAGCAACGAGTAAATTCTCATCGTTATAGTAAGTTCGGGAATCATTGAATCCTTCATTTATACCTAATTGTGTATTCATCAGGCTGATGTTTGTATATTATGTAAGTTTAGGTATAATCCTAAAATATGTATTACTAGTGTAATTTCCTTTTCGTTCCTAATTTGGTTGAGTTCCGTTTAACATGAAGGTTGACTGACAGAGAATACCTTGCGGTTAAGTCGGCCTTTTGTAGTACATGTGCATTAAAGTATAAATAAATAAAAACTAAATTGCTATTATTCCTTTCTAGCTAATTGTGTCTCCGAAATATTAAATAAAGCAATTAGAATTAGGTAACTGGGATCCGAACCGACCCTACCGAATCCCAGGCTCTTTAGGATGACCCACATTTAAAACCTGATAACACCTGCTTTAACAATCGTAGCATATACCTACGGCATTAATTTGGAATCGTCACAGCGCGTACAATAATAAGAAAACAAGTATACAAACAATGTACTTTTACCTTTATCTACATTTATGTAGTGTCGACCACGTGCATTTGACTAACAACCTACTCGTAGCTATATATTATATACTGTTTGACGTCTCAATGTTTGCATTGGAACAGCGCAAACACGGAGATATGCGCAGAATCCTGCAGGCGAATATAAACATTGAGATAATACTGGGATTTAGTATTTAAAAGTACTTACACGACATTTATAGTGATTTACCACACATCTAGAATTTTACGTGTTTTGTATTAAATGGGGTAAAAATCACTATAATTGTAAAGTTTAGTAACTACATTAAAGAGTTTTTTATATCACGATGAGAAATTATTCTAAGATGTGTTTAAATTAAATGTCATCATCATTTATAGTACAGAGGCCAGCACATCAAGCTACCTCATTCTGTCAAATTTATTTGATTATATATATTTATATATATATATATATATATTTTTTTTTTGTAATACAAAATGATAAGGTTCATATTCAATTGGGAATATTTGACAGTTTTGTATAGCTTGACCTGCTGGCGTCTGTAGGTACCTATAATTCAAGTAAGAATGAATAAATTACAAAAAAGGGACTAGTGTTCTTTCATTTACAGTGAATGTCTTAAAATAGTCCATTAATTATATACTTAATCTAATATGAATCTATGGAACGTCTTAAATCATTTTTATTTAGATAAGTTATTACGAATGTTGCACTTGTTTTAACCTACTTTTCATTGTTGTACCTACCAGTAGGTACTACCTATAAATAAAAGTAAAATTGGAATAACTAAATTACGCTATAGATTTTTGTTTTTACTGGTCTTGGTTTCTCAACGCACTCGTATTTTACATATATCGCTAAGATAATTTGGTAATTAGTATTTACCAAAATGAAAGTGTAAATTTTATGTTTATTTCATGAGCACACCATCTACATGATGGTGTGCTCATTTCCAAAATCTATTGGAGGATATCACGTGGCAACACACGAGGCACACAACTTGTTACAATCTTGAATGTGCTCCTATATTAGACCACTTATTGCGAGCTCAGCAGTCCCTTCAGGGAAATGACTGGATGAATTAATTGCTATCTTTGTTGTAGGTACTAAGTTGATTCGTTTAGTAAACATTATGTAGATAATACTTAGCTTAGCGAAGTGCTTGAGTGATCGGTTTCAGCGCCACGGGTTGTGGGTGCGCTAGAGGAAGTTGTTTCGCATGCAGTTGTTATGTAGGTACGTAAATAAAATGGGTTTGTATCAATATTTGCACTAAAATTTAATCTTTGGATTTTGTATTTGTCTGTCCATTCGCAAACAATAGGTGGAACGGTCGAGTGATTTGTCAATGTCACGGGATTTCATCTCTCACTATAACAATTATACCGTACCTAATCCAGATTTATATGAATGCATAGGTAAAATAGAATACAATAATATTCATCAAAATTCGGAATTATGAAAAAATTTATCAATAAGAGAATTGGTAGAACAGCAATGATAGATGGATTATGTAAGAGATATGGCAAGATGGAAGCATTTGATCACATGAAGGTCTATTGGAAAAAGACAAACTTCATAAACAAAAATACGTGAATACCGTACCGTGTTTCCATACTACTTCGAACCCAAAACCTGAAGCTAACATATACGTTGATTGGAGTCGCTATCAATATGGCTACTATAAAGTTAATATACGAGTAAAGCAATAGTTACAGGAACTAAACTGCAGTTCAGTTATCGCTAGACTATCCCACAAATACTCCCACTGTAGCAAAGTTATTTCTAAACTGCACGACAGGTGGCGCTATTTTGGAGTACAGTACAGTTCTGTGACTAGACTGCAGCACAATTATTGCGAGACCGTGGCGTAGCTAGTGCTAACTATATAAGCTGCATAACTTAGTTGCCATTAGACTGTAACACTGTTTTCGCTACAGTATAGCATAACTGTCACTAGACTTCCGCACATCAATCACTACACTTGGCACAGCTGACAGCTGTTGCTAAATTACAGCACACAACATGCGTTGATAGACTGCAGCAGGCCTATAGCTCGAACGTGGGGTAACTGGTACTAACATGCAGTACCAGCCACTAGCTTGTATCACAGTTTCCGCTAGATTTCAACATATCTGTGACTATGCTGTAGCATCAGTGCTACAGCATAGTCAGAGATATGTTATAAATACGCTGCAATGTTGCATCAGTGCAACATTGCAGCGTATCTGACACTAGACTTCCGCATATCAATAGCACAGCTCTGGGTAGGCTGCAGATATTCCGTTAGAGAGTTGCAAAGTTGTCGCTAGACTACAGCATATCTATCACTAGACTGCAGCACAGCTAGTGATATTTTACTTACAATCGGTCACTAGAATGCAGAATATATTTTTTCGCTAGACTACTTCACAGGTGTCGCTTGACTGCTTTAGACACTGTAATTATTTATCGCTACTCTCACTAGACTAAAGCACAATTGCATTTAGACTGCTGCGGCACAGTCACCTAAAGTGAATAAATCAATTGTTTCTGATCGTTAAGTATAGCTTCAAATAACTATTTCGGAAAGAGACCTTAAGTTACTTGACAGGCGACATGATGCGCACTGACAGGTTGAATACAATTATTATGACTGAATTACATCTAGGTACTTATTTACAGTACCTACAGTCTACATACAGTTTAGACTAAAGTAAACTCAACTAAATAATTGTGTATTCTATCAGCCAAAAAAAAATTGTATTCACAAATACTGCTTTTATTTATACTTGCGTTTACGTTTACTGCGAATACTTAAGTATAGAATTATAGCAAATAGTTTAGAATGAACCCTATAGTGGGTAAATAGGCAGTTCTTCAATTATAGTCAGACCAAAGTGGGAAATTTAATATAATGGATAAATATGGATACGATATGGATAAGTGTTTTGGAGGAGTAGTATGTTGTGCCACGCCGCGCCGCTTGCGCCGACCTTTTGCAGTGACTGGAAATCCATGAATGTATTGGATTGCACCAATATATTTTTTTAAATCTTTTTTATTTATAGATTTTAGATTTATATTAATATATATATATATATATATATATATATATTTATGTTCATAAATAGGCAGAAAAATAATAATTGTAAGCATAATTCTTTTTTATGGTAGAATTGGTAGGTCCTACTTAGCTTAATTCCCCTAATTCCACTATTGACTGCTATTATTAAATGATACAAGAATTACTTTCGTTTTATTAATTGAATTATAAAATAAATGGAATTAATTTTAAAAGCTTGAGGCACTGCCGGTGGAGTAGCGTGTATAAAGGTACGTTTTAGTTGTTATTTCAATAAAAACTTTTAATTTTTCACTTTAGTAGCCTCAATCATTGTTCACTTATCAGTTCCCGCAATTTTGTGTGAGTATCGGTATTCAATTTCAGTCTTGATTTTTTTTCCCCATCATGTTGAGACGTTAGCAGTGCATTTTTGCTACCCCTTGTCATTCAGCTGCTCGGTACGTACCCTACTTTGATCTTGGGTATATTACAAGATCGTGGGTGGTGACATCTTTCTATAAGGCCGTCATTCGATCCATGGCCGGAAGCGAGAGTGCGTGGGATGCCGCCGCCTCCTACTGTTTGCAAAAGAGGCGGCGGAAAGAGAGAGAGAATAGTCCATCTCCCTTCCCATCCATAATAGACGCACCTGGCGCGGGAGGATGCAGACAAAACTCCGGCCTCCATGAGCTATAGGTGGTTGAATTGAGGACTCCGCCGCCTAACCAGATAAGGCGTGTTCGCAATACGTACTTTAATTTAGGATACGAGGAAAGGCCTTGCTAATTGAAGGGGTCAGTCAGTGACTATTGGAACATAATCTGTCATGGTCTTGGCGAATTTCACGGATCCCATGGCCATGACTATAGAACGTGAAGGCGAGTGCGGTTTTTAGACCATACGAGTCCGGCATACCCTGCCACCTCCCCAGGTGGCGGACAATCCATAATATTTTCCGTACCATAAAAAGGTAAGTAATGTTGGCTTGCTCCTAAAAGCAGGTTATTAGTACCTTATCTCAATGCAACCCAAGCAAAATACAGGTCAGGTTATATGCAGAAGTTCTTAATGGTCTAACCTAACAGATATTTATTGATAAAAAAGACGGATTAAGATCATTTGTTATCGAATAATTCTAGCGGCGATCGTCCGTGTAATGGAAGGTACTCATGAGAACAAAACAAACGAGCCCAAACCGAACTTAATTTCAGAGAAATCCACTTGCATTTTCCGGGTACATCTGAAGATGGAGAAGCCTAGCTCGATGGTACCATAATATTGCATTTTCACCGAACTTCGAACTTAAATATGTTTTTCATATCAATCGGATACCAGCAAGTGGTTGAAAAAAGGTTTCCAAATTTCAGACATTGCAAGTTAAATAAAATCTTGTAAAAATAAAAATGACATCCTTGGTCATCATTAGTAGTAGAAGATTTTATGGGAGTAAATTTTGTTGGAAATGTTTTTTAATAAACCTTGCGAGCGTATCAAAATGGCTGAAAATATCAAAATATCTGTATAAAAAGCCTCCATTGTTTATTGCAAATTGCAAGCGACATATAGGTACCTAACGCTGTTATTACTAAATAGCAAAACGAGTTATCATCTCCGCCGGTAATTGGCTAGCGGTAAACAAGCCTGTAGGTCCCGGCACGGTGCCGATAAATACATTAACATGAGAGGAAAGCTTCCTCTCTATACTGGCCTATTTATTACCATACCACTTTCTCGTAACATTGAGTAGGTAGGTAATCGAGTGATAGTCAGTGTCTGCAGATGTTTAATATAATACCTAAGTAATAATAACATTCTTGATAAGTTTCATTCATAGATTTCAGTAAATACCTACGATATGTAATATCGGATATTTAAGCTATCCTTATTTATTTATAAACAAAACAGTAATCTTATTATATTGAGAACACGTTGGTTTGATCTGAAAACAACTAGTGTTTATAAAACAGGAAGTGACAACAACCCACGCTTGTTTAATAAATACTAAATAATAACTAATTATTTCAAAAGGTCAAGTCTGATCAATATTTTTTTCAATTATATGATACCCCTGTCATTATGACTGCTGGACTTATTCTGCTGGAAGCCATGTACCTGGATTGATTACCTAGCCTACTTTGTCAGCCACAGTACGCCTAACTTGTATTTGCGTAAATAAAGTGTGGGTTATTGATGGTTCTTTATTAACGAGGATGATTCGATGAAATATATTGCAAGGCTCTAAAGACAAGGAAATTATCTTGGCAAAAGTAAGCCTGAGCGTGTTTGATAGCTTTACAAATTGAAAAGTTAGCATAAATCTTTAAATGATACACATCTGTTTTAAAAAAACCTAATGTAGGTACTAAGAAATCTTAATTGACCATTGAAAGTATTTGGATATGATGGATATTCAAATCCTCATCGACCCTACTGTCCCACTGCTGGGCACGGGTTTCCTCTCAGATAAATCCCCATGATCCCTCTCAGGATTAGGCTATAGTCCACCACTCTGGCCTTGTGCGGGTTGGCAGACTTCACACACCGTCGAGAAAAAATACTAAGGCATGCAGGTTTCCTCACGATGTTTTCCTTCACCGTTTAAGCGAGTGATCATTCATTATTAATACGCACATGAATTCGAAAAGTCAGAGGTGCGTGCCTTTGATAGTTGGATTCGAACTCGGGACTGCCAAGTCAGAGGCTTGGCAGTCCAATGGTCACATCACTAGGCTATCACTGTTTTATCACTGGATATTCAAATACTGTAAAATATTAACCCATGAAACATATTAGATTCTGACTGTAACACCGATCCAGGTGTAACTGAACTCATTACTTAAATTCATTCTTTATTGTGGGTTTTTTTTTAAATCCATCCAGTATTGTCGGAACCACAATTATTTAATCTCAATAAAATATGGTATTCATCGCAACTATGAATTTAAAGGTCTGAGGGGTGCCCATTTACGTCAAATTCAACCTCGGCGCAATATTATTTCCATCTCAGAGCTCAGTGACTTGTTTCTCAATTATATTTTTGAGAAATAATCAGCAGTGACAACATATTACATTAAATTTTATTCAGCAATAGAGCAAAAAGTCGAAGTCAAAATAATGCTTAATTGTTTAATTTTATGTATTTTTAGTTAGTGTACCGAAAAATGAAACAGGTAGAAAACGAAAATCAAATTTTCACTCAAACTGGAAAGATTCTTCTTCGATTTAAATACTTTAAAACCAAGGAAGAAGTATAATATCCTTCATATATGTTGTAGTTTATTAATGTATTAAGCAATATATTTTCACCATAATTATATACTATCAATAAGACGTGAATAACTCCATAGCTTTTGTTTTGAATGTGGATATTCAAATTATGTCTCTAGAAATCGCGTGTAAATAGTACATGCGATCGTGCGTAAAATTGGAGGTCTTGTTAATGAAACACCTTGGCCCGAATCAATATAAGCCCTGATTTTATCGGTTACCACAAAACTTCATTTCATGACCCTCGGCCGAATGGGCCGTACTAAGTTAAGATTCTGAAATGAAATTCATGATATGGTAAATAAATTATTTAAGTAATAAGTAAACTTATTCAACTTTTTGTTTTATAAACTTTTAAAGAGTAGAGACAATTTTAATAAAACATGTAACATCATTCGAATTAGTTTACTATTTAATATGACATGCTTACCAAATGATACCAGACGACCAGCGGTTGATCTTCAAAAATTAAACACGCGAAATGGAAAACAAAAAAACTCCGAAAGTCGTGAAAAGTTACAAAATAAAATGACCCGTAAAAAATCTCTCACAAACCCACTTTAAACTAAAAAGAAAAAAAAATGTTAACTTTATGCAACTTGTAAAATTGATTTTGAACTTGAGAAATATGTAATAAGTATTCGTGTGTCGGTTAAGGCTGCTCGATGGCCACGTGAGCTTTCGAGCTCTCTTCGACGGACACTGAAGGCTTTGGGGCCCTGATGATAGAGAATATACCACGGTTCCAGTGCGCCTCACACCTGCGCACTGGAGCACCTACCTTCGCCCACCTACGCGCCATTTGCATTTAAACATTATGTTTTAATGTAATCTTGCTTATAATTTGTAGTACAGAAAGCTTAAAAAGTAAAAAAAAGACATTTCTAAACTATTTTTTTTTATGCAACGACATCATGGATTTTTAATAGAACCGATTTTTAGGATTATTTCCCGATAATTTAGAATAAGTTTTTGATTTGTAAAACTATTGAAGGTTTATAGATTTTTTTTAATGCATAACTAAATATCTCGTAACCTCTTGACCTCGAGATCTCATAAAAAATTTTTTTTCTGATACAAGAGAGTCGAACGTACTGCGCCGTGTAGCGGTTGCGGCTACACATATCTCGTAGGCCTGCTACGAGCAATGGTTTGCTACGCAACGGAAATATTTTACCTCACTTATTCATGAATTTTAACAAATTTTTAATAACTTAATAATTGATTGAGTATTGTGAAGACTTTATTTAACAGATTATAGTTTTAAATTGTGTTAGTATAGTTACATATTATTTATAAGTTGTTCACTCGTATCTATATACTTTAATCAATTAAAATAAATTGCCTCATTCATGAAAGTTCATCACTCGATAAAAACTCCGGGCACAAACAGCTAGTTTCAAATAAATATGTAGTGTTTTACTATTGATCTAATTTGTTCGTGTTCGTGCTCTTTGTGAGTAAGATAGAGCAGTTCAAATGAAACACTGAATTCAGTCAGCCAAAGTTCGTGCTTCACGCGATTATCACATAAACAAACTTCGATTTGACGTCAAACATCGAACAGAACTATTTCAGTGATACTTATAAATTGTCAAGCAAAAGAAATTGGCATTGACTTTCTAAAATCGTACAAGTCAATATAGCTTGGTCGGTAACGCGGAATAATCATGTCATTTAATATACTCAATTAAAAAGAATACAATATAATTAATTAATTGTTTGTTATACTATACAGTTTCTGGATTCCTTTGCAACGGGTAGAGGGATCAAACGGAGGAATTTTGGAAACTCTTGTAACACACTTTTATGTTTCCACAACAACGCTGACAAAGAACATTTTAAATAACATGCATTTTTGCCGTGATTATTATTTTGTGTCGTACAAAAATTTACAGTAGCGAGCACTTAGAGCAACAAATTTACCTCTGTGTTCTCCGGTATAAGGTGCTTTCTTCTAATGGAAGCTTCGTGATAGCGCGGATCTTCACCGGACACAGCACGCTGGTACGATAGCCGCCTGCCTTTCGAGTCGGTCTTCAGTTCAGACAAATTGTTTTCTGGTATCGTGCTGAAGTCTTGATATGAGTGACAAACATTCATCTCTCTGCATGTTTCATCTTGGATGAGGCGCCTCAAGTGGTTTGTTAATCCTTCACTAGCCAGCCATGTAACTCTGTAATGTAATGATAATAATTAATTGCTGCCAGTAATTGTTTTATGTGGGTTCGGTATACTTAGTTCGCTTAAGATATACGCACTTTGTTGTTTATTTAATATCTTTAAACAAATATTTTTTGTACTGCTGATATGATTGTATATTTTAGTTGGTGTTCAATCATAGACTCTGAAGGGTTTTAGTAAATTGAAAAGAATCATACGTGTATTAGTCTTGAAACTTCGTTACGCAAAAAATTAGCACTGGATTCCACAATAGACAGATAGGTAGACGTATTAAGAAAAGTTTCCAACTAAAAAAGTGTACCAACAATTAGAAGGAAAATCAACCTTTTATTAAAATGTACAGACAGGGAAAATAAGCCGCAGTGTTTATAAACCCTTAATGTTGTGTAAACTCCAAACCAAGGGTTGCATAATATGGCTGCTCTGTTAGAAGGGTCATCAGCAAAAAGTGTGAAATGATAAATATACAATAGAGAGTACCCCGTTGATATAATTATATTTAGTTTGAGTAGGTAATTATACCAAATAATATTTTCATCGATGTTCTATAAATAGACAGGAGTCACTTGCAAATCTAACAGATTTACTAGAACTAGGTGGAATGGAACACACTACTAGGTACTAAAGGATAGTTTTCGGAACTCCGACGATCTGTGAATTTGCAAGCTCAGTATTTGAAGCGTAAGTTCTTCAGGAAAATGAACGGAATTTCTGTTAATTTACATTATCTTCTCAGTTCTGAGAAATTCTAACACGAGTTCAAGAAATGTTGAATAAAGTGTTATCAAAGCTCTTATTTTATTTTAGGTACTATTGATAACTATGTAGATATTTACATAATAATACATTATGTATTATTATTTTTATTTAAATAAATGATACTTTTTAATAAGGCCCTTAGGGTATTATTTCGAAAGAAATAGGTAGATAATTGCTTACATTACGATAACGGCCTCAGCGAGTAGAGTAGAGCGGTGACTCTTAACGAAGGAGTGGATCGCTTTGGTTTATTTTTAATATTTTGCTTACAAGCATTTTTCAAACTGAAGGCTATACCCGCTAAGACCCAAGTATTAATCAGGTTACGTAGTTTCTTGTTTCACTATCTGCTGTTCTCAATTGGTTTGTCAATGGCACAGGGTAGTTTAATATAATTACATAGCGACCGTAGCAGGTCAGTTTCTAACCATTTAAAGTCTATTGATGTATATATAGGTAAGTAATAGGCCCTAGTAATAACTATTGTTACATTTCTATAACTTTATTTTCGTATTTGTTCTCTATTAGTACAAAGAATGCTGTTTGCTTTTGATTTTTTACTTGTAGGTAGGTGTATGATAATAGGTACTGTGCCTCGTTTCTAGTAGTAGATAACAAAGAGTTTTCGTTATATATTTAGGATCACAAAAATTATCACGATAATCTCGAAAATGAATGTAACAAAAATAAAGAAAGGATTACGATTTTATTTTTCCAACCAATCCCCGTCGGCATTATCGTTGATTGTCGTGCAATGCACGCTCGACTACGAACGTACACGGTACGATTGTTTTAGTAGCATTTTGCTTGGTGGAAGCCGCTGCTGTCTATTGCGTCGCTATGAGTTCACAGCAACTCATAGCCAACGAACTGTTGGCATTCGCACAGCAGCCATTGATGATGTGTCCGCTTCCGTGGCGACGGAGATGCATAAGCTGCTCCCCGTCCTGTACGACCAAGTCGACGTCACCAGGTTGCTGAAGGATATAACGTCCCTCAAAGCCAGCCTGACCGAAGTACAGTCCAATTTGAAGATGTCAAACAACACCTTAAGGGAACTTCGTGCTGAAGTAACGTTATTACAACACTTACCCTGCTCGAACATTGTATATGATGATATCATTTTTGAGATTACACGCGTTGAAAACTGTATTATGGTAAAATGATATGTCATTCTAATGGGGTTAATATGTCGAATAAATTGATGTTCACACCGAAATTCTAGCAATTATAGATAATGAGATATCAGCGTACAAAGTAACGTCGAGACCGCGTGGCCATGGACTTTTTTTCCATGGACGGTTTGTTCCCTTCGATTTTAACAAATTCCGAAAAATTTGGCGAAGTTTTTTTTCTGTTTGGATAACTTGGCAGAACAATCGGAACGCAAACAAAGTAAGAGCTTTCTATATAAAAAATGTAAGTTACCTGTTAGCTCTGAATTTCCGGCGGTTATGACCATGTGCTGAATCTAAGCCAGAACTCATTGATATTGCGCGGTTCAGCGTAGCTTCTTGTATGTGAGCTTCATTCAGACCTACAAAAAAACATAATATGTTTAAGACTTAAATATTATGTATATCTTGGAAACAGAAAGGAAAGAAAAAAGGAAATCGGAAGAACCTTGACCTTGAGCCTTATGCAGGTTTGATACATTTATGCTTATTTAAATTAGGTAGGCCTGTGTTTGCTCACTATCGCACAAATGGGGCTACGAAAATCGAACTAATGTTTTAAGTTTCACCATCGGCTGATCGTTTCGGACTTGACTCAGAATCAGTTAAATTTCCTCGACTTCACTTCTTGTATTGCGTTGACCTTCTCTCATATTATCTCTATTATTATCTTACGAATTCACTATAATTATATTTTAAAACAACGAAGTACTAATCCCAAAAATGTTATCAGGTATTTAGTATACATCGATGTTTTACAAAACTTGATTCTACGATTTCACTATCGGATTGGAACAAGATCCAATTGGCTGTAGGTAGGTCCCTGTTATGTTCAGCCGGTGCGCTCAGCGATAGAGCACGTTTGCCTAGAAGTAACCTAATCACTTGTGAAATAATGACTTCCAGTTTACAACATGATTTTTTATATTAACATCCAATGATATATTCCTCTTTTTAATCTCATATTTTCATATTACGTTCCATAAGACGGATTTTATAAAATACTTAGCGCAGATAGATAAGATGTTGAATTACAAAGCGAAATGATTGTTTTTATAACTAGATGTTTTTATAACTAGAGGCACATTATTCCTCAGATGGTCCTAAATTGTTTGTAAAAGCTCTATTTTTCTCCGGATACAGTAAAGCTATTCGTAAAAATAAAAACATTACACATACATTATTTTAAAGTTTAAACAATAACTAAGTTTTCACTAAATATATCTTAAGGAAACGAAGTTTCTTATCGCGGGGGAAAATAAAAGCAGCGAAAATCGTACGTAACTAAAAAAGTGTTAAATTTGATTCAATAGCTTTATTATTATTTAATCATTCTACCATGCCATAGAAATTGTTGTTATTTGCTTTTTTCTTTATAACGACGATTTCTGATATGAAACCTCCATGCAGTATACTGCATTCTATCATATCATCTAAACCAGATATATAATTTATTATATATATCTATGCTTTATATTAAACGTCATATATTATATAAGGTTTAGATACAGGTGGCACAAAATTATTAAAATCTGTTAGTTGCATATCTGAGTACCTATATCAAAAAGGTAACGAAGAAAAAATTTTGGAATATGCTCTCCGTACAAAAATTATGTGCCCAAAAGTTTGACATTAAAGTCATCATTACGAACAATTCGTTTAAGGCACCAACTATAAAATCGCGTAATAAATCAGCTGAATTAATTTTTTTCGGGTGAGGCAATGCTCCTTATGCATCGACCCGCTCGGGGATGCAGGACGGTTATGTCGAGCTCTCCGGCCAGGTGGCCCGCATACCGACTAAGACCACTGCCGCTACCACCTTCCATCGATCGTGATTCCACAATCACGGTAACCGCCCTCTTAATTTCCCGCCGCCGTCCACACTTCGGCTACAGAGGGTAGGGAAAACGGCGTATCGTAATACTGACACTCCTCTCCCGCCGCGGTCCCGTAAACCCCCAACTGGTGATGGCCCGCCGCAGCGGGCCCCGTCTTTGAGTTTGTAGGGGGGAGTAAGGCGTAGACTCCCCCCCGCCATCATGGAGAGGCGCGCGTGGAACACGTTCCCCGCGTCTGTCGCCCCCGGACCGTTTAGGGAGGCTGGAAGAGGGCGTTGTCCGCCCTCTCCCGGCAACGACGTCGCCCGGTGCGCCTTCCGCGGATTCGGTCAGCGCTAGCACTCTCGCGCTCTCGCTCCGCAGCTCCGCAGCTTCTGCGAGAATGTCATCTCGCAGAAGGAGATCACCGCGTCCCAAGACGACGGCCGACAGCGACAGGTCGTCTCCCACCGCAGTGACGAGGGCACGGCGCGGCTCCTCCCAAGCCGCACACTCTGCGAGCGTGTGCAGCGCCGTGTCCTCTACGCAATGGACGCAGTGATGGCACCGGGCGTCCGGCTCCCTGTCTATGCGACACAGGTACCTCCCGAAGCAGCCGTGCCCCGAGAGCACCTGCGTCGCCCGGAACGTCAGGGAGCCGTGCCGTTTCCCGAGCCAGCGCTCGAGCACCGGCCGGACCGCCTCGATAGTGACGAGGCCAGCGGTAGGGCGCGAAAGCCTGTCCCGCCATTCCGCCACCAGGACCTGATGGAGCTCCAACCGGCGCAGCGTGATCTGCCGCTGCGCCAGTCCCGCGCTCCGCGTCCGCTCCTCCTCACGCCACTGATATAGTGACGCGAGCGCTCTCGCCTCCAGGTCCCAGGGCGGGGATCCGGCCAGCACACAAGCCGCCTCGTGGGAGATCGTGCGATAGCCTCGGACAACTCTGACGGCCATCACCCTCTGCGGTTTCCGCAGCACCGCGACGCTGCGGGCCGTCAGGTCGGCCGCCCACACCGGGGCCCCATATAGGGCAGTGCGGGCTTTCTGGCCCAAGCTCGCATGAGTAACTGCTCCCTGGGGCTCCACTTCACAGTGGGCGTCCAATCCACGGTTACTAAGCCCCCCTTGCCGCGACAAGGTGACGGAGACCCCTACATTATTTTATGATTACCGTCGGGATCAATATTTAACACTAAGATTTATAATTATAACAATAGAATATCACTACATTTAATTATTATTACGTTAATAACGGATTTTGAACAGTTACAAAAGTTTAACAGAGCTAAACTATCAAATTAACGGTGCGACTGTGATGGTTTTCACTAATCTGCACCAGTTTTATTGCAAGCTTTTATTTAACTTGCAATGTTCGTATGTAAGTTGTCCATTTCAAAATTAACAAACTATTTTAACCATTTTCTGCTATCCGAATGAAATGAAGTTTGGCATATTTATGTAAGTTCGGTTACAGTGCAATGTTAAGATATCATCAAGCAGATCTGATGATGAAGCCTGTAGGGAAGGAAGATGTAAGCACTGAAACTCCCTGATGGAAACTACAAGGATAGTCAGGTATGGGCTTTAATTGATTTATTCTCATTAGTATCTTCCATTGACGATGGTCTCAAAATGTAGCTGTAAGATTGCCACTGGAACATCCTCATGAAAACTGCAAAGATAGTCAGTAGGATTTGGGCCACGATGTTTAGTTGGTATGGCTACTTTTCTACACTACTTTAACTAAATAATGCCAATGTTAGGTATAAATAATGCCAATAGTAGGTATAAATAATGCCAATGGTAGGTATAAATAATGCTAACCTCATTAGTGTAGTCGTATGTAGTTGGAGTTTTCTATAAATTCCTCACTAGTAGCATATATAGATCGCGTACAATCCAAACTCCGGAGTTCGAATTTGTTTGTATCAGTGGTAATAAAGACTGAACCTCTATGAAAAGGGATCTAAACATACTGGCGAACTGCGGGTGTACATTAGTACCTATAGGCGAGATAGAATGTTATGTTTTTTTAAACAAGTTCACGGTGAGAGACATTACCAAGTATTTTGTATTCAGGATTGAAGGGAAATGTAGCCAGTGAAATTACTGGGCCCATGAGATTTAACAACTGAAGTTGTAAACGCGTTAAGTGATTTATTTGGTGTTGCTGGCGTGTGTAACTGCGCCTTTAATATATGTTTGTTTGTCACTCATAATAAAAAAGCTACTATTAGTTCTCTAAATATGTACTGATGTACTCTTATAGTATACGTCATAAATCTTAAATATTTATTTTCTATTCTTAGTAGTGGATGGCGGGATGAGCTTGACTTTTTCTGGAAGGATTGGCCCAAAATAGCCTTGAACCGTGAGGAATGGAAGGAGGGTAAAAATAACGGCTAAATAATAATAATAATTCTTAGTAGTAAATTTCAATAAAAGCTAATACATTGATTTCTGACATTTACGCGAATATTATACATTGAAATAAAACTACTTTTTACGGATTTTATCGCGTTATATTGATAATATTAATCACGACGTTTCGGACCCTTTACAGATCAATGTCTTTGATCATGAAACAATTAAAATGTAGGGTAGCTGTCAGTAATTATATCATCAAGACGCCCACCACCTCAGTCTACCCGTGACCATGCACGCTGTAAAGGGTCCGAAATGTCGGGATTAATATTATCAATATAACGCGATAAAATCCGTAAAAAGTAGTTTTATTTCAAAAGCTAATACATTAAAAATAAAAACTTTATTTTTAATGTACTTCAAAGGAATCGTGCGTGACAACTGAATGGAGAAGGTTATCAGGCACCAAAAGATCATCCAACCACCTATAAGCTTCTATCTTCATGACATGTATATGTAAACGGGATAATTATATCAAGAACTGGAATTTTGAAAACATAAGAATTTAATGAATAGGTATATTTCGTTGCAATAACTCGATAAACATATTACAATAACGAGAGGATAATCTAAAACATTAAAGACACTTTGCTACTCGGCTCCACTTACAAGGTTGCATGTAGGTATACCTAGAATCTATTATGAACCGTACCTATCTGAACCTTTATTAAGGTTTTCAACGATATTAATGTCTGAAAGTTCAACAAAAAGTAGTCTTTGTAAAAAGAACATTTTATTACCACCTTAATTGTCAATAGGAAACATGTTTTCCAAGTAGGTACCTACCTAAACATCAACAGGTTTCCATGTAGGTACACGTTATTGAATTCTGATTCCATGTAACTCGAAAATGAAAACATGATTCTGAATATTAAACTAGTGGATTTCCGGAAACCAAGTCGTATATTGGGTTTATTGGAGAAGTTATATAAAGGATTTGCGTTACCTACATAATGGTTAAAGCCAGACACAGAAAGTTATTGTAACAGTCATATTGCATTTCCGATTCTGTATGGAAATGTTTATTTTATTTTATTATAAATATTATATTATCAATGGTCGCCAAAATTATGATTTGCATGATTTTCAAGATCGCTCACCCCCTTGGGTCTCCGCTATAGTACTAACAATAGCGGTGGAAAAAAACTGTCTCAAATGTGGTGATTGTTCAAAGTCCTATCGGAACATGGATGTATCAAGCAACACTGATTGGAAATTAATCATTAGGCCTTGGACCGCGAGCAAAAGTACTGGCTCGAAGACTGCTCAGAATGTGAATTCATTGTGGGGGAGACTTCATCATTATCATCATCAAACCATAAGTATACTGTACCAATCTTTATTTATTATTTGGTCAAGGACGTTAACTCAGAAAAAGCTTACGCTTATCGCCTTTATGATAAGGTTATGTAACATCTCCAGCCTTACTGATTCGTTGCCACATACCTACATTCAATAAATTAGTTGATTTATTTTATTTGTTTTTAGTTAGTCCTTAGACTACTTACATCAAAATCATTACTCATATTTTTTATATGACAGTGTCAGCGAGCATCCGTGAATGGAGCCGCCCGTCAGGGACTCCCTCGTTCATCATATTGTGAAGCTTCGCTTCAATTACACAACGAACTCGCAAATAGTCCGCCAAATCTGTTAGACGACAAAGGCGTTCCTTCTACAGCGCACGGCTCTCTTCCGCGTGTAATACGAGTACGACCTATTGTCAAAACTTACATGTAACATTTTTATTACACATCAGCACTTACCTTACTTTTTTAACTTAATTGAAAAATAGTCTATAATGGTTCTCAATTCGATTGAAATTTGTATAAGTAGCGATATTTAGCCAAAATAGTTAATCAAAAACACCTTGGTGAACATTGTACATACCTACTTAGTATACTATACTTAGTTGTACCTAATGCGAAGTTTGCACAAACATTGTATACATATATTAATTTTATAAAAAGTTTTTAAAAAATAAACAAAATTTCAGTTTGTTTTAACCGACAACTGTATAAGTGGATAATTTAACCAACTTTAAACGGCAAGTCATCATCGTCACCAATTATCACTAAATCTATAAATCTCAATTGCTGTTCTTCAGTCTCGCTAAGTCTGAAAAGAAATTGTTTTTTTTTTGCTTTAATTAAGCGGTGGTTCAAAAATCTTAAAGAAAATATCGAAAAAGAAAAAAGAATCGCCTAACCGACGACGTGCTATTTATTATTATACAAAACTGTAATTTCTTCTTACTTTTAATAGACTTCGAGATAGACAGTGTTTTTATACTCTTTGATGAATTTTGATTATTTATTTTTATCTGTCATCTGTAATTATATTAATTTTAGCGTGACTCGAGGACTCAGTTTACTTTTATAGGACAAACTTACGTCGATGACAATCAAATGTGCCTAGAGTCATCTCAAGTGCTAACCGCACTGATGACCAGTGAGCGATAGTTAATAATAAATAGTCGTATTAATAGGGATTATCTACAATAATTATAAGCATAGCATTTAGGTCATAGTTTATAGGAGTAACAGACTAGGACTTCGGGCTTGTCCCATTATAAGTTCACCACAAAATATTGTAGATAATATTCACAGTAATATTTTTACAAGTTCAACTTTGATTTATTTTACTTTCCTCACATGAAATTTTAAATAAAACTAAAAAAGCTGCAGTTTGCCCTTTGAAAGTAAATTAGAGCATCGCAGATATAAATAAAAAGTGTTAATATATTACAGCACTCTTAATGAAAGTTGTTTATAGAGCTATGCAAATGTCAACCTTTGAACTTGAATATATTTCCGCTAGCATTTTTGCACACGTTGCATGTGTTTGTGCGGCACGTGTTATTAATGTAAACTTACTTAAAAATATCAGTGACTTGTACGTGAATCTTTATCCAAAAGTGGAGATATGTGTGCTGGTTTAAACTAAGCGGAGATGTTGTTGGGAACACAGAGAAGAAGGCGGAGCAAGGAGCTGTGACAGTGGCTAAGTGTAATTGAGTTCTTACAGCTGGTCCTGAAACTATTAGCATTTTTTAAATCGCCCCCAGTGACCATAGTTTTTTAGGAAACTTATGAAAATTCCTTGAAAAGAAAATCAGCCGTACACTTGTATGATGCAGTGTTGGTCAATGGCCCCTTATAATTTTTGTAATCTATACAAATTAGGTTGTATATCTATTTATGTCAGAGGAAAGAGTTGCTAAGTTGATTTCCATGTCTATGAAATCGATTTACAACCCTTTCGGCACCGCAATATATTCATGTTGTTGTTACAGTTTCCAAGTTAAATATTATTGTCAATAATGGTTAAGAGAAGCATGGAACTTACTATGTATGCTGTGTGAAGATGAGTCGCCGAGAGGTTGACTACCGGTCAATACAGGCCGGCTACCCGCAAGACTATTTCCTTCGCTTTGCGGATCTGGCAGGGTCCGCTCGCTCTGGGATATCGACAGGCTGGAGCCCGTCTGAGCTGGCGTCAGGGATGACTGTAGGCTCGATAGACTGCCCTGAAGCTCCTCCTTAATCATTAAAATAAATTTATATTCTTTCAGAATAAAAATACATAAATACAGTACACGATTTTCCCCCATTGTAACTATTTGATGAGCACAAATTGAAGAGCAGCAAAAGGTCTATATGTATATGAATGAACCGGTCTCATATGCTGACGTATCAAACGACCCTTACAGAGCCCTATGTTGATGAAATTACGTTTTCTTTTTTTACAAGAAAAAAAGAGTTTGGAAAATAGTATCTACCTATCGGAAACCAAAGCACCTCCAGCTACTGTGAAACATTTATAAAGTCTACTGAAATATTATAATATAACATATTGGTAAGATAATTGGTACATAATTAAGTATGTGGATATATGTATATTATGAAGGACATATTAGACGCATTTTGCTATTCTGGGTTCTAGAGGGCGCAGACAGACCTACGACCTGCGGGTGGCTGACATGGGGAGTCTGCCGCCCGACCAGACACTGACACCAATAGGCGACGAGTACCTTCGAGTAGGTAGCGAGGAGAAGCCTGTCCCTTTTGTACTATCCGGTGGTTGTAGCGGACCATAGCCCGTCATAGTCGGCTATAGGGCAAGGGAAGGCAAGTGCCTAGGTGGCAGACAATCCATTAGAATTTTCGGTATTCCAAAAAAAGACAGTATAGATTCCTGGGAAACAAGAATATATATAACCTATATTTCTTCTAGAAAATTTATTTTCAAGCATTCTTTATTCATTTTCATATGCCTACTTGGAATTTTTTGCGTTTATTCTTCATATTAATATATTTATTTATCTCATATTAAATCTTCATTTGTCATTTCCTCTCGTTATAATTAAGAGACTTGCGTCACTATCGCGACATTATTAGTTGCTACTTGATTTCCTACACAGGATGTTTGTTTAGCAAGCAAACATCCTACTTGGAAAAAATAATAATGTCTTACGATTTCGACATCATTATTTCGCGATACTTACAATACTTAATAAGATTGACAGTTTTTCGTAGAGGTCAGCACATCAAGCTACCACAATCTGTCATATATCTTTGATTGAATTTCAACTTTAACTCGATACCATAAGGTTCATATTCGATTGGGAAAATTATACAGTTTTGTCTAGCTTGACCTGCTGGCGTCTGTACCTTCCTACTTCCCTGGCAATATTATAAATGCGAAAGTTACTCGATCTCGCTGTTACGCTTTCACGTCTAAACCGCTGAACCGATTTCGATGAAATTTGGTACAGAGAAAGATTAGACTTATTAGCTAACATAACCTTTTGTCTCAAAAAGAGGGATGCAGGTGAAGCCGCGGGCAACAGCTAGTTGCTTATATTTGCAAAAAAAGTATTTTGGGCTGAGAATGAGTAGGTAATACAAAATAAAACTATCATTTAAATAAAGTTAGTGTCTCTTTGTTTTTAGGTTGGTTCGTATATTGGATCACACATCAAATCATAACTGCTGAATTGATTTAGGGAACTACTTCGAGGCAACGCTTAGGGTTTATCTGAAAATCTGTTTCAGCAATATATCAAAGTTATTATAATTGAAACCATTGAAGTACTTCTGTGCTAAATTAGCATAAGTAGGTCAAAATGTACAATAAAATTAAGGACCTATCAAATTTAATAATATATTTATATACTGTCAGTGAGAAGTAGAGTTTAAAAGGGATAGCTGTTTGCTCAGATACTGGATATTAGGCCACCCTAAAAGCAGGACAGCCGGATATCCAGTCGAACATTGCCACCGGACGTCGTTACTTGTAGAATTCGAGCGAGAATATTTCTCCGTTAGTTAATGATTAGATTATAATTATGTCACGACGTTTCGCTTCGACTGTGGCCAGTAGGAATTGAGGTGAATAGGCATAGACTATAGAGCGTTTACTTGTAACAGAACATTGAGCATTCACTGGTTTTAAATTTATCTACTCAAACTACATTTCAAACATGACACTCGATGATTTGTTACAATTTGATTTTAAAAAACAACGAGCGTTTTTGTGTAATTCTTATGTGAAAAACACTTTAACAAAAAGTAAAACCGACTTCAAAAAGAAAACATCTATACTAAATAAACATAATGAAACATTTAATTCAAAGGATAGAAATGTGTAATAATTCTCTTTTACAGATTTCCAATAACTTACCTATGTAGGTAAATACTACATTATACCTGCTAGGTACCTACTGATCTGTTTGAAGTCGGTGCCAGAGTAAGGTGCTTGGGCCGAGGGATGAAGCAGGTCGATACTTGTCCGAGTTCACAAGGTGATATTACACGTGAATGACAGTCAGTCTGCTTTACTATTTTTAAGTACGTACCTACAAATGTATTATTACTGCCCGTGACTTACTTTTTACAGAACAGATCTTATATTCAGGCTATAGAAAAAAGATATAATAGAAAGTTCGATCACTTTTTTCTATAGCCTAAATATTTTAAGATACATAGGTACCTATTTACATTAATCCGATGATTTATGCTTAGAGACAGTTTTGATGAATATGATGACTAATAATTATCAATATTTCTTGGGGATAGATATTATTATTAGGGTATTGCAGATTAGTGACACATCCAAACTTAGGTGACAGAAAATATTGGTCGCTTTTTTAACCGCCGAAAAAAAAACAGAGGAGGTTCTCAAATCGACGCGTATACCTATATTTTTTTATGTATGATCACTCATAACTTTTTAAAGAGTAGTTCGACTTTGATACTAATTTTTTTGTTGGAAAGGATATACATACCCTGAAGTTGGTCCCATATCAATTAAAAAAAATCCTACCCTAAGGGTACGAAAACAGGGGATGATTGATTGTTCACTCACAGATTTTAATGCTGAGTTGTGTATTATAATTAATTTAAAAGTAGTATTTTTAGTCTCAAAAAATATAAAATAAAAACTTTTTAACAACAAAAATAAACCACCGAAAAAACTGAAAAGCAAAAAATAATAAACCTTTTTTATTTAACCATAATAAGTTCTTAAACTAATGGTATACCTAAGTAATTATGATAAACAATAAATGAACAAAGATCACAAAATTACAAGCATAACCAAATCAAATTAACAACAACGTGAAATCTCCAGCGATAAACATTAACATTCCAAAAAAAATTTCCTAAAATTATTAAAAAAATATTTTTGAATATATTAAATATTGAATATTTTAATTTAAGGATTAATTTATAACCATGTTCTCACGTATGTATGAAATGTGTATGTATACCTGACCGTATTGCGCCAAGCACTGACTCAACTTGAATATCGACTACCGATATCTATAGCTCCAATATTATCTGATGCAGATTTAATGAACAAGGTAATATTTATTTGAATAACAATTTAATAACAATGTTTTAAGATCCCTCTAAAGAGGATGTTTATTTAAAAGAAACGTAATCTTAACCATATGGTAAAAATAAAATGTACCTACTAAGTATGGTACATGTTGTGCGCAACATGTGGACAATTTCCAGAATTTGGAATAAAACATTTTTTATATCGGTAATAGTTATGTTTTTTTTAGTTTCATCATATCACATGTTTTAAGGGATAATTAGCCTTTCTTAAATTAAAATTCTAGTTTCAATATCACTTATCAGTTAATATAGATTTCTAAAACCAACTTTAAGTATACGTAAACATACACTATTATTATAGGTGTATTTGTATGCATTACGACACTCTTCATACAAGTTTTGAACAGATTCATCGCTATCGTCATTATTGTTTAATACGAAGCATGCCACGCAAACGAAATCTTCACCCTCATCATCAGACTCTAAAGTTTTCTCTTTCTCTGTGTGACTTCGAAACGCGATAATTAATGTGATAACTATGATTGCAAAAACTATATTTGACCATTTGGTTTTTATCTTTCGAATAAGTTATACACTTCATACATCTAACAAACGTTAACTTCTTTTGCTGAATTATCTTAATTATTTTGCGCCAGATTTCTCGGTGTTTTTATTTAAAACATTAAAATTTTAACAAAATAAACATTATGACATTTTTATTCCTGTGGACATTCCACAGGTACACCCATATTTTCGTCCACAAGTACAAATTCAGACATAAAAACTAAATTGATCTAACTTTGAGAATAAAACGGACTTACAGACATGGA
The DNA here is from genome assembly GCA_964056405.1 of Acronicta alni. Taxonomy (NCBI): domain Eukaryota; kingdom Metazoa; phylum Arthropoda; class Insecta; order Lepidoptera; family Noctuidae; genus Acronicta; species Acronicta alni. The sequence continues at coordinate 13,639,293 of OZ043913.1, forward strand.
AAAACCATTAATTATGCAATAAACAACACAGATCTACAAGTAAGAAAAGTTCTTCAGTTATGGAAAGACCGCAGTTGATTTTATGAAATGCTCGTAATTTATTTAAAATCCGGTATCCGGCAAGATGCAAAATTTAGCCGGATACTGGATAGTGTGTGGATATCCGTTTCATCTCTAGTCCGAAGTAACTAGCACTTATAGTATTTCAAATCCAGAAAAGATGATAGTATAAAATGTTAGTATGTGGTGTTCTGAGTAATGCGAAAGTGATGTCCCAGAATCGTACCTGGTAGGTAGAAATCGATAGGCTCTGCCAAACCCAATGGGAGACAGGCGTGAAAATATATGTATTGTATTCTGAGTAATATATTACATAATGTTTAATGATTTATATTAAATTTTAATGATTAATTAAAAAAAATTTTGCTCCCCACTAGGATTTCCGCCTGCATCGTGGGTGCGTGTCACATACTCAAATACCCAGACCAGGAACAACTACATCACGGTAATATATTATTACCGTGACTATATGTAGGTCATACAAATATTAATTGTTCGTGAGGGGATCGAACTCACAACCCGTGGTACAAAAGCTGACTGCTCAGCCACTGTGGCACCAAAGGTGTCATAATGAATAACAGATAAGCAACTAGAGGGATTTTGTGAAATTTCCATGAGATTGAGAAAAACGAGAGATCATCGCAAGTTACAGCGGGGGTATCAGCTAGTCGAAAATATAATGGGAGTCTAAAAGATAGGCACCGGAAATGAAAGATAATTGAAGAATAACGAATTATAAATAAATATAAATATTTTTGGGACATTTCACACAACACCATCTAGTCTTAAACTAAGGACAGCTTGTACTATGGGTACTAGACAATGGATATAATACTTTTATACTTTTTTTGTAAGTAAATACTTATAATACAAAAAAAAAAACACCCAGACAAATGTTATCAATTAAAGTTTAAAGTTATCTTATCTTATCAAACCCAAACACTTATGTTCATCACATAAATATTTGTGTCCTGTGGGAATCGAACCTACAACCTTATGACACGGCTTATGATCAGCACTCGAACCACTAGACCACAGAGGCCGTCTAATTGTTTCATAATGTCATTTTATTGTGTCAGTCAGTGAATACTAACTACATTGTTTTCTCCGGTTAAATTATTTGTTAAAAAATTATTACCTATTGAATTCTCTTACACTACTATGACTTTATGAAGGTTTTGTTAACATTATTTAAATAATTAACTTTTTGAGAAAAAAGACAACCGACAAATTTTATATGGGGCCAACTAGGAAATACGAGCGACTATAAAAAATAAATCAAATCGGTGTGCGTATAATCCCAGGCGTGTTTTAATAGGTGTTGTACAAGGGGATTCAATGATGGTGTCTCTCTCTCAAGGTGGTAAATTTATATGGGGCCAACTAGGAAGTACATTGCATCAGATAAAAAAAACTCGAGTGACTGTAAAAAATAAATGTGCCTTAATAGGTGTTGTACAAGGGGGTTCAGGGATGGTCTATTATGAGGACACAGTGCCTTATCAGTACAAGGAGGCCACTACAACCATTTAATGGGTAAGGAATCCTATACTCCTCGATCGCCTTTTGAAGATTTCCCCCCATAAACAAAAAAAAGCAAAGGTGTGCTTATAATATTTAAAGAGAAATTTCTGATTTCTCCAGGATCCCATCATCAAATCCTTACCAGAAAATGGGACCGCATGGAAAGTATACCAATTAAAAAAAATCCAAATTGGTCCAGCATTTCAGCTGTCCCAACATTTTTTGGACACAAACTTTTGTTGGGTATGTAACTATGTATATTGTTGTTGCAAGCAATTTTGTACTGGGGCTGTATCACAACGGTCTACGGAGGATTTTTTGGGTCTGAGAAAGGGATAGCGTTATATAATGTATATGTAGTGTGTGTGGCATACCTCACAATCACAATAACACACTGTGGTAAGGCCTCTGTTGATAAATTACTACTCTAAAATAGTAACATGTATAATTTAAATAAATATATTAGAGTAGGTGCTGGTACATTACCCATAATTGTAAAACGTAAGATAACTAGGTTATAAATACTCACTTGATGATCATGCAGGGGTTCACCATAATCGCCATTGCATGCGCTATTCTCGTTCAACGACTGAAGAGACACAGACATTGAACCTTTCCTCTGAATTGATTGACTTCTACTAATTGACTGCCGTTTAAATATTTCAGTCGTATTTTTCAAGAAACTGTCCATTTTTTTTCTGAAAAATGAAGATTTTCTCTCTAATGGTGACTTCCCAATTGAATTTAAATCCAATTCAGACTGAGATAGTCCTCCACGTCTAGATAACATAGTCTGATCCAGAGAAAGTTTTCTGTCACGAGCCTTCATATGTGGACTTTCGGTTGGAGAAGGTAATTCGATCTTGAGGTCTGTAATACTTGGATTGATTTGTTTATCTTCATCACTAATTAGCACGAAATCTGATAACCCTTCTGGTACACTAACAGATTCATGAATTTTTGTGTCAACTGAAATATTATTTTCATTACATTCTACTATTAGATCTTCATTCGGTTCCATAGTTTTATTATCAAAATCGTCGGTTTTATTTATTTCTACATTGTTATTATTGACGATGACGTCGGGGTTTGTGGCGCTCGGAGGATCCGACATATTTTGTTCTTGACTATTCTGTTCGCCGCCGAACATGTCTTCATTATCGTTAAAATCTTTATTATGCATAACTTTACTGCCTTTTGGGGCTTTTATTCGCATGCTGCTATTCATTTTTACAGTCCTCAAAATCTCCTTAATTTTAAGATTTTCTTTTATCGCCTTCACATCTGTTATAAATAAATTAGATTGATCCTTTTCAACATGTTTCATAGTTTTTTCCTTCTTAGACTTCTGTCTAAGTTTATCCATTTTAAGACACTACACAGCACTTACCTACATATATCACAGAACTCACACTTTTCGGTAAAAACAATATCACAGCATTTTACTGAGAGAAACATTTATCAACACGTAAATAGCACACAACGTTACACCTGTACAAACCGTTTAATCATGGTGATGGCGATAGCGATAAAAATATATGTCGGCGAAGTCGAAACGAGTCACAAACTAATAAAATTTGGTCAACAGGCCGTCACTGGCACACTTGTGGTTGTACAATACAATCTTTAATATAGATATTTTATTACTCTTTATTAAATTGCTTCACTAGGCGATCGATCCGCACTAAACGATGTCACCACGAAAGAACTACGTCACAAAATTAAAATTTAATTTAAGTAAACACGTTCCATCTGGCCTCTAGTGTGATTAGTTACATGTCTTTAACTGTATTATCACTTAAACGATATCTCAAAGTGTGTGATAATCTTTGATAAAACATCGCGTATCTGTGACCATTCCACCATTCTGTTTTTATCTTTAGTCACTGTTAAACATATATCGAGTAAAGTGGCGAGTCCTCTGAACTTATATCGTGACAATTGAGTAGTTAACTCAATTACAACACACTAATTTTCCACTATGGTACCGCACCTTATCAGTAAGGATAAAGTAAATATTTATTTTATGAATATTTACGCGATAATAATGTGACACATTCGGTGGTTCTTTAGCTACTAGTAGATACTGATATACCAACCTGTTGTAAATTGGTGAAGTAGGTACGACAGATAATAAATTGATACCATGGGTAATGGTAGTTATCGTATCTAATCATAGCTTTCAATTTCATTTCATTTCATATTATAATTATATGACGCTGGATACCCTCTTCATTTGTTGGTTTTGATGGGTCGTCAAAACAATGTGGTATTCAAGTTGAGTAGCGTTCGGAATAAAGACATTTCAAAATCAGGCCTAGCTTGTTTTGGATTTGTATATAATGTGAGCAGACCACCTAATGATGCCTTCAATGTTTTGCATAAAATAACGTACTACGACTCTATGAGCCTTAAAAACTATTTATACTAAAATTTCAAATTAAGATAAAATATAAAGTATTCGTGGTTGCCAGTTGAATGCCAGTGATAGAAATTAATAAATAGTATACCATGTTTTACACCGCGTTGTTGTAGTCGAGACACAGATTTCAGTTTAATTCTGTTTCGTGTTTTAAATACTTTTAAATCTTTTTCTAATTTTAATAAAAATCGTTACGAGACTACTTTTAAAATCTAGTTCAAAGGAGAGCATAATACCTATGTTGCTCACCAGACGCATTATGAGTTTTCCTTAAATCAAATCGAAGGTTGTGCTGGCTGCACGATGACAACTAGTGTGGTGCGACGACACACATGTCAGCGCACACGCATATCTGCGTCATACGGTCAAATTACTTTAAATTTTACTGTTCGTACTAATTTAAAAACCATTTCTCTGTGTTTATTTATGCAATATAAAGTTTTAACAAAATGTAAGTTATCGACATATTATTATCTGAACGTAGGTAACCGTAATGTTTCTACTGTATTGCATTGAACATCTCATAGGTATTAATATTACACTTTTATTTACTTTACCTTTATGCGCATATTACATTTCTTCTAGATTTTTTGGTACCTAGATATATTAATAAGCAAAAATAAATCTGAGCTTACATCCGTAATAGGGTAAAACAGAGGTTAAACACCAACAATCATAATACGCATCATTGGTACGATACCGTCCGGATCCAGACAAAGTTTATTCAACCACAAAACTTTCCGAGTAAAATCTTTATTCACAAACAATTTTGGTATCTACTTAATTACGCCAAGCATCATTCTAAAAATATTTTACATATTTTCTCAAATGTGTTTCACTTCACTTTTTACCAGGTGCATCCGGCACGTCGAACTCACTAACTTGTGCATCCACTAGCTGCTTACTGCGAAGCTTTATAATGGCACGACTTGGCACATTCGGATCTTCCATTTCAAACTCGATGAGCCCTGTGAAAAGAATCAAAAATAAAATTAAAGACCATGATCTCGATCACGTGTGGCGTTTACCGTTTAAGTAGGAATCCTATGGGCTTACAATATCAATCAACAGAACACTGACCAATCAGCCAACTGTAATATCAAGCGATCATTGAAACCGAAATAGAATAACAGTATTGAAAGAATTACGAATATTCTCCAAATTGAACCAAACGTAAACAATTTCACAAGATTATCCAACCGTGTAATTAACTAATTATTATTAAGTGACAAGGTTTCCGATCAAAATCTAACAATCGAAAGAATAGCTTGCACCCCGCCTGCAATACATTTTCCAACATTCAAGTTTGGTGGCTTACTGGTCATAGCGTCTGGTGTACCTAACCAGAAGTCGCAGGTTCGAATTTATTAGAAAGTTATTTCCTTCACTAAATAACTTTCCTTCGCTAAACAAATTCAAGTTTGAGTTTTTATGGAGCTTGTTTTTTGCGGTTTAAAAGCAGGTCTGTTTTTTAGTTTTTGTCGCTTATTTAATAAAATAAAGTTATTTATTAACTTTTATTTGATACCTATAATGTACCTATGTAATGTTATTATATTTTGTATTATCATCCTTCTATTAATTTATTTGAAGCTGCCAATATTGTAATAAAATTCCCTATGTCACTTCCCAAATTTAATCCGTCGATCAGTTTAGGCTGTAGATCGTCGAACGTCCCAAAAAATTAGACATACATTACATACATACAATATGTGTGTATGTAAGTACACACATTAATGTATTTACTTACATACATACATACATACATACCTACGCTCGAAAAACATCACCCTCCTACGGCTGTCGGGTTAAGAGCGTTGTTTTCACAAGTCCAGCGAAAACAACAAAGTAGCTAGATTACTTTGATATTTTAAGGGCTCCCAAAGTTTAATAGCGAATGAAACTAGTTTCACCGCTAAGTAACTACAATAAGTCCTTTCAAGTGCAGATTGATTTCAGCATAATAATTATAACTAAAAAAATTATTACCTCGATATATCTAAATATATTTGGCCAAGAGGTTTTCGAAAGGTCGAAACCCAAACTGCGTTGAAGACACTTCAGTTTCCGGGAACAGCTTTTATCTCTTTTTTCCCGTTTTTTTGGATCACTTGGCACTTTTTACAAGTTTGCGGTTTCCTTTTTATGGCACGTCATCATGTTTAAAAATAAAAAGATATTTTACTACTGCATTTCCGTAATTTTGTTGTTTAATATTTCTGTCTGATAAACTCTATGTATATCCCTAACGTTCTAAATTTCCAGTCACCTTCTGTTTCCTACAGGTTTGTAGATTAGAATACTTATTACCTACCCTCTAAATACTTCTTAGGTGCTCATTACCCAGACCGAAGAAAATCATTTCACTAGGTGCTAACAAAAAATTGGTTTGGACCCAGATAACTATTTATAACCCATGGTCAATTCTAATAAAAAAAGGTTTTTAAATTCGCGCTGCTATATTTTATGTCAATATCAATGACACTGAGAATGAAAGTAGCTACTGAGGAAAATAGAAGTGATGTACGACTGTTCGTATAGACACTGAAGTTCAATCATAGGGGTTTCTTATCGACTTTTTAGGTAAGTTGAGCATCTAAAATCAGTTTTTCTCTGGTACTTAGCCTTGAACTCAAAAATGTTAATTTATAAAATAATTAGAACATTTGCGATAGGTGGCTGGAAGACTACGACCCATGGCCTTGTATTGGCACATGACAGGGTACATGATGTTGCAAATTTACTTAATTAACATGATTTATGTTCTCTGTAACGAGCGACAGTATGCAATGTGACGAGTCTGAAACACGATATTTTTAATAGGTACAGAAATGTAAAATTAAATTTAATAAAAATTAAAAACTGACCAACAATACGGCTTATTAGTGCGTAACAGCGCGATTTAGTATTATTTGTTTATTTCACCATGTACATACCTATCTAGTTTATAAAAAAATATATAATTACCTTATCAACAAATATAATAAGGTCTATATATATATTTATATTTAGGATCCTATTAGGGTGTTGCCAGGCATTCAATAATAACATGGAATATAACTTTGGGTACTACCTATTGCATAATTATTTTTGGTATTGAGTGCACCACTAAGACATCGGAACTTACGTGAGCGACAGCTCACAAATCTTTGAGTGACGACTACGACTAAGTACTCTCCAAAGCTCGTAACGACAAAGAAAAAAATTATAAAGGCAGCTAGGAACTTAGGTAAAACTATCTAGGTACTCAAAATAATATAAGTAATATGGACAGCGAAAAGGAACATACAATGGAAAAGATAAAGGAGATTATAAGTTAAGAAAGTAGAAAACAACAACAGTGACTTAGTCAATAATGGTGAAATGCGTGGTAAACATAATACACATCATCCAGTAACAATATGAGACCCTGTAATCTGTACAAATGGTGTAAAAAAGCGCTATGACACGATAAGTAGTAATAATAATGTTACTTATATCAGAACTTTCGGAATTCAGCTAGTGGTTGCCCAATTTGAACAGTATATTATTTTATTTTTAATTCTTCATAAAATTTGGTAATCACGTAACCAGGACCGTTATCCAAAAATATTGTTCTAAGTATTTATGAGTACCTATAGCAAACCTGTGCAGATAGTCTTATTTTAATAACAAAATACTACAGACTTGGGTGGCCTTGATTTGAAGCAGGGCTACCTCCCGCAATCCAAGCGACCGCACACGGCACCGATAAGCAGTTGCATTCATACGGGTTACTCCATGGCTGTACTGTTTTAGTGCAGTCTTGGGAGTGTCCTGGGTTGACGCCCCATTCCATATTTATAATAAAGCCCACCAAGTGGCCTCCACGCGTTGAACTTGTCCCAGCGCAAGCCTGCCAAAGGACCGATGTCTTCCTCATGGGAGATATCGGATGATATCCAGAGTGGAGATACAAATAATAACAATAATTATTCTTTATTAGACACAAATATCAGTTACAATTAGAAAAGTTTTCCCAACTCCTGCACTAGTAATATGAGTCCTAGATCTCTCACAGATAAAGACACCTGTCTTGACAAATTACTGGAGTTTGCTATGGAATCTTAAACAATACTACGAGACATCAATACCTACACGACACTGACATCATAACACTGTTTTTATACTGTAAGAGTGTCATACCAAATATATCATTATCAGCATAATTATTTAAGGAGTTCGCTCTCCCGTACCGCATATCTTAGGAACAAATAAACTGTGAATATCATTATCCGTTGAGAGCAACTAGCTACTATGTTTATGGAGGTAAATTTGGTTATAAGTTGATTGCATTATAATGTATTAAGTATGACAATTTAGTAGGTATAAGACTGATTGATCAAAGTACAGGCTCCTTTACTTTAGAGCTGATAAGGAGAATTTTGTAAAAGAATATGATATGATAGCCATTTAAAATAAATTGTAAGTAGGTAGTTTAAATCTCGAAGATATTTATTTTTCATATTAAGGTGGGTTTCAAACACATGAGCTGAAAGTCTTTTTTTACGTTGTTTGTAAATTATAGATATCGCAGTATCGCACTGGGGATATACTTAAGAGGAGTAGTTTTGTCTATTAATTATATTACTACATAATTTTAGTAAAATAATTGTCTGTGACCACGATAGAAACGAATTGTATTGCCTACAATTCGTTTCTGTACATAGGGGAATAAATTAACTGATAACAATTCTATTTAGCGAGGCCTTTTCCGGAAAACATAATATGGTTCTCACTGAAAACCAGCGCTGTGTTGAGGCTTGCGTTCACACGGCTCATGCTTATGCTGAGTGGGGACCCATTTGTCACAACTGCAACATGCAACTTCATGTTTTTCATTTATTTGTTTTTATTTCTGTACCAGTTGTAATTGTTTTACTTCAGTTTGTATTGTTGATGTTTTATACCTACTAATGTACTCGTAAGTTTGTACGTCCATGTTGTGGCAATAATTCTGTTTTCTTTCTTTATTTCTTTCTAAATACGAAGTTTCGTCTGACGGCTCGTACGATTTCCTACTACGAAAGTATTTCGGACACGACGATAGATTCGATTGTTACGTTTTGATTCCTAGTCTTGCGTTAACCCAAATGTCATTTGGTTGTTTGATAATACAGATACCTACATAAAGATGCTAACTCGAACTTAACTTACTTTAACTTCGAAACTTGTTTCGTTTCGAATCGATTCGAATCGATTTCGATCCAAAGCTTTTACATTCAATTTTCGTAGTAGACCCCTGGCACTGTCACAGTCTAACCTTTCTATGGTAGAGAATGCCTGTGCACATACGGTACCGTCCGGGATACGGTGTACTCATGTGGGATCCCACCCACTAAAAACTCCGTTTTGGTTTCCTGCACTCGTCTTCATAGAGGGGCCAGAGAACTGCCATACATTAATTACTTCAGCCTTGCACTTGAACTCCCCAGTCTTACGGTGATGGAGCGTCCCCAACTCGCTACAGACACCGTGCAATGTGGGCGGTACCACCGATCTACCCGCTGGCTACTGTTACAGGTCTACAAAGCTCCGTCGCCGAGCAGTTACAAGAGTTTCATCAGTGTAACACAACACCATATCCAGGGAAGAAAGAAATATGAAGGGGCCAGTCGTATCCAATGTTCTACAGCAATGGCCCTAAAACCGACCCCTGTGTGTGTATTCGGCCACCAAACATCTTGGGTATTATACCCCTGATTGCTGACGCATCGATCTCTGAAATTGTCTAGCACATTGCCGTTGATACATAGGCACCCCGTAATAACAGAGTGCCTCCCCGAAGGTCACAGTTCCTTTTTCTTTTGACGGTGGTGGAAATGCTTGCACTTTCCACCGCTCCGGGGAGAGCGGTGGGATGTGTCAAACTCCGCTCTGAAAAGAGCAAGATACCTACTAAAACCAACCTCGGCGTTTCGCGTCACCACTTATTGCCGGGATCACGGGAGCGCTGTAGCATTCGTCCGCAGACCCGGAAGGTCACGTTTCTAACTTAAACTAACCGATAATGTCAGATGACAATTATTTCACTAAATATTTATCTAGTAAATTAATAATTGTATTCTGGGGCTTTCATACATAATAAAACATATATAAAAAACATAATGAAATAAGGAAAGATATCGGGATAAGATATAGGAAGGAAGGAGAAGAAGGGGTAGGCCAAGAAAGAGTTACATAACACAAATGAAAGAGAAACTGAAAGTCGCGACGTATAAGAAGGTCCAGATGTTGGCTCTCAACAGAGAGTGGTGGAAGACTCTGTACCGACAAGAGCGTAGAAGCGTCTCTTAAATAGAAGAAGAATACATACACACATCATAAAAAGTTTGCGATCACTTTGAAAAATCGAAATCTTTTTTGTTACGGTAAATTATATTATGATTTCTTCTTCTTTTTAGATTCTTTCAAACAGGGTTTTTCTATTTAAAGACAACACACAACAAAGAACTTTTCTTGATAAATTTCAATTAAAAAAAATATATCAGCTTATGCTAGTGATCGCAAACTTTTTTTGATGTGTGTATGCCCGTGTCTTAGTAATATATATCCCTAGTGGGATACCTGTTTATGACGTGATGTCGTTGGATGCAGGCGGCAAATTACCGGTCTTTTGGAAACACTTCCACAAGGACTTCTACATAGACATGTGGGAGGCGTTTCTTCAGCAACCTCATGTGGCTAATAGGATGATGATGATGAAATAGTTATGAGATGCTCTTATATGATTATTTTACTCAGGATGCCATTATATCACGACGTTCATTTTTGCGATATAGACATGAATTTATATGTAAATCTAGGGCAACACGTGTACGACAAAAACTTTTTAACACGTGTAAAATTTCATGAATACCCGTCTCATATTACATTTAATTATGTTAATTCTCACCCGACTAAAACGCAACCTGCAGTCTCAGGCAGACGCGGCTGAATAGGTACTTAAAATACAAAATTTTATACGGAATGACTCTCTTCTTAAGTGCACAAGCTAATTCCTAGGCTATACCGTTGAGGAGTTGAAGCCATTCTGCCATGTTTCGAGGCCTGGCTGAGTAGACGCGAATGCGTCACTCACCGACTTATTCAGGTGTTCACCTGGCACGGATGTTTCGGTGAATACATGAATAGAATCGGACGCGAAACCACGTCGAATTACCACCACTGCGGCAGTGATCTAGACAATGCCCAACACACGCTTGGCGAGAGTCCTGCATCGTGAGAGGGCCCATCCCACTCGGAGGAGAAGACGCCGAGGTAGCAATCCTGCCTGTCATTATTAAGATGGAGCGCAGAGGGTCTCTGGGCTCATGGGCACATATAGTGGGGATTTTTGTGCTCCCGACAAGCGACCTCAGGAAAGATGCACGTGGTGGTCGCGTGCCACCGTGTCCGCACAGTGATAGGATAGGAAAGTGGACATCCATGAGACGGGCCTTAATAGGTGTGACACAGGAAGGGTTTCGGAAGAATACAGTTGTTCACAGAGCGGTAAAAATCTTACCCTGTCCCCCAGCAGGCTACAAAAAAAGGCTATATATATCATTGTCAGATTTTCGGGCTTCTGATTACCGTTAAGGACTCTCAAAGGTTAGTCACAACGGGGGTTAAGATGTATAAACATGTTCCGAATACATAAAAAGTAAGTAATTACTCTAATGTAATTTCTGTATCTATAGAAATAACTTGCTTTTAAAATCAACCTCCACTAAATGATTGATTGGCTTTCAACAGAATGTACGATGCGGCAATGGGATACCTACATAAAAGTTACAGTCTATATAGTGAAATTGAATTCTGTGGCCATCACGTGCAAACAATGTTTGCGTCTTTATAGAGGACTTTAAACACTGAAGTATACCTTTTTTTCTTTTGAGGTGCGAATTTGATTTGAGCGTCCGCGGCCCTCTCGTAAGTTTAGTTTACACGTTTAGTTTCATGTGTCTAGTATTTTTTGCGTACAATAGCTACATGTTTTTATCCAAGATCTTAAAATGAACATACCTATACAAATAAATACCATACACGCGAATATCATTCATTCAAGATACTCCTAAACCTAAACACAATTACAGTATATGAATACTTATGTTTAGTTGTTTATTAAAATTAAATAGTATCTAACATTAAGACAAAAGGTCGACCTTTATCAAGTGTAAATAACATAAATTAAAACTGTTATTTTATTTTAATGATTCACTGCGTCACCTTTTTGAATGTTTGTATTTTTGAGTTAAAATGTACAACGAAATTGCGTATCACGTAACGCATCACTTACTTCGAAAACAGAACACTATCGAAACGAAGCGAAGAGAATGATCAATTTTATTTATATTAAATGAGGAAGTTTGTGACGACCACGTTTGAATGATTATTACTCAATCATGTATTGTTGATTATTATACACGGTTGAATGTTATTTGGTAAATAGATACCTTTGGGTTGATCCAGTCCGGTCATTAGACATGGAACCACAGTTTAGGTAATCAAACCCACGAAGCTAAGCCAATAAAGCTAATAAATCCAACAAACTAATAAATTATTTATAATACTAGCTGATATTCGCACTGTAACCGCATTAATGTTATATTTAAATTTTTACATATACCTTCATTTGTAGACTTCAAATCACCTCGTAATACCATAAAGCAACATTTTGATTTGCAGACTTTTAATATTTCTTTTGATACCGTTGACTGATTTTGATGAAGTAAAGATTAAATAATAGTTACTTCAAACACATCTTCTGAATGTATGTCTAATTTATCTCTAGATACTCTCAAATTAAAATTAAGCTAGTTTTTCACCCAAAAATTTGGTCCGCCAGGTTAGTCACATATTAGTTCCGTGACGCCATGTTTATGTAGAGTTAGAATAACTAATTTGGAGGAAGTTATCAATTACTTGAGACAATAATATTTTCAGATTTATTTATTTTCTTACATTATATTGCAGTATCTGTGGGAATATTTTTAAAGTAAATTTAATAAGTACTTGATTGTTATTTGACCTGTGCTATATATTTTTATAGCATCTATCTGGATGACTGTACTTATGTTATACTTAATTAAGTTAAATAATATCAATTGGAAAGGATTTTTTGTGATTAGGTTGAATCTGAATTTTCTCCATTTTCTTAGATACAAAATGTACACTCCATTTTCTTAGATACAAAATGTAATGGCACGTACCTCCTTCCTGTATTGTTTCCTCTTTGTAGTTTTCCCTCATAGCACGCGCCAAGATTTGGTGGTAAAACATGTTCGCGTTTAGTTTCACCTCTGGAGAAACTTCCATCTTGGACACAGCTTGGACTAGCACAGTCAGCTTTTGTCGAGCCGTCAATATCAGCTTATCGACTGTTGACATACCAACCTTAAAGCTTTAGGATAATTCTTGTGGTGTTGTATTATATAGCGCCTCTACATACTTCCTTGAAAAATATAATGATGTTGTACTAAGATTTTGGGCCATTATCCTTGTTTGTGAAAAACGTCTGATAACGAATTGAATGACTATACATTATACGAAAGGATTCCAAATAGAAAGGTATAACTAAAAATGAGGCAATACTGAAAAATTTAATTTAACTTTTAATTTCAGCATCGTTGTCATACTACTATAACAAGAAAAAAGTGTATCTTAGAGCAATCTGCAAATTATTTTACCATATTTTAAATACCTTGCGTGAGAGCGTAGAAGTAATTTAGTGTTTCATAGAAAAAAAACAAGCAAAACTCTAATTTGGGTTGAAAATTACTCACAATCTGAATCTACTTCAGGCACCGTTTGTAGAATATCTTCCAAAGCGTACTGTACCGCGGGTGGCACGTCTGTGAACGGCCTTGGTACATTTGGAGCACCTAAGATTGAGTAGGTAAACACGTTATTATCCTGGTTAAAAGCTGAGGCAATGTGGAATATTTAGCTTGAAATCACAAAGTAAGTGCAAAATATCAAAGATAGAAAAGAACAAGCAGCCTTAAAACCACTTTTCCAATATTGTAACAAGATTGAATTCTACAATAACGTTGATTCAAGTGATTCGATAATACAAAATAAATAATATTTTTGTACTGTACTGTTATCTTCAATATATGCAAAAGCATATATTTATAAAAGCAATATTTGCAAAAGCATAGACGAATAAAGCCTCAACATATAAAAATATGTTGAGACTATTAGGAAATTCGTCTTCATACTGTCAGATTTACTTCTCTGCAATGATAAACTTGTTGAGTCCACGAGCGTTGATCGACTCGATTAATCTATGATTAAACGATCCCAACGATAGCCTGGCCGTCCGAGTTTGTTATAGCCACTTAGATGTCCTGCTTATGGTCGGACCGTTTTATTCCATACAACATGGTTGAGTCGGACGAAGCTGTATGTCGGGGCTTAGGAAGATTAAATTGTTCTAAGTTGGGGCTGATCTGATCAGCTCTTACTTGATATGGCAATCAATTTGTATTTATTTATTATGTTAAACTATCACATAAAACTGCATTGTCGTCAACAACTATTCAGAACAAAATTTGCAAATTACACATTATTCAAAAGGAAATAGGTATCCATGGAGTTTCTTGCCGGTTCTTCTCTATAAGACCAACTTTTGCGACACCACTTTTTCGAAAAAGTTGTATTAAAATTTTTAAATTTAGTAATTAAATTTTCACAAGTAATAATTTTAATATTACTTATATTTAAACATTTTGTTCTGGTTGGTGTCTGACAATGTTCAGAAATGATTTAGAAATTTGTGAGTTTTTGCCTTCGGTACAGTCAGCGTCAAATAGTTAGTGACACTCAGGGTATTCAAATAAATAGACGCAACCAAAAAGTCAATAATATCGGTACAAACAAAGTTTCCATATTGTTGTCAACATTATAGTCGCTCAAAAGGTCGAGACGTTTAAAATGTCACATAGATAGGTTCAGTCAAACCGCCATAAATATGGTTACAGTCATCCCGTCAATGGTATCCAAGCATTCTAAGTGATCAAAAATATGGAACACATTAGAAAAATGAACTTTACTACTATATATTTTAAATATTCTTTCTCACATCAATTAATGTGAAAACATTTATACACAAAAATGAAAGGAATAGAAACTACTGCTGTCCTTTTCATTTTAAGCATGACGTCATAGACATGTCTTTTGTTTTGTAAAATTTCGTGCATAGCCGTTTACGATACTTAGCAATATACAGCTGACTGAAAATAGATGTACCTAAACCTCATTGATAATGAGTATGACTATATATCTCATAGAGCAAGAGTGCATAATTAAAATATATGATTCAATATCATGATCATTTTATTTTATTTTAATTAACAATGAACGTCGACAAAACTAGACTCGATAGTGCTTGCAAAAAAGAGGTGCAAAGTTTTCAACCTTATTGACTATAACTCAAAAACTGCTATTTTAAACATAAACAAGGTAATAGAGTGGATGAATAACTAAAAATAAGCAATAAAATAATGTCAATAAGGTCGATAATCGCTTGCATCTTTTCAATTTTCTCTAGTTTTCGACTGCTTACCATCAGGCGGGCTGCGTGCTTGTTTATACATATATGTGCGAATATGAAGAAATGAGGATCTAGAGAGATGAGAATAATTCGATAGGTAACTAACACGTAACATCTAAAACGATAGGTACATAAGAATATTCCCAGTTCATTTGAAATATCTGTTACGGAGACACCTTCCTCCCTCAAATATATATTTCGATGCTTTGTGGTGTCACTAATGCGTAGCCATATTTCTAGCTTGCTTTAGTTTTGCACTTGACATTGATATTACTGATAGATAAATAGAATAACATGCAAATAACACTACATTGCCTAAAGAGGTTTTCATCTTTGGGAAACCGTTTATTTCTATAACATGCTGGTTTATTTTTCTAATGTGTTCCATATTTTTGAACACTTAGAATGCTTGGATACCATTGGCGGGATGACTGTTACCATATTTATGACGGTTTGACTGAACCTATCTATATGACGTTTTAAACGTCTCGACCTTTTGAGCGACTATAATGTTGACAACAATATGGAAACTTTGTTTGTACCGATATTATTGACTTTTTGGTTGCGTCTATTTATTTGAATACCCTGAGTGTCACTAACTATTTGACGCTGACTGTACCTAAACTGTTTACTGACACATTAAAGTTTTAATATTTAAAAAAAAAGTTAAAAATAAGTTGAACAATATCAGGTTTTATGGATAGTAGTAGTAAAAACATTCAAATAAACTTTTACCGTCAATAACTCAAAAATTAAACTCCTTATTATTTACATGCATAGATATACAGGGTGAAATTTTGTAATGCCATCTGGAGGGAAAGTACTCTTAATACTGTATATAGACAATTTTACTCAAAGGAAACATTCCCTTATTTTTTAAAAGAAACAAAACTGCATTCAAATATTTTAGAAAATTCGCTTGCCACACCCGGAAATCGAACCGACTAAAATCTGTAAAAATTACATCCTGTACTTTTATTGAATCGATCGTTGGGGTCAATTATAAGGATGAAATCTCTATAACAAACTTGATAAATTAAATGAAAGACAGTAATAACGGCATGTACAATCGTCGCAATAACCACTATTGGTCTCGCGTGAATCCTGTTCGTGTTCATGAAACTAACAGTCAAATAAGATTTTCTTTCAACGTTTGGTGCGGAATTATGAGAAATATGGTTGTGTTAGTCCACGTGTACGGAGGTCATTTAAACACTGTCAAGTATCTTGAAATACTGGATCTCTCAAGAAATGAGTTAAATGGTTTCCCCGAGGAGGAGCGAAACCAAATAATTCTACATCAGCCATAAAAAGTGGCATTACAAAATACCAGCCTGTATAATTACCTACTTATGTACCTACGCCTTTTTAGGCAGAAAAATCAGAAAATACAAATCATCTGGTAGTCTCATTATTCAGTTATTATTAGGTTCTTAATTCAAAA
The DNA here is from genome assembly GCA_964056405.1 of Acronicta alni. NCBI lineage: Eukaryota > Metazoa > Arthropoda > Insecta > Lepidoptera > Noctuidae > Acronicta > Acronicta alni. Next base: position 13,656,300 of record OZ043913.1, read on the forward strand.
CAGTGTCAATTGATTTAATTTCAATTATACTGAAATGATGTATTATTAAATACATTTTGTACAGCTCACAGCTCCCAGACCAAATAACTTATATGGAAACACATGAATCTACTGGAATGAATTTTCAGTGCCTATGCGGAAATTAAACCGAAACTGGAGCTGAGACTCAATTTGCGTAGCAGCCTTCTGCACTATGATTACTTATACCAACACAACAAGCAAAATATGATACTAGGTAGTTGTTCCGTTTCCGTTTGCTTTGTGTATTTTTATGTTCGTATTATTTGGAATTGCAAACAACACATTAACTAAACAATTATTATATAATCGAATAACCAACATTTCCCCCATTACATTATTATCTAATTTATTACGTTATTTACGAAACCAAAGAAAAATGTGCTAAAAGAACAATATTTACATAAAGATATGGTCCTCATCCCCATTGCTTTAAGCATAATAAACTATTTGAATTATACACAATAAATAAAGAACACAAAATGAGCACAGGGCTAGCGCCTGTGGAAGCTTATGACTGAATCAGTAATATTCAAATTGGAGCGAAGTCTGTGTTCCACCAGTAAGCCCGGACGGGTGCCGGGCGGTTACCTCCTGACCTACTAGCAACGACCTCGATCTGGCTCATAACATTGAACTTGTTTCCGACACTACAATCCGGTTCAATGTCAAAGGCGTCCGTTCATGTTGTATTTCGTTCATGTGCCATTTATTTGCATATTTTTAAACTTTAATTTGAATTATATTATATTTATGTGAAAATACATTTGCCTTGAGAAATGTATGTAGTAGGTATTAATCTACTTAGTATCTTATTCACGTTGATATTTCTAAACCACCATGCGGATTTATTTATAATTTTGTAAGTAAATGGAATCGCATCAGTACTCACCTACGCTTGATAAAAGCTCATTAATTTGTTGCAAAGAAGTCTTCATTTCTATGATGAGTCTGCCCTTATCATCAAGAGCTCTTGAAAGTTCTTTCTCTTCCCGGCTCTCTGCGGATAGTTGCTCTCGAAGATGTTTCTTTTCTTGCAAATAACTGTTACGCATAAAGGTATCAAATTTAGCTTTCGTTCTCCGACAAATACAGGAAATATTAGTTTTATGGTAGCATACAGTGCAAGAATACAAGTTTGAAAATTAAAAATATTAATATTTCATACCTACTCAATCCATTATTTACATGCCATTGTAGTTAATTATTTTTGCGCATTGTACATGAAGTAGGTCACTTGTTTTAAAAGTTACCTATTAGTGAGTGATGCGTCCCAAACGACTCAGTCACAGCGTTTAAAGTGCCTACACAAATGTTACAAGTTATAATACTTATAATACAGGTACGCAAGCAAGTCTAGACAGAGGAACACATCGTGCAAGCAATGTTTATATTGCACAGATAATTATAATCAACATAGACAATACATACCTACTTGTAAACAGTAAATGCAAGGTGTGATTAGAAACGGCACTGGTATTTCATTTATTATTTTCAATTACCTCGTGTATTTATTGTTTACAATTACCCTGGTTGCCTACGTTTAATAAGAATACAAATTCCGCGTGTTTGCACATTGCTTATATTTGCAAAAAAAATTGAGGGACTGAGAATAAATATATAAGAATGTAATTAATAAAAGTTGCTTCACACATTCAGCATTAAAGCATGCAAAAAAAAATATTTTATGTAATTAAAAATTATGCTTTTTCTACAAGCTGAGCCTATTATTTAACATGGGTGGGTGAGTCAGTCTTGGGCTCATGCAAAATATACCGCGTAAATTTTGTTGGGAAGTTCATCCAGCATTTTAGCTTGGAAGAAGCCGCGCAACAAACTCCCTAGCATCACATTTCTGTCTGTAAATTTATCTCTTATATTATAGCGCCTTCATATATAAATAATAAATTCCACCACATTCGCAGTCTATTAAATTAATTTAATTGAAATTGCGATTGTGTGGTACATCAATTATTATTAATTATATAAATTGATTTATTTTAAGTTACTTAATTTGACGCTGTATTGTATAATATTAGAAAAAACGGAATACATGTGATCACCTTGGTATCTGTCTGTATGTCAAAGCCGTTTTCCTAAGAGACGATTGACGTTAAATATTAAAACAATTCAAATGAAAGCTCTGTGTAACACCATTCATAAAATGTATGATTCGTTATTTTGTGTTGTCATGTTCTGTTCCTTACTTGTGTCATATACAATGTATCATAAATAATATATCTAGGTACTTACCTATACATATTATGTTATCTTATTTGCAAAGATAAGCTACCTAGTAAGTATGATAAACTAGTTGTTGCCCGCGGGTTCACCCGCATCCCAGCCTATGTCCTTCTCCAAGGTCTAATCTATCTCGGTACCAAATTTCGTCATCAAAATCGGTCGCACAGACAGACAGAGTTACTATCGCATTTATATGACTCAGTAGGGATTTTGTTTTTCGGGTGTTGCGGGGGCCAAAGTCAAATCTAACATGTCGATGTACTTCAAGTTACATAATCTGTAGGCATAAGTAAATGTAGGTACCTAACAACAACAGCTTAAGGTACGAAACACTGATTGCGTAAGCACAATACATAGCCGGTTTATTTTCTTTGGATATTTAGGTCACCTTCGCTACAGTTATCAGGTATATGAATATTATGAAACAACTACATTATACTTTGTATGTGTGTACGAATGTGGGTAAGTACGTAGATGCCAGGTTACCTTTTTATACAACTTATATAAATTGATTTCTGACATTTACGCGAATATTATACATTGAAATAAAACTACTTTTTACGGATTTTATAGAAAAGTCTTGTAAATTAAAATATTTACAAGACGCACATCACTGCCATCTAGTAACGTATACACAGAAGACTGGCAGCATTGCTATGTTGAATGGTAATTCTAATTCTTTGACCCCAAGGACTGGTGAACTGTTGCCTCGAAAAGTGTCCACAAGTCCTAGAAATTCCCTTAAAAGGTGGGGAGCACTATTTTTATCCCAATCGGCTCAAAATTATAGCTCCCATTGCGCCGCTTGAGTTTCTCGGTCACATGGGTGTCGATCCAAGGTTGCATCCCATCCCAAGGGTTACCCAACTTTCATGGCAAAAGTGATATAGGTACCTGTCGTCTGGATATTTCTCATCATCAAGCCGACGAAATGTTAAATAAAAAGAGGAAATAACGCATAATTTTGTTTACATGGCATATTTGTACATTCAATCAAATTCGCTTTGACCACGAAGTGAATTTATTTAAGGTTACTTTAAATTGCATGCTTCAATTTGCATTTAATAAGTATTTTATTTGCGGAGCTACAAAGGACTGCGGAATTTTACCTATAAATGAACTGAAACGTGAGCGCTGAATCACGTTTAATTGTGCAGCTATACATTTTTCATTCGATTGGTCGAAACAAAATGTACGTTTAATTAATTTTCGTTTTTCGAAATGGTATCTTCGGCATTATAGTTTTTTTTTCTACGTAACTTAAGCTTCATCAAACCCATTTTTAATTAGGTTATCATCAGACAACTGTCATGTTTCTATGTGGTCTAGGTAGCGCGTGGGGTAAGACCACATAGAAACATGACAGTCCTTCGCCAGGTCCTTTTTTCTTTTTTCGGTTGGGGAATTGCGCACAGTGGTGGGATCACAGGAATCGGTCTCGCATGATTCGCGATCCCACCGTGGAGTCCAGTAGGTCTACTCTTAAAATCGATAACGATATATTCGAAACGATACGATACTATACTCCGAATGTATCGCATCTACCCTACTCTAACAAATGTTCGAATCCGATATCGTATATCGTTTAACGTATCGTTTTTTTACGAAGTTCGGAGTGTATGATAAGTGCTAACCTTGTTATAAACACTAAATATTCACTATGGCCTCATTGTTACATTTTACTGCGTAAAAAAATAACTAAATAGCGAAAAACCAGATCTAAAATACTTGAATATTGTATTGCAGGCGAGGATAAGCTAGATTATAGCTAATGGTTTCAGTAGATGTACTTACGGTGTACACGTAAAGTTATTAAGAGCTTATTGTTAGCTTATTGATTTCTGACACTTGTGCGAATATTTGACATTGAAATAAAACTGCTTTTTACGGATTTTATCGCGTTATATCAGTCTACCTGCTACCATAGACGCTGTAAAGGGTCCAAAACGTCGGGATGTTATTAATAATATCAATAATCCGCAAAAAGTGGTCCTATTCATAGATATTGATTGGAGTCAAAATATCCTTATCTTGACCAAACAGGCAGTTTAAATTCTGACATTTTGAAATCTTAAAAATAACATTTGTTTTACTATCAGATAATGAAGCTCCTAGAATGCAAGGAACGTGCTTAAGTGATTCAGAGAATTGTATATTAAGTTCAACTCGCGGTTGCTGCTACGGCCCGGTACCTACAGCGGTGTCCCGTTGAGATGTTCAGTTTCCCGTCATGTGATCATGAAAGTTAACTTGTGTGGTTTCGATTCTAGAAGGTAATGAAAACATGTGTATCTCACCTAATTGTTATCTATTCATTCAGTACAGAATGTTTATCACAAGCTTCGCCGTGCATATGCAACGCATGTCGTAAAGTACGCGAATTCTAACCACATTTAATTTACATGTTTACACATCTCATTAGATTTTGTTGTTGATGAATGAGCAAGCTTCGAAGATGTTCTATTGCGTTGCTAATTTGATGTAATACCAGCGTGCAGAACACGTGCAGCCATATTGCTAAATATTATTAGGAGCCCGTGTGTACCATAACAAAATAGTGACAATGGATTACAATAATCCAATTAGTATCCGGTGCCCGGCAGTATGACAGTAATGGCCTAATGCGGGTTTGATGACTTCACACATAGTTTAGAAAATCTCTCAGACATGCGGTTTCCAATGTTAAGGTTTCTGATTACGTTTTTTTTCTTTTAGATTTGATCTCTAGCGGTTTTGTTATATTTAGTGACGTTCGGTAACATAATGAATAAGCAGTGCCCATAGCGACCGTAGGGGTTGTTAATCACTCAAACTCAAACCTACCTTCTGTTAAACATTCTGTGAGCCTAGCTGACATGTGGGGTAACGTCTTGAACAGCCTTTGGAGTACCCGTCATAGCACATTTGTGTTGACTTGTTCCGACTACAGATTAGGAAGTTCGATAATAACGATACTTGTCATAAATTCACCAGTCTAAGTGTCTATAAGACAACTGAAAAACTGATGGAACGCTCGTTGAAACTGATAATATAGGAAGTTAGGTACCAATGTGATTTTTTAAAGACAGTTTTCGCACTGGGAAACTGCGACACCAGCCTTGTGTCGCGAGGGACTTTAAAACATAAATTTACGGACACAAAGTACATTCAGACAAGAAAATACATTTTCGGATCAGACAAATATTTGTCTCGGTTGGGAATATTGACGACTCAAGGCACAACGTTAGTGGCGTGGTGACTGGTGACCTTAACCGCTCCGCCAAACGTGTAATCAAAATTTAGCAAAGTGTAAATAGTCGAGATGAAAATAACATTTAAACCGCATGGTCCGAGTTTAGTCTGGACCCTGATCGCAGTCTGGTCAATCTTTTAATTATTCAGATTGTCCGATTCAGTTGATTTAGTCTCGCTATCTAGCGAAGCAGTGATAGCCTAGTGGTATGACTGTTGGACTGCCAAGTCGAAGGTCTCGAGTTCGAACCCAAGGCACACATCTCTGACTTTTCGAATTCATGTGCGTATTAATAATTAATTATCACTCGCTTAAACGATGAAGGAAAACATCATGAGGAAACCTGCATACCTTAGAGATTTTTCTCGACGGTTTTCGAAGTCTGCCAACTCGCACTAGGCCAGCGTGATGGACTATAGTCTAATCCCTCTCAATATAAAAGGAGATCCGTGCCCAGCAGTCGGACAGTATATGGGTTGATGATGAGTCTCGTTATCTGAAATATCATATGCCACTGGTATTTGACGTTCTGTTATTCTGCGTCTATAACTGTGTGTGCGATAACTGCCTCATTAGTCTAGTGATCTTAAGCGCGAGTGCTACTTCTAGAGGACCTGGGTTCGATTCCCAGGTCGAGCAGTGATGTTAGGTTTGCCATGAAATTCTCTAAGCAGCTCGGAGTTTGGATTTTTAATGATAATAAGGCCATTGTCATTAACTATTATATACATATATATATATATAATAACATTAATTTTTCATAGGATCTCACCATATAAGCGAACTGTGGTTGTACTTTGGTACACTTCTGCCTAACCCTTCGGAGAATACACGGTATGTAATATTCTGCAACGAATTGAAATTCAACATTTTGTTCTGGAATGAATAACGGAATCATGTCAAGTTTCTCTATAAGCCTTTGTTTGCACGTGGAAGGAAACATATGAAACATATGAATAATTTTTCTTGGAAGTTGTTGTGCTCGTTTCTACGTAGCGATAATATTCAAGAAGAAGTTCATCAATTGTCGGGAATTACGAGAACATTTTACTAGGAATAAACAGATAATATATTATTGAAACAAAAAATATAATATAAATAATTTAGGTAAGTATTATGTAAGTTCTACAACATCTTATACATACCTATATAGGTATGTACCGACCGTATGATCGTATGTAGGTATACTTTATTGTTTATCTGTAGATATTATTACCGTGACAACGACGCAGATGCTAAATAATAAACCTACTGGTTTACATCTCGTAGTGCGTCTCAATGCAAAGTTTTAAAAGTTCCCGTTCGAGTATTTTGATCTCTGCCAATCAATAGTTGCTCGACAAGGGCTACTTTAAAAGTTATCGCCTTTCATCGGCCTTTGTGAAACTTTCCTTTATTATACTTATACTATTGTGGTACTGATGTTGATGAGAACTAGATATTTGTATATAAGTATATTTATTTTTTTGGGTATAATTTCAAAAGAAATATTCATAAATTTATTATTTTCACTGCATACCACGTCAATTTATTCCTTTTAAAATATGCCGTCGATCCATTCGCAAGGTAAAATGCAGCAGAAAACAGTCATCAGGTTAAAATCCCACGGTTTTATCGATTTTAAGATTACTTATGCAAATTACCTTTTGAATCAATCGTTATGAATAGTTAAATGTTGTGGCATGATGGGAAATAAGTATGGAAACTCTTCACCCTCCTCTTCAATAAAACAAGAAAGCAATCGATATTTTCATACGGACACCCAAGTGGAACTTCAAAATAAAAAATATAAAATTGCTTATCATTAATGGGGTCAGTAATAGTGAGATACTATTCTTTGCCGAGGCCACCGGAGGTCGCACCTTCTGTGATTATAGGTAGGTTCTCTACCAACGGGCCCAAATATATGTCATGATTTTCTCGACGGCGTGTGAAGTCTGCCAACCCGCATTAGGCCAGCGTGGTGGACTATATCCTCAACCCTCTCATTCTGTGAGAGGAGACCCGTGCCCGGCTGTGAGACAAGATGGGTGAGATAAAAAAGGTAGGTACTAATTATTTTATACTCAGCCGGCAAGTCATGTAGGTACCTACCGATTTAAATTTTCAAGAGCATTCTTTTCAAACGAGAGTATAACTAATGTTATTTACATGGATATTCAACCAACCACCGTTTAAAGTTCGTAGTCACTGCGTAATTGAAGAGTTTGGCTGTGTTTAATATTATTCTAATTCGTTTTCAACTTTGGTTGCTTGTAAGAATAAACACCTTGTGACTTGGACAACTATATAAAATCTTTAAATAATACATAGATACTCGTATTAAACATGGCATGAAAAAAAGCATTTTTTTTACTTTTCCTCTGTTTATTGAATCGTCTGCTCGATGATCAGATCAGGCAAGTCATAAAGACCACAATATGCAATTCCTCCTAAATCAATTCATTTCCACATTTCGACATCAAACCCTTAACATTTTTGTTTAACGCCAACATATGTGCCCTTTTGATAAATAATAAAAGAAAGCTTTGAAGCAGATTTTTTAGTAAAACAAGAAGGTGGAAGTTTAGTATGAAACTGTATACACCTGTAACAGCATGTTACCACATTTACATGGTACCACTGCGGAATGTTGAATTTGTTGAGTTTGAATAGGTTAGTAGGTAAATAGGTTAGTACATAGGTCAGTACATGGGTCAGTACATAGGTCAGTACATAGGTCAGTACATAGGTCAGTACATAGGTCATTACATAGGTCAGGACATAGGTCAGTACGAATTTTGGTGCAAGTGGGCCTAAATTTACGAATGTGTGCAACTAGTTTTGAGTGTTTCGACTTTTCAAAAGTGCTATTTTAATGGTCTAATTGAAATAAAATATTTGACTTTGACTATTTTTACGTAAGTATATCTAATGTGTAAACCCTACATGTATATGAGACTTCAGTTATATCGTTAGTTATGTCGTGACAGATTCGACTCAAATAATGTTGTTAATATTGATATTTAGAAGATCCAATTACTGTTTTCAATATCGCGGAATTTAATACTCGCTGTATTTCTATTCGATACTAAGAGTTCTGATGAACTTGTACTTCAAGTGCAAGTTCTATAGGCACTCTGCTATAAATGAACCGAATCCGTAAGGATCATGAAGGGCGTAAGATTACACACAACCGGAAATAAAGCGAGGTAATGTTAGGTTTTGGTGTAGGTAACTATTCCTTCAGAAAAGGTCTTACTCTCTGTTACAGTCTGTCACTGAATAGTATTTTTAAAAATTTGATGTGTTTTAGTCGCTGGCCCACCAGTGAGGTGTATCAACTTATAAAAAATATGTACAACGTCTTACAAAATACCCCGTAAAAAATATAATTAACTATCAAAGCCAATTTTTTTTTTTTTTTTATTGATTACAGTGGCAGACGAGCTAATGGCCCACCTGATGGTAAGTGGTCACCACCGCCCATGGACATCAGCAACGTCGGGGACAGAGCTGTGCCGCCGCCTACTGTGTGTGGTAGAGAGTTCCGTTTTAGGTCTCGTTTGAAGAAGGACATGTCATAACGCACGGGGAATACCGCAGAAGGTAGATCATTCCAGAGCCTGATAGTACGTGGTAGGAATGATCTTTGGAAGCGGACTGTCCTGGATGAGATCGACCCTAGTAAGCTGTCATGTCAGGGAACCAAACTTTTTTACAGAAACGCCTACGTACCTATTTTACCTAATAATTGTCTACTTTAATAGTTTTTCTATTTTTCATTCATAAAATTGCTACCTCAATACAAGGATGTCATTATACTCAAGCACTGGCTTCAAAATGTCATTGGAAAAAAAATGTTGTCAATTTCAAATCTTCTAATCGATATCCTACAACTGTTTCGAGTTATTTTTTCAACATTTTTTACAAAATAACGATGCTAAGATTACGATATGATGTTATGCGTAGGCTATGAAGATAGCAATTTAAATCGTGCTCACGAACTGTATCGAAAACGATTTATCGATGGTAGACCCTCACTGAACAGCGACGGCTGCCTTCGTACCAGTGTTTTCTGAACATTTCAAGACGACTACATTCCACCGGCTATTTTTAATCGGTCTACTGGAAGTGGACGTCCAAGCACAGTCGACGCTAGGCAGGCTGAATTAGTGTTAGAGCATTTTGAAGAAGAGCCGACCACAAGTACGAGGCGAGCTGGAACAAGATTCGGTATAAACCATGTTGCAGTTTGGCGAATTGATCGTGACGACAATCGTCACCCTTATCACTATCGCCATATACAGGAGCTGATACCCTCCGATTTTGTACCCAGGAGAAACTTCTGCGAGTGGTACCTCAGTTAGAGGAAAACCCTAATTACGTAAATGTTCTTTGGACGGACGAGGCAACATTCACGAGGTCAGGACTTTAAAATATGCATAACGATCACGTTTGGGCTCGCGTGAATCCACATGCTTCACGGCAGGGCAGATTCCAACACCAGTGGCGGCTGAATGTATGGGCTGGCCTTTATGACGGGCATGTCATCGGTCCCGTCATTATGCCATCACGTCTGAACGGTGACAACTATCTAACGTTTTTACAAACGGAATTCGAAGAGGCGATTGACGACTTTCCTGTGGCTGACTGGGATTACATTGAGAACCAAAGAAACGTGGTGTTTCAGCATGATGGACCTCCGGCACATTTTGCTCGCAACGTACGAGAACATCATAACGTTCGCTTTCCGCGAAGATGGATCGGCCGCGGGGGACCGGTGCTATGGCCTGCTCGTTCTCCGGACCTCACACCCTTGGACTTCTTTTTGTGCGGTTATGTGAAGGACAGAGTGTATTTCTCCGATTGCCCAACGGTTGCCGAGATGGAACAGCATGTTGGATCGGCTTTCGCATCAATAACACCGACGATGGTGCGAAATGCCACACAAGCCATATCCCGACGAGCGAGGTTGTGTATTGAGCAAGGTGGAGCACTTTAAACCGTTTCTGTAAATTTGACGTTTATTATGACGTTACGTTTATAATTACGTGTTCGTTTAATTTGCTTCGTTAGGTTAGGTCTTTTTTTGTCGTTCCGCGAATTAGGCAGAAATATAGATACATTCTGCGTAGTTTACTCTTTAATTTTACTGAAATACGGGTTGCACATCAGTGTTCTTTTTACGTTATACTGCGTTCTTACGATTCTTAAATATTGTGAATGGACTCGTTATAAGAAATCGAAACACTAAAAATTGCTAAGGTCACACCAATATATAAGTCAGGTTCAAAAACAGATCCAGGTAACTACCGACCAATTTCTGTGTTGCCAGTATTATCAAAAATTCTTGAGAAACTTCTACACATACGGTTACAAAACTACTTGAACTCTTTTGATTTCATCTCCAAAAGACAATATGGTTTCAGACCCAAAAGTAACACACTTTCAGCTACGGTAGATCTTGTTAACAAAATAAAACAAAATATAGATAAAAAAAATATAGTTCTCGGTATCTTTATCGATCTAAAAAAGGCGTTTGATACCGTGAGCCACAAACTGCTTTTAAACAAACTAGAAACCATCGGAATAAGTAAAACAGCATTTAAAATGTTTGAATCTTATTTAGCAAATAGATCACAAATAGTCAAAATAGAAGGCTTCCAAAGCAACTCACTGCCTATTACATGCGGCGTCCCACAGGGCTCAATTTTAGGCCCCCTACTATTCCTGATCTACATAAATAATATACATGAATTAGGTCTAAACGGTCATATCACTCTTTATGCGGATGACACCTGTTTGTTCTACTTTGGTTCCACCATTCACACTCTAATCTCACAAGCCCAAGATGATTTGAACATTCTTTACAATTGGTTTCAGTGCAACTTACTAACTATCAATATTTCCAAAACGTCATGTACAATATTTAAGCCTAAAAATAAAATAATACCATCACATGCACCCTTAACTATCAATGACATTCCTATACAACAAAAAACCGATGAAAAGTATCTAGGCCTACATATGGACACTTATTTATCCTGGAAAATCCATATAGACCATATAAAGTCTAAATTGGTCACACTTATTGGCTCATTACGTAGTATTGGGCGGTGCATACCACACAAATTGCGATACACAATATATAACGCTTTAGTAAAACCGCACCTAACTTACCTTATAGAAGTATGGGGGAATTCGGCAAAAACTAAAATAGATGAACTTCAAATAATACAAAATAAAATAATAAAACTACTGTTTAACTTTCACTATCTCACGCCAACTAAAACAATATACAATGAAACAAAAATACTAACTATAAAAAAACTTTACAAATATAACGTCTGCATTTTTATTCGAAAAACACTCAATAGGAATATCCATACTAACATATCGTTCACGAAGCATAAACAAGTCACCAACCGTATTACCCGCCGAGCTAGTTTTCTTGTTCTACCCAAGCCTCGAACAAATTACGGCAAATCAATGATTACTTTTGAAGGAGCACAAATGTATAACAAAATACCCTCACATATAAAAAATGTAAGCTCGCTTAACGTATTCAAGAAGAAACTTGCTCAGTATATCGCATCTAATTAATGACAAACTTTGAAATGAATACGTTGAGTGGGTTCTTTTATAGTATACTTAGTAGTACTTAACTTATAGCATAAATATAAAAATTTTATGAAATGTGTTAATAGTGCGACACCAATGAACTACAAATTACTTTTAAATTACGTTCTCATGTAAGTGACTATGTCTTTTTTGAGAATAAATTTCTTTAAACCTATAAGGCCCCATTTAACCTCCTTTCAGCTTTACGGGTAGTCTTGTAACACCTGTATAAATATAAATGTTTTTGGGCAATTTTACACAGCACCATCTAGTACCAAACCAAGCAGAGATTTTACTATGGGTACTAGAAAATGGATGTAAATGTAATACTTATTATAATGACTTTGTCTTTAAGTGAAAACAGCAGACATTTTTATTCATAATAAGTATAGACATTTAAGTAGATTTGTATGAAGACATATATTTTAAAAGAGGGGTGGGAAGATCGCAACAGTATCTACGTATATAATAATAATTAAAGCATATTTGGCAAATTTTATACAGTAATCTAGCATCTAGTCCCAAAGTAAGCAGAGCTTGTACTATGGGTAGGTACTTGGATAATGGATATAATAGTTATATACTTTTGTAAATACATAAGACACTAAGACAAACACTTGAAACACTTATGTTTATCACATAAATATTTGTGTCCTGTAGGAATCGAACCCACAACCTCGTAATCACCAGTCCGACACTTGAAACACTGAACCACCATTTTCCAGACGTTGTCAAAGTGATTAACAATTTTTATATTATTTACATTAGGTACCTACTTCTGTTTAAGATAACCAATTTCTAAAATACGCACACCGAAAAGAAAAATAATCTGGAATAATATTTTTACTATTATTTAATATTATTTTTATCTTAAAAACAGGACCATTAAAACAATATTGGCAACACTGAAAAACAAGGTCACGCAGGTGCAAAGTTTTCGTTCGAGAACTTTACAGCCATAATACAGATCATAATATTCCGTCGTCAGGAAAACCACAGAGTAACAAGGTACCTTTAGCGTCATTGTGCTTACACTAGTACATTACACAGATAAAAGGGAAGAAAATATTTATAGAAAGGCAGTTTCAAGCTACACATAATACTGGCTTACATATAATAAGCCAGAGACCGTTGAGAGTTTCATCAGCTGTTCATGAATAAAGTACAGTATTTGTTTACTTTAGGTAAAACATTTTCGCTATGTGGCGCTCAATATACCTATATTTTGATCAACAGTCGTCGCCTCGTCGGTATTCTTAGTCAAAACAATTACTCGTGTACATCACGCGTAGGCAGGTAATTGATACAGAGTGAAATTAATATCCTTTCTTTATTTTACGGTTTATGAAGATACTCTAATCTTTACTGAAGACCCTGCCCTTTGTTTATTTAGATCAAACGACGAAAAATAAGGAACTGGGTTGGCTTTCACAATAACAATTCCAGCATAGGGACACGAAGGTAAACAGTTATAATATCGTCTACCTACTTATATCTGGAAAAGGTCATGCAATCAGATTTAAGGAGAAAGCGGCCAAATAATATAAGGAACAAGGAAAATATCGTAAGCTATTAATAAGTGAACTACTACATACATTACTAGAATACAACCAGCGGCATGACGAATAAAATATAAAATTGAATTGTTTGCAAAATGATTGATAATCTCGAAAACAGCCATCAGGGGTTTTTGATGTCCCCCCATAGATTGTAATATTCTATGGCCAAAAGTCCTATATGATCTCGGTATGCCATTTTATTTTCCTCTTACGGCTACAGGACATTGTGTTAAATAATTATAGCGACAATAGCTGCTTTATTAGAATTACAATTATTGTACGATTTTAAATTAATTATAATCGGTGGAGAAATATTCGATATTATCAGCTAAGTGTGTTTTATATTTGAGAAATTTCCTGATTTGATCAAACTGTTATCCAATGGAAATTTCCTCTTTGGAATACAGTAAAATATCTACATACCTACTCTGCGGGTGGCTTATTTATGTTGTGTATTTGCACTGCACTTGTGTAATCAGCGTACTTCTCAAAGTAATAAGTTTTGCTCGTTTCTTCAGTTCATAAATTCTGCTTTACCTGTGTTGATATGTAGCCGAGTTGACCGATGTTTACCTACTCCAATTAGGTAGGTAGATACCTTCGTTAAAACTTGTTAGTATTCGATGGCACACTTTTCTAAGTCCGATACCTAATACACTTTTAATATTAAATCTTCAGGAACTATGAATTACCGTATAATTCTGCTTGCTGGAGTACCTAAGTGGGGAAACTGACTAAGTAATCAAATGGGGCAATTGGCCCTTTCCTTTTAAAATTGTAATTTTGTATTTTTTTAGCCTGATATTCGTAGTATACTGTATACAGGGTTACTGGACGGCAATCCGCTAAGGGGGTGTAGGAGAGATTATTTGCAACCAAATGACCTTGTATGAACCCTGTGCAAACGTCAACCATTTTTGAGTAATTTGAATTTGTGTTTTTGAAGATATCTGCAAAATCGAATGATATCTAACAAAAACCAATGCATGAATGGATCAATGCAATGCTTCTCTGCTGAATTACACTTTAATACATAGTTTTTAAATCAGAGCTACAAATTGTTACGATGTTCATAGTTTTGAGCAGATTTTTGACTAAACCGGTCGATTTCTGTAAAAAAACATAGAAGTACTTGATCGACACATCATTCCAAAAACATAGTCAACTTTCAGTGACCTGTTGGTGAAGTTTAGTTTTTGGTTCACGTAATGATGGTACGTGTACCGTCATTATTATGCTTATAGCCATGTCTATAGAAGTGATTGCAGACACAAATTATTTTTAGCACATGCTACAAAATCATACTCTGTGTGCTATAAAAAAGAGAAGACACTGAGACAATGGTGGCATGTAGAGATTTTCATGATACAAATTCATCATTAGAATAAAAATAAAATACTACTCATTATGTTAAAGTCATGTTGTGCCCGTGTCGTTATCATCCTTTATTAAGATTTGCATAATATATAGTTTTAATATATTCGGCTGCAGAGCCAAAAACCAATGCTCCGCGGGGAAACGTTGTGTTGGCAGACCACTTGCCGTTATAATATTAAACGAAGTCGACGTTAGAAAGGGAGTGCAAATTGTTCCTAATCGTTGTCTAATCAATGGTCCAGAGCTAATCAATATTTGTAGCTGTGGCATCCGAAATATATAGTATATCTGTCACGCGTGACAAGACATATACACGTGTAACTTTTATTACATGTGTGGACCACGGATCCAGTCGTGACATTCTGACGGCACAATACAAAAACATCGTCGACACTTGTGACAAATGTTACGAGTGTTATTTAACACGTCCACACTGCTGTTTTGTTATGAGTGTCTGACACAGTCACAAAATCTGGTGCGTTGTTCTGTTACAGACGTGGGTGGATGCACCTTTTAATGGATAAGGACCACAACAGCGTGCGGCCGCCGTGCAGTTGGTACCTAATTATAACTATTATATTGCTACAAATAATGATTTGCAAAGTTGGCACAATTGTTACCAGCTGTTTTCAGGAAAAGTGTAGGTATTTTGCAGGTGGGTAGGGTAAGTCCATAATTATGAATATTTCTTACTTTGGTTCGAATATATAACCGATACTTCCGAAATACTTATATATTATACGTTTTGGGTATTTTTTTTTAATACAATTTTGTGATAGGTTGCCAAGCTAGTTGTTTATATTTTTCTAATAAAATACCAAAAGACGAATAACAGAGCCTATTCCTTCTGAAACATTACTAACTTAAAGAAATACATTTTTGAAGTTGCATGGCTTGTGTTAAGTAGAAATCGTCATATATCTAAAAAAGTGTGGTTAGGGTGGTCGAGAGGTGCTCGACCTAATGACCTAATCTCACACATTGCGACGCGCCCCACAATGGTTCGAACACAAGACTGCATTTTTTAAATATATTTAATATATCTGAATTCTAAATATACTTAGGTAGGTACTTATTCAACTACTTGTTTCAATTCTGCGCAATTTGGTCTTCAGGCGCTAACTTTTCCATGTGGCCTGCAAGAATATTCCCGAGTAGACCAGTTTCAGTTGTCCATACCAGATAATATGTGCAGCTCGAACATACTAGATACCAGATCCGCGGAACATTTGCGTAGGCCTCATAAATTTCTCAATGGTACATTATTATAACTCAACTTAGGTACTAGGAAATGCTCGTGAAGTATGAAACGAAAAATTTATATTATGTTAAACAACAAAGAGGACAAGTTTCCTATTATATGGTACAACTTTATTATACTACTGTCAACCTATAACTATAGGTAAACGATCGTTTATTAAACGATATTACCTACTTGATCTAGTAAATGCGCAGCTAGGCAGTGAGTGTCGCGGCGTCGGAGGATTTAGTGCCGTTTCAATACATACGAAGCGCTACAATACTACACTATATTTCGTACAATGAGCAAACTACCTCTACTGCGCTTTAAGAATGCCTTGATTACATATTACATTCTAGTTTAAGTTTATAATTAAAGTATGTTTAGACAAAGACAGTTTAATTAGTAGTACACGCACATACAACATATCTACCATCGTGGGAGACGGCTGGGTATGCGATTTTAGTCGGTAAGAGACCGACTAAAATCGCTCTCGACATCATTTGCCTTATAGACACCACCATGGATCTATGAGATTCGCCACAACCATGACAGGCTGTGATATAGATTATAACCTTGATATAACTATGTTCTTCCTCTTTTGAATTTCCAATCTATCTGGACGTCAGTTCAATACTACATCTATGATGATACCCGTCACTACTCAGGTAGCGGCTGAGCGGCAGGATATTTAGCAATGCAGTCTGAACTGATGAACTGTATAAATGCTTTCAAAATCTTGTAAACTATACTTAAAAGAAAAAGAATGTTGAGCGGCAAAAGGACGGAATTTGGCGTATATAATCTAAAAATATGAATATAATGAATGCGTTTTTGTTGCGTTTATTTCATCTCTTATGTTTGATCAAGTGTAAGAAATCGTTTAGTATAGTACCTATCACTAAATTTCTCTTGTCGAAATGGGCCTGCCGTTGAATAGTTTAAACAGGATCACCAGTTCGATAACCCCGGGCTTTCTAATGGTTGTCATGAAGACTACGACCGAATAATTATAAGTATTTAAATAGCTTATTTACTCACTGTGCAGTTTTCTCTTGACCAACATTCTTTAGCGAGTCCAGCATCAAGTTAGCGTGTTTACGGTCCTCGAGCAACTCGTCTCGTTTCACACTGTTCAGAGCTAACGCCATCATCAACCGTCCTGTCTGGTATCGTTGTTCTTTCAACCTTGACATGAAGAAAACCTTACTTAGGCGAGGCAGTGATCACTCCTTCAGTAGTTTGAATGAACTTGGCATCTTTGATATTGAGTGTATATGTATATACCACTACAGCGAGCAGGCTGGACAATCGTATGCAGTGTTTAACACTGTAGTCTGTTTGTTTTTTTTTTTTTGCTTGCAAAATGAATTTTCTGTTAATAAGGTTAATCGTCTTAAATATTACTAATGCCACTTTAACATGTTCTAAAGAAAAATCGTTTAAATGTGTCTAACATTACCAATTTAACTAATTCTGATTGGTTATATGGACAGATGATCCAATTAGATTGTCTGTCATCTGGGGAGGCAGCAGGGTATGTTGGACTCACCATCATCATCAACCCGATATATTGTCCCACTGCTGAGCACGGGTTTCCTCTCATATTGAGAGGGATTAGGCTAATAGTCCACCACGCTGGCCTAGTGCGGGTTGGCAGACTTCACAAACCGTCGAGAAAATCTCTAAGGTATGCAGGTTTCCTCACGATGTTTTCCTTCACCGTTTAAGCGAGTGATAATTAATTATTAATATGCACATGAATTCGAGAAGTCAGAGGTGCGTGCCATGGGTTCGAACTCGAGACCTTCGACTTGCCAGCCCAATGGTCATACCATGAATATTGGACTCGCACCGACGCACTTGCTTTCACTTGCCCTACAAAATTTCACGGATCCCATGGCCATGTCTATACATGGCCTCGGGATCCGTGAAATTTTATATCTATATATCAGATATCTATGTATCTATTTATATAATAATTATGACATCTAGCACACAGTGTGGAAATAGTAAATGTTTAAATCAGGTAAATATGTGAGACTGCGAATGAACCTATTTGCTTGCATCCTTTATCAACTGAGTGTTGAATGGGTCCTATGCAGTTTTAAACAGTAAGACGTAGTGTTCACAGAAGGAAACCGACAAGATAAACTACAATCGTTAAGTCCGTCAATTTTGTTATTCTGCTGTGTCATTTGAAGGATTTTCTAAAAGCCAGTACATTTTGCCAATTTTTTATTTGCATTTCATATTCTTTCTTCTTCGTCATAATTATCATCAACCCAATACTGTCCCACTATTGGGCACGGGACTCCTCTCACAGAATGAGAAGATTTAGGCTATAGTCCGCCACGCTGGCCTAGTGCGGGTTGGCAGACTTCACACACTGTCGAGAAAAATCTCTAAGGCATGCAGGTTTCCTCACGATGTTTTCCTTGACCATTTAAGCGAATCACTCGCTTAATTACTTCTTGTCTTGCGAATATTTTTGGCAATGCGGTACCACCCCAGACGAACTCAGTAAGAAGTCTCAATAGTATAGGTAAAAAAATTGATTACCTCAAAATGATTTGATCAAATGAAGATACAAGCGTTGCTTTTTGCAAACGCTTGCAAATCCTCATGACTTCTTCGAGTTCCCAGTGTACTGAATGGTGGCTCCCGACCTCTTCATCTTCGTACAAATCGTCAAGATTTGTAACTTCCTATTGACATAATGTCAATTTAAATTTAATAATTAAACAAAGTTTCTCAACTTTCATAAAACCTTCCAAAAACTATTTACTTTTATTAAATGAATATGAAAAAATAACTTGTAGGGGTAATAATTATAAATTGTTGTTTGAAACCAGTGATTTACTTACATTATTCGTTTTTCTATCATATATACTGATGTAGATATTCTATGAATATTTTTGTAGAGTAGGTATTTAAATCTGCTGTCAAAACCAATCAATATCATAAACGATACCCTAACCTACTAGGTTTTTTACAAATCTTTTCAATACACAGACATACACAGGCTCTGTACGATTTTATAACAAAAGGTATATATTAATATGAAATTTAAATAACTTGTCAAAAACTACGGGATATTCCTAATCTTTTTTTTATTTCAATTAGACCATCATAATAGCACTTTTGAAAAGTCAAAACTAGTTGCACGGTTTCAAAAAGTGGGTCTTATAGAGAAATACCGGCAAGAAACTCCATAGATACTCTTTAAAAAAACATGATTAGACAGTTCAATATGATACATAATATTCCCATTGTGATCACAATTAAGCAATTATTGTTTAATTTCAAGCTGACCTATAGAGAAATCCAGTAATTAGTTTGATTGTTCAATAGGTATCTGGAGTTGGACCACTTATTCAACCAATTACCTACGTACCTACGCGATATTAAATTCAATACCTACCATCGAATAACATTCCAAGAGAATGTTATTCATGCACGTACTAGAGAATTATATTGAATAAATAAATAAATGCTGTGCACACAAGTGTTGTGTTGTGTGTTACACAAGTTTATTATGAAACTAGACAGAAAATACTTATAAACACAGCACTGAAAGCATAAGGTGGAACTTCTTAAAGTAGAGTTTGTTTTATTTACCTCTTTTCTTATAAGACTGGGGAAGGATTCCGTCAAGTAAGCGACCTCTCGCCGAGCTAATTTCAGCGTTCTTTCTCTCTCTTTCATATTAGCTTTGATTTCCTTTTCTAATTTACTGAATTCGAATTTTCTATCGTCCAGGTACTCCATGGCTAGTTGGCCCATCTCGGTGGCACCCATAAGGCACTTGCCTTGCGCTCGGCAATCCAGTTTCAATGCCTCTAACACGACAGTGAAGTATGATGAATCCTACAAAGGAATAAACTCGTGATTAAAATTTTCGTGTTTCTGCGCGAAATTGCGCTATGGTTTAGTTTTCGTTGCTCTGTGGGCTGATTTACACTAATTATGTTTTTGAAGCTTGTATGTTTGCTAGAAGTACCTAAGCATTGTGATGATCGGTGAGTGAGTGTGTGTCAATGACAAAATTAAGGAACTTTGACTTGTAATAGTTCGTAAACCATAGGTTCAAATTGAATGTAATTTCGGAGTATACCTAGTTATGTTATGCCCTCTTGGTCACTGAATTCGGATCTCTAACTTTATCTACAAGGAAGTTACAGGGGATCGAAAATGTCTTGAATGGCTTCGAGAAAAGATGGTAGGTACCTACGGCTGTGCCTTTTCTCTACTTGACGATTATAGCATTATTAATATTAGTATACCTTTTTCAATATGTCAAGAATTTTCTTATACATGACTTTGATAGCAAGCGCAGCATTCTTCTTAATGTTGGCACGCTGCACGTAGTTAGCCACAGCCTGTTCCTTCTTCTCAGGGGGCAGCTTTCCCCCCACCTCATATATGACTCGGTCCCGCATCTCTGCCGCTTCCAACTGTCAAGTGTAACTTAATTAATTAGCTTAATAATATGTTTACTGGAGTATGTACCTACTTGTATGGCTTAGATGAAATTAGGAGATACTTGAGCCTTTACTCAGAAGTGCAACTGAGCTTGCTCCCGGAAATCCCGGGAAACTGATATAGCAAAACTACTTACATTTTAGTAAGTTTGGTTTGCTTAAATAAAATTATTTGTCTCGATGTGTCAGGAATAGTAACCCATCTACAGGCTGACCGCAGCTAACGCAGCTTTTAGATACGTTGACCAGTGTAGTTATAGCTTTGCCACTCTTATGAGCTAGGCAATTTAATTTGGTAATATTTATGCCAGAGAAATAATTATATTTTGTGACCAGTATTAACATAATAGGTGGGGTTCCTACAGTTATCCAAATATCCAAATGTCCTGTTATTCCTGTAAAACTCATCCAGGAAAAAATTAGTTAGGTACTAATTCTACGCTTACGAAATCGGGTAAAAGCACTCGCTGGTAGGTACAAAGTATAGAACACACACATCATACTGCTAAGTTTCCTGCACGCTTTTTATCCACGAGCGCTCATATTTTGCCCTACCTACACCTTCTTAAAAACATGCAGTTGCGGTTCCGAGTACTACGCACTAATTAGGCTAACTAAGGATCTGTTTTTCAGTGGCTGTAATTTGGTCTAAGGAGTGTAGAGAATGAAGATGTACTCGTATACCCAACTTCATCTCTTACGATATTGATAGCAACAGAATCTTATGTGGAGTATGTGGTTGGAACTTGTCGTTATGAAGCAACGACAAAGAATAATTCACAAATCTCGGATGATTGAGACTCAAAATCGCCTTGTTTATAAATAGCAATCTTTTATGTTTTATCTATTACTGGACCACAAGGTCACCAATAAGGATGGTCTTTGCTCTTTTAGGGCGCCCATTCTGGCCTGTCAACAGACACTGCATTACTATTCGATTAGGTATTAGCCTTTTGTTATCAATTCATTATCTAAATCAATATTGGTTTTCTAACAAAACCGTTCAACTACCAGTTACACAAAGCCACGTTGGGTTGAGTTAACTATCACATATATCGTAGGGGGCCGCAGGAGCGGCCTGCTACTGCCTGTCCGGTCTGTCCGGTCTGCGGACGAATGCTACAGCGCTCCCGTAATCTGGCACTAAAGTGGTGACGCGAAACGCCGAGGTTGGTTTTTAGTCGGTAGATCGCTCTTTTCAGAGCGGAGTCCGAGTCGTAGGTAGTGCATAAAGCATTTCCAACACCATCAACAAAAAAAAGTACTTTATCATATATAGAAACGCAGATACACACAGAAAAAGAATGGGTTCTGAGAGGATAATAACGTAAACATTCAAGTATTACTTTGATTTGAAAATTAAGGTGCTGGTGCATTCACTCCTTTTAGTAAGTAGCCTTAGTCTAGAAATGAATAGATAATAAATATATGTAAATAGTAGGTACAAATTTTAAAACTGTTTGATGTAGAAAGAAATTTATATTCATTAATGACCATAGCAATAGCCTTATTTTGTCTATTTAGACGACCTATTTAATCGTGATTTGCAAAATGAAATTATTATTACTAACAGAATTGTACTGTAATTTCAATGTTGCCTAATGATGATTCTGCACAGTAGATTTGTATTGATAATAATTTATCTTTGTCACTAAAGATTTTTTTAACTAACCGTCGGCCTTTAAATGAAATATCGAGAGGTTTTACATGAATAACTTGTGATCCTTGACAGTTGCCTCTCAAGCTGAAGGACAAATTCTACAAAATCCAAATCATCCATCCATCAAAGTCCTGGGTGGTTAAGAAGATGGATGAAAGAAGACTTCATGCGGTGGTGATGATGAAAGAATGGACAAAATAAGGAACGAGTTTCAAAATTAGAAACAAAAAATCAAGGGAATCTTGTTGGAAAGTTCGTACGGCATATAAGCACGTAAAGATATCGGAGAGGATGGAGAGGTAGACGAAGACCAAAGAAAATATGTATGGATTGTGTTACGGCAGATATTACTGTAATGGTGACCGATATGACTGAGCTGACGTCTGGCAGAAATATATAGAAAAAGGACATGCAGCGCCCAGGTTGATGATAATTCCGAAAACGTATTTGAAAAATTCTTATAAAAATTCATGTAAAATAAACAATTATTAACTCGTCCAGTTACTTTGCAGCGTAAGGCCTTGGTGGTAATTATTATTAATTAATTAATTCAATAATAAGAATCAACCTAGAGAAAATTAGAATTAAAATTGTTACCGAACATAGTTATGCAAAAATCCTCTCTGAGAATAAATGTGAAGATTTTTGAAGCATTCCCCTATCCTTATATCCTGGGAAAAAAATATGAAAGTTTTCACATTTCAACCCAACCATCCTACGCCTGGCGGTAACGACCCAACATAATTATTTATTCACGCAACAGTTCCTGAAATAAACACTTGCGATGCATTATCCGCTCCGCGCTCATACTATCAATATGTAATGATAGAATGAGCCTGACGAAAGCGTTCCGTATTTGCATAATATCATTATTACCTATTGCAATTTCTCAGCCAGAACCGAAAACATGAAAATATTTTTATGATAATCAATACAAAAAAGCATTTTATAATTCAAAGTCAAATATTTTATTTCAATAACACTTTTGAAAAGTCAAAACTAGTTGCACGGTTCTAAAAGTGGGTCTTATGGATAACAATCGGCAAGAAACTCCATAGACACTTTAAAAAAAAAGCATGAACAAAATTGTAAACCAAGATTAACACTGGATTACAATTTTGTTCTGAATAGTTCATGAGAACAATGCAGTTTGATGTGTACTAATAAATTAATCCAGTATAATAAACAAAAAAATAAAGATTGCCATTGACAGTAAGAGCTGACCAGCCCCGTCAGACGGCACCCGTTCACGGGTATGACACACGGCGTCGTTCGACTCAACCATATTGCAGGGAATAAAACGACACGACACACAACGACACTGAGCATGACAAGCTCAGACCGCAAGGCAAGGCAATAAGTATGTATTTAAGTTTTGGACCCCATTTACCATGTCGCATGATGTTCAATTAACGCCACACATTGATTTACTAATAAATATTCTAGTACCTGAGCTAAGCGAAATTTCTCCATTTTCTTCTTTTTTGTGTATCTGATTCTATCAAGTTGTTTTCTCTTGTTGAAGTTCTCTTGGTGGATACTTTCCAGTACTTTCTAGAACAAAAATGTTTAGAATTAACATGGTAACCGTTAGACAACATGATAAAAAAATAATAATAATGAGACTAGCTACAAATTAAGCACCAAAATAATTGGGTCGGCCTGAAGACCTTCTTATTCATTGAATCGTACTAAATACAGGTACCTACAGGATGTATGGGAATATACCTATTGAGAACGATCCAATTATGAGTACGAGCAATTACAAAAAAAAGTAACTAACATACAATGTAAGTATTAACCAAATACAAGAGTCACATGGTTAATACGTACTACATGAAGTTACAATATTGACCACATGCTATACATATTGTGTTTCTGTATGTTCATAAATTCTTAAGGCGTCTTGTTTAAAGTACCGAAGTATTTTTTACTTTATTTTTAAGTAAAAATCCACACAACAAGTAAAAATGCAAAGATTTTTTCCGAGTTGTCGGTTAACTGATATCGTGTGAATAAACCAACGTTACTATATTAATCAGGCGTACCTATATTAGAGAAGTATGTACATTTATCACATCCATTATTTATAATTCCCGCGTAACTGTTGCTTAAACAATATTTATTTCGATACCGCGATTTCATAATATCCTGTACATTGTCCCAGACGGAGTGGTCCAAAGTGAAATGTGGGGTAGTAGGTCCTATTGTCTATTCAGTAATAGGTATATAATTGGGCTATCCTCTTGGTATAGAAATTATCGCCATCAAAAAATAAACAAATACTAATTTGAATCATATATTAGGTATGGCACTGTGAAGCGACTATTGTGCTCTACCACTCTCACTCAAATTTGCCTGGAAAGTTCTTGTTTAAAAAAATATTATCTTTCATAAAACAAAATTCTGTCTGCCAGTGCATACATTACGTTTTGGTGTCGAAGTTAATACTCTAGCATAATTCTAGTACTAGCAAGCCTCCTCTTTAATTCAATTATATCGATGAAATGCCGCACAAAGGCAATTATAAAAACTATGATGATTACTAGGACCTACAAGGCGATTCAGGCAACATGGAAGTGAAAATAAAATAAAATTTACGAAACCCTAGCCATCAAGTCGACCAGTCACCACTACTAGCTACTATTACTGGCGAAAATTAACGTTAGATAGGGTAACGCAGAGTAGGCGGTAACTGCTTATGGGCCCCGCGTCGCTTAGAAGGCCCCAAGAGAAATAAGTATTTTTTTATAGGAAAGTAGAAAACGTGAGGAGTACCTCAAGGTTCGTATTGCCTAACTAGCTAAGAATGACTTGGCAATCACACAGCAATAGAATCTAATCTACATGCAACAAAATCAACCTATTAGTAGCGCTCTGAACTCTTTATTTGTGTTTGTGTATTATAAATTAGGCCGGCTAGCGCTGTTCAATTATAACTATTTAAAAAATTAAAAAGAAATGGTATCCCTCCTTTCGGGTACTATTTCTTTTGCGTCAGCTACAGACTTCTTCAAAGCCCGTAGGCAGCGCACGTGATGTTAATTTTACAAACTGTTTGATCTGGTTTACGGACGAGAACATGCACGAGTGAGAAATTCTCCGTCTACTCTGCACTGACACTTATACATTTTTAAAGTTATTTCTTACATCGGCTTTACTATTCATGTAAGTAAGTTGAAGTCTCCTGTGCTCCTGGAAAGCATTTCTAAGGAACTGTTTGTCACCATACACGGCGACACCAAGCTCCTCGCGCTTCGCTGCGATTTCTTTTCGGAGCTGACGAATGTCCCGCGAATACCGCTTCTTCTGCTTTGCCAAGTCGCCTTCATGGATCTTGCGGTCACGTTCTAAATACATAAAAATCAACAGTTTATTTGCTTACTTTCTCAGTTATGATCAGTGGGTTAACATAACTACTGAGTGCAAAACTATGCGTCAAATGATAATGAATTCAGTTGGGAGGCCTGAGGGGAAGGGTTTTTCCCAGCATTGGGACACACAAGGCTAACCGTAATTTTAATCTGCAGTAAGAAATGTTAGTGCAGTGGGGGGAGTTTGACCCTTATACTGC
Source organism: Acronicta alni (assembly GCA_964056405.1). Lineage (NCBI taxonomy): Eukaryota > Metazoa > Arthropoda > Insecta > Lepidoptera > Noctuidae > Acronicta > Acronicta alni. Next base: position 13,682,291 of record OZ043913.1, read on the forward strand.
CAACCTAGCCATTCCTCTTTCTTTTTACAGGGTCGGCAACGCACAAGTGACTACGGTAACCGCTTACCATCAGGTGGGCCTTGTTTGCCACCTTAGTGGTATAAAAAAAAACCCGACTAAATAATCGATGACCCTCATTGCAATGCTAAGTGAAAAAATACAATTTCCTGCTTAAAATGGGCGTGACATAGATACTGTCAGTGGGATACTCGAGGGACACAAAAATAGACGCCTCATTCTCACCTTACAGTAGGATCCCCAAAATTTAATGTGTGTAACTATAGATCAAACACAATTGACCCTTGAGAATCAAGCGTGTAGCTACGAGGTAAGCATTCGGTGTACCATAGCTACGACCATCTACGTCGTAGCGGAGCACCGAACCACTACGCGCTACGAAAATGTTTCCGTCGTCATGTTACATTTTCAAAAATATTATGGATTGCGAATTGCATTGGGAAGATTTTCATAAAAACATTTTGATCCCGATTTTATTTGTTGTTTCTCTTTCGTCAGGCTGACATGGAACAGAGACAGAGTGATCTAGACATAGCGGTTTGTTTCCAGTAGGAATCAAGTAAAAGATCACGATTTTGTTCGTGATCTTTTAAGCGATTTTTTTCGTGTCTATCGCTAGTAATATTTAAATATCATTATGCGTAGGCCTACTTGTACACCATAGATATCTATGAGTATCTCGGAATACTCGGAGTACCTGTTTGATCCAAAAGCATTTAAATAACCACAAGCAAATGAAAATACCATACCATATAACTTTATAAGGCCCCGATACTGGTTGATTTTGTCTTTGATAACCCAATTATCATCTTGCATCCCATGAATGCGAACCTTCGCTGCGGACAGCATCTTGATACACAATAAAGTCGCGACTGAAATAAATAAAATTATATAACAAGATGATTAGTGTAACGAAATATTCATGACAGAAAATGTATTTTAAATGACAGTTGTGACGTTTCTGAGGGTGAGCCTCGGGTGAGCTAATGAGGTACTAATATTATCACTCACCTAGTGAAACAGTGATGATCTCTTCTTTCTATGGGTCTGCATCACGTCTGCATACAACAGAGAGGTCAAGCTCTATATGTATAAGCTTCTATTTAGTTGAGATAAGATGTACAGACGCCAGCAGGTCAAGTACCTTATTGTTTTGTATTTAAGTTGAAAATCAATCATAGAAAATTGAAATATTGTGGTAGCTTGATGTGCTGGCCTCTATACCTCACTGTTTAAGTTGGAGCATATTATTGTGATTGCCATCAGTGAACACAAAATTAAAATCAGTTCAGTTTTTACGCTAACATTTAACAGACGGAGTCGATTGTATTTCTAACCTGGTCGTTATTCTAACCTCTAACCTGAGGTTCTAATCCACCTCTTTTTTAATATCTTCAATGTACAGACACAATCATGTATGTTACGAATATAATAGTTTTGGGTGTCAATGGGCGGCAGTGATCACTTACCATCAGATAAAAAAAAAAGATAGGGGGCTCACCTTGATAGGTGCACATGCATTTATATATTTATAATTATATATTTATTACTATACATCCAAACTTTCATAATCATAATGCCAAGCACTGATTAAGTTTGTATCTGAATTCATAAATTTGTAACAATTCTGTAAGTATGTTAACTATAACAGCTTTCTGTAATGGAATGTATGTGAGTGAATGTATCTCTAAGAGTTTGAGGCTTGGGTGTAGTATACGAGTAATGACTCCAGTAGATGATAGAATAATAGGTACGGCTTGTACAGTTTTTACTTTCCATTGAGTTTTTAACTCAATGGCTAAGCTAAGTCGATATATTTGGTAAGATTTTCAGTGTGTGTGTATCATCGGATGAATTTGGTACTTTTCACTATATATTTTTTGTAGTTCTTAATTTCAATGACCTGGTCCTGAACTGCGAACATAAATCCTTCCATTTCAGGGAACAATTCTCCACACCTGAGCCATTCGTTCGACACTGTCTTTTCGACGGTAGGTTGGTTCAGGTCGTGGAGGTGCTCCAATGCGGCCCCGAAGTGAGGGGCTGCAGGAACAGGAAGAGGATGATGTCCCGGCGGTCACGCGAGTGGAGTTTGATGTGGCGGAGGAGCGCATGAGAGTGCGGAACCGGGCTCAGATGGCGTCCCTGGTCGCGCACTGGCGCTGGCCCTTCAGGTGCTGGGCCCAAGGCTGCAGGAACTGTTCACAGAATGTTTCAGACAGGGTCGCTTCCCTGAACGTTGGAAGACGGGCAGACTGGTGCTGCTGCGCAAAGAGGGTTGCCCCGCGGACACTCCCTCCGCATATAGACCCATAGTTCTGCTTGACGAGGCGTGCAAGCTCCTTGAGCGGATCACCGCCGGCCACCTCGTCAAGCACTTGGTGAGAGCTGGCCCCGATCTATCCGAGAACCAGTACGGGTTCTGAGTGGGCCGTTCGACCGTCAACGCTGTACTACGCGTCAAGGCCCTCTCGGACCAGGTGGTAGCAGGCGGCGGGGTGTTGCTAGCGGTGTCGTTGGACGTCGCCAACGCGTTCAACACTCTGCCTTGGGGCTGCATCACGGAGGCGCTCCAGTACCATCGGATGCCGCTCCACCTGCGACGGATGGTCGGGGACTACCTCCACAACCGCGCCTTCACTTACGTGGGTCGGGACGGCGTGTGCACGAGGGAGATGGTGTGCGGTGTTCCACAGGGCTCGGTCCTCGGGCCGCTCCTGTGGAACATCGGATATGATTGGGTGCTGCGCGGGACGACGCTACCGGGCGTTGACGTCGTCTGTTACGCGGACGACACTCGTGTTCTTGCCCGCGGGCAATCATTCGGGGAGGCGGCCTGTCTGGCGACGGCGGGCGTCGCACAAATTGTGGCGTGAATCCGTAGGCTGGGGCTGGAGGTGGCGTTGTCGAAGACGGAGGCCCTTTGCTTTCACGGGCCCCGGAGGAGGCCCCCACCTGGATCCCACATCAAATCAAATCAAAATCAAAAATATTTATTTGCTAGAATATGGTACATAAGGTGTTACAATACATTTGTTTCAGCATATCCTGCCATAGCATGGCGTGCAAATATATTCACAGTCAGTGTCATTAATCTGTTCTGTGTCACTATCGTCAATTAAGTACTATACTACTTGCTAATTCTATTGACTTACCACATCGTCGTCGATGGGGTCCGGGTCGATGTGAAACCGTCTATGCGGTACCTGGGGCTCGTGTTGGACGGAAGATGGACCTTCCACACCCACTTCCAGTGCCTTGCGCCGCGGCTGCTGGGTGCAGCCAGTGCTTTGGGGCGTCTGTTGCCGAATCTCGGTGGCCCGAACGTCACCTGCAGGCGGCTTTACTAATAATCCCTTTCCCTTTAATTATCACTAGCTTAAACGGTGAAGGAAAACATCGTGACGAAACCTGCATACCTTAGAGATTTTTCTCGACGGTTTGTGAAGTCTGCCAACCAGCACTAGGCCAGCGTGGTGGACTATAGCCTAATCCCTCTCAATATGAGAGGAGACCCGTGCCCAGCAGTGGGACAGTATATGGGTTGATGATGATGATGAATCCCTTTCAATCTGAGAAGACACCCGTGCCTAGGGACAGTAGGTTTAAAATGGGTTGATAATAAAATTAATGATGAATCTTTCGATCGATTCGAATTTAAAATCGATCCCTCTATTAAGCCCACTGCAAGCAGACTAAAAAACATCTTCGAATTTATGGGAGTCCTCTTACATTACTAATTTACATTTCGTGTTGATTCAGATCGCCGTAAATAAAACCTCTACATACACGTACTAATTTAATAATGCAGTGACAGTGCGTTGCACGTTGGCGCAGCTCAACCAGGCCATGGTAGAATTATAACAGGTAATCTCTTCCAGTGCCTTCCCGGCTAGGTCAGGTATTATAATTATTTAGTTTGCAGAGACGTCATCGACAAACTGACTTTTGATAGTTATATTACTTACCCGAGCAAAATGCATTTTTTCTCTTACTGGCTTCTATAATAAAGCAATATTGAATTAGTAGTTGTAGTGTAAATACAATTTACTTTTTAACTAACTAGATGAAAACACGATATAAAATAGGTGAGCTACTAAGCAATTTATTTCATAATTTATCTTGAATTATAATTCTCCTCAATTATATTGAAGATGTTAAGCAACGGCAACTGTTTATCGTGAACTTCGTGACGTAACCCGTAACTTACAACGGACGAGAATACCAGGCGTAAGCTTTTTATTCTACCATGACCCACGCTAACTGATCGTGATGAGGAAGGACGGGTAGTTAGATTAATTAGCCGGCAGTTCGCCACTGAGCTGACGTCTACATCTAATTAAATTAGAGGCACTGGCATGGAAAGGCAATTGAAACTATCAAGCTGGATTCAACATTAATTACTTTCATTGTATTGGGAGTAGGTACTAATATTATGGAATCTACAACCTCGTACCCGCTACTTTCCGCCACAGATCCACTCGCCAGAGATCGAAATTTCATCCATTTCACCTGGATGAATGGGTGTCTACCACCGTTCGTTTCTCAAGAAACTTTTTACCGCGAACGACTGCTCTATGGAATCAATTACCAGCGGAGGTATTTCCGATCCGGTACGACATGGCAACCTTCAAGAAGCGAGCCTATTCTTATCTCAAAGGCCGCCAACGCACTTGCAACCCATCTGGTGTTGTGGGTGTCAATGGGCGGCGCTGATCACTTACCATCAGGTAACCCGCGTGCTTGTTTGGCTCCCTCTTCCATAAAAAAAAATGATTTTAAAATGTGTGAACTTTAGTTTATCAATATAAAATTTTAATGCGGTGAAGGTTCATGCAGATGTCGGCAATTGACCCGATTACGAGGCCTTGCCAAGGGTGTCAGTTGCCAATGTCAACATTTGCTTGATATGTTCTATAATATAGGCTAAGTCGGGCCCTCTGCGCCATTTATGACCTAAATTATTATTTTATTATATAAAAATGAATCTCTATTTCCCTTGGTCATCGCATCACGCGTGAACGGATGGAACAATTTCGCTAATTCTTTTTTTGTTGTGTTAATTATTGACAGGAGAGGTTTTTATGAAAGAAAAAAATTAAAACAATTGTGCAGGAAATTAGAAAATTTAAAAAACTTAAGAAATACTTAGGAGATACTTGCAGGTAAATTTCACGCAGACGAAGTCGCGGGCAGAAGCTAGTTTTATTATAGTGTTCCAGTACTATGTACCATCATCTGTTAGCATGAATATAACAATGATGATAGAATCCAAGCCACGGCGACCATTTTCTGTTGGTAGGCACATGAAATACCTGCCTGTCAAATATTTTATTGACCTTTAGCTAAATACTGGGTCATTTTTTAGTTTAACAAGACAATTTGCATTAGCATTAAGTTAGCACATAATTATGTATATACGTACGCACCAATCTACCAATATATGGTCCTTATGACGTTTTAATCAAGCTCTATATTTATTATTATGTCTTAATACAACTCAAACTAAGCAGACCTTGTGCTATGGTTACTAAACAATGGATATTGTTGTATACTATATAAAATATATAAGAAACACACAAAGACAAAAATATATGTTCCTCACATAAATATTTGTTGGGAATCGAAGTGTCGGACACTAGAATCACGGAAGGGTCAGCTTTTACTGGAAATATTTTGTGATGCATCAACCGTTGCCGTGTACCTACTTCTCAAAAATTAAGATCGCAAGAAGCGTTTATCCGTACGTATGCTACAATACTGTTCATATAATATTCAAATTAATGCTGCAATAACACAAGTATTTATATCAAAAATTATTTTTACTAAGAATTAAATATATCATAAAAACCGATACGACAGATAATAGGTACCTATTCAAAAATTGGAATTACTGTCTACAGTCAGGATCACCAACTACGGAGCACAGAGCCCTGTGAGTACGGTCCCCACACTGCGTGCCTTGAGGACAGTTGGAGCAAGTAGCTCCTGCTTCATATATTGGAAAGCCGTCGATGTTTCCTGCAGGTCCATAATTACAAAACGTGTACGCTAAAATCTTGGATTCCTTTCGCCGCTTCTCTTTATTTTCTTCCTGAACAATTCCACGGTGTAATGGTGACTCTTTTGATCTATAAACAGAATCAGTAGTAGCAAAATCTTCAAATCTTATAGACTTTGCTGGTGTCATGTATCGAGTGCGTCGCAGTATGTTTTGGCTCTGCACGGAGGTTCGTGTCGCATTGGGCATGGAATATTCGAATTGATCCATATTATTTACTGTTCTTCTTTTGCGAAAAAGAGCACATGAAGGTTTCTTAGCCGTACAGAGTGCTTGAGAACACCCGAGTCGCCAAGTGGATGCCCAAGCTGCTGCTGAGTACCAATGAGCGTTACAACCACCGGGAGCACTACAATTACTAAGTCTAAAAGACCAAACGTGCTCTGGCGGTAGAACTCTGGAACCAGAGAACCATGCGCCTACTGCATCTGCCAGTAGTTGAGCTTCGGTCACCCGGCTCACAACAGCCCGTACGTCCATATTCTGTAAAACGTTAAATCGGATTGTGTTCCTGCACTCATCATGTCGTTTTTGGCACTGCCGTGCCCAAATTTCCGCAATATGCTCGAGTTCATAGTCCCAATACATCTTTCGCATATTTGTAGCAGGTGGCTGACCGGGCTCTAAGCCCATGGCAATGTTGTCTCTGTGCCGGTTATGCAACAATAAGATTTGGTACCTCATCCATGTAGTCATACCAGATGCATAGAGCCTCGGGCTCTGTTTGTTAGTGGCCACGCACATTGTGTGCTGGTTTTCCATCGAACAATCTGGATGAGTGCAATAATCATTTTGATAAAACTTCTTTGTTGCGTTCATGTCACACAACACATTTCCTAAAATAAAACTACTACAAAAGAAATAAATAATATTCATTTTGAAATGAAATTCGGGGAATCGGTGATTCTAAAATGTCCGAGTGACGTGAAGTCAAAGTGAGTGGAAGCTCAGAGGAAGTCACAGACACATTATTAAGTAATGTGAACTGTCGATGGTTAAGTCCACAGACTAGATACAATTGCTGTATATAGGTGATTATATATATATTTAGCATCACTCAGAATAAACTCAGAAATTAAAGTCTGATATATAGATTGCAAAGCTACTTTAATCATCATCATCATAAGCCCGTATTCGTCCACTGCGGGACGTAGGCCTCTTATAGTGCACGTCACTGAGCCCGATCTTCAGCTCTACTTTAGTCATAGATGTAGGTAGGTCAGAATAATGACTCGAGTAGTACGTATTGACCTGACGAGTCAGTTTAATAGTAAGATGTAATATTAAACTAACATTTCAGTTTAGTACCTATTTATTAGAAGAAGTAAACAGTGATCAGGCAGTGTCTACAACTTATATTGTTGGAATCGTTATTTGGTTATCTTTCACGTAAATTTGACAGAAAATCTTTCTCTAACTTGAATTCTTTATATCGAAAGTGTAACTTTAATATAAAAAATAAATAATTAGTGATTTTGGAAAATTAAAAAAAAAAACTTTTAATTGCTATCGTTCGTTTGTGTTCTTGACTCAATGTAAGTCACTCATCATCGACTATTACATAGAACTTGATACAGATCAGTAAATTTTGACGGCAGTCAAAATCGGTAAGTTATTATAACGATAGTCGGTGGAATGCCCGTTCGTGTACACTGCGCGCTAATAGTTGTTAAACTAGCACTCGAGTACATTTCTCAAACTTTCTGTTTAAGTCACTCGAAATGTTTTGTTGCACACGTTGAAGGTTGAATACCAACGTGTTACGTGCACAGCATGTGAGGCTAGTTGGACTTTCCTTGTGCAGCAGGTGGAGATCTCGGCGACAGTAAATTGACGTGGAAAAGGCTTCATCTTTCGATGAATTGACATCTGAATTTACGTCAGGAAATAATAGCTTTAAGAAGCGAAGTCTCGACTCTGGAGGACGAAATTGAAACGATGAAGTTATCTTTTTTCTTTCTTCACCAGAAGAGATAGCCAAACTGCAAGGTAGAATAAGTAAACTGGAGAATCAGCAGTTTTAATATAAGCAATTTTGAGTTTAAGGGGTTGCCTATATTCAAAGATGAAAATATGTATACCATAATAAATAGCAAACATCGGAGACGCAATTAGTTTTTATATTCCTAAAGACAGATTATAAAAAGAAATCAATTGCACAGCAAGGGTATCGTCTCATAATAACAAACAAACAAAAACATCATCTCCTACAAACAATTACTTGAAGAACGATAATATTATAGTTGCCGCTAGAAAGTATAAAGAGCTAAATGCGAAAGACCTGGGCAAACAGGAAGCTACTAGAATTTACATTAATGACCATTTAGCACTAGATAATAAAATCCTGTTCAACAAATTCAAAGCTCAAGCCAAAGGACACGGTTTGAACATAATATGTACTTTAGAGGGTGCAAAACACTAGTCTAGGTACAAGAACACCGCACAGAGTAAGATTTTAAAAAAATACTTGTACATTTTCATTTACATTTTTATGAGTTGTTTACTCAAGTAGGGTTAGTTAGATTAGGTACATTCCATTCACACTAGCCATTTCTTGGCTTATCGCTCATCGTTTTCTACTAGTCCGCACTCCTCACGGCACAGCTGTTTTGATATAGGTTACTATTACTTTTATAATTAAAGTAATCATCAATTACGTTCCTCAGTGAAATATTTTTAAATTACAACAAATAATAATAAAAGAGAGCTATAGTGGGATTAATTCCACTCAATTTGGAGTTGCCCGACTGAGGAAGTACCTCCGTCTTCCAGAAAATCGAAGTAAAATAACACTGCTTTGTGCCGTGTAGTGCCTAATGGTGAGAAAAGTTGCCAGTGCTCCGCGAGGAAACGAATTGGCAGTGAGGGGACTTTGACCCTTATACCGCCAAGCCAACTGAGTTCCTCTTTCGTTTAACAGGATAAAAAAAAATACAATTTAAAAATTATAAACTAAAAAAAACAATGTAATTATGTAATAAAATTATGTCGTATCAGACATAATTTTTATATTACTTACTTATTTATCACTAATACGGTACTGTTCAGTCCAACTTAATTGACAACTTTTATATCAGTTGTTATAATACTTATATAATCTTATTGATTGTTACATAAAATGTAACCTATAGCACAGTACAATCGTCACTCCCACATTAACAACTGGATGTCTAACAATGAAGTCACTGTCAGTTGTTGCGACGACCCCCTGGTACCCTAGGACCCACATCATAAAGGTCTGTGCATTACTGTACGCTTTGCTCAACAACATTATCTGGGTGTTCGTCACTACATGAAGTTCTTATATTGGCTGTTCCCAGTTTGCTGTGACTTCATAAGAGATGACATGAGAGTATACTTTGTTTGAGTATTTATTGTGAAACTATTTTTTTAATTTTTCTGAACTGTTGGGGTCGGCTTCCAGTCTATCCAGATACAGCTGAAAATTAATATTTTACACGAAGCGATTGCCATCAGACCTCCGCAAACTAATTTCTGAGCAATACTAATTTGTTAATGGTTGTCAGGCTTTATGAGCTTTACTGCCACACGATTGTCATAGGTGGTAGCATGATAACCGGGACCGACGGCTTTACGTGCTTTCCGAGGAACTGAAGAGTTTCGATGTGTTAAGAATGGTCACTCCACAGTGATGTTTTAGAAGTAATATATGTATTTGTAATTCATCGATCGTCAGTTATAGGCTGAAGAAAGTAACAAAATAATGAAAGAACTGGAGGAGCGATTGATGTTTCATTCAATAACATCCCGCCAGCGCAAATAGGGGTAACAAGTTACAAGAAGCAGTGTACGCGCCTCAGCGTAATAATACTAATACAATATGTACAGTAAAAGCAACTTGACCATCAATGTTAATATCTTGATACAAAAGTTCGTTACATCTCTTATTCTTTTTAAAACTATATCATGAAATGTCTCTGCCTCCTTCCCCATGTTTATCACATTCTGTCATTTTCTTATCACATTTATTTTATATTACTAGGATATTGTTTTTTATAATTACTTATTTTTATCTATAATCGTGAAATTCTTCATAAAGCCAAACACAATGTCCTTCAAGATTGTGCAGATGATTGTGCGAGGATTTATTTTAATGTTGATGACTCTGGGCTTGTTCTATAACTCGGAATGTAAAGACTTAACTTCGGTAAATCATTTTATTATGACAGGCGTCTATGGGAGTTTTATATTTGTTACACTAGGTCTCATCATTGAGGCAGGACTGGGCACATTCACTGATGAATTTATAGAAACCGTTTTCATAGTTCTGGGAATGGTGCTTAATGGACTGATTACTGCTTTAGCGTTCTACGAATTCTACTCACTAGTTCTGCCAAATAGAGAAACCATGAGTAAGGGATTTGTGTCTATCACCTCTGTAGTAATTTATTTAATTGATTTGTTGATTTTACGTTGTAAACGATAAATAAAGCCACATGTACATAGTATTTACAAGCATTTCTTGCATTTGCATAAAATATCTTAAAATATTTTATAAAAAAAAAACCTTTATTCTTTGTCTTTTATTTCATAGCGACAGATAGTTCAAAACCATTTTAATCACCTAATAACTACACACTTCTAAACTTAAGAAAACCACAACCTATCCACTATTTTAATAACTACTTGTTGTCACTGACTTGGGACATTTTACACATTTATCTGGTCCCAAGCTAAGCAGAGCTTGTACTATGGGTACTAAACAATGGATATATTACTTTTTTTTTGTAAATGCATACCTATATTATAAATTTATAATACATATGAAACGCCCAGACAAACACAAACACTTCATCACTACTCACTACATAGTATAAAACAAAGTCGCTTTCTCTGTCCCTATATCCCTATGTATGCTTAAATCTTTAAAACTAAGCAACGGATTTTGATGCGGTTTTTTTTAATAGATAGTGATTGAAGAGAAAGGTTTATATGTATAATACATATACGAGTATATTGCACCCATGCGAAGTGAGGGCGGGTCGCTAATATAGTATAAAACAAAGTCGCTTCCCGCTGTTTGTCCCTTTGTACGCTGAGATCTTTTAAACTACGCAACGGATTTTAATGCGGTTTTCACTGATAATTAATTTCTTCCGAAAGGTATTATGTGTAATACATCCATGTTATTTGTACATTGCACCCGTGCGGAGCCGGGGCGTGTCGCTAGTAAATTATAAATACAAGATCACAAAGTTACTTTTGCAGTTCATATATTTTTTATTCTTATATTATATTAAACTTTAACGCACACTCCTCAACGGTTAGTAGCCCGGAAAAACATTTACTAACCCAACCTAACATGATGTTCACCATGAACTGATGCTGCAGCTGGGATTATCTCCTCATGAGGGCCCTCTTCAACGGTTAGTAGCATGGACACGAAACTTTACATATAGATTTCATTTTGATAGCTTAACTTTTTAATAATTCATCACATTACCAAAATTGATAAAGTTGGTAAATACTTGTTAGAAGTAGCCACTGTAAGTCACATTCGATGGCGCCTTCAATATACCCATAAATTAAGTAGGCGTAGCGTATCGAAGGCAAGTGATCAGATTGATAGCTTAGCAATCTTATAGCAAGCAAACTGATTGTTTATGAAATACCTCACTAATTTAAGTATTTATCAGTATGTAAAATTATTCATCACTTCGAAGTCAGTAGGTAACGTAAAAGAAATATTACATCAACGAAAATTAAAATAACCGGCCAAGTGCGAGTCGGACTCGCGCACGAAGGGTTCCGTACCAGTATGTGGCAAAACAATTTATTTTTAAGGTAGCACCACACACTTTTGTTTGTGATTTATTGCCGTTATTAATATCGAGCAAAAAACTGCAAAAAAAAAACATTCGTTGTATGGGAGCCCCACTAAAATATTTATTTTATTCTTGATTTCTGACATTTACGCGAATATTATACATTGAAATAAAACTACTTTTTACGGATTTTATCGCGTATATTGTCATGGTCACGGGTAGACTGTACCATGGACGCTGTAAAGGGTCCGAAACGTCGGGATTAATAATATCAATATACGCGATAAAATCCGTAAAAAGTAGTTTTATTTCAATATTTTATTCTTATTTATTTCATTATTTTATTATTATTTGGGCACGAACCCTAAAAAGGAGAACATACAATAAAAAGAAATGAGATCCCATTAAAGACATAAAATGTACAAACATTGGTATGTTTGTAACAAGTCTCGCGCAAGGCAGTTATTTTACCGCAAAAAGTTGTGAGATCTAATGCAAAACCACGTACCTACTCGGTCCTACATTTTAGTGACGTAGGTATACATACGGTGGGACGATACGCCGCGCGACGGGATACATTTGTTTCCGACAGCAAAATGTCAACCTTCGCCCGATGTCCACTAAGTACTTGGTCTTTTCGAGCCAGTGTGCCCTCATTTTGCTGTTCTTTAGTTACGATTAGACTATACAAAAGATGTTTCTGTGGTAGCTGTCACACATCAGGAATACATAAAAATAAAGTAGGTATCGTACCCTAATAGGCTCAGATACATTTCAACACAGATTCGCTTAGTACACGACGAATAATCTTGGACCTAGTAGGTATTTTTATACAAACTGGCAGCTCAGGAATAAAATAAATTGTCCACAAAAACTACTGAGTAGGTACTCGACACACTCGAATACTTTATAAATATCCTCGAATGCATATCACGCCTCTTTATCCTCCACCTTGAAGAACCCGGTTCTTGGTTCCTCCTCTCCTATCTCACGTCTATGTGTTACCATCCTATTAGTCTGTTCCCAACTATGATGGGGTCGGCTTCTGGTCTAACCATCTGGTTAGACTAGACCTAGACTTAGACCGATCTCGGCTGAATATCAGTATTTTACACGAAACGCACGACTGCCCATCAGACTTCCGCAACCCAATTACTGGGCAATACCGATATCCGGTCAGCTATGGCATCTATTGATAGCTGACTAAGAGCCTTGGTCAGGAAAGCACGTAGTTAAGTACACATAATATGTGCTTAACTTGGATTATTTCTATATATAATTAAGCGTGAACGAGAGAGAAGAACGAAGACGAGAAGTCATTTCCTTATAGACACGCTGTTGGTGCTCATCCAACAGCGTGTCTATAAGGAAATGACTTCTCGTATATTACCTCTTTGCGTCTGTTCAAAATCTCTGATCATTGGTTTAGTGACTGTCTTGCAGTTGTTCATGAATACCGAACCGAGCTAATACTTTATCGGTGTAGTCCTTCCGCGTTATGCTTATTGAATCATCATAGTTACTCTGCAGGCTGTGTAGCTATCTCTGCCATAAACTTAACTGCATCCTTTTGATCTGTTGCAGCTACTAGTCCAACATCAACATAAAATACTAAAATTATCTTATTTTGTGCTCGTTTTCTGACAAACTTATTGCCTATCTTTTTGTATATTTTTGGCATTTTTCATGCTAAGATTTTAAAGTTATTTAGAAAAGGAAAAATACGACCGCGGGCAGGATTCGAACCTGCGTCTTCTGGTTCGGTACACCAGACGCTATGACCACTAAGCCACCGCGATACCTACCCGTCATGTCGAATTTTTCCTTCACATATTGAATTTACGTCTTTATGGTGACGTCTGTAACACATTTTTCTTTATTTTCACATTGTAGTGCTTCGCTTTAAGTTAGGTCATCATATAATCTCATCCATTTCCGTTTCATCACAACATAGTCTCTAAGTCTTACAGGTGGTTTTAGCTGAAATCTATCTCGAAGAGTTCTCCTCCCTTCGTTCTGTATTTCGCTATCTTGCATAATGTCATCCATTTGTTCTACATGCTCTGGTAGTGTCTGATCATTCTTCATATCATCAACTTCATCATGAATTTCAGCCGATGTATATGGTGAGGCCTCGAGCGGTTCAGGAGGTATACACTCTTAAAAGTTTTCTAGACTTTCATTTTCTTCCTCCATTACATATTGAATCGTTTGAGTATTCTCCTCCCTAACAGCTGGATTCACTGGTATTCATAGACTTATCTCAACTTCAGAATCTTTCTCATAATTATGACTGTGTTAATTAATCATTCTTTTTTGGTTTAGGCTTACCAATCGCTGACTCTAGAAATACGACGTCTCTTGAACGTACCAGTGAACGTCCATTTTCTTTGGTTTTAAGACGGTACCCATCATCACCAATGTCCAATTTATTACTCTTCTGCTTGGGAACATGGGCGTAACAAGGACTTCCAATAATATTTAACTAACTTATATTTGGCTTCATTTTGTACCACAATTCATATGGTGATTTATCTACAGCTGCAGTACATCCTGTTCAATTATAAGTACTTTATATAATTATTATTGTATTTATAATTATTATTGTATCGAACATCATTGTACAAAACGATAATTGACGACGTCTGTGGTCTAGTGGTTCGACTGCTGATCACGACGTCGTGGGTTCGATTCCCACAGAACACAATTATTTATGTCATAAACATAAGTGTTTGTGTTTGTCTGGGTGTTACTTATGTAAGTATACTTACATAAGTATTACTTAAAAAAAAAATGCAATATAAGTATTTGTATCCATTGTCCCACCATTGACCCATAGTACAAGTTCTGCATATTATTGGGACTAGTTGGTGCTGTGTAAAATTGTAAAAAAAATAATTAAGTGAGTAACCATGGAGTGTCTTGCCGGTTCTTCTCCAAAGGAAACGACTAATTTGGAACCGTGCACCTAGACTCGACATGTGATAAGTTCCTAAATGCTAAAAGGCACCCATAGATAAACTAGTACCTAACCTGTAAACACAGGTTAAAGTTTATTTAGATATTAAATTAACGTCCTAAAATCGATATTTTTATGAATGATGAAGTGCAGGTGCGGTAACGCGCGTCTCGTACATTCCCATACCTAAGTAAGAGGCTTAAAATACCTTACCTATATAGAAAATAACGATTTTTATGTCGTATGTACAGACGACAATGAGTACATATTATTATATTGATTCAGGTAAAGTAATTAACTATATCTGAAACAGTAGGTATACTTACCATCAGCAAAGTCCAGAATTGTATTGTAATAGGTACATGCCAAATAAATAGAAGATGAAATTAAGCAAATAAGCAGTCTGTACTAAAAGAAATGAGATTCTACGGCGCGCGGCGGTCAAAGGCCACCGAGTGGTAGATAACGGAACTACAGTAGTTTTGAGCGACGCCATTTTGTATAGTTAACAGTGCGACCAAATTATCTGAACTGGAGACTTTCCGATAATTTCGTGAACATTAAAAATAATTCACTATTTATTATTCTCTGAGGCAAAGGCCCTTTTACCACAGCTCTCTATGAAAATAATAAATAGTTTAAAAGTGTGTTTTTATTAGTTTGGCATTAAATTGAATACCGCTAAACATTTTTACAGCTGATATAAATTAAAAACTAAAGAAATAATCGATCTCAGGCAGGGTTTGAACCAGGGGCGTATTTACCCTAGGGCCATCCGGGTCATGGACCGGGCGCCAAACCGCCAGGGGCGGCCTCAGGGGGGATGACTTCTTTTTTTCTTGTCAATCTCAATTTAAAATTAACAAAAAGAAGCAAGAGTTAGTAAGTAAATGATTTGGTCGAAAACACGCTTGTAAGTTAAGTTTCGCCAAGCCAATATCTACGGAGCGCGTCTGTAAGTAAGCAGGTCCACAATAAATAAGTAGGTACTGCTGCGAATATAACGCGCACGGGGCAAGGGCGCCGAGCGAGGTAGAGGCGGCGTGGCGAGCGGGGCAGGGGCGATCAGCCTTACGTACAAATACTTCGGTTTTTGGTATTTGATGACACCAAAGCGTAGACACGCCAGATGCAATTATTGTCTCGACTTCATTTTGAGGATTGAATGTCTATTATGAAATGGAGTGACGTGTGTTCTATAAGGGCTCTGGTAACAAAAACGAGCGCAAGCATTCCATCTGCACTCTCGGGATAAGGCGATCGGTTCGAGCCAATAAACGTGACCATACACAGTGTCGGCATAGTTCAACCTTGACACAACAAGTGTTTCAACGAGCTGTTCTCGAAGTTCTTCAGATAGATAAGGTCTTACTTTATAAAGGGCCGTATAGCGGTAAAAACAGCTTACACTGTACACTACGATAAAAAGCAACATTCTGGAATTCATAAAACTAAGGGTACAATGGCGGTCTTATCGCTAATAGCGATATCTACAAGACAACTTTTGGATGGCTGGAACTTGAAAAATGGTGGATAGTCTAAGGTGTACTATAACCAACTAATATTAAACAATAAAATATAAATAATACATAAAAAACAACTGATATAAATATAAAATTAAAATAAAACATAGAACAAATAAATATATATCTTTTTGTATATTTTTGGCATTTTCCATGCTAAGATTTTAAAGTTATTTAGAAAAGGAAAAATTCGACATGACGGGTAGGTATCGCGGTGGCTTAGTGGTCATAGCATCTAGTGTACCTAACCAGAAGACGCAGGTTCGAATCCTGCCCGCGGTCGAATTTTTCCTTTTCTAAATAACTTTAAAATAAATATATATATATATATATATATAATAAAATATAATAGATACATATATGTACTCCTTATGTACTCCTTATGTACTCCTGATTATTACGTCTTATTGTCTTCAACGTGTGCTAAAGAATAGAATAGAATTTATTCTTTAATGTAGGTCTTAAACAAATGCCATTTTTATAAATGATAGAATGGTACAACTCGGTGGCTTAGTGGTCATAGCATCTGGTGTACCTAACCAGAAGACGCAGGTTCGAATCCTGCCCGCGGTCGAATTTTCCTTTTCTAAATAACTTTAAAATAAATATATATATATATATATATAATAAAATATAATAGATACATATATGTACTCCTTATGTACTCCTTATGTACTCCTGATTATTACGTCTTATTGTCTTCAACGTGTGCTAAAGAATAGAATAGAATTTATTCTTTAATGTAGGTCTTAAACAAATGCCATTTTTATAAATGATAGAATGGTACAACTCGGTGGCTTAGTGGTCATAGCATCTGGTGTACCTAACCAGAAGACGCAGGTTCGAATCCTGCCCGCGGTCGAATTTTCCTTTTCTAAATAACTTTAAAATAAATATATATACAGCGTGAAATTATAGTCGTTTTGGAACCGCAACGTGGTAACTTAGGATAATTAGTAGTACAAATAAAAAATATTAAGTTGACTGTACAGCTAATAATAAAAAAGTTGGCATTTCAAAAAAAAATTTCACTTGTTCGAGTTTGTTCGTAGTAGTGCACGAATATTTCATTCTTAAACCGCCTCAGTCTCAAGCTTGCCATTTATCAATGATGCGCGGCGGGCGGCGCGGGCGCGGCGGCGGGCGCGGCGCGGTACGAGTCAGCTCATCAGCTGGTCACCTACCTACAGCAACGGGAGCGACGGACGGTCGGATGATCCGTCTGAGTACCTACTACGCGTGATTTAATAGCTAGTAGCTAGACAAGTACATTTTATTATTAAAATAAATTGCATTACGATGCAGATAGCGACGTAATTTGATGTTAGGTAGGTACCTAGGATCACAGTTCAAATAGGACAAGTATGGCGCCCAGCGAATCAGCT
Source organism: Acronicta alni (assembly GCA_964056405.1). Lineage (NCBI taxonomy): Eukaryota > Metazoa > Arthropoda > Insecta > Lepidoptera > Noctuidae > Acronicta > Acronicta alni. The sequence continues at coordinate 13,700,023 of OZ043913.1, forward strand.
GATACGGGACACGAACGTAATACCTACATTCTTACTAAAAAAATTAGAATAAGACTGTGTGTAGGTAGGTTTTATCGTAGTTCTTATTTAAGAAAAAAAACGTTGCCCAACACTAGGATTTTCTCCTGTGTCATGGGTGCATTTATAAACATAAATTTTCACATACACAAACACGCAAGCCCAGAACATTCACCCACAGATCATACAAATTTGTTCCGAGCGAGGATCGAACCCGCGACAGGCGCAGCAGTCGCTCGCACAGCCGCTGCGCATCAACATTTTCACGCCAACTACGTAAATTGTACCTACTCCAATTTCTCGTTCATACTTTACACGGGCTTAGGACCGGCAGAAATACTTTATTTGAATTGAACTTATCTTTATTTTACTGTAGGTATCAATAATTAGAAACAGAGAGACAATGAACTGAGTAGGTACTTCAGGCGTTTGGATTTTTGGAATTTGAGCTATTTACAAAATAATTAACTTATGTACATAGCTAAGTACTTACCTATTAAAAGTTTATTTATAAATTGTTTACACTTCCCTGTACCGAAGCAAGTACACGAAATGGAGTCTGCCGCGTTCAATACACAAACGTGCCCGTTTTATGCTATTGTCTTTTAGCCTATCACTTTTCACTTTATCAAAGGCGTCCACTATCGCACTGCGTAACTCGTTAAGACTTTCATGTTCACGGGTATAAAGGAGTCTTTTTATTTCCGACCACAAGAAAAATCCAGGGGCGTTAAGTCTGGGCTCCGTGGTGGGCAAGCCACGGGACCGCCGCGCGACGTGGCCTATCCATCGATCACGGAACTGATTGTTTGGGTAAGCACGCACAACACTTGCATAACGAGCCGGGCAGCTGACATAGGGCAGTTCTTGCCGGTGCATCATTGTTGTTGATGACGTGAGCTCGACGGAACTTATAGGGATGTTAAGCCATTATTATTTAATGTTTTCCATACAAAGCATTAGCTAACATTAAATTCTTGTGCCGCCATTCTCGTGCTTCGCCGCGGAGCCCGCTCGAAGTACCTACTCCAGAATAGCGTCTTCGTTCTCCTGCGAGTCATTTAGGCGCCCTCGACCTTGCGCGTGAGCCGGCACACGGAATTGTCCATGATTGAGAAGGCGCTGGGTTGCAGCCAAGTTGGTAGGGGTTGAAGGTACTTGAGGACTTTCAATCCCTCGTAGCCGCAGCGCCTTTAAATGTTCTGGCCGGGAATACAACCGCTTGGCCTCAGCTTTGGCCTTCCAAATTGTAACTAGTAACAGTGTACAGCTGAACCATTGTCAAGTACCTACTCCGCGTTCGAATATTCATACTGAAGACTCATTTTCGCGTGGCTACGTAAAACGTAAAAAATGCAACCTTTATCGCGCGCGAGTTGCAACAAAACTGGCGGGTGCGGCCGTGCGGGGTGGTTAACGGGGAGCGGCGCGGGCGACGCGACGACGCGAGAGCGCTCGCCGCGCCGGCGCCGCGCAGCCTGTTACTAGGGGTAGGTACATAATACATTACAGCTGTGTGCGTGGATTGTAGGCAGCGGGCGCCGCGCCGCATCCAATGGGCGGATAACGTGTCTAGGCATGTTTTACCGCTTAGTGTTGTGTGTGTAACATTGAATGACATCGATCGTAGTGATCGTAGTACGTAACATTGAGTGGAATTATCATGAGTTCTCATTTTTTGTTCGAATATGATATTACTTTTAATAATCAATAAAATAATATATTTTTATTTATTTTAAATTATATTTTAATAGGTTCTATTACTGATATAGAGTCTAAAATTTTCGGTTCCAAAACGACTACAAAATCATCGTGTATATATAAATAATAAAATATAATAGATACATATATGTACTCCTTATGTACTCCTTATGTACTCCTTATATACTCCTTATGTACTCCTTATGTACTCCTTATGTACTCCTTATGTACTCCTGATGTACTCCTTATGTACTCCTTATATACTCCTTATGTACTCCTTATGTACTTACCTGTGTACTGCTCATGTACTTACATTATGTACTACTTATGTACTTACCCATGTACTGCTTATGTATTAACCTTTGTACTGCTTATGTACTTTCCTATGTACTCCTTATGTTATTACCTATGGATTTATTTAATACTTCATGCACAAAACAAAATTGTTGTACAAAGGCGGACTTAGTGCCATTGCACTACACTTATACAACAATTTTGGAGAGAATGCCTAATGAGGCATTCTCTCCCAGTCAACCTTCGGGTGATGCAGAGACAAAGCGAGATAGTAGGTGCACAAATGATGCAGGAAAATATAGTTGAATAAAATTTAATATAAGTATTTATTTCGGTTTATTATATTATTATTATGAATAAATTAAATCTATTTACATTTTTGCATACATTTTTGCATATATCTGTACAATATAAAATAAAAAGAATTGGCCCTGAGCCTTGGATTGGGGCCTTGAGGCACACCCCTTTCTTAACTAATAAGTGCTGAGGTCTATATGGACCCGCTATTTAGTCTCAGTTCTACTAATTTTATTGTTTACGATTTTCGAGATAACTGTGGAACCATCGCAAAGTACCATGGTCGAATTCGTAATACTTTAATTTGGAAAGCAGTGATGGAACATTAATATAATTATATGTATAAGCCACCAAAATATTATCTGTAACAGCCAACATGCGGAAGAAGTGCTACGCCGCTTCCTAAAGCCGGATTGAAGAATGGGAAATATAATAATATTATCATGTCCTTCCGAAAAAACTAAAATTTGCATAATATGACGTTGACATGTTGAAACACTTATTTTGACTTCGTTTTGACTTCGACCAGCGTTTTATTGATGATAAAGCATTGATCACAAATACAACATTTTTTTTAAATATTGCTAACGAAATCAATCCGACTAGGTCGACGCAAAGCAGTTGTATTTTTTATTAGCTTTTACCCGCGACTTCAGTTAAACAATTTACCGGATTAACAAGACATTCAGACATCTATGCCAATATTGATACGCCCCTGGTTTGAACCTACATCTCTCCGATTATGTACACTGGATGCTTTAACTAACACTAAATTACCGAAATAAATTAAACTATGCCTGTGATGTCGAATTTTGCTTCCTGATTCTTACGTTTTATTGTCTTCAACGTGTGCTAAAGAATAGAATAGAATTTATTCTTTATTTATTGTACATCTTAAACAAATGCCAAGTACATTTTTATAAATGATAGAATGGTACAATGGGCGGTCTTATCGCTAAAAGCGATACTATACTGATAAGTATTCGCATCAATACATTAATAAGAAGCAATACCATTAAACGGGGTGAAAAAGGATAAAAGGGTGAATCTGGATGAACTTTTAATTGTGATTTTCAGCTTTAATCATTATAGTTTGTTGGATAAGGGGACTAATATTGTTCCTAAATTATAATATACTTACCATTAAAAGACCTTTTTGGCATCAAACTATAAAAATAAAACCTGAAAATCCCTTTCAAAGTTTTGTCCCGATTCACTCCATTTGACTTGTAAGAAAATCCATGGAATTAAATGTTTTTGGAGTTGGACACCTTAGTAGACACAGACAAACCCCCTTTCGATCTCTTCTCTTTCGCTCTGCTCGTTTTAAGTGAAGTGTACGCAATCCTGATAAGGTAATACATTCTTGGGCATGAACACATGAATGAATTAATTCATGTATGTCATGTGGTGTGGTGTGGCCTAGAGGTTATTAAAAATTTTAATCTGTGACACGACAGTCGACACCGTAGACAGATCGACACCCACACGACATTTTGTTATTTACTATCAAAAATACTTTTGTATCGTTTCATTTTCTATCAGTTTACTTTACATTCAAAACTATAATTTTCAGATGTGAATTAAAAATGAGTTTACACAAAGCAAGGTAATGTTGTCATATTTGAATACCTACTTAGTTTAGATATATATTTATCAATTTTTTTACATAAATGAATTAATGGTCCCGCTGACACTAAAAAAGGCGTATTCCTAGACATCTTTTTTTGTTAACTGGAAACTTAAAACGAGTCTCACCGAAAATCGTCATAGATCGTCTGCCACCTAGGAAGGTGGCTGGTATGTCAGACTCGCACCGATTAAAAGCCGCACTTGCTTTCACTTGCCCTACTATAGTCTTGGCCCTAGGATATGTAAATTTTTAAAATTAGCCACGATTATGACAGGTTGTTGTCACTGGACCTCTTCTGTCGGTGAGGCATTACCGCGCATCCTAATCCAAGGAACACGCGTGACGCCTATTGCGGCCATTATCTAGTCCGAGTACTCCGGTGCATCTATAACGGATCCGGAGAGAGGTGGATGCTTCTCTCATCCTTTCCACCGCCTCTATGGGGCGAATGATGGACAGAAACTAGAGGTTACCATCCACTGCTGTGACTAGATCATAATAGGGCAGTCAGCCTTGACAATCTGGTGTTAGTCCCAGCATATGCAACTGACCTCACCGCATTATCTTGTGACATCATAGCACTCAATTCAAACCAGCTAGGTAGGGTGAGCAAAACAGATTCTTTTGAAATAATTATTTTATGTAGGTATTTAAAATATTCGCCCGACTGGTATTTAAAATAAAAATAGGTATTTTATTACCTGTGTTTATAATAAAACTGAAGTTATCACTGTCTTTAAATATTTCTCTTAACCAGTATTTATTTTCGATTCATCTGATGTGGTTAATTTCATTCTGCAATCGTCTTAGCAATTGGTGTTAGATTCTTAATTCGGATTTCTAATTGTTGAAAATTATTGTCTGCCACCCTGTGCTTACTACTGCAATTTGTTACGACTATTATTGTTGAAACTAAACCAATGGGATAAATATCCAGAAATGTTGATTGGCTGACTGGTTAGCATTCAACATGGTTTCAAATTTGTTTTGTATGGAGCACACTAGGGAGGAAATATAGACTCAATTTATCTATATTTTTTTAATTTGTTCATCTTCCAGAATAAAAGCCTTCGAAGAAGCACTTGAAGAAGATATTGTTGATTTAGAAAGACTAAGAAAACTGGCATTTAATGGTAAACACATTATTACACCTTACTTGAGTTTATTTAATAAAAACAGTGTTTTAAATAACTTAATTCCTTTGTCAACTGAAGTGATTTTTGAAAAAACTACGCTTTATATAAATATGTTAAAAGATTTTTCTCCATTGCATGTAGGCATACCAGATGAAAAGGGTATGAGGTCCTTGGTATGGAAGATATTACTACTCTACCTTCCTCATCAAAAGAACTCCTGGGATTTAACCCTTATTGAGAAAAGGCAACACTATAAACATTACATAGGTAACCCACATTATTTATTAAAACCTTTGTTTTCCTTAGTGTGTTAATTAATAGTATGTTCCATTTTACTTGTGTCAGCATGTTAGCTCGAAACAGGCCTACTCTGCCAAAATTTCAAGTTAATAACTGTAAGCTTTCTGAGATTTTGATTTTGAGTAGTTATATATATAGCTATTTTTAAAATATAAATAAAGATTCAAAACTACAAAAGTCACAGAATAACTAGTAGTAAATAGGTGCATTCATTTTCATATAAATTTGTATGGTACAGCCCATACAGTACATAATTATTCTGAAAACACCTCATCTCTTGAATACTTACTTATCTATATACTTATTGATATCATGGGTAATTATGAGAATTAATAAATCTGAATGCCTGTACAGCACTTATCATTATTCTGAAAACACCTCATCTCTTGAATACTTACTTAACTATATACTTATTGATATCATGGGTAATTATGAAGTGAATAAATCTTAATATGAAATAATATTATCTTGGAGAAAATTGTGCACTTTATAAACATTAAATTCAAATCAATGTTCCATTATTGTTGCCATTTTTATATTATTTAATTGTTTGCAGATGAAATAATAGTATCTCCAGGAGGACCTACCGACCATCCTCTGAACATCAGTCCTGACAGTTCATGGAGCACATACTTTAAGGACAATGAGGTTCTATTACAGATTGATAAAGATGTCCGAAGACTATGTCCTGATATATCATTTTTTCAGTCTGCCACAGAATTTCCATGTGAAGAAGTGAGTACTTACTTAGTACTTTTCCATTAGTTCCAATTAGGGAGAACAGTGGGTTTGGACACATTTTTGCCTTTGTTCAATATATTCATCCAAAATTTGATTAATTTACTTTAACAATTGCCTCCAAGCTAAAAAGCCTCCAAGTTGGTTGTATATTTGATGAAAGTATCAAATGTCATCCAATTTCTTTGAACAGTGATATTGGACAAAAAAAGTTGACAGGTACCATACCACCCTTCGAATAATCAGGGTCAGCTAGATAATTATTATCTTCTATTTATGCTCTATCCATCTTAACTTTTAAAACTACTAGTTACAAAAAGAAATGTTTATTCTAAAATAAACAATAGACTAAATGCTAAACATACTAAAAGTATCCCCTTGCTACTCCAGTTATGGAGGTCGCCTCACAGGTTAACGGTACATTCGAAGCGAGAAGCATAGCACCCATGCTATGCTTTCTCTTATGTCCTTAAACTATTTGATTTGAATTTATGAACTAGATGAAAATCAAAATATAGAAGTTGTAATAACGTATATTTTCCTTATTCATAGGGTTTTAGATAAAAAGCACTCTCTTCCTCAGGGATTAGAACAGATTAGAAACTTGGTTACAAAATCTGCATACTTATTAGGAATCTTTCACTGATTTTGTCTGAACAATTTACTATTATTATTTATTTATGTTTCTCATTTTAGATTGTATGTATTTCAGATTGTCAACAGTAATGGAGTAAAGAGGTTGCACAAAAGAGTTGAGCAGTCAGTTCTAAAGTACTCTACTTTAGAAAGAAGGGGCCTTGGAGTTGCTAAGGTAGATTCCTCACTATGACTTATTTTAACAATAATATACAGACGCCAGAAGGTCAAGTTATCCAAAAATGTCGAATTTTTTCGAATTGAAAATGAACCTTATTATTTTGTGTTAAAGTTGAAAATCTCAAATAATTTTGACAGATTGGGATAGCTTGATGTGAAGGCCCTTGTAAGTAAGGGTTACACTAAACATAATCCAGCTGTCAACTTTAATGGAACCAATGAGGTCATAAATATGCTTGAATCATCTTGATCACTCTCCATTTTTTGCTTATTTTGGTTGGATGCACTGTCAAATCCCCACTTTGATATTAATATCAAATTTGATAAATCATATTAGTAATTATTTTTGTAACAGTATATCAGTCATATATAAAAGAGCTTACCTTACCTTAGGTTTGATTTTGTGATAACTTTTATCAGTTGATTCAAGTACAGACGCCAGCAGGTCAAGCTATCCAAAACTTTCAAATTTTTCCAATTGAATATGAACCTTTAGCTCGATTCACGTAATTAAAACCGTAGCGATGTCGCAGCGACTTAATCGTTGAAACAGTTTTCCTATTCACATCCGTGATCGAATCGTTTGCAAATCGTTCAACACACAGAACAACACAATCGTTGTATCACACAGTTCAACGATTTTTCAATAGGACGACTTCTATTAGCTCCGATTCACGGATGTGAATAGGAAAACTCTTTCAACGATTAAGTCGCTGCGACATCGCTACGGTTTTAATTAGGTGAATCGGGCTACTTATCCTTTTGTCTTAAAGTTGAAAATCAATCAAAGAAAATTGACAGATTGTGATAGCTTGACGTGCTGGCCTCTGTACGTCCGAAAGCACCTTAATAATGCTGCATTTCATTAAAATCATTCAAGTATTATTCAAATTCAAAGCAATGATGTATTTCGTTTATTTTGTTAGTTGAGCAATGAGATCCGCCGGTCTGACAGCGTCCACTGTGGGGACTACGCGCCGCTCAACGAAGGCTGCGAAGCGCACTGGGAGGTGGTGGAGCGCATGCTGTTCCTTTACGCTAAACTTAACCCCGGCCAGGGCTACGTGCAGGGCATGAATGAAATAATTGGACCCATATACCACACTTTCGCCATCGACCCCGACAAGGAGTTTAGAAGTTAGTGTAATTTATTTACCAGCTATTTAAGTTAGTTACCAGCGGCGTCCCACGGTGTTATCCACGTTGATATTGTTTACCGATCTCATGGGAATATCTCTAATCCCTTTTAAATAGGTGCATAAGTCATACCTAATGTTCTAGGCTCTATAGTCTTCAGTTTATCGTTTTTGAAAAGTGTGAACTGTTTTATGTATGTAACATACCATCACGCCATGTATTCCCAAAGGGTTAGGCAGAGGTGTACATACAGTAATGTAACCTACAATTCGCCGGTATTATAAGTCCCTGCTGAGAATTTCATAGAAAAATCCAATAACACTGCTCGACTTGGGAATCATAACCAGGACTTCAAGCTTAGCAGTCGCACTTGTGACCACTAGGCTAATGAGGCAGTTTTTATCATGTAAACTATAATTAATAAATAGGTTATGAAGAGAAGTGGCGACGCAAAATAATGCTAAATATTCATTTGTCGGTGCTGCTGCAATACTTTGTAACTAACACAGCTGTAAGGCCTAACTTTGAATTAAATAGGTACCATTCAACATTATGGTCTTACAGCAGGGTGAGTTACACGGTAATGCAGTATCACCGGGGCATTGCTCTACCGTATTAAAGTAATACAAAACATTATTTCAACAGAACATGCCGAAGCCGATTGTTTCTTTTGCTTCACGAACCTCATGGCCGAGATACGTGACTTCTTTATACGCACTCTGGACGAGTCAGACAGCGGAATCAACTATGTGATGGGAAAGCTCAGTAACTGTGTGAAGAAAAACGATCCTACAGTTTGGAATTTGTTGGAGATACAAGAACTAAGACCCCAATACTACAGTTTCAGGTATGCATTCTGCCAATTAAATAAATTATTTTTTAAACTACATGCGGCGCGATTAATATTCGATATTTCACAGGTGGTTAACGTTGCTGCTTTCTCAAGAATTCTCGCTTCCAGACGTGGAGAGAATTTGGGACTCAATGTTTGCTGATGCGCAACGATTTGATTTCCTTATTTATATCTGCTGTGCCATGATTTTGTAAGTATAACACATGTTTGTCATATCATGCTTAATAAGATTAATGATTTTAATTGTCTATACTATAAACATTAAAATCATGTCTTGTTGAGACCACTATTGTAATAATTTATTTTTCTACAGGTTAGTTAGAAATGAGTTGCTTAGCGGAGACTTTGCGTCCAACGTAAAATTGCTTCAAAACTTTCCACCGATGGATGTCTCTCTGATATTAAACAAAGCAGTGGAAATTTCCAATAATCGATAGATCTGTTTTTGTTTCTCTTTTTAGTAACTTTTGATATTCAAACCTTTTATAATTAGAATATACTTTTATTATGCATTTATACCTTCAGTGTTATTATTAAAAAGACATTTGGATGTAACTTTTTGGATCGAATATTTTTTTATTTAAGTAATGTGAAACGTTTCTATTATAAGGCCTAATGTAGTAAACGATTTTACTCCCGAATTACTAAAAATCAATTAATAGGATAAGTATAATTATTTATGTAACTTTAGTATAGTATACTTACTACAATTTGATAATTTAGTCGTCGCAGTGAGTCATGGCGTTTGTAATGACGTGTGTTGTAATACGCCGTCGTGCAACAGTTTTCTCCAATCCAATGAGTCTGAAATACGGATAAGGCATGACTTATGGTAGAAACAGACTGATCCCACGTAAGCAACGCATTATGACATCTGGACTAGATTTTATATGTAAATGTTCGGATTGGAAACACACACGCATAGGATTGCGTTGCATACGATAAGCGTCTCTCTGATGAATGCGTTTTTTATATAAAATCAACATTAGATACTTAGAGATTTTTTCCTTTGCTTAATAACTTTAAAATCAACAGTCCAGATGTCACACGCATTGCATGCGTTGCGTACGTGATATCAGTCTGTTTCTACCCTTATTGTGACAAATGTAAAGGAAGTAGTTTAAATTGTATGCCATAATTATTTAGTTACCTGATTGCAGTAGTAATTCCTGCTACATTACAAAATATTTATATTATTGTGATATGAATTATGAGTACTGACAACAATTATCCCAGAAAACGTGTACCCCTCCGACCTGAAGTGATAAAATAAACTGGCATTATTATGAAAACTGTAAACAACGAAACAGTTATACATAACAACTTTGAACATTTAAAAAGCACCAGATGTTTTATACGGTATCCATTTTCTAATAACACACACATACACATCGAAATTATTATTGTTATACACCACTATTTTTCGGTCATGTTCTCGACCAATGCGACGAGTTGGTCGGTCGCGGAGAGCGGAGCGAGCGCGGGGTGGTGGTCCAAAACTAATAAATGTGTGTGGAGCCCTTTTCGACGACTTGGGGTATTCGGCAGCGGCGAGAACGAGACAGCAATAGATTACTCTGTTTAAACGTTAACCTTCTTGTCCACGCCCCGCTTTGTCTTGACTCACTCTGCTCGCCGCTGTGGTCGAGAACACTTCGTCTTAACGTTTTCTGAATCCAATTGAATAAGAATTGAATTGTGTACTTTTCTAATTACATCATTAAAGTGTTATTTAATAAATTGTATAGTGGAACATTCGTATTAACTAATAAATTAGTATATTTATTGTGTAAGGTGTATTTATGTACTTACCTACAGTTTAATACTCAGTTTTTTTATATAAAAATAAAATAGTACCTCAGATGTAGCAAAGGTATCTTCCTATCATAAAATAATCACTTCCAAAGTGTGCAACGTTTTAATAATACATTACATATTAGCCTGAGATTTTATTAAAGTATATGTAAAAAAATCAAAGATCTGATCATTATCATTTATCAAAATATGTTTAAATTATTTTGTTTTATGGCCGATATAATGCGATCCATCCCATTCCTCCGAGTACTTTGCACACTAGGTGCGAACTAATCACAGAATCGTAGCGCTTATAATTTACGACATCCGAAATCTACGATCCGAATCCTACTTTTCGACTTTTATGCGTTACAAATACAAAATGGATGCAGAAAAAATAATGTAATTTGATGTACGGACACAAATATTTAAGAGGTCAGTAATTCAACATATCACTTACATGATCACTAATTAATACATATGATGGAATTCACCAATTTCTTGAAGTTATTTCACTCTAATGCGTGTACCCATTTTTCACAGCAATCTTCGAATAGCAGATAACTTATTCAAGTCAAGGGGGCTAAAATCGCCACTCGTCTTCGCATTGTATAGGCCTTTCCTACAGATTTCCTAGAGGTCAGGTTATACTAGTTGTGATGTGATTTCATGTGATTCATCAAAAGTTGCATTTAGCCCACCAGGGGCCCAAATCTGCTACTTCAATTTAACAGAATGGTCGTTCAATGGCACTAAATGACATAAGGACTGGCAGTTAATGACATAATATTATGAACCCGAAAACTGAAACGCGAATTATAAAACAAACGTTTGTCCTAGTAACAAATTTTGAGTCTCAAAATTATAATCTTCTAGTTCTACCCAAAATTAAAAAACTACAAAAGTATTATTGATAAAGTTTTTTTTTTTGGCTAATATCTACTCGCCATTATATTCATTTGCGCATTAATAAGTATTTAATAGTAGTTCATACTACACCTCCGTGAGACACCTGAGCTATAACAAGCCCCCTAGCACTTGCGGATGCGCCTTGCAGTGTCGTCATCAGTCATCTCAAGATTCAATTTAAATGAATTATTCCACTGGCCACACCAAGCCGCCCCACTGGTGGGGCAAAATGGAATGCCTATAAATTCGCACTGGAATCTGCTCTACTAAATAGATTTTAGAGGGGCAGTTGCTGGCACCAGTGACTTGGTGGGGTAAAGTGGAATAATACATTTAAATCACTACCACTAAACCTGTGACTGGTTTCACAATTACGGGATTAACGGGAATTAACGGGATTATAATCATTGCCTTGATAATCACATAATTTATTCGGCTCCTACACTAGATCGGGAGGTCGGAGGTCCCCTACATGGAAATAATAATTATATGGCCTACGTTTGTAAACGAACCAACGGCACAGTGGGGAAACGTTTTATTATAATGAAATTGTGAAGTCATATCAAAATAAACTTAAAATAATCTGAATTTATAAATCCTTGTCAATGCATAAAAAATATTAATGTTGAAATGTTATAGTGTATCAATATATCTAGTATACATTTCGAGTAACGTGTATTTTAATGTGTCAGAATGTAAGTAATTTATCATAAATATGTAATATCTATTATCTACATGGTTAACTTACTAGTTAACCAGAGATAGTATTGATGTATTTGATAACTATTAAACACATCAATACTCTCTCTATGGTGTAACACGACATGCATATTGATGTCTGTTTCAATGTAATCCAGTGTTTGTTATTATTTTATAAATTTCATTTTGGAATATTAAAAGAGGGATTAATTCTGAATTTTATTTTTCTGTCTGCTTTCATCACACTTATATAACATTAGAAATACACCAGTTCGCCTTTATAGATTTAATATAAATAATTACAATGTAATCAATTTGTACATATCCATTGACAATAATAATAGAAAGTAAAGATTTTATACAAATATAATGTCATTTTAGGTCTGTATTATAAATAACAGCTAGATAATACATACAGTAAATAGTAATAACATTGGAAAATAAGAACATACTCCACATTTATATTATAATAATCGTGAATAATTTATCGCATAAAGGAGACATTCATTATTTTTGCTGATGAATTTGGTTGATCGCCCCTTGATACACTAGTTACATGTGGAACCTTAATGCCAGTATTTTACTTATAAATAAAAAACTTTATTAAGGAACATACTTCCATAAACTGGAATCGCAAGGTATAGATAAATAGGCACGATTTTTTATGTAAAATTTATTTTTATACATATACATACTTATTAATATTGTAATTAAACGAAGTTGTATGAGAGTCATAACATTTAAACATGTTACACAAGCCACTGTAACAATAATACTGCTGTTTTCCCCCACAAATGATGTTTTTCCGATTGTCTGCCGCATTTTCCTACGCTGCCGCCGTCTAAACTTTTTAAATAATAGATATACGTTATTATTTCTGGTCTTCTCAGAAATTTAAAATAATAGGATACTATAGTGACATAATAATTAAGTGGCGTAATAATAATTTACGCCCGTGCTTATAAAAACAATATAAAACTGATTAAAAGTATGATCCAAATTGCGCTGCGTGCCGTAATACAATTATAATATGAAAAGTGGTACATTTTCTGATATTATGAAAATGTATAATATAAGCTGTGTGATATCGATAAAAACACATTACTATTTGTTGTTTTTAATATTAAATAAACGAGCGTACACCGACCGGCGTGAAATTATCGAGTATTACATTCGTGTACATTTAATTCCTGTGAAGTATTTAGGACAAAACGCCTTCCAATGAACGCACATTAAACGGTATCAGAATCCCATTAAAAATACATTTGTTTTTATTCTTTACACCATTGATCTAGAAAAAACTTCGTGAATCTCGTGAAACCTGTCAGACTAAGTTTAGTGTAAGTCTACGAACAAGTTATGAAGCTAGTGAAAATTGTTAATGGGCGCGGGCGTCCGGTTTTTTCATTTATTTATTAATTAATAAATAAATAATTAAAAACGGTTTTAATGGTATAGGTAAGGATTATTAATATGTTCGCGTTTAGGCGAAATAAAACAAATACATTTGTAATGTTGGTAACTGCAAATCGGTGGTACGCGTCCCCATAAGATAGTAGGTACAGACCATCAGATAGTACAGGGCAGAAGGTAAAGCTATCCAAAACTGTCAAATTTTCTCAATAGAACATGCACCTTATTGATTTGTATTAAAGTTTAAAATCTATCAAAGAAATTTGACAGATTGGGGTAGCTTGATATGCTGGCCTCTATACATAGCGGTGGTATTGCTATATAGATTTCGGTGATCTTAATTCTATCAATTTATCTGGAAGTGGTTTTATATATTATGTATTTACACTTCACTTTTTAATTAACATATAAAAACAGACATCAACTTAGTGATTTTTGTTATGTCCTTCGGAAGTCGTTTATTCGATCCTGTATCCTAAAAGAGATGCACAGAAAACCTCCTTTTTAAATACGGTTAAACAAGTGGATTGATTATGAGGTATTATAAAGAAAAACCGTTACTACATTAAACGCCGCGACTTTGAAAGGCAATACATACATAGTTTCTCAGTTCGTCTGGTTTTTCTATTGGTTTCACCACCGTTACTAATAACAGTGTCAGAAATATGCATATTATAACAAAAAAGAAAATCAACATCCCACAATACCTACAATGTTATCACTCCCCTACTGATTAAAATACAGGAATTATAATGAACATAATTTTTGTGCCCGAATAAACGCACTTAAAAGTATGACGTAATATAAAATAACAAGATGTTAACAAGCCCTTACAGAAATACACTTACAGCAAAATGAAAATGAATGAAAATTTGGGGCTGAATAGAAAAAGCCTCCCCAGTTTAAATAATGAAAGTTATGGAAATCGCGTCAATCATTTCTAAAAATAAATAAACCACCTGCAGCTTGGCGAGTGTGGAAATTGTAAGACACCTAACACTCTAGTGCATAATATAGTTTTACATACTCCGTTAGTTTTCTATGGAAACATTTAACTATAGATTAACAATTAACACCAGTACATATTTGCAATGACACCACAAAGCTAATTTGATAGTTAATGTTTAATGCCTAGCCCTGCTATAGATGGAAAGGCAGTTGGGAATACTATATTGTAAGCCAGCATCACTTCGCAATCAAAATCGTTAGTCACAAGATAATCTATTACGTATTCACTGTTAATGTCGAGCTAACAATTAAGCCTTAAACGCACTTACGAACACAAACATCGGGAAAACAAACGAAATTGAACATTTGATTAATACGTTTGGACGCAAGTTGGAAAGGCAGACACGAACATATTTAAACTAGAATTCGCGCCATCCACTATGTACTGTTTCAGTACCACCACCCTCCGTCAAGTTCTGTAGGTACTAACAATTTTATTAAGTAACATTTGTAAAGTTCTTCGAACATCGTCTTTATGAGACGTGCGCATTTGATTGCCACGAACATGTTCAACGAATACAGTGTTCGATGTTAGTTAGTGGTAAGCACATGTAAAGTTCACGTATCATGCAACCCAAAAAATATGTTCGTATGTGCGTACCCGGCTTTACGCAACCGATGCGATGTTCGGTGACGTTTGACATTAGAGTAATTTATGGCAGTGTGCGAAACACGTGTAAAATCAGCCATGATGTGACACACTGTTCAGTTCAAGATTTCTGTTTACGAATCAATACTGACGTTATTGGAATCACTCACTGATGTTTTGCAACAGCAATCCTAAGCTTCATCTACAAAATACGAAAACTATATAGTCAAAAATAATTGATGTGTTAACAGAATTAATAACGAAGTTTATCATGCAGATATCCTATTTCCTCACTAATTACTTCTAGCTACCTTAAAAACTCTATCCTTTTGGAACCTATCGATTTTATACACATTACTAACTAACCTTTCCAGGGCTGTAATATCTTGCCGTTTTGTTTATTCGTACATAATAATTTTATATTAAAAGTCGTTTCCTTTTCGATACTTTTTTTGGTTTTTGAGGAAATATAACTCATCGGAGTTATTCATAATTTAAAATCTATTTTTCAGCAGAAACTACCTTATCAATATCGTCATCAATATAAAAATGACTCCGTCACACTTATTTACCAGCAAATACTATAAAAAAAATTGCAACAACTTCTAGCCTTTAAATATTTATAGTATTAGCTAGTAAATAATTTCACTAATCAGCTACCCAATATGCTGTCAAGTATATTTAGCAAATAAATACAGTCTTGTTGTTTCTGTCGAAGAAATATTTAATTTTATTAAGGCTCAATAAAATCTCATCTACTGCTCAGTAACCATAAGATCGGCAAAATGTATAGTTTGAGTGTCGACACTACTGGACGTAAGCATGGAATTATTATTGTAGGAGGCTACTTCAATAATATGACAATTATTAACACACCAACATTATAAGCTATAGGCATTTAGGTACAGCTACACACGGTCACTATTGATGAATAACTGTCAGATATGGTTCAACATATAAAAAAAAAACAGCTAAAACACAACAGAACCACAAACTGAGTGAAATTTTCAATAGTACTCGTGAATAGCACATCACTACACATCCGTCGAAATATCTGTTATCGTCGATACTTGGTTACACACTGTATTGTTTATAATACTTTTTATAAATAAAGATATAAAAATATACATTTAAATTATGTATTTTAATATTATTCAACACAAGAATTAACTCTTAAAGTAACAGGTTTAAATAAATGATTACTTTATAAGTTATGATATTTCTCAATAATATGTCAATTGATTCAAATGAGCAAGTGGCAATAAAATGTTAGCAGATTTATTTTGATTAATATATCACGATATCTCTCTTATCTCAAGCTCCTTTAAAATTTTGTGAGATTCTCTAAAATGGTATTAATTAATAAAAGATATATTTATGTCACATGAAGAGTGCATTCGTAATTCTCTTTGAAATTATTTAGGAGCTAACTAAACAATATCTCGAATTAACATCTTCAATAGTCTAGCTAATAAAATAAATACTTTGTACCTTAATAAGGATCATAGAGCTTATAACATCGAATTCTACCCAAAACATTAAGATAACAGATACAATTAAACTGCTACCGCAAAGGTATTCAATCAAACACTGAAACTAACATGACAATATAAGGTTACACAAAAATAGCTGTCATACTCACAATGAATTTTGTAAATAGTAGGTAGGTACAATTAACCTATTTTATGTAAATAGTACCTATAGCTTTAAAAATATTTCAATGATGAACATAAAATATGTTTAAAATGAAATACTTAGCACCGAGTAAACACCAAGGTTGGCATTACGCCGTCATAAAGCATAGCGTGTTACCGGTGTGAAGCGAAGAAATGACCATAGTTGATCAGTTACTGAATGGCGCAACATTTACACTTGGGCTTCTTCCTGATGGTGATGTGCTCCGGTTGCTGCGGCTCCTGCGGCGGCGAGCGCTGCACCTCTACCTGCCCGGCGCGCACCTCAGCCACAGCGGTGCCATTCTTCGTACCGTTCATCACTTTTGGAGTACTTTGTTGTACGGGGCTCGCAACTTTAGTCTGAGGCGACGGTGGAGCATCAGCCTAAAATGTTATTAAATTAATTATGTTAATGACACAATCTGGTAAGAGTTTAAAGTTATTTAGAAAAGGAAAAATTCGACCGCGGGCAGGATTCGAACCTGCGTCTTCTGGTTAGGTACATAGCGTCTGGTGTACCTAACCAGAAGACGCAGGTTCGAATCCTGCCCGCGGTCGAATTTTTCCTTTTCTAAATAACTTTAAAATCTTAGCATGGAAAATGCCAAAAATATACAAAAAGATTGGTAAGAGTTTATTTGATTGGCACTACCTCATTACCAAATATTCGAAGCCAAGCTAGTGTGCAAAACAATTTGGCACATATACTATTTCATCAGTTAATGTAGCCAGACAATCTTCAGAATTTCAAGTAAATGGCGAATCGCACATAATTATGATATTACATATGCTCGTTTCCAACATTAGCAGTTTTTAGAAAACGCTCTGATGACTCGCCCGTTCACCCAACTGACCTTTATACAATTCTTTCTTGTCACACATGTGGCATTAACGTTGTTAGGGTTCCGAAAAGGTCAAAGAGCGATCCTAATGGTGATTCCTACAATAATAATATATACTACCAGCCACCAGTCGCGTGCAACATGCAACCAACTGGCTTGGATAAAGTGTCTAATTTTAGAACAGTAAGGGATAAAATAATAATAATAAATTACATTAACATTAGTAGATTGCACTTTCTCCTCCTTTTCGTCGCAAGAGGCTAGCTGCGGTATGGATACGGGCGGGGGGGTTGGCGTGATTGGTTTGCCGCCCTTGATCAGTGACACTATCTCGTCGGCCTCGCGGCTCAGATCGCCGTCCGGACGAAACGGGTTGTCCCACCCGCTCTCCGTGCTGTACACATAAAATATACAAATCAAATTCCACACATCAAACGTACAATATTAGCCGCATGATTCAATTTTTCGTAAAATATGAAGTGCAAATGCGTTCAGATTCAGATTAATTTAGATCAACCTAGTAAAACCAACCTTTACACTGTAATATATGTAAAACCCCCACATTATCCCGTCACCATTATTTATAAAAATGGCGCGCGGTGAAGTGTGCGAACGAAAAATAAAATTGATTGAACTTGGGCACGGTAATATTATCTGTACTTGGGGATTAAAAAGATTTTTCGTAATTGCATAATTTATTAACTAAAAGTTTCACGACAAAATACGGAATTGCTCGATTGTTAAAACTTACAATACACAAAGAAGTCAAATACAATACAATATAAATGTAGGTCGAAAATATGTAGGTAGGTACCTACTATGTACTATTATTGTGGTTCTAAACATTACAATGATGTTAGATGTTTGCATGAACATCTGTATTGCAAGGTGACATCATCACTGTGTGTATTGACGCTTTTATGTATACATAACAACAATAGTGTGAATAAAATTACTTCTTAGGTGGACCGCTAACATGATTGTAGTAGCAGCACAATATTCCTACCTATTTGTTATTTAACGTCGCAATACCATTTATAATATCTGATAAACACTGATAGGAATTCTGATATTCTTAAAATAGATATAAATATGATCATTTATATGATCAGGCTACTTGAAGAATAGACTGCATGTTTGGGGTAGCGTTTAAAGTGGTCACCTCACCACTACCGTCGCGCCATGTGTTGTGGGTTTGATTCTCACCAGATTAATGTTTGCTTAGTCCACAGATCTGATATTTGTTTGGAGTTTGGCTGTAATTAGTGTCCCGCAATAAAGTGTTTGTAGGTGGGTACTTATGTGTTGCAGGTAGCAACACTGGGCTGCAGCTTTTTTTTTAAATAAATTATTTTTTTCGGGGAGTATTGGTGATTCATATTTAACATAATATTATACCATCACCTTATATGCTGTACACCCACCCCATGTTTGTTATAAGTAATGGGTTCATTTCCATAAACTAGGCACACAAGTTTATACTCCAGGCTGACTCAGTTTTCTGACAGATTCATTTAATCAATAATCTTATCTTAATCTCTACTTTGCTATATTAATAGTAAAATGTAATTATTACATATCGAAATTAAAGAGGATTATTTTCTGAAAGCCATCAGTATCAATCACAGTTTTAAGAGTGATGTATAATATATCATATTATAAGGTATTTACCTGATCTGTCTGTTATACATTGTGTGTTCCGCCATGTCAGCGTTAGCGGCAACCGAGAGCAGGTCCGCGTAGAGTACGTGGGATTCTGGCTGGGTCACGAGGGGTGGGGGGGACAAGCACTGCGGCCGCGCCCCTTGGTAGAACGAAACGCGAACCTTAGAACGCTCCGAACTGAAATCAAAAATTTTACTTCATAGTATTTTTAAGAAAACAGCAGTGAGTTGTGGAAATACAAAAATCGCAGTTTTACAAAAATCACAAAAAAATAAATAGATTCATACAACATTGCGCCATGAAGAGTAAACAAGACCTGAAAACCTGCCTATTTTTAACTCCAATTTATTGTACAGTGCGGACATTACATGCTTTAAATCCCAAAGAATGACTCACTTGCCATTATGAGAATTGGGCATTCTGTGCCTAAATTCTAATCCTTTTAGTTCATCAAATAGATTCTACTCCATGTTTTTATTATTTATTTTCTTATAATAATTATCAGTAAAGGAATAAACTTATATTATGAACCTTTGAAGCTAGATACAATTGATACATGTGTTGAGATTAATGTAATGTATTTATTCACACCTAATCAACCTTATGTAACATACTTAGAGCAAGCTATATACATATATTATTATTTTTACTGCCCCAAATATTATTTTAAAATATGTCTATAGTACTGTAGAGGTCGCTACCAGGAGTCAGCATAAGACTGGCTGGTTTAAGAAGAAGTAATCATTTGAAATTATTGTAGAATGTTTAGTGGAAAAAAGTGAGCAATAACTCCAATAACACCAATTATAGGCGTAATGCTTTTATCCCGAGAAGTGCGCGAGGGTTTAATAAAATTCCACATGATCTGGGCATTGATTTATTTTGCACCAATGCGCGAACAGTGAGACGACTTTTAGCACAACATTATTGTTTTTCTCATAAGCCACAATGTAATTGGCGATAGTAATTATTATTGTAAATTATACACTGGTGATACCAATATAAACTGTAAACACACACTATCCTGAATATGAATGTTTAGGTACTCTTTTTTTTTCGTGTTAGACAAATTTAATTGTTATCTAGCTGTGGAGGCTTGTTATTAGCAACTAGTGTATCTAACTTTTTTAATTACAATGTTATATTAGTCTGTAAGCCTTCTTAAAAGTAAATAAAATAAAAAAAAACTGTGTCAGAATTCCCTTAACCTTTGAAGAAAAAAGTCGTAGAGTACCTTTTAACCGAGAGTTTTTTTGAATAAGCCTCCTAGGATCCCATCAGGGTCCTATAGTACCTATAATACTTACTATATTAAAATATCTAAAACTTTATATTTTTTTAATGTTTTGCCTTGCCATAATTATTGTTATTAATTTATTATTATTGGTATGCTTAGCTAGATGAAACTAACTTTGTAATGGTATTTTCATAATGTAGGTAATCAATAATGCATAAGTGCATTGCATAGTCGAGATGTAGTAATAAACAGCAGCTAACGAGGCACATGTGAAGGAAAGTTATTTGAAAGCTAATAAAGTCATAAATAGTTTAAGGCCTGACACACTTCAATATTGATGTCAAACATTACAGCATTACTACTTAAATTATACAATCATTTTGCCATATTGCTAAGCATTAGATGCGTTGCTGACATTATGAATTCATTCGCATTGCTGGGACGCTAGCTCTGTATATTAACATTGAAGGTGACTCAATTATGGAACCTCTTTTATTAGGAGATGACTATATTCATCGCCCACACAGTATTTAGCTCCAATCTTGAGCACATACTAACATTTTGACTTATTCTGTTTTGAGTAATGACACTTGATTAGCATAATAAGAATCTTTTAAAATTATAAGTCTAGGTGTTTTAAGTGTATTGCACAATTATTATGAATGCAAAGCAAATTTTAAAATAATAATTTTTGTGAAAGAAATATTTGAGTATTTATGTGTTCCCACCATCATGTTTACTCAAATGAATGTACATTAAAAAAATTTTATGATAAGGCTGGTTACATCATCATAAAAACCAAAGTCACACCCAAAAACACAATCTCCCACCACAATGATATGACATCACTTACTTTCAATTTCAATAAAAATGATGTATTATGCCTATATGCTTACATTTCTTTACTGTAGCATTGCAACAGGCTTTTTCATAGGACAATATATTTATTGCCCGCACTATTCATACAATTGTCATAGTTGATGGTGAGTTTTACTGGTTGCCTACCAATATTTGCATAAGATAAATAAAGTACTATAGAATATCATAAGAAGAATAAATAAATTGTGACATCATCAAATTATGAATCAACAGATGGTAAAAATAGAGAAGTATCATCACCTTCCTTAATTGACCAAGTCCCAAGGTCACACATATTGTAAAGGCGGATAACACAACTGTCTTATTTCACACAATAACAAATGAATTGATGAATCACTCTAATTTTACTGTGTATCTATGATTATACTTTAAATTGTTTACAGAAACAACTCAAGTGTCAAATCATAAGTGTAGATATTATTATTACTTTGGATAGGTATTATAGATGCAAGTGATACAATAATTCAAAAACGACAAGAATAAGTAATTACAAATTAAAATGTACAAAACTAAATATATGTACTTCTTTGAGAGGAATAAATTTTATAGAGCACCTATTAGATAAAATATCAGAGGCTAAATTACTTCAGTATTCTTTGTCTCTGGTGGTCTCTAATTTATACAGTATGAAAAATGTAGGTCACAAGCAATGCAATTCAATTGCAGACTG
The DNA here is from genome assembly GCA_964056405.1 of Acronicta alni. Classification (NCBI taxonomy): domain Eukaryota; kingdom Metazoa; phylum Arthropoda; class Insecta; order Lepidoptera; family Noctuidae; genus Acronicta; species Acronicta alni. The sequence continues at coordinate 13,722,327 of OZ043913.1, forward strand.
GAATAACACAGTGCTTAGCCAAGCTCAGGAACTATTAGGTAATTAATTACCAATAGTACTTATACTCTTAGAAGTTACTGTTTTATGTACATAAAATAAAAAAACATACAGTCGACACTTGTAACATGGGAAAACAATTGAAATCTAACAAGGGGTCTGGTAAATTAAGTATAATTGCTGCGCAAGACGAACAACATGCCATAAATTAGTGACCTCGAAGCGCCACAGGGCAGGGCGGGGGCCCTCCCTCAACGTCAATGAATGGTGTCGCTTACTGATGGTTTCATTAAAAATAGAGCTTTTAAAATTATTGCCAATGCATGTTTACTACATGTACATACGTGCTGAGTAATGACCTTGCGTTCCCGACTGCTGGATGGAACTGAAAGTCGTTTTATGTTTATAAATCAGTGCTCGTGACGTCATTGTGACCGAATTATCCGCACGAAACTTACTTAAAAGACAAATTAACACCAAGCCAAACAGAAGCGACAATATTATTCATTAAAAACACGCTAAATTACATTATAACGTTGCTAAGAATGGTATCTGAATTTTGGAAACCATCGGCAAGTTAACACCCAGTTTGCAGCACAACAAATTTGACGTGATTATCGTAAATAGCATACCTTGAAAGTATCCACACAACGTTATCACTGTTCACGTTTTTTAATTACTTAATCACTGTTATTTTATTTAATTGCTTTAGAACAAAATGATAAAAACATTGGCGCAGTTGACGATGTTAAGTTCGGTTTAGTCCACTAAACGCTTCACATTCACAAAAATGTTACCCACTACAACTACCATAAAATCCTACATCGATCTCGGAAGTCGAGCGCGGCTCCGTGGCGAATGGAATGGAACGGAACAATTCGGAACGATGGACATGGAATGAAGCGATCGAAGCACGCAGCGCGCTTGCTCGCTCGGTGACGTAATGCTCGCGATTGCGACGCTCATTTAGGAATTTTCTAAATATTTTTCTGACATTAATTAGATTCAAAATGTACGTATTTTACAGCTCATTGTAGTGTTTTTAAAATTTTAAACTACTCGACTTATCAATCTACAACATGGAACAAAATTATTGTAGTTAGTGGCTTAGTGGCCCTCACATCGTGCAACTGCGCGATAGATGGCGCTACTTTAAGGAATATTAATTTAATGTGATTATTAATTTATTATTTAATGATGTTCTACTTTGTGGAGGAGGTAGATAATAAAATAATAAAATTGTGGTATCCGTATAGGTATAAGAGGCCCCGACTCTTATTATGGACGACGATTCACAGGTTATTGGACCTACCTGTCCTTTAAAAGTAGGCGCAATAAATCAATAATAAATTGCTTCCAACACTTCATTGAAATATTTTACTTGATACCCAAAATAAAAATTGAAAAAAATGTACTCTATAAATTATCCAGGCCTCTCAATTCCTAATCCCACAGTTTTTTGAGTACGGATTACCTACATATTAAAATAAAGTTCTAGTTATCATTCAAGGCACCCGTAAAATTTAGTAAGTACAGCCATCCTGACTAGTTTTAAGAACATATGTACCTACAGTACCTATGTTGATTTTTTACCATTACATACCTATCTAGTAGGACAACCTAGTTTTCGGTAGGTAGTCGGACAATTTCAATAAAATATTATACTTAACAGTCATAACGCACTTATATGTTTTGTACTTATTTTAAGACCTATTTTGCAGGGGTTGTCCCCCCCCCAAGGGATTCTCGCCTTGTCGCGATGGGAGGGAGGAGGGTTTGTTACCGGGTTGGTTCCCCACGGTGAAGCGAAGTAGAACCTCAGGAGCTGCTCCTACGGACTTGGCCCAAGAAGCTCGCACTGATCGTTCATGCATAGATACCTATTATATAACAGCATTGATGCATACTGCACAAGTATCTAAATAAAATAAAGACTTGAAGACGCTTTTTCAAGTCTTTATTCCCAGACTTTCTCGATGCTATTTATTTTTATATTTGCAATCAGCAAAAGCCGAGGGGGAAACTCATCTATGCTATTTCATGCGCGCTGTATTATTATGGTAGGGAAGTAATATCGGTGAAATAGGTGTACTTATCTAACATGTTTAAACTTATCACGTGTAATCATTGAACAAGTCTAAAAAAAAGTGCCGCATTATAAAAGTTTCTTTCTATTCTATGACGATTAGGCTTTTGCAAGTATTACCTAGGTATTCTGTTTCGTCCAAACGCTAAGGAAATTGTGTGCAATAAGACACCCAATTTAATCGTAGCAACGACAACGACGTTTAAATTTATTTCTAGAGATGTCTGTTCTTTACCGTGTACTTAGCTAATGTTCTTTAACAAAATTTTATTATTTGTTTGCACAAATAACATTACCTACATCCAGGTCTCTGTCTGCCAGTGTTTTTACTCGTAAAGTTTTTCCAAAAAATTGGCGCACGATTTAATGAATTTGGCAGTAGAAATATTATATTCTACTAAGTAGGTACAGACATCCAGCCAGCACATCAAGCTAGCACAATCTATCAAATTTCTTTGATAGATTTTCGATTTTAATACAACATAATAAGGTTCATTTTTAATTGGGAAAATTTTACAGTTTTGGATAGCTTGACCTTTTCTTGCTGACGTCTGTACATATTAGCAATTTAGCACAAATCAAATACCTTTGTTCTAAAAATGTTTAAAAATACAGTCTTGAGCTTGTTAAAATACTTTTGCATAATCCAGCCTGGGACTATCCGTTCTGACTGAACTAGGGGCTAGGACTATAATACCAGTGTCCCTAAGTGAAATAGTAAAATGGCAAATAAATCATTCGCTTGAATTCAAAACAAAAATTAATGATTAACATACTCAAATGAACAAAACGTACTCGTCTTCGACGGGCGTGTAGAGAAACGCCGTTTCGTGCACTTTTGGCGGCGGACTGCTCTCGGGCTCCTCTTGAAGGGGACTCTCGTAGATTAGGGTCTCCACCATCGACCCTTTTGAACTGCCGAATGACACCCTACAAAAAAAGAAATAATATTAACATGAATAATAGGGTTATACAACAATACACTTGTAAGTAACATGAAACTAAGAGCGCCCCAAGGCTAAACAGCCGCCCGTTTTGGGGTGCTGTTAGTTTTCATGTTCAAATTTTAATATATTATACTAGCTATGCCGCATTGATCTCCTATTTCCTAATCCCGTGGAAAATTCCCAAATTTTCTTTTATTAAGTACACTGTCCTTATAACTACCTACGAAAACTGAAAAAAAAGGCATATTTATGGAACCATAATGTCTCTGTTCACGCGATGCAAATCGTAGGTTAAAGTCAAAGTCAAAATAATTTATTCAAGATAGAATAACAGGTACCTAGTAGTTTTTGAACGTCATTTATACATTAAAGTCAGCCATTCACCGCTTCCTAGTGCTATATCTGGGAAGAAGAAGCGGCGGCGCGGGCGCCGGCGCAGCGAACACATTTCCGTCTGTTAATTTTTATACTTATTGGTAAAATTTATAAAAACTAATTCTTACATTATGTAAATCTTCATTGCTATATGTCAGTTAGGGTCAGAGGCTCGGGGTAGGTACATAGATTTATTATCTACTAGCTTTTACCCGCAACTTCGTACGCCTAGACATAGTAACACAATTGTTGTCAGATTGTATTCATGGGATAAGAAGTACTCAATATTAGGGAAATTCCCGCTTTGTTCCGAGAAAAGAAGAATTCAATATGCCAGCGCCGATCACAAACTATTAGTGTAAGTAGGTTTCCTACATAAGTTTTCTGGGAATTCCCACATAATTTTGGCGTAAAATGTATTATATTTGTTATTCCCGGTCACATACTGTGTCTATATGAAATTTCATTCAAATCCCGAAAATAGTTCTCCTATATTAGTTTTTCCGGGATTTCCGGGATATTCCCACATTTTTCTGGGGTAAAATATATCCCATTTGTTATTCCCGGTCACATACTATGTGTGTATCAAATTTCATTCCAATCCCGTAAGCTATTCGTTTTTCGGGATTTCCGGGATGTTCCCACAATTTTCTTGGGTAAAATATATCCTATTTGTTATTCCCGGTCACATACTATGTGTGTATGAAATTTCATTCAAATCCCGTAAGATATTCGTTTTTCGGGATTTTCGGAATATTCCCACATTTTTCTGGGGTAAAATGTATTATATTTGTTATTCCCGGTCACATACTGTGTCTATATGAAATTTCATTCAAATCCCGAAAATAGTTCTCCTATATTAGTTTTTCCGGGATTTCCGGGATATTCCCACATTTTTCTGGGGTAAAATATATCCCATTTGTTATTCCCGGTCACATACTATGTGTGTATGAAATTTCATTCAAATCCCGTCAGCTATTAGTTTTTCTGGATTTCCGGGATATTACCACATTTTTCTGGGGTAAAATATATCCCATTTGTTAGTCTCGGTCACGTACTATGTGTGTATGAAATTTCATTCAAATCCCGTAAGTAGTTCTACTATATCCGTTTTTCGGGATTTCCCGGATATTCCCACATTTTTCTGGGGTAAAAAGTAGCCTATACTTTATTCCCGGTCACATACTATTAGGGTACCAAATTTCATGCAAATCGGTTCAGCCGTTTTTGCGTGATTGAGTAACAAATAAACAAACAAACATCCAAATAACATTTATAATATTAGTATGATTAAATTTTATTATAATTGAGAAGCCTAAAATCCCTGACAATTGTTTCTATCTTTAGGATATCGGTGTTGCCGAGATGTTGGGTCGCGGAGGTCTGATGGCAGTCGCTTCCTGTGAAATACTGATATTCAGACGCATCTGACTGGTTTGTGGACCAACAGATGTACATAATGATAACACACCGTGACAAAGTCGATTAGATTACGTAGCTTCGAAAAGTGTGTGTGGTGATAAGATAAATATAGATGAAGGGAATTTCCTACATTGGGAATAACAAAGCCTGTATCACACTCAAACTTCACCATTTTTGCGACTGTCTCACAAATTTGTTTGAATTAGTTTAGAAATATTTTAATAAAATCGTATAAATGCAAGAATTTACTGAAGACTGAATCCGCTATAATCCTACATACCATCACGCCTGTATTCTCCAAGGGGTTAGGCAAAGGTGTACCGATGTACACCCACAGTTCGTCGGTATGTTTATGGTCCCATTACGAGCCTTATGCCATTAACCGGGTATAAATCCAAACTCCAAGCTGCTACTGAGAAATAACACTGCTCGACGCGGGAATCGAACCCTGGACCTCTAGCGTAGCAGTCACGCTTAAGACCGCTAGACTAACGAGGCAGTTACTAAGTTTACGCCAGCAGGTCAAGCTATACAAAACTGTCAAATATTCCAAATCAATCAAAGAAATTTGACATTGTGGTAGCTTGATATTGAGGCCTCTGTACTAAAGCACTAAGTGTAATAATAATTAAGTAGGTTGCTGACAGCTGTGTTAATTAAAAATGTCTTCGCGGACTGATTTAAATCAAATCTTACGATAGCATAAAAACAATCATGTTTTTATATTAGGTATCGACCCTTTTAAATCGAGTTGCAAATTAATGAGATTTTATTTGGTTCTTATAATCTAATGAACAAATTCTTCGGATCATTTTTGATATTAGTTAAAGCTATTGGGAAGTGAATAATAATTTGAACTAATCAATTATCCTCTACGTCTCCTGAATATAAAACTATTTTACCCTCTTGTAAAGATTGATTAAAAATGTGCATAAATAATGAATAAAACATTATATCACTATTCTCCATTTCCATAGTCGTTCTTCTGTTATTATGATCACATCAGCGAGAACAATACGCGATGAATCCAATTTAGATTCATCGGTTCGTGTACCTAATGTTTACCAATTTCATGTAAGACAAGTACTTAAATAATACTTAAATAACAGGAAATATTATGTAACTCACAGGAAATAGAGATAGGATAGCTAATTGGTTTATTCATGGCCTAGCCTCAATGATAGATATTAAATTCTATAATATTTAGTTGTTATACTTAACTTATTTTTCTAAGGTTGCTTTACCTAAAAAGTACGGTTAGCTTATTTGAATGGCATTAACTGATACTTGACTGTGACATTGTTTTGGATATTTTTGCAAGAGAAAAAATGTAAATCGAGGTCGTTCCTCCTAAACGATACCGTGCGAAATCGCGAGCGCGGTATGTAACTGAACACTCAAATTTAATCTACAGTTATTTACTTGGAATGTGCAGTAGCATGTAAACAGCTCGCTATTATGGTGCACACAGATACGCAACGTGACACGATAAATCGCCGCAATAAAACCTCTTTGACAATATAAGATTTCTTTTCATGATTACTGACAGGTTTTATAAATAAAATAATTCACGAACTCAATGTCAAAAACACAATTTTTATCAACTTGTGTTACTAGTTTTTGATGAGAAGACGTGATTTATTACTACAGTTTATATTTATTTTTTCGAAGTTTTAGGAAACTACCTTAAGTATATCGGTAATTATTAATTTTAGTGCCTCCATAAGTACAGCAGTTCTATAGAATTATTATTGTGAATAAATGCATTATGGGCAAAGATAATTCAAAAATCTTAGATTATTCTATCTGTGTTATTATGATCGTGACTATATGGCAAGAGAAGACAAGTGCGTTTTCCGGAGTCTATAAAAAAGTGGCTGTCTCTGTTACAATCATTTAACAAATGGTCTCGCTAATAGCCCGCGGATAACATAATTCTACATTTTGTAATAACGAATTGTAACAGTTGCTGTACCCAAAAATGAAAACTTTCTAAAAGATCCCTTCGCATAGACAAGGAGTCGACAATATGGTCACGTAATTTTTACGTTCCGGATCTGCGGCTTACAGCTACTTAACATTCTCGGTGAAGTCTGCCCCACTTAACTTATAACTGACACTAGCCTTAAGCATCTATCTAGAAATTCTTTAGTTTGATAGCTTGCATAATGTAATTATGTAATTTGACTATAAATGTATTGTTTTAATCGATTTATCTACTTACTGTATCTACCAACAAACTTCTTAGGCTTGATAGTGTCAACATTGTAGAAGTGTTTAAGCATTAAAGTTCTAGTATGGATAAAATTAAACACGTTGGAATAAAAATGTCATTTGATAGTTTTTATATTATGTACATAGTATATGAAGTTGCAATCTCTCCATAATACATCTCTATTTATTATATTTTATAATAAATGAACTGGAATGAAACCATTACACCAAAGTAATACCGCCCTTTCTTCGTCAATTAAATAGATTACCCAGGTTATTGGCATAACCTTATTTTATATACCATATAGAATATAATCCCATGTACTCATAATTACTTTTTATGGTTCAGTAAGTACCTACATTTTATGGGTCAGGTGACATTGTTAAAAAAACAGTAACAAGTTAACCAAATCGTTTTGATCCAAATGACTTAGCTGAGCCCATTGTACTTAACTATGTCTGTATCGACGAGCCCGCTAAAGACTTAATGGTTGACTGGATACAAACGTATTGAATTTTTATCATTGTGCAGACACAAATAACGTCCTGCATCTAAATTGAATGTTATCTTAACTCGACTAATTGCTGTATCAATTTAGTAGCAATCGATTCAGTTATATTTATCTTGTCAATTAATTTTATCAAAATTCTGTATTTGTTGGACTAACGTTACCCTGCAGCTTCACTCGATATAATGCATTCAGAGACACGTTTTGGAACTATTTGATGGATAATGAGATTTAAAAAGAAATGATAATTTAATGTAATTGAACATGAACATCTACGTGCTAAATCTCTAATATAATGTTTTTTAATAAACTGAGCAAAATAATATTAACCCTTTTAAAATAGCTCACTGTCAATTGGTCATTTAAGTCAAAGTACCTGTTAGTGGTTTCGGATTTAAGGAAGAAAATATTATAACATCCTAATATTTAAATGGATTCAAAATGAATATTTGAGGGTCCTTGAATATTTAGGTAAAGGTCTGTTTACTCTCAAAACTGATGATAAACTCAGATATTATGTAATCCAAATTGGAAAAAGGGTCACAATTTTTTAATTTTCTGAGAATGATTGCCTTCGAAATCAATATCTGATGATTATTATAATATTATTACTTAAATTATGTCAGTACTTTTATCTTGTCTGTCCCTGAACTTACATTGAGAGTAAGACCCTGTTCTTGAAGCATAAGCTTTTGATATAGTGTGGCATGAGAGTCTATCTAGTAAGTACTTACACAAACTAAAACTAATGTTAGGTGCCTGTCTAAGCAATTTGCTGATATATTGGAATTGAATACAACGCGAAAATATTAAATAATAGAACATAAATGCAGGAGAACCCACCATACTTACCTAAAGGTAATATGTACCTACCTACTTAGTTGTTTCTCAAGTTCTTAAGTACAACGTTTTTGTAAAATATAAACAATAATTAAACTGTAGGGTAGTACCTTAGTAATAGCGAAAACATCCAGGGATTTGAACTTAATTATTCATTCAGAGACATAGATATTGCATCCATCCATACATCAAGAATATCCGACCTGAATATCCACAGTTATTAAAAATAACGCTGAAGCTCACGAAGTCAGATTTTATCACTATAATGATGAAGCAATCCAGCTGCTTGACAACACGGAATTAGTGCGAGAACTAAATCGGACAAAACAATATGAATGTGTAGTGACTACCAGCGCATAGTGATAGTTGTTACTATACAAACTTAGTCTATTAACGGTACCGTATTACCGATGAGCACACATGCACAAAATGCCTTCCCCTTAATAGAAACTAGGAAATTTAATTGTACCTACTCATTCTTATTGTTATATTTATGTGCCTAGAAAGTTAAGCCTCGAGAAAGAGATCACTCGACAAATCCGACTCGGCTGGGCAGCGTTCGGGAAACTTCGCAACGTTTTTTCGTCTACAATACCACAGTGCCTGAAGATAAACCAGTTACCAGTGATGACATACGGCACAGAGACGTGGTCGCTCACTATGGGTCTTATAAAGAAGCTCAAGGTCACTCAGCGAGCTATAGAAGAACGAGTTACCGACATAGCTGAAAGACTTAGCAAGCTTAAGTGGCAATGGGCGGGACACATAGCTCGTAGAACTGATGGCCGCTGGGGCAAAACGGTTCAAAAAGGTGGAGACCACGCACCGGAAAGCGCAGCGTGGGACGGCATCCAACGAGATGGACAGGCGACCTGGTAAAGGTCGCTGGAAGTCGTTTGATGCAGACGGCTTGTAACCGGTCCTTGTGGAAGTCTATGGGGCAGGCCTTTGTTCAGCAGTGGACTTCCTGTGGCTGATATGATGAGAAATTTAAGCTAAAATAAAAATTAGTTAGTAGCCATAAGGTTAGATTGTAATATAAATCGTATTGATTAGAAAAATGGTATCAGTTCACAGTCAGAATTGCCAATAATTTACATAGGTACCTACCACTCGGATATCAGACAACAATGTGATGGAAAAGCAGGAATCCATTGGCCAGACTGGACTGACCAATAGTCATAGTAGTTAATTGTGACATATGTGACCTTTTTAACTAGGAGTTGCATCTCTGTATTTCCTTTCCCACACCAAAAAACGGAGTCGCGGGCGAAGGTTCGTTCTCAATAAAATCAAGCGTCATCAATTAAACAAAGACGACGGTTTGGCATTTTGCCCGACTCCGTTCGATTACTATACCTTATTTAACTCTTATAGCTAAACAAGGTATATATCATAATTATGTTTGCTTTTCCTTTTGTAGATACAACCTGGCTTAGATCTTGCGACTAATATCAGTGAATTTACTGAAGAGGTGAAATATGGCGACTGAAGGCAAGGCATTAAAGTTTGACCCAAACACGGAAGCTTTTCAAATGCGCGCGCAGCTGAAGAAGCAAGAGAACTGCAGAAAACAGTGGTTTGAAAGATGGAGCTGGTTGCTTGACGAAAGAAAGTAAGGTTTATGCAATTTTTTTGCTAATCTCACACTTACACTCACTCTCACTAACTTTTGTTTCACCCTAAAGGCTGATTTAAGCTGTCAAGTAGTAGATTTAATTTTAAACGCGTTAATTTTTAGTAAGCCTCCAAACATTTTTAATATTAAGCACTTTAGTTCACTCAAGATGGACTTTATCGTCGAGTGAACTAGTGAACTAGAGTCATCTTGAGTGAACTAAAGTGCTTAATATGTGCCAGTTATTGATTTATCCTTAGTGAGATTCCGGATGAAATAGAGGAAGGAATGAGGGAAATATCAATACCTAAAATACTGTGGGCGAGAAATTAACTGCACTAAAAATGCATCAGTTAAGCAGTGCAGACGTGACTTTCTGCAGCCTTGTGCTGTTTCATCCTTGCAGTCGATTGCTATATGTAGTGTATACTGAGTTACTACAGTAATCCCTAGCTAGTAGAAGTAGGTAACTTACTCAATTACATTAACGAGTAAAACGTCACACTCCCTCTTTTAAGTGCTCTACTGCACTTCTCTCGAACCAAGTAACCTTATTATTTGTGGTGCGAGAATATTATGTGATAAACTATACATATAAATGTCCAAGTATTTGAGTAATATTAAGTGTAGTTTTTATTTTATAATAATATCGTGCTTCCATGTAATTTTAACAATAACTATATACGCATAATCTATACAAATAAATATACTACTATACTCAGGCACATCGCTGTTTTGGCACTAGTTACAATTCTTACTCAGATTCCGATTCTTACTTTTTGTAATGTCATCATCATGGCAATAGCGATTGGTACGAAGCAAAACCTACTCTGAGCCAAAAATAATTTCTAATTTTAGATAAGTATAAGTAAGGTTTGTGTCTTATTGATTTACAGACACTTTCGAAGGGGAAAATAACAAACTGTATCAGCTTGTAACTTACGTAATAAACTAATATCTATTGCGTTCATTATTTACTAACTCGTAGAGCCGCACTACAAATAACGTCGTGCTGGTGCAGTAGAACGGCTCCTGCCGTTATGCTGCATCAAAGCGACAGAATTCGCCACGGAGATCAAATTTATCGTGAGCCGGGAGTTTCATGCGAAACCAATGTTGAACACGACCTTTCCTGGTTCACGAATACTGCTCTAACAGTCTAAATAGCTAATCGTGTCGATTGGACTTGTAGAAAATGTTGAGCTTTCAATTAATTTTTTTATCAGAAGTACTTAAACTAATATTGAGCAATATATTATATTGCTTAAAGATTATGTAATTTAATTTTATGGCTCTAATAACAAAAGGACTCAATAAAGTGCAGCAATGTGACCAACAGTAGCACATAACAAAATAATATAATTTTCTTATACGTTTAAGGCTCTGACATAACATTATCTACTTAGTCATCACAGATATACTCTACCGTAGCTAGTTATCGACCGCTTGTGTTACCTAACCTTGGTTGAAAATTCTTGGAACTCTTTCTGTACGCAGAGTGGCATTAGCACAAGCAAATGCGATCCGTCAAGAAACAGCTGCTGCTCTTCCACAAGCAATTTCCAAGTCAGAAGAAGCAAAATCTTTGAAACCCGTACCTGTCACGTCAACTGGAGTAGTAGGATGGCTTGCTAGCAGGTTCGCTCTTTACCCCTAATATAGCATGATCACCACAGAAAACAAATAATGAAACAACGAAACTACCTTACTCAACGCATCTTTAGAATTCAGAAGTTTGTTGGCACGTAATATTCGATGTAGGTAGGAACTGTATCCTTTATAAAATACGTTACCCTAACGAATTCGCGAGTGAGAGCCAGATTAATGGGAACAAATAAAATAATTTTTCGTAGATATTTTCAGTGAGCCGACCAGGATTGTTGACCCCGGAAGTAGTGGCAGTAGGTATTTATAAAATTCTAATTATAATTCCAATTCCAAATCCAAATCCAAATTCCAATTGCGAATTTATAATAAATCTTTATCAACTGATTCCGAGGTTAACGTTCTACATCCAGCTGTTCGACTCACTAAAGAAATAAAAAATGTAAGTAATAGGTACTTTTAAAATTATTTAAAGTTTATATTTTTATTACTGATTAAATAGTTATCCATAATTCTATACCCATCAAGTTGTGTATTGCCATTGGATTAAGTCGTTTTGGTTTTGTATATTATACTTATGGGTGCTGTGTAAACGAATAATAATAATAATCAAAATTAATTGGTAAGTCTGTCAAAATTAGCTCTTTTAATTTAGCAGAGCTTGTCTAACTTCTTTTATACACGTTTGTAAAGGGACGGAAATAGCACCTTTCAAAGTGGCATGTGTAGGATGTGCGGGATAGCACGCTCACAATTTGCGTGAAAGGCCGCTGTGGAAATAACCTGGCGCCTGTTTGTAATGTTTTCCTCATATAAAGCGATATGTGGAGCATGTTATGAAAAGGACGTAATACGGACGTTTCATTGTAGGTAGGTACTAGACAGTTCTTTAATAAGATGACTTTCCATAGACCTGATTCTCAACTGGAAATTTACACGTCATGGCTATGGAAGCCGCCACTACGACTGCCTGACGCATGGGACCATCCGGACTACATGGGCCCGAAAAAATGAATTTCAAATTAACCTACAAGATTTTATTGAGTGTTTTATTGACAAAATAAACGGTAATAAAAATACTGTGCAGTGTACTATTTACTTAATTCATGATATTCTGAATTTCATTGTGTAAAGCATGCTATAAAATATGTTAACAATTTTGTAGGCATTCACACTACCTTAGTTAACTCCGGTGGCTAATTGGTTAAGCAATTAAAATCACTACGTTTAAACGATATGGTCCCAGTTGTTTACCCATTACTACACTTTTATAAATGACGATATTTAGAGTTAAATGGTTTCATACATTAATAATGATGGATCACTTACTTGCATGATATTGTAATTTTGTAAGCTTTAACATTCATTTGCAACAGACGAAAATAAATTCCTTTCAAAAGTACATTGCTCTTGCTTGTCCGAATACTAATCTGAATGTGATTGCCAATAGTTATACAGGTAGGTACTTAACGCTATCTTAACTGTTAACTGTATTGAATGTAAACTATCCTAGTTTATTGATATTTATACTTTTTATCTTTTTAATAAGAAAAGAGCTAGTTTTTTCCTACTGCACCAGAAAATCACCTTCCCATGACAGACCAGGCTGCTTAACTTCCGTGCTCTCGATTTAACGCACCCATTACAGACACCGTTATTTTTATTTATTATCAGAATAAAGACCGTAATCTATTATGCTATCGCTTTGATGGATAACTAAATATGTATATACGCTATGGTTGGTTCTACAAGATAACTATTACGTTAAAAAAATATAACATCATCACGCCTATATTCCCCGAAGGATTGAGCAGACATAATATTAATTTAGTACCTAGTAAGCGAACCTGGCAATAGGTTAGCCTAATTAAATGAGCACAAATCCAAACTCGGATCTAATAACACTGTGCTGGTCGACCTGGGAATCGAACCCAGGACAAGGACCTGATCGGAATCGGAATCGGACCCTATTAATCTTTTCGATTTTCTAGATGCTTTTGCTAAACTCAGTTTACAGTAGGTTAGTTTTCTTTAGTGTAAGTACCTACTATAAACTGTGGTGTAAGGTATATGTATATCCCATCATAGGTAATAAATAAGATATACCTGCTTATGTGGAGTATAATACTGCTAGGTATATTTGTTAGTTGGGCTGATAGAAATGGTAATTATAGATACAATTAGTTAGATAAAAAAAAGCATTCATAATATGCAAATAAATTATATTCAGGATTAATCTACGCAAATTTACCTTTTATAGTCCGTTTAAATATCTGTGTTATTGCTGTAATAATAAAGTACACCAATTTCAAAATGTTACACCAAAATGAGGTGTCCCGCGATGTAAATTTTTTGACTTAGGTACTTACTGTAATTACAATAACGGGGGCAGAATAGTGCAGTGGCCATACAGAAATGTACCTAGTGGGGAATATGTCATTGGTGGAGGATACAGCCTATATTAACTGTGAAAAAATATACATTTACTAGCTTCGTCATTTTGTTTTATTTTTCGATTTCGTCTACGTGGCCGAAAAGTATGTAGTCGTGTTATATTTTCTGTTTTTTTTTTCAATTTACTGTGCATTTTTATCCGTAATAACATTAAACAAAGTATAAAAACTCTGTTGTAAAATTTCACGGATCCCATAGCCAAGACAGAGGAAGTGGAGGCAAGTGCGGTTTTTATTAGCCGTCCTATAAATAAAGGATGATTTTCGAGGCTATTGCGAAATGAAAGCACTCAAATTTCAATACAGAAAATGGTTGGGTTACCACCTGCTTGGGACTCCATTAAAGATTCCATTAAAATATAAATCAAAGCCTAAAACTGCAACACCAAAGCACACGGTGAACTGATACTGCGTGAATCGTCAAATTTATAATTTTACTAGCTGAACCCGCAAACGTTGTTTTGCCATAAAAAAAATATTGGGGTGGGCCACCCTTATCATTTGGGGGTATGATAAATAGATGTTGGCGATTCTCAGACCTCCCCGATATGTACACAAAATTTCATACAAATCGGTCCAGCTGTTTCGGAGGAGTACGGTAACTAACATTGTGACATGGAAATTTTATATATTAGAAGATTATACAACCTGAAAGTATCTATTTCATAAGTTTTTTTAATTTTCTCATTTCCTGCACTATTTTTTTATTTTTTTTCTTTCATAAGAACTTTCTCCTGACAATAATTAACATAACAAAAAAAGAATTAGCAAAATTGTTCCATCCGTTCACGCGTGATGCGATGACCAATGGAAATAGAGATTCATTCATATTCAAACTGAATATCAGTAGAGTATTTTATACGAAGCGACTTCTATCAGACCTCTGCCACCCAATTTCTGAGCGATACCGATATACTGAGGATAGACTGGTTTTCAGGCTTTTATTTAAGGTTCTAACTACCACTAACTATTGTCATAGGTATTAGTATGATAACCGAGACCGACGGCTTTACGTGCTCTCCGAGGCACGGAGGGATTTCGATGTGTTAAAAATGGTAATACATCTACAGACCCATCTACGCAGAGTTCATGAGATAAGGTATCTTCACCTAATCAATATAATAAAAGCAACGCGGTTTATTTTATTATTATAAAAAAATGTGGGAACTTTGAATGTGTAACAAAATAAAGTTCTATTGTTTTTCAGATTTTTTGTCCGTCGTTTTATTTGTCATTGTGTCTGTGTAGGTCTTTGAATACCTAAACATATTATAAGGAATCAGTCGCCTCTATCAAAAGTCATTACAAAAAGTCTGTCAGTCGAAAGTAACTTTTGGCAGAATTGTCGATACGTGCACGCTTGCCATAAAAAATTACTGCTTGACGTCTCTAGCCTGGTACTAACCAGGCTAGAGACAATCGTTTAAAGAATAAGTCAAGAAATTTAGTTATTGTAACATTAATATGGTGTTCTGTTCTAGGTGGTAAATAAAGAATATGTTAACACTAAGCCAGAATTTTGGGAAATTCCTATAGGACTGGGAAAAATATAATTATCGCGCGTTACACCATATCGGGTATCAGCTAGTATCAGACACTAAAAAAATTTGACAAACTAGCTGATATCCGCGGCGTAACCCGCAAAGATTTCGTTTTCCCCATATCTATGGAAATTTCATAAAATGCCGTCTAAAATCAAGTTCTCACCTCACAGTTAACAATATTTTTTTTATTAAATCATTAGAATAGTTTCAATATATTTTAGACGAATTGGAAAGAAATTCATAGGCCGTATCCTGACGTAGTACCTAACATTTAATCTTTATTTCATTAAAATCGATTAACTCTATCCTGTCTCTAAAACTAATGTGGTGTTCTGAGATTGATTAACTTAGGTAAGTTGGTGAGCACTAAAGACGGGTTTTTGGGAAACTCCCATGGTATAGGAAAAAACGAGATCATCTTGGGTTACAACGTAGACATCAGCTAGCAGATAATAAGCAAGCAAGATTTTACCAATAGCACATAGGTAATAAATTATAGTTGTTAATTTTATTGCATATTAATCTAATAAACTGAAAAATCAGTTTTTACCGTAGGCTTAAAAATTCAATTTTTTATATTTCGCAAACATTATTTCAAATCTTTTATCATAACGTAGTCACCCTATAAAAAACTCAACCTGTATATTATCACATTATCATTACTACTAACCTCTTTAATGAAGTGTGTTTAGTTCCATTTCCGAAAAGCTTGTGCTTTGGTTTATCGTGCACACCAGTGGGTGTCGACGAAGATATGGTGAGATCACTAGCGAAGGAGCTAGTAGAGGACTCTTTAGAAATATTGGTGATAGCAGAGCGGGCGCGGCGCGCTGCGGTCTCAGGGCTGCCAGGGCTTCCCACCAGCTCCAGCGCAAGCCGGCCCTTGCCCGGCACTGGTGGAGGCTTCTCCTCTACCGGCACCATGTACGACAGCATCGCTGCCTACTCTTTAAGCTTCAACCACATGAAATCCCTCACAACTATAATTCACGAGGCAACACTGTTCATAATTATTTATAAAATTTATTTTCAGTCCTATTCTTTTGTCACTCACAACGCTGCTTGTCTTGACACTGTTGAGATCTGAAAGATGATTGTTATGATAATAATAATGTAGTTTGGACATCAACATTAGTTGTTTATTAATTCGACGTTTTATTGTCCTTTTTAAAGGCCGATCCACACGATACCAACTTCATTTGTTGTTATTGTTACCAACCCGAGTGGGTACAAAAGCTGCGTATAGACGTCAACTTTGAAGTTGGCGCAACTTCAAACTTGACGATAAATTCTGAAAAGAGCATTCAGTCGAATAGCACCTATATGAACAAAATAAACGTATTAATAATGACTATATCGATAATACTTTATTTAATAATAACGACCTGAAGAACTAAATAAGTGCATCCCTAGAAAGTATATTATAATTATAATGCATGTGATAAGTGAAAAATAAAATTTAATATTTTTATTATCCCTGGAAGAGCAAACATCTAAAATATTGTTGCTAATCGAGGAATACCCCAGTTGCTATTCGCCTGGGTGCTCTTTCTATAATACATGCACTTGACGTCCACCCGTTTTCACAAACTTCTTTTGTGCAAATACCTACGTTGTGCAAGTTTATGTTAGTGTCGTGTACATCGACCTTAATAGTTTTGATTTGTATTACAAACGTATATTCTTTTTATAAATAAATATATTCAATTGAGTAGGCAAGTTTATTGTAAATAATGTTTAGAAAATATTAGGAACTTACAGCCATAAAATAAAAAGCAGTTTTATGTCAAGCATGATAAACCCCAGAATTGATAAAACTACTCCCCGGCTTGAGTGAACTCGGAAAAATCAGTTTTTAATTAAACACATGCGTTGCTGTGTCTTCTGTTGCAACTGCATAATTATGAACTTTAGAACTATAATTACGATGTTCCAAAGAGATTATTTTTGCATTCGGACACATGGACGGACGGACGTGGTCTCAATTCAAGAATAAGTAGGTATGCCTAGGTCCGTTCAAAGATTCGTCGTTCGATCGAGACCGAGAAAGTAATACAGGGTTGTATTACTTTGTTATGAATATATGGTAGTATGGTATGGGGTACTACAATTAATCTTACCAGGTATAGTTTCTGTACTTGAAGCAAATTGTTGCTAATATACGTAAAACTGATTAGGACCAAATAACGTTTCGCCAGTTCAGCCCACGTTCTATCTACAGATCTAATGAGAATCGGTTGTCATTTAGCATTAACTTACGACCATTTTTGAATGTAATAAGGAGTGAAATTCTTATCAGAATAAGTGCGATAAAACACTACTTATCAAACCACTTATCTTACAGAAATAACACGTAAGTATTTATACCTACCCGTGGGTCTTGGTTGTCTTGCACGTTTACCTTAACATGTAGGTATATGAGGGCGTTGCAATTTAGCTGCCATGTGTACATAAATTATCAATTATTATTATTAGTCTGTCTCATAAGAAACTTGTTAACTAATTTCATCATTGTAAGGTCTATATCATAAGCAAGCTTTATGGTAACAAAAGCATTTTAACATTAGATATTAACATAAAATTAGACATTATACGTTATAATGAGGCCTTAATAATATTCATCCTTTCCTTCGTTCGTATCTATCTAATCTATATAATTATGTAAGTACAAACATTTACAAACAAATTTATTCTCTAAAATGCAGTCATTTCAACATTATAACATTTATTTGTCTAATGTTAAATGGAGTACCTACTTACCTATAAATAAGTTGAATTATGTATTCAATTCTACTCAAAACACTGACCTCTATAATACATTTATAGAGGTCAGTGACTCTAAAACATTTTTTCCTATAATACCTAGTTTACCTCGACAAAATGCTAAATTCTCGGAAGTTCAAATTTTAATTTTTCTGCCAATCAATGTCATCCCGATATCAAATTTAATTAACCTGATCATCTCTGTATCGATATCTTAATAATTATTATGCTCACTGTCTGACGGCTGTTAATTGCGTCGTAGTTCGGTGACTTTTATCGATCGTAAAACTATTCCGTCCGTTTCACAGATTCCAACCTTGATCTTGAATGAGCAGAGATTCGCGTGCTACGTAGGTAGGTGCCTACGTAAGCTTTGCCTAGTTCCAGTCTATTTATATAACTACAAATAAATAGATTGAATATTAATAGTCATACTGTTTATAATCTGATAAGTAATCATTTCGGCGGACTTTATAATACACATTGATCTACCTATACACTCGTAAATCAATAATTTCATAATGTTCAATGAAAACTTGCTACTACTATTACGACCAGCATCATTTAATTTATGAAAATGATCTAAGTATGTTGTAGAAAAAATGTTGAATGGACTTGTAGTAGTTGTAGATATAGATTCACTAGTTGTCATTTTAGCTATTACGACATGCAGCGGACATGCACCAATGAGCTCACGTCACTATTGTTCCACATCTTGCCTTTGCCAAGGTCAAACAATAATTACGCACGCATGATTTTATATAATTATCTAAATATAGTTTGTACATCATCTGGTTGGCGCCAGTTCTCAGATTTATCTGCTCCTGATTTCGAGTACACTATGTATTTTTCTTTTCATATAAGTAGACCGTTAATTGTAATTACTTAATAATTTATTTTTTACTGTTATGTAGGTACTGTTATCCAAAGTATGCAAATACTGAACAAGCTATTACAGCTTAAGCAAAATAAAATACGAAAAGATCAGGAAGTCAAAAAACGACACGAAAGCATTACAAACTTGAAAATAATAAGTCAGTCCTTACCAAACGTTTTTCTCTCTTATAATGTAAACTCAAGCGCATCAAGTCCTTTAAGTAATTTCTTTCCGTAGTTGGGTAGTCGACTGCTGAAACAAAATGAATAGGTCAGATACTTGACAGATAGTTGGTTCAAAAAAAGTTGGTTTAGCTGTATGAACTGTAATTATATTTCCAATAATCGAAATACAATTGTGATTTACATAGAATTTAAGATTATCTACTTTGACTTCTAGAAATATAGCACTTGAGCAACAATACCTACATTGTTGCTCATGGAAAGAACGAGGAATAAATTTTCTCACGGATTATGTAATCAAAATAATATTATGTTGTGACCTCCTAAGCAACACATAAGTCAGATAACAGCGTAAGTACCTAGTATGCTTGGTATAGCTAGTATAGCCAACTACTGCATTGAATATTTCTTGGGATGACTTATAACTCGCTTAATACACTCTGTAGAGCACCTCATTTCTTTTTTTATAGCTTAATAGATATTATGTCATAAGTAGAACTATTAAAGATACTCTTAGGTATTTAGTTTAAAGCACCGAGACCGGTAAACGCTACGTAATAGCTAGTGTACATAATGGTAACACTAACAACATTTATCTGTATAACTTTGGTATCAAATTTTATTTTTACTATAGATACCTACTACTTGTTGCTGAATAATCTATTTTCAGTTCTGTTCAAGCTGTATCATACCCAACTAGTTATTCAGTAGCTAAATATTTGGGGTGTTTTAGTCAGTTTAAAGCAAAATGCTGCTTATTGGAAAATTTTATTAGATGTTTTATCTTTTTTTATAATAACAACATAATATGTGGGCTAATAATGATCTATGAAGCAGCTGTATGAGCAGCTTATTTTCGACATAAACGTCGCCATTACATCACATTAACTGATGGTGAAATATGACACATAGTGGAGAATCACTGATTTCTGGAATACGAGTATGTCTCAGTCTAGAAATCGGTGTGTTCAAATATAGAATGCACTGTACAACCATCACACTAAGGCTCAATTTGTATTTGCATTTTGTTGTTGTACTTATGAAGCAATAAATTATTATTATTATATTATTATTATTCTTCGACAACAATATAAATAAGTAATACAATATCTAATCAAACACTGCGCTTACACCACATTATTTGCATTCACAAAAATATTGAAAATTTTCCGCTTATCAAAGCCAGGCTGCAAGTTTTTTACTTTCATAATAGAGTACCTTTTTAATTAAACATTTTTATACATGTTCACTGTAAAGTTTGGACATGTGCAATTATACAAAACAAACAAAATCATTAATTGGGTCGTGGGTTCGATTCCCACAGGACACAAATATTTGTGTGGATAAAACATGAGTATTTGTGTTTGTCTGGGTGTTTCTTATGTATTATAAGTATGTACTTATTTACAAAAAAAAAGTATATAAGTACCTATTATATCCATTGTCTAGTACCCATAGTGCTTAGTTTGGGACTAGATGGTGTTGTGTAAAATGTCCCAAAAATATTATATTATATTATTAAGTATATTATATTATTAAAAGTCGTAGGCGTATCTATTATCTGCGCTTTATAAGTTTAAATATCTGTTAAAAAGGTAAATCAGCGAGTAGGTATACATAATGAAAAATGTACATTTATCAGCTACTATATAGTCGCTATAATACAAATGAAGCGTTATATTTTGTGCCCAAATTGCTTGAATAACATCTGTGTAACCGTTTCTACAGACATTAACCAGTCAACTAAGTCAGCTTGAAGTTTCCAGAAATGTTTTTATACACTGAATATTCAGCCAATCTGTGTTGCTTGGGCTATTATAAAGAGGTAGGTACAAATGAACTTGAACAGAATGACAACAAACAACGTAAAAATCTATTTATGGACTTGTTGATCTTCTCAACAGAGTAATATATTCGGTTGATAATAAATAAGTTTAAGTAAGTTTAAATAAATGTTTAATAATATATCATTATTAAACAAATTTTTATAACATTCATGACCAAATATCATTCCCACTCAATGTACAGTCAGCGTCAAATAGTTAGTGACACTCAGGGTATTCAAATAAATAGACGCAATCAAAAAGTCAATAATATCGGTACAAACAAAGTTTCCATAATGTTGTCAACATTATAGTCGCTCAAAAGGTCGAGACGTTTAAAACGTCATATAGATAGGTTCAGTCAAACCGTCATAAATATGGTAACAGTCATCCCGCCAATGGTATCCAAGCATTCTAAGTGTTCAAAAATATGGAACGCATTAGAAAAATAAACTTTACTGCTATACATTTTAAATATTATTTCTCACATCAATTAATGTGAAAACATTTATACACAAAAATGAAAGGAATAGAAACTACTGTTGTCCTTTTCATTTTAAGCATGACGTCATAGACATGTCTTTTGTTTTGTAAAGAATTTCGTGCATAGCCGTTTACGATACTTAGCAATATACAGCTGACTGAAAATAGATGTACCTAAACCTCATTGATAATGAGTATGACTATACATATATCTCATAGAGCAAGAGAGCATAATTAAAATATATGATTCAATATCATGATCATTTTATTTTATTTTAATTAACAATGAACGTCGACAAAACTAGACTCGATAGTGCTTGCAAAAAAGAGGTGCAAAGTTTTCAACCTTATTGACTATTATTCAAAAACTGCTATTTTAAACATAAACAAGTTAATAGAGTGGATGAATAACTAAAAATAAGCAATAAAATAATGTTAATAAGGTCGATAATCGCTTGCATCTTTTCAATTTTCTTTAGTTTTCGACTGCTTACCATCAGGCGGGCTGTGTGCTTGTTTATACATATATGTGCGAATATGCAGAAATGAGAATCTAGAGAGATGAGAATAATTCGATAGGTAACTACACGTAACATCTAAAACGATAGGTAGGTACATAAGGATATTCCCAGTTCATTTGAAATATCTGTTACGGAGACATCTTCCTCCCTCAAATATATAATTCGATGTTTTGTGGTGTCACTAATGCGTAGCCATATTTCTAGCTTGCTTTAGTTTTGCACTTACATTGATATTACTGATCGATAGGATAAATAGAATGACATGCAAAGAACACTAGATTGCCTAAAGAGGTTTTCATCTTTGGGAAACCGTTTATTTCTATAACATGCTGGTTTATTTTTCTAATGTGTTCCATATTTTTGAACACAGAATGCTTGGATGCCATTGGCGGGATGACTGTTACCATATTTATGACGGTTTGACTGAACCTATCTTTATGACGTTTTAAACGTCTCGACCTTTTGAGCGACTATAATGTTGACAACAATATGGAAACTTTGTTTGTACCGATATTATTGACTTTTTGGTTGCGTCTATTTATTTGAATACCCTGAGTGTCACTAACTATTTGACGCTGACTGTACCACCAATTAACAAAAAACCAGACTGTGTTAAAAATTCTAACTAAAAAGTGAAAATCAAGCTCTATTGAAACTCTAAAACTTGAATATTGGCAAATGTATTGGATACCTGCTCCTGGGATATCTGGAGGTCACGACGTGATTAGCGACCCCCAATATGGCTTTCGTCGCTCAACGGGTGACCTTCTATGTAATATACCTCACTCACTGCCTGGGTTCTAGCCGTTGAAAGTCTGAACGAGGCATTGGCTGTTAGTTTTGACGAAGCGAAGGCGTTCGACCGGGTCTGGTACCCGGGTCTTCTATTGAAGTTACTATACTACGGGCTGCCCGAAGGACTGTGTAATTGGGTTGCCAGCTTTCTGTCCAACAGAAGCATAAAAGCCGTTATTGACGACAGTACATCAGATACATTAACGTTAGCATCCCCCAAGGCTCCGTACTGTCCCCAAAATTGTTTTAACTGCACATCAATAATATCCTATCCGTAGGTGGCATTCATTGTAGACGACAGCACTAGGGATGCTCATTATACGGGGCTTGCTAGAACATCCATCATCCTAAAGTGGAGAAAAGTAGCAAACAACTTGTGTCTGAAATCGAGAGTACTCTTACTAAGTCTCTCATTATGGATGACAAAGTATGGTCCATTTCAAACCCACTAGGACACCATTCAACGCGTTCACCGCTTAAAGTGCAGTTAGGATTGTAAACGATTCCAAACACACAGGCGGTCTAGAACCCCTAAGTACGAGGAGAGATTTCACCTCTGTGTGTTCCACCGCTTGTACCAATAAGGTGTCATACAAGTAGACGGCCCACCTGATGGTAAGCTGTTACCGTAGCTTATAGACGCTTGTAACATCAAGGGTCACTCACGCGTTGCCGACCCTGTAAAACGAAAGAGGAATAGTTGGGTTGGCGGTATAAGAGTCAAAGTCCTCCACTGCCGACACAACATTTCCTCAAGGAACACTGGCAACCTTGCTCACCGTAAATATTCTACAAGGCGGAAGTACTTTCCGAGTCGGGCAGCTCCAATTTGAGTGGAATTACTCCAACTATGTCCTACCTGTCTTAAAATCAAATCGATATATTATAAGCAGTATCAGATTTTGAAAACATAGATGTAGCGGAAAATTCGACTAGTGGAATATAAAAGCTAATAAGAAAATAAAAGACTTAGTTTAATTATAGTGAATTTACTCTACAAACTATATCAATATCAAAGCCGGAAGAAGAAGAAGAATCCAGATTTCCATCCAGACAGGATTTTAGGTTAATAGTGCAAGAAAAAATACGGGATATTTAAAATAACACTTCACGAAACAATCTCTATTCCAATTTTTACTATAAGTGCAGTTATGTCGGCGCAGGTTTTGCTGTTTAAATTCTTTGATAACAATTTCAAGTTAGAATAGCTAGAACATAGAGAGCGCAATCTCTGATAACCTCTTTATATCCACGCATGTTTATAAACATGTTTAGGTTGTGCAAGATTAGTGCGCAGATTACAATTTCTGTCCATTTCATTCCTACAGACCTATTAGAACAGTTTCTAACAGCTAAATGAATAAACAGGTAGGCTGTACCTACAGAGGCCAGCACACCAAGCTGCCAAATTTCTTTGATAGTTTTTCAACTTTAATACAAAATTTTAAGCTTTATTTTCAATTGGGAAACTGACAGTTTTGGATAGCTTGACCTGTTCCTAACAATATCATGTTTATTTGGTAAACCTGTTTAATTCACATTTTTCTAAATTACATACAATGCAAAACATCTAGTTACGTTCCAGTTATGGACGTAATAATAATCATTATTATTAAATTTATTATATACAAGAAGCAGATCAAGTTTAAACAGAGAATTTGACTTGGTCTATTCCATGACGTGGCCTGGCCAGGTCGACTTGCATATTGTTTATTTATTTGGGGCTAGTTACTTTTTAGAATGTCTGTTAACGAAATATGAAGCTCCAGATTATGTACAAAAAATTGATATTTGTGTCGTTTTAAATGTGAAAGCTACTTACAGGGAAATGTTAGCAACACCTAGTAAGCGAGACGTAGGGTAAATAGACCATGTCCAGATGAGATATCTATATGTACCTACTAGTATTCATGCGTAGGTAAATGCAATCACATTATAGTGGGTAGGGCTTACATGGCTTTATCTGAATCTGTTATATCTGAGCGGAAATCCTAGTGTAACAATTGGGAGGCCAATAATGGGCTTGTTCCTGACTCATACAGAAAATTAACCCATTTAGGTGGCAATGTTCGACCATATATTCGGCTATCCGACTGGCTAGCTTAGATGGCCGAATATCCATTATCCAGCCACACGATTATCCGCTTCAGTATAATCATCCTCCTACCTTTATCCCTAATTACTTGGGTCGGTGCAGAATGCGTCACATGTCTATACCACAACAAGCGATTACTGCACATCTTTTCTGTAACTGGTGCCACTTTCAAACTACCTCTTATCTTATATACCTACTCATTCCTTACCTCCATTCTCTCTATTCCATTCTGGTAACTCCACATATTCCTAGTAGCAGTCTCCACTCAGCGATATGCAATTGGCTTTTGTCGAACAATTGCAAACATTCTGATCCATACAGAACGGCATGTCGTATCATGCTCTTTATTATGTATTTTCTCTTTAAGTTTAAGGGGGACTAAGCCACGCGATTTTCCCGTAACTTGCCATCATTTCGTCCACCCTACGTTAATTCTGTGCTTAACAGTCCGGTCTATTTCCCCATTGCTTTGTACTACTGAACCGAGGCATTCTATGTCTCGGTTCAGTAAATCAGAGCTGATTGGCAGTGGTAAAGCATCCAGCGCTATGGCTTCAAAACTAGATAGACCGCCAAAATCACAGAACGTGTATTCAGTTTTCGACGAGGACAATGTCATCGTCATCGGCATGTACCACCGTGCCACTTGTTGTTTCTCTGATGTTAGTGCATCCATTATCAACAGAAAGAGAGATAAGGACTTAACGCCGACCCTTGGTGCAAGCCTACCGCAATACTGAAATCGCCGGTGGTTCCAGCAGCTGACCGCAGCTGACGCACATAGCATGAATTAAGTAACTTCACATATTTCGTTGGCACATCTTTCTCTCTGTGCGTGTTTCTTAAGGACTCTATCGTATGCCTTCTATAGGTCAATGAACACCATGTGCAAGTTTTTATGTGCACGTCTATATTTTTCACATGGTGAAGTGTAGAGATTTTCCCACACTTTCACGGTATGTGATATGAGCTTTATTTGTAGAGCTATATTTGTTGAGGTCCTGTACATCTCACTTATTTTTTAAAGATGGGCATTATGCAAACGTTACTCTTGTAACGTTTGCATAATGTTATTCTGACATGTCCTATGTAATGGTGTACAATAAAGAATACTCTATCTATCTAATGAACTAGTGCACCATTCCACCCCTCCTCATGCAAGAACTTATTGAAGAATAGAAAGAAAGAAAGAAAGCCTTCCTAACTTCATCTATACCAAACATAAAAATAAAGCTGGTACGAATCAGGTTTAATGTTATGTACAAAATAATCTTCTCTTCCCATTTTTTAATTAAAATGGTACTGATTTTCTATTGAGTATCAATCAATCAATCAACAAAAACAATGGGTTTAGGAACTATACCTACTTGCAATCATACCAAGCCCTAGTTGAACGTATTTTTAAATGATATCACAGTAAAGTTTATTTTCAGTAAGTAATAGCCATTTGGGTAGAAGGCTTAAAGATTTCATTAAATATTTTAAGAATTACAGTTAGTAACCGCGTTAAAAATCTTATAAAAATATAATGGACGGCTGATTCATTACAATTTTCCGGTAGGATCGAATATATGTTTGTTGTTGTACAACTTCCGTGATTACTTAAACCAGTATTCAATGTGTGCATAACATCTAGACGACATGAAAGAATCCAACTTGTTTGAATGAAATCAATATGCTACGTTGCACAGTAGGTTTCTATACGAACAAAAAAATATGATACTGTTCCGATAATTTAATGACATAAACAAGAGCTGGTTTATAATGCAATGTGCAGAGTAATTAATTTCTCTTACTCAAAGTTGTCGATGTGTGTAATATGTGGTCCTGGCATTTATTCATGGCCAATGCGATCATCACGTAGGTGGTATTTAGCTGGTGCTCACGTTAAAGGCCAGATTATGTTAATTCAATTTTAAATTTCTAGTTTCAACTCCTATATACGTCAAAAACCAGTATAACTAACATAAATGCACATTCTATCGAATACTTTAGTTCTATAGACAGGGTGCTCATTTATGTTATTTTAATTTAACAGTTAAAGAGAGAAAAAGAGAAAGTACTGCTATTTAGAAGAGACACTGGCTTTGCCATTTTACCCAATCCCGAGGTAGACAGGTAGGTGTCTACAAGTATCTCTAGGAATCTACCTGCCAAATTCCAAGTTTGTTGGCTTTATGGTATAAACGAGTCTGAAACCCATCCATCCATAATATTTAATTGCACATTTCGTGATTACATCTCGATCGTATACTTACTTACCAAAGTAAGTATACGATCATTAAGTCAAAACTTACAATCCATCTAGTAGAACTTTTTAAGACCAAATATTTTTTTCACTCAAATTGAATCTGCTGTTGAGAAAATTTGTGGATGCATTTTTCTAAACTAGCTGTAAAGGCCTATCTCACTGTCTGTGTGAGCTACTCCTTGCATGAATTAAAAAATGGAACACACATTGTATGATATTAACAGCCAAGTAAATATAACAGTAACTTACTCGGCGGTTGTGAAATATAGGCCCTTAGTCTATTAAAATTTAACATTAATATGACGAATATAGCAAACAATCTGTGAGACGGTATCCAGTTTCCTCATAGATCCAAGCAAAAGAACTCTCCGTAAGTTTATGTACTTAGGTCCAAAATAATTATATTAAATTTTTTCTTTGAAGACCCCCAAATATATCTATTTATGCACGGGTAGGTAGGTATAGGTACCTCCGTACCTACTCACGATATTGGTCATTGGTGGCAAATGTGTCAGGTCAGGCCACCGCGTTAAAACAGTATAGTAATATAAGAGCTGTGGACATAGATTCGGCGCACCCAGGTGACGTGGGCAGGGAGAGGGGCACTATTGTACGACACACAATGTGGTTCTTTCCTATGACATCATCATGGGGACAAGCGATGCATTTACTTGACTAGCATCTAATAATACCTAACGATGAGCAAGCGGGTTTTATAGGTAGGAAAACTTATCAGCACGTACAACAGCTTCACTTCTCGCTCGAAACTGAAGGACCGAATATCCAAGGACTGAATTATATTCAATTTTATAATTACTCCATCCCGGTTTAAGGTCACCGTTACGTAGCAAGTCTTAAAATTATTACGGTCTGGCTGATCCACTTGCATCGTTTTCGTGATGATTCGCAAACTCAACAACTGCAGGATGTCCTACGTTTAGGATCCCGATGTCGCGAACATAAGAAAATGTACATTTCCTGCTACAGACCTAGAATTTTAGACGTGTTCAAACCATCTATCAAAACTGGGTCATACTAATTTAATATTATGGTAATTGGTAGGTAATGAGAAAAGTTGGGACTTTAGACTTTAGACATTACTGGTTTCATAATTGTTATATGTGTTTGTTTCATAACATTTTATATATTGTAAAATAATAATTGTAATGTGTTGTATTTATGATACAAAAGAGGCTACATTAAAAATATTGTATTGTATCCAACTGCCTTCATATAAAACACAGCACTGTTAAACATAATTTAAACAGATGTTTGTAGGTAGGTAGCACTGTACAACCAAGTAGACTACCACAGCAGGACACAAATATTGATGTGATGAACTTTAGTGATTGTGCGTTCTGGGTGTTTCTTAAGGACTATGAGTAGATATCTATCTATTATATTATACCCATTGCATAGTACAAGCTCTGCTTAGTTTGGAGTGTCACATTTTTTTTATGCGCTTATTACAATTGCCAAATACAATGTTAAGTATCCTTAATAGGTACAGTTTCGCGTCCGCAGGAAATTCTGTGCTGAGATTTTTAACAATGTAATAATAACTCTAGGAAGTTCGTACATTTTTCAAAATCTCAGCATCTAGATAGGTATATCTAATTTTAATAAAGAAGCTACCTAAACTAACATGCCGTTTAAATGGAGATAAGCCTGTGTACCTCCATATGCCACTTTGATCCACGTTTGATCAATGAATTGATTTATGTCATCAACACCTTGCCTCTGTCATCTTGCTACCGGCCGCCCCACACTCCTGCAAGTCACTCGTCTCAAGTCTGATAGGTACCGTGCGGCTCCACTTACCTACTATTAGCACGATCTAGCCGGCATAATAAGGTACAGAGAATTTCATAGAAAATCCCAATATCTAAGCGACCTGGGAATCTAACGTATGACCTCGCTCTTATCATTCGCGCCAGCGACCGCTGGGGCAAATTTAATAGAATTGTTGGTGTTTATGCCAGATAAACATCCAGGTCCTGATTATATTTTTTAAAGGTGTAGAAAAAAATACTTGTCGTTGTTACTTACCTAACTACCTGTCTACGTATTGTCATGTCACTGCGAATCTAAACAATCACAAACACTACGACGCGACGTGTCCTAGGCGAAGAGTAGACAAAGCACCATTGACAAAATCAGATACCTTCCTACCTAGGCAGGTAGGCATGGATTAAATTATCCAGGTAGGTAGGTATTGTGTTCGACGCCAAAATCGGCCATATTGATGGGTGAATAGGATGAGTAAATACTTACTACCCAACTACCCACAATTTTTCAAAATTTTTAAAATGACAGTAATATAGGTACCTACCTACTTTGTCTACCTACCTAGTACGAAATTAGGTAGGTACTAGGTACCTATTATTAACTTATGAAGTAGGCAATAGGTAGATAAGTAATTGTATTTTTGTGTTATTCTTACAATGTGATAGGACATGCCATGTAGGTGGTAGGTACCTAGTTAGGTTGCGAGGTGCTAGGTAGGTTGAGTTGGTACTCAACTACTTATAGGTACCTAGTACCTATATTTTGTAATAAAACCCTGCATGTTATTAACCAGGCTTCCGCTTAGTTGTGCAATCACCATTTAGGTAGGTACCTACCTACCTACTTTTTGCAAAAAATGCAAAAGTAGGAAATTACGTACCTACCAACCTACTTGAGACAAAATATGTTCATTAGAGCAATGTGATTGATGTAGGTAGGTAGACAGTAGGTACCTACCTGCATAATCCACCTCCGCTAGCTGATTTAACCGACCGGATACTTATCATTTGTGTGAAATTGATGTTCTAAATTAGACATTCGAAGGTAGCCACATGTTTGTCTGTTTACTTCATTTTATCTAGGTAGGTAGGTAGGTACCTACTTATTGGAAACACTATGGTATTATTTATTTATAGTCAGACACACCGTCTACGTAACGCTGTCGTCAGAAAATCGGGGCCTAATAGAATAGGTAATTCGGTATAAACAAGTGCAAGTGTAGGTACATACGTGCACTGAATCCTAGCGTTGTGTTGTCGCCGCCGCCGCCGCCGGTGCGGTTGGTGCATTCAGGATCAGCCGTCCGGATCGCACACTGTCAGGCGGACGTATCAAAAACAAGAGGGAGCGAATAGATGCGGCCGGCTGTTTATAAACATTGAAATAGTCAGACGAGATGCGATCAATACTGAGACGGGCACACTGAGCGGCCGGGGCCACGCCGGCCCCAACCTCACCTGCCTCGCGGAATCAGCGGCGTAGATAATACAGTGCACTGGACCGCAGACGCAAGGCGTCGAGTGCAACACGATGAGAGCGATTACACGAACGTACTGTACGAACGGCTGACGGCGGCCGTGTGCGCGCCGCCCTAGCTGTTACGTCACACGATTTTGACAGTTGGCGCACGAAGCACGAAGCAAAGCACGCGTGTGAAGCTAGTGCGAGCCGCACCGCGGCGCCACCGGCGGCCACCGATCAATAATCAGTAGCAATAGGACGCGTTGTGCGCAATGTCGTAGCGCGCAACCACACGAAACCGCACGAAGACACCAGCCGCCCCGCCGCGCCGCCGCCTACCACCCGTTCGGAATCCGCTCCACCACCAGATTCAACATAAGTACTCGGCTAAAGAAACATCATTATATATAAAAAGTTTCTCACTTTTAATATGTATGATCATAGTTAACCATCCCGGTAGTCTGAATTGAAGCTGTTATTATTGTCATCATCTTCGCCATTTCAGTACTGTTCGACTCAGCTTCCAGTCGAACCAGATAGGGTTGAATCTTTGATTATATAGTATATAATCAAAGGGTTGAATATATATACATATAGTACCTATTTTGCGCCAAGTAACTGTCATCAGACCTGCAACCCAATTTCACTACCGGTACCTATCCTTTTTTATGTGCGTGTGAACTTAAATTTACCAGCAAAACACGCGAAACTTACATTCTAACAGTCTATAAGTCTATCACTACACATATTTTAAATAACGCTAATATGATCCGACCTCAATTAATTCCGGGGGAAGAACCTGAACCGCAGTAATAAGTAGTTCCTACAGCGGCGCTGAGACGGACACTCATAGTGCGGTTAGTCCACAAATTTAAAGTCGCGCAGCGTTTCCCTGAAGGAAACCCTTTCCCTGGGTTGGCCATATCTGCAGAATGGACAACCGCTGCGCTGGGGTAAATGTGTTTTCGAGTGGAGACCGCGACTCGGCAAATGTAGTTTTATAGTGTCGGACGCCTTCCGTCAAGATGAAGAGATGATATGCGAAAGGTCGCTGGCAGATGCTGGATGAGTAAGCCGAGGACGGTGAAACGGCGCACATTAGGGGAGGCCTACGTCCAGCAGTGGACTAATATAGGCGGTAAATGATGATGAGGTGGGTAGCCTGGAAACTGCATTTCAAAACCCACTTCGCAGATGGATTAGAAATTATAGTACCTACCTAATGCACTAAATCTATCTATTCTATATGTATAAACATAATTATAACTACCTACTAAGAATGTAAGTTTCACGTGTCTGTTTATATTTGCAAAATAACTAATTTGGGGGCAGAATAAGTAGGTAACACAATAATTTCTATCATTAAAAAATGTCTGTCTGTTTCTCTGTGAAGAAGAAGAATTAAAATCGGTTCAAATACCAAAAGATATTACAATTTTAACCATTGACAACAATAAACTTGAAAACTATTACTTTTCCTTATTTTTAAACTAAGCACAGTTTAATAAAATTAACAGCCAATATTAAATTTAAAAAATATTCCTACAGATAAAAAGTAAGAAAATAAAATAACCCTGAAAATATTATTGTCACAAGGAATTGAGAACTTTCTTGAAATCAGTTCTGTAAGTAACTCTACAGATTTAGTTACTTACACATTTCGATACATAGAATCTGCTCTATGCGTCACTCCAGCAAAACGTTCCGAAGTTTTTTGTTTTCACTATTGAGTGTCCCATTTATTGTAACACCTTTTTCTACCATAGCCAGCCTATATTTTTTTTTCTAGGCGACCACGTCAGGCTTTAGTGATTTCTAGGAAAGAGCGGTCCGAGTCCTTTGTCCAGTGTGCGTTACCCTTGCAAAATAATGTCGACAATAGTAATTTAAACTAAGAGAACAATTAGTTTCATTTAAACTATATAGAAATATAGTTAGTTGCCCAGCTTCTGTATAATTGTTGAGCACATTTCTTTAACTTGTTGCGCTTATATTTTTTTAGTTATTTCACAAAAACATTTCCTGCTGGGGTAACTTTACCGCAACCAGACATTTTCTTTTTTAATGGGAATATCGAAATAAATGTTAGCTATATATAATTAGTTGTCAAGGCGAGGTGATTATTGCAACTTATTTTGTATTTGTCCTTTCTTCGGCTGCGAAGTTATTCGAAATCCTGCTGGAGTAATGTTTGGGGTTTTGCTGGATCTCTGAAACGGTTCAGTGGATTCTTATTACGTTTTGTACGTGAGTTCTTATGAATTAGTTTTAATTTGTTGGGCGCTAAAAAACTAAATTAATGCACCTTTCCAAGGTTATTTAATTAATATAAAACCACTTCAATAGGTCCTAACATTTTGAATAAGAGCTCTAAACATATACTTTAAAAAATATTTTGTAGCTTCTAACTGCCTTCAAATGTATGTGAAGTTTCATTAGTAGGTATCCTGTTAGTAATTAATAGATTATAATGAAATTCAGTTCTCCACGATCACGGTCATAATGTGCGCGGAGTTATTTGGCCACTGGTAAACCTGTATGTGGATATAATATATGAACTGAATGATATATCAATTATTAGTTGCTTAGTTCAGTTGTATACCTGTAAAATTTCAGCGCTCTACATACAATAATTAACGAGATAATTAAAAAACCCATTAGGAAGTGCAACACCGTGTTAAATTGACCGCGTTTAGATGGTTACAAAAAAGCGACCACGTAGCACATTATGCTATCTTTTTAAATGTGTAGGATAGTGTGTCAAAAGTAGGTAAGTACAGATATTTTACCTTAAAGTTATATTTAGTATACAGGTAAAATAATAATTTCAACTAAACTTAAAAACAATCACAGATTAAAATTACAGATAGCAATTCAGCTTTTATGGCACTTTCCAGTATTTTATTTTTTCAAAAGAATTATATTTTCGGTTTACACTTTTTCTTTAATAATATAAATTTTCACTTTAAAAATATAAATTAAAATTTAAAACATTCACAGATATACATATAATGAATGTTTTCATCCGTATCATCTATTTACGAGAATTAATAATCCAGATTCGAGAAGAAATTATGAAATGGTAATGTCTAAGCGAGTGTGACAATAAATTATGTATTACGGGACTTACCCGAGAAGGAGTTTGTGGAAATAAATACCTGGTAATAACTAGGTTCACAAGTTGAACAGATGTTTGCTTTTAAGTAAGTTTAAGTGAACTTAGCAGATCAAAAATAAATGTGTTCCTTTCGCATGCACCAGAGTTCTACAGTTCCATATACTTTTCCAAGAATGGTTGTGGCGTTTTTGTATGAAAAAAATAAATGCCAAAATAATCTGCCAACTTCCCGTAGCAGATCATTGTCCAGCAGATCATAAACAAATGTTCTAAAAACATTTTCTTGTTTATGCAGCTGAGTTCTACAGTTCCTGTTATGTACTTTTCAAGAATAATTGTGGCGTTTTAAAAAACTATGTGACAAAGAATTTCCAAGTTGTCTGGAAAAGTCTAAAAATATCTATTTCAATAGTTTCAACCCACTCTACGAGGTTTTCAATTCTAATAGATGAATATCAGAACTTCAACACAGAACTAGAAGATCCGATTCCTGAACTCACGGTTCAGTTCCAGCAGATCATGGTTAGATGGTTGAAAATCGAATAAAACTATTTAACTCTATAAAATCTGTAGGGCCTGAGCATCGGCTTGTGATGAAACAGATAGAAAAATCTTCATGTCATCCGCGTAACAAAGTAAATTGGCGGTATGTAAACACTCGCCGATGTCGTTTACAAAGATTGCAAAAAGTAAAGGTCCTAGAAGGGAGTATTGTGGGACGCCCCTAGATATAGTAACCCAACTGGAAATGTAGTTGCTTATAACCACCGCTTGAGACCTGTTAGAAATATAAGAAATTAACCATCTCATCAGATCGCCCTTTATGCCTATTGAATCTAGTTTTTGAAGTAAGGTGAAATCGTCAATTCTATCGAAACATTTTTACTATAATCAGTGTAAACGACATCGACTTGCTTACCTTGACTCATATTATCAGTGATAACCTTAGATAGATTCTAACCTTATCTAATAAGATAAGGTTAGAATTGGTTGATCTCCCCGTCATGAACCCATGTTGATAATTGTCGAGTGAATATTTTACTGCAGCATACAATTGTGTGTGAATAACTCTTTCGAACACTTTAGCAATTTGACATAATTTAGATATCGCTCGATAATTTGTCACCTCACTCTTAGGCCCTTTTTTGTAGATTGGGGTTATAAACGCTTGTTTCCAAGAAGAAGGCATAACGCACTCACGTATTGATTTTCCAAACAACAGGCTAATTGGTGTCGATATGGTTTTAGCACAATTAACCACATACGAGATACGAGAGGGATTTTAGCAGGACCTGCCGATTTATTAAGATCCAGTGATTGAAGCAGTTTTATTATTTCGTTCTGATTAATTATAATATTTGAGATATGTGATGATGAGTCAGAAAAGTTTTGTGGGCTTGCGGTCGCAGTACCCGGAGTGGAGTGCAAGAAAGTAGAATTGGAATAGTCTGAAAATAAATTACAAATATCTTTACCACCATAATTATGTATTATCCTATGTACTACTCATGTACTTACCTATGAACTTACCTATGTACTACTTATGTACTTACCTATGGACTACCTATGTACTTACTTACCTTTGTACTACTATATATTTACATAATATGTACTTACTGCTTATGTAGGTAGGTACTAACCTATGTACTACTTATGTACTTACTTATGTACTACTCATGTATTTACCTAGGTACTCTTTATGTACTACTCATGTACTTACCTATGTACAACTCATGTACTTACGTAAAGTCGGTAGTTCGCCCACATTGGGCAGAGTCCGACACACCCCGTCGTCTCCCCGGATGGCGGCAGTCCATAAGGACTTCCACAGAAGAAAAAAAAGCGTTGGGAGGACCTTCCTGACGCCTTGTGATCCGCGGGCTCCAGGTAATCCAGCGCTTGGTCGTGGACATTCCACCTTGGCGCAATAAGCGTTTGGCTTCTTGTGCTCACGGCAAAGCTGTGGAATTCTCTTCGAGCGGTCCATCTTAGACCACATCTACAATTGACCATCAGGTCAGATTATGGTCAAGCGCAAACCCATCCATGATAAAAAAGAAAAAGTAAATAGTAAATATTATATTAGTAATAAATATCTCTGATCATGTAACAATAAAAATGTAGGGTAGCTGTCGGTAATTATATCACCAAGACGCCCACCACCTCAGTCTACCAGTGACCATGCGACGCTGTAAAGGGTCCGAAACATCGGGCTTAATAATATCAATATAAGTCGTTTTATTTCAATGTATAATATTCCCGTATATGTCAGAAATCAATATCTACTTTTTTATTAAATACACATACTTACACCATGTAATATAACATTATACCAACAGTACAACCTTGTTTTCTTGTTTCTTGTCACACTACTCTATCAATTTTCACAGAATTAAAGAAATGTGTTTTAGTAAGAGTCTTAATACATTTTGTAAAAAAGAAATGAAAAAAAAAATCGGACCAATTTGAAGATAGCGATAATTAAAACTGGTCCCTCAATCCTCACGTCCACTGACAATGTGCATGCATAGCTGCTAGACGAGAGGAAAAACAGAAAGTCTAGTGTAAATGAAATCTCAGCTAAGAGGTAAGAAATACACAATTTCGTTTGTTCCCGTTGAGTTACACCATTTTGTGTCATACTGTTACCCATTGGGAAAAAAATTACCGATTAATAACACTGTAACTCAAAGCAACATTTTTCTTTCCCTTTAAGTGACAATGTAACTCAACAGAACGCTGTGTTCCCGTTAAGTAACACCTTTTTGGGTAAAATCGTTGAAGTACAAGTTAAAATAAATCAATTGTTATTACTTATATACACTTTCTTGGTCTTCAGATTCGGTATTATTCAGATTTGGTTCAGGCACTCGCCGGCCGCTGCCGCGGCACCGCTCGCTTCGCTCGCTCGGCTCTTGCGTTGTGTGGTCACAGTTCTAACCTAACCTAACCGATATCTGTATTTTGCTGCTCAATCAGTAATTTTGTCGCTCAATCAGTATTTTTGATTCGCAGTTTATTATATTCCTTAAAAAACATCCTAATCATGTCACAATAAAAATGTAGGGTAGCAGTATTAAATCAAGATGTATTTCAACAACGATTTTACCCAAAAAGGTGTTACTTAACGGGAACACAGCGTTCTGTTGAGTTACATTGTCACTCAAAGGGAAAGAAAAATGTGGCTTTGAGTTACAGTGTTATTAATCGGTAATTTTTTCCCAATGGGTAACAGTATGACACAAAATGGTGTAACTCAACGGGAACATAAGTCACAATTTAATATACCTATTATTTAGTAGAAACTTTCAACTAAAAGTTAAGTACAGTTACTATGAAGTTGTATTTTTATATAATTATAGTATTCTTCTAACATCAGAATTGGGATTTGAGCGCCGTAAAACCGGGAAAACCATCTCTGATATTATAAATTGTGATTTGTTGATGTTTTTCATACTTACCTATAGCAATAAATTTCGAGTGTCTATGCTTGGACAGAGGATTGCGATTTCTTTTTGGAATAATGACTAAGCAAATAAAGCTATCCGCCATCGGCGGATTATTACTAATTAAATACACTAGAGATTTTTGAGATTACATATTTTCGAGCCGTGATTTTGTGTGTGCTGAACCACATGACTTTGGGTAGTCAACCCGAAGTTCAGTAGCGTCTGAGATGTCAAGCGTGACGTCACATTTCAACCGTCACATTGCAAGTGTTGCTGTCGTGATGATTCTGGAGGTACAAGGCAGGAATACAATCATTTTTTTCTAAATATCATTGTGGTCCCTCAGTTCACACACACATTATCTTAATTTTTCATAATGTTCCCGTTGAGTTACACCATTTTGTGTCATACTGTTACCCATTGGGAAAAAAATTACCGATTAATAACACTAACTCAAAGCCACATTTTTTTTTCCCTTTGAGTGACAATGTAACTCAACAGAACTCTGTGTTCCCTAACCTGTGTCCCGTAACACCTTTTTGGGTAAAATCGTTGTTGAAATACATCTTGATTTAATACTGCTACCCTACATTTTTATTGTGACTTGATTAGGATGTTTTTTAAGGAATATAATAAACCGCGCATCAAAAATACTGATTGAGCGACAAAATTACTGATTGAGCAGCAAAATACAGATATCGGTTAGGTTAGGTTAGAACTGTGACCACACAGCGAAGCGAGCGGTGCCGCCGGCGAGTGCCAGAACCAAATCTGAATAATAGAAGACCAAGAAAGTATATATAAGTAATAACAATTGATTTATTTGATGAGCAAACTTAGTGTGTAATTCAGTAATGTATTTCAACAACGATTTTACCCAAAAAGGTGTTACTTAACGGGAACACAGCGTTCTGTTGAGTTACATTGTCACTCAAAGGGAAAGAAAAATGTGGCTTTGAGTTACAGTGTTATTAATCGGTATTTTTTTTTCCAATGGGTAACAGTATGACACAAAATGGTGTAACTCAACGGGAACAAACGAATTTTTCGCATACTTTCCGAGACCTGGTGACGGTCAGTGAAGACTGAGGGACCACACTTTAAGGGCTGTAGTTTTTAATGTATTTTTTTACAAATTCCAAAAATTGTTCTACAATTGTTTTAGGACTTCTACTAACCTAACTCCTATAATCATTTCTTTCGATACCAGTGTGGTCCCTCAGTTCACACGCACATGGCTTCAATTGTAGTAAAATCGAAAGAAAAGAAATCGTCAAATAATTACTCGGTAATTTAGTAGGTAGCTTGAAGGCATCTTCATTGCATTGAACAGGTTCGGGAAAATAACATTCTCCCGTCCAGCACTTATTTGCAATGGAAATGCCCCGTTTCTGTACTCGGACCGACATTGTGGCATTTTTGTACAGACGCCAGCATGTCAAGCTATCCAAAACTGTCAAATTTTCCCAATAGAAAATGAACCTTATTACGTTGCATTAAAGTTGAAAATCTATCAAAGAAATTTGACAGTTTGTGGTAGCTTGATGTGCTGGCCACTGTACAAGCACTTCACTAAGACGTTTCATTAGTCATTACTCATATTAAATAAAAATAAATCCAAGTTGAAGCAGACATTGCTTTATTACTTCATAATAAAGTATTACTTGAACTTTTATACACAAAGAAACATATGGGGACAAGTCGTAGTTTCCAAAACATTTATAAAAAACTGAACGTTTTTATCTTAGATTAAATATTTAATCTAAGGTTTTTATGAACACTGCCAAGCTCAAGACCCGACTAGACGTCATTTCATTAAACTATTAATATCTTCAAAAAGCGATAATAAATAATAAAACCTACTGAAGTTGCGGAAACCCTATGTTCATTGCATTTAAATTCACAGTTGTCGCAACTGTTGATACCTAGTAACCATTGCGTTGAAAATATGTGATCTAGTTCAACAATCTTGATTTATTTTCTATTTGATGTTTATCATAAATCGGATTGTTTTTGTTTCTCAAACAACGCATAAGCTCTTAAATACGATAAATAATATGTATTACAAAAAAAATTGCATCTTATTAGATGTATATGAAAATATAAACAGTTGAGGATTAACACTGCTTTTGCTTGTTGTAACTATTGTAAAGCTGTTAAATATAAAAAAAATGAATTACAAAATGCTCAATGTGTTACGGCATAACATTATGGCACTTTGATGATCTAACACTTAATCATGAAACTGTAATCTTAATCACTATGACACCGCGGGCGCTAGTCGAAGTTCAATAAATAAAAAATAGCAGCTTGGCAGCTATAAACATGAAGGCGATAGAAATTAAAAATCTCAAAAACTTTGACAAGCTTTACACACTGGCATCGATAAAAAAGAAAAACAGTTACACCGTCAACTTTATGCACGACTTGTCCACGTGTTTCGTACAAATCTAGAGTGAAAAGAGAACATAGATGAAACATTGGCAGTTTATAAAATGGCACTACATACAATAACAAATTACGGAATATGGTCTATGTAGTATTCTATACAACATTCGACGGTGATCAGCAAATAATCGTGGAGACAATGGTTTAAAGAGTCGCAGCTGTATAAGTATATTGTTATATATAATTGGCATAAGGGTGGGTGAGCTTCAATACACTTTCAGTTGATTCTTGTCGTCGAAGCCAGCCGAATGACCAGCGTTGCGGACTATGAACGAGTTGCCGTCGAAGTGCATTCGCCTCTCGCCACGTCTGCCAAAAATTACCTCTTAGCAAATAATTTACTACACTTAGGTTACCTATACCTAACCATGTAGATACTACTTTATCGAACAACACTACACACACTATAGGCACTGTTATACTGATTTACAGCCTTAGATATAGCACACAATAGCGAAAATCTCTTACCATAGTGTTCTGTGAATATAGGTAGGGTCACATAAACTGTATAAACTTATTGACATTTTAAAATATTCAGTAGTATTTGGTCACCTTGTCTGTGCTACAACTTATCTGATGGCGACTGTACCTAGATTCCAAAAGACAACCGTAGATTCATAAAAAACCAGTGTGACACTATACAAACTATGAAATTTGATGATGGTGACGTTTTGGAAGAGAGAAGTAATTAGGTTGTTTGCAATATTTTGGAACAAACAATTGACTTTATTTATGAAGAAGTTTTGAAGATGAAGATTTTATTTTTGCCTAACATTTTGTATTGTTTTATAAACATACCCAAGTCTTTAAATTACCATATCTTTTAAAGGTATTGAAAGAATCCCAACACTAAGCTGCTACTGAGAACATTTCTATAACTTTGTATATTATGGTACCTAATCTACAATACCTCGTTTTGAATTTGATCATTTTTGTAGATGTGATCTTCTATGATTCTGGGGTGTAATCAGTATTACCTACTTGAGGAATTTTGTTTTTTTATTAGGCTTAAAAAATCATAAAAGGAAATACATTTTAAAAATGCTTTTGCTTACTTTAGTAAAATAAAAACTTATGTAAAGTACTTGAATTAAGAAATTGATGTAGACCTACTTCTAATATTCGAAATTTTTAATTAATATAATTTTGAATTTATGACGTGACTAATTATTTTTTGTATAAAACCTTCATTTTACGTCATTGCACTAATAAATGTCATAATAATTAACAGATTAATAAAATAATTATAAATTACAAAACGACGGAGAGAAGCCTAATATAGGTTTTATATTTTTATTTAAAAATGGTAACCCCAAACCACGATGAACCGAAGATGACGAAGGCAGCACCCCCATCAATAAGAATCTGATTAAACTTTTGCTTTTGTCAGTCGCGAATATTTTTTTATTTTTATATTAAATACCTATTACTTACTAGTAATAGGTATTTAATATAAAAATGCGAGTAGCAGTAGCTACTCGCATTTTTTTTAAGCTCCCGTAAAATTAGAAGCCATACAAACGATTGAAACGTGATACTTTGGTGGGTTGAAAAAATAATGTGTTACTTTTTCCCATCACTAGTCCTGACTTACTGACAGACTTCAGGAATGCATTCTCTCAGCAGCCGGACTGTAGAATAATATTTAACAAACCGACCAAGTTCGTGTCAGGCGATGCGCAGTGTAAAGTTGTTGCCCGTCACACAATTTTGTGACGGGCGACAGCTTCACACCGACGGACGCACTTAGAATGAGGCTTTTTGTTAGATATGTACTATAAACATGGCCTTTTAATTGATTTTATTAATTACGCTAAAGTCGTTGTCAGTTTTTCAGCAGCAACCAGTGGAATTGGTGATCGAGTGACGGTAATAATAACACTAATAATTACGTCATGGTTAAACGCTCTTACCGTACAAACAGATGTTGAGTCTGGCCTAACGAGGCAGTGCAGTGCAGGAATGGGCTTGTAATAGATGCAGACCCGTTGCTCGGGCTCGTGCGCAACTGATACTTATGACTGCACCGGTGAATCCTGGAATAATAGGCAAGCATAAGCTTCAAAAAACAATGTTGTTATGTAGCGTCTTTCTTGAGATAGGTATGCTTGAAAATGTCTCACCTGTACATACTCTATTTACTTACAGCATTAGACAGATAACGGCGAACTATAGAAACCGTTTATTGTGGTGTACGTTATCCCAGCAAAATAATATCGAAAATAGTAATTTAAAGATAAATAGTTGCCCAGCTTCTGTAATTGTTGGGCACATTTTTTAATTTGTTGCGCTTACAGCGTTTTAGTTATTTCACAAAAACATTTCCTGCAAGGGTAACGATACCGCAGCTAGACATTTTCTTTTTAATGGGAATATCGAAATATATAGCTAACATTAGCTATATAATTAGATGTCCAGACGAGGTAAATGTTTATTTATTAAGGATCTCCAACAAAGGATATACAGGGTGTCCCAGAACGTGACGATAAGCCGGCAACAGGGGAAAGGCCTACTAATGGCGGGCCCAGTAAAAAAAAATCATCGATTTTTTCGCTACGGTTCCCAAGTATCAGCCATTTAAAAAAATATCACAAAAATACCACCCTGAGTTAATAATTATTTATGAAACAGATTCTGTTATTTGAGTAAAATAAGTTATGTTGCCATTTTAATCATTAGAAAGAGATAGATAGTGATGGCATGACATGCATCAATGAAGCTGCCGAAAAAGTAAATAGCAAAGGGTGTGCTAGATCAGTAAAAAGATCAATTTTGCAAAGATGTAGACCATGCATTAGGGTTCAGGGGCGACAATCTGTTTGAGCAATTGTTGTAATTTAATAAATATTAAAAGCAGTGATAGCCGTGCGATATGACCATTGGACTGCCAAGTCAAAGGTCTCGAGTTCGAGTCCAAGGCACGCACCTCTGACTTTTCGAATTCATGTGCGTATTAATAATTAATTATCACTCGCTTAAACGGTGTAGGAAAACATCGTGAGGAAACCTGCATACCTTAGAGATTTTTCTCGAAGGTTTGTGATGTCTGCCAAGCCGCACTAGGCCGGCGTATTGGCCTATAGCCTAATCCTTCTCAATAGGAGAGTAGACCCGTGCCCAGCAGTGGGACAGTATATGACTTGATTGTTCCAGCAGTGGACGAATATGGGCTGATGATGATGATGAACGCTACATCACGTTACCTGACGAGTCCATCAGCGGTCTGGCTGACGCGTACGTTGTTGATGATCCAGTTGTCGATGCCGTCGTCGGTGAGCCAGTACTGCGCCGCCTGCAGCAACGACAGCGCCTCATTCACGTACGAAGGACCGTGACGGGACTCGCTGTACCACGCAGCCATGCAATCACATTCTAATTACTAGCTGCAGTCGTTCCAGAAAGTATATTAATGGTATCGTAAAGTCAATGGCGAAGATTTAGAACAGTCTAGTAGCTGACCCAACAAACGTTTTGCGATATTATACATTATTTCTAGTCACCCTTATCACCTAGGGATATAAAAAATAGTCTATGACCTATTCCCAGACTTCAATTTCACAAAGATCGGTCATTTCGTTTCGGAGAAGTCCGATAACACACTGTGACACGAGATTTTTATATTATTATTAGCTTTTACCCGCGAATCGTACGCGTAGACTTAGTAACACAATAAAATTGTTGTCGGAACAATTGTTGATTTCATGGAATAACAAGTACTCAATGTTAGGGAAATTCCCGCTTTTTTCCGAGATTGGAAGTATTCAATATGCCAGCGCTAGTCAAACTAAGTATTATTATACCAAAATTTCATTCAAATCCTGTAAGTCTCCTATATAGGAGACTTACTTACAGGATTATACAGAAAACTGATATCAGTTTTCTGGGAAATTCCCACTTAAAATTGGAATGAAATGTAGCCGATATGTTATTCCAGGTCACATACTAATAATTGTGTACGAAATTTCATTCAAATCCCGTAAGTAGGCCAGTCAGTCAAGCTAGTCAATCAGTTTTCTGGGAAATTCCCAAATAATTTTGGGGTAAAATGTATCCTATTTGTTATTCCCACTATAATTTCAATTAAATCGGTTCGGTAATATTGGCGTGAAGCTCAAACATACAAACAGAGATACAGTAGGTACGCGCGGCATAACCTGACCGGACTGAAGTTAGCCGTTTGAATGCGCAATGGATTGTTTAAGTTGAAAAATGGTATACTGCGCAACTAAACAGCCAACTTGAGTCCGGTCAGGTTTATGCAGCGTGTACCGTACTAAAAACCATAATTATTTTATATTTTGATTTTGATCATCGATTATTTTTTTTTTGTTATAAAGTTATTATTTTTAGGTCTTGTCTGATTTATTTACATAAATAAACCAGAAAAGCTCTAGACTGCCTCATTAGCGTCGTAGTCGAAAGCGCATCCACGGCTACCTTCGTATTCCTAGTTTCTTAAATGTCAAAACATTATCCGTTTATTGTCGATTAAATAATAACTGT
The DNA here is from genome assembly GCA_964056405.1 of Acronicta alni. Classification (NCBI taxonomy): domain Eukaryota; kingdom Metazoa; phylum Arthropoda; class Insecta; order Lepidoptera; family Noctuidae; genus Acronicta; species Acronicta alni. The sequence continues at coordinate 13,766,494 of OZ043913.1, forward strand.
TTCGATACAGGTAGTAGGTGCACTGCACTATAGAGGAACATGATCCAAATGGCCTCGCTTTCACGATGTACCTTAACCTTCGTGAAGGTGACGTCAATATACACCTGAAAATGCGAGGAAGCAATCGATTTAATATATAAAAAGTGATTACTTGTAGAACACATTGAGGGTGAAGTCCTGACTCATGTCGAGGAAGGTGTCGGTGGTGGTGCGCGTCCCGGCTGCGTCCACCAGATATACCAGCGCACACTGCTCTGCGGTGAATGATACACCCTTATACCACATTTTTGCGTATCTGTCAAGGTAATAATAATAAGCAATATAGAAAGTTAAAAATAATGTTCTGAATAAGTTTCGTTCGATTTCGCATGAGGTCTCTATTATAATTATATTATGTATTCTTCTGCTAGAATTTGACTCATTAAGACAAAACAGAGCGTGCTGTCAGTGATGACCTACGGAACTGAGACATGGTTGTTTACCCTGGGACTTATAAGGAGGCTCAGAGTCACACAACGTGCAATGGAGAGGGCTATGCTCGGAGTTTCTCTGCGTGATAGAGTCAGAAATGAGGACATCCGCAGAAGAACCAAAGTAACCGACATAGCTCGTAGGATTGCACGGAAGTGGCAATGGGCGAGCTATGCAGGTCTCCTAGCCGGAGAATGGATGGCCGCAGGAGAAATAAAGTCCTGGAAAGGCGATCACATATAGGAAAGCGCAACGTAGGACGGCCCCCGACTAGGGGGACGGATGACTCTATAAGGGTCGCGGGGAGTCGGTGGATGCGGTCTGCACAAGACCGGTTTTTGTGGCGATCTTTAGCGGCTTATGTTCAGCAGTGGACGTCTGTGGCTAATAGATAAATAGATAGAACTAACTGGTAAGGTTAGGCTAAGGTAACTGAATTAGATCCTCCGCAATAAAGAATTTTAATTATCGTACCTGAAGTACATAGCCGACGAAACAAATAATCCTTTGGTGACGTCACAATCAAAACCAAACGGGTGCATACAAACTTGACTGTGATTGCGGTCTCTCATATATAGACTAAACTAAAATAAACGTAAGGACCCGCGTACAAGAACACATATATTTGATTTCAGTGACAAGATATTGATTTCGGTTCAACACCATTTAAAAACTAAATCCGTTTGCTCAATTAAGTTCCCTCTGCTACATAATTTTTTAAACTTAAATATAGAATTGATATTTCATGCTAGTATGTCTCATCTAAACAAAAAAAATGTGCCACCGAAGTCAACCAAATAATGAGTCGCCTGAGAATGACCGATAATAATAATTACGGATTCAAGCATTGCACTGACTACCTACATATTAAAATAATACATATATAAATCAGAATGAACAAATATTTAATTGTAACTTAATTTATTTAGGTGTAACAAATGTAATAAATTTAATTTATTACATTTGTTATTACCAAATAAAAATTATCAAACACAGATGTCACACTTTTATTAATTACAGCAATTGGCATTATTTAGTATTTTATTTATTAAAGATATCATAATTTTATACGTATCGATAATGTAAAAGTTTTTTTTTTCAACTTTATTAGGCGGATGTAATAGCCTAGCATCTTTTGTTTAAATAGTCCTTAATGGTATAACAACATTTTGTAACCTAATATTCGGTTATGTTTTTTTCAAATGATCTAGATGTTTTGTTTATATCTCTGATATGTTTACTTAATTTATTGTATGTATATTGTGGGTGCCATATCTATGAGGTATCTATTGAAACTAGCTTTTTTGTGATGAGATATTTTATTTTTGTTACGTAGTGCGACCTGTGCGACATGGAACTGTTTTCGAAAATTTGGCTTACAGCTTTGTAGCCACATATTGCCCTTAAGCATTTCTTCTGTGTTAACATTGTTTATTTTGGTGTTATAATTGTATATTTTATTAATTATTATTTTTATAGTCCATAATGAAATAAATATTTAAGTACTTCGGTAGGCTTAGAGAGAAAATACCTTTGCTTGGCTCATATCCGAGGCATGATTTTAGAAACTTGAACGGCTAAAAATATATACTCATTGTAAGCTGCGAGCTAACAGTGAGTATATATTTTTTTTTGCTTTGCATTAATCGAAAAAAAAAATGCTGCTAACATTTTTTTATAGGAGAATACAAAACTAAAAGGACGGGTCTCTACCTGTCACGCGTCTATGTGCATTTAACGAACCATCTTTCTATGTTATGTGGAACGAACTGTATACGTAGGTTAGGACATTACGTACTTAAGCAATATCGATTAACGAGCTGTTAAAGCTATCTCGGTCGACAACAAATGTGAACTGGGTCAGTATATGAAGTACATAAAAGCATGCACTTTTATTGTACGGTCAAAGAAAGAGATGTACAGTCAGCTAATTAAACAACTGTTTTACTTTTGGTTATAGATTGTATAATAATAATAATATGTATCACGCAATATTTGTCAATGCAGGTATTTTTAGCTATTATGTACATACCGAACCCTTTGGTGCATAATTATTTATATCGCAATTTGTGTAAAGATGCTGATTTCGTTGGCTATCTGTATACCTAGCTCTTTTGTCAACTTTACCACCCACGGGTGTACTATCAATTTGTATACTTATAAAATATCATGAAATTCATCTAAAGATAAAGATAATTTATTTTGCAAATATGGGTACAGTACATGATGACATAAAGAAGAGAATACAAGTTCAGCCATATTTTACCATTAGGCATGCAAAAATTACAAAATAACGATACAAAATAAACAATAAACTAATTTAAGGTATAAGCACAATTAGGTAGCATTTCAAGTGGTGCGCATAATTACTGCTTACCATAACGATCTTTCATTAAAAAAATCGGTTATGCTATAGTATGCTTTATCTGCTAAAAACTTACGGAGCCTTTTTTTAAATAATGGTAATGTCAATTCTTTCCAACTCTTAGGTAATTTATTATATATTAACGGTGCCATGCAGAAGACACTTTTGCGCATAAGTGTAGTTTTGGCTGTATGTAGACACAGCCGACTATTGTGACGTCTATTTCTAGGAACTTCATTTAAAGCGATCCGGTTTAGACTTCACAAACACAGCTACTTCCAGAATGTACAAACAAGGTAGTGTCAAAATGTTATACTGTCGAAAATTACGGCAAGCAACTCTCAGTAGTTTTAAGCTTGAACATCGCCCGAATGCACCTTTTTTGGGCCTTGAAAACTACTTCTTTTTCGGATGAGTTCCCCCAAAACATAACACCATAGCGTAAGTGGGACTCTACTACACCGTAATAAGCAGTAAAAAGGGCGTCTGTATAAATTATTGGCGATAATGTATGCAGGGCGTACGCAGATTTACTAATTTTCTTACATAAAGTGTCGGATGTGTATTTTCCAGTTGTTTCTTATCAATTTTTTGTCCTAAAAATTTTGCACTTTCCACTTCTACAATAGCATTATTGTGGTGTACGTTAAGATGACTTACGCTAGTAATTCGTTGGTCATGGTGCTGTCGTCTGCAAAAAGAGTAAGTGGTTGTCCAATGGATTTCGGCAAATCGTTTACATATAATATAAATAAAAGAGGACCCAATACGCTCCCTTGTGGCACTCCAAAAGTGACAATACACTTTGACGATCGGAATGTCTCTTTATGTTTATTGGCTATGTTGATTTGGTTAATTCCGGTAATTTGTATCCTTTTATTTAAGTAGGATTCAGTTAAATTAATAACATTTCCTCTAATGCCGTAGGATTTAAGTTTCTTAATGAGAGTACCATAATGTACGTAATCAAAGGCCTGGGTCATATCACAAAAAATGCCACAGACTGGTATTCGCTTATCTATATTCATTATAACATTATGTATAAAGTCGTAAGCCATATTTATTGTCCTACCGAGTTTAAAGCTTTTTGTTCGTCACACAAAATGCAATTTATTTCAATGTATGTATATAGTTGCCTATAGATGTATTACTCAAATATTTTTGAGATCACGGGAATAAGGGAAATAGATCGGTAACATTTCATTAGTTCCCTGTTATCTTTCTTAAACAGTGGCTTTATAATAGATGTTTTTAAAGCATCGTGGTAGATACCTGCACTAATACTGAGATTTATTATAATATGACTGACGTGGCCGCATATCCCCATTGATACATATTTTAGTGCTTTGGTAGCGATGCCATCGTATCCTACGCTTGATCAAATGTCATTATTATATTGTGTATGTCATTTGGTACACTAGGCAACATAAACATTGATTTAATATTTGTATTAAATAAGTAAGAATTGGTTTTACTATTGAAAGCAATTTTTGGCTGAATTTTATCAATAAAATAATTATTGAACGCTTCCGCAATGTTACTAGGATTTGTTAAGGTACGGTTTTTAACCTTAATTTTATTAATATTATGTGTAGTTAAGTTATATTTAGCACGGTTGATAATTTGCCAAGTAGTTTTAGACTTATTTTTTGAAGCTTTTATTTTATGGTTATTTTGTGCTTTTTGTATCAAATTAATATTTTTTTTATGTAACTGAGTATTTAAGGAAAATGGTTTTATTTAATTTATTAGGGCTTAGTCTCCACTGCCATAAAAGTTCTCTTTTTTTCCGACTACATAATTTGACTCCTTTAGACAGCCACTTAGGTTTTTTTACTAAGTGTACTTTAATTACTTTCGTTGGAAAACACAAGTCGTATGTTAATTTAAATATGTCGAAAAATTCATTATAGGCTACATTTGGATCATCCGTGGTATAGATCTCCGAAAAGGAAAGATTCTTGAGATAGTTTTTAAACTTAGCTGTATTTTCCACACTATAATCCCTTTTAGCCGTATACCAATAGTCAATGATACATAATTTTTGAACTTCACACTGAAGCAGCTGTGCTGTATGGTCAGACAACGCAAACTCCAAGACATCACTCTTACATGATTTACCGAAATTATGCGCTCAATTGTCTATGCATGTCTGGCTAGCCATGCGAGTTGGCTGTTTTAATCCCAGTTTCAAGTTGTAACTCATTAGCAAACATTCAAATGCACTTGTTTGACTATTTTGTTTAAGTATGTCTAAGTTAAATACCCCAGCAATTACAATATTTTTACAGCGTTGGCGCGATAGTTCCTGCATAATATTTTCAAGTTTATCCAAGCAGTGATTAAGATTATTTACATTTAGCACTCTATAGATACAGACAATTATTATCTTATAATAGGAAATCTCAATCGCACAACATTCAAAAATGCCTGGGGTTGATAATTTTGCTATTGTAGGTAGTTCCTTCCATTGCAGTCCATTTTTTACAAGTTACATGATCCGCCCCTCTTTTTTTGTTTTCGACAATAGTACGCAGCCTAACCGTAATTTGGTAAATAAACTTGACTTTGGTAACCTTCCATGATAAAATGCTCGGTAATACTCAAAATATCCACATTTATCCCCTTTTCATATAGATCATGTAAACAGACGGCTAGTGCGTTTGATTTACTTATTAAGCCTGCAATGTATTGGTGCAAAATATTAACATACTTCTTCGAGAAAAAACAATTCATTTGCGTCAGCTTTACTGCACGAAAAAGAGGAAGTCTCAACAATAAGTATGTTCTTTGTCAAGTGAGTAATCAGTATTTTCATTGCACAACTGTACGAATTAATTAATCATAAGACCTAAATTATAAAATATATTTGCTAAGCCGTGATTGTTGAAACATCCACTTTTCTTCCAAAACATTTTATAATCGTATGACAAATAGAAATTGGAATCGAACAGATACGCATAGTTATAAGTACATGCATCTAGGTATAACAAGCTATTAAATGTTTCTATTCTACTGTTAAACATCTTGGAATAATTATTTAATTTAAAAGTAGGCGCGCATATTATAACATTTGTGTGTTGTATTTTTAATAACGTTTCACGAATGTAAATCGTCAGGTCGACGTAGTTATTAGTTTGTCGAAAATCCTCTTCACCGATAAACACCAGGCAATAGTCATTCATTGTATAGTTATTTAATTTCAAGTCAATGTTATTGAAAAGCTTCTCTATTTTGCAGTTAAGTGTTAAGTAGTGGCAGATTTGGTAATTTAGAAACGTATTTTCTGCTGTTGTTAGTATCTTGTTTCTTTTATTGCTGCTTATGATACATAGTTTGTGTTTGACACTATCCTTATTGTTGTTCATTCCATGTTTAACAGTTTGCGTGAAGTTTGTGCAACTAACGTTCTTACGTTTAGATAAGGATTGACATGTATTTACATCCATAGACGAATCTGTTCTAGGTTTTTTCGATACTGATTGTTGCTGAGAGTGTTGCTGCTCCATACTTTGACAGACAGGAGCAGTATGTTGAATTGGGGATGTAGATGGGAAACCCCTTTTTTGCCTTTTTTTTGGTGTCATAGAGCGCTCTCGTACAATATCCGAACAGGGGACTTTTTTATTCATGTCTATAACTTGACGACCTCTGTGGTCTAGCGGTTCGAGCCGGACTGCTGATCATGGAGTCGTGGGTTCGATTCCCATAGGACACAAATATTTGTGTGGATAAAACATGAGTATTTGTGTTTGTCTGGGTGTTTCTTATGTATTATAAGTATGTATTTACAAAAAAAAAGTATATAAGTATTATATCCATTGTCTAGTACCCATAGTACAAGCTCTGCTTAGTTTGGGACTAGATGGTGTTGTGTAAAATGTCCCAAAAATATTATTATATATATATTATTTATCGTATTCGTCTATCTTCATTTTTAAAGAAGCATTTTCATCATTGAGATTCGCCACCTCTGTGTGAGCCGTCTCCAATTGAGTCTTTAACTGTTCAATTTGTTGTTGTAGACCCTTCAATAACGATGTGTTATTTATTGTGATATTTGGTAGGCTTGATCCGGACAGGTTGATAAAACTTGTCGAATTAAATAAATTTTCGTTAGATGCAGCACATAAGTTATTATCCGCTATTTGCTTCTCTGATGCAAATCCTTTTTCGATTTTCTCTGCGTGACATTATTAAACGCAGAAGACAAAGTATAATAAAAATTGACGTTTAAAATTGCAATTTACAAGCAGAAGTTATCCAATGGGTCTTAGTAATCCTCGCAGAGTATGATAGGTAGTTTAATTGAAGATAAATTCTCAAAAAATGAAACCCAAGGTGAGGTCCGAACTCGCGACACGAAATTGTCAGTCGCCTGTGATGCCGTTTAGCCACAGTAAATTAACTTTTACTCGTGAAATTAAGCTTCTCACTGCACAAAAGCAAGTTTTAAATCGGGTAAAACGGTTAGAAATGACTCATGCAATTGGAATTTTCTGCACTATCATTATTTGCAAGTCACTGTTTTTATTTAAAACTTTTGAGAATTTAACACTTTTTCGTAAGCTTAAATGTATGTTTTTATTGAAATGGTTGTGGTTTGTTTGTATGCACACATATTACTGTCTATTTACTCAAATTATAATAGTTTATTGTTTATTTTTTCACTTTTTGCAGTCACATATTGAATTAAGTCACTAATTATATAAAAACACACCGTGCTATTAACTTTTCATAAAAATATAATGATACTGTTGTTTTACTATTTTTATATTATGATATTTAAATTTTTAAGTTATTTTTTAGGGTTTTTCTTTCGGATATCACTCACACTTAGGTATTGTAAGCTAATTAACAGATTACACATAAGAAAAAAAACAAAAAGAATAATTTAGAACAACACGAAAACGATACGGGATGACATAAATGCATATCAATTCAATTTTGCATACTACCGCGGTTTACTTGAGTTATTCTAGAAAGTATTACATAATAAAATATTATTGTTAGGTACTTCTTTTTACAAAATGTATGTATGGATATAGATTAAAATTTCACAGGACTATTCACAACTATTCCACTGTCCACACGGTAGTTATATGTATATATATTTAAGCCGGGATGATTTTAATTTTATGGCACACGGTTCCCCCGTAGGTCATAAATGCAAAAATTTCATCATAAATTACCCCCAATTTAATTATCTATAATGATTTACCGATGTATAAATATGTCACCCGACTTACCTAATTATGACTTATTTTTCGACCTCCGAAGTGCACACATCATTACGTTGCGCTCGCCTTATTAGTAACTCATTAGCAGTACTGTTTGTGTAACTATGAATTCCCAGAATTGCATTGTTTTTGAGTGGTGTTTGTGACATGCATTTCCAAGATCAAGGTATGTTATTACTAATCAGTTATATTTTTAAGTTTTAATTTACTTATTATGATGTTTTTTACGTGCTATGCCACACAGTATTTCTACCAAATATGTATCTTATAGTTGACTTCACATAGACCTACAAAAAATTGCAACCATAACTGAATACTCTCACATCTTATATTAAAGATTGAACTGTCTATTTTGAAACTACAAAAGGTTTTTTTGCGCCCTTTTGCGCCTTTAGTTGCTATATGTATAGCCGCTACGGTCGCGTAGGCTCTGGCGTAGCACGCGCTACGAAACATACGTAAATTTTTAATCTTATTTTTTCCAGGTAATTTGATTAAATGTTCTTTCTCAAAGGTGCATTTCTTTGACATTTGGTCTGCCATAACTGGAACTGTTCCTCAGAAACATCAACACGTGTTGGAAACTATTCTAGCTTCACTGGATGAGGTCGAAAATGTAGACATTAGGAACTTAGTAAGATACTCAATTTATGTAAAAGTCTTGATAGATTTTTGAAAAATGTCTCTAGAAGTAATTCAAAATATTGACTTAAGTACTCTGATTGGTTAAATGAAATTGAATGTGTCGAATTAGTAAGGGGTAATGAGAAGTGCATTCAAGAAAACGCGAACCAGCTCGGGCCATCTTGCGAACGCGGACGTCCCAGGAAAGTTTTTTCAGATTTGTCTAAGCGCTCGAAACGTAGAAGGTTGATTGATTGATTGAACGTTGTTCCACAATTTTACAGGCCTTGTCCTCGGGTTTTAATATTTACTCGGATAAAGGAGCATGGGCACTTTTGTATTGCCCACTTTTTAAAGTTGTCCAACAGTGATGAAACCTATGTCATATGACAGTTCGTAAAGTGTACTTTATTCATTTCATTCTATGGCAGCTAAGTTCAATTCCAGTGCGAAATTGGTGTTTTCGTACGTCCAAAAACAATTTTTGCAAATGAAAAATGTGCATGACATATTTTATGTAATGCTTTTTTTTCACATAATTAAAAATGATAATTAATTAATTAAAGCATGATTAATATTGACTTGGTCTTGTACAGTCTTTTTCAGTTGTGATTGTGATGTGGGTGTTCTTTACAAATAGGATTTTTGGAAAATGATTTATTTTTGTTCGATTTTATTTCAACATTTACTGCTATTATGCAGCGCCTCTCAGCGTCTTAGAATCTTTTTATGTTAATATGGAGGCTGGCATAGCCAGCAACACTTCGACCAAATGTGATCTGGTGTGTTGTCCTCAGCCGTACATTCCTTACTCTTCAAAGACATGGTTTACAAAAGCGGCTAGCCCACTAAGAGGAAGTAACAGCGTACTACTAGCCCTCGCTAGAGCGGAGGCTACTGGTACGCAGTAGAGACCCGAGCCTTTTTGTGGAATACCAAAAGCACTTACTCTAAGAACAATCACAAATTCATGCTATGAGACTGCTATCAAGCTCTGCACGGAAACGCCAGATAAGGTGCACTCAAAAGCTTTAATTAAAGCCTATAATAAACGGCACACAAACCTTGTCCTAGCGTTAAATAGGAATAACTTCTGTATTGTAAAGAGCCTTAACAGAACACTGCTGCTTAAACTAGCACCTATTCAACCTAAGGCTGAGCGACACGTTAACGTACCGGCGTTTTGAGAAGGCTGATGAAACGCTAATTCATCTCCTGAAGAAATGTGGGTCCGCTTGTACATTACACGCGCAGTGTTCACCTAGGAAAATACGCCTTAAACCCAGATGAAATAAAAGAGCTCACCCCTAAGCAAATCCTGCAGTTTATAGTAGACGCAAGGTTTAGCGGTGAACTCTCAGCGCAACGAGTAGCGTTTACAATAGACCGACTGCAGTCGCAGTGATACTACAGCCGCAAATAAAATAAATAAAGGAAGTAATCTGTAGTCTTCTGGTTTCGGGTATCCGTTGCCTAGATCAGTTATCCGCTTCGTCACCTAGTACATATATATATATGTATGTACTAGGTGACGAAGTATAGGTACCTAATACATTCGCGATCTAACGTGTCGTGACTGCACACGTCCCCTAAGTAGCCATGGGTACATTATTTTGCTAAATATTACATGGCCCTAAGTCATTTAAATTGTTCTCACGGTATGTTTCTATCGTGTACACACTACAATCCCAGGATTTTTCACTAACTTTTAACCTGGCAAGTTTATCAAATGAAACTTGCCGGAGAAAATCTTAATGAGGCAGATTAGCTTCCATCGTTATGAACGCTACCATTAGACGCCATTTTCTTCCAGCAATAGAAGTTATCGGTCCACCAAACAACAACATCCATAATACCAATAACTTTAACTCCCATTTGTTTTCAATAGTACTGTACCCGTCCGGGATGCTCCAAGGCAGTACCTACTCCTGTAGAGCAGTTGTGGAGTGTCCCGGGTTGGTGCCCCATCTCATATTAGATCAAAGTTCTCCAAGGGGCCTCTATGCGTTGGACCTGTGACTCTGCTCAAACCTTCCAAAGGACCGGATGTCGTCTTTACATCCATAAGGAGATTCTATACAATACTTAATAATAATAATAATATAATATAATAAGAATCTGTGGTCTGACTTGTCAAGGTTGACATGAAAAAATTTTTCACCAATAATTTAAAGAAATTAAATGAATACAAACCATTTTAAATAACATATAAAATCAAAATAAAAGCAAATTCATATATATATATTCACAAATAATGTTCTGTCCATCGTTGCATAAAAGAAAAAAAAAGAAACCAAATTTTTACGGAATGATCACACCATGTTGACAAGAAGCCAGGCCAGAAGACAAAATGCACGCCTACCATCTCCGGCCTCGTCGCCCAGCTCCGCCTCGCCGCCGTCGGAACCCAGCCCCATCGTGAGTGCTGTGACACCGGCCGTGGCAGTTGCGTCGAGCTCGAGCGACGAGTACTTCTCGCCGCCGACGACACCACCACCTGCGCGTCGACGGGGAGGGCGCCGGCCGCCGGACCGCTTAGGACCTCGAGGCCCACCGGTCTCTGATAGGGTCCCAGCACCCGGCGGAAGTGTGCAGCGCATGAGATGGACACAATCCATCAATGAAAATGTCATGCGCGCATACTTTGGGGCTACAGAGGGAGGAAACAACCTGACCGCGTACCGTGTCCGGATGCTCTCTTTGTTTCAGGTGCTTGAGCCAGCCGTCAACGTTTCGGCCCAACGACTTTCGGATCAGGTGCGGGTCATTCAGCGTAATCGTATGTTGGATGATACTGCGCTTGATCGCCTCCGAACAGAAATGTGTAACCCTGTCACTGCCCCATCGTCGCAGGCTGTGGCCCAACCACAGCCCAACCATACCTCTAGCCACGCTGACGAGGAGAGTAGTGACAGGGTTACAAACGTAAGTACCCAGTGCAGTGAGGAATTAAGCAGTGCTTTGGAGTGTGCTATTCGGGAATATCGCTACATGCCGCCCGAACTTAGGCCACGATTACCTCGTTTGCCCATGCATAACAAAAATAGGGCGCTGGTGGCTGTTTTGGATTCGCAGTTGTCAAACTATTTTGATGACTGCGAAGACCTCACTGATACACATTCTATCATGTACTGCGCGGCTGTAGCGGCATGTCGTGTAGCCCACGTCAAATTTGCAGATGACAGAGCTACACGACCGAAACCAGCCGTACCGGCTTGGCAGTGCAGGATCGAGCGTCGTATTGGTGGGGCCAGAGCACTCATCGGCAAACTAATTTGTTTCAGGGAGGGAAATACTCGTCCAAGAGTGATGCGCTTTGTGAGACGGGCATTTTCGGGGACTGATGTCAGCCCCCGAGACTATATATCCCATGTCACAGAGCGCATCGACTTCCTGAAACAAAAAGTGTTTGCATGGGCGAATCGTATTCGTAGGTACAGGCGGAGAGTGGAGCGATACACCCAGAATCGTACATTCCAAAGTAATGAAAGGTGGGTTTATCGGGCTTGGGAGCGACCCCACCAAGGTGTGACTGATACGTGCCTGCCGGATGATGACGCTATGTATTCATTCTGGCGCAGCATCTGGTCGGTGCCTGTCAGTCACACCGAAGGTGAATGGACTCGGGAGGTCGAACGAGCGTGCGATCCAATACAAGAAATGGGGGCTATCACGATCAGCCCCCAAGATGTAGCCCGTGCAGTCCGTCCGTTGCCAAACTGGAAATCTCCAGGACCGGACGGGCTGCACAACTTCTGGATTAAGTGGCTACAAAGGTCGCACGCTCGTTTGGCATCTCAGTACCAGGCAGCCTTGGAGTCTGGTTTGCTACCCAAGTTCCTTACAACAGGAATAACCCACCTGCTCCACAAGTCTGGTAGCACCGCGGAACCCAAAAATTATAGACCTATTACATGTTTACCAACGGTCTATAAGGTTCTTACATCCATCTTGAGAGTTAAAATTAATGAACACATCGATAATAATTCCATCATGTCGGTCTCTCAGAATGGATGTAGGAACGGGTCCCGCGGTACTAAGGAGCTACTCCTGATAGATATGGCCATTAGCCAACAGGTTCGGCGTTCCCGAAAGGATCTGTCGACATGTTGGATAGATTATAAGAAGGCCTATGACTCGGTGCCACATACATGGCTCATGAGGGTGCTGGAATTGTATAAAATAGATATAACTCTACGCACCTTCCTGATGTCGTGTATGAGGCAATGGAGCACAGTCCTTCGCTATCCAGGATGTCGAAATACCCAGAGGAATAGCGAACCTGTAAGGATCGAGCGAGGTATATTTCAGGGCGATAGTTTGAGTCCGCTTTGGTTTTGCCTAGCCCTGAATCCTCTAAGCATGCTGCTGGAGAATTCAGGGCTGGGCTATCGGTTGAAGAGAGGGGGTCAGGTTATATCTCACCTCCTTTACATGGATGACCTGAAGCTCTTTGCCCCCAGCAGTCTTCGGCTGATGGAGCTATTGAAGGTTACTGAAACTTTTAGTAGCGCCATCAGGATGGAGTTTGGTGTGGACAAATGTGCGGTCATGCATGTAAAGCGAGGGGAGATTGTGGAATCCGTAGGAGTTCAACTCGCGGATTCCATAAACCTGAGATCTCTCTCTTCAAACGAAACCTACAAGTACTTGGGTATGTCAGAAGCGTTAGGTATCAGCACAACTGACATGAAGCAATCGTTGAGGGAACGTTTCTTTGGCCGCCTGAAGAAGGTATTCAATAGCCTTCTTTCGGGCGGAAACAAGGTGCGCGCCTTCAACGGTTGGGTCATGCCGGTATTGATGTACTCTTTTGGCATACTCAAATGGACTCAAACGGAACTTGACGCCCTGGATAGGCGGGTCCGTACACTGCTGACTGCATATCGAATGCATCACCCACGATCGTCTGTCATGAGATTGTATATCCCACGGAAGTGTGGAGGCCGAGGCTTTTTAAATGCCAAAAACCTTCACAACCGCGAGATATGCAATCTCAGGGAATATTTTCTACACGCCGACGTGGGAATGCATCGAGATGTAGTAGCAGTGGACAAGGGACTCACCCCGCTCTCCTTGGCGAATGAGAACTGGCGCAAGCCTGTAGTGCTTGATACTAACGACCGCAGGAAGGTATGGCAGAGTAAGGAGCTCCACGGACGCTTTTTCCGGGCCCTTCATGGGCCCGATGTAGACCAAGCAGCGTCCGTAGCCTGGCTACGTTTCGGTGACCTCTTTGGAGAAACCGAAGGTTTTGTCTGTGCAATTATGGACGAAGTTATCATGACGAATAACTACCGGAGATTTATTGTGAAGGATGGCACGGTTGACATCTGTCGGGCATGTCACCGCCCGGGTGAATCGATCCGCCACATTATCTCTGGTTGTTCTCGTCTAGCTAACGAAGAGTACTTGCATAGGCACAACCTTGTAGCCAGAATTATCCATCAGCAACTTGCTCTAAAATACACTCTTGTGGCATCGGAGGTACCGTACTACAGGTATGTGCCCGACCCAGTTCTCGAAAATGGCAGTATCACATTGTACTGGGATCGGTCCATCATCACTGACAGGACTATTGTAGCCAATAAGCCTGATATTGTGGTGGTGGACCGAATCGAGAGGCGTGCAATGATTGTTGACATTACCGTCCCGCATGACGGGAACCTCGTGAAAGCCGAGAAAGATAAGCAAATCAAGTATCTTGACTTGGCTCGCGAGGTTGTCGACATGTGGGATGTGGACACAGCGATCATTGTACCGATAGTCGTGTCAGCCAATGGCTTAATAGCCACGAGCCTCGATCTTCATCTTAGGAGGCTCTCGTTAGGCGGCTGGGTCAAGGGCTTGATCCAGAAAGCAGTACTGCTGGACACGGCTCGCATTGTTAGGAGGTTCCTCTCTCTGGAGCCCTGACCGCCGGTAGCTTGGACCCTGTTCCCGATACCGGTGGGCCTCTATTTTTATATTTTTAAATGTTTTTGTTTTATAATTTATTTTATAAAAATATTTAAAAATGTAAATAATAAGAAAACTGATAAATAAAGGAAATAATAATATTCTATTTGATTATACTTAATGCCATAATAATCGTAGAAATGTAAAACGAATAAATCATTCAAAATCAAAATAACACGTTCCAAGTCAATATATGGCCGATCTGTAGACTTTTTTAGTATATTTTTAGTTAATAGCAAGAGCTATTTATAATCCCAGCTACTGACCAACATCTAATTAAGTATAATATAACTTAAATATAACGTAAAATAGATTAAAAAAAACGCAAAAAAAAACACTTTCGCGCTCGATTTGAACTTAGCTGCCATAGAATGAAATAAAGTACACTTCAAGAGCTTACTTAAGACATATAACTCATCACTGTTGAACAATGTTGAAAAAGGGCCCAAAATGACGCATGGTCCTTTAATGAATATTCTTTGGAAACCGCGTGACTTTTAATTCAAGAATATCCGTGGTTTAATCTCCCAGCTTCCGTTCACAAAGTCCTCATCCATGGTACTGAAGTAGCACAGTATGCTTTATTATATATCGGGGAATTATCCGAAGAGGCAGCAGAATCTAACAACAAAAATTATAAAGCCTTCAAACGGGATCACACGAGAAAAATGTCGCGAGTACTTACGAATACCACAGACTTTTACTCAGCTCAGACCCATTCATTACTGGTCTTCGGAAACTTCCCCATATGAAAAAGAGCGTTATGTCGAGGCAGGTTTAAGATTTATTAAGAATTTAGTTTAAATTTAAATTAGGTTGATTGTTGTTGTAGTTATTTAACTTAGTTGTGGTTATGTTGACGTTTGTAAATAAGATGTTAGTTTTAGTTTTCTGGTCTTTTGTTGTACATAATATGTATAATATATAAAAGAATACATATTATTAGAATATATATTTAATGATAACCCTGACATGAATAGCTTTAATATCATACTCACATGTATTTCCGAACGAGGGAGAATAAATCTCAAATATTGATAATTTAAATTTATATTAAATAGTACATATTGTAGAGTTTATTGTACCTATATAATGTATTAAATTATGTAAATAAAGCATTAATGTACATAAGTGAAGTATTTTTTTATTATTTACTCTTCAGAAAAAAACCCATTTAACAAATTTAATTTAGTAAGGTATTTATGACCGCGCTTGTAGGGCGCTTGGACCACCGTGCATTGGTTATAATCTGAGACCAGGTCGACGTACTTATTCCTTTTTTAGTTCCATCTCCACAGAGTAGGGGTCCTATTGCATATTTAAGTATCACACGTTACTTGCCGTTATATATAAACTAGGATTTGTGACTAACTTGTTATTGCCTTGCTGGTGACGAGCCTGAATCTCAACTCGTGACCCGTAGTGGTAGACACGTCCGTTGGGGTGGATGAGCGCCGCAGCTGCGCCCGACCGCGATAACGCCAGGATTATGTTATTCTTCGCATTGGTCACGCGAACCGCACCGTCGATCGTCATGTCCACTCTAAATAAAACTTTATTTGAAATAGCTAGCCAGAAAATACTCGCTGAAGCTTCAAAGCGTTAGCGCATTAACCGTCAAAGGTGAGTTCCCTTTGACGGTTAGGTAAATGTAGCTTGAAGTTGGCAGATTGCACAGCAGCTATGTTGCTTTTACTGGTTGGGCCACCATGTCAGACTTCAAATCTCATTGAACAGTGAATTTGTCTCAAATTGGTCGAATTTAGCCTTCAGGCCTACAATGTTGAATTCGCAAAATATTGAACCCCAATAAGCAAATGTGAATGCTGAATTTGAAAAAAGTAACATTTTATCAAGGTATTCTATTGTAGGTAGTAAGAAGCAGAATGGTATTTTTATTATTATTAAAATAATAAGTCTTAGTAAGTTTACTTTATATTTTTATAGTTATTTAGAAAAGGAAAAATACGACCGCGGGCAGGATTCGTGGTCGTATTTTTCCTTTTCTAAATAACTTTAAAATCTTAGCATGGAAAATGCCAAAAATATACAAAAAGATAGTTATATTTTTATTTTAAATTATACCTAAGTACTTCATTTCATCACAAACCAATAGGAATTACGAACTTACGATTGACAATAATAAAGGATAATTACAAATTACTTATTACTTTATTAGGAAAGTATTCAAGAGAGTTTGTAAATAATCATATTAAGTATACTAATTTTACCAGTTGGTAGGTAAAATTTAGTACAGGGAATACTGAATACAGATATATTTTAAACTGATCGGAGTGGACAATTGGGAAGCAATCGTAGCCCCTCTGGCACGAATCGGAAGTGAACAGTTGGAAAAATTTGTCACCTGGCTGACAACTGAGAAGAAAATTCCCAGTTGGTACCCCGGGGGACAGTGCGAGAGGGGAATACTGGGAATCATTCCAATTTTGCAGCAAGCACCGCACGAGTCTCTAAAGTCATCTTTAATAACAGAATAGACAATTCCCAAACTTTCATCGAAGCTCTCATAGGGCAGTATGCAACTAATTTAATAAAATGAAACTGTCAAGGAAACAATGCAGCACATCTTGTGTAATTGCGACGTCCTGGCCACGAAACGGATGAGTCATCTCGGCAACGGATGCCCGAAGCCAATATAACTTTCAGCGCGTATTATAAATGACTATTATGAACGGAAAAGATATTTTTTCGTGAAACGCCAATTATACTAAACCGCCAAAATGCTATTTTACAGTAGAGCCTTTTTTTTTGACAAAACAAGGCATAACATTTTTCAAGGCATAACACTTAGTGTAAATTGTTAACACAAGTGTTAACAATTATACTAAGTGCGAACTAATAAAAGGAACTATTAGCTAAGGATACTAACTATTTATTGATTTAGATAATATTTAATTGCATATTTTATATCAAATCAAATAATAACATAATAGTATCCAATACCTTTTTTTACCCAGATCCGGCTTCTGCTAAATCTATAATTTTGCGAGTAACATTGAAATTTTAACTTTTGGACCACGGACTGTTCAACAATTCCCGAATTTTACGACTAATTTTGACCAAATAGCGACCAATTCTCTGTTGAAATGAAATCGGTCATGGTGGTCCAGCCAGAAAAAGCCACACAGGTAAAGACAACGTGCTCTAATATACTTACAACAGTAACTGCTAGGTCTAGCAGTTTACTGTTATTAGAGTACGGTGTCTAGGAGGATCTAGATCTTAAAAACAATATACCACACACACCTATATACTCATACAAGTTAGGTAGAGCTCCACAGTTAAATTTTTAGGTTCCATGTAATAGGGGGGCACAGATTTAATAATAGGTAGGATAGGTGACGGCCGTGTTGCCAATCCAAACTGTGGTTCTATTAAGAATTTCAAAGAAAAACTGAACAGTCCCTGTCCTAAGACCGAACTTTTGTCTTATGTAATACTTCACTCTCAGCCAATTAAAACAATTTTACAGCATCAGGTTCAGGTTACCATGTTCCTGGGCTGCAATATCATTGAAGTAACAGGTTACCAAATTTCTAATCGATCAGACCTGTGGAAGTTGCCCACATCCCTTAATGAACTACTCCAAAGAGTTCACTGTCTTCAAACAACAGTTTTTTTTTAAATACACAAACTTTTAACACCTCTCTGTCTGCGTTAGAGGTTAAAATTGTATGGCTCTACTAGCTACGCTGTCTGTACTCACTTGACTCGGTCTCTCAGGCGGAGGCAGACGGTGCCGTGAGGAGTGACCGAGGCATTGTAACCGGCGCCTCCCACCACATCCGTCATCTACAAATAATAGGCACATTTAAAGCGGTGTTGACTGCACTGTTGTCTGTTTGACAACAGACAACAGTGCAGTCAACACCAACAATCCAACATAGAGACTTTGTTGAATGACAACTTTTCGGCTACTAGGTGCTACTTGTGTTGCTCCGCATCGCTGTCATTTTGGCGAGTCAGTCGATAGCCTCTGACATCATGGCTGTCGTGCTGCAGGAGTGCAGGCCGCATAGCGCAACATGCCAGCATTAATGACATTCTTCGTCGTGCTCTTGGCACCGCCGGCATACCAGCTGTTTTAGAACCTAACGGCTGGTATGTCGCTTTTGCCATGAAAGATGGGTAGGCCTCTGGTGTGAGATGCAACTTTTGTTGACACCCTTGCTCCATCCCATCTTCCAAGCTCAGCTGGCTGCGCTGGCGCTGCTGCAGCTGCAGCAGAGACTCAAACGGCGCGAATATAGTAGCCTATCTGGTAACTAGATTTTTCTCTATAGTCTCCTTTTCAAGGAAATATCAAGGAGTGGTCGACTCTTCGCGTGACCAGAGGGCTGGCTTGTTTCTAGCGTAACTCATGTAAACATTGCCATTCAACGTGGCAATGCAGCCAGTCTTCTGGGCACGTTGCCGGACAACAGCGATGCCGAGGAATACTGACGCCTTCAACCGTTTTCTCTTTTATTTAGGTACTTGTAACTTTTTTATAGAGTGAACCGAACTTATGAAAATATAGCCTAACCATGGCCTCAGATATAGGCTATGAATTCCTTTTCATAAATTCAGTAGTTATGATTTGCTGCATACAAACATACAGACAGACACAAACCAACAGACATTTTTTTGAAAAGTTTTTTTTTATTCTACTAAGGTGGCAAACAAGCATACGGCCCACCTGATGGTAAGCGGTTACCGTAGCCTATAGACGCTTGCAATACCAGGAGTATCACTTGCGTGTTGCGCGTTGCCGACCCTGTATTGAAAGAGGAATAGTTGCGTTGGCAGTATAAGGGTCAAAGTCCCCCCACTGCCAACACAACGTTTCCTGGTGGAGCACGAGATAGTTAGTAGATAGTTATGTATTGTGATACTTATTCTCAGTTAGATTTTATTGCAAATATAAACAATGTACAGACACACGAAACTTACATTCTTATTATTATTTAGGTATCGATAATGATAAATCGATCGAGAAACGTCGCGGTCGTTCATGCAATGAAAGTATTGAAATTATGGACTTGCCTCAAGTTCCCTCCAAGTATCGGCGTGATAGATATCATCTCCTGGATAGAACGGGGCTTTGCGCTGCAGAGGCGCACGCCATGGTGGCTGCCATCCTGCTGCACCCACTAGCTCAGCTTGCCCAAGACCACCCTCCAGAAACTTACTGTAGTCTTGGAAGGCGGACAAGTTCGACTCTTCCTACGCGAGACATAAAAATCAAATCCAAAAATGCTTAATACTTAACATTCAAAACAAAATCTGGTCAAATTGAGGGATAATAGTTAGGTGGTAACTACAGTTTCAGTTTCAGGCTGCTCGTATAAATCTAAGAAAAATTTTTTGAATTGTTTTGCAAAATTCTAATATTTTCTGTTTTTACTTTACCCATGACGGAACAGTGAAGTATTGTGTTTAGGGAGATAGGTTGTTTTTTGTCACACACAAAAAACAACCAACAAACGAATGTTCATATAATATATCTCCAAAATGGTTTTTCCCTGAGTATGTATATCACTACCTCGTTGAAAACAAACCTATTTGTTTGAAATCGTCGAAGCGATCGCGTCGTACCGATTCGCAAACTTGTGCTGCAACTCTAAATAAAGTTATTCTTGCAGGTTTGTGAAATACTATGACCTTTTTAGTCACTCAACGGGTGTTTATGTAGGTATTAGTATGTATTTACAAAAAAAGTATATATAATTAGTATTTATAAATCCATTGTCTAGTACCATTAGTACAAGCTCTGCTTAGTTTGGGACTAGATGGTGCTATGTAAAATCTATTTTATTATTACTCAATTGTTTTAGTCTAATTACAACATTACCATGTCATACCTATAATTTTGCGGCGGGTTGGCAAACTTCACAAACCGTTGAGAAGAATCTCTAAGGTATGCAGGTTTCACGATGTTTTCTTTCACCGTTTAAGCGAGTAATAATTCATTATGATAGTTTAAGCAATGATAGCCTTAGTTGTATGACCAAGACTGCCAAGTCGAAGGTCTCGAGTTCGAACCCAAGGCACGCACCTCTCCCTTTTCGAATTCATGTGTTTTTAACACTTAAAAATTGTTTTGTGTCGCAATTAATCATTACCCTTGGCTTATAGGCTAAATATTAATATTCATTGGGTTACATCACCTGATTGTAGGAGTGCGCTGTATAGACACTTCTTGGTCGGACTGGCATAGTCACATCCTTTCTAAAATCTGCATTTGCCATTTTAATACTTCTTCAACTTATTACTGTTAAGGTTTATACACTATTTAAAAAAATACATGAACAACAGTGACTATCGACACTGGAAAATGCTACATAATATAAATCATACTTGACGGTAGGAAAGTAATGGAAGAAGTCATTTGTCATTTATTTTATTCCTAGTTCGAAATTTAATTTACTTCTCTATGGCGACGACTTTATATTCAAATCGTTGCTGGCCATGTTAAGTTCTCAACCTTTTTCGAAATACTTATTGAATAAATAGTTTTTAATTTGCTAGTTTTAATAATAATATAACTGTGCTCGGCATGCGTTGCAATACTTACCTCTTTTTTTTGGTCAGAATTCAGAAATCTTGGCGGGGTTATGCACAAAAATTTAAGTTACCTACAAAGTTTTCGATTCGATTTCGGATAAAAGGTAGAAACGTAAACGTAGAAACGTACAAGGGACATTCAAATACATTCATGTTTATTATTTATAAGACTAACTGACTAATTCATACAAAACTACAGTAAAAACCACTTTCAATTCACTCGACTTTCATTTCTTTTAATATATGTATACGATTCTTCGGGCTATTAAAACGCAGTGATAGCCTAGTAATTTAATATGACCATTGGACTGCCAAGTCAAAGGTCTCGAGTTCAAATCCAACGCACGCACCTCTGACTTGTCGAAGTCAACTAACATTTTTTTCTCTAGTATAATCGTAAGGAAAGGAAAATGAACAGTCCTTCAATGCCAATATGTAGCTAATGAACCTGCCTTTTGACAAGAATAGAAGAAAACATGTTTTTAATGAACAATTATGAGGTATTGGTTTGAATTTTATGTGGTTAACTGTTGTTGGTACTAAAGTACTAACGAAGGGTGACCTGTTCAAGGTACCTTAATAAACGATAGCCAAAAACTTAACAATACCTCGATCATTTCACATTTTCTATTTGATTTTGAGGAATTTCTATGTACCTATATCTCCGGAGTCCAAGATCGAATACAAATTAAATTTATATGGGACCTACTTATACCAACCCAATGCAACATTTAAATACTAATAATTTTTAAAATTCATTCATAATTTGCGAACTAAGCGCAACTGAGTAATTCCACTCAAATTGGAGCTGCCCGACTGGGGAAGTACCTCCGCCTTGCAGAAAATCGAAGTAAAATAACACTGCTTTAAGCTGTGTTGTGTATCTTACGGTGAGCAAGGTTGCCAGTGCTCCACGAGGAAACGTTGTGTTGGCAGTGGGGGGACTTTGACCCTTATGCTGCCAATCCAACTATTCCTCTTTCAATACTAGGTCGGCAACGCGCAAATGATATTCCTGGTGTTGCAAGCGTCTATAAACTACGGTAGGTAACCGCTTACCATCAGGTGGGCCGTACGCTTGTTTGTCACCTTAGTAGAATAAAAAAAAAATACAGTCAAATCAAATCATAAGTAGGATTTAGGTATACAAAATGCGCGGCTGGCGCTGGACACCGAAATGCGCTAAATAGGTAGTACTAAATGGTATCCAGCTGCAAGCAGCAGTGGCTTGTGGGTGACAGACTTCCTCCCACTATCTACACAATAGGATTCCTATGAGCCTAGTCTATGAGCTTATGAAAGAAAGAAAGAAAGAAAAATATTTATAATATAAATACACACATTGTAGGTACCGTTCACATTTCTAATTTTCTAAAACTAAATAAAAAAATTCGTTCTTAAACTAAATCAATACCTAGTTGTGTGTATTGAAGAAATATGTTTGTAAAATGCAAAGCCTAGGTAGGTATATGTATGATAAGGTTGTTAGAATATTGAAAACTGATGAAGTTGGTAAGGTATAGAACAAACTATTTACTTCATGAATAGAAGAGACTTTGGATACTTTTTACCTATGATATTACGAGGATGATATATTACTCCATATTTTCAGGAGAAGTGCTAAAAAATGTGCTTATTCATATGTATACCTACCTACCTTTATTCATAATACCACTCGCTAACTACCATCACTTGTGCTACAAAAATAAACTTTTTTTAACAGAAATATGTATAAACTTTATTACATTACATTATTAACAATTCATTAATTCATGTGACCCAAAGGCTGGCCTCTACTTCAGCCAGTGAATAAGCATTGCCATTCAACGTGGCACTGCAGTCAGCCTGAGAAGGAGTTTTTTTGATGCTCTTTTCTATTCTAGTTTTAGTTTAGTTTTGTTTGTAGATTTTTTTTAATTTTAGTTTGTTAGTAATGTAGATACGTTTATATTTTTTTAATTAAAAAATAAACTAAAAATAAACTACCTACAATTTTCGGAAACGCTAGTTCCGAAACACACAAGCGCAGCCATCCTTGGAGAGTGCTAACTTCATGAAAAACGCACCTGGGATTATTAGTAAAGGTAATGTTTAAGTTTCATCAATTTCCATCAAAGACGCAATTGATTTTGTCCTACAAACAGAATCCTTCAACAGCACTACAAACCTTAAAAGTCTAGTAGTAGTCTTTTTTTACGAGAATACCACAAAGAACCGCTTGGTGCCGATAAGCTATCTTTTTCATTCGTATTTAATACCTTTATTAAAACGAAGTAGAGAATATTCCGATAATAGGTACCGGAATACCGGTCTACGGGCCTATCCGTGATTTCTTTACATAGGTAATTTACATATTTGAAGATAGGTATTAAAAATAATTAATAATGTAATAAGATCATAAAAAATATTAAGTAAATGTTTTCTTACAAAATGTTTGAACAAAAATTATTGAATTAATAAAGCAAACGCATGTTTTAAATAACATAGAGATTATTTAAAATTATCTCATTATGTTTGTAAACTGGTTGACTACAACTATTCTACTTATCTACTTAGTTCAATTGTTGTAATGTAAATTAAAGGAGCCAACTAGTTGAAATTGATTAATCTATAGATTAATATTACACGCGTTCCAAGCACGTTCGACGCGTTCCACGTTGTATCACGTGTGTACCTATTTTTTATTAAGTGGCGACGTTTATAAAACCTGATTTAGTCGAATATGTAAGTTTAGTAAAATTAAACATAGACAAAATAAATAGAACTTTTTTGGGTTTTTCTAATTGTGAACCACAAACAATGACTTCTAATAAAATCGATACGATTCGTATGATTCGATACGATTCCATTAATATTCCATACTACCTCCTTATTACTAAAATGTGAAAGTAAGTATGTCGTAACTGTCTTTTATGTTGTTTGTCTATGTAATTACCTTTTCACGCCTAAACCACTGAACAGATAATGATAAGATTGGCAAGGAGATAGATTATATCCTAAGAAAGGACATAGGTTACCTTTTGTCTCAATTAGTAAATAGTCCTTTTGGAATGCAATTGAAACCGCGGGCAACAGCTAGTACAATATTAAAATTATAAATAAAGATTAGAGACCATGAAACCAGGGACTTGAAACGTTATAGAAAATAACGTTATGTACTGTTCTCAAAACGTTAATTTGTAACGTTCCAATAGGAACTTAACGAAATTCTTTATTTTGTTGTAACTTTATGAGATAACAGAACGAAATTCTATATTTTGTTATAACTTTATGACATAACGGAACGAAATTAGTACCGGAACGTTATATAATAACGTTATAACTATAACTCAAAACGTAACATTACTTATTTTGTTATCGTTGCCAGCTTTATCGCTAGGCCGGCAAGGTGCGCAGTTATGCATAATTTCTTCGTATTTACATCTTGACCGATCTTTTCTAGTTTACTTTTGATCGAACCCGTAATTTTTTTGGAAGATTGCCGTTGATTAATTTTCGACTCTATTATGATAGAGATAAAGGTGAAAACTGGTCAACCGCCAAGACTTTGATTGCATCGCGTGTGCAGGTACTAGGCTGGAGTTGACTTCGCAAGTGAATTTTAGGGAAACAGTCAGCTGTTTACCTTTGTTTGACTTCAAACCTATCAATAGGTAGCACATACAAATAATAGTATTTTATTAATGTTGTTAGAACAGTACAAGTGGTGTACAGGTTAAGATAGTTTTATAGCATAGTTTTTAATTTGTTGATTCTTAGTAGAATAGTGTTAATCTTATTAGAATAGTACTATACTTAAATATAAACGTAAATACTAAACTTATAAGATAATCTTTTTTCTACACATGGGTTGAATAATGAGGATTCCGGCGAGCGGACCGCAATTAACTCGAACCGCGATCCCAGTCACCGGATCCATTTTTTTAAATATTTTTGATAAAAGTAGTTTATTTTATTAGGATAATGTTTCGTAAAAATACAAACAAATACAGCCTTTATCACATCACAAAGGGTCTTCATTCAAGTAAAAGATCTAGGCACACGTTAGGTAGTTGGGAATTCCCCGAACTTCATGCTTGCTGGTGGATAAAGATAAAGATAACTTTGGATGACGTTTGTTTCTTTATGAAATGTTTCCAGGTATATTAAAATCGTACATTTTCCATACGATCGTGTTTTAGCAATCGTACATAAGTAAAAATGCCAAAAATCGTACATCTGGCAACCATGCCGCACGGTGTGCAGGGGTGAAAGAATAACGTTAAACTATAACGCAGGTGGAACTGTTACGTAACAGAACGATATATCTAGTATCGTTACTAAGTCAGTACCGTTATGAAAAATATTGTTCTGCTAAAATGTTATTCCATAACGTTATAATTTTATAACGTTATACATTTCATAAAGTTCCAGTAACGTTATCGTTACTGGAAACAGTAACGTTTTTCAAGTCCCTGCATGAAACATTATAAATAGGTATTTGACAGACTGTACTGTCAAGAAAGTCATGAAAAAAAAAGAAATGCGATATGATCATTTACCATGTACATTTCGATTCGACTCAAAGGTTTTGATACTTTGTGTTTTTTATAAAATAGTACTAATTAACGTTTTACTATCGACGACGTCAGTGATTCGCGTGTCGGACTGCTAATCACTAGGTCGTGAATTCGATTCCCACAGAACACAAATATTTATGTGATGATAAGTATGTATGTATTTACAAAAAAAAAAGTATATAAGTATTATATCCATTGTCTAGTACCCATAGTGAAGCTATCTAAAACTGTCAAATTTTCCCAATTGAACATGAACGTTATTACTATGTATTAAAGTTGAAAATCTATCAAAGAAATATGACAGATTGGGGTAGCTTGATGTGCTGGCCTCTATACAAGCTCTGCTTAGTTTGGGACTAGATGGTACTGTGTAAAAATTGTCCAAGAATATTTTCTATTTATTATTTTATTATGGATCCTTTACTGGCATGCGGATTGCTCTGTAATTAAAAGACAAGGTGAAAACTAAAAGGACAAGAAATAACAAACCGAAATGTCTGAAAATCCTGGCTAGATAAGTTAACCCATTTCTTGATCCATTTTTAATTTTTTGGATCTACTAGAGCTATCATCACCACCCAAAATGACAAATCTATCTATATGAATGTAGTTTTATTTAAAGGCGGACTTAATACCTAAGGCATTTTCTACCAGTTGACTATATGGTGATGCAGACACAGAAATTAAACACTAACACAGTAGTATAAAAAATCTCGATATTTATAAAAGTAAAAGATTAAAAAGAAAAGTGATAATATAGGTTCTAGGGTATTAGCGTTCAGATATAGTAAAATAAAATAAAAAAACAAATAAATCGATTCATTCTTTTGTTCAATTATTAAATTAAGGTATTTGACAGTTTTTCGTAAAGTACAACGCCAGCAGGTCAAGCTATCCAAAACTGTAAAATTTTCCTAATTGAATGAACCTTAAAATTTTGTGTTAAAGTGGAAAATGTATCAAAGAAATTTGACAGATTGGGGTAGTTTGATGTGCTGGCCTCTGTACTCCAAAATGCTCTAAAGTCTTATTAACCCGATACTATACCGAAGATATCCCGGACATCAGCCTGTATGAGATTAGGATTTAATACTGAGCTTCTGAAAGCGGGTGGAACACCGGTACTTAAAGTCCTTCAGAGGCTCTTTAACTCCGTTTTACTCGAGGGCACAATGCCGGAAGTTTGGAATGGAAGCGTGGTGGTGCTTTTCTTCAAAAAGGGTGACAACACCCTATTAAAGAATTACAGGCCCATCTTGCTTCTAAGCCATGTTTATAAGCTATTTTCAAGGGTCATCATGAATCATCTCGAGCGCAGGTTGGATGACTTCCAGCCTCCCAAACAAGCCGGTTTCCGAAAAGGTTTTAGTACCATAGACAACATCCATACGCTTCGACAGGTTATACAGAAGACCGAGGAGTATAATCTGCCGCTTTGCTTAGCGTTTGTGGACTATGAAAAAGCCTTCGATTCGATCAAAACATGGGCGGTGCTCCAATCTTTGCAGCGGTGCCATATTAATTATCGGTACATCGAAGTTTTGAGTAGTTGTGCTTTTAAAAAACGCCACCATGTCTGTGGGTTAAATAAAAATAATTATAACAGCATTATAAATTTGTATCATTTATTACGTTTTCGATAATTCTGTACCTTCAGTGAAAAGTGATACATCTTGACTTATAACACTTTTAAAATTTTTGCACTAGGTAACACAGAAAATAAAATGCTATTTTTTGATCTTATTCACACCCCTCTAAGGTTCAAATTGAGCAAGTTAATTTTGGTGTAAAGTGCTATAACTAGGTTTTTTTTACATTTATTAATGTGTAATTAAATACAACTGTATTAATATCAAAGTGAACTTAACAAATATTTCAATTTTCTTCATGTATATTAATACGAATATAAATAACACCTATTACGTGACCGAATTATTTAGATGTGAATCAGTACAAACTGATATAATTACACTTCTATTATTAAACATTGTACTGTTGGCTCCATTCATTTTTGTGAAAACCGGTATAATTATATTTAAATCATAATAAACGTAGATATTTGTAGGATAAGTTTTTCTAGGGCGTCCCCTCTCGGCGGTTCCACTGACATTCGCCATATAAATCCTTTTTGTTAGTCGCCTTTCATCCATTCTCTCGACATGCCCAAACCATCTCAGCATATTCTTCTCAATTCTCGTCACTACATCGTCTTTTAAGCCGCAACGTTCTCTTATCACACTATTTCTCAATCTGTCATTCCGAGTTACACCGCACATACTTCGCAGGGAACTTATACCGACCTTATTGGCGAGGTTCTTCAAAAAGGTCAGGTGTATGTATGACAAGATGTATGAATGTGGTCGAAGCGAAAGAAGTATGCAAGAATCGTAGCAAGTGGCGTTCTTTAGTTTCTGCCTACCCCTATGGGAAAAAGGCGTGAGTGTATGTATGTATTTGTAGGATCAAAAATGTGTATAATGATACAACTCTTAATATATCAATTTACATTTTCTTTTCTAATCAAATTCATTGCGATATCTGACTCCGATTTAATTGTACCAATATTTACATAATTTTGGAATACCTGTATAATAATATAAATGTATTTAAAACAAAAATTATTAATTTTATTAGAACTTGTTTATACCATAGAATAAGTGTATTGTGATACAAGTTACAGTGCAGCGGGTGGGGGTAGCAGCCAGTGAATCGCCCTCGCCGCTCGCATCCCACTTACCCGTGTCGAGTGAGATTCATATATTGGAAATTAGAACAAGTGATTGTTGAGGAAGTTAGTCTTACGATTGCATTTTAGCTAGTATGTCGTGTTTTCGGTAGAAAAATAATGTGTAAGGTAACTGACTTATATCATTTTACACAAATTACATTTAATTCGTGGTGATATTATTGTCACTAAAATACCTCGTAATAATATTTATTTATACCTAATTTATTATATATTTTAGGAGTTATGTAACTTATCATATAAATTAAACACTATTATGTGCATAATTTTAGGTATTTTAGTACCTATCTGAATAGCTTTCTATCCGAATCCTAAACTATAATACATACATACATATCATCATGGCGACTGTCCCCGAAGGGTTAGGCAAAGATGTACCAATGTACACCCACTGTTCGCCGATATGAATTGCGTAGACTATAAATTGCGACGACACCATTCTTGTGTCAACTTTGACCATAAGAGTGGTTACATTTCGTGAAAAGATTCATAAGATTATACAAGTGTATACACCAACATCCGCACAACTTGACGACGAAGTCGAGGCCATGTACGAAGACAGTGAAAGCTATGTCTCGTACCAAAACATTCTATACTGTTGTTATGGATGACTTAAACGCTAAAGTGTACAAGAAAGAGTACAAGAGAGCGGCGAGTCGTAAGTGGGTCCATTCGGCTATGAACACAGAAATCACAGGGGGCAAATGCTGGTAAACTTTCTCGAGGAACAGGGGCTTTTTCTGATGAACTCTTTCTTCCAGAAGAAGCCTCAAAGGAAGTGGACCTGGCGAAGCCCCGATAACGTGACAAAGAACGAGATCGACTTCGTTATGTCTAACAAGCGCCAGGTATTCAGAGATGTCTCTGTGATCAACAGGGTCAATACAGGAAGTAATCACCGACTGGTAAAAAGCACTCTGGATATAAAGGTCAAAATAGAACGAGCGCGCTTAACGACGTCGGCTCTTAGACTAACGCTGCCCCAGGTCGAAGCTGGCTGCGCTAGCTGCCCACATCACTCCTGTGCCATGTTTTACTAGTTATTGTCGAGGGTTGTCTCAAATCGTCTTGCCCAAAAGTTCGATGACTTCCAGCCACCGGTGCAAGCCGGTTTTCGGAAAGGCTACAGCACCGTGGACCAAATACATACCCTGAGGCAAATCATCCAAAAGACCGAGGAATATAATCAGCCTCTCTGCCTAGCGTATGTGGACTACGAGAAAGCCTTCGATACCATCGAGACCTGGGCTGTACTGGACTCTATGCAGAGGTGCCTTGTCAACTGCCAATTCGTTGAGGTGCTGAAATATCTGTATAAGGCCGCAACGATGACCGTCTAAGTACAAGACCAGAGTACAAAACCAATCCAACTGCGTCGAGGCGTAAGACAGAGAGACGTCATATCTCCGAAACTGTTTACGAACGCGTTTGAGGACGTTTTCAACGCTTAACTGGAAAGGACGAGGCA
Source organism: Acronicta alni (assembly GCA_964056405.1). NCBI lineage: Eukaryota > Metazoa > Arthropoda > Insecta > Lepidoptera > Noctuidae > Acronicta > Acronicta alni. The sequence continues at coordinate 13,796,492 of OZ043913.1, forward strand.
TAAATATTAACGGTCAGTACCTACATCTCGCACCTCCGATTTGCGGATGACATTTTCATCATGGCAGAATCTCTGCAGAAGCTGGAAGTGAAGCTGAACAGCCTTGGCGATTCTTCAAGGCGGGTGGGTCTCGGGATGAACCTAGATAAAACCAAAGTCATGTGCAATGATTATGTCATTATGTCTGAGACCTGTATACGTAAATGGCGCTGCCCTCGAGGTAGTGCAAGAATACATATATCTTGGCCAAACTATTCAACTAGGGCGGTATAACTTCGAGAAGGTGGCGGCCAGAAGAATACGCTTGGGCTGGGCGGCATTCGGGAAGCTGCGTGATATCTTTGATTAGTCCATCCCACCATCCCTAAAGACCAGGGTCTATAACCAGTGCGTCCTACCCGTGATGACTTATGGAGCCCAAACGTGGACACTCATCATGGGACTGGTCCAAAAATTCAAGTTTGCTCAGCGTGCAATGGAGAGAGCAATGCTTGGAGTTTCTTTGGTGGATAGAATTCGCAACAAAGTCATTCGCCAAAGAACAAAAGCCACCGATATGTGCGAAAAATAAGCACGCTGAAGTGGAAGTGGGCCGGCCATGTCTGCAGACGCACAGATGATCGTTGGAATAGACGAGTGTTAGAGTGGAGACCACGTTTGGGCAAGCATAGTGTGAGACACCCTGCGACACGATGGACAGACGATTTGAAGAAGGTAGCTGGCAGTGAATAGATGCGGGCTGCCCAAGACCGAGACGGTTGGCGTTCTTTGAGGGAGGCCTAAGTTCAGCAGTGGACAGCAATAGGCTGTATTGAATACAAACTGATTAACCGTTTCATGACAATAGTATGTAATCCGAGATTACTAAGAAAATCTAGCATTTTTTCGAGAAAAACCTAATTCAGTCGACTATATCATCTGTGGAGTAACTAAGCTTAGATTACAGTCCAATTATTATTAACGAATTAACAAATCCCTGGTATTTTCAAGAAATTCATGATTTTTCCAGGATTGTACGTACTCAATATTTTAATTTTGGTCTAACTATGTATATGTGCAGCATTGGACGGCAATAGGCTGATATGATGATGATGATTTTGTTATCTGTATTGCACTTATATCAATAAATACTTTAATATTTTCAAAACGTATCAAAATGAACTACAGTTTTATCATTATGCACATTACATTATATTATACGGGTGTATAATGATTTCAATTCAATTTGTCTTACATTTTCTTAATTACAATATCGATTACAATTTTTAATACTCTAATTAACAATATTAATTTTACAACTTCTTGTGTTAATATCTCCTTCAAGTATAAACCTACCAAAATACGGAGTAAATTAAATGACACGCAAATTACTGATAATGATGTCTTGTGTTAAGTGATACATCTGGATTTTTTATTAAATAAAAAAAAACTACACAAAATCATCCATTTCTTTTTGCACTATTTGTTTTTTTAAGATATTGTTTATCAATAACAATAATCAGTTCTTATTTTAGTAAAGTAGAAAAAGAGTCAGAATTTTTAAAACTAAAGTGTTTTTTCTCAAAAGCATGATTTTCGATTTATATCACTGTTCACTGAAGGTACAGAATTGTGCTGGGAGGAAGTACTATATTATTTATTTATTTATATTTATTTATTTATATACACTTTATTGCACACCAGAACAAAATTACAAAAATAAAAAAAGCCACATAAAGAGTTGGTACAATGGGCGGTCTTATCGCACAAGGCGATCTCTTCCAGACAACCTTTGGATGGACTGAAGGAAAGGAAACACATTGGGTAGTTTAGGCGTACTAAAATTGAAAATTAATTATTATTTTATATAGTATGTAAGAAATAAGAATAAATAAATATATACTCATAAATATATAGGTACTTACATATTAAATATATATATATATAAATATAATATTAAATATATAAATATAATAATATATTAAGTTAAGGAAAATTAATGATGACAGTGCAAGCGAGTAGCAAGTTAAGCATTCTTGGATTTAAGGGAAAGATAATGATCTTTCACCAGCCTTTTAAAGATAGGTAACGATTGAGCTCGTCTAATGTTAACCGGCAAAGCGTTCCACAGCAGAGCCGCTTGAATCGTGAACGATTTCTTAAAAAAGCTGGTGGAGTGCATTTGAATTTTTAGTTTCAAGTTGTCCGAAGATCTCAAACATCTATTGTGAGTGTCGCAGAGGTACTCAAAGCGGTCTTTTAGATAGAGCGGGGTGGAAGGGTTAAAAAGAATATTATATAAAAGAGAAAGAATACGAGCATTCCGGCGAAGGCGGATAGGCAGCCATTTGAGCTTAGCACGAAATTCAGAAACGTGATCATATTTGCGCAAACCAAATATAAATCTGATGCATAAGTTTTGGAGTCGCTCAAGTTTATCAAACTGCTCTTCGGTAAGATCAAGATAGCTGGCATCAGCGTAGTCTAGGATAGGAAGGAGAAGAGATTGAGCAAGTGCAATTTTGGTGGTAATAGGAAGAAAATTTCTAAGGCGTCTCAAGGAGCCAACCGCTGCAAACATCTTACGGCTAACTTCCTGCAGTTGCGCATTCCAAGAAAGTGTTCTATCAATATATATTCCCAAGTTCTTGACTTTATCGGTAATAGGAATTGGAACATTATTAAAAGAGACCTGTGGAAGTATCGACCAATCAATCCTGGACACCGTCCGGGAACTTCCAACAACGGTTACTTGGGTTTTTAAGGGATTGATCTTCAGACCAAACTTTGTACTCCAGTCACCTAGGCGAGCAAGATCTAAATTAATGACGTCGATGGCTTCTGACAACTTATCAAGTGGCGCTTGATTGTAAATTTGAAGATCATCAGCATAAAGGTGGTAAGAGGAAGCTAGTGTATGAGAGATTGAATTTATAAAAATTGCGAAAAGAAGTGGGGAGAGAACGCCACCCTGAGGCACACCGGCAGACGTGTTGCACCAAGAAGAATAGGAGTCTTCGATACAAATTCGCTGTCGGCGACCAGACAGGTAACTATGAAACCAATCATTCACCGATGGAGATATGTTAAAAGAGCGAAGTATACCAATCAAAATATCAAAATCAACAGTATTGAAGGCATTGGTAAAATCTAATAGTACAAGAACTGTTAATTTGCCGTTCTCCATGCCTGATCTTATATCATCCGTAATATTAACAAGGGCTGAGGTGGTACTGTATCCCGGACGGAAACCAGATTGGAGGGGATTCAGGAGGCCATTTTTGGAGAGGAAATAGCTAAGTTGCTGATGAATTAAGCCTTCAAGGACTTTGGACAGGAATGGTAATATAGAAATGGGACGAAAATCGGATAAGGATGAGGGATTCGACTTTTTGGGTAGAGGAATGATGTGAGCAACCTTCCAAGCATTTGGAAAGGTACTACTGGTTACAGAGTAATTCAGGATATGGACGATAACAGGAAGGATTTCATCAAGGATAGGAATGATCATATTACGGCTGATACAGTCACATCCAACAGCATTGGATGTAATCGATATGATGCTCCTTTTAACATCACAAGCGGTGAATTGATTAAAGACAAAAGACGAAATATCGGGAGTCGGGAGATTAGAAAGATAATTAAGTGTATGAGCTTTAGTAGTCTGATCAAAGTCAGCCGCAGAAGAAAAATGCTTGTTAAGTGAATTAATATCTAAGTATTTAGGAATAGTGTCATGCTGTGATTTCCCGACCCCTACTGATTTGAGAAATTTCCATACTTTAGCTGGATCACCGTTTTGAACGGACTTATGGATATGTTGGCGTTGTGCATTCCTACACACCTTATTGCAGTGATTTCTAATGGATACAAATTTTTCCCAACTGTGATCCGAAGGCCTAGTTTTGTATCTCGATTTTGCCATAGCTTTCTTACACATTAAAGTTTTAATTTCATCAGTAAGCCAAGGTGATGGGAGGTGTTTAATTTTAACAGCTCGAATAGGAGCATGCTGATCATAGAGCTTGATCAAATTGTCCGTAAGCAGGTCGACCTGCTCACCAACCGATGTGGATGCAAGCACAGGAGCCCAGTCTATGTTATTAGCATCGTCTCGAAGACGATCAAGATTCATACCACCGAAATTGCGAAGAAGAAGAGTTTTAGATTTTGCCTTAGGTGGGCGAATTTTGTAAGAGAGATAAATCAGGTCGTGATAGGAAAAGTTGTCTGCTGCACATTGACCATGCTTAGCGACATGAAGCGAAGATGAAACCAAGATAAGGTCAAGAAGTGAAGGAATAGAGTTAGGGAAATGATGTGAAGCACCGAGGTCAAGGATGGAAAGATTACAGGATTCAGTCACATGACGGAAAGAAGAAGAACGGTAATCATCTTTAAGGAGACAGGTGTTAAAATCACCCATGATGATGGTGTGACTGTAAGAAGGCAGTAGAGATTCCAAGATCTTTTCAAAGGAGGAGAAGAAATTAATACGTAAAGAAGGACAGTAATAAACACCAAGGAGGACCTTTTTGTGGTGGAGTTCAACATCCAGAAAAAGATGTTCGCCGGCGTTCAGCGGAGGAGGCTGTGTTGACATATTTACAATAGTATAAGGAATATAAGTACGTAGATAAATGGCCACACCACCACCACCACCAACCGCACGATCATTCCTAATGAGCTGAAAGCCTGGTAGAGAATAAGAGGACGAAGGAAGACAAGGTTTTAGCCACGACTCCGAGACAAGGATGGCATGGATATTCTTACAGTCAAAACTGTCCAGCATATCGGGGAAATGAGCCGGAATACTCTGAGCGTTTATGTGGACAACATTAAAATTCTTTGGCACATCTGAAAAAGTGGTATCAAGAGTATGAGACAGAGATGGAATACTTGCAAAGCTTTCATCATCACTACTTAACGAGAAGAATGTATCAGTATCACTGCTACTGAGTACTGACATAAAAATATATGCTTATAAATAAAAATGATAAATATATAATATATAGGTATAAAATACTAATAAAACTTAAAAAAAAAAAAAGGTTTACAAAACTAAAACTTTCATCCAATCCACCTGCCAGCTGTGTGAGATCAATACAGAATAAAATACAACAAATAGAGTCCAGGCAACTAATAAAAATATTATACATATATATAATGTCCACTTCGAATGTTATTACCATCATAAAAATATTTATTAAAATTATAAAACGAAAACTTAAAACTTATAACCATGAAGTTATTATACTAACTCGCAATCAACAGGTGACTGCTGATAGCAAATGCTGACTTTGACATTGACAATTTAGTTGAAATTGACATATTGATGTGTCATTCATTTGGTTGGAATTATTTTTACATTGGAGGCTAGAGAGTTAAAAAATGACTACGAAAGTGTTAGAAATAAATTATGCAAAACGAAAAAAGAGTGGGTCATTGAAAAATAAATACGCTATGCAGAAATATGATTATAGCGGGTACTTGGCGAAGTAAAGTTACCTGGACTGTGCAAAAGTTAATATTATTATCACTTTTTGGCCGCAACACGTTTAGACTTCGTAATGACCCTCGCCACTGGTACTGCCTGTGTGTTGGAGTGATCCGGCTGCTCCTGTTCTAATTGCTGTCCAATCTTGTCCAGTTCAGTGCGGGAATCAATACGCTGCCGCTTGCCATTAGGACCCAGGACATACACAGTGCCCTCACGAGTCCAGCATTGGGACACGCCAAACCTCTCCCGTGCTACCATAAAGATGTTATGCCTGGTTCGAGTCAGGAACTCAGAAATGGTGATACCACAACCTTTCAACTTGGTTTTACCAAACCAGACCTGGTCCCGCAGAGTCACATCATGGAATTTGATGAGGATTGGCCTGGGTTTGTGAGTTGAGCTACGTCCCATCCTGTGACAACGCTTAATATCAGCTGTAGTAAAACTTACTTTAAGGCGATCAATAATAAAGTTAGCCACCACTTGTGAGGTCACCTCTTCTTTGACTTCTGGCACACCGTGAATCAGCAAGATTTTCCGCCGTCCACGCATCTCCAGCCTATCTAGGCCTTGTGCAAGAGCCTCCACCTGCTGCTGAAGGGATCCAAGTGCCTGTACAATAAATGTCCGGAACGATGCAAACTCAGCCGCCAGACCAGAAGTTGTAGAAGATGCAGTGTTAGGAGTTTTTTGTAACTCCAACTCAAAATCAGCCATCTTCTTATTAAACAAGGTGCTCATTTCGGAGATACTTCGGTTGATTGCCTCCATTGTGTGTTGTGTGTCCAAAACAGTGAAAATATCAAAGTTGTTATTTTAAGGAAATAACACTTAACTGGCAGGTAGGAGTAGTTAGCTCACTATTAGTGTCATAAATAATGTAAAATAATAAATAATACTAAATAAAATGATTTTTATTTGAGAGCTACCAAAATTTTCTGATATTTTATATTATTCGGAGTGTCTATATAAAACATTCTAATTGCCAGACTTTTCAAATAATATGCAAAGAAATAGACATTAAAGTATCAATACAATCAATCCTTATGGTTCTGACTGCTCTTTTTCTTTTCTTCGCTGGCTCACTAACATTCATTAACACGTTATCTAGCAAAGATAAATTCAACTGCGGGCAGGATTCAAACCTGGTTAATTACACCAGACGCTATGAGCCCGAAGCCACTCCGAGTTCCACCCACCAGGTTGAAATTTGCTTTCACATTGGATTTACGTCGTTAAGGTAACGTTAATTCAGAAAACATAAGACTCAAGTTTGAAACTTGCTAGCAGTCGTTTTTTCCATCGCTAAAATTATTTAAAATCTTAGCATGGAAAATGCAAAAAAATACAAAAAGATATTCATTGACATGTACCTATTTATATCAGCTATAATTAATCACCAATCTAACAACCATATTATAAATAAGAATGAACCCGCTTTAAAAGCACTACAGTGACTTTTTATATTTCGGAAACCTCACTCTACACGCTTTCTTTGTTGAACCGATAAAATTAACAATTATCAAAAACTATGAGCCTAGTATATCGGGTTGCCACACGTGCTTTATAGGCTCCGCCAATTTTTCCACTATATTTTTTGTCAAGCTGTACTTTTAAAATTTCCCGCCACAGAGGGCGTGTTGTACCAATGTAAAATGTTTTAAATTGTTAAATTTTCATAAATATTTTTCTTAATCCGGTACTCCGGTCCAATCGCCGAGTAATTTTTAGTCGATTTTTGTTAGTTCCTAGTTACATATTTAATGTAGACGAGAATATCAGTCAAATATTCCGAGGTGAAAGTATCAACAAATTCGTCAATAAAATTTACGCTTCTCAAATGTGGAAACACTAGCTGCGGCCACGTTTCGCCAATCTTGTTAGTTGTGCACTGATCATCAGTAATTTTTTATCATCCATCATATTCGTTTGCGGGATATTCACAAAAGAAATACATCTAAAATGAGTGCTCCAGCACCAACACCTGCGTATAAAATTGGAATAGTAAAGCAGGTAATACAACAATTCTACGTTCTTTATATTCTCATACTGAAAGCCAAGATGCCTCGTGCCAATCTTGTCGGATTTGCCCCGTTGGCACCACATCGCGCATTGATTTATGCCGTAAATGAATCCTATTAATCCTATTATGCTTTATTTCATGAGGATTCGTAGCGATTTGTGAATGTTAATTTGTGCCAGCTGCAAGGTGGGGCAAATTAGTCGTAGATACGAACACCATATAGATATACCTAGATATGACAACGTTCGCATTACAAGGGGATGCATTCCTGTTTCAGGTACTATCGGGAGATACGATTGTGATAAGGCGACAGCCTCAAGGCGGGCCGCCTCCCGAGAAAACAATCGCGCTCTCTGGTATTACGGCGCCTAAACTAGCGCGCCAAAGGACTGCCAACAAGTTAGTGTTTCATATTATCCATTTTGATACCAAGCCCAATAAACACTGAAGCTGTGATATTACATTGTTATGTGTATATTGATTAATTTATTTACTTCTTTTAGATATCTACCTATTTCGTTTCTATTGGTATCAAAGACTGGTTTTGAAGACTATTGATTTTATGTAGATCAATAAATCTTCAAAGTGAGTGTTCAAAATATTAACATATCAGTCTTTTTATACTTCTTGGTACAATTTCATGAGTACTTATTGGAAGGAAATGTAAATGAATACTTTCTCTTTCAATGTCTTTGACTTTTGACTAATATTGGGACATATTTTATTTCTCAACTCGGTGATTGCAATTGCGAATATTGCCAATATTGCGAATATACCATTAACTAATACATTAATTATCAACCAATTGCTATTTATTCATAGTAGTTTGATAGATTATGTTCAAATCATGGAGAAGAAAGACATTTTGAAAAAAAAAATGCTTTGATTTATGTAGCTAACTAGCATTTTACCATAACATATTTGCTGCTAAATTAGCACATTTTTGTGCAGACAATGGCATTTTGTGCTTTGTTGTATGTATCCATATGGCACAGTATGGCAACAGATTAGTAGTGGTGGGAAATTTAACAGAAATTCATAAGATATATTTTAGCTTATATTGATATGTAATAAAATCAAATAAAAATTTCAGACACAATGCAACACTATTTTTATTGGGCACCTTTATGCGATTTGCAGAATTACTAATAAAATGACCATCACTTAACTGTTTGTCAAATTACACACAATGGAAAAATCATTTTTCTTGGGCATTGCAACCCATATGTGATTTTGTTCAATTTCTTATTTGGAATCAATTGAATGAATGAGTGAAATCAATTTACGATCACTTATTTTCAGTGTACATTCTTAATTTTATATTCATAGAATATTTTCAGTAATAATAACACCACCCCACCAAATTTTATTTATCGAGGGTGTTCTACATAATTTACAAAATTGGCAGCTAACGGTGCACCTGAGTTGTAAATATAGTAGGTATAGTATTAATGTTGCAATGACTAGATTATATTGCATGTACCCTAAATGTGTTATTAGACTGGCAGTCTATGAACAATTCACCTTAACACATTACATGATAAGCCAATATCAAAATCTTGAAAAATATACTATGTGTATTTATGGTATTAGGCCTTTAAAATAATTCATTAGATGTTCTATAGATATGGATCGCCAAGACGAGTTGAAGGATGTCTTGCTCAACTCGAATGTATATACTGCCGACAGGCACTACTTATGTACCTTTTCTCAAAACAATTTCTCGTATTTTTGACCCCTTATAAGTCCATTCTATGTAGTTAGTGTAGCACACAACACTAATGGAACAAATTTTAATTAATATTTTTTTGGTTTTCATAACCTCAAAAAAATACATAGATTTTCATCACAGTTTCACATACTGACTTGTCATCTTCAAAACGTCTAGGGTACTTCTTCAATCCTACAAAGTTGAAAATTCATAATTATGCAGGTTAACACACAAACAATGAAAGAATTAAGAAATCTGTAACATTCACACTCCAACCCGGACAAGGGTGGTCCAGTACTTTATTCTTCTCATATACTTCCTAAAGTCTAAGATAGGTAACATTTGGTATGCTGGCTAAGGTTTGCACACAAACAACGAAAAATTAAGACATCTATAACATTCACCCTCCAGCCCGCTTTAACAAGGGTCAGGATCTAAAATTCAGGCCTGTATATAAAAAATGGTGTGTAGGAAGATACTTTCAAATCTAGAAACTTGAAATTATAATATATGAAAGCTAGGTGGTAGTTAGGTACATAAACAATAATAAAGTGAGTGGGTTATGAAGAAAGAGCTGCTGGTACGCAGATACACCAGTCACCAATAGTTAAATATATTCACTGAATAGCTAAATACTGCCCTGATTCATTGGTTATTCCAAATAATAAACTAATAACGAAAAGAAGCAATATTAGAGAGTATTACTAAAAAAGATGAGAAAAAAAAATATCAAGTAAATATTACATACTTAATGTGGCAGATGATTAATTTTTAATCATGCCTCACTAACTAAAGTAGCATAGAGTCAAAGACAAAAACACTACAAAAGTATATCTGCATTTGCTATTGTTGTTTGTTAATATTGCGTGCCAATGTATTTGATATTTTTTCGTAAATGAAGTGATCTGCATTGCGAAACATTTTAGAACCTAATCTATCGCAATATAGCTGTATAACAATACAACATCCCACAGAACAATTTGTATATTAATTGGTATAGTTTCAAATTTCATCTTCCTAAGGAAGTCAAAGTTGGACCAATATAAATAATAATGTTATAAATATAAATAATATACCAATATAAATAAATAATATTCTTGTTAACAGTGACAACGAAACAAAAGATGAGCCCTATGCATGGGAAGCTCGTGAGTTCCTCCGAAAGTTAGTAGGGAGAGAGGTTATCTTCACTGCTGAAAAACCACCAAATTCAGCTACCAGAGAGTATGGTAGTGTATGGGCTGGCAAAGACCCCACTAAAGATGAAAACTTGACTGAAGCTCTACTCGCTGAGGGCTTGGCTAAAGTTAGAGAAGGGGGCAGAAACATTCCTCAACTAAAAAGGCTTGTTGAGATTGAAGATATGGCTAAATCACAGAACAAAGGCATTTGGGGACCAGACGCGCCAGTAAGTTTGAAAATTATTTACTAATACATAGCCAGCAAGTTTGGTACTTTATGCTCTGTTTCATTAAAACACAAAATCTGCTTATTGTTAAGATAAGCTACAGAGTTATTTCATATGCTGGAGCGCCGTTATTATAATATATTAAGTGATATTATATTGTTTAGTGTATTTACTCCATTTTATTTCACTTTATAAGCAGCATGCAAGAAACAGGTTTTAATGAGTTGCTGATATTATTACGTTTGTGAAGTTATATGAAAAACCTTGGAATACATGACTAGTAATAGTGTAACATATGTATAGTCTTGGTTTTAATAATTGTGCAAATTCATTGTTGAACAATTATTAATACCAAGACTATCTACCTAGTTATTATAATAATAAAGAAAATAATTTGAGGTTTTCATAATGACTGAATGAATGAAGCCAAATGCTTCATCTTAATGCCTTTCTTTCCGAACTTACAAACTCAACTTTGGGTTTCATTATACAGAATCATGTTCGCGACATCAAATGGATCATTGAGAGCCCAAAGTCATTTGTAAACAATACGGACAACTTGCCAATCAAGGCTATTATTGAATATGTACGTGACGGATCCACCGTCAGACTGTGCTTGCTGCCTGATTTCTACCAAGTTACACTGATGCTCTCCGGAATCAGAGTGAGTATGCTTTTTAACAAAATATTTTTAACATGAATGCAAAGAAAGCACACACCACCACAGCTTGAGTAATTCATTGAATGATTGGAAATGACAATTTTCTCTAAATGTTGTCCTAGATCTTTGAATATTCAATTTTCTACTTTGCTGTTCGTGTTTCAGACGGTTGGAAAATATCATGTTCTTTTCAATTAATTCAAAAAATCATAACTGCGATTTTTAAAAAACCTTTTTTGATAGAATTCTTTATAAAAAAGAATGCGAAAGCCCTGCGCGCGGCGTTTAGTAGTCTAGTACTGGGTTGTGTTGGGTTTTATGTAAAACGGAACAAGTTTTTATAATAAACAGTTTCAAGTAACAGTAAAAAAACTGCCAAATTTAAACCAAATTTAATTTGTACCTAACCTTCTATATGTATATAGGATATTCATGCATCCCGCTGAAATGTGAAGTGCGTTTCCCGTTTTTCTTCTTCCCCGATAGTAACAAAAACAGTCCTATCTATTTGATAATTGAGAAAAAGTTCCTCCAATTTCCATAGACAAACTGTTTTAAAAGTGTCACGGAATAAAACGCCCAGTACTAGTTTATAGTAAACATCTCTTGCCAATCGCCTTAGTACAACTACAAATACGATCCTTCATTCGTTCAACATTTCAATTATTTGTTGCGTTTTCATTAAAATTGCCTCCTCAAAGAGATTGGTAACATGCATATGCAATAAATGTGAAAAATAAATACAATGTGGAGCACTGTTTTTTTTAAATACAATGCGTTTCAAATACGAATAAGAACGTCAATGACTTCGAATGACTGCGATCTGTCAAAAAAGTACATTATGCTAAGAAAATTATTTTTCTATTGAAATTTTAATACTTTATAATATATTTTTATGCCAAAAAAATGCCAAAGTAATACCAAATCCCGAACTCTACAAGTTAATAAAAAGGCACAAACCGCCAAAAAACAATATTATAGACAATATTTTACTTTTGATTTACTTTTGATATTTAAAATATTTGCTTTGAAGTTTTGAAGCTGCCACCCTAGAATTGGAAGATCTGGCACTTGATTAGCATAGGGTGGCTGACAATAATGTTCAACAATTAGAACGACAAATTGAGAATCTAACACTGGAAACTATTGATTCAATTACCAGTGACGATTGGCAAAAAGAAATTAACCACGTCAAATGAATCAAAAATAAATACAAAAAAGAGTAATATTTCAAAACGACGATAACTATGGTGTTATTATAAACACAGGTAATAAAATATATATTTTTCTTCTAAATTACAGTCGGTGGAATATTTTAAAAACCTATAAAATATTATTTTAAAAAATTTTTCTCACCCTATCTAGCTGGTTTTAATTTACAGCTATGACATCACAAGAAGGCTGGAGGTCAGTCTTATTTTTATTTGAAACGCATGGTATACTTGCATTCTTCTAACGTAAACATTGGAAAATAGTACCTGTTATCAGTTAATAATTGTATAATTATTAAGAAGCACATCTTTATTATTTTGAACTTTTCCAAATAATAATTAGACTTTTCTTTCATATCTCCTAGTGCCCTGCGGTAAGACAAGATGGTGAATCTGAGCCTTATGCTGAGGAAGCACGCTTCTTCCTCGAATCCAAACTGCTGCAAAAAGATGTCGAGGTAATCTTGGAATCAGTCAATAACAACAATTTCGTCGGAACTATCCTGCATCCACAAGGAAACATTGCTGAAGCTCTGCTGAGACAGGGTTTTGCCAGATGTGTCGACTGGTCACTGGCTGTCATGAAATCTGGTTAGTATTGTTGAAAGATAAAATAATTATTATTCACTACATAATATGTTCTAGGTTGGATATGTTTAATAATATGAAATATTTCATTTTGGAATGCCAAGTATGTGTTAATAATTTTCATAATCCATCAACACTAAACGTTGCTGTCTGCTTACCATGAAATGTATAACCACCTAATGGCTTGACTTATATACCAGTATATTTTAATTATCCAAAAAACATACACATAGAGTATGAAACTAAGTATATGACAAATTGTTTCTTGGCTTTTATAGTTTCTGAGATTACACAAAGGTATTAAGATGCTTCGCTAAGTCTGTGTCACTATAACTCGGCTATTGGAAAGTATTTGGTACCTACTTCCCTCTGTACGAATCGAGAGACAGGATTAAATTAAAAATGCATTTATTATAATATAAATTCATACAAAAACTAGCGAAGTTACATTTTCAACATTTCTATAATTTTTAAATAAGAAAATAATGTCTAGATTCCGATTTTTTTCCACCCCAGTAAGTGAAAGTTAGGCTTTCACCAATAAAGATTGAAGCAACAAAACCTTAAGGAACTTTGATTATTTTAATTACTTACAGCATAATGATTATTGCACATCCATTTAAAAGGCAATATTATACTTTGGAAATGATTAACAAATCCCGTAACTTAATTTAAATGTCTTGGGTTTCTTAAACCACACTTGAACACACATTTTATGATTTGAGTTGAAATTGAGTTTGAGTTTGATTTAATCATTAAATTTTATTGTAAATACTGCTTCTTAGCAAGCAGTATTTTTCAGTTTTATTGTTTTGTACTTTTCTGCTTTAATTTATCTAGAAAAGTACATAAATTCAATCTATAAAACATCACTATTATTTCAGTATAACATTTTACTTTAAACATGATAAGCTATTACATACATTTTTGTGTATAGATTACACCTCACAGTCACAGTCACTTGCACCTTTTTAGATATTGAATTCCAGTCATTGCGAAACTAATAGAAAGTAAACGTCATAGGCTATGGATTAAATTTAGAGACTTGCCTAAGCTAACCTGCAAGGGGCGCCTAAACTAACTTGCATAAGGGGCATTAGCCCCTTATGCAAGTTAGTTTAGGCTAGCAAGATGACTAAGCTAGCAGAATCTTCCTGATGGAAAAAAATATTATATACATTAAGTAAAGCCTTAATAAAAATCATCAATCTCGCGGTACTTACTTTTGATGTTATTATTTAAATATTTTTAAATTGGTTTAGAATTCCTTCATTTTAAAGAAACTGTTCTGGTGTTCTGACAAGCGATTTTCTTTAGTCGTTAGTTTTTTAAAACAAGGCTATCCAATAAAAAAAAATATAATTTAATCTTGTCATTGATATTTAAATGCGTTCTAATATCAATCACATAATATGCGATTCAATTAAGAATAGGACTAACCTCGCACCATCTTGTGACATTATAGCTGTCAATACAAACCAGCTAGGTAGGATGAACAAAACAGATATTTTTGAAATAATATTTTATGTAGGTATTTAAAATATTCCCCCGACTGTTATTTAAAAGGAAAATTGGTATTTTGTTTTGACCTGTGTTTGTAATAAATGAAGTTATCGTCGTCTTGAAATAGGGTGGCCAGCACCACCTGGCCACCCTATGGTTACCTAATCAAGTGCCAAATACACTCAAGGGCACATTTAACCGCCCACTTACATTTTTTCGATTTCTTTAAAATTCTATCGTAATTTAATTAATTGTGTTATAATACAACATTGGGTGAACCTTTACAAAAACAAATGTAACATGTGTAAGTTGTGAAGTGGTTTTGATTAAGACAAAAAATTAAAAAAATGAGAAAGTGCAGTTTTCTTAACAAAAACAAAAATTTTCTTATTTTAATTTAAAAACAAAGTATGCTCTTAATTATCACACTAATAATGAGTATTTCCTCTTCTGGCCCTAATGACCTCTTCTAAGCGATTTGAAAACCCGTCCAGTATGTCTTGGATGTCGCTTTGTGGAATGTTTTCCCACTCCTCAACAGCTGCAGTTTTTATCTCACCGATGGTCGTAGGAGCTGATGCACGACTCCGAATCCGTATTTTTAGGTTGTCCCATACATACTCTATAGGGTTCAGGTCAGGACTCCGAGTTGGCCATGGTAAACACTGAATATTAACGGCGTCCAAGTAATCCGTGACAATTCTCGCGGTGTGTGCACGAGCGTTGTCGGGCATTAAAACAAAATTATCGCCTATGAATGGCGCAAACGGCATCACATGTCATCCTAGGACTCCTGTCACGTACCTGTGAGCATTAACACTACCTCTGTCGAAGACGATCAACTCTGTACGGGCGTCGTAACAAATGCCACCCCACACCATTATCGAGCCTCCCTCGTAGCCCACTGTTTCAACCACAGCACATTCAGCAAACCTTTCACCGTGGCGTCTATACACCCGCTGACGTCCATCAGGCCCTCGTAAACCGATTCTTGATTTATCAGAGAAGAGAACTGCCTTCCATTGTCCCGAAGTCCGAAGTAAATGTTCTCGAGCAAATGCAAGTCTCGCTCTTCTGTGAGCTGCGGTCAGTTCTGGGACTCGAGCTGGTCGTAATGATCGCAGATCCCTCTCCGCTAACCTTCTTCTTATTGTTCTTAGGCTCACACTTACATTTCGTACCTCAAACAAGCGGTTACGAGCCTCAGAAGCCGTCGTGAACTGATTTCGAAGAACGTTCGAGACGATGTAACGGTCATCTCTTTCTGATGTACACCTTCTACGACCTTGCCCAGGCCTTCTTGTGTAGGAACCAGTCTTTCTGTAACGCCGGATAGCATCTTGAATAATGGTTCTTGGATATCCAAGCATTCGTCCAATCCGACGCTGACTGAACCCAGCGTCTGCAAGTGCCACAGCTCTGGCTGCTCCAGCTGCGTCCAATGGCATTTTTTTTGCTGTAAATGGGATAACAGCTCTCCCACACCTCGGTTTTATTCGAAAAAAAGGTTACGAAACGTTTTAAAACAAATGTATCCTTCACACAGAACAAGAGGCGATACTGTCAAATTTCGACTAAACTGTTTATTGTTGAATACAAACCACAAAAGTAAAAAAAACGCGAGTATGATTGTTTTGTTTATTTGAAATATAACACATAAGAAGCTACGCTGAGTAGTCAAAGTATAAGTTAACGTAAACAAGCGATATTGAATTCGAGATGAGTGGGCGGTTAAATGTGCCCCTGAGTGTATATTCGATTGGATTTAAATGACAATTGTAGAGTGGCAGCCTCAAAACTTCAAAACCATGGGAGTTTAAAATATTGTCTTTATTATAGTTTTTGGGCGGTTTGTGATAACTGTCAGAGTTCCGGATTTGGTATTATACTGCTTATAAATTTGACAGGACGCGGTCTTTCGAGGTTATTGACGTTCCTATTTTTATTTGAAACGCATTGAGATTGAACATTTTGACAGCCGCTACGCTAGAGGTCTGTAGATCGGGCAAAGTTATACTTAGTCCTACCAAAGTTTTGACATCAGAAATATTTATAGGCGCAGGTGTATTGAGGGCGGCTGAGAAATCAGCAAAAGACGCAAGACTCCGTATCTGGACAAACTACATAAGCAATGCGCCTATCATAGCAGCCAAGGACAAGGAATTTACTGCCACTGTCATGGAAGTAGTCAACGGAGACGCACTGGTCGTTAAGATGCCTAACAACACCCAAAAGAAAATATTCTTGGCTAGTATTAGACCACCACGTGAAAAGTAAGTTGGTTGTATGCATCTTCAGTATTTTTAGATTTGATGAGCACCGCAGCTCTTTGATAAAAATAAATCTTATTTACAGGAATAGCCCAGATGAGGAAGGAAAGAATTCGCCAAGACCTAAGGGCTTCAAACCTCTATACGATATTCCTTGGATGTACGAAGCGCGTGAATTTCTCAGGAAAAAAGTGATTGGAAAGAAAGTCAATGTAACTGTTGATTACATTCAGCCTGCTAAGGATAATTTCCCTGAAAAAAGCTGCTGCACCGTTATTTCTGGTGGAATGTAAGTATTAAACTCGTGTTTACAAATTGAATTCTGCCATTAGACTAAAACGCTAAATTTATTATATAATCGTATTTGTTATGCAGTAATTTGGCGGAAGCTTTGGTTTCCAAGGGTTATGCGACCGTGGTAAGATACAGAAATGATAATGATCAGAGGAGCTCTCACTATGATAAACTGCTGGAAGCAGAACTGAAGGCGCAGAAAGCTGGCATCGGCGTTCACGCCAAAAAAGACATACCCACTCATCGTATCCAAGATACTAGCGGAGACTCTGCCAAAGCCAAGAAGTTCTTCCCATTCCTAAAGAGAGCTCAAAAGACTGAGGCTACTGTTGAATTTGTGGCCAGTGGTTCTCGCATGAGGATATACATTCCGAAAGAATCTGTACTGGTCACCTTCCTTCTCGCCGGAATCAACTGTCCAAGAGGGTCGCGTCCAGCGGTTGGAGGCGGTGGTGGCATGCAAAACGCGGAGCCTTTCGGTGAAGAAGCCCTGCAGTTCACAAAGGAAAGGTGTCTTCAGCGTGATGTAGTCGTGACTATTGAAGAGATGGATAAGGCTGGTAACTTCATTGGTTGGTTGTGGAACGAAACCGAAAACTTATCAGTAGCTTTGGTTGAACATGGGCTCGCCACGATGCACCACACTGCCGAAACATCCGAGTTCGCCCGGCAAATTAAGACCGCTGAGGAAAATGCTATCAAGACACGTTTGGGATTATGGAAAGATTACGTAGAAGTTGAGAAAGAAACTGAAAAAGAAAGGAATGCGCCAGTACAAGACCGTACTGTGAAGTATGAAAAAGTAGTCATCACTGAAGTGACACCTGAAGGCAACTTCTATGCACAGAATGTTGATTCGGGAACTAAACTCGAAAAGTTGATGGAAAAAATTCATCAGGAGTTCCAGAACAATGCTCCCCTGCCTGGATCTTACATGCCCCGAAGAGGCCAAATATGTGCGGCTCGCTTTACTATGGATGATCAGTGGTACAGGGCTAAAGTTGAGAAAATTACAGAAGATAAAATGGTACACATTTTCTACATTGATTATGGAAATCGTGAGGTGAGTAAACTTAATGTTTCAGCCTTGTCACTCAAGGAATACCCATGCAGGACATTACCAAACTACTTTCTAAAAGGGCCCCAGATGGCCTAAGACTGCCCTGCTTAGCTTTCATCCATCGTTTTATTGTTTCCATTTTATTAATTACTAGGTTTTACCCACGGTTTCGTACACCTTGACTTAGTAGTAACACAATTATTTGGGGATTGATTTCATCGGACAAGAGGAATTCAATGTGACAACACTAGTTTCATACTATAAGCATACCAAAATTTCGAAAATATAAACAGTAGCCTATTGTTATTCCCGGTCACTTACTATTTATGTACAAAATATCATTCAAATCCCGTAAGTAGTTTTCCTATATCAGCGTTCTGGGATTACTGGAAATTCTTGCAGTTTTTTTTAAAGTTCTAGGGGAAAAAAACGTCAATATGTTATTCACGGTCACATACTATTTGTGTATGAAATACATATCCCGTAAGTAGGTCTGCTATATATTATCAGTTTTCTGGGAAATTCCCACATAATTTTGGGATAAAATTAGGCTATTTGTTATTCCCGGTCGCATACTATTTGGGTACCAAATTTCATGCAAATCGGTACCTATAGCCATTTTTGCGTGATTGAGTAACAAACAAACAAATATCCAAATTTTCACGTAAGATAGTATGACTAGTTGTGACCCGCGTTTTGAGTCGCAATCCAAAGAATTTTTTGAGACAAAAGATAGCCTTGTCCAAGTGACCTTCTACAAGTTTTTTTTTTTAAGCCTAATAAGCTTGCGTTTGACCTCTATATCACCTGATGTTATGTAATGATGCGGACGGCGAAGGAGCAGCCTTCTACTTTTGTAAGCATAGCGGTATAAATATGCGTGCGTGCGTAATTCTATTTATATGTATACCAAAATTTAGCAAGATGGATTCAGCAAGAAGCGAGAAAACGTAACAGATAGATAGAGTTACTTCCGTATACATATATAGGGTGGCCCATTTATAGTGGTCCAAACATTGTTTTTTATCTAGGACATCCCAATGAGTAATCCAAACGCAACTGCAATAACTTTAAAACTCTCTAGTTTGAAAGTTATTGCATTAAATCGAATCAAATTTTATTTTTTAAGTACCATAGACATGTAGCCAGCAAGCAATGAGCTATTTTTGAGATTACTCCTAAATCGTATTGTGATTTAAGACTTTTTAGTGAAGTATTAGTAACTCGACTGAAAATGCATAATGCTCACAAAAATCTGATGAAAATTAAAATTCTAGTCTTGTACAGTGTAGTTTTCTGTGGTTAAAATTGTAATAACGTTGATATAGTCAACCAATTTTAATAAAATATAGCCTAAACGTTGCCCCAAGTTGAGGGCCATGAATTCCTATCCAGTTGCTCTTACTAAATTCGGTAGTCAAGATTTTATGCGAGGTAAAAAACAGTCAGTCTCCCGAATTCGTTGTTTTTGTAAATGATGTCTTAAGAACCATGAGCTAATCCAGGAAGTCTCAGCTTAACCTTGCAGATCTATTTATACCTTTAATATCTATCAGATACATATCAAACATAATTTGGCGCGTTTGCCTGAATTTGGTTTGATATGTTTAATCATAAATAAACTTAGGAAATAAATATTATTTCTGGGTGTTTTTTCTAGATTTTTTTGGTATCAACTACAAAATTTAAAACTTTTTATGTGACCAGCACTACACTTACATATATGTAACAGGTGGTGAACGTTACAAGACTAGCATTACTGCCCGCCGGCACGGAGACCGAGCCGCCGTACGCCAGCGAGTATACGCTCTGCTGTGTCAAGTTCCCGTCCGACCCCGATGACCGGTCCGAGGCGGTCGCAGCCTTCTCCGCTGACACACTCAACAAAAAACTGCTTCTAAACATTGAGACTCGCGGCTCCCCGCCCGGCGTGACCCTCGTCGATCCTAACACCAATGCCGATGTTGGAAAGGTATATTACTTAATATAATAAGTAGTTTCTTAATTCTTATAGACTTTTTGCGGTACAACAAACTTAACGCTACTATGTTTTTCCATTTAGAACCTGATCAAGGAGGGCTTGGTGCTGATGGAATCGCTCCGTGACCACCGGCTGGCCGCGCTGGTAGCCGAGTACCGCTCCGCGCAGGAGCACGCCAAGAGCTCGCGTCTCAACCTGTGGCGGCACGGTGACATCACCGAAGATGATGCGGTTGAGTTCGGTGCGCGCCGCTAGCGACACGCTATGGAATCGGCTGCGCACATACTCGGCTGTGGAGTATGCACAGCCATACACGTCCAAACCATCGTATTCGAACTCATCCACCCATTTCTGTAAACGCGTTTATAATATATATCCGATTTCTAATACGTAAATGTCTTACTGATTCCCTTTCGTCGGTGTATTGTGACCTTGTTTCCATAAGTAATCATTTCTTTTAAAATTAATTACTTAGAAATCGTGGATAATTATATAATGGGAATAATTAAATATAATAATATTACGTAAATCGGTAATTTGTGTCTTCGCAAGTGTGGGGCAGTAGACCTCGAACATTCAGATGAACACTTCACGTAACATTATACTCGTGGCATATAAATGCCCTAAATTTCATATTTCTGCAAATATATTATTAATAATTATCAGGTTTTAAGCAACATATAATAATTATACTAATGTCTCTGTCTATTTAGTCTTTTATATTTTTAAAATACTATAATATATATATGACAATGCAAATTGATAATCTATTTACATTTTTTAGTTTTGTATATCTGAAAAAAAAATTTAATGTTATATTTCGTTGTTAATTTCATTATTTATTATTTACACAAGAATTATGCATATTATGATGATCTAAACCTGTGCTTTTTATCGTTGTTATATTCCATTACCCTTCTTTTACATGATGTCTATTTTACAATTTTAAATGTATATTTATAACTGTGCATTGATGTTGAATGATGTATAGAGTAGATTTTCATCATTACGTAGCTACGGAGGAGTTTTGATTATGCAATACATGTTCGCAAAGTGAAATGTTTGTTTTGTATTTTTATTTAATGGATAATTGTTCGATTTCGATAAACGTTTAGCTTCATATTCGTGCTTATAAGAATCTATTGTAGGAACCTACCTCTCTCCTTGAGATGTTTATAGAATAATTTTACATACCTACATTCATATTCATTAGGGTACCATACGTGGAGGATTGTTAAATAAACTTCGTATATTAAAATAAATATTTTAGGAATTTATCGTTGTTTTTGTATCCCTTACTATAGATTTTGTAGATTTGAACTTGCCATTAAGTAATTACGAGTTATTCCCAGTTGTCACCACCGTCTTCGTCACCACTGGTGAGATGCTTATGGTTATTAATAAAAGATCGTATAATTTGTAACCATACGCAGCTGAATAATTTATGTGTGTAATATTTTGGAGTATAAGATAAATAAGTTATTAAGACTGGAGGACTTAAATGACCGGGCCAGTCTGATGTTTTCAGCTCAGCCAAGCTCTCATTCGCGATAAGTCCAATTCGCGACTGGTGCAATATAAAGTATTTCCAAATTTACAAAATACCTTACATTTTTATTTACAGATTGTAACAAATCAAATCTGTGTTACAACCATTAGTTGTTTTGTAAGTTTTTTAGTAGGTTAGTATGATAGATTTTTTTAAAAACCAACCTAACCTATTAAATTTAGCGAATGGTGAGCGGTTGCACCAAGTTTTAACCGGTATGATTGAAGGCTAAACCTAGCTCCTACCAAAGCTAAGCTACAAGGATACATAGGATCGATCTAAGTTTAACCACCTGTGACAGGCTTCATCTAGCTTTAGCCGAAACTCTAAAACTAGGAGTAACCGCATTTCGACTTTTAGCCGTAACATAATTATATTATTTGTAGGTACGCATAATTTCGGGAACATTGTCCATTTTGGACCAACAGCGAATTGGATTGGAATTATTTTGAACATTTTTTTTATTGTTGATGGGTTTGTGTTTGACTTCAGTCTCACCTGATGGTAAACAACGACGAGGTAGAAGATGGAACACGCTTACCCAGAAAATGCCTATTCACTCTTACTTTAATGACACCAAGGTTATAAGAGTCCGGGAATACAGACGCAGGGAGAGCATTCCACTCCTTTGCGGTACGTACAAGAAAAGATGCAGCATACCGCTTCGTGCGTTGTGGTGGAAATTCGACTACATGTGGGTGAAAGCCCTCCCTGCGTCTGGTAGTCCAATGAAAGAAAGTGGATGGTGGGATAAGGTCATGTAAGTAATTCCTGGGCACACACTCCATAATACGCCTTGTAAAAAACCGAACGCACGCGATCTTCCGCCGATGTTCCAGACTGTGAAGTTTGGTTTTGACGAGCGACTCATCGCATATAAGTCTGCTCGGTCTACCGAGTCCATTGCATCCAACAGATATTAAGTAGAGCCATCCCATAGATGACAGCAGTACTCCATACAAGATCGAACTTGTGCTTGATATAAATTGGACCAATCGCGCCTAACGGGCAGGTGGAAGTTGTAACTTTGTACTTGGGGGTACCAACGTAT
Source organism: Acronicta alni (assembly GCA_964056405.1). Taxonomy (NCBI): domain Eukaryota; kingdom Metazoa; phylum Arthropoda; class Insecta; order Lepidoptera; family Noctuidae; genus Acronicta; species Acronicta alni. The sequence continues at coordinate 13,819,281 of OZ043913.1, forward strand.
TGTCATAACTCGGGGAATCGTTTTTATAAACACACTAGTTTCTGCCCACGACTTCGTCTGTGTGGACTTTACCTGGATAAAAAGTATAAAGTATCTAGTCACTTTTATACTTTTTATCCAGGTAAAGTAGAGTTTTCTGAAACAGGTGCTTCAGAAAACTTAACAACCCCTCTCATGACCGGGCGCTCATAAAATAATGTGCTCGTAGTAGTCGATCATTATTTTGTTGCAGTTATTTTAAAACTATGATAAATCTCAATAATGTCAAGAACAGAGGGTTGGTGAGAAGCATCCGTGTGTAAGTTACTCATAAAATATTTAACATAAACACACCAAATTAAAATAGCAGTGATAGCTTTTACATTGGACTGCCAAGTCAAAGGTCTCGGGTTCGAATCCAAGGCACGCACCTCTGACTTGTCGAATTCATGTGCGTATTACTAATTATTTATTACTCGCTTAACCAAACTCGACGTAACAGTATTAGAAAGCGTAAAATAGCAATTTAATAATATTAAAAATAAAATAATAAACAGAAAAAACAAACGGACACGACATAAACGGAACCAATAAAAAAAACTAAAAACAATTTTGATCTTCGGAAGTTGTACTCATGTATTTGGATGCATTTAATGTACCTACTCTATTGAATAGAAAAAACACTATCGTAAATTGGACGATCTGGTAAAGGTCGCTGGATGCTGGCGGCATATAACCGGTTCTTGTGGGTCCTTGGGACGGAGGAGGCCTTTGTTCAGCTGTTTTTTCTGTTCTGTGGTGATGATATAATCGTTTAATAATAATATGCTATATAAACTTATTTTAAAGAAAAAATATTATTTTCCTCAAGATATATTGTAAATTCTCGTGACGAGCTATTAAATCATTTTTTTAATCATATAGGTATCATAATATCACATAAAATTGTATAGTGTAAAAAAATATACCTAGGTTTGCTTTGGGTTTATTTATTTCAAAATTGATATTCTTCTTTTCAGATCATTTAAATAAAAGGTGGTAGAAAAGAAATACGATTGATTTGTTTGGATCATTTTTCATATTGTGGGCGCCCGTAGTTATCGGCTGTCGCAGTTGCTCTCGGGAACCTGTGCCGCATACATTTTTATTTTTTTTTGCCTAGGAAATACGGGTCAATCACGCAACTGCGCGGCGACCGTTCGGGTAGTCAGTAGTAGTTTCAAATTACTGTAAAATAAAAGTAAAGCAGAAAAATCACGAGGTAAAAAACTGTAACGGGTTTTTTATAAATGTATTAAAGATAAAATAAAAATATGTAGGTACTAATTGAAATATAATAGTATAATTTGATAAAATAAGAGCAGAGTAAAATTGTTTAACACTAACATTTTTTATATTTAGTAAGTAAATTAACATTTAAAAAATGGAAATAAATGCTAACTATTTCATCAAACAGATTTTGGCACCACGACAGTAAGCAATTAAGAGGACGTCCATTAATTCCGTGAGGCGTTTAAACGGGAGGAAGTCAAGCCGAATCTCACTCAATCTCACGTGGGAGGGGGTATTGATTTGCGGTTACATTTATATCCGCAAGAAAATTTGAAAAATAGTGGGAAAATTGGGTTATATATTGGATTAAAAATATAGACATGTTGTATTCAAACGTCAATTATTCCATATATCGCCAACACTATTCTGAAGAGAAGAGACTGACCTTCAAAATAAAATATCTTACTAGTTTGGAGGTTAGGGTCTCACCTGAAAGACGCACATGTAAGATGTTTATCATAAAGATTATTATTATTATTCTCAACCTCACCGAGGCTATTATTATTAATAATACTCATAAATAACATTAAAATGAGAAAATTATGTGTAATCTGTACTTATTATTATTAATATAATAAGTACAGATTAATGTATTTCCACAAAAAATATTCACTTTAAAAAATCTCTCATGATTGGACACCAAGAGGGGCGAAAATTCACCAAAATCGCCCCACGTAATTAATGGACGCCCCCTTAAATTTATAACGGTAGTGACTACGTACAAGAGGTGTATTCATATTTTATCATACAATATTCCTATTTCAAAATGTCAATATTGCTTGTCGTCGAAAATAATATAAAAGGCAAGCCATAACACAATTTTATCATCGCCATTGCCTCATCATTGTGCTAAATATCGATTAAATAAAATGCTTTACATTTACATAGACAAATAGCTAACAAAATTATCAAAATCGTATAGCTACCTAACCTGTGTAATAATAATTAAGTATTATTATCGTTATATCGTAATTTAAGTCCCTTTTGACACTTCACATAAATACTGATTACTTGATTTATAAATCCAAATTCTTTATTTCACACATGAGTCCATAGTGATACAAACAAAATAGCTCAATGACTAGCGTTTGTATTTAGGGCTCTAAACTAATATTATAAAGCTGAAGAGTATTTTTGTTTGTTTAAATGCAAATCTGAATCTACTGGTAAACTACTGGAAACTACCAGCGCCTACCCAATTCTTGAGGAAGGTTACAGGGTATTTAACATCACGTTACGACGTTTTCGAATTCATGTGCGTATTAATAATTAATTATCACTCGCTTAAACGGTGAAGGAAAACATCGTGAGGAAACCTGCATACCTTAGAGATTTTTCTCGATGGTTTGTGAAGTCTGCCAACCCGCACTAGGCCAGCGTGGTGGACTATAGCCTAATCCCTCTCAATATGAGAGGAGACCCGTGCCCAGCAGTGGGACAGTATATGGGTTGATGATATATTACGACCCATAAGAGAAGAGCAAAAAGGAAAATGTCAGGGCGGGTGAAATTTATTATAATAGGTTATTACACCCTTTTTTGATCAGATAATGGCTTCGCACGGTATCTGCATTTTGCTAATGACAAGTTAGTAAGCGCGTGTATTAACACAAATTCTATTTATAAATTTTTCAGTATCACCACAGGTATACCATAAAGGTAGTGATGTAGATACATCCTTTGATTTTGTAGCATTTTCCCCATAAAATATATAAAATAGCGACATTTTTTTAACATTTTTCTTTTGCTATCATTGTTTAATGATTTCTGAATAAAAGTAGTTTTGACAGCAGCTTTATTTTTTTATTGTCATTAATTTGTGTTCGCGTCTTTTGCATTTAGTTTCCGCGTGTTTTTCACTCATATTTTGTGTCGTAAGTAAATATATGTAGAAGAGACCACATAAAAATATTTCTGTGAAAAAATAAGTGTGATCTTGTCATAGTTTTGACTAAGCTGTTAGAATAAATGCAAAATCAGTATAAATTTGTAATACTGTTTCGTTATCTAGTACATGCCTATAAAATAAAAAATATTTATAGGTACTTACGTTCTTTATTATTAAAAGCTTATTATAATTTAGCTAATCTAAGTGTAGATTTTTTCATACTTTTATAGACAAATTAATCTACTCGGTGTATATTTGAATTTTATCAAGTTATTATTTTAGAATGAGACATAGAGGAATTACTAAGCGCTTTAGGAGATGTGTGACTTTTCTGATGGTGGATTGGAAGATGAGGATGACGTTAAGGAAGGTTTCTACACCAACGTACAAGAAATTATCCGAGATTTATAGGAAGACACCAAAGCCACTGGCGATGATAGTACAGAGACCCTTCATTTATTCAAGATGAAGAGGCAAAGCCTGAGCAGGAGCCTGGATAAAGTCAACCTACTCTAGCTTTATTGATCCCAGGTTTCGGTAAAGCAGACTGGTATGGAATATATGAAGGCAAACGTTCCTAGGAACGTTTGCCTTTATATAGTGTTTTCTTCATGGGTAACTCTAGAGTTACCCATGAAGAAAACACTATATACTACAATGGTATTGACTTTTCGGCATCTGCGTGGAAAGACAACAAAGTTCTCACACTGCTATCTACTTATGTAGGTGCCGAGCCTGCCAAAACGACCAATGACTACGATGAAAAGACGAAAGAAAATATACAGGTATCTTGCCCTAAGATTGTTGAAGAATACAATATGCAAATGGGGGGAGTGGACTTGATGGATAGCTACCTGGGACGTTATAGCATAAGCGGGCAAATAGTCGAAAATGGTATATACGACTCTTTCATCATCTTTTAGATGGCAAGGTCATAAGTTCATGGGTCTCTTTAAAAATAATAGCATAGCGAAAGGCGTCCCACAGAAATAACTTCCAAATCATAGAGAGTTTCGAAACATCTTGATGCACAGTGTAATATGGCTCATCAAATGGTGGTAAGAGAGGACGCGCGCCAAAAAGCCAAAGGGTCATCCAACAAACTTGTATTTGTATAGTAAAATTTGTTTTCGAAATGCTAATTTTCATTATTTTGCCTTATCATAATTCAATATTTTATCTGTATTAAAACAAATCAAAACACGTTATTAGTGGATTTTTAAAAAAATACTTTCTGCCCTGGCATTGTAATGTGTCACTTTCAGAGCAGGTGTAGTAAAAGAACAATTTTTTATTTATTGTTTTTAAATTTTCGCGCGGAATGCTGTTTCGACTCGTGACTCAATCCGTTACTAAACAGTGACATACTAAAATAATATAGCGAATGGCGTTTCAGAAAAAATATATCGATAATTAAAATAGAATTATATTTACATTGCATTTTTATAAATAAATATCGACGTTTCTCGTTTACTTTTAGTGAGTTCTATTATAAACTTGCACTTTAATATTTTTCTAACATGGTATAAAATACCCTATTTGGTCGGGACCCTTTAAGCGCGATTGGTCCAATGTTCAATAAATTTCCTACTTGCGGTTGGTTCAATTCGCGGTGGGTCCAATTCGTAGTTGGTCCAATTCGCGGTTAGTCCAAAATCAACAATGTTTCCGAAATTATACAATATAAGTTTATGTTTCTTTTTTCGAAATTATACAATGATGTATGTGTAACGGCTAAAAGCCGAAGTGCGGTTACACCTAGTTTTAGCCGGCTAGAACTAGGTACAGCCGGTTATCCTTAGATCTATCCTACATATTATGTTCGGTAAGTAAAATTTAGTAGGTTTAAGTTATTAGGTTTTTTTTAAAAGAACCTACATAACTATAACACAAGATATGTTTTGTATTTTAATTAATATTTTGTTTAAATTTGGATATACTTTATATTGGGCCAACTGTGAATTGGACTAAGCGCGAATTGGATTAACAGAGAATTGGACCAATCGTGAATAAGGTGGTCGGGAAATCTGTCTGATCAGCTAATAATCCTAAACTGCTGTTAATCCTTACCCAGTGACGCAGCAGAGGGGAGCCCCACCTCTCTGTGTACTCGCGTCCCAACAATTTATATAATTTAAGGAACACTGTTTATCACTGACGCTTTTTTAACATTACAAAATTTATTTGACCTATGGCATAAAATTTAAGCTTACGCCAGATGACAGCTAGGTCACGTGATTGCCCACGTTGACGTCATCAACATCTGTCGTTTGATAATTTTATTATGTTGCTACGATGTGTAAATATATAGGGAATTCTCCAATTTGTTAGGTTGATCTGGCTAAGCGTGGAACAAGATGCCCGGTAAAAAATATTTTTACTAAACAATATAGTTAATTCTGAAAAAACATTTTTGCACATCACAGCGTCAGGATGCCTGGACAAAGAGAGATTTTGGTTTCACCTAGTTGTAGGCGTTTTAATTAGTTCATAGAAGAATAAGAATTAACTAAATTTTTGTTTAGTATAAATATGTTTTATATGGGCATCTTGTCCACGCTTAGCCGTAACTGGTGTAATTCCCTTTCCGAACAAAACGCTATTTTTCACTTAGTGCAATTTTGAGTTAGTAATTTTATAAAGTTAACTTCTTTTATTTAAATAGATGAATAACACGAGATAAAAATAGGCTACTATGTAATTTATTTTATATTCATCATGAAAAATCTTAATTGTATTGAAGATGTCAAACAACGGCAAAACTGATCATGGCGTAGTCGTGGGGCAACGTGGGAAGAGAATACCTTTTTATAGTAAAGAAAATCCATATGGATCATCTGCCATCTGAAAAGGCGCCAGGATATGTCGGACTCTGTACCAACTAAAAAACACGCTTTTACTTGCCCTATAATAATGGCCATGGTGGATCAGTGAAATCTGACTGAGGCCGGTGGTCTGGCTGCTCCCTCCGGCGCCCGGTGCGTCTACTACGGATCGGGAGCGAGATGGATGGTTCCAATCCATTTCTGCCGCCTCTTGCAAACATTGCTTGCTCGCAATAAGAGGCAGCGGCTTCCCACCCTCCAGTCATGACGGGCCTTAACTTGGCGGAGCGAGGTACCTACACCGTTCCTTGAATACGCGAGGCAACGCACCACTGTTACAGTCACGCTACGGCTCTCTCTCAAAGGAGATCTTACGGTATCCCCTCATCACCCTGACGGCCACCGCCCACAGGCCCACAGGGCGGGATTGCGGGCTGACAGGATGTCCGCCCCGTGGATGTTACGATCCCCACTTAGCTCCTCCGGCACAAGGCGTTGGACCACCGTATATTGCCAACAGCCGCAAGACAGCGGATGTGGCGACCATTTGTGAATATTCGAAATCTGTACAGCATTATTATATGTAGCTTTATATATATATACAATAAAATCTGGTTTTGATGACATTAAAAAGGTTTGTCACATTTATGGGCCTAATGCAGTGTCAGTGGGAGTCGCACAAAGTTGGTTTTCAATCCGCGAATTTTGATATCAAAGATGCACCTCGCTCTGGTCGCCCTGTTATGGATAAAATGGATGGTAATTACGACATAGCTGATTAACTGGGAAGTGACCACAAAACAGTTTTGACCTATTTGAAAAAAGCTACCTACACAAAAAAGCTCCATATTTGGTGCCACACGAGCTCACTGAACCTAATGAACCGGGTACTCATTTACGATTCTTTATTGAGACGCAATGAAACCGAACCGTTTTAGAAGAGATTGATAACTGGTAATGAAAAGTGGATCACGTACGACAAGAACGTGCGGAAAAAGTCGAGGTCAAAGGTCGGTCAGGCTTCACAGATTGTGCCAAAACCCGGGCTAACTCGCAATAAGGTGATGCTGTGTGTATGGTGGCATTGGAAGGGCATTGTTGTTGATTCGGTTCTCTACTGCCAACAACTGATGAGATTAAAGCAAGAAGTTGAGAGAAAGCGGCCGGAATTGATAAATAGAAAGGGTGTGGTCTTTCATCACGATAACGCTAGACCAAAACACATCTTTAGCCACTCAGCAAAAATTAAAACTGGGCTGGGAGGTGTTAATGCATCCGTCATATAGCCTTGACCTTGTACAGTCAGCGTCAAATAGTTAGTGACACTCAGGGTATTCAAATAAATAGACGCAATCAAAAAGTCAATAATATCGGTACAAACAAAGTTTCCATAATGTTGTCAACATTATAGTCGCTCAAAAGGTCGAGACGTTTAAAACGTCATAAAGATAGGTTCAGTCAAACCGTCATAAATATGGTAACAGTCATCCCGCCAATAGTATCCAAGCATTCTAAGTGTTCAAAAATATGGAACACATTAGAAAAATAAACTTTACTGCTATACATTTTAAATATTATTTCTCACATCAATTAATTTGAAAACATTTATACACAAAAATGAAAGGAATAGAAACTATTTATACACAAAAATGAAAGGAATAGAAACTACTGTTGTCCTTTTCATTTTAAGCATGACGTCATAGACATGTCTTTTGTTTTGTAAAGAATTTCGTGCATAGCCGTTTACGATACTTGGCAATATACAGCTGACTGAAAATAGATGTACCTAAACCTCATTGATAATGAGTATGACTATATATCTCATAGAGCAAGAGTGCATAATTAAAATATATGATGCAATATCATGATCATTTTATTTTATTTTAACAATGAACGCCGACAAAACTAGACTCGATAGTGCTTGCAAAAAAGAGGTGCAAAGTTTTCAACCTTATTGACTATTATTCAAAAACTGCTATTTTAAACATAAACAAGGTAATAGAGTGGATGAATAACTAAAAATAAGCAATAAAATAATGTTAATAAGGTCGATAATCACTTGCATCTTTTCAATTTTCTCTAGTTTTCGACTGCTTACCATCAGGCGGGCTGTGTGCTTGTTTATACATATTTATATGTGCAAATATGCAGAAATGAGAATCTAGAGAGATGAGAATAATTCGATAGGTAACTACACGTAACATCTAAAACGATAGGTACATACATAAGGATATTCCCAGTTCATTTGAAATATCTGTTACGGAGACATCTTCCTCCCTCAAATATATAGTTCGATGTTTTGTGTTGTCACTAATGCGTAGCCATATTTCTAGCTTGCTTTAGTTTTGCACTTGACATTGATATTACTGATAGATAAATAGAATGACATGCAAATAACACTAGATTGCCTAAAGAGGTTTTCATCTTTAGGAAACCGTTTATTTCTATAACATGCTGGTTTATTTTTCTAATGTGTTCCATATTTTTGAACACTTAGAATGCTTGGATACCATTGGCGGGATGACTGTTATCATATTTATGACGGTTTGACTGAACCTATCTTTATGACTTTTTAAACGTCTCGACCTTTTGAGCGACTATAATGTTGACAACAATTTGGAAACTTTGTTTGTACCGATATTATTGACTTTTTGGTTGCGTCTATTTATTTGAATACCCTGAGTGTCACTAACTATTTGACGCTGACTGTACCTTCAGATTTCCACCTATTTCGGTCTCTTCAGAATTTTTAGGCAGTGTGTCAGATTAACATCAAGAGAGGGCCAAAACTACTTGTCGCTTTTTTTATCAGACGTATCAAAATTTCTACAACAACGGGATCATGTTACTACCTACAAGATGGCAGAAAGCCATCGAATAAAATGGCACATAATACTGTAACTGTAAATAAACTATGAAAAAATGTCTTAACAAGAAATGCGAAGAAACTTCTCCAACCTATTATATAGATAATAACGCTAAACAGATTTTCCGTGAACAAGCAACAATGTACTTACATTTATTTCTATATTATTATATCTGTTCACGAGCCGAGGACCTCTGATATAGTATACTTACACAAAAAAGTTAATTGACAATCAAGGAGGTTTTCAATTCGAGTGTTTTGAAGTCAATGAAAAATATAATTAGTTTTTTAATAACGCTCCTCACAGATGTGATGTGACAGAGATGTGCCTTTCAGTAGGTACACGTCACTAATACAATCATAATCAAACGGACTTTGTGAGATGGAATATCTATAATATGAAATACCACTGGTGACCATTAACCATTTGCCTGTAATTTAATATGTAGTTCAGATTCGACCATTAACGTAAGTGTGTAAGGTAAACCCGAGCATTACAGTACGCAACCTGTAATAGTACCGGATAAGAGAACGGAGGGATTTTATTGTTATATTACATGCGAATGCTCAAAATTTAAACATAGATTGTAACATTACAGGCGAATGCTCCTTTAAACATATTATTTAAAATATAATTGTTAATGACAATTGTTTGAAATACGAATAGAAAATTATAATAACATAAGTATTATGTGTAACGCTAATTTCTTAGCGCTTGGGTTGTGCCAAGCGCTAAGAAATTAATCCAATCCAAAACATATTTGAGGTTTTTTATTGCTTAATAATAATTTGCCGCAATTTCAGCCACTGTATTATGCTATATAATTATGTACTATTAAGTATATTATTACAGTAAATTATTAAAACACATTGCAATAGCACAACTGCTTCACTATTTTGTACCAAACACAGCAATCTTGGAAATATTATCTACATTTTCAACTACATACTTACAGGAATTTAAAAACATATTAAAATATTTTTTCTATATAAAATATGTAAAATTATAATAAATTCTGACTCATTCCAACAATTACCTACAGTATACACTATACTGTATGCACAATAGTGTGTCTTATACTGCAATTTGTTTCGTCATCAAAAAATGGACCAATTTCATCCGGCAATGGTGGAACATTTACCAAGAACTGTTGTACAGATGAGTAGTAATCCCTGCAGGTCCATGTATCATCATGCCCTCCACCAGGCATCACCACTAACTTCTTACACACGGCTCCACACCGCATATACAGCTCTTTGGCCATCGACGGCGGAACCAGGGCATCATTTGAACCGCACAATACTAGGGTAGGTGTCATTACATGCCCCATTTTCTTTAAAGACATGTACTAAAAAGAATAAAATCAGTGTTAATATCGCTTGTTAGCAAATTGTTCCTAGGTTAGGTAGTCTCGGCTCATGCTGCAGAGTTCGTCTGGGGCGGTACCATCGCATTGCCAAATACTCGACTGCGAAGCAGTAATGTCACACATTATTGTGTTCCGGTTTGAAGGGCAATCTAGCCAATGAAATTACTAAATATATGAGACTTAACAACTGAGGTCCCAAGATGACAACTTCTCAGTAATACTACTGGTGTTGCTGGCGTCTATACGCTGCCTTTGCCTAGTAATTTCATTGGCTACATTTCTCTTCAAAGCAAAGATTTAAATCGCTAAATTTGCCCTCACCGTACTTATACCGCTCGAAAACGTATCCATATAGACATGATGAATGCACACATTCGGTATTAGAGACAGAGAACGACAGTGTGCAATATTCAGTATGAGTGAACGAGACAATAACAGATTCGATACTTCGATGTCAACCAGTTTGCTTACGGAAACGTGATCAATATGTGACGCGGAAGGGCGCATCTAGCGATTTAAATCTTTGCTTCAAAGCTAAAAACAATAATGTGTGACATTACTGCTTAGCGGCAGAATGTTTGGCAATGCGGTGGTAACACCCCAGACGAACTCTGCACCATAAACACAATAATGTTAGACGAAAAAACGGGCCGCCTGGTGAGGCGCCCAATCTTGTTACAATAAAAAACAATCCGAGATGACAAAAACATGAAAGTATAATTTATAGTGAAGATGGGATAGAGGAGGTAAATTTTGTGATGGTATAGCAATGTCCGTTCTTTGTGTTATTCTTATACATGTTTGTTCAGATTAATGTTTTTTTAAGTAACATTCTTATGAGTTTCGGGGTCAATTCGCGGAAATCCATGAATGGCTAATATTATGATGATTAATCCTAAATAACTATGCTATTGATTGCTGTCACAAATCCAATAATTAATATGGTTAGTTTAGTAAAAAAAATATAGCTTATTGAGTCATGATTAAAAAACGTTTTGTAAGATCTTTGACAATTCGTCTTTAAAAAAATGTACTAGGTATACTACCCTAGGCAAGGCAAAGGTCATTACCATGTCAATTAAATAACTTTGAAATTCGATAACTTCTGATTCTTTGTGTGCCTTCTGTAGTTTGTAAAGGTTAATAAATACCTTTAAATTTATTTCGTTTAGCAAGCATTTCCGACCAGTTTAGAAAAAAATAAGAAATAAATAAAACGGCGGATCCACCCTTTGCTCAGTTTCGCCAAAAATCAAAATATCATAGTCATTAATTTTACCCACCTATTTGTATTTTCAAAGCATGAGGATTCATTAATTAAATATTCATTAGCACTTTTATACAATGTGTATGGGAAATGCTTACTGATACTTTAAGGGCATATTTTATGCTCAATTTTATCGACAAATGCACTTTTATATATACTCTTAACCCAACACCACGCGAATGGCAGCCAGCAGAAGCGTTATGCTCAACAGCTTATAAAGGAAAGTTAAACAAGATGAAAATATTTTGAATTGTTTTATTTGAAATTACATAAGAAGATCATAATTAAATTACTCTCTTACCCGCACTCGTAAATTTTAGCCTTATCTCTCTACATGCTCGTACAAAGAATGCGGTATCTGCGACATTGTGGGATCTATGCGCTGGGACAGGGCTATGTTCAAATGACAATAACCCTTAAAATAATTGGCGTAGAGTCAATATTTTGATACCATTTTGTAGGTTATCTCAAATACTTTTGATTAAACATAAAATAATATGCAACATATAGGGTTATTTTTGCGCTAGAGTAGAAAACGCAAAAACGATAAGTAATTTTTGTGTAAAATAACGTAATTTAACATAATTTTAACCATTTTTGTTTATTATTCAGGAAAAATGTTTAATTATTCCATAGCCTCAACGCTTATCTTTACAATAAGGCCACTTGCACCTCTGTAGGTTATGAGGATAGCTACCTATCCTCTTAACTATCCCTCTTCAACATCTTGGGTGTAAGCCTGAACTACTATCTGCCACACAGGGAGCGTTTCGTTTCTGGTAGTTCCACAATTAAAATAGTTCGGCTATGATAACGACGTAATAGTAAATACGGAACTCTAAACTCTGTGCTCTAGGCATGCCTTTTTTATGGCACGGAAAATCCTCATGGATCATCTACCACCCGGGGAGGCGGCAGGGTATGTCGGACTCGTACTGACTAAAAGTCGCATTTGCCTTCACTTGCCCTATAGCCTTTGCCTATTACTGACCATGGGATCCATGTAATTCGCCATGACCATGACAGGCTGCGGTCTAGCCGTATCGCTGAACCCCTTCAAACTCTAGAGTTACCTAACAAATCTCATAATAACACAAAGAAAGAACAATGGCAACAAAAAGTGTCAATTTTCTGGACTGTTTTTTTCTATTATTCTCTGGTAATTTTTCCCATAGAGATACAGTACAATCCTCATAATTATTATAATTTTACTTTAAACATGTTCTTAAACATGCATGTGAGATATTTCACTTGTCACTCATGAATGAATTATGAATAGGTATTCATTAAAGGCTTTTTAAAACAACCTAAACTAAAAAAATACCATATCATATTATTGGGTATTATAGAAAAATATATAAAATTCAGACCTTGTTCTTATGACAGCATGGTGGTAGCCAGTTCAAACATCTCCATTTAAGTATAACTTGTGCCATGTCAGGTATGCTGGTAAATGTATTCTCTACCACCAGAGCCCATATTTTGTTCCTATACTCCAGTCTTGAAGCTAAGTCAATTGCTACAGCGCCACCTGGAAAAGTTAATAAGTATGATTATAGATTGAAGATAAATGAAACTTTAAACTTTTAATCCTAGCTCAAAAAATTCAAAGATTAAATCATAAAAATGTAAGAGGCTATTATCACTTATTGTTGTGGCACAAAACACGGCTACAGTTAATTCCCTGAGTTTGAATATTACCTAGTTTAGATAACTAGGTAATATTTTCTCTTAATAATATTAGTTCGATATATATGTACCAACATGAATTCATAGCCTTTTTTAATAGTATTGATAAAGCTTACGGCTTCTCTGCCACCTGTTAAGGTGGCACGGTATGTCAGACTTGTACCAAATAAAAAAAACCGTACCGTCCTTATAATCATAGCCATGAGATTATCGCCTAGTAAACTAGTGATTGATATAACCATGTGAAAAAAAGGCTTTCTAATCCCAAGTTTGAATCTAACGCACGCATCTCTGTCTTTTGTAAATCATGTAGGTACAGTCAGCCATAAATTTGCTTTGTCAACCTTAGAGTGAATGTTGTTTGCATATCACAAAACAACAAGGTCTATTTCTGCTTACAAGACGAAGTCACAGTGACATACATTTTAAAATACATATTATTAAAAAATATTACTTGCCTATTAATAGAGAAGGAAAGCATCTTGATGTAACCTGTATACTCGAGAGATTTTTTCGATTTCATTTCCCCAAATTGCTGTAGCTTAAAGCCAATAGAGCTGACACAATAATGACTACTAACCTAATGATCTTCCAAACACCATAATTTTACTGACATCTATGTCAGTTCTCTGCATAATATATTCAAGAGCAGATTGTGCATCACTATATAGACCCCTTTCAGAAGGACTTCCTTCTGACAAACCATAACCTCTGTACTCCACCATGAGGATATTGATGTTCAGTTTGTGGTAGAAACCAGAAACATTTGAAAGCCTGAAAACGATATATGATTAGATAGTGTAAAGTGATAAGTACCAATTGTTAACTTTTTTGTTTAATATCAAAATAGAAAAAACAATGTAATAGTTTTTTTAATACTCCGTTCATTTTAGACAATCAAGTTAATAATACAGGCACAATATAAATATTGACTTGTTCTTGGGTGCAGGCCCTTTTGTAAATATGATTTAACTAAGATTTTATTTTGTTTAAATTTCAAAGAAAATTTACCTCTGGCCCATGTTGCCAGCATTACCATGGAAAAATATCATTGTAGGTTTATGATTGCTGTTTACAGTCTGTTTTATAAGGAACAGGTGAATTTTGATGCCATCTTTATTATTTATTTTAATACTTTCATATGGTAGTTTATAATTGCTAGGCTGAAGAACAAACACTCTTGAATCTGGTGGGTCATTGGGGTAATACAGCAATAGGTCTTGAGCGCTATAAAGAATCCCTGTAGACAAATATTTAATCAGTTATAATAATTTTAGTATAATTTATTCATTAAGGTGTGTAAGTTTGCAACTAATTATTTCTATTCTGTGTGTTCATATTATGTAGCTTGTTAAGACTCTCCTCAGCAACTAAATTGGTGATGCAAGCATTGGGGGTAGTGAGTTTCTCACTTTAACTTTCCGTTTTAATTATACTGTGACATGATAACTTTATTAGTTATTAAGAGGATTACATCCACAAACTGTGTATGTCTATGTGGATATTTTTATGCTGCTTAGATTAATGAGCTAACATAAATAGATCTTCAATCACAAACAGTATCCATAATTTTACAATAACCCTACCTAAGAAAAGATGTATAGTCTTTACACAATAAAGTAGGTGGTAGAAATAATATAACATTTTAAGTAGTGTAAGTAATGTCAATAGTCAATTATTGAAGTAATCTACAAACATTTTTGGCATGCATTTTTTCAATGAAACAGCAAACAAGGCCTATATACAGTTGAGACTTAAAATTTATTTACCTAAATTATATTTCTGAATATGTCATACCCATATGGACCTTGTTGAGACGTCATACATTTTGAAATATCACCTCTGCTACATCTCATAATATCTTAGCTCAACATTGTAATCTATTTTTTTAGTTCATTTCTGTTAGTATGAAGATAAGGTGGTAAATCCATAAAAAAGATAAGATTATATGGAGTGCAGACTTTTCTTCATACTATAGCACATTCATTGTGAAATTGACGAATTATATGAAAGCATCATATAAAATAATTCTCTGAATACTAACCTAATAAATACCACTTTATCTCTATAAAGGGTAGGTAGGTAGGTGTACTGTACACTAAATATTAGCCTATCACCATTTAATGGGGATGAGCACTACTACTAAAAGTTTTTCAATTATTGTAATTTGACTCGACACACTGGCAACAGCTGAGGTTGTCACTACTAAACCAATGTCCCTAGCAGTTTTGTTTTAGTTTCGTTCAGTTTTGTTCAGTGTTAGCTATCACACTGTGTAGAATTTGTAAAGATTTTAATACTGATGTATGCACTACAGCTAAAACATATTACATCTCTTTTCATGAGGTCACAGACAGCCCACAATTCAGACCCTGTATGGATGAGCCGCAGTGCATAGTAATCCAGTGTTATAGTCAGGTTGTGCAGTAGCATAGGGCTGTTTAGCACTGCTTCGTTCGAGCGCTAAATACTCCACAACCCTAATATAACACGAAAACCTAAAAGGTATTGCTGAAGAGACACAATATGATTATTCCCTCTAGAACGCAAAATACCTTCTGGAGTAAATTTGAATAAGCTGCAAGTAAATTATAAATATCAAGACTATTATTCAACTTACCTGAAATTCCCACAGTGAAAACAATAAAGGCTGTTATAAAACCATAAAACCAAAACACTACAATACCAGAAAACAAAGTTAACGCCGACACAACCCACAGTCTGTACAATATGACTCGTAATATATGATACATGTTTCAGTACTTATTTAAAAGACATTTTATTATTTTGTATTATGTTTATCAGTCACAGGAGACACGTTCCTGTATTTATTGCAAATCGTAAATAAAATTGTAACTAAGAAATGATGGGTGTATATTTCCGACAGCCTAATTGTTGCACATTTTTAGTTTGAATTCCCAAAATGTACAGGTAAATAATTTTTATTTGATTGTTTATGTCATTCATGCTATTCCCGTACCATAGATAAACGAAACAAATATTTTTTTTTTAAATTAAAATTGCCAGTCACTTTAATAAAAATGGACAAACTAGTTTCGTTTTACAGTTTTTTAATAATACGTAAAGATAAGGAGTAAACATAATTTAAGACTCAGTGAGTCGGTGGCCATTTTAGCAATAAGTACTTTATTTACTAAATAATAATTTAAATGTAAATCAATTGGTTTTCAAGTAAAATTTCAAGGAAAAAGTGATTTTTCGGAAAAACTGACGCACGGAAACGAGTGTCGTGTCCCATCAGACCAAAAATAGCACGCCACAGCGACACTGGAAGTAGGCTAGCCACAAAAAAAAGTGGTTGAAGCAAAGTCGAGACAATAGAATTTTTTTTTTTAAATGACCGTAACAAAATTGTCTCAAAACTTACAAAACGTTTATTTTTTTATTCTGAACTATTACAAATAGTTGTTTGAGTAAAGTATACTAACCATTGGTCGGTCATTGGTGTAAAGTATGTACATACAAAAAAATGGCAGTTCGGTCTTTGACTCAATCAAAGGACATGTTATGAAATGGGCTTAGTTTTTGAACCACTATCATGTGCGGTTTTTCTGAAATATACATTACCTTAAATATACCCCATAATTTTATTTAAAATAATATTGATAATAAAATAATAATAATATAATTTGGATGTATATCATAGATTCCTTTGCTTCAATAGAATTTATGAAAACATTACCTTTCTGTCAGTATGGTGTCTTGTCAAATCAAAACATTATTTACCTAAATGTCAAACGCAATAATTATTTTAAATTTTTCAGTTCGCTTAAATATTTTTTATATATTATCGTAATATTTGTGATTCGTAATATTATATCACTTGTGTGTTTTGAAAAACTGAGAAAGCTTTGAATTTGACACTTGACTGACGTTGACAATAACAATAATGACATCGAATAGAACGATGTTGCCAGAATCAATAACTGCGAGTTGCAATTTACATAATAAATTATAATTATTAAAAATAATAATAACAATAAAAGGGTGGCCTTAAAATATATATATATATATATATATATATATATTCTCTATTATTTGTTTTGTATCAATATCCGGAATCCATCTTGAGTGATGTGTTTGTTATCACCTGGTGCGCTTTACCCAAAGACGCTATAATGTGTAAATATTGTACATTATTTTAATTAGTAAAAAGCCAGTGCTATTTTGATATATACATAGTTGTAACATGACATAAGCAGGTACATTCTGTAATACATAAATAATTACTACACAAAGGAATTATAATCAACTCAATGGACAGCGTCAAAATAATTTGATAAGGATACTGAATTATTAGAAATATTTAAATCATCATTTATCAATTCCTTTTGATAATAATTTTGGAAGGTATGAATCATTTTCCAATTGCCTGTCTCAAGAATTTTGTCAATCGGAAAATTTTCTACAAAATTAAGAGAAGCTACTGCTGATCGTACTGAACCTGGAGTTGCATTGATACCAGCAGCTCTTAAAAGAGACCTCACCCAACCACCAATAACAGTTCTAGATGCAGGTTTTACATTTCCTATTGCGGTAATAAACAAATGGTTTATATTATTCTTACGATTTACAGTTATATTCAATAATTGTCTCAACCAAAAAATAATATTTAATTTTATATCAGGATGTTTTTTAAGCCTCCACCCAGACTGTCTATGGTTATAGTTGTCGGTTTTGGAACCGAAAGCTGGCCACAATACAATAGAATCATTTTCATCAATCAAACTATTGCTATCAATTCGTAACAATGTAAGGTCGTGAACCCTACGCCCTGAAGCTAATAGTAGAAGGTAGCAACATGTCTCGAGACTTGATAGATATTATTCATGTCCAAATTATATGAACTCATGTATTGCAATAAAATTTTTGGGTTCCAAATAGGTGCTTTAGCAGGTTTCTCCCGCGCAACAGAAATAGCCCTTAAAATATGTTTTATAAAGAAATTGGACGACAAATCAATATTAGATGTTAAGTGAGTGAATGTCGAAATCACAGATTTATGCACCAAAATTGTTCTATATGCAAGACCTATATCACAGTGTAAATGTGCTAAATATCGAGCTACTTGATCCGCACTCGGATTTTTATAATTTACCAAATGGCATTCGCACCATCTCCTCCATCGGCTCCATGCTGGCCTGTATGTTTTGATTGTAGAGCCTCGCCAGCTTGACATCAGAAGGCTTTGTTCTTCATTGGTCCACTCTGTCAAAATGTCTTGCCACCCGAAATCACCCATGCTTCCAAATGTAGGTCTTGAACCTGCTGTGG
This sequence comes from Acronicta alni, assembly GCA_964056405.1. Lineage (NCBI taxonomy): Eukaryota > Metazoa > Arthropoda > Insecta > Lepidoptera > Noctuidae > Acronicta > Acronicta alni. The sequence continues at coordinate 13,837,792 of OZ043913.1, forward strand.
GTGCGTCCCTGTTCTCGTGTCTATAAGAGTGTGAGCTAGATCTGGAATCAGATAAAGGGGATGTCGTGTTCGCCGCTGGACATCTGCCTGCCAAAATACCTTGTTCCACTTCGGGGCTATCAATATATAGTCTCCGCTTGCTCGGTTCAGGTGCTAGAGGACTCGAGGAATTAGATTTGGTGGCGGAAACAACCACGCTAGGTTGTAGTTCCACTGATGTGAAAACGCGTTGTGGTGTTGTGCCTCCTGATCGCCCATGTCCAATGATACATACCTCGGTACTATGTGAGCTGTCTCCAATGCAACCAGGTCTATCTCCGGCGTGCCCCACATCTGAAAGATTTTTATCGTTGCTTTCCTCGTTAGGTGCCATTCTGGGCAAACCTTTTGGCGAGAGAGAGCATCCACTTCGGCATTGAATCTGCCTAGAAAATAATGAGCAGTCAGATGAATGTTTCGTTTGTCGAGAACTGCAAGAAGCTGTCGAGTTTGCTCGAGGAGTTTCTTGGATTTTGTCCCTCCCTCCTTGTTTATGTACGAGACTACTGTCCGATTGTCTGTTTGCAGTAGTACCTGCGCATTTTGAAGTTGATACTGTTTCTGGTATATAGCTGCATAAACGGCAAACATTTCTTTTCTGTTGGCATGCCAGGACTGTTGTGGGTTCGTCCAGGTGCCCATGATATTTGTATCGCCGAGCTGGGCACCCCACCCGATGTCTGATGCGTCTGTGGTCAATAAGTGAGTTACTGGTCCCAAGTGTATCGGCAAAGATTTTCCGGTAGCTTGGCGCCACCACTCCATGTCTACAAGAACTGGACGAGGAATACTCACCAACCGGTATGGGTGTATTTTCGGCAGCTGTCGACTGTAGTATTGCAGTGTGCGACAGTGAAGCCGACCCCTTGGAGTCACGAACGTTGCAAAATTGAGTCTCCCCATTAGAGTTTGGTACTGTTTGAGGGACCATTTGTTTGTCAGGAGCTGTTGGTGAAGTGCGTAGCGATAGGCACTTCGGCTCCGACAGGGACTTTGCGTTGCGTTTTGTATCCCATGTTATGCCGAGAAACTCGAGGCATTGTGTCGGAGCCAGTACAGACTTTTCGAAGTTGATTGTCCACCCCAACAACTGTAGTATCTTTATTGTAAAAGCTATGTCTTCTTTCAGCTGTGACTTTGACTGGTTTGCTATTAAAAAAACATCCAGATATACCACACACCTGATCTTGTGACTCCTTAGGAATTCCGCCACCCAATTTGTCATCGAGGCGAAGGTTCTGGGTGTAGATGAGAGGCCGAACGGCAAACAGGTCATCTGGAGTAGCTGATGCTGATGGGAGTCCTGATGATAATTTAGTCTCAGGAACCTGCGATGCTGTCGTGCAATTGCCACGTGAAAATAAGCTTGGCTCAGATCTAATTTGGCCATCCAGTCTTGTTGCTGTAAAAAACTTGGTACACGGAAGTGACTGAATAGTTGAAATGGTTTGGTTGCCACGAACTGATTCAGTTGTTTCAGATTGAAAATAGGTCGGAAGGACTGGTCTGATTTGGGCACGAGAAAAAATGTTGATAGGTAACTTGGAGATCGCTCTGCTGATTCTAATACTTCTGACTCTAGCATAGATTGGATCTGTATAGTCATATTGGCAGACGTTTTGGTTCTGTAACATTTCATAACCGCGGTAGTTGGAAATATTAGATGCGGTTTCAGAATGAAGGGTATGCGCGCACCGTTCAATAATTGGCATATTTTGTCTGGCGCACCCAAATTGCTCCAAGCATTCTGAAATTGTTTTAGACAGCCGCCTAGAAATGTCCGACAGTCATTCGCGACGTTTACCTTTAGAGGGAGCATGCGACTGCGATTTCTTTCCTTTAGGTTTGGCACGATGATGGTTGCTTGCTCTACTTTTGTTTTGGTGTGAGTTATAAGATGTCTGTTTTTGTCTTTTTGTGTTCGTGTCACGACGAAAAGACCTATCGTCAGCCTGTTTACTAGTTGACGGTTTTTGATTTTGATAAAAATTGTCTTTTGAATAAGATGGTGGTACTGATTTTGTTGATATAGTTAGCTTATCCACCCCCCCAATTTTTTGAAGGGAGGTTTGTACTGCCTCGTCGTTAAAAAGTGATTCTGAACTCGGTGGAATTTTATGCAAAACATCACGATGAAATCCTTCAGATATCTGACGCAGTATAGCCTCTCTACGTATATTTATAAAATCAGCTCGTCTACCGCACACTATTTGTAACAAGTCATCAGACACCTTACTATACGCAGATTCTTTTGAAAATAATGTTTCTATTTTTTCAAATAAACAATTAGGCGTCAAGGATTCTCTGGAGTCATTTGCCCAATCTACTAACGATTGTAATGTTTTCCGTAATTCCTCTTTTTGACACAATAAAGCATTCGTTAATCCAGCAAAAGATCGTTCTAATAAATATGAACGTGAATCCTCTCTTAACATTGCTGATTCAAAACGCTTTAATTCGTCATTAACATTCAGTTCTACAAAACCGGGGGTAGCTAAATATTTCTTTTGTGCATCCGAAAATCGAATTGCATACCAATCATCACACTTAAAACGTTGTAACTCTGTTAATTTGTTAAGATAATTATTATTTGCTTTCGGATAAATTGGATCTTTTACTGACGTCCTCACTTCCGACAAAATTTGAAGCTGATTATTTTGCTTAATAATCTCAGGACGTTGTAGGTTTAATTCGTTAATAGCAATGGACGAATTTTTAGTAGCCGGGTTCGTATTTTCAATGCCAGTATTTTGTGATACGAGGTTTGTTAAAAAGGCTACTTGTTGCGATAAAAACTCAAAGTGTGCATAACTCACGGTTTGCGAGTCCCTTCTTGATTTGCGTTTTGCATAGCTGGGTCCGCTACTCGTAGATGAACCGGTATCACTGTCTTCTGAACTTGGTGGTTGGAGACCGTATACGTTTACGCGATATAGATTCTTCATTATCACACTCAGACACTATTTTATCATTTGAATTTAAATTTTCCATTATATTAACGGAGAGGAAAAGAAAAGAAAAAATTTCAATACTTTGTAAGAAGTAGGTAGTATTTTCGCGAAGTTTAACTAACGCTGACAACCAAACGGCGCGAAAAACGACGCTATAATGAAATAAAATCGGGCCATCACCCAGCGCGCTCTCTTTGCTTAGTACAAGAAGGTAAGTATAGGGGGCGCTACCATCGGAGAGGAAACGGAAATCGCTGACTAGAGGCAGAAAGACTGGTGCTTGACTCAAGATGGATTCCGGATATTGATACAAAACAAATAATAGACTTATTACGTGCCTATCGGCCTCAGACTGTATCCAAATAATCGTTCCCAGGTTGATTATTATTATTGTTTATAGAAAGAGAATAGGTACAATTATGACAATTATTTTTTATCACGTCAAATTATTTGGGCTCGCCAATAATTAAAAGTAAAGAAGTAAATGTTATTATATTATTGCATTTTTTTCTATAGTATCAACAGGAATTCATCCCACTAATATTATAAAGGCGAAAGTATTTGTGCGAGTGTAAGCGTATATGTTGGTTCGTTCTTCACGCTCATATGGCTGGACCGATTTTGATAAAAATTGGTATGTAGATTAGAGCCTGGAACACTAACCTAACACAGTGGCTACTTTTTATTCCGGATTAACACGGGTGACTGCGGTGCGCAGCTAGTAACTGAATATTAACAATGCAAGTGTGTCTGTCTGTTACGCTTTCACAGGTAAACTACTGACTCGATTTGTGAGTGTAGCATAGGAACGTATTAAGACGCTTTCAGTAAACTTAATGATAAAGTTATACAATGTACGAGGTTTCATCACAGATTAATATCGAAATATTTTTTTTATTGAAAAATATGTCTCATCTCTATTACTAGTTCCGTGGACGCTCACGTTGCTATCAGCGCCAAAATGGCGTTAATCAAGTGGGTTCCTGAGGTCTGAAGTCCAGCGTACTTGACACTTTAGATAGTACTTTTTATGTATTTAAAGAGCAGGGACTTGAAACGTTAACAAAAAACGTTAAAAATAACGTTATGTACTGTTCCTGTAACGTTAATTTGTAACGTTCCACTAGGAACGTAACGAAATTCTTTATTTTGATATAACTTTATGAGATAACGGAACGAAATTCTTTATTTTGATTTAACTTTATGACATAACGGAATGAAATTAGTAACGGAACGTTATAATCTATAACTCAAAACTTAACATTACTTATTTTGTTATACAACGTTGCCAGCTTTATCGCTAGGCCGGCAAGGTCACACCTCGCCGCGACTCCCGCGTGCAGAAAGCATGGTGACGTCAGTAACACCTATTGAAGAGCAAGTTTTTGCTTTTCGTTTCGTCGATTTTTTCCTTTTCTAAATAACTTTAAAATCTTAGCATGGAAAATGCCAAATATATACAAAAAGATAGTTAGAAGGTAAGGTGGCATCGTTCGACATTGAACTGTAAAGTAAGTCGTGGCGGTTGAAAAGCAAAAACTTGCTCTTCAATAGGTGTTACTGACGTCACCATAAAGACGTAAATTCAGTATGTGAAGGAAAAATTCGACATGACGTAGGAATCGCGGTGGCTTAGTGGTCATAGCGTTTGGTGTACCTAACCAGAAGACGCAGGTTCGAATCCTGCCCGCGGTCGAATTTTTCCTTTTCTAAATAACTTTCAATCGGTTATTAACCGATTAAGCTCCGGTGATCGTATAGCATCGGAATAGAATATTTTAATGTAAAAAAAAAGGAAATATTTTTTTAAACAAAATGAACTTATTACAACTATTTATTAATTTGCTTCTTCAGCGGGTCTATTATACCTATAATATATCCCAGACCCGCTGATATCTGGTAGAAAACAATAGGTGAAGATTGATGACTGGTTAAGTGATGAGCTGTCATTTGAATTTTCACAAGGCAGAATGCCTATTCTGCCTTGTGAAAATTTTGGTAAGATTGAACCTGCCTAGGTTCAACCTTGTTTTTGGCATATTAATGACCTTTGCCAACTCCCTTAAAAAGGCTAAAATCTTTACTTACACTGATGAAACTGCTCTCTTTATCAGTGATGACTGTTGGGGAAAAAGTTTGGCTCCAAAGTAACATCCAAACCTATGTGTATAACCAATTTCAATACTCAATACTTTATTGCATTCCATAATGTTTTATAAAGGTGGACTATAGATAACTTAGATCATTATGGACCCTATCGGGCACAGCAAAATTAGGAGAGAGGAAGAGGGTTTAACATCATTTGCAAATTGATTGCCCATTAAAAAGTATACATTAAAATATTTATGGTGTTTATATTCTTATTATCTCATTTCTAACTCATTTATAACATAAATTTTGTATTTATTTGTAACATTCATAAGTGAATTTACTTGTTATATTTATAATTGTATTTATTTATTATCATTTAATTGTATTTATTTATAACGTTTAATTGTATTTATTTATTAAATTAGTGTTTAGTTTTCATTTAAATACTTATATTTTTATTAATTATTACTTAAGTATATTATATTTAGTATGGTATTATATTGCATCGTGATTTTATTCATTTTCTTTGGTAGTTACAATAAGGCTAGGTTTTTAATAATGTCTTTACATAGGGAAGGAAGTAAGTAAGGAAGCTGTGTAAATTTTTACTTTGATAGCTTTGGGTAAGTTGTTATAAATTTTTATGAACATAACCAAAGGGCTGGACGAGTGTATCTTAAGTTGGGATGTTGGTAAGTTTAATCATTTTTGTGTCTTAACGTGTATTTAGTTTGTATTTCTTCACGGGTGTTATAAAATTCTGGGTGCTTTCGGACAAATTTGCATATTTCGAGAATGTATAGACATGACATGTGACCGTTAGTATTTTATGTTTTTGAAAAAGTGGTTTGCAGCTGTCTGTTTGTTCTATGTTTGTGATTATTTGCTCACAGGTTGAACCTACTTCCAGATACCTTTCTTAATATCGTAGTCATGTCCAACATATCTTAGGACAGACGAAAGAAAATACCTTGGTATTAAAGTAGATCTTCAAACCACATCTGGAAGTCCTTGTATCTAGACTTCGTCTACTCATTTATACTTTTAAGATGCTTAGATATATTGCAGATCCAAGAACTATGAAGTTAATCGATTGTCGACTACTGACACATAACATGGGGTTGCGCCAGAACAACCCACCCCCAATGTGCCATGTTGGTGTTGGACTCCCCTTACGTTATCCATCTCATGATTTATAATATGTACCTACCTACCTATAAAGAGTGGGATGTTCTCAAAGTCAGACAGCCATTCATATTACACAACCTTAATAAAACAAGAAATATTCTCAGTATTACTTAACACTTTAACCGCCACGGACGTCCATAGACGTCAAATTAAAACTTGCTCACGACGCCAACGATAGCATGGCACGTCAAAAATACAACTTTTTTTTAGTTCAAAATAAATACGTATACAAAAATTTGTTGTTTTTACCTATTAGTACATACTAGAATTTGTCGCTTGGCTTAGAGAACACGGATTATCGTTATTGACGTGGCGATCAAAAGGTTAAGTTAGTACCTTTAGGCACTAACTAGCAGCATGCGCAGAGACACATTGTAAAGATAAAGCAATCATCAGCTCATTTGTCAAAATCTGATTAGTTATTTTTGATATTCGATAAAACATCTACACATAGGCACATATGTTACACACTTATGTACATTATGTAAATAGACTCCTAAACTTATCACCCTACCTTGTTAGGTGAAAAAATTTACCTTTGAATGAATTAATGTTTACTAAACTATACACAGTAAAAAAATACGCAGTCTTAATAATATGTATAATTATTTATTTACATTCAATTTATAAAAACTTGTCAGTAGCTTATTTAAAACATAGTTATATTTCTATTAATGTAAAATACACAGGACTTATTTTGCAATGTATTGTCCCTGCATACCTATCATACAGAGTTATTCGAAAAGCCATGATAATAAACACTTGTTGTTTAGATAAGAATAAACTTCAACTGACTATCTTTCCCCAGGTGTATCCGTACGCCTACTCCGTATCTACTGGGTAACCACCTTGGCTTCTACATCTATTCTACATGCAGATGTCACGCACAAGAGTCGAAATGGTATTTCACATATTACTCCATGTTCTCGCCTGAATTATTCCGTAACCAATCTGGACGTCAGTTCAAACTTCTATTGGTAAGGAAGTGATCAAACGCAAGGCAATTCAATAAAAAAAAACATACTACATAATGATTTTTGATATTTTTTGTTATTGAAAGTTTATATTATATTTTATTTTAAATAACTAACCATTAGCAAGTAAGTTTTTGTTAACCATTGGACTAATGTTGTCAAATAAATATATTATTATAATCTTGAAGCAAATTAACGTAAAACAAGTTTTTATTACATGGGTTCCCCATTTAGGATTTAAATAACCTTGCTGAATAACCCTGTATATAGACAAAATTAAATAACAAGCTACGTTTAGATGAAAAGTCTAAGGGGCATGTGCTGACATGAATTTAGTAATTCAATTTTTTTCATTTTGAGTGTTGAAGGCAAATTAATGTGAGAACCAAATTATAAACCAAAGAACCAATTATAATATTTAAATTGGCTATAAATAATCGTCTGGTATTAACGTTAAATAAATAATTGTTAGCGTAAACGTGCGTGTGACTTGTCATATAAACGTAACCTTCCTTGCAACGAATAAGGCACGTAAAACATTTTCTATTCATAAAATTATTCGACTAACAATGCGATGCTTGTCATAGAACCGTAGGCTAGCCTAGGCTTAGTCTCTGTGATAAAATAATTTAAATAATTATTAGTTAATGGACAGAATGTGATTGCAGAGTATTAAAAAATAAAAAATATTATATACTTTAACTCGACTGACTGTGTACTTCACAATTCATACTGTTGACTAAATAATAATCAAGTAATACATCGATCGTCGTCACCATCATTAAAACTAGTTTTATACGAAAATGCATTTAAAAGCAAGAGTGATGTACATAATAAATAACCATAATATTAATATGTTTTTGATTTATTCATTCTTATTATTTTCGTCTGTACAAAATTAATTAAATGTGATCAGAATCTTTATTCGCAATAAGCATTAGTTTATACAAAATTTAGTAAATAATATAAAATAACATTCTGCCTTTTTCGCCTTCAGTAAGCAACAACATTTACATTTTTTTCTACATTTTTTTATTAAGAAACTGAAAGTTCTTCGTCTCTATAATATCCTCATGTAGGATCTTGACATAATATAACTTAACCTTATTGCACAGGCAGTAATAGTCTAACATAGATAAGATTATTTTTTTGAAGCATGGCTAATTACTTTTTACTTATATTAAATTACTCCACAAAAAGGTTAGTAGAAGTTCATGGTACATTTTTTGTATTGTATTTCATAGGAGTTAAGTTATACATTTTCTAAATGTTTTTTTTTTCTATTAAAAATACTATAGTTTGATTATCAATTAAATTAGCGTAACAACATTATCAACCTAAGTCATAACGTATGTGGAACTTAATGAATAATTTGTATAGCGCCTAGCGCCGCGAATATTTGACAGAAACGATACCGATTAATGCTCACTAAACTCTTGCGGGGCTAACATGCATGCGGACATAATTTTATCGTCACATTTTTACCTTGAAATTATTTTTGTGATAATATGTCGACTTTTAGGTATATAACCTATACGCCGTGGTGGCGGTGCGCGCCATTGACAACTGGTATCTACGTTTCAAAAATAACATTAAATCTATGCGTCACAAATAAGAATAGGAACGGTAATGACCTCGAATGACCGCGATCTGTCAAAAATGTACAGCTTGCAAAGAAAATTTATTTTCTTATTTTGAAATTTTTAACATATATTTATAAGTAGTAATACCAAATCCGGAAATCATCGAGTTAATAAAAAGGCACAATCCATCAATAACCATATTATAGAAAATATTTAAATATTAAATTCAATTGAATATACCTGGCACATGATTAAGTATACAACAATGTTCCACAATTAGAAAGTGAAATTGAGAATCTAACACTGGAAGCTATTGGAAAGAAATTAACCACGTCATATGAATCAAAAATAAATACTGGCAAAGGGAAATATTTCACGACGACTTTGAAGTTTTGACGCTGCCACCCTACAATTGCGATTTACATTCAATTGAATATACCTGGCACATGATTAAGCATAGGGTGGCAGACAACAATGTTCAACAATGAGAAAGTGAAACTTAGAATCTAACACTGGAAGCAATAGGAAAGAATTTAACCACGTCTAATGAATCAAAAATAAATACTGGCAAAGGGAAATATTTCACGACGACGATAACTATTTTTATTATAAACACAGGTAATAAAAATAAGAATAGGACTGACCTGCAGCCATCTTGTGATGTTATAGCTGTCAATTCAAATAAGCTAGGTGGAGTGAAAAAAATAGTTATTTTTGAAATAATATTTTATAGGTATTTAAAATATTTCACCGACTGTTATTTGGAAGAATATTATATATATAAAGTTTTAAAATTTCAAAAGAAAATTAATTTTCTTTGCAAGCTGTACTTTTTTGACAGATCGCGTACATTTGAGGTCATTGACGTTCCTATTTCTATTTGAAACGCATAGTGATTAAGTATTGAAATAAAACATTTTTTTACGGATTTTATGGCGTATCGTATGTATATTGATATTATTGGGTTTATTGAAACTGAAAAGTAAATTACATTATTTTGGAATTGCAACGCTTAGTTAATTTTTTGCTCTTTATAAGGGTTGATCTTTTCTGCTTCATCTTCAATACCTCCGAAAATAAATTAAAAGATAATACTTTACTATCTCGTAGGTAATGTAGGCCCTAACGATGACGTCAGAATTTCTAGATATTATTATTTTTGTTCAAAGGTTTATTATTCGTACGTAGTTTTGGGTGCATTTCATTAGAAAATAATAACAATGAATTGTAGCTATTGATTCAAAATCTTATCAATGTTTTAATATCGATCCTCCTGACTGTACCTGCTATCGAATCGTATTCGAGTAAAACTAAACTTATGCTAGATAATTATACCAACCCCAGTTTTATTATAAATGAATCACAAATATAAAATCTGTTTGAACCCCTGTGTAGCACAAAGCAAGGATATTTGAAATCGAGTGCAGCACCAGACAATTGACACTAATAAATTCCACTATTATAACTAGTAACTCTCCCAAGTGGGCGGCATTCGGTTTAATTTTGTAATTGATTTTAAATAGTTAAAGAGCTATTGCGATATTACAAAGAACAACTGACTTTACAAAAATAATATTGTACATAGTTATTTATTATTATTATGAAGAATACTACATTATGATTTGAGTGTTTACTTAAATAGACTAAAATTATAAACTACACATTACAACAACAACAAAACTAAAACAATGAAAAGCGTTTATATATATTACTTGTTAGTTTTGATGCCGTTGTTGAGTTTTTTATATTCTTTGAAGAGGTCTCGCACGTCTTTCAATGATCTTTCGATTTGTTTCACAAAGTTTGAGGAGCTCTGTAAGAAATATACAGTGTCAATAGAAGAACTGGGGCAAACAGGAGTACATCACAATTAATTTGTTTCCTAATCCTACTCATTACAAATTCAGCTTCTTAGAAACGTGTGCTTTGTCTTTCGAAATCATTCGACTACCAACATTTTATGTCATGGTTCTCGTTAGCCAATGATTCGAAATTCACACGTCATAAAATTAATCACTTTTATAATTACAACAAAATACATACAAATATTTTTAATAAAATACTGATTTAATGAATAATCTCACCGTGATAGGGCAGCTCTTCTTGCTGGACACGTGGAAGAAAAGAAGGTCTTCTCCGACGATAACATAGGAGACTCCGTAACCGTCATCAGCAACTGGACCAAAACCGCCGCCAGCGCTTACACATTTCGGGTGTTTCTTTAAATCCAACATTGAGGTTTGACCTGAAAATTAGGTAGCCATGATTAATTACGAGTATAGATCGTAATATCTCCTAATAATATAATTTGTTTTTTAATATTTGATTTGATTATAATGCCGGATTCGATCTTAAAAACCTAGTAACTTCGTATGTATAAACATATTATACATTGATATACATATATGTATATCATACTAATATTATAAATGTGAATGTTTGTTTGTTTATTTGTTACTCAATCACGCAAAAACGGCTGAACCGATTTATGCTACCGACCGATTTATTAGCATGAAATTTAGTATACTAATAGTATGTGACCGGGAATAACAAATAGGATATATTTTACCCCAGAAAAATGAGGGAATATCCCGGAAATTCCGAAAAACAGATATAGGAGAACTACTTACGGGATTTGAATGAAATTTCACACATGTATTGTATGTGACCGAGAAAAATGTATAGGCTACTTTTTATCCCAGAAAAATGTGAGGATATCCCGAAAAACTAATATGTTACGGGATTCGATAGAAATTTCATACACACATAGTATGTGACCGGGAATAGCAAATAGGATATATTTTACCCCAGAAAAATGTGGGAATATCCCGGAAATCCCGAAAAACGAATATCTTACGGGATTCGAATGAAATTTCATACACACATAGTATGTGACCGGGAATAACAAATAGGATATATTTTACCCCAGAAAAATGTGGGAATATCCCGGAAATCCCGAAAAACGAATATCTTACGGGATTCGAATGAAATTTCATAGACACATAGTATGTGACCGGGAATAACAAATAGGATACATTTTACCCCAAAATTATGTGGAAATTCCCAGAAACCTTATGTAGGACACCTACTTACGGGATTTAAATGAAATTTTGGTACACTAATAGTTTGTGACTGGCTCTAGCATATTGAATACTTCTTTTCTTGGAACAAAGCGGGAATTTCCCTAACATTGAGTACTTCTTATCCCATGAATTCAATCTGACAACAATTGTGTTAGGTACTAAGTCTAAAGCTAGTATATTTATATAAATGCACTGCACAGTCTTATTATTATTAGGTTATGCTACTTAAATACAGGCCTGCATGAATCGGACCACTCCATATAATTTAGCTAGGGTTAATTGGAAATATATCATTTCCTTGGCGCATCACTTACCGTGAGGTGTTTGACTGGTGGAAAGTCGCCACGGTTCGTTGAATACCTCCTGAAGGAATGGCGACTCCAGTTCCAGATATTTTGAGACGACGTATAAACAAAATAGGTGGCGGTCGATGCCTCTGCCGGCCATAGCGTCTTGGTAGCCTAGCTGATGACGGTGACTCGCCTTAACGAATAGAGCCATACGTTCCTGAACCTAAACAATATATTTCATTTAGTAGGTCTTAGAAACCATAATACTATAATAGCATGTTCAAATACATGTTTTGATCAATGTTTTAAATTTTTAATTTAGTATGGCTATGCCAATTATAATTAGTGAATAAAAACGTGGTAGTAACGTACTGTGGCATTGGGATCCTCCATGGCCTTTACCCACTCGGAGCTCTCGATGGTGCAGGAGCGCACGGTTTCAGTGCGGCCTTCACGGAACAGACGAGTCATGGACGCCTCGTAAGTTAGACAGAAGCGACCCGCGTCCCGGAAGTATGACAACTGGAGAACTAACTGGATAAAAGCATCGGGAGATACACGGCAGCTCTTCATGAAACCTGTCAGGTATAATAATGTCGTATGTGAAACACATTTTTTTAAATGTATTTATTTTAAGAACAATACATTAAAATAATACTTAAATCAACAAATTCATTAGCATATATTAATCTCTTGGCTTCATCAAAAGCCAGAGAAACCAAGATACTATACACAATCCGACATCGTTTTGTTTTGACCAAAAAGTGACATTCTTAGTGTCGGCGCCGTTACGACAGCACCGAAGGTGTTTGCGGGGAGTACAAGAAGCGCGGGGGTCTATCCGGTTCCAACGGCCTAAAGCACCCACCGCGCCTGTCAACGCACTCGCCGATAGCTCGCGATCCCATCGCCACCAAACTTTTTGTATACTACTTTTTTATTTTAATATACAAATTTGCCTATCGTGTGAGTCGCCTATTTTATTTATGTTCCCTACTGAACATAAGTGGCGACCGTGTAAAATTAAAATTCAATAAATCCACGGACGGATTCCGATTCTGCCGCGTAACTCGGTCCAAAGGTCGTCGTAGCACGCGGTGAAATTTCGTGAGCGTACTACGAGCTACGAGAACGAGGGAAGCTGCGCTGATCTGCTACATCTGCTACGAGTAGTATCCCGATTCCCAAGAACAACGAAGCGGTCCAGAGAAATTCATTTCGAGCGGAAAGAAAACCACTTTTGCAGCCATCGCGAACTGGCCAAGCTGAGGTCCAGCGGAGTCTACGCGCCACAGCAGCAGTTTTGCCAGCCAAAAGTGAGCCCGTTCCTTTTATTTTATTTTACCCCTTCGTGTCCCACTATTCCTAAAGGTTTTGTTTGTGTGAACAGGGAAACAAGGAATCTTAATACTATTTTTTGTTACCTTACCCTACCTATCTATTATTAGGGTAACATCTTTATAAATTCCTTGTCTATCCTATCCCTTTCGCATATACTCGTAAAACTGCTAATCTAAACAAACTATTTCGCTGTTTCATCTATTTCTTGCTATTTAATCAGTGCTACTTTTCAAGCCGCCTATCATTTGCATTCATTGCGCCTATTTTACGACTTGAAAGTCATCGCTAGCATTTAATCATTATATTACCCACTATTGAACAGTTGTAATTTAAATAGCTGAACCTATTCCTTTAAACGTAGTCATACTTTAAATTAACATTCTTGTTCAGATATATATACATACCTACGCAATAATCTGAGCTTAACTTCTCAATTCATGCAAAGTCACTTCATGTTATCCACTATTTAGTTGTTTATGCACGCAAATAAAATAGTTATCACTGATTCACTATAGCATAAACACTCGCTAAATCCCATACTGTGCTAATCAAGCTATTATTTTGCATAAATTAACTAAATTCACTATCGCCCTTGCTTTCCGTTATTATTTATACGAGAATATCTACAAGTCATTCCAACAATCTATTCCAGCTACCGTGCGGCGGTCGCTTGAGACTGTCATCGCATCCCGTATCGCTGCTAGCACTGTTGGCTCATGTCGTCCTGGTGCTGAGCGCGGGCGACGGACGGCGACCATCCCACCTTTCACCGCACATCAGCTGACTTGAACCGGTTCCCGTCACAGCGGCTACGAAGCGAGGAGCGTATCGTATGCAATTCTTATTTATTTAATTAGCACATAACTGATTGTTTTGATTGTTTGCGCGTTAACTTTACTAGTATGGAGGCAACGTATAAAACTCTTAATTTAAAACGCGCGTCAATTAGAGGCCGTGTTACAAAATTTAATAACCAATTAGGAGAATTAAAAGGTAAAAAGCTCACTCCTACGGAAGTTAACGTACTGACACAACGATTAGTTAAAATTGAGGCTTTATTTGGCGAGTTCGATAGCGTGCAGAATCAGATTGAATCATTAGATGAAGATAATTTAAGTTTAGAGTTGGATACCAGAGAAGTCATCGAACAAGCTTTCCACAATTCGATCGCAAACGCTCAGGAAGTCATTTCCGTAAACAGTACGACAAAAAAGTCGTCGCTTGAGCATAGCAGTATTTTCACAGCTGATGAGGATGATCACGAAGTTATCGGCTTTCGTTTACCAGTAATTAAAATTAATAAGTTTGATGGTACATTCAATAAATGGTTGGAATTTCGTGATACCTTCAGTTCCTTAATACATAATAATACAAAAATAAAAAACATACATAAATTTCATTATTTAAATTCTTATTTAGAGGGTGAAGCTGCTCGTGTAATCTGTAATTTGGAAGTTTGCGACAGTAATTATTCTGAGGCATGGTGTCTTCTTTGCGAGCGTTATAATAATGTTCGTCAATTAATAAATAACCATTTGAAGTCCTTGTTTACTATTGAGCCGTTGCGTGAGTCTGACAAGTCATTAAGATTTCTTGTAGACCACGTCACAAAAAACCTACGTGCTTTAAATACGTTAAAGCAGCCAACTGATCATTGGGATACCCTGATAGTATACATGCTCTCAGCGAAATTAGATAGTAATACGCGTGTTAAATGGGAGGAGTACATTCAAGCTAATGTTAGTGCTTCGGATATGCCTAGCCTAGAGGAGTTCATGACGTTTATTAAAGGCCGCGCTGAGGTTTTGGAGTCTGTTTACCGCAGCAAACAAGACAAAGGGGCGAAGTCAACTCCGAATTACAATCAAGGCACCAAACAAAATCCCGTTATTTACACAAAGGCATTAGTTAGCGCTGAGCAGGGTGACTCATTATCAACCACATCTCAAAGGTGTATTTTTTGTAATCAATGTCATCGTAATTATGAGTGCTCACAATTTCAATCGAAATCTATTGAGGATAGGCTTTCATTAGTGTCCGATTTAAAGTTATGTCCCAACTGTTTGCGTAAAGGCCATAATACGCGTGCATGCAAGCTTCCAGGCACTTGCAAAATATGCAAAAAGCGTCATAGCACCTTTTTACACAAACCTACAGATTCCGACACTAATATTACAGTCACTAATGTTGCAGTCTCTAAGTCAGTTTCGATGTCAGCTGTTTCCGCTTCTGAGACACTATTATGTACAGCTTTGGTTGATATTTTTAATCCCACTACAAATAATTGTATCACTACTAAAGCCCTGTTAGACAACGGCAGTCAATCTAGTTTTATTACGGAAGCTCTTAAACAAAAATTAAATTTAACTTCTTCCACGTCCGACATTAGGAATGTTGTCGGCATTTGCAACACTATTGTCAAGCTTAATGCTGAACGTTGCAATGTTCGAAGTCATTCTAAGGTAGGTTCTTTCATCGTTATGACGTCATGTTTAGTGATACCCCAAATATCGGGTAAAATACCTAAGTCTTTTGTGACTATAACACACCTTAACTTGAAGTCTTTTGAACTAGCAGACCCCAGCTTTTATGAGCCGTCTGACATAGGACTACTCATCGGTGCTGACCTATTTTGGTCTATTATTGGTACCAAACAGCACTCTCTAGGCAGAGGAAATCCTATTCTACATGATTCCAAATTGGGATGGCTCATCGCAGGTCCCATGCACTACAATCAAAATGACTATTTTAATCTAAACTCTTCAATAAAATGTAATTTTGTAAGTATTGAAGACAGCAATAATTTAATTGAGCTTCACAATGATTTGAAGAGGTTTTGGGAGCTTGAAAGCTTGCCACAAAAACCCCTTCTTACAGACCAAGAGAAAGCTTGCGAACAACATTTTTTGCAGCACACAAAACGCACTGAAGATGGTCGTTTTTGTGTCAAGCTGCCACTGATCGACGAACCAGACTGCCTAGGCACTTCCTATTTTATGGCCAGGCGGCGATTTATAAACCTGGAGCGTCGCTTTCGCAAGCAACCAGAGCTTAAGTCCGCCTATGTAGACTTCATCGAGGAGTATCGCAAACTTGGACATCTAGAAATATCTGAGGTAGACCGACCTGAGCTTGCCTATTTTGTTCCGCATCATCCTGTCATTCGTGAAGACAGCGAGTCAACACGTCTCCGCGTCGTCTTTGACGCATCAGCTCGCACCTCATCTGGTTTGTCTATAAACGACATTCAAATGATAGGCCCTACAGTTCAAGACTCTCTTTTCAATATCCTCATCCGGTTCCGGCAATATCGCTATGTATTGTCGGCGGATATTGAAAAAATGTACCGGCAGATTTTAGTAGATGAGTCTGACCGAAACCTACAGCTGATTTTATGGCGTGATGCGGAGGACAAACCATTACAAACACTCAGGCTTAATACGGTCACCTACGGATTTGCAAGCGCTAGCTTCCTTGCCACCAGGTGTCTCTGGCAAGTAGGTGAGGAGTGTGACGATGACGTGATTAAAACGGTCATACAAGAGGACATATATGTTGATGACTTACTAACTTCTAGTGATGATGACGATCAATTACATTCAATACAGAAATCAACATATGTGGCTCTTTCTAAGGCTGGTTTTAATCTACGTAAGTACCGATCCAACTTACCATCTTTACTGTCTTCAGATGCTGTACAGTCATCCGGCAACTTGACGTTGAGTCAGTCCACACATACGCTGGGCCTAGATTGGATTCCTTCGTCCGACAGTATTCATTTTCCTATTGCGGTGGATCAGTCTAATGACATCACTAAGCGCACTATACTTTCTTCAACTTTCAAGATCTTCGATCCCTTGGGGCTCCTATCCTTGTCCACTATCGTTCCCAAAATTTTAATTCAGACCTTATGGTCCCTCAAATTGGACTGGGATGATCCCGCTCCAAAGGAAGTTGTTGATGTCTGGAGACCTTTTATTGAAGGACTTAAATGCCTTTCTTCACTATATATACCTAGATGGGTATCAATAGCACATCCAGTCTCTGTTGAGATTCATTGTTTTTGCGATGCATCGCAAAGCGCCTACGGTGCATGCTTGTATCTTCGCTCTATAACTAAAGAAGGACAAGTACATGTCCAACTTTTATGTGCGAAATCTCGCGTTGCCCCAGCATCCAGCCCTATTACGATTCCTCGTCTCGAGCTCTCAGGTGCTCTTCTTGCAGCTGAAATGAGCTCATCTGTGACCCAAGCTCTGCGACGTGAAATATCGCGTCATGTCTATTGGACTGACTCTAGCGTTGTACTTAGTTGGTTGCGCAGCGGTTCTTCTAATTTAAAGGTATTTGTTGCCAACAGAGTCGCCGCTATTAAGAGAGTTGACTGACGCTAATTCATGGCACCACGTTCCTACAGAACACAACCCAGCCGACCTGCTATCCCGTGGCGTGAACCCACAACAGGTCGCTGCATGCGATATGTGGTGGCATGGACCTAAGTTTCTATTGTTGCCCGAGTCCGAATGGCCTCCTATGCAGTCACAGACTATTATTGAGACGAAGGATTTGCCAGAAATTAAAGCCCATCCCGTTGCTATTTCTAATAATAATCAATCAATTATTAATTTTAATAAATATTCCAAATTAAGAAACTTACAACATATTTTAGCCTATGTACACAGATTTATATATAATTGTAAAAATCCAAAAAATAAAACTAAAGATTCCTTAACTACTGTCGAGCTTAATAAAGCTCTCAATGCATTAATTTATATTTCCCAATTAGAGTCATTCCCTAAAGAATACGATTTATTATTAAAGGGAAATTCCCTAAACCCTAAGTCGCATATTTCGGCACTCAATCCCTTTCTACATGAAGGAATCATTAGAGTAGGTGGTCGAATTCAGGCATCTGAATACAGCTTCGACATGAAGCATCCCATGTTGTTAAGCCCTAAACACTATTTTACCCAACTTTTATTCCGACAGGAACACCTACGGCTCCTACATCTGGGGCCACAGGCTTTACTAGCTTCTATTAGAACGCGTTTTTGGCCTATTGGTGGAAGAAGCCTGGCTAGACGTACTGTGTACAATTGCACCGTATGTAGGCGTTTTAAGGGTCAGACCATGAAAAATATAATGGGTAACCTACCTGCTCAGAGACTAATGCCCGACTATCCTTTTATTACAGTAGGGACTGATTTCGCTGGGCCATTTATGATCACGGATCGCAAGGGTCGTGGTTGTAAAATAACAAAATGTTATTTATGTATTTTTATATGTTTTAGGTATAAGTGCATCCATTTAGAGGCAGTCAGTGAGCTGTCAAAGGATGCTTTTATTTTAACTTTAAAACGTTTTGTGTCTTGGAGAGGACTACCAAAGCAGATATTCTGCGACAATGGTGGAAACTTTGTTGCTGCTTCAAAGGAGCTTAAAGAGTTTTTTGAAGCTAATGCTAACCCTATCGCTGATTTTGCCGCTAGCGAAGGCGTCGAATTTTGTTTCTCGCCTGCATACGCTCCTCACTTCAATGGCTTGATGGAGGCCGGTGTAAAGTCAGCCAAATTCCATCTGGCTAGGATATTAGGGACTACCCACCTAACCTATGAGGAATTGTCATCTCTGTTCACTCAAATAGAATGCATCCTTAATAGCCGCCCCCTATGTCCATTGAGTTCCTCTCCCACAGACTATTATCCCTTGACCCCGGGCCACTTTTTGATTGGTAGACCACTAACCTCGCTGCCATCTCCGTGTCTACAATTTGCTAATGCCAATCGTCTCGACAGATTCCAGCGCATCGAGCAGTATAAGCAACATTTTTGGCGACGCTGGAGCCACGAGTACATCGCAGAGTTGCAGTTGAGGACGAAGTGGCGCACGAGGTCTAAGGACAACTTACAAGTTGACGACCTAGTCCTCTTGAAAGAGGAAAACGCTCCACCACTCTATTGGCGTCTCGGACGTGTAAGGAGACTGTTCACTGGAACTGACGGATTGACGCGCGTCGCAGATATAGATACTGCAAGAGGGATTGTGCGTCGCGCCCTCAATAGAATCGTCCTACTACCGAAGCCTGACGAGTTGGAGGATCTTGAAAGCTGTTAAGCTTTCCAGCGCCGGGAGTATGTCGGCGCCGTTACGACAGCACCGAAGGTGTTTGCGGGGAGTACAAGAAGCGCGGGGGTCTATCCGGTTCCAACGGCCTAAAGCACCCACCGCGCCTGTCAACGCACTCGCCGATAGCTCGCGATCCCATCGCCACCAAACTTTTTGTATACTACTTTTTTATTTTAATATACAAATTTGCCTATCGTGTGAGTCGCCTATTTTATTTATGTTCCCTACTGAACACTTAGGACCGAATTCCGGCCACATTTCATCAAAACATGAAAGATATCATCTAAGAACCACAGCAACCACAATGAGTAATTTTGAGAGCTGAAAACCTAACCTTTAAACCTTATTTTCTTAAAAAGTAGTAAAAAGCTAAGAAAATGTCATGAGCTCTTTTAGTAATATTGTTTTGATAAGTAATGGAACAAATTAACCAATAACCATTTAAACCATGATTAACTAAGCATATTTTTAAAGCTTACTAACCTTTTCCATATTCTTTGTACATCAGAATCCTGAGGTCGACATCATTTAGTAGCTTTTGGGCAATGTTGTACGAAACGTCAATGCTATTGAGCAAGTCTTCGTGACCGAGGTCCCATTGTAAACGTATAGGCGCCGGCGGAGGTGATTCAACCGTGCCTAATGTGTTGCCGTCAGCACCGTATCTATAAATAAACTATGTCATTTTCTTAGCCCTAAAAATACTGTTTATTGGTTGGTGGTTTCAATATATAAAGGATCATCATTCATTAGGTAGGGTAAACTTCCCCGAAGGGTTTAGGCAGAGACAAACCCTTCACGTGTTATCACGCGCCACCAACGCGCTTATTGGTTCCATTAAAATTATTTATTGGAAAGTATTCAAATTAACAATAATTAGCAAGAAACTTGTTATGTAAAGGTTAAAAACTCCATCAGTAATGCTGACCCCTGCGCAGCTACTGCGCAGGTACTAATGCACACCCACAATACACACACACACGGTATACAGGATGTTTCTTTTAAGGTGTCAAGCCGGTGCGAGGTGATAGAGCCTAGGGGACTATCATACCTATCGATTGGATGTCTATGTATGTTCCGCGATTTACTGTAGTTTTCGAGTTAATTTTATTATTCAGTTTAACGAAAATATTACGATCGAGGGACTTTCAAAATTTCTATCGTTTTTAGGGTTCCGTACCTCAAAAGGAAAAAACAGAACCTTTATAGGATCACTTTGTTATCCGTCCGTCCGTCTGTCAAAACAATTTTTCTCAGGAACGCGTGGAGGTATCAAACTAAAATTTATATCAAATACTCAGGTCTACTGTCCCTTGGAGCTGTGTGGATCAAACTTCTAAGCCAACGCAATCAAAAGATACAGCCGTTTATGCCGCAAATTATCGAAACTCGCAAGGGAATCTACCGAGAAGATCTATAAACCTACAGAGTACTTCTCGTGAACTCAGAATCTTGAAATTTGGTACGAAGCAACGTCTTATAGCACAGATAAAGGAAACATTGCGAAAACCGTAAATTTTTAGTTACATCATAATTATAATAAAAATATTATATGATGTTACTACCCCTTTCCTCATGAAAACGTAGAGGTATTAAATTGAAATTCATATCCAATACTCAGGTCTATAATACCTTTAAGCTGTAACAAAATCAAACTTCTATGTCAACGCAAACAAAAGTATACCTACAGGTACGGAACGGAACCCTCGGTGCGCGAGCCCCCTATCGGATATCGTTTATTTAAAACGGCCGTTATTAATTTGGTACTTATCCATCATAATGCTTACCCAACTTCCAATTCACACCAAATAACATATTCCCATAAATGACCCATAACAGGCGCGTCTGCCCTGAAATAATTTGTAAGTATGTGTTTATTATAAAAATATACCTACTTAGTATATACATATATATTTTATACTACGTACTTCAAATGTACTAATAACTTATAATTAATAAATAAGATATAATTATTATTTACTTACCAGGTGTGTTCTGCGTTAAAACCAACCTGCGAAATAGGTACTAAGTTATTGGGAAACAAAACATTTTACAACAAAGTTATTTTCGCAAATATGTTTGCGAAGTAAGTACGATAGTAGTTATGATAAAAATAGTGGGTTAGTGTAAAATTCCCTCTAAAGAAGAGTTTGGGATTTTTCGTGTTAAGATTTCTTCCAGCCTGAACTTGTAAATCTGTGCTCAGAAGTCTCAAAATCTTTAACTTAAATAAACATTTCTATTATAAAAAGAAGAATAGTAAAAAGTTTATTAATAAAAACAATATATATTATATATTTCAAGAGAGGTATATTGGTAGTAATTCCACTCAAATCGGAGCTGCCCAACTGAAGAAATATTGGGGAACTGAGAATAAGTAACAAAATAATTGTCTAATAATTTTGTCCGTCATTTTATCTGTTTATGTGTCTGTGTAATTGAATATGCATTAAATCGTTACTTCTACATAATTATACTGAGGAATTGAAAATTTAGAAGTCGTATTTTTATGTTTTGGAATCTATTCTTGGCCTCCAGAAAATAAATGTATATCTATTACAAATGCAGTAAAATACTCACAAAACCGTTTTTACTAAAGCAAAGGTTAAATGACTTGTCAAACCAACGGTCGTTGCCTTTGCCGTGCAGAAGTATTCGACCAAATTCGTCCAATTTTGATGGGTCATTTTCATCATAACCATATTCGAAGTCATCTGGAATGTTATAAGATAATACAACTTATTTTGTAATAATAGATACTCTGATCGGACATAGGATACGCCTAGTTCAAAGCAAATAATTATGTCTACGTTAGAGCTACTCAGCCAAAAATAAAAGTCGAATCTAAGTTTACATAGCCTATAGCCTAATTTATAGTAAGCATTAAGCTACCAATGATAATTTGGGGATACTAATGAAAATAACATGTGCATCATCTTCTCTAAAATATTTATACATTTTTACATATAAATAATAGGAAAATGTGAATATGACTACTTTGATAACAAGGAATATTATAATTTCTCACGTGTTTCTTCATAATTTCAAAATTCCAGCATTTCTAGAAGACATGTGCATACTGTCTGAATAAAGTCAGGCTTGGTAAAATTAACAAATTGGGTTGACAGTCTGAGATGGTTATGGTAAATCCTTCGAACAATATTATCATTCAATTTTTTTTTATATCTGCCTGGAGTTTTATAGATATCATTGGCAGATTGATAGTTTATTTCTCATGCATTAGAAAGATGGTCAATGCAAATTGTAACCGTACCTAAAGTGTTATATTATTAAGAGCATTACGATGATCCAACCCTTAACAGAGAAATAATGTTCTTACCAAGGCATACATTGAAGGCTGCTCTTTCGATACAGTGTAAAGAGGTACGGTTATTTCCACGGTTAAACATGGTCTGTCTGATGTGTGCCCAGTGTGAGCGCTCGCCTGCCGTGAGCGCAGCCACACGCTCCTCACCCACAACGGGCTCCGACTTGTCATCGAGAATTTGTTGAATTTGTCTACGGAAAATAAAAATAATTCTTGCTTTTCTAATCTCTCTATAATTAGTATATGTAACAAAAAGCAGCAGTTGCAAGTATTTAGAAAACTTTACTATCACATTGAAAGGGCTTAAAGATTTTACTATTGAGCCTGCTAAAAAAATGGCAAAAATCGATAGCAAAAGTCAATACCAACAAGAAATGGCGCGAGTGTAAATCTTCTGAAGCATCAGGTTTACCAGATAAATTTAAACAAGAACTTTGATTGCATAAATCAGTATTAAAGTATTTCATAAAAAATACTTGTATTTGTTTTTTTGGCTATATTCATTTTGAGTAATCTCACTGTACTTCCAAGAGGGTAAAACATTTTCATCACACAAATTGTATGTAAGATAGCTCGATTTGAAATTACAGCGTCGCTTATGGTTGTTACTGAGATTAAGACGCAAAGGAGTCGGCGTGTTGTCTTTGTTTTTGTGGCAGCATAGCATCCATATTTTTGAAAAGGGCTGCGTTTGATTGTGGTTCGACAGTTACAAGTGAATAGGTTACTTAACACTGAATATAGCATCAGGTAAGATCACTATCTCACCTGATGTTATATTCAGTTGTAACTTGAGCTCTCCGGTTATACGTAACCGTGTTTCATGCATTTTCGTGATATGTAAACAAGTGAGGCGTCAAATACTGTGGGGTGTTGCAATGCCACTAATATCTATGAAAAGAGGAATTCTAAAATAGTACGTACATTTGAATTTCAGCAGGTTTCAATAGCCGTCCTCTTGTATATACTAGCACTTTGAAATATCTACCCTTATGGTAGACAGTAATATGGGACGAGTCCTGATAGTGTACAATCTTGTCCCGCTCGATGCCAGGGACACGTACCGTGTTGAAAAGTCTCTCATACTGCCATGAGCATAGCGGCACCATATTTTGTAGCATGATCTATAAGACAATCATAGAAATATCAAAAAATGAAACGAGTGCCTTACGGTAGGTATTTTATGAATGAATGAATTACCTGAAGGATGCAGCAGGTACACAAAATAAAAAATAAAAAAATAACGACGGATCTGAGGTCTGAAAAATCCTGACTTAAACAAAGTAGGTAAAGAGAGATAAAAACCATTGCATTTATCGCGAAGTCTGTCATATAAACCAATTATACCTTTCCTTTTTGTTGTAGGGATACACACAGTTATAATAAGAAATGTAGGTACAGACGCCAGCAGGTCAACCTATCCAAAACTGTCAAATTTTCCCAATTGAATATGAACCTTATTACTTTGTGTTGTAAAGTTGAAAATAAATCAAAGAAATTTGACAGATTGTGGTAGCTTGATGTGCTGACCTCTGTACTACACACATACCTTTCATATTATTAATTAATACAATTACAAACCCAAGAAAATCCGTCGCCGCTGCCATTCCCAATTTCCCATCTCTATTCCCAATTTTAATTAAAATGTAGCAGTCATAGAGTTTAAGAGGATAAATGTAGGAGTCATAAAGCATAATACGTATCTCTGAGGGATTCCGGTCCCGATGGATTTGCGTTTGTTATTATAAATAAACCTTGGTACTTGTTAAATTTGTCTGTTAAAAAACTACACAGACAGACAGTTTTCAGCTTTTAAATAAGTGTCACATATCCAAGATTGAAAACCAACAACGTTTAAGCATGACTTTCTCTAAAATCAAATCCTTAATCTTAATCATAATTATATAAAATGAACAAACCGGTTCAAGTTCTTGTCTATCGATGAGTCTTCGAAATCTGAGACACAAGTGGATGAAGACGCCGGCGCGCGCCGCCTGGATGTTAGTCGGTCTCAACAGAATGGCATCTGTTCCATAAAAATTCGAGTTAACCATCAGAGGTGAGCGACCACGCAGGTAAACGTATTCCTCCCACCAGTCGGACACATAGTTGCTAGACCACCTGCAAGAGATACCACAAATATTTGTTTTTCAACCAATGACACCTATTACAAATAAAAATAGTTGTCTTTCTTCCAAATTGTTTAAACTTTTACACTTAGATTTTTACACTATCTTTAGTCGTAAATAAGATAATTCAAAACTTAATATTTATCAATCAATTACGTTAAACTAGTTGTATACACCCACACAAAAATTACCATGATTTCAGCACAAGATATCTCTGTAGCTTAACAGCAATAGTTTCTTCAAATTCTTTAGCCAATAGTTTGACTCTCTCATAGTTATTGTCGTCCAATAGGGGGCGAACACTAGTCAGGTACTAAAAAAAGAATAACTTAAATTAATCTGTTACCTTTTAGAATGAAATACATTCGCAAGCAGTAAACTGGAATCTTCTTCGCGCGTTATCAAAACATTAATTTTACAATTTCCATGCAATGAACTATGTATTGTGGTATATCATTTAAAATCTACCAAAATTTTGGGAATTATTGCAATAGGTCAAAGTTTAAATGAATAGGAAGTAACATGAAAAGATAAAAAAAAATATTGACAATGTACCCTACAATATTTTGTATGATCGTTTGGGATTTCCTGCCACTCTTCGACTAAAGCAGTTTTCAGGTCCTCTATCGACGCCGAAGCTGAAAATCATCCCCATACCTGAAATTTCGTTATATTAATGTGTATAATCGGATTCAAGTCAGGGCTGAGGGCTGGCCAGTATAGTGTGGGAATCCCGACTTCTTCCATGCACTGTATAGTCACTTCAGCGGTGTGACAACTGGCAGTATAGTGCATTATGAAGAGCACTTTGCTTTGCAGAATGTCGTTGATATATCTCTCTGGCCCCTCCCGACCTCCACAAGGTACGAATATCAGCTCCGTTTTTGCTTCAATAGAAATACGCGCCAAACTAAAGCCGGGCTCGTCGGTGGGCTGAAGACAATTTGGGTCCCGTGGCTGGCCTTTTTGGGGTCAAGTTCGATTTTTTAAGTCTTCGTCTCACTGTCCACAACTTCTCTAAGCTGCTGCTAGACGTCCACGCAGGTTAGGTGTCGTTTTCGGAGAGAAGAGGTGACAATAAAACGGCCATTTCTCACCGAAGTGCATCGCTGTCATCAAGATTCTGGTCTCCGGATTAAGTTTCCCTGAACCTCTATCCGTATACCTTGAGACGCAAGACTGGCTCAGATGATACTGTCGAGCGATAGTACGCTGAAGGGTTGTCCCCTTGCTGGATTAGGATGAGGACTTGAGCGGTTTCTATAGGTGCGGTTTGCATTTTCTTTTAGCTTCAGTGTTCCCAGTGACTTGAAACATTGGAGTGATGACCAATTTTCTTAAACGCCCACTTTTTATAGTGTCAGGACTACCTACAATATGGTGTCCTTTGTTTTACGTTCATGACATAAGGTGAATCATGTTTGGTTATGATATTGAAAGTTAACAAAATTACATTCCAAATGATATGTCACAATCCATAGTTTATTGCATAGAAATTGTAAAAAATTGTTTTTAGCAACGCGCGATGAAGTGGTTCCAGTTTAGTGCTCGTAGTAATTATAACTTAAAATTGAGCTCTGTGTGAACTCAAACATTATATATATTCATGTTAAAAAATACAAGATATTTTATTTGATAATGATTTTTGGATGCAGTGCCTGAATATATTATACAGGTATACCTACTTTTTTATCGCTTGGCATAGATATTCAGCGATAAGATCTAATTTGGTATGATGTGTTTACAACAAATATGGATTATTTTAAACACTGTGCACTTACACGTTTCATAGTATCTTTAACAGCAGGTAGCGGTAGTCTTGGCAGCGATCCTTGGAAACTATACAGCTTGGGTTTATTCCATCCGGACAATACTTTCACCACACTTATCCATAGCATTGTCTTTATAGAAATTTTGGACCCGGGGGCACGAGATTCGTACATCCATCCCTATAATATATTATTATAAATCATTAAGTGGTGTATCAACAGTATGCTAGATATTGATAAAATAGAGGCATTTACCTTGTACATCAAAAGCAGTTTGAGGAGGTATCTCATCAAAAATATCACACTAAGCCACATGGTGAGAGCTGCCAATAAACAAGCGATGATCTGCCACATTGTTGAGTTGCTAAACAAAACATAATTGATAGTTACAACCTTTGTGCTATTGTAGAATTTATAGATGTCAAAAGCAGGTATAAAAATTAAATGATGCGATTTCTACTTGGAACAAGTTAAGTTCATGTTAGATATTATGAATCACATAAATCCTTGGAGCGGTCATTTAAAAATATATAAGGATTTCGTGATTAACAAAATTATTATATTACCAAATTTTTAGTCCAAACAAATTCTGTTTACAATTTTTCAATGTTTTAAATATACCTAAAACTAGTTATTTTTTATTCTATTTGGCATTACCAGACATTAACTAAACATTTTCAAAGAAGATGTAGAATGTGGAAGATAAATTCGACAGCACAGGCGCTGGTCTCGGTGTTTAAGTTCGCTAAAGCTATTCGAATTATTTAAGTTCGATCTTTCGTTAAAATTTATATTCTCAAAACTAGTAACCACCAACACCATGTCTTTTAAAATTTAAAGGACCCGGCATGGTGTATTTCGGGAAATACTATTACTTACAATAAACATTGTTTACTATGACTACATGAAGTTAGTACTACGAGGTTTCTGGTATTTTTATGAAGCATGCTGAAGCATGTCGGCTCGTTTATAGACGGTAAGGAAGTTCTTTCCTCACGATATTTGGACCTTCACTATATTTAGATAAGTCGATAAGTTCTACAAACAGTTATATATCTCGGCAACTACTTCTACCATTAGCTCGTTAAATGCCCCCGGGGCCCAACAGGTTAGTTTGGCTCGCGGGTCATAATTCGTAACACTATACCGAAGATATCTCGGGCATCAGACTGTACGAGATTAGGATGGAGCTATTTCAACAGCTGAAAGAACACTTCTGAAAGCGGGTGGAATATCGATACTTACAATAATTCATACATTGTATGAACTGTAAGTATCGGTGTTCCACCCGCTTAAAGTAAGTTAAATAAGGGAAGCACGGAATGGAACCGGGGTGATACTCTTGTTATTCAATAGGGTGTTGTAAGTTTGTAACCCAAGACTCTATTGAAGACCTATGTTTATAAGTTGAGTCATCACGAATCGTCTCGAATGCAGGTTTGATGACTTGCCTCCCGAACAAGCCGGTTTCCGACAAGGTATTAGTACCATAGGCCACAGGCATACGGCAAGTTATACAGAAAACCAAGGATACGAACAAAACTTCTGATTTAGCAGTATTTTTGAAATAAGAAGGTCTATTTAAAGATTTTTTTATTAATACTAGTATTCGAAATAAGTAGATATTAAGCATAACATCTATTTTGACGACCACTGTGGTCTAGCGGTTCGAGTGCCGAACTGCTGATCATGGGGTCGATCCCCACATCGATTCCCACAGGACACAAATATTTGTGTGGATAAAACATGAGTATTTGTATTTGTCTGGGTGTTTCTTATGTATTATAAGTATGTATTTACAAAAAAAAGTATTATATCCATTGTCTAGTACCCATAGTACAAGCTCTTCTTAGTTTGGGACTAGATGGTGTTGTGTGAAATGTCCCAAAAATATTATATTATTATCTATTAATTTTAATTAAACATGTTCTAACTTAAAAAAAGGTATTTTTTATTTAGCACAAACCTCAATACGAAATAATACCTATCTTAATAGGTTAAGGTTACGTTTTAATTATCAGAGAGAAAAATAGCAGTTCTGCGTGGAATCTGCACAGTTCCTATTGATTCTTGAGTAGATTTCATTCTTCACGTGTCGCGATATATATTTACACTAATATTATTTTAAAATCTCAGTCCATTAACTAACGTACAAATTTGTATATGTCGAGACGCTTCGCTTCGAGTCTGCGCCAGTGGGAATTGAGCCTTAATATGATATTAGTGTAACCCAAAATTAGATATGGCGGGAGTACAGTTTCGTAGAATATAATTATGACAACTTATATTATTGCGATGATGCTATGCGATAAGAAAATATAAGCAGGAGTGTACACATTTATCATTCAGACTTTGTATATATTAAGCAATTAAAACTCTATTTATGCTATTACACAAGCATTCATTTAAATAATTGATTTAAATTTATTAATAAATACGCAGGTAGCCACTGTAATGTAGAATAATATTTTTTTTTATTTAAACTTGGCAATATTGGCCTTCAAATATGTTTTTAGTTACATCCATGAAATCAGTTTGTTGTAGCAATTGTATAAAATATTATACTGAGATACCTGAAATACCACGCTTTTTGTAAAATATTCTAATTCATTTTGAAGCAGTTCAGAATTTCTGTGAATAGGATATAATGTGAATCTCATTTTGCGTACCAGATGCTTGGCACAAAATCCAATTTTCGGCGATTCTTTGGACATCCTGTTAATATGACTGATTTACATTTGGAGCGAGCACGACATGTGCATTTTTAAATGTTTAATAACTAAAAATATGAATTATAACTCCATAAAAATATTTAGGCTTTTGATATTATTTCAAGCTTATTACTTACCTAGGTAAAACGGATAATGCTTTTTGTACTAATCCGAATGGTACGCTAAATCCGGCGAAATGCGCGGCCACAAGCAATGTCCACAGCACATATAGGGATTGTAAGTGGCCTGGATACACGCCATTGTGCACGCTATTCTGTGAAGTAGAGAAATCAAGTTAGTTTGCTATTAAAGTTTTATTAGTTTTGTTTTTCTTTATAATAACCATAACACAGTTGTTTTAAAATAAGGTTTAATATACATAAAGGATAAACCCTCTATGTTAATATACATAAAGGGTTTATCCTTTATGTATATTAAACCTTATTTTTTTATCAGAATTTTATAAACAAATCCAAAAAAACAGCAGTGATATCTGAAAATCTGTTGCTAAGCTGACTGACCTTCGGACAGATTAGCTGACCTTGGTTAGGTACTTGAATTTACATAGGCACATGTGTAAAATATATATGTTGTGTAGATACTAACTCTGAAACGCGCGAGACGTTTCTTCCATGAACGTATTCCCGACTCCCAGACCAGATAGAGTACCTCGCGGTCAAAGTTCACATCCCATCCGTCGTGGGTGATCGCGAAGGAAAATGCAACAGCCGAGTGCGCTTCCGCCATCTTACGTCACCAACCTATAAAACAAACCAAATTATTGACTTGCTATATACCTACTTATGTAACAGTTTTATTACAATTAAAAAGACCAAAAATCGCATGAGCAGTCGCTCGTTAGAAACAGCATTCAAATAACAGCATTCGCTAGACTTAATTACCTACCGTCATACCAGGTAGGTAATTGAAGAAAGTTTGTAATTAGTTTGTATGTTTAAAGTACTTAGTATACTTATCATTTTAGTAGCATACCTAGAGAAGACAGAAGAGAGACATCGAAGGACTTATCAATTATAGGTAGAATAAACCACGGCTGATGCGCAGAACCAAAAGTATCAGATTAAAAGTTAGCATAGTGCTAGAGGCAGATAACATTAATGCATGCGATGCGGACAAAACAGCAACATCAGCAACAGGAAAATAGGCTACATACATACCATCACGCCTGGATTCCCCGAAGGGTTACGCAGAGGTGTACTAATGTACACCCACATTTCGCCGGTATGTTTAGGTCCCATGTAATAGGGGGCGAGCCTATTGCCATTAACCGGGCACAAATCCAGACTCCGAGCTGCTACTCAGAATTTCATAGAAAAACCCAATAACACTGCTCGACCTGGGGATCGAACCCAGGACCTCTAGCGTAGCAGTCGCGCTTAGGACCACTAGACTAATGAGGCAGTCTAAACAGGCTAATAATAATAATATTTTTATAATAATAACAATTTTATTTTCCCATCACAACAGTTACTTTACATGCTTTATCTACATGCTATCATAGACTCGACATTTCATAAGTGCCTGTATATGGTTTATATGAAAATAAAACTATTTTGATTTTGATTTTATGTCTTAATAATTATGACGAGGCCCATATTTTGCTTTTTGTTTTTTTTTTAATATACCTATAGGATAAAAAAATCATCATCAATCATCAAATATCTAATTAGTTTTGGGAAATGCATTAATTAATTAAGAAACCGTGACACTCGGTTGATGGGTGGAAACAATTGTTTTTCTATACCCTCATCATCATCAATTGATGTACTTAATAATATTATTGTCCCAATGCTTTTTTTCAATTCAAAATACTGTATACTTAATCACTAAATTACGTATTTCTCAATATTATAATTAAACCTAAAATTTTCTCTAATCAAAAATAAACAAAGCCTTTGCAATTACCCATTATAAGTTATTGGTTTAAAACTACAATAGGACTTTTTTTTTGGATGCACTGGACATTATTCAAAGACAAATTTACTTAGTTAAAAAAACTGGATTTAATCTAATAATTCATACCAACATTTTCTGTTTTAACCTGTGAAGCATTAAATTACAAAAATCTATTGTTTTCGTTTGAATATGACTTAATGTAGGGTATTAAGTCATATTCAAACTTCCCAACAAACTTACAAGTTAAGCAGCCAGTTAGGAAATGCCGGAGCCATCTAGCTTAAAAAAAAAAAAGTAAAATATTGACTAGTAAAAGTGTCTTTAAAAGATCTATTTACAGAAATAAATATTGTTTATCGTTTAGCACTAAAAATATGTCGTTATACAATAAAACTATGTTAAATTGATACCTTTATCTATTTAAGATAGTTTATTTACTTCAAAGCAGTGATATATCTAAATCATCTAAAAATCACCTTTCATTTTAGGTGATTTAAATATACTACTGGTTGGGAGTGATTTAAAAAATATCATCAATTAGTTGGTTCACATTCAATCCCTAATGCAAATGATTTCTCTTTCTTTCTTTGCTGGCAGTTAGTCCCCATTTCTCGGTTTTTCTAATCTATACAAATTAATTTTCCTCTCATAAAAACAATTAATATTTGATTTTTATCAGTCCTCCACTACTTGAAACCTGGCCAGGGGCACAATGATCTCTCATAAAAAATAAAATTAATAAAACAATGTAGTCACTACATGTGCATTCCTTATGTTCATGGAAACATTACAAACCATATGTTCTTATATAATGTTTACATTATGAATTCAAAAAGTTCTGCAGGCATAGCATGACCACAGACAAGTAACTTAAGAGTCAAAATAAACCTTGTTTACTATTGTGATGCTATGGCTGTTATTAGCTGCTTCAAATACCTACAGGGATCCACAGTCAATAGCAATACCCATTGTGAAATAAGACAAAAAATGAATTTAAATAAAATATACCTATGACCTGTATCATGAATTTTAATTTAATTATATATACCAAGTAAAGTAGTACAATAAGTTCAAGAAGTATTTTAAATTGTAAATTAAAAGCAAATTGTTTATCGGGTTGATCTCAGGTCATTGGTACACCTTCATAACTTAAAATAAGTCCTAGTTGTTGATTTACTTAGCTTTAGAATGGACATAATTTCACTATTACCTTATACAAGTGTCCATGAAAACGGGACATCTGCTTAAATATGGTATAGTATACATAACATGAATACATCTTGTTGAATTGATTTTATTAGGTTAGAAAAGGATAGTGTTATTTATGTTTTATTCATGACCTGACTGAATTTAATGTACTTTTCAGTCACACAAAAAACCTAAATTCATGTCAGTAACCTTTGTGTATATTGTAAACCATTTTTATGATGCTTTCTTCCTTTATTGCATAATTTGAGCTGCTACTGTTATCAGCATATCTATCTCACTATCTCATGTTGATCTGAACACTGGCACTGGGTGGAGACCTGGTGACATAATATTCTAATACAGGTATTCCTAAACCTACCTCAGGCACCAGTCTCTCAAAATGTTATGTTCATATCTGCCACTATGTAACTTTGTCTAGATTTAAGGTAACCTTGTGAAGAGAAAATAAAGAAATATTATCATTATTATATTTGTAATCCAAACTAATAGTAAGTTATACTAACTCCTCATAGCAATAAGTTATTGTCAGATTAATTTGTTTGACGGGGCAATGCCACAATGGTAACCTTTTCATATCATAAAGGAAGTCAAATAATGTTTGCAAATTGTTGAGCTAAGCTAAGGTGAGCCAACAATGTGGATGCTCACTCATGTGTTTAGGTTTGTCTGGGTGTTTCATATATATTTTAAGTATGTATTGGCAAAAAATATAAGTATTTAATCCATTATTTAGTAGTCATAACACAAGCTCTGCGTAGTTAGGTACTGTGTAAAAGTCCCAATTATTTACCTATTTATTTATTAATAATCATAAATATTTGTCTTATTGTAGTCAACAAAGATTGTGTTATTTTTGTATTACATTATGTAGGTACATAAAATTCAAATTAAGACATTTTATTGCATTTTATTGCAGAGAGTACACACATTCGCATGGCAACGCATACATATGGATTGAAATACGCGTCTTACTTGACTTCACTAACTACACCGACACGAGTACACGCACACACGCCAAGTGCCTAGGTGTCAAAGTCTAATTTGAGGAACGCGACGATTTTACGTAAATTCACAACATTCCTTCTCTAACACAAGTATTGGTAACGTCTAGTAAATCGAACACCTAATTAAACTTTAAAATTACGAGCATTGGATATAAGGCCAAGTGACTGGTTGACCAGTGACCACGTAGTTATATATAACAAATAATTAAAATCGTCAAACAACTGTTTGGCGTGAACGAGAAGTATCATTATAGCTTCCATTGATATAATTTTAATCAAAATAATTACTTGTTATTATTCATCTTACCTCAATTTGAACAACTGCAGAGCACCTCCTATAATAGTCAGACAAGTACTGGTAGTTTAATAACAGTACCTTTCTAGTTATTTTATTTACACACCACTTTTATGCATTTTGCTGTATTCATTTACATTTATAAAATAAAATGACTACACTTTATCTAAAGAATATGCCCAGAATTATTGTAATTTTCAAACTATTGTATTTACATCCGTAACAAAAAAAATCTTCAAAATTCAGCCATACGCGCATGCATGGATGAAGATTAGGCTCAACCATAAAGCAGATTATAGTCTATAGAGTACTCTATGTATTAACGGAACTCAACTCAATCTGTGCTCAACTCAAATTGTTTTGTCAATGTCAGCTGAGCTGCCTCAACCGGCCTCAGCTCAGTTGGTCTGTCACTGTCGGTAGTGTAAGTGTTAGTGATGGTGTAATGCGACTCGAGTAAATTTTAACTCGATTAACTCGAGTGGAACTGGAAGAAATGGTATTCGAGTAAAAAATGTTGACACAAGTTTACTTGGAGTCGAGTCACTCACCGAGTTAAGTTTAATTAATAGAATCGCATATACAAACAGGTTTTTAAACCTGCTCCCACGAGGAAGCACTGCACGTACTATGCGTGTCAAATAGTAATGTTCAAAGTTGCTATAAACCAATAACTTGCATAATGCTCTAAGCTTCAATTATTATGCATGTTTTTTTTAAGTGCTTTATTATAGCATGCTATGTAAGTATTTAAATTACATCGCGTTTATGAATTGATTACGCTACAAGGTTAAAGGAGCAGTCAAAAACAACAATGAACTTTCCTTCAAGCTTTCCAGGAACTCCTGGCTTGGGACTGTCTATAATTGATTAAGTGTAATTATAAGTTCCATATTGGGAAATCCTTATCTTTTTTATTTTTTATTCATTTGACGTGGTTAATTTATTTAAGCCAATCGTTACTGGTAATTGAATCAATAGTTTCCAGTGTTAGATTCTCAATTTGGCTTTCTAATTGTTGAATATTATTGTCAGCCACCTAATGCTAATCAAGTGCCAGATATATTCAATTGGATTTAAATCACAATTGTAGGGTGGTTTAAAATATTGCAGTTTTTTGGTGCTTTGTGTCTTTTTATTAACTCGTAGAGTTTCGGATTTGATATTACTGCTAAATATATTATGAAGATTTAAAATTTTATTTGCATGCTGTATTAAAAATATTTTTTTTTTGCAAGCTGTACTTGTTTGATATATCGCGGTCATTCGAGGTCGTTAACATAGCTGTTTTTATAACGCAAATGTAATTCATTACTTTTTATAATACAAAGACATCTAAGAGATTTAATACTTTTTATTGGGTCATACATATTATGATTAGGTAGTTTTAAATATAATTACATTTTTTCCTCGCAATAGAAAGTTTCGTTCTTACGCCCTGTGAAACAGTAAAATAAAATATTGAAAGGAGTATCTAGTATAAAGATGGTAAAATAATAATATGTATCTACATTGTGAAAGTTATTGACATTTATTTATCATCGTATTTGTGACCGCAAATGAAATAGAAATATTTCATATCTGTAAACTAGGTAGTATTGGCTTATTATTTTCTATTGACTTCTAGAGAAAAATCTGGTGCTTTAAGGAAATGGTCGTTAATGTATTAAAATGCATATAGTATGTATATTTTAATATAATAATAATAGATCTAATCAGGGTGATTAAACTGTATCAGAATAAAAACGCTACTTGAAATGACTTTATTCAATGAAACATCATGATCATGAAGTTAAAAATAAGCTTCATGATCATCAATCATGATCACCATGATTGACTAAAAAAATGTGCCGTTGTGAGCCCCGATCAGGAACGAAATTTCTCACCTCTTTTGTTCAACTCCGGTTACCAAATAAGTAATTAGAACTTCGTTTGTTCGTCGATGAAGCACATACTACTAATATGATAATGTCTCAACGATCAAATAGATGGAGTGCCCAAGCACTCCATCTATTTGAATACATTGCCGGACAATTAAGAATGCAGTAAGTACTTGTAAAATGGCGGTATCGAGAAAAACGCGAAAACATATTTTTAGATATCTGAGCAAGGTGTTCGTATTAATATATCTTGGCTGAATTTCTTTCATTCATTCGTTTCTTCATGTAATCCTGTGGGATTTCTTGCCACTCTTCGACTCGAGCAGTTTTTAGGTATTCTATCGACGCTGGAGCTAGAAATCATCACATTATGTTCCATCAGATTCAAGTTAGAACTGACGGCTGGACAGTCTAGTGTGGGAATCCCGACTTCTATCAGCTCTGTTTTTGCTTCAATAGAAAACCATCGGCTACATCATACAGGACCCACCCCCGTATGCCACCGTTTCCGCAAAATAATATTGTGTGAATCGCTCGTATAGAGTCTCCGTCGAAATCCATGGCTGTCGTCCAGATCTTTATCTTGGGTCTCCCCGAACCTCATAAATACCTTCGAGACACAAGACTGGCTCAGATGAATCTGTCGAGTGATAGTACGCTGATACAACCCTTGCTGGATTAGGATGATGACATGACTTGAACGGCTTCTTGTGGTTTCCATTTTATTTTCTTTTAGCATAAGCGCTCACAGTGACGTGAAACATGGGACTGTTGACCAATTACTACTTTGTTACCTTTCAAATGATATAGCACAATCCATAGTTTAATGCAAATAAATTATAAAAAATATTTTAGCAACGCGCGATGAAGTCTCCAGTTTATTGCTCACGAGTGTAGATTGAAACAGATTGATCGAGTTCCTTTATAAATTAAGAATAGGCAAATATTGTTCCTACTTAGTTAATGATAATTATCAGCCCGACTAAATATTATAAGATTTTTATTTGTATTTCTTTAGACATAGAGACGGGTATAAACACTCGGATAGACAGCACTGGTGCCACTTGAGTCTCTCGAGTCGCATCACTAGTGTTTACTACTTACTCAGTACTCACCAGGGCTGCCAGATGTACGATTAAAATCGTACTCATACGATTTTTTGGCATTTTTTCATTCGCGATCGCTAGACCAAGATCGGAAACTGTACGATTTTCATATTCATTCATGTAACATTTCATAAAGAAATAAACGTCATTTTGGGAAATCCTCAACTACCTACCTAACGCGTACATACATATAAAGGTTGTATTTGTTGTTTGCATTTTTACGAAACTTATTACTCCTAATAAAATAAACTCCATATATCAAAAACATAATATTAGTATTCAATTACTTAATAATAAATATAAATATTCTTGGTCAATCTTACACAGTACCATCTAGTCCTAAACTAAGCAGAGCTTGTACAGACGCCAGCAGGTCAAGCTATCCAAAACTGTAAATTTTTCCCAATTGAATATGAACCTTATTACTTACCATTAAAGTTGAAAATCAATCGAAAAAAATTGACACATTGTGGTAGCTTGATGTGCTGGCGTCTGTACTATGGGAACTAGACAGTGGATATAATACTTTCATACTTTTTTTTGTAAATACATAAGAAACACCCAGAAAAACACAAACCCTTATGTTTATCATATATTTATGTAACGTACTTGTTTTTCTATTGGATGGAGAGCTTGTGATACAGGCATTTATTGCCTGAAGAAACGAAAACTGTACGAAGTTTAAGACAACAAAATTAAATGTTAAAAATATGACTACAGAAAATTTGTATAAGTCTAACAAAAAATAGTTTTATTGCATTTCTTTTTTAAAACTAAACGATTTTTGATATTTTTATAAAAACTTTGTACTTACAAGGTTGTACATACGATCTTTTTATTTCAAAATTTCCTTGGCATACGATTTTTTGTAGTTGACGTACGATCACACCTTTTTTTCACCTGGCAGCCCTGGTACTCACTCACTTATATACTCATTCAGTACTCATTCTCAATTTCTCATGATTCTCAACTACTGATTACAGTTCGCGCAAAATAACTTGACCCAACATGGCGCAGATCTGCGCAGGTACAGACGCGCACGAAATTTTTAGAGGCTATATTTTTTGGTGGTACATGACATACATAATATGAATAATAATAATTAAAATACATATGTAATTAAATCGGACTGATTTGTTTCTTTAATGATTCTTTTGACGGTTGAAAGGGAAGTTTTTGTGGCATCAGCTGTTTTAATTTAAATTTGAGTTTCAGTTAAACCACTAGTCCTTTTTAAAGAAACAATAGACGTTACAAATCATTTGTCTCGATTGGCGCTTCAAAACTGTATTGCTGCTACGAACTCGCGGCGGCATTTTATAAACTGTTTATAAGTCACAATCACAACGCAACACAAAACGTAGCACTCGATTATCCTTGGAGACGTCCGCGGTGGGTGTGCGGGCGCGCGGCACGCGACGCCTCCTCGCGCGGGGAATTGTCGCCCGCCCCGCATACCGCAACCCATTTGCGCCTAAAATTCGTGCAACGCGCAGGTTCAAGTTATTTTGCGCGAACTGTACTGACTGGACAAGTGGACAGTGTCTGCTGGACTCCAGTTAGTGCATTATTGGAGTTAATCATCACATCACTACTGTATGCACGGTTGTACTGTCAAATGTCACATTTTCTTCATCTTCATTCAGTCAGTCATTTTCCAAGAAACGACCAGCATCACAAAAGCCCAGCATCAGAAAGAGAAATTAAATTAACCGCTCACAGTCGCTCACACTATAATTTAGTAGTCAGTAGGTAGTCACTTTCAGTTTATACAATAACAAAAGTACTCTGCTCTGCTAGTCAGTGCTCCTAGCATTAGTGATAAGATTTTAATGTATTTAACAAAAGGCAGTGCTCACATAACAATTATACCCATTTTATCTCTTAGTAATTGATTTTGATCGTTGCGTTGTGATAGCGGAATCATCATTATACCAATGTAATATCCTTTGAAAAAGGCATGAGTATTTTTTATAAAATAAGTGAAGATGATAATATCAGTTCCGACAATTAAGTTCAAAGAGAAAGTAACAATTTTTTGCATAACATTATTTCTGTTTGTATGTGTATATTTCTATTTGAACCACTTACAACAAAGTTATGACAGTGCTCAATGGTCTGGAGAACGCTGTATCACAGAACTGACATCAATTAAATATCAATTAAATGGTAACTTTGCAAATCATTACCTACCTACTATCAATTAAATAAATATATCTTTAAAATTGATTATGTTAATTGTATGTTTCAGTTGTTACGGAATATAAAAACCGCATTGACAAATTATTGACTGAGACACAAAAGGCTCATGAGACTGATAAGGAAAGGTATAAAGATGTCATGGACAGTTGTGTAGCGATGAAGCAACAGACTGCAATATGTGAGGTCAATATCTTAAATGTTTCCTACAATAAATATAGTAGGCTAAGGCAACAAATGGCCAAAAATTTCCCTAAACTGGGAGAGGTTAAAGTTGGGTTGACCATTGCCCTGCAGCAGGACCAACAAGGTTGATAATATTTATAATATTGTATCTTGGTCTCAATATAATATGTAGTACCCTAGTGACCCACCCTGGCTTCACAAAGTAATAATGTATTAATAATATGCATGTATTATACATATTATAAACCTCTTGGAATAATTGACCTAACTGGTAGGTAGTGAAAACTGCATCCAAATCAGTTGCATGGTTTAGAAGAAGTTAGTGGAGAAACATTAAGGTAGACACAACACAACAACACTAGATAGTAGTAGTGCAGTTTTGTGGTTTATCTTTGCTGAAACTGATGAATCAAACACAGTCTATTTGGGGCCTTAGAACCAAAAATATGAAAGAAAGGTGAAATAACAATCTGAAAGTTATGACTTTGAGTTTATACAATAGAGACTAGACTACCAGTGAGCCATAGAATAAAATACCTAAGCAGAGACCTGTCAAGACAAGACCTACTTTTATCATAGGAGATTTTTTTATGGATGTTTTACGGATTTTATGGTTGTTTTGAGGAAGCCTCAACAATATAGGCAAACAGGGTGGTAAAACATTAAAAGAATTCTGGCGAGATGCACAGATTTCACAATGCATACCAATTTGAAACTGTCCCACTGTTGGGCATGGGTCTCCTCTCGTCCTGGACACTCGAGAAAAATCTCTAGGGTGTGCAGGTTTACTCATGATGTTTTCTTTCACCATTTCCATCACATGATGATATTTGATTATTAATATGCACAAGAATATGAAAAGTCAGTGGTGTATGCTTTGAATTCGAACTTGGGACCTTTGACTTGGCAGTCCAATGATCAAATCACTAGGCTATCACTGCTTCTTTTATGAATATAACATTAATTCTGCTTATTTGCTACTTTTCAGAGTCAATTTGAGGATTTACAGATTGAATGCAAGAAAGTAAGAGAAGATTACAACAAGGCAATCAAAGAATTAGAAAAATTTAAGTCTGCAGGGTAAAACAAGATTATTAATATTTGGTTTATGGTTTTTAACTTAATAGGTTATCATAACTCTGAAGCTGTATTAGTCTGATTTTTTGTAGCAAGCCAATTGATTAGCCAGGTTGTAGAGTTCCACTGCTAACATACTTAGATGTGGTGTTTCCTTAAATGATTTTTAAAGTCTAGTGTTCTGTAATGTACTGATTAATTGAACTAAATTTATGATGTTAAATGAAACTTGATTTGAATTTAAGAAGTTTGATAATAATTTAATATTTTGGTCAAGTACCTAAATGCTATCTATTGCCTCTCATTTTAATATAATTATTAAATACAACATCACAATTTTATATTTTACATAATATGGCCCATATCTATACATACCAATATTATAATTATGCGATAGTACCTACCAATTTTGATGAATTTTGGACAGAGATAGATTGATTCTTGGAGAAGGACATAGTTAACCTTAAGTCTCAAAATATCCTTTGTAATACCGCTAGTATTGTAATAAAATAATGTTTGAAGTAAAACTAAACCACTAAAGAAATTTTTAGATGTGATTGTCAAAATGCATAATTATGCCGTGCAGCTTAAAGATTATTCTTACTATACTTGCTATACTTACTGAGTTATAATCATAACATACCTTTTTACATTCCAAAACTAATAGTATACTGCATTGGATTACAACTTGTGTATTGATCTCGAAGACATTTAAATATTATGACGTGCTAAATGGGACATCATGAACAAAATTGTAATCTATAATATTTTCCAATTGGAAACAAATAATGCTGCCTCAGTCGCTCGGACTCTGTCATGTCAGCCTAAGAGAGAAAAAAAATCGAATTCCTATCAAAGTTTTTGTATGAAAATGTCCCCTATGTCCACTCTATTAACCCATACAGACTCACGGTTAGAAGTCTTGTCACAACTTCTCACGAGATCTCGGAACTATTGACATCACAACACCATTACATCATCACATTCACGTCTCTCGGTTGTTCTCGGGGTTTCTCGCTGTGAGTCTATGTGGGCTATAGTAACCCTTTTAAATCGCTTTGGTTTAACTCAACTGCACATAATTTTGTAATTTGATTTCTTGGACCAATTTATGCAACTACTATCGCAGATAGTAAGTTCAGAAAAAACCGTGATAGGTGTAGGTAAGTAGGTTTGTAAGAATACCTAGGGTACTAGCTAGGTACACAAGGCAAGCTATACAGTTGCACTAGAGAGCTAATTGTGTAGCTATATGTGTCGCCATGTACCTCAAGCTACTTGTAGCAATATTTAAAATGTCTGCTAGTAAGTATCAAATCATGTTTGCAGATGACTAAAACAATTAGCCGAGGGTCATGCTGGATTGTATCAACTTTTTGTGATGTATTTCTCCATATATTAAATACTATATTGATTTTTTAAAGTATTCTATAAAAATTGATATATTATCCTAGATTGATATATATTAATTAGCTATTATTTTTATTTATCACTTGTAATAAAGAAGTAGGTACGAATTTGTATTTAACAATTGATTTAATAGGTATGGAACATTTTTATACATATTAAAAGATGATGTAAAGATTTTGGTCCACATTAATATCCTTACCTGAAAAATATTTTTTAATATGAATGGTACCTACAGACTGCTCATGGTAGTGGCGAATGTTACGAATTCGAAACTAAGGAAATAAGGAAGAAAACCGACCGCTTTGAATGTAAGAATGCTGAATTTATTGTAAATATATTAATAATTTTTTTTTATAACACTATAGTGGCAAACAAGCATTCAGCACACCTGATGGTAAGCGGTTACCGTAGCATAAAGAGGCTTGTAACAATTTCGCGTTGCCTACCCTGTAAAACGAAAGAGGAATAGTTGGGTTGGCAGTATAAGGGTCAAAGTCCCCCCACTGCCAACACAAAGTTTCCTTGCGGAGCACTGGCAACCTTGCCCACCGTAAGGAACACAACACAGTTCAAAGCAGTGTTATTTCACTTCGATCTTCTGCAAACCGGACGTAGTTCCCCAGTCGGGTAACTCCAATTTGAGTGGAATTACACCCACTGTGCCCTACTTCTCTTAATAACA
This sequence comes from Acronicta alni, assembly GCA_964056405.1. NCBI lineage: Eukaryota > Metazoa > Arthropoda > Insecta > Lepidoptera > Noctuidae > Acronicta > Acronicta alni. The sequence continues at coordinate 13,880,360 of OZ043913.1, forward strand.
TTTGCAATATTGGATACAAAATGCTGGCGTATAAAACCTTATCTGCACCATTAATTGTAAAAACTTCACTGCACTTTTGAACTGATTCCGCTGACCGTAATACCATCGACAGCGGGTCTGCCGTGCCGGCCCGACCTTAACCAACCCTGCCTCAGTAGCCTCATGACTCTGGGAGACTGGCCATGCTGACTCTTCCGCCGTAGGATGCCGAGCTGTACGATCACCGAAACTTCACTGACGTATTGCACAGTGTAATGATGTACGTCATGAATACTCAGATCTGTAGACGACTGCTCCTTAACCTCGTCAATTTGAGCCTTTAGCCAATTTAGTGCATTGCAGACGTTTTCATGATTTCATTGTGCACAGACTGGGACTTAAATATGATGATGAATGCATAATTGATTAGTTATTATGAGTTTAAATACTAAAGGTTTCCCCTTTCAATGTGCATCCTTGACCTAGGGTAATAATTGCTTAGCTGACAAGGTTGACCATTGTCACTTTGTCTTTACAAATAATGCGGACCTGGCATTCCGAACAGTACGTATACAACCAGCTGTTTGGCTGTGCAATTTGATCCACTGTTGTTCACACGGTGGTTTTACCGACAGCAATAATTGTTTTTGATTAATGAGGGACATTGGTTTACAATTAACTTTAACTAAATCATGATACAATAGAAACTGAAATTTACGAGATGGTCCCTCAAGTGGAACGCACACATTATTTACCCAACAGATGAGTGGAACGACTCAAGTAGATACTTTTTATCCTGGAAAATATCCGAAATTTTCCAACTAACCCCAGGATTCCGATTGCGGTAAAACGGCCTTTTATAGTTTTGCTTGAAATTGGGTACATAATTACATAGTTAGCGACTAACACTTACATCATTTATAATGCGCTGGCACGAAGTAAGTTGGAAACCAGTAGGTCTATCTGGAGCCCGAATGAGAAAAAGTACATTCTAATACTCGAAAAAGTTCAGAAGGGTAAAGAGATATCTTTACAAGAGGGTCTATGGATACTACCCATATCTTTACCCCACCAAGTTTCTCCTGGGTTGTCTCGGTTACAATTCCCTTGAAACTAGAAGGAACCTTGACCAAATAGGTAGTCACGGTCTGCAAAATCCTACGTGGATTTATCGACTCACCCGATTTGTTTAATAAACTGTGTCGACTCTTTACACCTAGTAACTATCTAAGAGGTAGGAGACATAAATTGCTTGCAGTCACTGCTTCCCGAATACTAACCCGAGCTAAGTCCCCAATACCGCGCATGCACTCCGCACTCAACGATCTTCTGGACTCATGCCCAGACATTGATTTGTTTGAGGATGGATAGGCAAAGCTATTCACGGTGTGCGAGAGGGATGTATGATCGGTGTGAATTTTAATTTTATATTTTATGTAAGTAGTTATCGAATTTTGTGAGATAGTGTAATTGTAATTCTATTTAATTAGTGTAATTGGTCTATGACCGTTTTAGTTAGATTGTAGGTATAATAATAAATAAATAAATATTAAGTACCTACTTCCAACCCCGGAAAAATGCGGGAATTACCGGGAAACTGAATCGGCTGTGATCGGACTGTTATCTTTGCTCAGTTGCTCAATATATGAGCTAAAGCTATAGGCGACTAATTAGATAACATTTAAAAATGCTATTTTATTTTGTGACCAGTTTGTTACCAAACCTACGCCAGTGAAGTCGCGGGTAAAAGTAAGTACGTCAAATTAGGTACTTACCTTTTTTAAGGAGGTTGCTACCTACGGGAAATCAGTCTTCGTCCCCTAACGACTAAAAACCGCACTTGCCTTCATCATCAACCCATATACTGTCCCACTGCTGGGCACGGGTCTCCTCTCATATTGAGAGGGATTAGGCTGTACCTAGTCTACCACACTGGCCTAGTGCGGGTTGGCAGACTTCAAACACCGTTGAGAAAAATCTCTAAGGTATGCAGGTTTCCTCACGATGTTTTCCTTCACCGTTTAAGCGAGTGATAATTAATTATTAATACCTACGCACATGAATTCGAAAAGTCGAGGTGCGTGCATTGGGTTCGAACTCCAGACCTTCGACTTGGCAGTCTGATGGTCATACCACTAGGCTATCACTTGCCTTCCCTTGTCCTATAATATTAGGTCCTTACATATGAAAAATCTCAAATATCTCCCCTTGGTTAGGAATTCCAATTTAAAATTTATTTCTATTTACTCATGCTTTTGTGTTTTGAAACCTGTTATTCATTTGTTTTTTCCTCTTTTGGTTTTTTATGTGCGTCACTCAGTTTACAAAATGGAAAACTTGAAATATCGCGTTAATTACGAGTACGAGATCCATCGTGGCACCAGTGCTGCAGAAACGACTCAAGGATTAATAATGTGTATGGCGGCGGTGTCTTTCTAGAGTGAGTGCCACCTAGAAACTCGAAACGATTCTTGAGGTAAGAAGGAGTCGAAGGGAGATACAACATTATCAAGTATTAAGTACATTATAAAGTAGGGATAGTATATGTTCCTCCCTTACAAAACGCCAATTTCATATGTAAGGACCTAAATATATCACGGCCATGGGATTCATGAACCTCGCTACGACCGTAACAGGACGTCAGTAATTTAGCGACTAGGTAGGTATCTATCTATCTATAATTAACCTCCTGCCTTCGTTCGTAATAATTTGACTTGAGTTTCTAACTGCGTCATTCTCAATGTATCGTCAATCATACTAATATTATAAATGTGAATGTTTGGATGTTTGTTTGTTTATTTGTTACTCAATCACGCTAAAACGGCTGAACCGATTTGCATGAAATTTGGTATACTAATAGTATGTGACCGGGAATAAAGTATAGGCTACTTTTTATCCCGGAAAAATGTCGGAATATCCCGGAAATCCCGATAAACGGATATAGGAGAACTACTTACGGGATTTGCATAAAATTTCATACACACATAGCATGTGACCGGGAATAACATATAGGATAATTATATTTTACTCCAGAAAAATGTGGGAACAATCCAGAAATCCCGAAAAACTAATATCTTACGGGATTCGATAGAAATTTCATACACATAGTATGTAACCGAGAATAACAAATAGGATACTTATATGAGAAAAATGTGAGAATATCCCGGAAATCCCGAAAAATGAATAGCTTACGGGATTTGTACACACATAGTATGTGACCGGGAATAACAAATAGAATATATTTTACCCCAGAAAAATGTGGGAAAATCCCGGAAATCCCGAAAAACTAATAGCTTACGGGATTTGAATGATATTTCATACACACATAGTAAGTGACCGGGAATAAAAAGAATATACATTTTACCCAAAAATTATGTGGGAAAATCCCGGAAATCCCGAAAAACTAATAGTTTACGGGATTTGAATGATATTTCATACACACATAGTAAGTGGCCGGGAATAACAAATAGGATATATTGTATCCCCGAAAAATGTCGGAATATCCCGGAAATCCCGAAAAACAGATATAGGGGAACTACTTACGGGATTTGCATGAAATTTCATATACACATAGCATGTGACCGGGAATAACACATACGTTAAATTTTACCCCAGAAAAATGTGGGTATATCCCGGAAATCCTGAAAAACGAATATCTTACGGGATTTGAATGAAATTTCATACACAGATAGTATGTGACCAGGAATAACAAATAGGATATATTTTACCCCAGAAAAATGTGGGAATATCCCGGAAATCCCGAAAAACTAATATCTTACGGGATTCGAATGAAATTTCATACACACATAGTATGTGACCGGGAATAACAAATAGGATATATTTGACCACAGAAAAATGTGGGAATATCGCGGAAATCCCGAAATACGAAAATCTTACGGGATTTGGATGAAATTTCATACACACATAGTATGTGACCGGGAATAACAAATAGGATATATTTTACCCCAGAAAAATGTGGGAATATCCCGGAAATCTCGGAATAACGAATATAAGAGAACTACTTACGGGATTTGAATGCAATTTTATACAGACACAGTATGTGTGACCGGGAATAACAAATAGGATACATTTTACCACAAAATTATGTGGAATTTCAAAGAAAACTTATTTAGGAGACCTACTTACGGGATTTAAATGAAATGTTGGTACACTAATAGTTTGTGATTGGCGCTGGCATAATGAATACTTCTTTTCTCGGAACAAAGCGGGAATTTCCCAAACATTGAGTACTTCTTATCCCATGAATACAATCCCACAACAATTGTGTTACTAAGTCTAGGGGTACGAAGTCACGGGTAAAAGCTAGTTAGAAATAAAATAAAGTTTCATTATACTTTTTATTATTAAGTACTTACTAATTTAGAATAAGCTTGGGAGTAGGTCCTACAATAGTTTCATTCGCTACAGTTGAGTACAGTACTTTCGAACGCTCTTCGCTGAATAATAATATTCTTACTTATATCATTATTTTCTGGATAGACAATATTCGACATTGTCGTTGTAATTATGAGGTTTCCTAGATGGTATAAAAGATGATATATCCCATTATTCTATTCAGGAAATGTAGGTAGGTAATGTTTGTTAAAATAAACCATAACGACATCTCGCCTTAAAACTCATTTCGGGCTAACGCCCGATATTTTATTTGCTGTCTTTCGGGCGGATACAATCATGAAATCGTACAAAAAGATGTAGCCCAACATTGTGCACTGTTTGTAGAAAAAAAAGTCCGTTGAAGGGCGTAGTAATTAATGATGTGTGACATATGAAACGCTACCGTCTGACCCTCCTACACATTTCTCCATAAATCACTTTAAATATAACAGTCTTTTCCTGCATCTCGAGTGTGTTCTCGGGTCCTGTATTTAAAGTTCGTCTTTAAGCACACCAATAGTCTTCACTATGCGTGATGCGATTCAGATAGATTATCAGGAATATACGATAGAGATTTTTTTAGCGCCAGGACGAGCAGACTGCTTGTCGCCTGCACCGGATGGGGATGGCGATGACTTTTGTTTTTGGTATTTCTATGAGGGGGCTGGTCATGTCATACCATGTTGTATCCATATAAATGAGGCATTTTGTATAAAATATTTAACATACATTAACTATTTTGAAAAATAATTAAATGCTGTTCGTTGGTCAGCGCAGTGCTGTTGTCTATTGGACTTTTGTGTAGTTTATCTATTGCAACAACGCCTATCGGGTCAGCTAGTTATTACCTAAATAATTAGCATATTTTCATATTTCGTCATAACGTTTCTAATGAAAAACAGCAATGGAAGACTAGTAATGAAAATGGACTGTCAAGTTATGACTCGTGGTAGTATCATAAATAGGCGTAAATGTGTTATGTGATCGATCACTTATGTAAATACATGATAATTGTAGAATAATCAATGTATAATATATAATAGGGGTACCTACCTACTAATTTTTAGTTACTCAATCATGCAAAAACGTCTGAACCGATTTGCATGAAATTTGATACACGAATAGTATGTGACCGGCAATAAAGTATAGGCTCCTTTATATCTCAGAAAAATGTGGGAATATCCCGGAAATCACGAAAAACGGATATAGGAGCACTACTTACAAGATTTGAATGAAATTTCATACATAGTATGTGACCGGGACTAACGAATAGACTACATTTTATCCCAAATAGATGTGGGGATTTCCCAGAAAACTGATATAGGAGATCTGCTTACGGGATTTGAATGAAATTTTATAAAAAAATAGTATGTGACCTGGAATAACATAAGTATAGGCTACTTTTTATCCCAGAGAAATATGGGAATATCCCAAAAATACCGAAAAAGTGATATAGGAGAACTACTTACAGGATCTGAATGAAATGTAGGTTCACTAATAGTTTGTGACCAACGTATTAAACGACTAACATATTAAATACTTCAAATCTCGGAAAAAAGCGGGAATTTCCCTAATATTGAGTACTTCTTACCCCATGAAATCAATCCGACAACAATTATTGTGTTACTAAGTTTACGCTTACGAAGTCGCGGGTAAAAGCTAGTAATAATATAAATGTGAAATATTGGATGTTTGTTTGTTTGTTACTCAATCACGCAAAAACAGCTGAACCGATGCAATTTGGTACACAAATAGTATGTGACCAGGTATAACGTCTAGGCTACTTTTTATCGTAGAGAAATGTGGAAATGGCCCGGAAATACCGGAAAACTGACATAGGAGAACTAGTTACGGGATATGAATAAAATATTGGTTGGTAAATTTAATACACTAATAGTTTATGACTAGCGCTGGCATCGGAAAAAAGCGGAAATTTTCCTTGAGTAACAAGTACTTCTTATCCCATGTAATCAATCCGACAACAATTGTGTTACCTACTAAGTCTACGCGTAAAACTTATTTATAAAACTCATCAAAAATATACTTACCTGTTCTGTGTGGGATACTAACCTGCACCCTGTAGCTCAGCAATCTAATGAAAGACCACAACTATTAAAATTATATTTGTATAATAAATAAATATAGGTATACATACCTTATCATAATTATAATTCCTCAATCCATTACGGTTTTACAAGTTATGGTGAATGACGTAAGGGTAGGACGATGGAACACAATTAATCCAGTTGAAATTTATCGGGTGCAGTTACCCTCGAGGTTCAATTAAAATGTAAATGGGTGTCGGCGGGGACTACGGGCTGAAAACACACACCATTATGGTAACACACCAACCCTACTAGCGAATAGCTCTTTGTCAGTGAAATAATAATAATATAATAATTTTGGTTGGATCTTTGCGTACAGTTTTGCATTATTTTTGCAGTTTTGCATACATTTAATGCACTATTAGGGACATGGCTGTGCAACGGCAGGATTTCAAACGCACTACGGAGATGGACAGTATACTTACCTGCTGGGGTTATTTTGCGGCTATTTAGACACCCCTATCAGCACCAGGGTTTGCCAGCAGTCTGCACCAAGCATATAGGTAGTGGTGGTGTGGTAGCTTAGGTCCCAAAGATTCAAAGTGAGAAATTGGACGCCACACCGCTCCTTATGTTGTGGCTGACTAACCTTGCCATAATAACATCCAAGAAAGATAAAAAAAATAATGAGAACTGATTTACTTTTACGGTTCTTTAAGCTTAAGTGAACAACACATCAGTGGCGCTAGAATTCTACATTTAGCTGCATGTTGTTAGACTCTGCTATACAACAGTAGTTTTGTAAGACAATAAAACAAAAGGCCCACTTGTTCTTATATTGTATCATATTATTATCTCTGAACCGCAGAATTGAGCAGAACGGAAGTCAGACCCAAATCAATAATGTTTGCAAGAGTGGGATAGCGTGTTTTATAGAGTTGAAAGGGGCGCGGTTGCCCCGCCTATATGTAAAGCCCCCGTCCCCACAAGCTTTTGTATCTGCCCATAGGCCTCGAACTACAATGAATTGTTTCGGAAAACTCAATTTAGGGGACATTAAATGCCGATGTTTGGGTATAGTTACGAGTCTCATAGGTACTGAACAAAGAAATTTAACCTTATTCCGAAAGTATTCTTTAATAGGTTCCAACTGATGCCAACACATAAAAATAAAAGAAGGCTTGAAAATAATTAGGAAAGGTAATGAAAATACTAACTTCCTATGTTACTAATCTATACATAATTATATAATTGCTTGTCCTGACTGACTGATTCATGAACACAGAGCCAAAATCGCTAGAGCTACAAACTTGAATCAATTACACTTAAAATCAGTGACATGTTGTTTGAAGTCGCGAAACCATTAGAAGGTTCTACAAAAGTGTACCTACTTTCAAAATTTCTCATGGTTGCTAGATCTATTATACCTACGATTATTTATATATTCGATAGACTTATATCAAGGTAACAAATATTATGTAACAAGTAATCGAATTGTAGAGTCGTGCAATATGTCTCACCATATTCACTATGTGATATTTAATTTATAAGTTTATCTCTAATTAGTTCAAGTAAATAAATTTGGTATATCTCTCCCTGCTTAACCTAATGATAAAATCCTAATGGTATGTTATGCTAGTTAATAAAGAAAACACAGAATGCAATAGGCTACTACATTGTAAAATTAATTCCCAATCACAATAATCTATTATTTAACATCAGGTGAGGTACCTAGTCACAAAACGCAAGCCTATTCAATAACATACATAAAAAGTCATGTAACGATGAATAATATTAAAAACAATATTACAGAGAAAAGAAAAGATAATATTGACATTGAAACATATTTTTTTCAATTTGAAAAAATAAGTACTTAATTATAACTCAATAAGCCTTCACATTAACATAATTATCTACATATATTTGTGATAATAAATAATAATTATAAATCCATTGATGATGCAGGAACTATGATTTGGCTACCTACAGGGATGTTAAGGGGATACCTCGTAAATTTACTCGATTTTCGATTGATCAGATTTCTTTGATTTTGTATTTCGAGGTATCCTCTTAAGTAGGTACTAACATCCCTTTCACGTAGCACGACTACGCTTTCTCGTAGCAAGTACATAATTATACGAGTTTTTACAAAGTTGATTTACTTAAACATATTCATAGAGGTGGTAACATTTCTGAGAGCTGTGATTTTGTTAATCTTGATTAAAATCTACTTATCAGGAGCTTTAAAAATCGTCTTATCAAGAGTCGCTCTCAATAAAGTAAGTACAGTATTCGAGTAAAATCTTGAATAGTTAATAAAGTTGATAAAGGTGAGGAAGTAGTTATTTGATAAGTTTTAATCACGCAATATTTTTCTGTAAGATAGAGTCCGACCAAAGGTCTGAATTTCACCGCCAAAACCGAAATTTGTTGTTAGGCAAAATATTCTTCCGACTTTACAGGTGGTATCAGTGCTCCGCGAGGCTCCTGCGGTGTTGGCAGTGGAGAGATTTTGACCCAACTGCCAACACAACTATTGCTCTGTCGTTTTACAGTGTTGGCAACTCACAAGTGATACCTCTGGTGTTGCAAGCGTCTATAGGCTACGGGAACCGCTTACCATCGGGTGGGCCGTATGCTTGTTTGCCACCTTAGAGGTATAAAATCATAAAATATAATCAGTTTTTAATTCCGGACACCGAACTGACTAATCATGGGTTACTGTTCTATTCAGGTACCTATTGGAAATCCGATAAATAAACTTTAAAAGCAGCCACCGTTTGAATAAAAAAGGTATGATTTGGTGAAAAATTTATATTTCTTAAATAGGCATTATTTTTTTTGAGGTTCGGATCTTTTGCCACCAGATGAGTTAGGTAGCAGGCTATGTCAGACTTGTATTGACAAAAAGAGCACTTGTCTTTCCTCGCCCTATACTAGGACAATTTAATTAAAAAAAAACCATTATGCCGTTTTAGTTTTCCACAAAAGACGAGAAGAGAAGAGAGAAGCTTTAGTTTTGAATTTTATTTTCTGTTCGTGTAAAATCCAGAGGCCAGTGAAAACCAGTCTGAAGAAATTAATTTAAGCCTAAAATGGACGAAGCCGAGCTAGCGCACCTCACTAATTTATGAGTTGTAAAGTGAATTATTACTTACCTACTATGATTGTTATCGAAGTAGTGGACCACAATACGTGCCATGGGGCAGTTATTGAATTTGTTTCTCGTAAACAATTTAAGTAAGTATCTATACTTAATTATTGTTTATTTGTTTAGAGTTGAGTTTTACACGCTAGAATTTAGTTAGGTAAAACTTGTTAACAATTAAATTATTTTGTCAAAAATGTAACTGGTGGTAAGGGTTTATTATGACGTGACCTACGCATACGTCTTGCTGATCTGGTATCGTCGTGCGACGGGTCGTTGAGTTCCCTAAATAATGGTTGAGCTACATTACTATTACTTGTGTCTTCAGTATGGACTGGTCAACTCAAAGCTGCTATGGCTCTTTCTTCAAAAGGCCAGTTGAGATTTGCCTAGGTACATTGTAAAACATATATGATAAGCACTGAATACTGTTTCTGACTGGACTTTAAAAGGTTTCTTTTAAAGACCATGGTTCTCCGAGTTTATTTCGGCATTTCTTCTCAGAGGTCGTCAGCTAGGAACTGCCGGCGCCATCTAGCCTACCATACTTATTATTAATTAAATAATTGAATAAGTGTTTTTAAAAGATCTATTTTCAAAAATAAATATCATTTATGATTGTAACGTTACCTATGCAATTTTGTACTGCATACTAATGCATGATTTTTAATACCAAAACTTTACGGGCATGTACCTAATAATAACTTTTTAACTGTAATAATAACATAAAACATAAAAAAAACTTATATTGACAGTATTTTGTGTCGAATAGATTACAAGGGTGAAATCTTACGCTTTAGTTCCTATTAAGTACCTAATAAATTAAATTATGCTCCCGTAAGATGTATTTTTATTCTAGAATCTATGGTTTCTTATGATCAGAAGTTCTTCATTAACTTAATCCATCAAGCCTGCATTGATATTTAATGAATTCTCTAAAACGGAGTCGCTCACTTTTTGTGAGAATTTACCATAAATGATACACATTAATTTGATTTATTTGTTATAAAATTTATTTCAGTTTTATTATGGATACCTTGCGAAACTCAATATGTTGAGGGAACTGCTTCAAAAATGATATTAAAACTCCTACAAATGGCTAAAGAAGTAGTTTTAGATACTTTATCTAAGATAGAAAGCGTTCAGCATTTTCAAAATTCTTTATACAAGAATACTGCCTTCCAAATGGGAAACATAGTGTACAAGATAAGAGCGAAATACAAAAGAATGGTAGTGATATATGAACTTGTTCTACAGAGGATCAATAATAAAATTGTGGTATGTTACATTTTCGAATGATGTATTAAGTGGAGGTAGTCTACGGCAATCGATACTAGCCTTTTCTACCCGACTGCACGACGCAAAGAAGGGTAATGTGTTTATCAGTCTATGTATGTATGTATGTTTGTTCCTTTGTGGCAATCTAGAGACCAAACGATTTCGATGAATCTTACGTCAATCAATTTCTCATAATCTTGTGAGTATCACTAAAGACATGACAGTAATCAAAATTCAATATGGCGACAACCAGACATCATAATAATATTGTGAAAATAATATCATTGAATAGGTAAGGCTTGAAAATCACCTTAGGTATCTTTCACCATTTTTCATTTTGAATTACTATTTAGGATCTATATGATTTAAAGTTGGTTAGCAACTACTCTCACTGAAATTTTCAAAACATATAATTTACGCTGTGATAAAGTTCATAATTATATGATCGGTGAAAAAATATTATAATTTTTCTTATAATTTTTTATTTAGTCCTTTTTTATGTAACTCAACTGGGTTTTTTTTTAAGGGTATTTACTTTTTTGTTACTTGTAGAAATTCTTAATAAGCCCTCAGAAGGTCGAGGGTTGTCTACGGATATATTGTATCGTACCCCGTGCATGGTCTTGGTTATAAATCTAAAGGTGGGCCGAAACTCTAAACTAAGAACTTCTAAGAGTCAGTATTGGTATGACTCCTAGGTCAATATTGTTAGGCATGGCAAGCATTGTAATCTATCTTACCGGACATACATAGGAAGTTCGTCAATCTTTATAACGTTTACGTGGCATCTAATACAAAGTTTTGTTGTAGGATAATAATATAGATCAATTGACAGAAATGGATTCTTTGGTTCATGAAATTGATAATTTAATACGAATGATAGAAATGTGGGAAGAGAACAGAGGAAGAAATAGCAACATACGTATGGCATCGTTGAGATCATACGGTGAGGTCAAGATGTTTCAAGGCTTGGCAGAAAGCGAAAATAAGGATCATTCTACTATATCGCCTTCTGATGCGACAAAAAACACAGGCAGAAGAAAAAATAGGAAATGGCATTACGCGGGCCCAGATGACTTCGATAAGTAATAATCAGGTTTTGTAGTTATGGCTAGTCTCACAATCGTTGAATAAGTCTTCAGACCAAATTAATATAAGATGTGACAACATGTCTCAAAAATTATTATAGGTAATCTCAATCAAAACTTATTCAACATTTATTTTGAACCGGTTCTGGTGTAAGTAACAGGGATGTTGCGGATATTTACCTACATCCGCAAAAATTCATGCAGAGCTTATACAGATGCGGATAAGTGGAAGTAGATGCAAGAATGAGGCGCAGCGGGAGTGTCTACATGTGTGTCCGTCCTAGTTATAATTTTCATGAATATAATAAAACTTACTAAAAATTACAGTTTTGTTTATTTATTAATGTAATTATCTCTTTAAATAATATTTTTTACCTACTTCATTAGATAACAATTTATTTGCCTTAGTTCTTGTTTTTAAATTACTTCAATGTTTAATTTTATTTCTAACTAGCTGATACCCGCAGTGTGACCCCATTAATGTTATATTGCCGTCATTTCTTGACTTGAAGTAGTGCCTCTAACCTCGTAATACCATAACGCAAAGTTACTTTTCATTTGCAGACTTTTAATGTTGTAGGGACTTTTGTTAGTTGCCTTATTAAGTAGTACAAATTCTATAATAGAACATCAAAAAAGTATGCAGTACGTAATCGGCCGTTTTGTTTTGTGCAGCAAGCAGTATTTACATGAACAATTATATACTGCTGCACAAATATAAACTAAAATACTGAGATTACAACAATTTAAATTTGGCATCAGTATTTTTTCATAAACGTATTTCAATGAATATGTTTAAATAATCCGAGTGCCTAAATATTATTAGCATTGTAAATTTTTTGACTATTTCGTTTTGAAAATAGAATGTGCTAACTGTATCAGATACCATGCAGGTTTCACAACAAAGCAACAAACTGTCTCATTAGTATAGTGGTCCTGAGAGCTACTACTACGCTAGAAGTTCGAGCAGTGTTATTATGTATTTATTAGTTTTTTTTTTATATGAAATTCCCAGTAGATGCTCGGAATTTAGATTTGTGCCTGGTTAATGGAAATAGGCATGTCTCCTATTACGTGGGACCTAAACATACTGGTAAACTGTGGGTGTATAACAATTCACCTTTGCCTAATCCTTTATACTCCATAAGCGTGACAGTATGTTATGTTATTATCACAAAGAAACGGCTAGCTTTTGAATTAAAAACTTCTCAATTACAAATTACCTAATCTACTGCTTAGGTCAGATACCTCTATGGACTAGGTACGGCAGTTTTATATTATATTAGCTATATAATAAATAAATGATTTTTCTTTGTTCTTCTAATATAAAAATGCCGTTTTATATTTAATTATGGAAAATAGATTTATATTAATCTAAAATTTTCATTGAAATTCCTTATTCTAAACTTTCGAACAAACAGACAAAATTCTAAAAATAATATGATTAGGCGTCGCGGTTATCTTAAAGTTTGGCATTTATTTTAAATCACAGACAGACATATTTATAATTTTTTTTGGAATAAATTATACAGTCATGTATTTCCATTTCATTTTTAATGCCTACTTAATAGTACACAATGGTACAAGTGTGTAATGTTGGTGATTACCGCTGAAGCGCCATTGAAACCCGAGCCGTAAGGTGAGGGTTTTAAGAGAGCCGAGGACGGTAATCATCAATACACACGTGTATCATACGACGTTTTTCAACACACTTGTGAAGAAAATAACTAAAATTTCAACAGTGAAAACGAGCTGTGAAAATTTTTTCGCAATGGCGGGAAAATTTTATCAGTTTTCATAAGCGCGCGCATCCTACAATGGCGATCGGCCATAGACTAAAAGAATGAGATTTTTTTTTTGCTTTTCGCGGATAGCGTTTTAGCCACGTACAAAATGGGGAATTCAAAGTTTTCTTTAATATAAAGAAAACAAAAGTTTTATTTATTAAAAACGTAGGTACAAGTTGAAATTATCTATTTAAATACGAAGTTGCATGAAATGAGAAAGCAATAGGTACAGACGCCAGCAGGTCAAGCAACCCAAAACTGTCAAAATTTCCCAATTGAACATGAACCTTATTACATCGTATGAAAGTTGAATCTATCAAAGAAATTTGACGTATTGGCCTCTGTACATTAATTTATTTAATTTTGTACTAGGTATTGAACATGATATTTTTTGTATCGAAACTTTTTTAAGAACAAAGTAACTCAACCAATAAAATAAAAAAACCCTATAACTCACTTGTGAATAATAGCAATGAAATAGTCACAGTTTGATAACAGGTGTCATTATGTGCATAATTGCAGTGAAATTAGAGCCATTCTATGCGCAAGTGTGTTGAAAAATATTAAAGGTATGTTGTTACATACCTATATAAATATTATCAATTATGTAATTTTTAACCTACGCGAAACGAGCAGAGATTATGTCAGTTTGTTTACAAAAATGTGGTGTTTATTCAGAGCTTGATTGGTGTACTTCAAGGCTGAGGGAAACAAAAGCACTCACACGGCTTAATGCCATTTTCGCCTGCATGCAGCAAACTAAAAACGGAACGCGAGGATACATCAGTTTACTTTTGGTTAAGAATTTGTTATTGTAAGCCATATGGGCGCAGGGCGGCGGCGGCGGCGGGGTTTTTTCTGTTACGACGAATCTGAAGCCATCGTTAAACAATGGGACACATGCTTGCTTATATGCGCGTACATCTGTGACGTACAACAGTCGAGCAGGCGCAGCCAACGTCAAATTTTGACCAAATCTCACGTCATGTTAGGGAACTACCTACTTTAGGAACGTTTTAAAATCAATATTAGGTACCTATATAATAAAACTGTCTGCTAACAGGATAAAAGGTGACAATCACTCGATCTAAATACAAAAATATAAGGAAATAGATAACTATTCTTGCCTGAGCTTTTTCACTTCGCGATCGTTTTGTTATGGCAGTAGGTTTAATCCGTAAGTTAGTAGCCCTAGTTTATAGCGTTACAGTTGTACCTACATGGCTACAGTATTTATTACCTACTTAAAAGGTAGGTAGTTAATAAAATATACTATCAAATAATAGAGTGCTCTTGGAAATTCTGAAGCTGCTAAAAGTAATTTAGCCACCAGCTACTCGTACGTTGGACTTGATTTTTAAAACTGAAACTAAAAGCTGATTTTACATTGGGCAATCACAGGGGAATGTCATCGAAACAGTTTAGATTGGTTCGCATACCTATGCTTTATAAGATATTCCGTCTAAAAATCAGCATGATCAAATCAGCATGATTTTTGTAATCTATATTCTTGTAGTTGGAACTGACATTTGTCAGTCTAATTGGAACAGGCAAATATCAGCGGACAGTGATAGCAAAATTGATAGGGTTATAAAATATTAATGTAGCCCTTGCTTATCTTATCTTATCTTAGCAGTAGGGGCTGGCATGGCCAGCAACGCTTCGACCAAATGTGATCTGTTGAGTTGTCCCCAGCATGGTACATTCCTTACTCTTCAAAGACGTGGTTCATGAAGGCGGCTAGCCCACTAAGAGGAAGGAACCTGGCTTCGGGTATCCGTTGCCGAGATGACTCATTCGTTTCGTCGCTAGGACGTCACAATCACACAAAATGTGCTGCATGGTTTCCCTGAATTCACCACAAGCTCTATAATCAAGGTCAGCTTAATTTTTTGGAGCATGTCGTTTGTTGTAAAATGCCCTGTAAGGGCTCCGATGACAGCTCGAGCTTTGTCCCTTCTGTTGTTGAGTATGAATTTGGAGATGCGTGTGTTGCTGCTGCCGAAAAATTTTTTTGAGTGCTCTAGCCCTAAGCTATTTCACCACTTGCAGCCCTTGCTTACAATAACACCTACTTATATGTCATCATCATCAACCCATATACTATCCCACTGCTGGAAGCAGCGATAGCCGAGTGGTATGACCATTGGACTGCCAAGTCGAAGGTCTCGAGTTCAAACCCAACGCACGCATCTCTGACTTTTCGAATTCATGTGCGTATTAATAATTAATTATCACTCGTGAAGGAAAACATCGTGAGGAAACCTGCATACCATAGAGATTTTTCTCGACGGTTGGTGAAGTCTGCCAACCCGCACTAGGCCAGCGTGGTGGACTACAGCCTAATCCCTCTCAATATGAGAGGAGACCCGTGCCCTACTTATATGAGTATCAGCAAATTAAAACATAAGAGAAATAGTTAAGTACTGTATAATTAGTCCTGTAAGGTCGTTCAAGAGTTGGCGGGTTCAATTATTAAAGTTTAAGTTCAATAATTGGCGTCCAGGTACGCCAAGACCGCGATTTTCGACACGAAAATCGGACTACGAAGCTTCCTTTCACTCATTTTCAATGGCTCACTTTCCTACTAGAATATGATTCGTACCCGACGAACGATATAATTTTGGCGTCCTGCTTGGTCTGCATTGACACTACTTTTAAATGTATGTTGACGTAGTAGGTACTTTTTTATTTGACAATATTTTATAGTTAGTTAAAAGATCTTTGTGCGTCATTGTTACATATCAATCCAAAACTTCGAAGTTTGAATTTCGTAGTACCTATGCCAAGTTAATAAGGACTCTACGCACATCGAGATTACAATAATTTTATTTCGTGTGGAGTCTATTTAACAACAAAATCAATTTAAAAAAAGGCCCGTTGTCTTTTTAGAATTTTCTGCTATTTATGAAATATCCAGATTATAATCTTCTTTTTCAGAAGAAGCAAAGTAGGTATAATCCTGACCGAGCAGTGTAATACCACCAAGTTTGGCGGACGCTTAATGAATATCGAGTTATGAATATTGAGAGGCAAGTTAGCGCGGAAGCCTCGGGTCATCTCGGTTTAAATACAACTTCTCCAATCTACTTACTTATCAATCGATAACAAATTATACTAAGAACTTATCCGTACCGTTTCTTAATTTTTTTTCTTACTTTTGTAGAATGTTAATAACCTGAACTTTTAAGAAATTACAGGTTTTCTGGCATGATCACAGTCAATAATCATTAGGTACCGGCGTACCGAATAAAACAAAATCAGTTAACGTACTTTGTTTTTTACCTATTAACAAGTTTAACGTTAGCAGAAACGTGATTGGTTTTAAACTATCGTTAGCATGCAGTTATTTGATTTAATCAATAATTAACTCAAGCTCATGAAACTAATTTATATACTAGAAAGTAGTAATATTTTAAAGCATCTGTATATTCAGCTTTAAGTGAAAATTAATTCCATTAAATTTATTCAGACACTACAAAAATGTGAAGGCAGCGTGGGCTGTATTCCAGTGACTAAGCGACATTGTGGTGAGTCGAAATGCAACTTTAAAGCAAATGAACAAGATATATATTAGATTGGCAGCATAAAAAACAAATGTATGGTCGAGTCTCAGGCCACTCCACTACGAATGTCACGGATCAAATCGACAATAAATGTTGAGTATTTACTTTACATTTACTCTTTAATTGTACGTCCAAAATGACGACCGGAGCGTTCGCTCGAATTCTGTCGATGACAATGCACGTTCGTC
This sequence comes from Acronicta alni, assembly GCA_964056405.1. Lineage (NCBI taxonomy): Eukaryota > Metazoa > Arthropoda > Insecta > Lepidoptera > Noctuidae > Acronicta > Acronicta alni. The sequence goes on from OZ043913.1 coordinate 13,897,834, forward strand.
GGTAGGCAATGTTATTTTATAAATGTAACTGTAGGTGTCATGTGGCTGCTTTTCACCATATATTTTTGTTGTTTAATAGTTCACATTCATAAGTAGACACTAGGTACCTACTGCCGAGTGCGCCGATTTAATTAAAAATCATAGATTACATTATACCTATACGACATAAGACGAATATTACGACTGTTAAAATAGTAACAAAATTACAGGTTATGATGAGTGAATTATGTTTCTTTGTTCACAGTCTACAGAATTTTAAGTTCCCATGATTTATTTCACTGAATAATATTACGGCAACAGAATGTCTCTAGTATCTATAAAGTAAAATATTGCACCCTCAAAGGCCTGAATATAATGTACAACTTTACATAGATACAACTGGCAGGCCAAGAATAGGTGGGGAAGAGCTGGGTCGCTCGATAATGTAAATCGGAGGACGCATGCGCTGAGTCCTGGCCACCGACCTGAAACCGGTCGCCATTCTACGTAGTCTCCATACATTGTTTTGTGAATCTATTGTGCTGAAATTATGTAAAAAGTATCCCACATAACCATTATAAAGCTAACTCCTGGCTTGAGCCTTTTTCTAATGAAATTTGGTTACTTATGGTGTCATGCAATTTAACTTTTGTACGCAATGTAATATCTGGAGGATGATTATTTTATACCTAGGTAAACATTATTCGTATCCGTACAGTACCTCCGTCCGTATAGTACCGTATAGTACCTACGTGAACCTAACATTAAATTTATAATTGTCAAGATACCGCTTTGTTCCCCCATGCCACAAAGTTTACTTTGCGTTAGATATGTACCCACCTACTTTACTTAAACCCTATGGATACGTCACACATTTTATTTTATATATTGGTTAGGTCCCTCAGCAGCTGTTTACACTTAAATCGTGATAGTTTTATACTTAAACAATTTCAAATTAAAGTGTAATAATCACTTAAAGGCAATCACATATGTAATAAAAATAATTAGAATACTATCTAACAGTAAACACTATAATGAAATAAAGGAATCAATACACAGATCAACTAAATTCTGGGAGAAGCCGAGGAAAATTTGTGCTTAGATAATTATTATAATACTGACCATCATTAACATACAACTTACAACAATATATCTTAAGAATTCGTTAGACTGGGTACCGTTATCATATTCTACATGTTTTATTATATTGACATAAATAAGATATCGAAATGGTAAATGAATTAAATAAATAAATAATAAATAATTTATTTCATAAATCTGTGTACAAAGATTTATGAAATAAACAAGAAACAGCCACTGAAAAGATCACTAATGTTTGGATAAACTCTGGTACCCATGATAAAATTTATCTTATGCTATGTGTACCAGGGCTTTCACAATAAGCTATACAACATTGACATGTTAAACTAATATTAAGTATACCAAATAACCAAATAAACACCACTAATTTTTTGTCGTCCTCTTTAGGTATTAATTTATTTTGTAGATATCGGGAAAAAATTTATTGACCTAAACGAGTTTAAATTTTTGGGTAAGAATTTCCTGGTACTAATAAAAAGTTTAGGTAACGTAGGTAAAGTGTAGGTATTAGTATACTTAATTTTAATTTGATTAAGTATCTCAAACTATAAGGTTTACTCTAGGTCTGCACATTTAATATCACGCTTACTTCCCGGGGGGTCTGACCACAGACAGAGACGTTAAAGTAACACCCCATTTTTCACACAAAATCAATTTATACAAAGGGATGACGTCCCTTATAGTAGTGGCAAGTGCCGAACAATTTTAAATCTTATTTCAATGCCGTAGGAATTAAGCGACTCATATCTGAAATAAATAGTTAAGAATAGAGGTACTTCAACATATTATTTTTTATTTTTATAAGGAACAACAATAGAGCTTTTATTAGCCTCTTTGTAGATCAGTAACTGTCACAAAGCGTTTAGTCATCGCCCTATCGGCTGTGTAAACATTCCAAATTAAAATCTCAAGTTGAAGGATAGCGTAGAAAAAAAATATATCCGCACTGTCCGCACTTCTATGGTCCCATTTCTCTAGTACTTAATCAATCTATTATGATTTTATGTAATATTAATTAAGATAATAATTATTGCTTTTACTTTACGAAACCGTGTTTTAATGTGTGTGTGCACATGTATGCAAGTCTTGTCGTTTGAAAATTTGTATTTGCTATCGTACTTTTATTTTGTGACTATTGTTTGTATTTAGGTTATTTAACTGATAAAATACTAGCGGAACAGGATTGTCGTATCAACCGCTACGATATCGTTGAGCATTATATTTTTGAGCCTAGCATAGGAGGTGGATATTATAAATATGTTGGAGTAGGACTAAAACAATCCAAATAAAATCTTAGGAACAATGTTTGTATAATTCACTGATTGCTTACGGTGACCGAGCTTGATGGATGCAGGGCGTTAATGATTCGACACCTTTGCTTGTTAAGCTAATCAGCATTTACTACGTAACCTATAGGCACAACAATTAATTAATTGATCACAGAAAAGTTATACCTACATGCTATCCAGTGTGTGGTTTTGGAGCAAGAGAGTAAAGGCGAAGTTGCTAACCTATAATAATAAAATAATTCGTATTGGTGTTGCCAACAATGTTCAACGACGAATGAGCTTCTTGATGATGATGTATGTGTAAGTAAGTAGACCATCCGATAAGTATTGATCCAATTTCAATCACCAATATTAAAAAATCCATTTAGGTTAATATTAAAAAATACTATATTGTGTAATTGGCTTACCAATAATACTATATTGTGTATTTGGCTTGAAAATTTTACACGAAACAGGAGGGGCAAATATCCTTAGATCGTCACAACTAGAACCAAAAACTAAAGTCATTTGAACAAATAAAGATAAATCCGCATTGTGTGGAGCGTCGCAATAACACGCAGACTTAAATTCGTAATCTTTACAATGGGAATTAGAAGTGTAGGCTATTGTGGCAAATTGGGCAGCCTTTCGGCCGTGAAATTGTCGTGGAAGCATTGACAGCGGGCGTGTATAAAAACATGACAACATGTCAAAACTGACCAGATTTAGTAGGCGACAAGTGACGCGCATTGTTATGTCTCCATTGAAATTTGTGTGGGCCACAGTAACACCTACGTGGCGTAGTAAAGAATTCGGGAATGCGGGATGACAGTGTGTACACATCGGATTGTTATGGCGCATAATCGTCCATTCTAAAAATTAAGCACGCTCTTCATTCATAAAAGCCCAAAATTATGAACGGAGAATTTAATGGATAGGAACCTACGTAATTATTTGTCAAGTCACGTTTTTAATTATAAAGAGCGCGTATAGTGGTTTACGCCAGAATTTTAATTAATAAGTACATACTCATAAAATAGCAAACCGCGTAAAGTAAGCGAGCCATGCAATTTAAATGTGAAATACCGCAATTAATATGAAATATTGTTTTGGTCTTGATTGATAGAGTTTTTTATTAGAAAGTTCTTAACGTCGTTATTCCAAATACTTATACAAACCTTCAATTTGACGGAAGTTTAGGGTAGACACCGACAAGATACGCATACAAATAAGTAGGTATACTATGTCTTCTAAAGTATACTTTGCCAACTGTATCTATACCATGGATATTTCACATCATAAAATGAGTTGCTCTACGATAAAAGGAAGAACACAATAATTGACAGAATTGTTAACAAAATTATAATATG